>CATNEN010000001.1:21795000-23262500 GCA_950097015.1 Macrostomum hystrix
TTTTAGTAACACTCAGTACATTTTGTAAGATACTGAGACATTTTGGAAACACACATAGTTCAACCTATCTGATACATTCAGCATTGCCATATTAAATTTGAAATATGCCTTTACATACCCAAACTATGGTTGTCTCATACATTACATATTAAAGGTCTAATTCAAAGATCAATGTGCTTGTAATCTTAGGTACTCCTAAAGATAAATCATATTTTGATTTTAATTCTTGAAATTTTGATTAAAAATTAGATTTGAACTTTGAAACAGTTTTATCAAACTAGATTTAGAAAAACTTTGGTGCAAGTTAACAAAACAAGTTAGTTTCTCTCTAGCACAATACAGAAGTAAGAATCAAAACCACAAACTAGAGCTGAAAAAATAGCACATGGCTGGTGACAAAAATCAATATATATTAATAATAATAATTCATAATTAATAACAATACTTGCCCCAATTGGGTCACATGTGCAGCCGACAGCACAGCCACAGCTAATGCGCTGCGCATCTGAAGGCTGTGTACAGCTGTTCAGTCCATGGACTGGGGGGACGCCACACCTACCTTCAATTATCCCAGCTGATGCTGGTACCCATTAAATAGCTGGGTGAACTGAAGCAATGCAGAGTTAAGTGTCTTGCTAAAGGACACAAATTGTTCAGGGGAGTCGGAAATTGAACCCCGACATTCAAGTTGTGAGTCCGATGCCCTAACCACTAAGCTACAACCTCTCCTAGGCTATCCTATTTTAATACACTTGCTAATATATTAATACTTGCTAATACAAAAACCAAACTGGACAATCATAAAAACTAGGCCCAAATTTAACTTATTTAGTATTAGTACTAGGCCTAATTATACAGACTTTTGCCCTCCTTTTTAAGGTACAAAACCAATAGCCAAGGAGCAAGAGTAACCACAGGATATGTTGAATTGAAAATGTAACAAAATGTGTTTACTGTCCACTGTGATAATGTCAGAATAGTATATCATATATGAAGCCTTGTTCCTATATAGATGAGATAGGAGTTTTACATAGCAACTAGCATACTCAATTCTCACTTGACCAACATTGGTTTACTCATTGCGAATTTGTTGATATCCAATATCCAATCAAACATGCATGTAATTTGGCCACATACTAGATTAGTATGTTGTTCAGCCTGGAAACAGTCCATTTCGGCGACAAGTCATTTCGGCGACAACCATTTCGGCGACAAGTCATTTCGGCGACAACCATTTCGGCGACAATACTTTTGAAGCCGTGGAACAAATTTATTTTATTTATTTATTTTTTACTTTTATTTAAATCAAATAAAAGAAGCCACAAATCGGCAGAAGCGCGGAACTGAGGGTAGGAGAGGAATTTAGAATGTGAGCAGTGGACCAATCAGAAGGGAGGAAAGAACGAAAGGATAGAGAATGAGAGATCAGCCGCAGAGATAACGAGAGAGAAAGAACTAGACTGAACTGGACGATGTAAACAAGAAAAGTGCAGAGAACGAAAGAGTGAATAGAGGACAGAAGGCAGAGACGAAAGTCGCGACAGCACTTCTACCTGTGTAGAATAATGAAGTCAATAACAAACATGTTAGTTATAAAATATTGGTGACGGCAAACGATGCTACTTATAAGTTAGACAGGTGAGGTTGACGCACATAGAGTGCGGACCAAACTGATCCAAACTCGCTATTTATATTACATGTTAAAACAAATACTATAACAGGAATACATTAACAAGTAGAAGAATCAAATACACAACATACTCAATAAGCAAACACTAGGCCTATCAGATCCATTATTACTGCGGTTTCGATGTTTGTCGCCGAAATGACTTGTCGCCGAAATGGACCGGATTCGTTCAGCCTCACTGCCTCAGTCTAAATCAGACAGAAATCCCATAATTTTGGCATTGATGAAATACAAGAGATTTTAAATCTGACTACTGCTTTAGTTTTAGAAAGAAATGGATTTAAATTTCGAAACAGAAAAGCAAAATTCCGATTTTGATTCGAAATTTCAGTTTCGATCCATCTTTCAGTGCGCCCCAAAGCATATGCCTCCTTAAAAACAAGTATTTACTATTGCCTTCCTTGCCTAAGCTAGACCACGACTTGGTAAGACTATGCCAAGGAATATAAAGTGCAATATCTTAACTTTTGGCAAAAATGTAAATAATTCGACTGCGATTTTACGATTTACAGCTCGTTTGCAATTCTTTTACAGTTCTAATTCTCTGCGCGGTTCGAATATATATTATGATATATTATACAATACACCCAATTTTTACTATAGGAGTATATATTTTAGATAGTATATTATCCTAGCGTAAATAGTCTAAATACATACCACTGTAAGGCAAGTGTTGAATCCAATTTTAAGAGAACTGAATTTTAAAAAGAACCAAACCATTTAATATAATTCGAATAAGTGTAATTTTAATTTTAAGAAAGCAAATATTACTGACTTTAACAAATATAACAAGGCAAATTAATAAATAAGCATTAAAAAAGAGCAAACTAGCTTGTTTTTTCTAAAAAATATAAGCAAAAACTTTTTTCCTTGGTAATATAATGTTAGTGATTTATATTTTAAGACTCCCGATTTCTGAGATTTTGGGTAACACTATTTATTTCTTTTGAATACACTTTTAATCTGGACAAGTTTTGCCTTTATCAACTTTAAAATAATCTCAATAAGTTGTATTGTAAGTTACGAACTGTAGCTTGTAATAGGATATGAATCGACTGTTTGCACTACGCGCTTATGTTCGTGGCTTGGATGATGTCGCTGGACCACTGCTTTTTGTAAGTACTTAGATAATTAGCTTCAGTTTACTACTACCTAAAGATTAAAAGTAGCTAAGATCTAAGAGAATCTAAATATCTGGCGGAATCTGATTTCGTTTGTTCTGCATGAGAAAACACTTTATATGCATTTTTTCACAAACCTGCATATTAAATTTGCTAGCTAAATTCTTAGTTAATGTAGAGCTCTAGGCTATTAATTAAGCAACAGCCTGCAAAATTTTCTGGCTAATGGATAGGTATGTTGTAAAGTGTAAACTCACATCAAGATACCATATTGTATAATATTAGTTTGATAAGATTTCTAAATCCTTGAATTTATATTTTCTACTAAAACTATTTAATACTATATTTTTTGTAATCAATAACATTGTTATTACCTCTTTTGCTTTTTAAATGATTAATGTTAGGGCCTATTTTTAAACATAAGGGCACTAAAGTTGATCTTCCTAAATGGACTGTTTAAACTTAAATCCTATATCTTTGAGTAAAATATATCTTACAAGTTTTCTGAATTAATTCTTAGACAATTCTCAGCATGTTTTATAACTTGTAGGCCTAAAGAAGAAGAACCATAGATTTCTACATTTAATGGCCCCATAGTTGCCTTATCTGCTCTATTTTAGTGCTAGGCCTATTGCATTATTTTGATTCAACTGAACTACTGCGTTATTATTGAAACACATTTAGATTTAATTCTGCACTAAATAAGGTAATAAGTCAACATTGTTTGCCATCCTATAAGTCTAAGCCAAAACTTTATACTTTCCATAATTTTGTTGTTTAATTTTATAATCTTGCTAACTTAAGTTGTTATCAAAGTAACAACTGATTAACTAAGCTGGTTAAGCTAAATCTTAAAATAATTGTGATAGTATAATGTAAATGTCAAAGTATTGCTAATTATACTTAAGCTTAAAAATGTATTGTTTTTTCTTTATTAGTATTTGGCCAACTGAGTGCTAAGTCTAGAGTAATGAGGCAAACCCTTAACTTAAGGCACAATCATTTAGACAACAAGTTCTGGGACAATAAGAGGTTGTAGTGTCTAAAAATCATAAAGTCATTCACAATAGTTTTAGCGTGCATAGGAAGGAGTCTTGCTAGCTTTGGTTCTATTGTTATCATTTTCTCAAGCCCAACAGCAGTTTTTATTCTAAATACAAAAAAACTAATTTCAGTAAACAAGTGCAGTGATGAAGGCTTGATTTTTAGGTTGCTGAGAGGTCAAAAGTATAAGTAAGCAATTAGAAAGTTAATTACAGCATCAAACATACATCTAACTGTCTTGATAGTGTTGCTATTACTTCCCCTTTCACTGTGTGCTTGTATGTGCCCTTGTATTGTTCCTTGTACATCTTTTCGCCTTCTATCTGTTCAACTTATTATCTAACCTTCACTTATCTTCACTATCTTTCCTTTCCCCTGCCTCTGATTGGCTAGCTATCTAACCTTCACTTATCTTCACTGTCTTTCCTTTCCCCTGCCTCTGATTGGCTAGCTACTTGTCTCTCCTAGCACCCCCCTTTTTAGCTCTTACCCTCTAGCCTGCCATTTTCGATTCGTTCAGTGCTGTAAATAGTGGCTCTTAAGACTCATTTAAATTAAAAAAGTTGCTACAAGTTTGAATGCAAAGCTGTCAATCATGCACCAAACCTGGCGATGCAAATAGGTGGTTTAGCTGCTGTTGTAAAATTTTTACGTAAAGAAAGCCATTGCTTTCTGGCCCGAACTCTTCACCTAAGGATCAGCTGAGCATGCTCAAATAATCAACAACTACCTGTTCACCCCCACCTCAATGTGCAAGGGTATTGTCCAGCTACTGAGCTGTGCTAACATTTTACATTACTTTTGTTAATTTGATGCAATAAAATGAATAAAAAATGTCACTTTCGCGCAGTGCCGCCGCTTAGCCCAGACGGACTCGGCGGTGACGCTGAAGTCGCCAGAGCATCAAAAGTTCAGCCGCATGGCCGAGGTTGATCCCGAGGCGGAGTTCTCGCCGGATCATTCGCCATCGGCCAAGGCTGTGGCCAGAGCCAATCGGGTGCATCTGAGCCTAGACCACAAGCCCGGCGTGCCGCTAGGCGAAGTGGAAGTCGAGCGCCTCGTCAACGGCATGATTGTGGCCTCCATTCCCACCGAGTTTCCGGCCTATCACGTGCAGCTAGCTGTGAAAGCTGGACCCCGCTATGAGGAGCCCTGGAGCATCGGCGCCAGTCACGTGACCAGGCGAATGCTCGGCTTAGCCTCCAAGCCTTTTCGATTCGCCGTCAATCAGAACCGAACCCTCCAGCAGGTTTGTCTCATTTCAGCTTTCTTTAAAAACTCGCGAAACTATCAGGCCCTGATTCCTCGTGTGCTGTCAATAGAATCATCAGGTTAGACTTACAATCCCTTCAGATCCTCAGGTAAGACAGTCACTCCCTTCAGATCCTTAGGTAAGACAGTCAATCCCTTCAGATACTCAGGTAAGACAGTCAGTCCCTTCAGATCCTCAGGTAAGACAGTCACTCTCTTCAGATCCTTAGGTAAGACAGTCAATCCCTTCAGATCCTCAGGTAAGACAGTCAATCCCTTCAGATCCTTAGGTAAGACAGTCAATCCCTTCAGATCCTCAGGTAAGACAGTCACTCCCTTCAGATACTCAGGTAAGACAGTCACTCCCTTCAGATACTCAGGTAAGACAGTCACTCCCTTCAGATACTCAGGTAAGACAGTCAGTCCCTTCAGATACTCAGGTAAGACAGTCACTCCCTTCAGATACTCAGGTAACACAGTCACTCCCTTCAGATACTCAGGTAACAGTCACTCCCTTCAGATCCTCAGGTTCTTGCACTGTCCATCACAGATCCCTAGTAACCTAAAATTATTCTCCCTGATTCTCCCATTCCCAGGTTGGCGCTAACGTGGAGTTTCGTGGCCTTCGCGAGGTCAACGCCTACACCCTGTCGCACTACAAATTTCGAGACGACGCAGTTGACATCGCCGCTACGGCGTTCGCCTTCGCCAGCACGCAGCCGGCCTTCTATCCGTGGGAGATCAAGCGCAACGCTGAGCTTGTCAGGTCTGATCTCGCCAACATTCGCGGCAGCACGGCCTACTTGACCGAACGCTTCCACACTGCGGCCTACAAAACTGGCCTGGCGAATTCTTTGTTCTGCCCGGAGCACCGCATCGGCGAAGTCAACGCTGACGTCCTGGAAGAGTACTTTGCCCAGTTCTACACACCGGACCGGTTCGCTCTAGTTGGAGTTGGCCTGCCACTGGCCACCATGAAGGATCTGGCTCACAAGCTGTGCTTCCTGGAGCCCAGGCAGCTGCCGCAGGCCCCGGCGTCGCAGTGGCGCGGCGGCGAGTGCCGATACGACAACGGCAACCCGACTGTGCAGGTGGGAAGGCCCTTCACACACCTGTCCCCAGGTGTCCCTTCACACACCTGTCCCCAGGTGTCCCTTCACACACCTGTTCCATGGTGACCCTTCACACGCCTGTCCCCAGGTGACTCTTCACACACCTGTCCCCAGGTGACCTATTACACACACCTCAGACAACCTCCTGCTGTCATCTCCATCCTCCAGATGATCATCGGCGTTGAAGGTCGCGCGCTCGGCCACGCCGACTCGGCCGCCCAGTCGGTGCTTGCCGCGCTCCTGTGCGGCGGTCCCGGTCTCGACTGGGACTCTGGCCGGCTGTCTCCGGCTGGCGCAGCCGCCGCAGCCGCCGTGAAGTCGGCTGCACCCAGCCACGTTGGCGCTGTTAACCTTCAGTACTCGGACTCTGGCGCATTCGGCTTTCACATTGTCTGCGGCTATGAAGACGCCGGCTCTGTTTCGAAGGCTGTCACCGGCACCTTCCGTCAGCTCGCCAGATCTGGCGTCTCCGATGCCGACGTTAACGCCGCCAAGGCCGTTGTCGGCCGACAAGCCGCCGAGGCCAAGCTGCAACCTCAGGACCGCCTGACCAGCTTGGCCAGCCGACTGCTGCAGGCGCCGGCCTCCGGCCTGCCGGCTGTTGACGACGCCTCCGACGAAGCCGCCATAGCCAAGGTGAACGCCGAGCAGGTCAATCAACTGTTGAAGTCGCTGCTGAAGTCACCGATAGCCATGGCTAGCATGGGCCGCCTGGACAATGTGCCCTTCAAGGATGACCTGGTCTGAGCTGTCAATCACCTGAGAGTGTTTTCCCCACGACTTTCTTTGAACTGGTTAAAATATGAATTAATACTAAATACTGAATAGCTTTTTCTTGTGAAGTTTTCTGTCGCTTCAGACTCCATAGTTTCTACTACAATTTATTGTACGGCTAAACTAAATATATTCGCGAAGCACTTTTTGTCATAGCTACCGTTTTATCTTAACACCATCCGGAAAATATTATATTAGAAAAAATTGTTTCTCTGCTCTAGCTAGCAATGCCAGTTTCGTCTCCGAGGAAAAAACCTCCTAATAATAGAATGAATACAAACATAAACTAAATGAGATTTTAATATAGTTGTCTGGTCTACATCAGAACCTGCAATTGCCGTATAATTGGTTCCCAGATTTGTTTGTCTTCTTTTGCAATTTAACGCACAAGGAAAATTTGATATTAGAGAAAGACATTGTGCCTAAACGACCAACTCGCACTTCTATGTAATATTTAAGGTCATGACATTATTTTATAAAAAGCAAACGAGTCATCATGACTATTTCCTAAAAAAGAACAAGTTTTTGCTTGAATTCCCTGTAATATTACTTTGAGTAATATTATAAGGGACTAACGCTTATAATGAACGAATTCGTAAATAAAAGCTTGAATACTGGCTCTATTGCATTTCAAATAAAAGCTTCTTGCCTAATAAATAAACTCGAGTACTTGTCTATTAGAAGTCGAGTTTACGGACTATTGCTGTCAGAATCATCCAATTCAGCTTCCTCTAGGCCTGACTTCGCCGCTTCAATGGTGCTCTGCCAGTACTGCAGCCGGCGCGTGTCGCGTAGAAATGCCTCGGCTATGAACCGCTTTAACAGCCTGTCAGACATGTCCCGCCTAGCCTTGTATTGCAGAATCGTGATTAGCCTATGCACCTGCCAGTACAGGCTGTACACGCTGATCATCACGTACACCATCAGTACGAAGGCTGGGGTGCCCGGCTTGTTGCCGTTGGCCACATTCTCGATCTCCGTCCAGGCAAGCCGCAGCACTTCCACCACCAGAAACTCCAGCAGCGTGCCGTTGAATGTGCAATCTGCCAGTCACCAGTGTGGAATTGCAGGCTGGCCACTCTCTTGAATCTCAGCACCTCCCTGAATCTCAGCACCTCCCCTGAATCTCAGCATGTCACCTGAATCTCAGCATCTCCCTGAATCTCAGCATCTCCCTGAACTCAGCATCTCCCCTGAATCTCAGCATGTCACCTGAATCTCAGCATCTCCCTGAATCTCAGCATCTCCCTGAATCTCAGCATCTCCCCTGAATCTCAGCATCTCCCCTGAATGACAGCATCTCCCCTGAATGACAGCATCTCCCCTGAATCTCAGCATCTCCCTGAATCTCAGCATCTCCCCTGAATCTCAGCACCTCCCTGAATCTCAGCACCTCCCCTGAATCTCAGCATGTCACCTGAATCTCAGCATCTCCCTGAATCTCAGCATCTCCCTGAATCTCAGCATCTCCCTAAACTCAGCATCTCCCCTGAATCTCAGCATGTCACCTGAATCTCAGCATCTCCCTGAATCTCAGCATCTCCCTGAATCTCAGCATCTCCCCTGAATCTCAGCATCTCCCCTGAATGACAGCATCTCCCCTGAATGACAGCATCTCCCCTGAATCTCAGCATCTCCCTGAATCTCAGCATCTCCCCTGAATCTCAGCATCTCCCTTGAATGACAGCATCTCCCCTGAATGGCAGCATCTCCCCTGAATCTCAGCATCTCCCCTGAATCTCAGCATCTCCCTGAACTCAGCATCTCCCCTGAATCTCAGCATGTCACCTGAATCTCAGCATCTACCTGAATCTCAGCATCTCCCTGAACTCAGCATCTCCCTGAATCTCAGCATCTCCCTGAATCTCAGCATCTCCCTGAATCTCAGCATCTCCCTGAATCTCAGCATCTCCCCTGAATCTCAGCATCTCCCCTGAATGACAGCATCTCCCCTGAATGGCAGCATCTCCCCTGAATCTCGGCATCTCCCCTGAATCTCGGCATCTCCCCTGAATGACAGCATCTCGCACTCACTGTCTTTGCTGAATGATCCGGCTCTGTGTGTCACAAATAGGTCCGGACAAGGTGTCGGCTTGACCTGGCCCCATGCCACGGTGTAGTGATCGTTCGGCACATCAAAGCAGTTCAACCCGTTGGTGCCGACTGTGCCAGGTGGGCAGGCGAGACAGACCACAGCGCTGCCATTGTGCTCGTATGACTGCTGCAGGCGCATGTCGGTGAGATTGGCGGGCCCGTAACCGCGGGGACAGATGCTGGCAGAGTAGATTCTCAAGGAGTAGTTCAATGCGTCAATCGGGGAGTCAGCTAGGTTCTGTTTTGGCATCCGAAGCTTCCTGGAAAAATTTTCGGCCAGCGGGTAAGTCTAAAATTAATGCGAATAAAAGAACGCACCAGGTGCTAATGGACGAGCTGCAGGGAGTTCACTTTTGTTAGCTTCATTCGATAGGCATGAGTTGGACCGTTCCGACCGTAAAAACAACTACGCCAAGGACAATGTCATTGTCACCAAGGTCTTTGACAAGAACCGTTGAATTATCTCGACGATGTCGTGAAGTAGCTCCGGGGGTATCTGAAAAACTCCCGTGTTCTTTCTATAGGGGAAAAATAGTGTAGTCTTTCTACTGTTAAGGACCTTTGGCTGTATCCATGGCAACTGTGGTATAGTTAGCTGTTCAGTCCATGGACTGGTGGGGGAGTGGCGCCAATCCCCCTCTGTACTGCCAACCGGGCAAAGTTCATTCAGCTGAAGCACTCTAAAAGATGCCCAAAACGAGACTACACCTGACTGTCGCTCTGTCCTCGGCGAAATTATCCAAGGTCTCAACGGAGGCCTCGCCAAACTGCAGCAGCGCCATCCGACGACCTTCTAGTAATCGCTGGGCGCACAGCGTCGATCTCGGATCGCACAGATCAGGCAACTCGTTGGATAAGCTCATTCTGAGCACAAAGTTCACGTGAAACAGATAGTATGGCGCCTTGCCAGTCTTCGCTGCGGTCTTCAGGTCTTTTTGCAGATCTGTTAGGGGAGTCTTTTTGAAAGCTGCTGCCAATTCGAATAGGTGAGGATACTCGAGCTCCGGACTGCGAACTGGAGACACGACCGCCTGGTAATTTTTAGGTGGTTGATGTTGCTGAAGGGGCTGATTAAGGATCAATAATATTACGAGCTAATAATAATTGTAGGAGGGCTGCAGGCAATGGCACATCACTTGGTGAACCTAGACCCGCAGCCAGCTAGGAGGCTAAATTTGTCCATTTCGCTGACTCTTTAGCACACACACACAGATACCGTACCCAGGCACTCGCTCACACAGGTGTGTACAACTGCCCTGACTTTATCATCGTCAGGCACTGTACACTCTCACTGTGTCTTGGAGGTTGGCCCCTCAAGGGCGTAAATTGCCACGACAAGCCCCAAATTCTTCTCTCCGTGGCTGCGCCCAAAATGAATGTGGCCTCACTGCGGAATCGAGCTCAGGGACCTTGGTGCGAGAGGCAAACGTGCTAGAACGCTCTGCCCCTCACCCCAAGGTATACGGCTTTCGTGACAACTAAAACGTTTTCTATGTATCATTCAATGATCTATATAGTCAAGATCTATATTTTGTCCTACAGCTAGTATTGAGCAGCGAATTCAGTAGTGGGCCAAGATTGATGAGAACTTTCATTAAAAAACTCACCTCGATGCAGCGCGGATGTTTGATGCACCAGTCTCGCACAAAGTCGACGCGGCCCAGGTATTCAACGAACTCGGTGAAGTTTTTGCCGTATATGAAGCCCAGACTGACTGTGGAGGTGAGGGTTGGACCCTCGTAGAAGCTAATGTCGTGCACGGATGTCACGGTGGAATCCGAGTTCCAGTCAAACAGAAGGCACTCAAGCCGAATCTTGTAGAAGGCCTGCCGATTTGGAATTCGTCTGCGCGTTAAAACTGACTTGCCAACTTACCAAGACAATCGTCTCATGCCCATTCGGTCATGGATCTTTGCAATCTCTTGGTTCAACAAAACATGAGATATTCCACGTCACATCTGACAATACCTCCTGACACCTCATTATCTGACACTCTCCGCAGTCTCTTCTGACACCTCACTATCTGACACTCTCCGCATTCTCTCCTGACACTTCACTATCTGACACTCTCCGCAGTCTCTCCTGACACCTCACTATCTGACACTCTCCGCATTCTCTCTTGACACCTCACTATCTGACACTCCGCAGTCTCTTCTGACACCTCACTATCTGACACTCTCCGCATTCTCTCCTGACACCTCACTATCTGACACTCTCCACAGCCTCTCCTGACACTCTCCCTGTGCCTAGCAGTTACAGTCGCCAAGGCGCAATGGTACCTCGCTATGATTGGCCGGCATCCGAAGCAGGCGCAGAGTCTGGAAGAAGCCGGACCCGACGATACTGCCATCTGGTTGGACCCAGCGGTACAGGGCGGTGCCGCTGTGCATCTGTTCCATGGAACGGCCCGGCCGCAGTTTGCTCTTATCAAGGCACGGAATGCGCGCTGTCAACCGTGTTGGTATGAACCATGCCTGGCTAAGTAGTTCAGAGCTACTGGAAAATGGCAAGCGAAGTATGCCACCAATCAGGATTGGAAATAACGTCAGCCACCGATTGAGAGACACTGTCCGCATAGCTGTGTATCAACGTATTTGAGAGATCTGATCGCCTTTCTTGCAAAAGTAACAGAACGGCTACGATTTTCGATTGCGACTTTGTCTGTTTTTGTCTGTGGCCCAAGTTTGTGGATACGCAAAATCTCAGGTAAGCGTTAATGCCATGGTCATCTATTTATAGCACTCAAGTCCAGATCACAGAAAATCCAAACAATGTTTTTGTGTCGGGTCAAAAAAATCATTTTTCTGGATGAAAAATAACGTTTCGAGTCTGAGACAAAGAGTATCGAGAGCACATAGCAGTGTTTTTTCTTAGCAATGTCATACCCGAAATGGGGTATCAACCTTTAAAGTAGTACCCCCCATTTTCATGAACTTGTACCCATCCAGCAGTTTAAAAAATAACGCAATTTATTTACGCATTTCTATAAACTAAACAATAATCTTGTAAATATTAGTTTTCACTTACTGAGTTACCACAGCCTTGCAAGGCCTTCAATATTTATCAGCATGTCACCAAATGGGCCTGTCATTGCCGTCTCCGGTATAGTCACCTACTTTTATCTAGACGGACTGCTGGACCTTCAAGTGCCACAGTACTATAGGCAACTATGGACACCCTGACGAAAATTTCTCAAATTTTACTGATCAAGCCTAAAAATAGGCGCGCTCAACCTAGTACACCATCGCCTAGTCTGTCAACCAATCAGTCAGTCACAAACGACTCAAAGGTTAGCTTCCAATGACGGGGGCGAGTGGGTCAGCGGCTAACGTCGCTGCCTCGCACTCCAAAGGACGCTAGTTCGATTCACCCTTCAAGTCACGATTAATTTCGGGACTTGTTGGGGGGTTTGGACAGTAGCGACCGGCGGAGGTGCACCATTTTTCGTGCAATCAAAACTTGAAATAATAGCTTCGCTCCTACCTTCTGTGTGCCTGTTCTGCGTTGTGTGAGTTGTGTGCGTTGGCGCTGGGGCGTGAGGCCTTGCGGGGGGTGGCTGGAGGGCGGGTGTACACCGCCGCACGCTTTCTGGACTTCCGTCAGCGCGATTGGATAAGTGTACACTCATCACCCGCCCCCCCTGAGGACTGATTTCTTATCAGCCTTCCGCCCCGGCTTGGTCTGCTATGTGCGTGTGGGGCTGGGGTGGGGGACACTGCTGCCTATTCTGGGTGCCTCCTGCCCTCCCCGGCTGGTCTGTGCTGCTGTGTGTGGTGCCTGCTGGGCGCAAAAGCGCCTAGTTCGCCGGTCTGGGGGCGTGCCGCTCCGTCGCTTGTGCGACAAGGGCCCCGCCCCCCTGCAGATAGATAGATAGAGATAGAGATAGCTTCCAATGACCAATGACCAATTTGGACCATAGACAGCCGGAAGAAAATAGAAAGAAGCAAATTATACGAGTGAATTAGACAAAATAACTATTGCCGTAGTTAAAGGAAGTTCAACACCTTACTGGATGACCATTCTTATAGGTTAGCAAATACCAAAAAATCAAAATTAATCAAGTTGTTTTACAGACCCAAAACATCTTGAATACAAAGAGAATAGTGCAAAACGGAAAATAACTCAAATTACTGAGTAGGCGAGTTACTAGGAGAAAGTTATTGGGTCAAACGGTCAATAATTAGGCGTTTATGTATTGATAAACGAACAAAATATATGCGCCACGCAAGCCACGCGGAAATATTGACGTTCCAATTAAAAAGCACTCACAAAAATAATATTAAACTAGCGAACTAATTTAAAAAACTTCAGTTAGAATTTTTAAGCACAGCCACGCATGTACGATCCTAGTTCGTAGAACACTATTAGTCGATTGAAAGCTAAAATTATATAATTATGTAACGTTAAAAGTATAAATGAAAATATTTAAAGAAGCATTAACAAACACCTAAGAACCCATAATTGATAAGGAGCTCACTTGATGGCTACGTTAATAATGTCTGGAAAGTTTTTTATCGAACATAAATTTAGTAATAACATCTATTTCAACATGTTGATAAATAGTGGCTTTTAAAATAACGGCTTGGATAACAAAAATAAAACGGATTTGATAGTAATTGCTTACTTCCTCCTTGTCGCTTTTTTTGGGGATGTCGATCTAAGAGACATTTTGTAACAGCCATGGTCTGAACATGGTATAGACTATTGAAAAATCGGCAATATAAAAAACAATCAGTCTAAAAGTTCACTTCGAAACTACCAATAATTCTTCCCTTTAATCCCTCGGGAAAAAGTATAGCTTCTTGCGCAGGTGGTTGGTTGGCGCGGGCATCTGGAAACGTTGGTTCTGACCGAAGGCTTCGCTAATCAGATTGTTGACCTGCACCATCATGTCAGCCACGTGCTCAGTGGTGAATTTCTCGGAGAAGATCTCCACAATGGCCTGCACAAACCAGCTGCCGCAATTCTTGTTCCGCCAGCTGACATAGCCGGGCAGAGTCGAGTGGGCGATCAGCAAATCGGCAAAGTCTGACGGGATTCGGTTCTCCATGGACCGGGCATCTCCATAATTCAGCCGCTGCAGATGCTCGACCAAGTTTACCTCGTCGTCCTCACGGTTCGAGCCCGGGCCGTCAACCACCTCGTAGCTTGGCTGTTCTGTCTGCGTCTCCTCGCTCTTTTTGGTCAGCTCGATACGGCAGGCCTAGGGCGCAGGGAAAACGTAGTGTTATTTCTCCAAAAATAATAATTCTTGGTCTGAACTGCAGGGACTGGTTTTCTTGTGGGGCCGTTTTAGTTTGGGGCGCTGGGCTAGACGTACAGCCAATGCCACAGCCGCAGCTACTGCCACGTGCATCCAAAGGCGTTACGTTCAGATCATTGACCGGCGCAAGCACTGAGGTGGTGACATGGGAAACTGAAATCGCATCCGAATAAATATTCTATTTGTAAATAAATAAAAACCGTAGACTTTTGAATCAAAACCGCGCGAAAAATAAACAATTTGTTTTACTTACCGTTATGCTGCAAATTTTTTACCGTATAAATGCGTTTGTTTTAATACTTACAGTATATGAGATATTTTGTAAAATTAGCCATTTTAAACAGTGTTTTTCCTGCTAGTATAAATGGACGACGTCTTGCAAACCAAAAAAGGAAGACTTGTTGTTGAGTGTGCGTGTGTGAAAGAGAATCAAAGAGTTGAGAATAGTCAAGAGTTTAAGGATCAAGAAGTGTGTTCAGAAATAAAAAGAAGTGCCATTTTAAAGGAATACATTGTACTATTTATTTTATAAGTGTGTAAAATAAAATATTAAGAAAGATAATACCAAGAAGCATGATAAAATTAATACTCAGATTTATACCAAGAGTTTTACTAAGAGGGAGCTGCTAAACTCTAAATCTCGGGGACGCCTAATTTGACTGGGAAAACATACTCAGTTGCCTATAGCTACCGCTCGTGCAATCTAGACGCTACCAAATCGTGTACGTCGTAAAGTTAACGCTACCATTATAGTGTTAGATCCGCGAAAGATAAGTATCACGGAGTATCAAGAGTTAAACGGCCCTATTCAGGACCACCAGCCTAAAGCATAAGGAAATACATACAGAACTAAGAGAGAAATAAGAAGTAAGATCGGCCTGAGTAATACGCTACCAAGAGAGAGAAAGAGTGTTAAGCCCTATTACTAAACTTTGATAACAGCATTGGGATTTTATCTATTGATAGGGTAACCCTACAACAACCTTGGTGTCAGCGATGGGATAATAGTTAAATCTAATTAGCCCTGTTACATTGGTATTATCAGTATTATTTTTACTATTAAAAGTAGTCAGTGTTATTTATTACAAAATATTCAACTAATCACCATGAAAGCCTGATGATTTTCATGCGACAGTTTCAGCTAAGGTTTTCTGATGAAGCAACTTCTAGAATCACAAAATCTCGACGTCGTCGAGATACATTCAACGATCTCGTCGGGGTGTCTGGTGGCGATAAATTTTTATGCTTATACAGTGGCATCATCTAATCTTGCCGGCCATATCGTATTGAGGTACATAGTTGTTAGATTATTACACCAATATGGATTCACCAAAGAGGTTATGTAGAGCAATGTTAGGTGTCCTTGTCACTAGGGTCATCGACAAGAACCGCTGAATATCTCGACGATGCTGACTTAGACCGCTTTAAAAGTTAGCTTACCGTCAAGGGCGGAAAGTTTTGATTAATATGGTGGACTTTCACGAAAATCGATCATTCGCGGTTTGGGAGGTATCGTGAAGTTGGCAAGGGGTACTTGAAACCCTTTTGTGATTTCGCCAGGGGGGAGAAAATAGCGTGATCTTTTTTATACTTAAAAATTTCCTAACGGACAATAGTTCTCGGCAAATCCCAAATAAGTCCTTTACTGATCCGAGTGGGACAACGAATTCGGCTTGCATGCAGCACTCACTTGCTACTACTTAATCAAGGGCGATGGCAAGTATTTATAATTGCATACACAAATCTAACGTAACAAACCGCGGTATCCCACTAGCCGTAGGCACCAGTTTGACTCACCTGGATAAAGACCAGCTTGGGTTTACCAATCAGTTTGCACTCTGGTTTATTGAAAAGTGCCAGGATGTCATTGTACTCGTCCACTGGCTTACTGTCCGAGCCGATGATTTTGCCTTTAGTGCCGTGCGAGAGAATGACCAGCAAACACGAGCTGTAGTTCTCGTGCTCAGAATTCAGGATGAAACTCTCGCACTCCGTTTTTATGTTATCAGCTGTCTGGTCCTCGAGCACTGTGACTCTGTACTGCAATGCAGTAAACAAGCTGTTCAGATTTCCGCGGTCAATGTCCGTCCCAACGCGTTCTTCATGGCTGTAGAAATGTTTGTTATTAATGATGAGGCACAGGCCTCTTGGCTTGCTCGTAGGAGGCCTGTTGTCGTAGGCCTCCTTAAATTGCTGACGTTTGTGCTCCTCAAGTATTTCTCGATTGAACTTGTCAAAGTCAATCTCCACGCGCAGATTTCCCCGGGTCTGTTTGAGACCTCCGATTTCCGGGAAATTCCCAGAGAGGTCATCGTAGGTAACGCTGGTCTCAGTTAGAGGCAGCTCAAGAGTTACCGGTAGGCTTTGCTCTCTACCGTGGCTAGACATGGCTAAACTGCTATTAGACTGCGGTGCGTTGTCTGCAGGACCGTATTCGAATTCATATAGAAGTTCTTTTTTGGTGAAGAAAAAATGTACATCCATGCAGATTGTACTGCAGTAAACCATGGAAAGAAAGTAATATTGTTGTGCATTGTGCTGCACCCGTGAAGCATTTGAAAAATGATAATCATCTAATACTATTGAGAGCCTGCGGCGGATGGCAGTTTAGTTCAAACCCTGAAATTCTTACCAATCAATTTTAGACAGAACACACAGAATATCAAAGCTCCCACTTGGATACGGTAGAAAGCACAGATTCTATATTATAGATAATACAAGCTGCAGTGTGGATAAGCAGAAAATTATTGGCATGGCTCCGTGTGGATAAAATTGAAATTAACAGCATGGCATATATAAAGAGTTGTAGACCTATTCATATAAGCTGCCGTGTGGATAAGCAGAAAATTATTGGCATGTATGGATCTGTGTGGATAAAATTGAAATTATCGACATGGGACCGTGGGAATAAGCTCTGCCTTTCGCAATATGTATAGAGTATGCCTTGAATCAATTTTGATGTGATTATATGTGATATTTAAAGGCTTTTTTAGTTTATTTCATATTAGGCCTAGTTGTCTACAATAAACTATGATCGCATATCCTAAATTCCAAATTACTTTATTTTGGAGTTGGAACAATTTAGTTTACTTTTAGTTTACACAGGGCTATATTATTTTTGTTTTCTTCTTAACTAAGTAAAAATGGAAGAAAAAAAGCAATAGTGAGATGGAATGATTATAAATTATGATTTTACTTTTTAATTTATAAATTTGCAAATAAGACCAATAAAATGCACTGATTTCCTTTAATCAGTTGGCTATACAGGTAATACCAAACTGTGTGCATTAAATAATATATAGCCATAATGTACTCTCATTATAATTTGTCAAGCCTGAAATTCAATCTTTGTCAAGTGCTCCACATGTAGGCCCTAGTGTTGCTAACTAGTAACAATGGTGTGCCAAGTGCACCTTACATTTCATGGTCAAAAAAGCATTATGTGCACCAAAATATTTGATAATATTATCTGGTAATAAGCTGGTAATATAGAATCTGTGGTAGAAAGAGCTACATTTTATCTAAGTTTCAAAACTCTCTATATATTTTTTCAATGCAACCACAGCAATGAAAAGATTGCAACCACGACTTGAATGTATATTTTCCATGCTTCCAGCATTACTAAAAGTAGATTAAGCGATTAGAAATACCACACTACGAGAACGCCAAAATTTCAAAAAAGAAATGCTCTAGAATTCATGCAGCTTCGTCTTACTATTCGTCTTAGTTCGTCTTACTATTTAGGACAGATGATGTTAATCCACTTCAGCGGAACCTACCTCCAGTTATGACAGAATCCATCTGCAGGTATGGCGTGATCCACCTACAGGTATGACGGAATCCATCTAAAGGTATGACGGGATTCACTTCAAGGTATTAATGCACTAATCAGTTAAAGCCTGATTTGTCGGATTCAAGAGAAGATAGCGCATACTAAGTAAACCGAGTTTCCGGCAGGAAGCCGGGTGGCGCCTGACAACCGTGTAGCAACCGACCTGGCGACCCGGTCAGGCACAGGAACTTGAACCGATCGCCCATACTCTCCAGCAGAGTCCTTGCGGCGCTGAGGTGATTCCTGCGGGTCTCAGCGGTGGCGCCCCCGCCTGACAGCAGAGCAGACAGGCGGGCCGCAATGCCCATCTGCAGCAGGAAGTCTCTCTGGCGGGTTGGCCCATAGACAGCCAGCCTGGGCAGGTCCAGTTGAGCCAGGCGGCGTCTGAGATAGCCAAAGTCCACATCGGCGGTGAGGTCGGAGTCGCCGGGCTGCAGCAGCGGATCGCAGACCTTGTGCGAGCGGAATCCGCGCAGAGTGTCATTCTTCAATGCTGAATCGTCGTAGCCGTAGTCGGCTAACAGGGCGAAGCCGGACCCGCTGTTGGTCACGTGACGGGCCAGCTGTTCTACAAAGTCGGCAGCCAGCGGAGACACTTCGATGTGGCGTCGAGTTTCGTCCGGACGAATCTGGGCCAGCAGAGTTGGCGATGGTGGCGACTCCGATAGGCGATAGGCGAGTTGGTCGTCACTGCAGTCAACGAGCACCTCTCGCCACTCGCCATTTGGTAACTGAGGGGATGCAGCAAACAGAAGGCTTAGCGTCTAGCTCCCACTCCTTGACTATTTAGTTTGGAAATTTCTGTATAGAACTGTGGCCGGTATTTCCATGGTTTTTCCATGGCAGTTTTGGCCCGGCCACGGCCAAGTCTCTCTTCCACTCTTCCACTTCCACTTGCTAAAAATTTTCCAGCCAATAAGAAAGCTTGAAGGCGCCGCAGCCAATAGCGAGCGCCCAGCAGGTCGAAAACGGCAATAAATAAGAGACACCTCCAAGCCAAAAAATCTGACCTGCGCCGCCGACGCGCCCGTTATCGCTGAGGTTGAGCAAATTCTTGGAAAGCGACAAGCCCTTGAACTTGGATAAGTTCACTCGGACTCTCTTGGATAAGAATTTTCTAACTACAGCTCTAGTTAAGAAAGCATTAGGGAACAGGACTCTCTTAGATTGGAGTGTCCTTCAGCTTAAGAAATAAGTCGGTCAGCCAGTCTCTGTTCTGCAGCAGCAGTTCATTGTGGAAGTTATGTACAGAAATCGTCTCAAGGTCTAGAGTTTCAAGGGTGTTAATTTATTTTATAATTACACTTTAAGGCGAGAGTAGTCTTACCATCTCAGGAGTTGAATTCAGGTATTTATTTTACGAGTTCGTCTTCAGATTTACACCTTCATCTCCTTCGGCTCAAAATTTTTAGTTAAGGGGAGACCCCACACAATGCACAGTGACAGTGCAAATATCAGACGGTTTAGTGAGCTGTATTTTAGCTTGTTTTGCTTTCAAAGACACTTACTTACGATATATCCGATGCGACAACTGAGGAAGGTTTTCAAATTTAAGAATGTAAAACAGTTAAAAAAACGCAACTCACCCTTTCCAGCTTGTGCACAGGCAGTGCGTCCAGGAACTCGTGCGCCAGAAAGCAGCAAGGGCCCCGATTCGCCTCAACAGACATCAGCTGGTCCAAGCTTCCCAGCCAGCTGGCCCGAAATCCGTGAGCAGTTTCAAACTCGCGCCAATCCTCGTTTTCTGGCTTTGTTTCGGTTGACAATGCCTCAGATGGCCGACCGGAGACTAGAACGCGACGCTGAATGGAGCGCATTGTGGGACTGACTTCAAGCAGGAATAGCTTGCCAGTCAGGGCTGAGCGCAGCTGGGGAAGGCTGGCAGCGACCCTGGTGACATCGGAGGCCAAGGTGCCCCGGCCCGGGCCCAGCTCGACCAGGTGCAACGGCCGGGTGTCGCCGGATTCCGCGTGTTCGTTGGCGATCCATACCGCTATGAGCTGCGCGAGAGAAATAGTAATTTTGATTTGATTCTATAACGAAATCGAGATTTTTAGTGGAATTGCAAGCGCAAAATTCGTAGCCAGATTAACAGCGAGAAATGAAACTAAAATAGCAGCAAGTTGTCGTTGCTGGAATCTCTGCAAGGACAAAGCTGAGTTGTAGGTAGAATTGCAGCAAGACATTTAGTTGGAATCGCAGCTAAAATGTAATTGGAATCGCAACAGAAAGTCATGGCTGGAACCGAAGCAACAATATTAATTGTTAGAATCGCAGCAGGAGTATAAGTTTTGATCAAGACGGATATCGTAGCTAGAATCAACACAGGAATCGTAGCTAGAACACAACCAGAATCGCACGAGTAGCTGTCGTGCTCTTGTGGCTTCGAAAATTTAAATTTCAGTGCTCTAACCCTCCTACATATGAACGACTTATATGGATACTAGAATAAGAACCAGTATATAATAATAATACAACAAAAATCACCTAGAAACCAAAAGAGACAAGTCTCCTACCTCGCCAAACATCTGCGAAATCTCAGGCGATGTGGTAAAATCGCCTTTAACGCCAAACACGTCTTTCTTCATGTAGTAGCCCTGCGTTAAATGCATTAAAATAATATTCAGGTTTTTACTTTTTCGAAACATATCGGCTAGTTAAATAAGTTCGCGCAGCTTACGTGCTCCGGGTGAGTTAGAGCCAGTTTGAAGTATTCGGCAACAGTAATTGGCCCCTTGGACTTGATTAGTTCGCGAATGACTCGAAGCATTCTTAATTAGCTCCCAAGTTTATGTCCTGGAATCAAAGCACATAAGAGAGAAATTGTTACTAATTACACCTATACCCGATGCCCGGAGCTTCCAAAGGCTGTAGAGCTGTTCAGACTGAGGACTGGAGAGGCTGCCACACCAACTCAAACTTTTACCCTAGCTGATGATGATGCTCTTTATCAAGGACACGTATTGCTTCCCTTGGGCTGGGATTCGAACTCACGACCTGAAGTACATAAGTCAAAAGCTCTAATCACTGAGTTACAGCATTCCTTGCTAGCTCAGTTTGCACATAAGCTTCAGTTTTCGCAGATTCGCAGAAGCGATCTACCCTACTAAATAGAAGTAGCCAATCAAGGCTTCTCGTGAATTAAAAAGTGTTTTGGCCCTACTGACTGTATGATTGTTATTTTCAGATTAAAAATGATAAGAGTCAAGAGACAAAGCAGATTTGTGATTAATTGGTAGAATACTCGTATACTCGCATAGGAAAGCAAGTTTATTTCAGTTGATTATCAGTTTATTATGCACCGTCGGCGAGCTAATTACGAGTAAGAATATAAATAAACAAGACAGGTAACACAATATGAAAGATGGAGTTACAACAAATGCATTTATGTCACAGAGGCCATGCAAAGTCAGCGACAATGAAAGATTCTGTAGTAATTTGAAAATTGTACAAAGCAAATAAATAAAGTAATCTACTAGAATGTCAATGTTTTTTAACTTAATATACCGATGAGAAGTGAAAAACGCATACTGTTAATTGCAGACCTGCAGGAAATAATAGCCTAAAAATGCATGAGAAGACAGGTAGAAAAGGCAGAAGGACAGGTAGAACAGACAGACAGGTAGAGCAGACAGACAGACAGGTAGGCAGAGCAGATAGACAGGTAGGTAGTAGAGCAGACAGAGAGGTAGAGCAGACAGACAGGTAGAGCAGACAGACAGACAGGTAGAGCAGACAGACAGACAGGTAGAGCAGACAGACAGGTAGAGCAGACAGACAGACAGGTAGAGCAGACAGACAGACAGGTAGAGCAGACAGACAGGTAGAGCAGACAGACAGACAGGTAGAGCAGACAGACAGACAGGTAGGCAGAGCAGATAGACAGGTAGGTAGTAGAGCAGACAGAGAGGTAGAGCAGACAGACAGGTAGAGCAGACAGACAGACAGGTAGAGCAGACAGACAGACAGGTAGGCAGAGCAGATAGACAGGTAGGTAGTAGAGCAGACAGAGAGGTAGAGCAGACAGACAGACAGGTAGACAGACAGACAGACAGGTAGAGCAGACAGACAGACAGGTAGGCAGAGCAGATAGACAGGTAGGTAGTAGAGCAGACAGAGAGGTAGAGCAGACAGACAGACAGGTAGAGCAGACAGACAGGTAGAGAAGACAGACAGACAGGTAGAGAAGACAGACAGACAGGTAGAGCAGACAGACAGGTAGAGAAGACAGACAGACAGGTAGAGCAGACAGACAGGTAGAGAAGACAGACAGACAGGTAGAGCAGACAGACAGGTAGAGAAGACAGACAGACAGGTAGAGCAGACAGACAGGTAGAGAAGACAGACAGACAGGTACAGCAGACAGACAGGTAGAGCAGACAGACAAGTAGGCTGGAGAGACAGTTGGAAGACAGATACATAGAACACAGAGGCTAGCCTAAACCCTGTCCAAGGCCTCATAAACTAGCAGGGAGGCGATGGCGTCCAGAGCAGCGTAGCGCCGTCTCTCGGCAGTCAGCGGAGCGGCGGCCCAGTCGCAGCAGCGCACGCGGGTGTCCTTGTCCAGGCGCTGATTGAGAAGATGCTGCACAAGGCCATTTAAGCTCCACTGGCTCGACAGTTTCAATCGGCTCTTAGCCAAGTCGTTGAGTTCAATCCAGCCAGCCCTGTTGAGCAGTTTCTCAGATGGCAGCTGTTTGGGAAAGTCGCGGCTGAGTTTCTTTAAATCGCCGGCAATGGACAGGCCGACTTTCACCAGACGCTGATGAAGCAGAAGGCTGGCTAACGCTGGCGTCGGCTCAGTCAGAGTGCCGTCGCGAGCGAAATGAATGAGCGCGACACCCTTGGTCTCCATGATCGCCGGACAGAGCTGAAGCAGGGCGGTTCTGGGCAGCGAGTCGCCCGAATTCTGGCTCCATCCGGCAACGACGGGCCATTCTATGTCAAGGCCGCAGGCTACAATGGGACCGGTGGGGTCTTTATCCAACTGACTAAGTAACCGGCCACACCAAGAGTCCAACTGTTGCGGCCCGTCGATGTACACCAAAGGCCGGTCTGGTTCCAGAAACGGCAATCGCTCTTCCATGCGATCGTCGAAGCTCTGATGATTGCCGCGCTTGCCTCCGGTACCGGCATCGTCACAGTCCAGCATCCAGTCGGGCAGTTTGCGAATTCGCCGATTAGCAATGGCCTTGGCTGGTTCTGACGAGTTCGCCTGAAGTTGATAATCGATTTGACAGCACATCATATTGCAGCTGCTGATGAGGGCACTCAAAAGCCTGGGACAGCGGTACAAGAGCAGGCTCATCCAATGTCTGGCGGGTTTGGAGGCATTGAAATAAAAGGAATCAAATTCTGCTCAGATAAGCTGCGTAATGGTTAGCTAAATAGGCCTAAACCTGACAACCCACGTAGACTCACTTTAAGATGACATGCGTTGTGATAGGAGATATGAGATGCAGTGTGTTAGGAGAGATGACAGGCAGTGTGATAGGAGATATGACATACAGTGTGTTAGGAGACATGACATACAGTGTGTTAGGAGACATGACTTACAGTGTGTTAGGAGAGATGACATACAGTGTGTTAGGAGACATGACTTACAGTGTGTTAGGAGAGATGACAGGCAGTGTGATAGGAGATATGACATGCAGTGTGTTAGGAGAGATGACATGCAATGTGTTAGGAGAGATGACATGCAATGTGTTAGGAGAGATGACAGGCAGTGTGATAGGAGACATGACATACAGTGTGTTAGGATATATGACATACAGTGTAGAGAGTGGAGAGTAGAGATGGGAGACAGTGTGAGAGTAGAGATGGAAGGCAGTGTGAGAGTAGACATGAGAGGCAGTACGAGAGTAGAGATGGGAGGCAGTGTGAGAGTAGAGATGGGAGGCAGTGTGAGAGTAGAGATGGAAGGCAGTGTGTGAGTAGAGATGGGAGGCAGTGTGAGAGTAGAGATGGGAGGCAGTGTGAGAGTAGAGATGGGAGGCAGTGTGAGAGTAGAGATGGGAGGCAGTGTGAGAGTAGAGATGGGAGGCAGTGTGTGAGTAGAGATGGGAGGCAGTGTGAGAGTAGAGATGGGAGGCAGTGTGAGAGTAGAGATGGGAGGCAGTATGAGAGTAGAGATGGGAGGCAGTGTGAGAGTAGAGATGGGAGGCTGTATGAGAGTAGAGATGGGAGGCAGTGTGTGAGTAGAGATGGGAGGCAGTGTGTGAGTAGAGATGGGAGGCAGTGTGTGAGTAGAGATGGGAGGCAGTGTGTGAGTAGAGATGGGAGGCAGTGTGTGAGTAGAGATGGGAGGCTGTATGAGAGTAGAGATGGGAGGCAGTGTGTGAGTAGAGATGGGAGGCAGTGTGTGAGTAGAGATGGGAGGCAGTACGAGAGTAGAGATGGGAGGCAGTGTGTGAGTAGAGATGGGAGGCAGTACGAGAGTAGAGATGGGAGGCAGTGTGAGAGTAGAGATGGGAGGCAGTGTGAGAGTAGAGATGGGAGGCAGTATGAGAGTAGAGATGTGAGGCAGTGATAGTAGAGATAAGAGAGTGAGACAGAGACAGGGAGCTAAATACATTGTGTTTTCATTCTTAGTTTAATTGTATTATAACAGATTGGGAATTCATAAAAGAAGAAGAGCAAGAGTCCAGTCACGAGTAGTTAATAAGTACATCTGAAAGTTTCGACCATACACCGAGTGCTTAAAACTTCCAAGCAGAGACCGAAGTGAGTTTTGTGCCAGTTGGAAAAAATAAAATTCTATTTATTTTGTTTCCGGTCAGTTTAATTTGCAAACAATTGAGGTCTCAACTTCGTTATTTTCCAGGCATGTACTGTACACAAAAAGACAGCTTGACTCAAATAATTAGGCTCAACATAATATAATAAAACTAAATTGTCGCTGTCGCAATCAAAAAGGTATAACACGGCCGCGCCAGTTACAATCTTTGTGTTTTCGAGTCGGCAAATAAGACAATTAAATGTCGAAAAATAATATTCTTAACTAGCCCATCTCAGTGCGCAGCGAAATAAATAACTAAAAGTTACTCGCAAAGCTATACGAATTCAGGAAATCTAACAAAAGTAGCAATGCGCCATTTTCTATAACAAAAAAATGGTTTTGTACCTTCTCTGAATATGTAGGCAAATATTGAGGACAGCACATATTCATATTATCTTTAGAATATAAGCCGTTTTGTCTATATTTTAGTTCGCTTTTTTAGAACAAACTATGAATTGAAGCATAATTAATTACTGGCTTGAAAAATTCATTACTGAGTAAGAAAAGAAAAGGACCAATGAGAGGAAGAGAAAAAGAAGAACCAATGAGAGAGGAGAGAAGGGCCGATGAGAGAGGAGAGAATGACCAATAAGAGAGGAGAGAATGACCAATAAGAGAGGAGAGAATGACCAATGAGAGAGGAGGAGGAGTGAAGGACAAATGAGAGAGGAGGAGGAGTGAAGGACAAATGAGAGAGGAGGAGAGAAGGACCAATGAGAGAGGAGGAGGAGAGAATGACCAATGAGAGAGGAGGATGAGAGAATGACCAATGAGAGAGGAGGAGGAGAGAAGGACCAATGAGAGAGGAGGAGGAGTGAAGGACCAATGAGAGAGGAGGAGGAGAGAATGACCAATGAGAGAGGATGAGGAGAGAATGACCAATGAGAGAGGAGGAGGAGAGAATGACCAATGAGAGAGGAGGAGGAGAGAAGGACCAATGAGAGAGTAGAAGAGAGGGAGACAAAAAGGATATACTCGTAAAAAGACTACTTTAATGTCCCCAAAAATAAGAAGCTAAAGTGCCCCGTAGTGACCGAACAGAAAAGCAAACCAACAGAGTACACAGAGTTACATTCGGAGGGGGGCACTCGACTCAACCAGCATCGGGACTCTAACTTCACAGTCTCAAGAAAAAAGGAGGAGCATAAAGTAGAACAACAAAATAGTATTAAACATAACGCATTGGATACAAGGCGCAGAAAACACATGTCAGGCATTCATACTGGTAACCACAGATCTAGCCACATAGCATAGAACAGCTACGCAGGCGATTAGAAGCATATTGGACAGGCTTATAAAGTTATGCTGCTGACCGCCAACAATGTTCTCATCGTTGGCGCCTGTGTTCTTTGCCTGACCAGCTGAATTAGGTGGGCAGGATGAGTTAGCCTGCTGCTGCTGCTTACGTTTGATTTCTTGGCGTAATCGGTCAGCAAGTTCAGGAAATAGTTCGCAGAAGCGATCGTCGCGAAGATTGAACTCTGCGCTCTGAGCTGCCAGCGTCTGCTTCTGTTTAATTGTTGTTTTGAAGGAGAAATCCATCATAGTTAATAGCTTTCGGCAATGATCAAATCTAAATGAAACATTTTTAGCAACCAGCAAATCTAAGTAAAACACCTAGGCAATGACAAAATCTAATTTATCTAGTGGTCGTAGACAATTCTAACAAAAAACTAATAATAAAACTATGTAATACGGTAAATTCCCCACAATAATGTTAACGCATGCATTGAACTCACCACAGAATCATAAGTCTGAACGCTGCCAAATGTTGGTGTATTCTCAAGCATAAAGCTGAGCAATCCGGTGAGTATAGTGCTCACGCACCAGGCCGGATTCCAAGTGTCAGGATGGAAATCTGAGATACTCAGACACAGCCGAGAATTGACCTTGAACCTGCCGCTGGGTGTGATCATGTAGATGCTTGGCGGCCTGAACGGGAATTCCCTGGGAAATACCAGCTTGCCATGATAAAATCCTCCGCGATATGGCGAATCAGGCGGGCCCTCAACAACATAGTGCCACTCGAGGATGTTGCTAGGCAACGGCTCGGCACTGATAAACGGCACCGGATCTCGCTTTAGCCGGGCATAGTCCTGCTTTAGGCGGGCTGTGGCAGTTGGTGACACGCCAGAGGAAGCTTTGGAAGATGGAGACATAGATAATAGATGACCTGAAACTTTGGGTGGGTTTTCATATTCATATAAAACTAACGCCATGCTTTTGTATAGGAGAAGAGAAGGACCAATGTTAGAGGAGAGATGGACTGATGAGAGAGGAGGGGAGAAGGGCCAATAAGAGACGAGGAAAGAAGGACCAGTGAGAGAGCAAAACACTTTATTGTCATAAAAAAGAAGTGCATAGAGCTTTTCAAAAGTAATGAAATCATTGATTTACTTTTTGTTTCAATGTATATATATTTTTTATAATTGTAATGGAAGTGCTTATTCCCACAGTCCCATGCCGATAATTTTCTGCTTATCCACACGGCAGCTTGTATGAATAGGTCTACTTTCAAGTCCCTACCTATTCTTCTCTGAGCATAAGGCTTTTGCTTCAGAGTATAGTGTATAGTGTACACTAGATCAATGCATAGTGTAAAAGAATAACAATGATGTATAATATGTGTGACAAGTTTGGTGCTGACTAGAATTCTGCTGGTTGACTCGTATGATTTTCTTTGATAGACTTCTTACTTTGTTGTAAATCAATACAATTTGAATGAAAACACGTAACAATTACAAAAGATTTAGTAAGTTGTTATTACAATAATTAAAAAGGATGACATTAATGTTGGTTAATGAATGTGTAGGTTGAAATGTAGAACACTGTCGTAACACACTGGCAACTTTGTTGATCTATTGGCTCGAGGGTTCAACAAAACGTTTAAACCCGAAAGGGCCTTGTTTCATAGAACAGAACTGTGTGGATCATACATGCGCAACACCCGGCCAACCTGGCCGGGTGAAATGAGGGCCAAGCAAGGTCAGTCGCAAAAACCAATCAACCAAGCGCAAAACAATCAAAGGGGGGACCAAGGGACAAAAAAGGAAGGCATGAAGAAAAGGAAAAAGGGGAGAGAAAAAGAGAGCAAATGAGAGCAAACTAAGTTGTAAATAGAGCAAAAACTAAGTCGCACGGCTGGCTAAGATTTGGGAGGTTGCGCATGTATGGTGTGGATAAAATTGAAATTAATGGCATGGCATATTTATATAAAGAGTTTTAGACCTATTCATACAAGCTGCCGTGTGGATAAGCAGAAAATTATCGGCACGGATCCATGTGGATAAAATTGAAATTATCGGCACGGGACCGTGGGAATAAGCCCTACCTATATTTTATCTTTATGTGCCATATATACTATAGGCC
This sequence comes from Macrostomum hystrix, assembly GCA_950097015.1. NCBI lineage: Eukaryota > Metazoa > Platyhelminthes > Macrostomidae > Macrostomum > Macrostomum hystrix. The sequence continues at coordinate 21,823,326 of CATNEN010000001.1, forward strand.
TAATGCAGCATATCCCAGGGCACCATATTGCACTGAAATGACATTTGTCAATAACATGTCTTAACAATGCAGAGCTGCAGTGCAGCACAAAAACTGTTAAACTGTGCAGTGTAGTTGCTGCATAAATTTGAAATGCCACAACGGCACAACTTACAACTAGCAAGCTGTACCAAACAAAAGACTACACCACACCTATTGACATAGCCTATTTATAAGGGTGTGCATCCATGTAATCAGGAGATTCATTCTAATCAGAAAATAATTATTAAATTACTAAATAGGCCTACAAAACACTCTCTTTGTATTTGTAGGCCTATAACTAAATATTAACTGGTTATAACACACTGACACTGTTATTTATTTAATCTGAAAATTAAATTTACGCTCCTATTAAAAAAACAACTTAAAACAGTTAGATTGCCTTGGCTGAGGCTAAGCTACAGCTATCAGTATAATTTCTAATTATAGTTACAAAGTATAAATGCAGATGTATCCATTGACATTGACATTGTATCTGATAAAATATTAAAAAGCTGTCGTCGTTCGTTAAACCATTTACTTTTAAGTCAAATGCCAACAAACATTGAAATTAGAATTTTTAGAAACTAAGGCTTATCTAACCAGCACTGCAGCTTGAGAAATTAAAAGAACGAAAAGGCTGTAAAGAAATTTTGCAGTAAAAAAGTAAAACATGACAGTTTTTGATTTAGTAAGCACTTTTTTCGTTTTCGTGCAGGTTTAAAGTAAAAGTTGAGGGTGGCGCAGACTTTACGAATTCTGCGTGGTAGGCCTATGTCAAAAAGTTATGAACAGAGCACGCGGTGTTAACCATAAAATCCTCCTGAGCCAAATAAGCATCAAGTAATGAATCCTGTTAATTTTTTACTTTGTATGAAAACAATCACCACCCAAAGTGTTATATATGATGAAGTAATATTACAGTCATATTTTTATGCTTGTCAAGTTTCGAATATACTTTACTCTATTGCACCATTTTATTGTCATTTGTGAACCAGTAGGCCCTTAGTAGAGGACTTATTAGCTATTTTTCAATACCTGTGGTCTATAACCAATCTATGGATTTTGTCAGTTTTTAAGAATCACCCTTACAAAAAAAAGAACGTTGTAAGTTTCTACTATTGTCATGCTTGCCAAGTTACAAAATATTTATAATGTTTTTACAATTTTATCGACTTGACTAATTCTGCATGAATTTCCCTTTGTGGCTTATATTTATTTATACTATACCTATTAGTGGCCTGAAAACGCCCATTTTACCTACTAATTTACTCTTAGTGGTAGCATCTCATTCTCTGACACAAGCTGTTTCTCTCTAAAGGCTTTCTTCTGGTATTGAATGAAATCTAAAATCCCCAGGGCATTGGAGAGTCCCCTGAATTGGAGAGTCAGCATAAACCTAGTGAGATAGGCCTTGTTTCCTAGAAATATTTTCCCGCGAAAATTAGTATTTTTGTTTAAATGCACCAACTTTTGTTTTAATGCACCGATTTTGTTTAAATTCACCGTGCATAAAATTTAAGAAGTTATAATGAAGTGAGGAGGAAGAAATTTGCTATAAATACACGAGCAGAATCAGGGAGAAAAATAACGTTTTGTCTGCACATACGTTCTGATAAAGAAAGCTTGAATCTTTAAGTGTTCATGTTAAAGATTTATTTGAAAGAGACATTGCGAAAGAAAAGTAACCAGAGTGGAGAATAGCTGTAACTCTAGATCCACTGGAAAGCCCAAGACGGACTGAAAGACTGAACTGAAGATTGAATTGAAGACTGAATGAAAGACTGAATGAAAGACTGAGTTGAAGACTGAATGAAAGACTGAATTAAAGACTGAATTAAAGATTGAATTTAAGACTGAAATTGAAGAGTAATTGAAGAGTGATACAAACAGATAAAGACGAATAAAGACTGATATAGAAAAAGTTATAAGTAAACAAATAGAGGAGATAATACCGGCCATATTGTAAACGCTACCAGATTGAATACATAACGCTACCAATTTGAATTGAAATAAGAAGTATATAAAGTGAACAAAATTAAGAAACATAGTAAAAGGACAGTATTTTGAATAAAAGGAACTTTGGATAAACAACAGTACAAGATTATAATTGAAAAGACCTAGAACAACTTTGGTGTCAGCAGTGAGATCGTTAATATTAGCCCTGTAACAACTTTGGTGGCAGTTTTAGAATTAATAATCCAGTAAGAAGATAGCCCTACGACACTAGTCTTAGCCTACACTTAGACACAAATTCCTAAGTTTGTCTTTTTACACTATTGGCTAAATGCTTTCTCAGTTCTTGGTTGGTACACATTGATTTTATTTCAATACTGTCATCCTTATTTATAGTAAGAGCAAGCAGTTTTTTATATCTATAGCAATAAGAAATTATGGCATTCTAACTTTTTAATATATAAAATTATTGTAACACTTTTATATCATTGAGTTACAGAAATATTTAAAATATTTATAACATTTATAGACCACTACATATATCACAGAACAAGCCTTGTAAGCAACAGTTTGCTTCATGTTACACTTTTCATATAGATAGATAAGTATTTTTCTTAAAAAACTCTAAAATTTAATTTGTTTAAATTCAGACTCCAATTTATTAGCCAATCAGATCCCAGCCTTTCAAAAGGCCAAAAAAGAACAAATGAGCAAAATTCCTTTTGTTGCTTGCAGCCAGTCTGCCTAAAATGGTGCCACCAGTTGACAGCCAGAGCAATTCACCACAGAAGGCTGTTGCAGACGCGCCACAGAACCCAGACGAGCAGGCCTACCTAGATGCTGTGCGCCGCATTCTTGACACCGGAGATTATCGGGGCGATCGCACTGGAGTTGGCACTAAGTCCATTTTTGGCATGCAGTTTCGATACAGCTTGGCTGGTGGCACCTTGCCGCTGCTGACTACCAAGCGAGTGTTCTTCCGCGGTGTACTGGAGGAGCTGCTGTGGTTTCTGCGAGGCTCAACCAATGGCAGCGAACTGTCGGAGCGGGGTGTGAAAATCTGGGATGCTAACGGCAGTCGAGAGTTTCTTGACAGTCGCGGTCTTCAGCACCGGGAGGTGGGCGATCTTGGACCGGTGTACGGCTTCCAATGGCGCCACTTCGGTGCCGAGTATAAAGGTTAGCTGAAACCTGTCCACGATGCGATTCACTATTGACCTATCTCCCATGATGTGGAGAGATGAGACAATAGAGAGAGAGGAGAAGACGGGAGACAACAGAATAGAGAGATGACACAGTGAAGAGATAAGAAAGTTGACAGGTGAGACATTCGAGAAATGAGACAGTGGAGAGATAAGACAGTGGAGAGATGAGACAGTGGAGAGATGAGACAGTGGAGAAATGAGACAGTGGAGAGATAAGACAGTGGAGAGATGAGACAGTGGAGAGATGAGACAGTGGAGAGATAAGACAGTGGAGAGATGAGACAGTGGAGAGATGAGACAGTGGAGAGATAAGACAGTGGAGAGATGAGACAGTGAAGAGATTAGACAGTGAAGAGATGAGACATTGGAGAGATGAGACAGTGGGGAGATGAGACATTGGAGAGATCAGACAGTGAAGAGATGAGACAGTGAAGAGATGAGACAGTGAAGAGATGAGACAGTGAAGAGATAAGACAGTGGAGAGATGGACAAAGGAGATACCATACAGTGAAGATATGAGACAGTGGTTAGATCTATGTCCTGTAACTCCCACCGCAGACATGCACTCGGACTACACTGGCCAGGGCGTGGACCAACTGGCTCGCATTGTGGACACATTGCGCAACAATCCCAGCGACCGAAGAATGCTTGTCTGCGCTTGGAATCCTGCTCAGCTGGACCAGATGGCCCTGCCTCCGTGCCACTGTCTGTTCCAGTTTTATGCCACCTCTGACGGCAGGCTTTCCTGCCAGCTTTATCAGCGATCAGCTGACATGGGTCTGGGTGTGCCGTTTAACATTGCCAGCTACGCACTGTTGACCCACATGGTTGCTAAGGTTGGTTCCGGCTCTGCTGTTGTGTTATCAAATCACCTATTCATGTCTGTTTCACTGTCTTTACATCTATCTAACATCTCTATATATCTATATCATATTTATCTATATCTATCTCAAATCTATCTACATCTATCTCACTGTGTGTACATATATTTCACTGTCTGTACATCTATCTCACTGTCTGTACATCTATCTCACTGTGTGTACATCTATCTCACTGTGTGTACATCTATCCCCCATGTCTGTACATCTATCTCACTGTCTGTACATCTATCTCACTGTCTGTACATCTATCTCACTGTGTGTACATCTATCTCACTGTGTGTACATCTATCCCCCATGTCTGTACATCTATCTCACTCCACACCAAATATTATTTCCGCAGCTGACCGGTCTAAGGGCCTGGGAATTCGTTCACACCCTTGGCGACGCGCACGTGTACACAAATCACGAAGCCGCTCTGCTGGAGCAGCTGAAGCGTAAGCCAAGGCCGTTTCCTCGACTTGAGATTGCCGACGGTCCCGCCAAGCTCGAGGACTTCAAGACCGATGACTTCAAAGTGATTGACTACGATCCCTACGGCAAGATATTCATGGAGATGGCCGTGTAAAAGGCGATAATTTTCCTAAAGGAAAGGCTTTAAATTTTGGTGCTATTTTTCGCATGTTGCTACTGCTAGTGAGTTTTTAAATTATTGTTAGTAGAATCATTAGAACACATAATTCATACTTGTGTTGCCGCTCAAAATTTGCATGTTTTTTTAAACAACGAATCGTCTAATTTAATATAAAACTCGGTGAATATTTTATAACCATTTTCTTCATAAAATGTGTATTTCGCTTGGTATGAAAAAAATCTATTTTTGCTACTAATTTTGTTTTTCTAAGAACACTATCATGCCACATATCGTGACCACGAAAGTTACCTTGCACCGTGCATTTGTCTTGTTCCACTTTTGCTTGTTTCTAATTAAATTTTATTTATCGATCACTGTTAGGCTGCTAAATAATAATTTTACTATAACACAAGCACAAAAACACATTGAAAGAATTATGTTTTTTAATTACTCTAGCGGTCAACTCATCCTCCGAAACAACAGAATCCTCAGACCAGGCCTCCAAAACTACAGAATCCCCAGACCAGGCCTCCAAAACTACAGAATCCCCAGACACTGGCCTCCAAAACTACAGAATCCCCAGACACTGGCCTCCAAAACTACAGAATCCCCAGACACTGGCCTCCAAAACTACAAAATCCCCAGACACTGGCCTCCAAAACTTCAGAATCCCCAGACACTGGCCTCCAGAACTACAAAATCCCCAGACACTGGCCTCCAAAACTACAGAATCCCCAGACACTGGCCTCCAAAACTACAGAATCCTCAGACCAGGCCTCCAAAACTACAGAATCCTCAGACCAGGCCTCCAAAACTACAGAATCCTCAGACCAGGCCTCCAAAACTACAGAATCCTCAGACACTGGCCTCCAAAACTACAGAATCCCCAGACACTGGCCTCCAAAACTACAGAATCCCCAGACACTGGCCTCCAAAACTACAGAATCCCCAGACACTGGCCTCCAAAACTACAAAATCCCCAGACACTGGCCTCCAAAACTACAGAATCCCCAGACACTGGCCTCCAAAACTACAAAATCCCCAGACACTGGCCTCCAAAACTACAGAATCCCCAGACACTGGCCTCCAAAACTACAGAATCCCCAGACACTGGCCTCCAAAACTACAGAATCCCCAGACACTGGCCTCCAAAACTACAGAATCCCCAGACACTGGCCTCCAAAACTACAGAATCCCCAGACACTGGCCTCCAAAACTACAGAATCCCCAGACACTGGCCTCCAAAACTACAAAATCCCCAGACACTGGCCTCCAAAACTACAGAATCCCCAGACACTGGCCTCCAGAACTACAAAATCCCCAGACACTGGCCTCCAAAACTACAGAATCCCCAGACACTGGCCTCCAAAACTACAGAATCCTCAGACCAGGCCTCCAAAACTACAGAATCCCCAGACACTGGCCTCCAAAACTACAGAATCCTCAGACCAGGCCTCCAAAACTACAGAATCCTCAGACCAGGCCTCCAAAACTACAGAATCCTCAGACACTGGCCTCCAAAACTACAGAATCCCCAGACACTGGCCTCCAAAACTACAGAATCCCCAGACACTGGCCTCCAAAACTACAGAATCCCCAGACACTGGCCTCCAAAACTACAGAATCCCCAGACACTGGCCTCCAAAACTACAGAATCCCCAGACACTGGCCTCCAAAACTACAGAATCCCCAGACACTGGCCTCCAAAACTACAGAATCCCCAGACACTGGCCTCCAAAACTACAGAATCCCCAGACACTGGCCTCCAAAACTACAGAATCCCCAGACACTGGCCTCCAAAACTACAGAATGCAGTGAGCAGTCATTCTTTCGTCTGTCCATCAGCCGCCCAATGGCCACAAACATTGCGCGCAGCCTACGGACTGTTGGTTTCCTCACCAATATGCCGTGCCGTTGCACAGCCCGCCATCAACACCATGCAACACCTGGCCTGCTTCCGCTGCGTTACTTGCGGCTAGCCAGCAGCTCAGACAAGCAGTTGTCCAGCCTGGGAGCCTCCGTCGGCAGCTGCGCCACACATCAGCTCTGGTACAGTGGAACCGTCTGGGCCAAGCAGTTCATTTACAATCGGGGCTCATTCATGTGCGGATTTATGACCACATTTTATTTTCTTGTCACTCTCCCTCACACCATTATCTGATATTCTTGTCACTCTCCCTCACACCATTATCTGATATTCTTGTCACTCTCCCTCACACCATTATCTGATATTCTTGTCACTCTCCCTCACACCATTATCTGATATTCTTGTCACTCTCCCTCACACCATTATCTGATCTTCTTGTCACTCTCCCTCACACCATTATCTGATCTTCTTGTCACTCTCCCTCACACCATTATCTGATATTCTTGTCACTCTCCCTTACACCATTATCTGATATTCTTGTCACTCTCCCTTACACCATTATCTGATATTCTTGTCACTCTCCCTTACACCATTATCTGATATTCTTGTCACTCTCCCTCACACCATTATCTGATATTCTTGTCACTCTCCCTCACACCATTATCTGATATTCTTGTCACTCTCCCTCACACCATTATCTGATATTCTTGTCACTCTCCCTCACACCATTATCTGATATTCTTGTCACTCTCCCTCACACCATTATCTGATATTCTTGTCACTCTCCCTCACACCATTATCTGATATTCTTGTCACTCTCCTTCACACCATTATCTGATATTCTTGTCACTCTCCCTCACACCATTATCTGATATTCTTGTCACTCTCCCTCACACCATTATCTGATATTCTTGTCACTCTCCCTCACACCATTATCTGATATTCTTGTCACTCTCCCTCAAACCATTATCTGATCTTCTTGTCACTCTCCCTCACACCATTATCTGATATTCTTGTCACTCTCCCTTACACCATTATCTGATATTCTTGTCACTCTCCCTCACACCATTATCTGATATTCTTGTCACTCTCCCTCACACCATTATCTGATATTCTTGTCACTCTCCCTCACACCATTATCTGATCTTGTCACTCTCCCTCACACCATTATCTGATCTTGTCACTCTCCCTCACACCATTATCTGATATTCTTGTCACTCTCCCTCACACCATTATCTGATATTCTTGTCACTCTCCCTCACACCATTATCTGATATTCTTGTCACTCTCCCTCACACCATTATCTGATATTCTTGACACTCTCCCTCACACCATTATCTGATATTCTTGTCACTCTCCCTTACACCATTATCTGATATTCTTGTCACTCTCCTTCACACCATTATCTGATATTCTTGTCAGATTAAGAACTGTCAGATTATTCTTTCATTGATTTAGAATTGTCTGGCTCGGAGGCTAACAGCCAGCAGGCAATCCGGAGCCAGCGGGCTCTGGATCGGCTGCAACATCAGCTTCGATGCAGCTCTGTATGCTCTCAGAGAGCCAAATAATTAACGGTGGAAATAAAAGTACAGTAATGCGATATTACTAAACGCCTGTTCTCATTGCCAACTCAAAACGTTTCGGTACTACTGAAATGCTGTGCGGATGTGTCACCATTCAGCTGAAGCTCAACTATTTAACCATGACCCCACAAGAACTCAACTCGCGATTGAGTACGAGCTTGAACTGCTCGATATTTCTATAAGAAGCTAAAAATACTTAAAACTTTGTTATACGAGCTCGTAGAATCCAGAATTTTAAACACCGGTAAAAATTACCCTAGATGGTGAATATTTAGTTGAAAAATATTTGTGTATTCTTTGCAAAATTACGCCAATTATGCAAGTAAATACTCGTGTTAAACATAATTACTCGTGGAACAGGCACGAGCTGAAGGACAAAACGCAGAAAGCCAGGATAAGCACACTCCTAGTCATGCTGATTTTAATGACACATTCGTGTCAATAAAAAACAAGTATCTTTAGGAGTGAGGATACTAGAGTTGGCTGTCAAGAGTGTCAACTCTCGTTCTAATGGTCCAATGAACTCAAAGAACCCATGACCTATCTAATGCAGGTTCAAGGCAAATGTGCAGCCGACAGCACAGCCGCAGCTATTGCGCGGCCCATCTAAAGGCTGCGTACGGCTGATCAGTCCATGGACTGGGGGGACGTCACACCCACCTTCAATTATCCCAGCTAATGCTGGTACCCATTTAACAGCTGGGTGAACTGAAGCAATGCAGAGTTAAGTGTCTTGCTAAAAGACACAAATTGTTCCAGTGGAGTCAGGAATCGAACCCCCGACCTTCAAGTCGTGAGCCCGACGCTCTAACCACAAGGCTACAACCTTGATCAACAGTCAGCTTGAAAGAATTAGAAGTTAAGCCAAAGCATTACCCATATTGATTGATTAAAAAGTGTTACACTTTGTGCAGCAAAGTGCTGGAGAAAGAAACGGAGTTATTGCTGTGAGCCACTTTTTTATAATTAATCAGTTTGAAATAGCAGTTTGAAAAATTCAGGCTCTATATAAGCTAAGCTGAACTACAGCGCAGACTAAAAACTGAAAATTCACCTGTAAAATATGTTTTTGTGTGTAACTAAACAATTGATCAGATGGATAGATAATTCTGTTGTTAGCAAAGCTAAAATGTTCAAAAACAAAAATATAACTATGCGAAATGGACTGTAATCTAACAGTTAAGGCAATAAGAAAATAAAATTAAGTTAGTAAAAAGCTTTAGCAGCTACTTAATAACCGCAAACGTAAGTAGTATTTAGCGGTAAGTGCATGCTAATTTGGCTAAATGGTTGTTATAAAACAAAATATCGACAATACTAAGGTCAAAAAGATTTGAACTATATGCGTAATGGGAATATTTTAGGCTTATAAGCTAAGAGGCTCCAATGCGTACCGACGCAAAGTTGTAAGAAAAACACAACAATAAATTATTGTGTGCAAATCAAAGGCTAAGGAGTCATTAATTTTAAATTGTATTTTTTAAGGGATTGACAATGAAGTGTACTTTCGGGCAGGGGTTGGCCAGGAGTGAGTGTACATTAGTGAAGGGGTTGGCAAGGAGTGCGTGTACATTAGGGTAGGGGTTGGCCAGGAGTGAGTGTACATTAGGGTAGGGGTTGGCCAGGAGTGAGTGTACATTAGGGTAGGGGTTTGCCAGGAGTGAGTGTACATTAGGGTAGGGGTTGGCCAGGAGTGAGTGTACATTAGGGTAGGGGTTGGCCAGGAGTGAGTGTACATTAGGGTAGGGGTTTGCCAGGAGTGAGTGTACATTAGGGTAGGGGTTGGCCAGGAGTGAGTGTACATTAGGGTAGGGGTTGGCCAGGAGTGAGTGTACATTAGGGTAGGGGTTTGCCAGGAGTGAGTGTACATTAGGGTAGGGGTTGGCCAGGAGTGAGTGTACATTAGGGTAGGGGTTGGCCAGGAGTGAGTGTACATTAGGGTAGGGGTTTGCCAGGAGTGAGTGTACATTAGGGTAGGGGTTGGCCAGGAGTGAGTGTACATTAGGGTAGGGGTTGGCCAGGAGTGAGTGTACATTAGGGTAGGGGTTGGCCAGGAGTGAGTGTACATTAGGGTAGGGGTTGGCCAGGAGTGAGTGTACATTAGGGTAGGGGTTTGCCAGGAGTCAGTGTACATTGAGGAAGGGGCTCAAGGGGCTGGGCAGAATCGAGTTTACATTGAGTAAAAATTAATTGGTGGCTAGCTCAGCCCAGTAATATTTGAAATTAAAGATAAAGAAGCAGGATGAATTAAAAACCATTCTACGAGTATATTCACCTAAAAGTAAAAACATGAAGATAGGCATAGATCTAGCCGTATACGGTCGTCTGTTGTAAAAGTCTGCAACTCACACAGAAAAATCACAGGTAAGAGAAAAATCTAAAGTAAATGTGCGGCAAATTATAGAAAAAGACATGAAGCCGAAACATTTCGGATATGTGCGAAGTCATTGTACGGAATTGGACAGACAACAATTAATGCAAAGCTAAGTGCCGTGTGAACTATGACCCAAATACCGAATGAAACAGATGTACTCCTAACACCAATGCTGGCACTGCAACACTGTCTGAACAACAGTTAGTTGAAATAATCAGTTTAAAGTGAAGAAAACTAACAAGTAGCGATAAACTACCCTCAAAATTAAGTACCGAAACTTTAATCCAATACTAGCTGAACTGAAGCTTAAGACTAACGGACAATCAGTCAGCCAGCCAGGCCTCACTCTCCAGTCGGGTCGATCTGGGGCAGGAGGCCGGCAGCCGAGATGTTGTCGCCGGCGCCGCCAGTCTGCCTGACCCGGGTGCATACGAGGCCGGGCGCCACGCACATTGTGAGGCTGTCGGAGCCGGCAGTCTCATTCCAGCAGCTGACTGGCTCGCTGGCATTGAATGTTCTCCGGTCGGCTCCGGGCAGTTCGCTAACAGCGAAGCTGTCATCCATGAGCAGCTTGACCCGGCTGACGTCCACATCGGGCACGGCGCAGGTGTACCGGTGGGCCACCAGGGCGGCCCTGGCAGCAGCCGAACGTGGATTGACCCAGCGCGAATCGGAGCGGGTCAGGATGGCCTGGAAGCCCAGGGTGTGCAGGTGGATGCGGCTGGGCTGCCGCTTCGAGTCTGGGATGCAATGGGGTGGGGCGGGGATGCCAGATTTTGTTTAGAACAAATACCGTACGCAGGCACACGTACACACAGGTGTGTACATTTGAACTGACTTTCTAATTTTCAGGCAGTGCACACATTCACCGTGCCTTGGAGGTTGGCCATCAAGGTGCACGACAAGTCCCCAAGCCTTCTCTTCTCGGCTGCGTCCCAAAATGGATCTGGCTTCGTAAAGGAATCGAGCTCAGAAACCTTGGTGCGAGAGGCAACGCATTCGACCGCTGTTTACAAAGGTAAATATTCGGCAGCTAACCTGGCAAGTCGCGCAGGGCGGTATACAGCCGACGCATCAGGTCCAGCATGGTGGCCACGCGCGGATAAGCGGCAGAGAGTACAATGGGCTTGCCAGTCTCCAAGACGCTAACCAAGTTCGGCAGCTCCTGTTCGTTCAGGCCGATGGAGTCCGCTTTGTTCAGCACGTGATGCACCACCAGGCTGAGTATGTCGGCGTCGGCAAACGAAGCCATCTCAAAGTGGATCAGCGGGTGAGTCTGCTCTGTTAGGAAATCTCCCAGTTTGCCCAGCAATGCATCCGGCTCGCTGGCATTGGAGTAGGGAATGCCGTCCATGAGCTGCAGGCCGCCAATCACCAGCACGTCGGGCCTGAAGGCGGCCAGGCTGGTCCGGAAATCAGGCAGGCTGGCCAGCCGAGGATTGCTCCGATCGCGGTGAAATATGAAACGATTGGCGCGCGGGGCTCGAAGCCCGGACCACTCGTCGCCAACTTCGTACTCAACGCTGACGTGATAATCAGCGGATTCGTCTAGACCGGTCAGGATCACTCGACGGTGCAGGGCCGCGCTGTACTCCGGCGTTAGCGTTGCCCCTAGCAACACATCCGAGCCGTCGTTAGCCAAGCGATTAGCCATTGTGGGCGCGTTGCCGCCCAGGGAAAATCGCCTAGCAACGCTAGCAGAGGCTTTTAGCCTGGCGATGATATCGGCAAATATGGACTCGTTGTCAAGGTAACGCTCCGCAGCTGCGCCCTAAATTAAATAGCAAGCAGCGATTGTTGCAGCGTGACTTCTGTTTGCCTCGATGTAATTTGTATGTACATTAGTACTGATGTCAATTGAATATACGTTGCTTATTTATAACGTTTACAACTGATGCACAATAAATTATCCCCTACCAATGTACATCAATTGTCCATAACCAATGTACATGGATATAATCTACTACATATGCTTTCTTATCGCATACTCATGCATATAACTTTTCACTTACTATGCTCAAGTTAACACTCATTATAATGGATTTTTAAGTACTCGTTCGCACACAGCCACAGACCTGCTTGAAGAAGAAGCCAAACATCTGCCTGAAATCGGCCATTGTCCGCAGGTGCTCCGGATAGCTGTCGAAGCCAGATGCCGGCGCCAGCTTTTCCAGCTCAGGCGAATCAAAGATCGACCAGAAATCCTTAGCCGTCACCACAATGTCCACGCAGGCGCCCAGGCCAACAGCCAACCTGGGCCTGCGCGAGGCGGATAGCGAGTAGTTCTCAGCTACGGCCATCTGCCTAGCAACTAGGCGCATGTGGTCGAGCTGCTCGCCTGTTTGAACGCCGAGCAACTCGTGCCGGCTATTGAGCCAGTAGGCCAGAGCAAATGCCAGGGCGGCAACCAGGATTGACGACTTGAGGGACAGCATTTGACTGGAATGCAAAGTTATGGAGAGCCTCATTAACATTAGCTAGGTGAAAACCATTGCTGGCCTTGAAAACTGTCCCTAATTAATCAGGGCTAATCATCTTGATGGAATTGAGACCTCAAACGCAATGAAGGATCAGAGGAGCTGGTCCTGAAGGATCGGCCTTGAAAGTTAAGAAAGCGGTCCCTGAAGGATGAGATGATATGACCCTGAAGGATTAGAGGATTTGACCCTGAAGGATAAGAGGAGATGTTCCTGAAGGATAAGAGAAGACCCTGAAGGATTAGAGGAGTTGACCCTGAAGGATAAGAGATGTTCCTGAAGGATAAGAAAAGACCCTGAAGGATTAGAGGAGTTGACCCTGAATGATAAGAGGATATGACCCTGAAAGGATAAGAGAAGACCCTGAAGGATTAGAGGATATGACCCTGAAGGGTAAGAGGAGATATTCCTGAAGGATAAGAGGAGATATTCCTGAAGGATAAGAGGAGTTGACCCTGAAGGATAAGAGGAGATGTTCCTGAAGGATAAGAGGAGTTGACCCTGAAGGATAAGAGGAGATGTTCCTGAAGGATAAGAGGAGTTGACCCTGAAGGATAAGAGGAGATGTTCCTGAAGGATAAGAGGAGTTGACCCTGAAGGATAAGAGGAGTTGACCCTGAAGTATAAGAAGAGATGTTCCTGAAGGATAAGAGGAGTTGACCCTGAAGGATGAGAGGATATGACCCTGAAGGGTTAGAGAAGACCCTGAAGGATTAGGGGATATGACCCTGAAGTTTAAATAAATATGACCCTGAAGGATAATAAAAGACCCTGAAGGATTGGAGGATATGACCCGGAAGGATAAGAGGAGTTGACCCTGAAGTTTGAATAAATATGACCCTGAAAGATAAGAGAGCACAAAAAAATAATGACATGATTATTTGACAATTGTAAAACAAAACATCAAGTGAAGGAACAAACAAACAAATAAATTTGTTAAAGTGTACTTCTAAGCAATTAAACTTTTTTTTAAGAAACTAAAAAATCATACATGACAGGAACTACTCACAAGATACTCAATTAAAGTATGAAGTGTGAAGTGTGACAGTTCAGAACAGCATAATAAGCAGTATTTGAAACCATTATCTTTGTAAGAAAATGGGCGAGATTATTGCATACAGAAACAATACAATACTCTGATACAGAGATTAGTATTGTATTTTAGCAACGAACTAGATATTATTAACAATGAAAGAGTAATAAAACTTATACAGTCTGTTAGCAACGCTCCCAGTACTCCGCTAACAGTAAAAAAATTCGTTACTTTTAAGGTATGTATTATTAACGAGTAAGCGTTATATAAAAACAAAGAGTAACGAATAAAAACAAAGAATTCCAATAAAGTAACGGATCAGAAAAGTAACGAAATTTATTTGAGGGGGGGAGATATATAGATTAATTAGCTACATTACAGACGAAAAATGAAAACAATCTCAGCTTTTTTTCGCGATTCTGTCTGTCGAAACCAACCAAGAAACTAAAATGTGAAGTTACATCAAACAATAAATAAAATGCACAAGCAAGTCTCTTTTTAGGACACATTAGTAACACATAAAATAAGGCATTGTTGACACATTCTAATCACATTCTTCGGAATGGCTGACAATGTACTCATAATTCAGATATAACATATAAGACAGCACTTCTAGAAACTCTGGGACAATTAATGACAAATAAATTACCTTTTATTGGAAAAGGAAGGGGAGAGAGTCTTAAGGATCTAGGATAGGGAAAGCAGGTTTAAAAGGACTATAGAGATGTTTTCATGCCTGCAGAGATCTGAAGGATCAGAGGGAACACACCTGAAGGATCAGAGGGAACACACCTGAAGGATCAGAGGGAACACACCTGAAGGATCATAGGGAACACACCTGAAGGATCATAGGGAACACACCTGAAGGATCATAGGGAACACACCTGAAGGATCAGAGGGAACACACCTGAAGGATAAGAGGGAAAACACCTGAAGGATCAGAGGGAACACACCTGAAGGATCATAGGGAACACACCTGAAGGATCAGAGGGAACACACCTGAAGGATAAGAGGGAAAACACCTGAAGGATAAGAGGGAAAACACCTGAAGGATCAGAGGGAACACACCTGAAGGATCATAGGGAACACACCTGAAGGATCAGAGGGAACACACTTGAAGGATCATAGGGAACACACCTGAAGGATAAGAGGGAACACACCTGAAGTATCAGAGGGAAAACACCTGAAGGATCATAGGGAACACACCTGAAGGATCAGAGGGAACACACCTGAAGGATCAGAGGGAACACACCTGAAGGATAAGAGGGAACACACCTGAAGGATCAGAGGGAACACACCTGAAGGATAAGAGGGAACACACCTGAAGTATCAGAGGGAAAACACCTGAAGGATCAGAGGGAACACACCTGAAGGATCAGAGGGAACACACCTGAAGGATCAGAGGGAACACACCTGAAGGATCAGAGGGAACACACCTGAAGGATCAGAGGGAACACACCTGAAGGATCAGAGGGAACACACCTGAAGGATCAGAGGGAACACACCTGAAGGATCAGAGGGAACACACCTGAAGGATAAGAGGGAACACACCTGAAGGATAAGAGGGAACACACCTGAAGGATCAGAGGGAACACACCTGAAGGATCAGAGGGAACACACCTGAAGTATCAGAGTGAACACACCTAAAGGATCAGAGGGAACACACCTGAAAGATCAGGAACCACCTGAAGGATCATGGGAAGACCTGAATAAATCAATTGTATTACACTGTTCTGTCCAGAAATCTTGTGACAAAACTCAGCAGTTAGTCAAAGTGTTCAATTTCAATACAGCTGCAATCCGATGCAAGTAGAGCCGTTCATGTACTTCAACGGATCTGCCTCGGTGTCGCCATTGGTGGCGGCAGCCGCGGCCGCAGCGGCCATGGCTGGCAGGGTGGCGAAGCCTACCCGGCACAGGGGACACACGCGGGCGGCGCCGGCGCAGCTGAGCCAGCGCATCACGCAGTCCTCGCAGAACACGTGGGTGCAGCAGGCCAGACGGACTGGGCGCTCCATGGGCGCCTCCTGGCACAACGGACAGACGCCTTCAAGGCCCGTGGCATTCACCTGGCGGATAGGGGTTGAAATGACAAATTAGTCACAGATGGAACACTCCTGATACTACCCCGCCGGAGAAGTGTTTAGATCGACTTTTAATTATAGTAATAATTGGAGGAGTACTCTCTGCAATTGAAAATTCCTTTGGTGACACTAGACCCGCAGCCAGCGAGGAGGCAATTCTGCCCATTTCGCTGACTCCTGAGCACACACGCACATGGATACTGTACACAGGCACACGCTCACACAGGTGTGTACATCTGCCCTGACTTTCTCATCGTCAGGCAATTTACACTTTCACTGACTGTGCCTTGGAGGTTGGCCCTCAAGGGGCGCAAATTGCACGACAAGCCCCCAAGCCTTCTCTCCGCGGCTGCGCCTCAAATGAATGTGGCCTCGCCAAGGAATCGAGCTCAGGGACGTTGGTGCGAGAGGCAAACGCGTTGACCGCTCTGCCACTCACCCCACTGACTTCTTACTTAATATTGTCTTTAGCTGTTCCGACTGTACTGTCTGTAATTACAGATTCTTATTAGCATACTACATTTCTTACTACAATTACTACTCATTCGACTAAATTCAGTTTTCCCACTAGAGTTACTAACACCAGCTATAATTAGTTCTTTCAATAAATGTTTGCCTAAATCCATATTTCTAGCCAGATTAAGTTAAAAAAATTCAATTAGTGTTATTATCGATAGTTGCTACAGTACTCACAGTAGTCTGCTGCTGCTGCTGCTGTTGCTGCAGGCTGACGCGGCCTCCAATAACGCCGAGATCCCTAGAGAATAGAGCCAGCCGAAGCGGCGGCAGGCTGATGCTGACCACACGCCAGGCATGCCAGAGCTTACAGAGGCTGTACAGCACAGTTAGGATAGTGCAGTAGATTCTGTTGTCAGCGAAGCCATCCGTTAGCACAGCCATCCAGGGTAGGACTGGCGGCAGCAGTCTGTACAGGTGATACATTCTTTCTAGGGCTATGAAAATTCGGCAGCGAACGAGTCGCGATGCGCCCGGCCTTGTCGTCACCAGAATAACGGTCGCCTGAATGATTGGCGATGGAAATTTTTATATCGATAAATTTCGATAATGAAAATAAAAAAGGTAAATTTAAATCTTTGTTCAGGGGATAAAAGAAAAGTCTGCTTGGATAAATAACCTGCTGATTGAGGGATCAGAAAGAAGCGATGAAAATATTAGAAAGAAGGATCCGGAGCTGTAGAGATCGGAACCCCACTTTCAGATCCCTTTGATTCCAGATCCTCATTTTTGACCCCTTCAGCCCCAGATCCCCACTTTCCGGAGTTAAA
Source organism: Macrostomum hystrix (assembly GCA_950097015.1). Lineage (NCBI taxonomy): Eukaryota > Metazoa > Platyhelminthes > Macrostomidae > Macrostomum > Macrostomum hystrix. The sequence continues at coordinate 21,840,664 of CATNEN010000001.1, forward strand.
GGGATCAGAAATTGGGGATCTGAAGCTGAAGGGATAAGAAAGTGGGGATCTGAAGCTGAAAGATAAGAAAGTGGGGATCTGAAGCTGAAAGATAAGAAAGTGGGGATCTGAAGCTGAAAGATAAGAAAGTGGGGATCTGAAGCTGAAAGATAAGAAAGTGGGGATCTGAAGCTGAAAGATAAGAAAGTGGGGATCTGAAGCTGAAAGATAAGAAAGTGGGGATCTGAAGCTGAAGGGATAAGAAAGTGGGGATCTGAAGCTGAAGGGATAAGAAAGTGGGGATCTGGAGCTGTAGGGATCAGACAGTGGGGATCTGAAGCTGAAGGGATAATAAAGTGGGGATCTGGAGCTGTAGGGATCAGACAGTGGGGATCTGGGGCTGTAGGGATCAGACAGTGGGGATCTGGGGCTGTAGGGATCAGACAGTGGGGATCTGGGGCTGTAGGGATCAGACAGTGGGGATCTGGGGCTGAAGAGGTCGCAAATGAGGATTTGGAGCTGAAGGGATCTGAAGCTAAAGGGATAACAAAATGGGAATCTTAAGCTGAAGGGAGCAGACAGTGGGGATCTGGGGCTGTAGGGATCAGACAGTGGGGATCTGGGGCTGAGGGGATAAGAAAGTGGGATCTGGAGCTGTAGGGATCAGACAGTGGGGATCTGGGGCTGTAGGGATCAGACAGTGGGGATCTGGGGCTGTAGGGATCAGACAGTGGGGATCTGGGGCTGTAGGGATCAGACAGTGGGGATCTGGGGCTGTAGGGATCAGACAGTGGGGATCTGGGGCTGTAGGGATCAGACAGTGGGGATCTGGGGCTGTAGGGATCAGACAGTGGGGATCTGGGGTTGAAGAGGTCGCAAATGAGGATTTGGAGCTGAAGGGATCTGAAGCTAAAGGGATAACAAAATGGGAATCTTAAGCTGAAGGGAGCAGAGAGTGGGGATCTGAAGCTGAATGGATAAGCAAATGAGGATCTGGAGCTGAAGGGATCAGAAATTCGGGAGGGGTGGAGGTACGAACGTGGCGTCTGGAGATACAGGTATTATATATTCATTTCGAATTAAGATATCAGCACAAAAGCAAAACACACACCTTGGTGCTTATAAGTCCCATCTTAAGAAGCAGATCTGTTGTCACCAACACGAAGGCCAGGGTCCACAAGTCGAGAGGCCCACCGTTGGGCATCAGTGGCGGCAGGCAGCAGAGGCAACGCCACAGAGAAATGTTTCGGTAATAGTACAGGACAGCCGCCACGCTGGCTGCCATGGCAACCGCTAGCCAAACGGCACCGATTCGTCTCTGATAAGTTCTAGCCTCGCGACGTAGGGCAGATGCCAGCCAGAGCAGGTGAGAATTGGCATAAAAATAGGCCACATAGAGACCGCAGAATATCAGCAGGCCGGAGCTGTGGGACTGCAGCAGCTTCAGCACAACCAGCAGCAAGCATGGAGCTAGCGGCAGCAGCTGATAGGCTATGCTCAATGGGGACACCTGCTGCTGAGTTGGCAGCTGGGGATTGCCACCAGACCCAGCCGAGTGTGAGTGACTGTGCGCGTGCTGCTGATGGGAGCAGCGGTGGCCGCTGCTGTCCCCGCGCATGCACGCCTCGCCATCGCTGTCTTCTAGATCGTCGTCAACGAAGCCCTGATTGGTTCGCTGCTGCTCGAATAGGAACTGGCTGGCTGACATCTGGTCAGAGGAGCCACCTGACTGATGCTGCCGCATGCCTTGGAGCTGATTGGGAGGTCGACGGCGCTGTTGGTGCTGGGGCATGCCAAATTGTTTAGATTAGTGCAGACAAAGCTGTAAATATTGCATAGTGCATTCGCATTGCTTTGATACAAGTAGTCCTTATTTATTTGCTGATTAGATGACATGGCAATGATAACACATTAAGGTTTGCTATTTGCTCATAGTACATAAATTAGACATATTGATTCAAATGCTTTACTTAGAACTAGCAGGTTTTAAAAAGTGTGTTGCCAGCATAGTCTTGTTTCATTTAATGCAATTCAACCCAATAGAAGCTAGCTACCTGTAGGCCTAAAACTAAAGCCTTTGTAAGTTTAGTACAACATTTTCAAGCTTCCATTTCCATTATTGTTAAAACGTACTGCAAAATAAATTGTAACAATTTGTATAAGAAACCACATTAGCTAACTATATTAGTGTCAGCTGTAATGTTAGTTAGTGTTAGTTGGTTACTGTTAGTGTTAGACTTTATTTTTGAGGGCATCATGGTGTTACTGTTACTCTCATAATTGAAAAAAAAACTATGAAAACTTCAGTTGCTTTCAGCTTTTTCTTGTGGAACATATATAACTCATATCATGTAAAGTAGGATCACAAATTATTAAGCAATTAGCAGACTATGTTCTATTAAAATTATTTTTGACTAATCAGAAGTCATTGATTGATTAGTTTGCAAAACAACAAATAAAGATATGTGCTTTCTTATTGTGTAAATTGTCAGAGAATTATGAGATATATTTATTTAACTATGTCTAGCATTACATTTAAAGACCACAAAGTGACCCCAAGAAGACCAAGATTTCCAAGCAGCAGTGTAAAATCTTGTCATTAGAATTTGCCTAAATAAGGTAGACATATAAAGCTAAAAATGATTTTCAGTTTTTTAGAAAATAAATTTTATTAAAGAACATTTATGTTACTAAAGAACAAATTATGCTTTTGTACACAATACTGTTTTAAAAAGTAAATTCTGTGCTTTTTGGACAACATTTGGCTTTGACTTCATAAATAAATATTGTAAAATGATATTTAAATTGAAAATTTAAAATTGTGTCTCTGAATAAAGTACCGACAAATCAACATTGTATTATAAAGTATAAACTAATGACGAATGTACTAAACTAACAGGTAACATTTCAATATCACTATTTTTACTCATTTTTAGAACAACTTATGCAGAACTCACTAATATATTCCTACTGCATTTTTGTGCTTCAACATCCAATTTCCAGACACACACATAAGTACCTTTGCCCTCATTAGATTTTTTACTTGCAGTTAGTCTTAAGTTTTGCGAACTATATGAAACCATATCTGACCTAAGATTTTAGAACTAAGAACTGTCCTGCCTGCACAGGAAAAAATAAAATAGACATAACAATAAAAGAAACTTTCTAACTATCGAAGCATAATCGAAATGGTTTATAAAACACTAATAAGATTATCGATACTCTTCATTCTATTGTTGATATATATTTTTTAAAGATAAGCTTGATAGAACTATCAGAGTGCTTTCCAAGAAAACAGGTCTGTCAACTTGAACTTCTTTTTATTTAAAAATCTAAAATTACGCGTAAGAGTAATAACATATTAACAAATCGCGGTTAATAAAATACGTAAATAATGACAATATTGAAATTAACAACAAAAAGAGAGGTGGCGATTCGGCTAATCCTCTGACTCCAGAGCACACATGCGCACAGATAACGTACGCAGGCATACTCTTACACGGGGTGTGTGCAAGTACCACTAAATTTCTAATTGTCAGACAGGCCTTCTCTCCGCGGCTGCGCCCCAAATAAATGTGGCCTCGCCGTGGAATCAAACTTAGGGACCGTGGTGCGAGAAGCAAACGCGATAACCGCTCTGCCACCGACCCCCCGGGCTTGGGTAGCCATGAGATCACATGAAGATTTAGATTGATTGATAATACTGATGATGACAATATTATTGTCGTCAGAGTAAAGTTACAGACTATTGTCAGTCTGTCTATGGATTAACCAATAAATATTACGCAAATTTAAAGTTCGCAAAAACAGAAACCTTAAATTAAAATGAAAGCAAAATGTTTTCAATGTAAAACAAAGAAAATCGAAAGATATAGTTGCTAATTATATAATTTTGACTATCTTCATACTAGTATGCAAAAAAAAAATAGTCAATTTCAAAGGTTTTTAATGCAGCAAAATACTGAATTTACAGGGCTGCTAATTTCTAGATTTTTTTCGGAAACTGCTTACGAATACAGGTAACGGGAAATGCACACTGTTAGTAACGACTCGTAACCATTATATTCGTTACCAGCCTGTGGTAACGGGAAAAAGTAACTGCAAAAAAGTAACGATCGTTACCAAATTGGTGACTAGTAACGAGTAACGCGTTTAACACAGTAAAATGCTTGCATAGATATATTCAGGACCATGAATTAACACCAAATTATTCTCGGCGCAGTAGAAATAGCTTCGAATTGATTTAAAACAACACCATGCTTAATTGGTTTTCTGCGCAGGCATTAGAATTTTTCGAGACGTCGAAGGCCAAAGCCAACTAGATTTGTTATAATTTGTTTTAAACAAATTCCTTAAAAAACCTGCCTTTAGTTGAGAGCTTGAAGCTGCAACCACTGATCACTATGACTGAGATAAACTTTCGCAAGCTGAATATGCAGTCTAATCTTGGGTTGGCGAGCTTGCACGTACCACACCGCAAGAATAGATATCAGTTCATCATGCGTGCAGGTGCATGTAATTATCATGCGTGCAATCAAAAGAGCGCGAAAAACACGAATTGATCTGGTATGATACATATGCGCAAATTCAACCATTTATTTATTCAAACAACATTATTTTTCTAAAATAGCAGCAGTTAACATGGTCTGTGAATTATTCTCGCTCTTTAATTTTCTATCACCCTATAACCTACCCACAGGTGTCATCTAATGCACAGTTGGCCATGGTACTGCACAACTCAATTGATCAAGCGGCAAGCCAGCCAATCAAAGGCCCCGGAGTCAGAGATAGCAATGTACATTCAAGATCGACTACGAAACAGGCAGCTCGGATTGCTGCGTAAAAGTCCATAAAAATCACAACGTTAACTCTTCATGGTTTCTAAATGACACGCCCACGATCATCAAAAGTCCGCCGACAAACGCTGTATCATCTGCCCCGCACTGTAACCCGAGTTAGTCCAATTAAAAAATGGCAAGTTTCAATCAAAAACTAGACAGCATGAAGGAATCGTTGGCCTCTCTATTTAAAAGTCGTCGTTCTTCGAGCAAACCCGCGGCCAACTCTAGCCGAAGCAACATCAGCACCAGCAGCGGCAGCAACTTCAGCGGCGGCACCTCCCACACGGAGGCCGCAGCCGGTGCAGTCACGGCAGACAGTCCGACTGCCAACAGCATTTCAACTCCGCAGAATGTGCACCGAGTCCTGCACATCACCTTCGATGCCCGGCGTCAATCCTTTGACGGCATTCCGGATTACTGGAAACAATACTTTGAACCCGTCGACGCGGCCTCGGGAAACACTGCGACGATATTGCGGGAAGAGGATGCAACCAACGAGGACTCCGGCGTCTCCATGGCAAACAATACCATCGCTGCATCGTCCGAATTGTCGCCATCGCCGAAGCAGCCACAGGAGCTACTAAGTCTGACATACGACAGATCCAGCGGCAAGTTTGTTGATCTGCCTCCTCACTGGCAGGAACGCCTACAGCGGAACAACCTTCTGGAGCCTGAGTTCCAGAAGAATCCCGAGCTGCTGGTTTCTGTCTTTGCCATGATGGACGAGGAGCTCAAAGCCATGAGCGAGGAAGGCTTCTGCCTGGACAAGGGCTTGTACTCCAGTTCCCCCGATCCGGGACACGAGGACCCTTGCCGGTGAGAGAGCCCTCGATTCATCGCTGCATTCTAGCGAAGTTAACGCAAGGAGCATTTCATTAGCTACAAGGACTTCTAGACTTCTCGTTCTTGAAGAAGCTTCGTTCGAACGTCTAGTCTAGAAGTCCTTGAGTTAACGAACAGCAGACAGACGGAATAGAATTAGACCAGTTGGCCAGATGTATAGCCTGTGGCACAGCTGCAGATGTATCAAAGACGCATTCAGTTTGTGCATAATAATAAAAATAATAATTAATAGTTGCAGGAGGGCTGTGGGCAAAGGCAATTTATTTGGTGACAGGGGACCTGCAGGCTGCAACCAGCGAGGAGGCAATCCTGCCCATTTCGCTGACTCTTGAGCACACACACACACAGATACTATACGTAGGCATACGCTCTCACAGGTGTGTACATCTGCCGTGACTTTCTCATCGTCAGGCAGTGTACACTTTTTATCATTCACTGTGCCTTAGAGGTTGGCCCTCAAGGACGAAAATTGCAAGACAAGCACCCAAGACTTCTCTACGCGGCTGCGCCCCAAATACGAGTAACTGTGACCTCGCCATGGATTCTAGCTCAGGTACCTTGGTGCGAGACGCAAATGCGTTAGACCGCTCTGCCACTCTCCCCCAATGGATTTTGTACCAATTGACTATAAAAAATTACTTTCCATTTGTTAGATTTGAACTCCTGACCTTTCGGTCAGAATTTGAAGCTCTTAAACCACTGTGAATTGAGAGCTCTCATGCTGATCATATCCTCGCTCGCCCACTCGCAGCTACGTCTACTCGATCGAAGCGAACCCGTCAAACTCGTCCAGCGAGCAAGACTTGCCACCAGCGCTCGAATCTTCTAACGGCAACATTGACGCCGGCTTCGAGCAGTTTGGCGTCGTGCAATGCAACCGCCGACCGTCGCTTGTCCGTATGCGTGCTGTTGCCTTACCAGGTACAAGACGGGACCACTGATATCCTGGATGATGAAGCCCGCCTGACCGCAGTAGAGTTTTGGATTTGTACATTGTACAAAGACACTGTTTTCGGTTTAAATTAGCGCCTAACAGGCCGAACGTTGACGAGTTAGTCTCGACAGAACAAAATTCGCAATATCAGCGCTCATCAGCTGTACTTTTAGGCCCTTTATTTGCTGTTCGTGAAGTTATTGCGTTGGTTAAAGGATTATATGAAAGCCTCGCGTTAATGTTTACTTTAAGAGTCATTTAATATTAGATCTGTACTTTATTTTCTCCATACTAAGATTTCTTTGAAGTTGTAGAAAAGCAAATGCCCATCTCGCTGCTTTTTAAAAGTGGCATACATTTTTGCATGCATTTTCACAGTTGCAGTTACCTTGAGCAGGCGTGCCCATTGTGTGCCTTTTTAATTCGACGTCTTAAAAAGCGACGCCCGCAAGCAAACTGCGCTACTGTTAGTAGGACGTCACGGCAGTGAATGTGTCTGCGACTCTGTGTTAGTGTGTATTAATAAACATCAAATACACACCACTTCTCCTGGTGCTTTGTTATTATTGGTTTTTTAAAATCAGTTTCTTTGTGAAATCGTCATCACTTTGCAATGATGCTGACTTTGCTCATACTGACTCGCAATCGAATAATTGTCTTCTAAGCTTCCCATTGGTTTAATTGTTTTTTTGACAACTCCTTTCTTTCGTTAATCCACCTCCCAAAATTGTTTTAGCATCTGGGAGCACAGACTCGTCCTGCGCTGCCCTTACGCAACTCGGAAAAATCACTCAGATTTCGTTTGTCTTCGGAATTTATAATAAAGAATGAGAGACTGAGAAACATTTGTTCCATGATCAGAATCTCAAAGCCTTATCTTAGACTTTTATTCATTTGGTGACGTCACTTACTTTCGTTTGAATGCCAATGTGATGAAAAAATAAGAACAAAGCACATTAACTGAGACAAACAACATGAAATAAGCATAAGGGACTATAGCTAACAATACGGAATAAAGTACGTGGATAGTTACTTAGTTACTAAGCATGCTATTTCAGTTGGCTATTTTATATTAACGACTATTTTGATGTTCATGATGTACACTAGCTGGTGGATAATCAAAGACTGATAAACACACCTGTAATCAGCTAGCTGGTGGATAATCAAAGACTGATAAACACACCTGTAATCAGCTAGCTGGTGGATAATCAAAGACTGATAAACACACCTGTAATCAGCTAGCTGGTGGATAATCAAAGACTGATAAACACACCTGTAATCAGCTAGCTGGTGGATAATCAAAGACTGATAAATACACCTGTAATCAGCTAGCTGGTGGATAATCAAAGACTGATAAACACACCTGTAATCAGCTAGCTGGTGGATAATCAAAGACTGATAAACACACCTGTAATCAGCTAGCTGGTGGATAATCAAAGACTGATAAATACACCTGTAATCAGCTAACTGGTGGATCATCAGACTGATAAACACACCTGTAGTCAGGAAAGCTAATCGATTATCTAGGCCAATCACCAAGCCTAATTAAAAATACCTGTCTATCTATCTATCTAAACTAAAAGTACGAAGGACATCAAAGAAGTCGCACAACATCTATTAATAGAACGAACGAGAAATACATTCAGTGATTGCTTGTCAGCCATGAAATCAACAGTCAATCAACACTCGGTCGCCTGCCCAGAGCGCATCAAGTTGAGTCGCCGAACAGCCCGGCGAAGGTCCGTCTCAGGCTCTGCATCGTGTCTTCGCTGCCAACTCCTCCTGGTTTAGTCTTCGGCTCCGGTGACTGCTGAACAGCCGAGTTCCCGCCAGCCTTGGACGCCGACAGGTTCGCAGACATTCGCGCCAGAGTCAGGTCCGCCACACAGCGCCTGATGCCATCGGCTTCTTGAGGACAGCAGACGGCCTCGCCCAGAACCAGCTGCAGGGATTCCGATCCGTGAGCCTGGCCAGGGTTAAGGTTCAAAGGGTGCAAAGGGTTCAAATAAAGTTTCCCAAGCTTTTAGCCCTGTGATGAGAGCTTTCGACTTAAGGCCGAGAGGTCCGGATTTCGAATCTCATGATTACACCTACACTAAGTAGGTTAAATATGCACAGCACAGCCGAGGCTATTGCCCGGCGCATCTGAAGGCTCAATGATCAGCTAGCTGAACTGAAGCAACGCAGACTAAAGTGTATTTCTAAAAAACTTTCAATTCTTTTCCGACGGAGTCATCAATCGAACCCCCGACCTTCAAGTTGTGAGTCCGACACTCTAACCACTAGGCTACGACCCTACTTAAGCAGCTATAAAACGGGTACTACGAGTAGCATCAGCTGTGACGGGATCCCTCAACTCCACAGACTGAGCAGCTGTAGCTACGGTTGGGCGTCCTCTGAAATCTACTACCTGAGTAATATGTGATTCCGTCCTGAAGCTACATGATTAGAATGTCTACTCACATCAACAATGCGAATCGAGCCATCGCCATGCTGCACTGCCTCCACTGAGCAGATGTCGAGTCCGCCAAATAGTTCGGACACTGAGTCTAACCAAGCTCGAAATCTGTTCGTTAATTGTAGGTGTGAATTTATTATTTCTACTCAAAGCCTTAACCCGACCGAATCAGATCAATCAAGAAAGCAGCGTTTGTTTTTTTGTTAAGACGAGGACGAAATTAGAATCACACGTTTATGACGTCTGTACGCTCACATGCGTCAGTTTTTCATAACAAAATGAGCTTACCTGTCTGTCACAGGCAGTATCTCCAAGGTTTTGGTGTCCTGAAAGGCCTGCCTCTCACCGCGAGACCTGCCAATTGTTGGAGCTATTGCAATCGAATACATATTTACTTTTATGTACTTTTAAAATACATATTTTTTGCCTTGCACTTACGAAAAAGCAAAATAATGGCTGCCAATCTTCTGAATTAAAATGTCGAACGGCGTACTACTGCAGCAAGCGCCACCGCTACTACTTATTGTCGCCGAAGGTTCAGTAGTAATGCACGCATTTTCTGTTGCCGAAATCAAGGTGAGAAGCTCTGACAGCTGCTGTGCTGAGGACACGATTATCTGAGTAAAAATAATCAACAAATGAAAATTACCCATTGTCCATTTGTGCTCCGAGTTTACGCGTTGCTTTAACAAATATTTACCTGTCCTGAATTTCCTAGTTTCTTGCCAATTTTAAGCACTACTGGATAATCGATGTTTTGCTTGTTTAAAACCTGAAATATAAATTGTTAGAATGGATTAGCGATGCAACGATATCATAATAATAATAATAATAATAAAATATAATAATAATAATAATAATGATTGCAGCAGGGTGGTGGGCAATGGCACATCATTTGGTCACACTTGCACGCAGCAATTCTGCCCATTCCGCTGACTCCTGAGCACACGCGCACACAGATACCGCACGCTGGCACACGCTCACACAGGTGTGTACATCTGCCCTGACTTTCTTATCGTCAGGCAGTGTACACTCTCACTGTGCCTTGGAGGTTGGCCCTCAAAGGCGTAAATTGCACGACAAGCCTCCAAGCCTTCTCTCCGCGGCTGCCCCCACGCAAATTAATATGACCTCGCCGCGGAATCGAGCTCAGGGACCATGGTGCGAGAGGCAAACACTCAGCCACTTAACCTCCGATAAATCGAACTGGTGGTAAAAAATCACTAGCAAACAATAATTTACCAGTTGCGCAACGCTGGAGTAGAAGGTCTGCTTAACTAGCGGAAATTTTTCGTCTCCGAGTCGCTTTTGAATTCGCGCCAAGTTGTTGTACTGCAGTTTTGTTATTGTGGTAAGTTTGATAACTTTATAGACGACTATTAATAGTTTTTCAACAAACTAAAGGTAGTCCTCTAAATTGAAAAACACTTACAACCCAGCTGCGATCGATAAAGTTATAGAGCGCCTCCGATTGGTTGAGGCAGGGCACGCCAGACCGGTCAAGGCCAATCAGAATCGAGCGCGTGTCCTGAACGCTGCTGCGATTGGCCTGCTGCAGCACCAGAACGAAGTCGGGACTGAATGGACTGTGGATACGGCGAATCAAAGGCAACTTTGGCTGTGGCTCAGGGCGTGTTTGTGGGTAAGTTTTGGATGCTGAGCAGTAAAATAGCTTAGAAAATAAGCTTAGAAACAGGGGTCAGTGGCGGAGGTCTCGCGGACGAAATTGAAGTTACTAATCAGGTACACACGAGCACCCCCCTCCCCGCAAGCGAAATTGAAGTTCCTAACGCCAGCCTACTGTGCTTAACTGTGCTTACTACTTCGGTACTCCTACTGTTTAGATGTCATAAGAAGTTGTTAAATAATTACCCCCATGGGGTACTAGTGGAATTTGCATAGCCGCAGTTAAAAGTAATTACCAAGCAAAAAAGGAGTTTCAAAACTGGTCATTTTTTTCTGGTTTTCTCGAGGCCAATTTTTCGATCAATCTACCATGCAGCATATTTTATATGATTTTTATCAACTTTACTTGTCGTGTTTTAACTCAGACTACGAGCTAACACAGATCAGACTATCTGGTGTAAAATTAGTTAGCTGATTACCCTGTGACGTCATCCCCAAGTCGATCAGTCGAGATAGGATTTCCGCGCCGATCGATAAACACTTTCAAATCGACGACATCGCCGTTAGCTGGGTCAGTGCGAGGTAGCTCCGTTGACAGGTGAATCTCATTGAAACTGGCCTAAAAATTTGCTTTCTCAGTGAAATTAAAAAAATGGAAGTAAGTTGTTATTATCGACAGGTTATTAACCTGAACTTACCTGTTCAACTTTAACATCCCATTCGGTGTTGATGCAACAATTTCTAAAATACTTCGACCTGAAAATGATATGGCCGATAGCAGTCAACTATTATCGAAGGTGTACTCATTTAAGGTGAGGTTCATCAACTCACCAATCAGTCTCAGAGCTGTCAATCACCAGTAGGATTTTGCACCTGCCCGCCGTGTCTTGATGAGTCGAATGATGTTGAAGCTGATGCTGGCCCCAATTTCCTGGAAAGCTGCTCTCCAGCATGTCCCTCGCGGCAATGAGAACACTGGCGCCAGTGCCGGAGACTTTGAGTCGGTTTGCATGCTGCTGCTGCTGCTGCTGCTGATGCTGCTGCTGCTGCTGCTGCTGATGCTGATGGTGGTGGTGAAGATGGCTGGTAATGCCAGCGTGGCTACATCGCTTCTGGGGCTGCCTGTGCTGCTGCTGCTGCTCTTGCTGTTGTTGGGGTTGTTTGAGTTTGGAATCTGTATCTCCCTGGAGATCACCGTGAGAGAGTCTCCGCTTCAAATAGCCCAGCATTTCAGCTGCGGAGATCAGTGGCGGAAACGGTTAAGAATATAATTGCGAGTAAAAGATTTGAAACACAAAATGTGTATTCGTAAATCCACGCAAAATGTGTTGCAAAAATTTTCCCAGTCTAATCTACAGATGGCTCTTGTCGGCTGCCTGAAGCGAGAAACAAATTCTGCATGTGTTTTATATCGTTCTCTCTCCCACTCTCGATCTCCCAATCTTCAATTTCTCAGCAGAGGTGGCCAGTGGCACCCGATAAGCCAATTCGAATTCGGCCCCACCAATGCAAGCAAATTTGAGCACACACTTTATGAGAGGCGGGCATCTCCCAGTGGATCTAGTGAGCCGGGTGTGAGTTTTCTCGCAGGCCGGAGCGGGTACTGGAATATGTACTGGATCTCTCGCATCTCTAGGATGCATAGATTAGGCATTTGCTAAGCTCTGCAATTCTCGACAATATTTTTGTACCCCTAGGAGTCATTTTGTACTAATGCTCCAGCATGGGGTGAGAGGCAGAGCGATTGACGCCCCCTGAGTTCGATTCCACGGCGAGGCCAAATTTCTTTGGGGCGCAGCCGCGGAGAGAAGGCTTGGTGGCTTGTCGTGCAATTTACGCCCTTGTGGGCCAAGGTACAGTGAGAGTGTACACTCCCTGACGGTGAGAAAGTCAGGGCAGATGTACACACCTGTGTGAGCGTGCGCCTGCGTACGGTATCTGTGTGCGTGTGTGCTTAAGAGTCAGCGAAATGGGCAGAATTGCCTCCTCACTGGTTGCGGGTCTAGTGTCACCAAATGATGTGCCACTGCCCGCAGCCCTGATGCAAATTTTATTATTATGAATGCACCATCATTCCAAAGCTTGCGATCAGGCGTTCAGTCCATGGACCGGACTGGTCGCCTTAACCTACCTTTAGCAGTGCCCTGCTAAAGGATGCAAACTATCTCAAATAGGCTGAAATTCGAACTCCCGACGTCTTTGTATGCAATCCGATGCTCTACTTGGCCACAAGCTTTTTCTTCAGATAAAAATTGACTTTTGTCCTTGTGCCAAAGGTGGATTAGAAGACTCATTCTGCGAATAATTGGCAATGTTCATCACTCAAATCTCATTCAGTCACACCTCGAGGCCAGTCGCAACATCAAAAGCTGTCAGAACTGAGCAGCTTATCAGCGGTGTTTGCGCTTGATAAGCCCTGGCCCGGAAAATGGCTAGCTGACACCTGAGTGATTCCAAAATATCCAATAAAAACTGTCAGTTGGTTGTCAGTATTGGGTTTCTGATCTGAGGCAAGTGACCTAGCCTTGTCAGCTTGCTGTCGAAAATCGAAATAAATTTCACGACACACGTAGTAATTCGGATACATCCTTTCGAAACTTTGGATGTGAAGGCCATCATTTTTTAGCTCATTAAGTGTAACACGGTTTATTTGTAAGATAGAAATCACACCAGAGAATATTCAATATTCTGTGGAGACTAACCTGAGAGAAATCATAGGGAAATCCGGATGAAAATTCTATCAAACCTTAGAGAAAATTGCGGGGAAAACCCGGATAATCCTTGGGAATTCCTGATAATTAAAACCAAATAAGTAAACCCCAATTGGAAATCCCGATATAGGGAAATTGTATTATTTGTTTTCAAAAAATTTAATTGTTGCTTTAAAGCTGAGACACGTACGGAAACCCCCATGGGGAAAACAGATGGGGAAACCCCGAGAGAGAAACCCCGAGAGGGAAACCCTGAGAGGGAAACCCCGAGAGGGAAACCCCGAGAGGGAAACCCCGAGAGGGAAACCCCGAGAGGGAAACCCCGAGAGGGAAACCCCGAGAGGGAAACCCCGAGAGGGAAACCCCGAGAGGGAAACCCCGAGAGGGAAACCCCGAGAGGGAAACCCCGAGAGGGAAACCCCGAGAGGGAAACCCCGATAAAGAAATCTTGATCCGGATTAGCCAGGAATGAAACCATCAGACCATTGCCGCAAAGGATCTACTTGAGGAAATCCCATTTGCCCGGGTTAATTTTTCTAATCCTGGCAGACTGAAGTAAATAAATTTGTAAGACGTGTCTTAACTTTAAAGCAAAATTTTAATTTTTTGAAACAAATAATACAAAAAAGCTACAGAAAAAACAGACGCCAGCATCATTCAGTTTCCAGCAAAGCCTTGCAGATTGTCATAATAGCTCTGGCAGCGAGTAATGTCCTCGGGTGAAAGTCCAGTCGAAGATCCCAGCAAGGCGGCCCGCGCCGACGTCGGGATGTGCAACACGCCGTCGTGAATGCCGTCCTCCTGCGGTTGTGAAAGATAGGTGAATTTAAATCTAAACGTTTCTTAGAATTTAAGAGCGAAACATTGGCGGGTGTTCAACCTGCCTCACCTCGCTGTCCGCATCCTCGTAGATGACGCAGAAGGCGTGGACGAAAACGAAACCAGAGATTAGAATCAGCGAGAGACCCCCGCCAGTGGTGCCGACACCAATGGGCATCATGACGCTGCAATCACAAACGGTTTTTTATGAAATTAGAAAGCATGATATTTAGCAATGTCTCTGGGTGGCTACTGCAAGTAGAAAGAATCGGCAATCACTTATTAATGTTGGCTTTGTTGCTCTTGCAGTCGATTCCATCCTCAGCATCGCAACTAAAAAATTAAGATTAGAGAAGTTCAAAAATGATAAAGAGAAAGCCATAGACAATTGCTAAACTCACCAAACATTTTCCACTCTCACTGCTTCTCTCGCTGCTTCTCTCACCCTGCTTCTCTCACCCTGCTTCTCTCTCCCTGCTTCCCTCTCCCTGCTTCTCTCTCCCTGCTTCCCTCTCCCTGCTTCCCTCTCCCTGCTTCTCTCTCCCTGCTTCCCTCTCCCTGCTTCTCTCTCCCTGCTTCCCTCTCCCTGCTTCCCTCTCCCTGCTTCTCACTGCTTCTCTCCCTGCTTCTCTCTCACCCTGCTTCTCTCTCCCTGCTTCTCTCTCTCCCTGCTTCTCTCTCCCTGCTTCTCTCTCCCTGCTTCCCTCTCCCTGCTTCCCTCTCCCTGCTTCTCACTGCTTCTCTCCCTGCTTCTCTCTCACCCTGCTTCTCTCTCCCTGCTTCTCTCTCCCTGCTTCTCTCTCCCTGCTTCTCTCTCCCTGCTTCTCTCTCCCTGCTTCCCTCTCCCTGCTTCCCTCTCCCTGCTTCTCTCTCACCCTGCTTCTCTCTCCCTGCTTCTCTCTCTCCCCTGCTTCCCTCTCCCTGCTTCTCTCTCACCCTGCTTCTCTCTCCCTGCTTCTCTCTCTCCCCTACTTCTCTCTCCCTGCTTCTCTCTCTCACTGCTTCTCTCTCTCTCTGCTTCTCTCTCTCACTGCTTCTCTCTCTCACTGCTTCTCTCTCTCCCTGCTTCTCTCTCCCTGCTTCTCTCTCCCTGCTTTTCTCTCTTCCTGCTTCTCTCTCCCTGCTTCTCTCTCCCTGCTTCTCTCTCTCCCTGCTTTTCTCTCTCACTGCTTCTCTCTCCCTGCTTCTCTCTCACCCTGCTTCTCTCTCCCTGCTTCCCTCTCCCTGCTTCTCTCCCTGCTTCTCTTTTTGTAACCCAGCTGGCAAACCAAATCAATAAACAAAGCAGCTGTCAGGTGACTCACGCGTGCAAATACTTGTTTATCTGCAGGCTAATGATGCCCACCAGTGTGAGTACAACCCCCGTGAGGGTGAGCGCACCAGAGAGAAACTGCGGTATGAGCCAGCTGCGAGTTTTTAGCTTGTAGGTGTCTCCGAAACGGAATCTTCTGAGGAATCGAACCTGGAATCGAAGAGCACTAAAAACTTGCAGCAGAGACCTCACAATGATCAAATATCACAATGATCAACTATCACAATGACCAAATATCACAATGACCAAATATCACAATGATCAACTATCACAATGACCAAATATCACAATGACCAAATATCACAATGACAAAGTATCACAATGACCAAATATCACAATGACCAAGTATCACAATGACCAAATATCACAATGACCAAGTATCACAATGACCAAATATCACAATGACCAAGTATCACAATGGCCCAATATCACAATGACCAGGTTTTAAAATGACCAATTATCACAATGAGCAGGTTTTACGATGCCCAAGTACAAAACTGTATTAATATCCCGTTTTTTTGTCTCACCTGGTCACCCCTGGACATTGGTGGTGTTTCACGCACGCAAAATCTGAACCTCGGACCCATCCCTGGCGGCTGGCGCTTTGTAACAAATTTCGGCCGTTCCGCTGCCACCGATGCTCCTTCATTTTCTGTTTTATCCGCAGACGCCGACCGCAGTTCTAATTCGCTGTTCGTTGCAGAAACTGGAAATGGCTGCTCAGTCTGGCGCTGATCTGTCAGACATTCAACTGCCTCATTCAGCTGCCCAAAAACTTCATCAGTATCGCCTGCATCCACGATCTCGTGGCCAACATCGTGACTGCTGCAGGCGATGACAAGAATGGCTGGCGGCTGCTGCTGGCTTGTCTGCTCACAATCAGCTGACTGCATTCTAATAGAAGTCCTCACGCGAATGTTTACAACAATCCGTCAGGCTGTAATGCATCCGATTCGAATCCACAGCCAAATGATATATGTCGCGCTGTTGGGCTATTGGAAATGAAGAATAATGTATGGCCCAGGGCGAGCCTGTGTTTAGACGGCCGGGCATTGGTTCCGTAAGTGGAACAATTTCGGAGAAGGAAGGCTACAATTGTAGAGAACGAGTGGGGTAGAGGGAGATGGCATGGGAGAAGACCGGATAGGGGAGGGGGAGAGAGCAACAGCATCCCAGCAGGCGTCATCGCCGGGTTTGTGGGGCCCGGGTCTGGGCGGTTTGAACTCCGCATGCAAATCCTGATCCTCGCCTCATCTCGTATATCCTCGGCCTCGCCTCTCAGTTGCTAATCTATTCTGCATGGCTGTGGAAAGAATTTAGTGTTCTTATTCTGCACAATGAAGACTTTGGTTGCCGATTCTGCTAAATGCGTCTCTGCCTTATTCCATATGCCCTTAGAGATACAGATAGTGAATTTCAAGCTAAATTGGCCTGTTAGAAATTTTGTGATGAACTTTAAATTGCGTCGTGGATCTAGGCAGGATCTGGTTTTCATGATCTGGCGAGATAGACTGACAAATGTACTTGTAGGCCATCGAAGTCTGGACTGCTGAACTGAATGTTTAAACTAACCAGCAGCGGTGGGTTTGGATGTAATAAACTGTGTTTCAATCGATTCTAGTCCACAGAAATGACTTTATGAGAGATTATTGGGAGATTCTTGATGGGAGAATCTAGATTGCCGACTCTAGATGGGGGAATCTAGATGGGAGAATCTTGATGGGATAATCTAGATTACTGACTCTTCATGGGGGGAATCTAGATGGGAGAATCTTGATGGGATAATCTAGATTACCGACTCTTCATGGGGGGAACTAGATGGGAGAATCTTGATGGGATAATCTAGATTACCGACTCTTCATAGGGGAATCTTGATGGGAGAATCTTGATGGGATAATCTAGATTACCGACTCTTCATGGGGGGAACTAGATGGGAGAATCTTGATGGGATAATCTAGATTACCGACTCTTCATAGGGGAATCTTGATGGGAGAATCTTGATGGGATAATCTAGATTACCGACTCTTCATAGGGGAATCTAGATGGGAGAATCTTGATGGGATAATCTAGATTACCGACTCTTCATGGGGGGAACTAGATGGGAGAATCTTGATGGGATAATCTAGATTACCGACTCTTCATGGGGGAATCTAGATGGGAGAATCTTGATGGGATAATCTAGATTACCGACTCTTGATGGGGGAATCTAGATGGGAGAATCTTGATGGGATAATCTAGATTACCGACTCTTCATGGGGGAATCTAGATGGGAGAATCTTGATGGGATAATCAAGATTACCGACTCTTGATGGGGGGAACTAGATGGGAGAATCTTGATGGGATAATCTAGATTACCGACTCTTGATGGGGGATCTAGATGGGAGAATCTTGATGGGATAATCTAGATTACTGACTCTTTATGGGGGAAACTAAATGGGAGAATCTTGATGGGAGAATCTAGATTACTGACTCTTCATGGGGGAAACTAAATGGGAGAATCTTGATGGGATAATCTAGATGGGAGAATCTTGATGGGATAATCTAGATGGGAGAATCTTGATGGGATAATCTAGATGGGAGAATCTTGATGGGATAATCTAGATGGGAGAATCTTGATGGGATAATCTAGATTACCGACTCTTGATGGGGGAAACTAGATGGGAGAATCTTGATGGGATAATCTACATTACCGACTCTTCATGGGATAATCTAGATTACCGACTCTTGATGGGAGAATCTTGATGGGATAATCTAGATGGGAGAATCTTGATGGGATAATCTAGATTACCGACTCTTGATGGGGGAAACTAGATGGGATAATCTTGATGGGATAATCCTAGATGGAAGATTGTTGATTGGATAATATAGATAGGAGAATCTTGATGGGAGAATCTTGATGGGATCATCTCGTTGGGACATTATTGATGAGGGAAACTTTGTGGGAGAAACAAAGTTTCATAAAAATATAACAAAATGCATTTGCTTTCAGGTATGCGAACTGTGTAAGTTATTTTTCACTATGAAATAAAGTTATTTTGCGTAGGTCGATCTTTTTAACTATCTTTCGTATAAGCTAGCTAAAAGTGCTATCACAAGGCAATCTATCTTTTGCTAAAATAATCTTCATAAAATCAATGTGGCAATTTCGAAGTAAAAAAAAGACGAACACAGAAGTTGCAGACTGCGGCACAGGCGCAACTGTCTTGTGTATTCAATGTTGCCAATATTTGTCTGCTAGCTCTCTGATTGGCAAAGGGAGAACTGCTGGCGACTGCCTAGGCCCTGATCATCGATGTGAGGGAGAGAAAGAGACTGACAGAAGCAAGAGGCACTGCCTGAATCCCCATGCAGCAGGGCGCACTTGAAGTTTTACAAGACCAGTGTGGATTTTGTGCAAAAGTGCAACTGATGCATCACTGCAGACACTTTCATCATTTTTAGTGCGATTTGCTAGTTTCCTAGACCAGTGAATCCATACAGCAATGTTTGAACTATCTTTATAATGTCATGCCAATATGCGAATCTACACTAACATGACATTTTCTTAAATAACGCATGTCCATTCATTCCTGTTAGCTCAAGAAGAATTTGTAAAACAATTCGTATCTTTTTGCAAGCAAAGTAGGTCAGTATATCAACTTCACCAATCAAAAGTTAGTTGGCGTAAAAAATCAACATACGCTCATGGTTGGACGAATTTTTCAGCTAGCCAATCAGAGAAAGGCCTGATGTGAAAGGGGGACGGAGAGCATAGGCTTACTGAAGGTCATACCCACGATAACCTCTTACCCCTCACCCACCACCCCAAATTATAGTTTTAAATAGAAGGGGGGTAGAGTTTTAGGGTCGCAGTGAAGGGTCGCAGTGGCTGTCGACCTAGTATGTACAAACGTACTGACCAACGCCTCACACTTAAACATCTCCGCATGATCCAAGTCCAAATAGCCGCAGCTTAAATGGTGTGAAAAAAAACCGTCCAACTGCATGGTTCGCATATATATAAGGATTTCTCTCATCAAGCCTACTCTCTAAACTATAAGCGCCAAGAGACCTCCAAGCTCGCCAACCGCAGCCAGCTCTGCCCGGAGGAGCTGAACATGGCCCTGCGTGGTACCTTTCTTTGCCAAGAAGGACAACAACCAGAAGATGGAGGACCTGCTGGCCAAGGCTGGCGACAAGGAGTCTCTAAACTCATGACGAGTTCATCTCATCCATGCCATCCTTGGAGGCCAACAAGTGTGACGAGAGAAGCCATCTCACCTGCGCACGACTCTTCAACAAGTTTGCTTCAAGGACAATATTTCCTTCATCATAATGTCATACATAAGAATAAAACATTTTTATTTTCCACAAAAATACTAACTTAT
The DNA here is from genome assembly GCA_950097015.1 of Macrostomum hystrix. Lineage (NCBI taxonomy): Eukaryota > Metazoa > Platyhelminthes > Macrostomidae > Macrostomum > Macrostomum hystrix. Next base: position 21,860,554 of record CATNEN010000001.1, read on the forward strand.
AATTCTGTTACTGCGTACAATAGAGATGCACAACTAAATAAATGAACAAATATGGAAGCATTTTGATTTCGATTTACTAACTAAAAACTTTATTGTCATTTTGAATTAGTTCTTTGTGTCGTGACAACTGCCGTACGCACTACTGACAGCATAATTTTGTATTGTACTTTTAATTATGAATGTTTAGAATAAGATTAACTGCTCAATAAAATAGCTCAGCAGAGTAAACTAACGGTACATACAAATGTAAATACAGAAGCCAGTAACGCTGTTAAAGGCGCTGTTACAGCTGTTCAATCCATTCGAACCCCAGACCTCTTTGTAACTTATGTACATACACGTGCCTTGTGGCCAAATCAGTTTATATAGTGATTGTACGAGTAAAATGTTCAAGGCACAAATGAAATTATCAAGATGAAAATTTCTACGGAGGACAAGTAGGGAAGGTGTTTCTTAATTAAGATAAACTCTGATAAGGACGGACCGGGCCACCCTTGTCCACTTCGGCGATATCGGCAACTGTCTAACTGGGGTTAAAATCTATATTGCAGGTTAGCATTTTAACACCTCTTGCACCTCACTTCGCGACATTATTCAACCATCAGAAGTCACACCTTCACAAAGTAAAGGAAGTCCCAAAGAATTATTCCTTGTACTCTTTTGCTTCTCTTAGCCTATGCTTCTCTTAGCCTATGCTTCTCTTAGCCTATGCTTCTCTTAGCCGATGCTTCTCTTAGCCTATGCTTCTCTTAGCCTATGCTTCTCTTATCCTATGCTTCTCTTAGCCGATGCTTCTCTTAGCCGATGCTTCTCTTAGCCGATGCTTCTCTTAGCCTATGCTTCTCTTAGCCGATGCTTCTCTTAGCCTATGCTTCTCTTAGCCTATGCTTCTCTTAGCCTATGCTTCTCTTAGCCTATGCTTCTCTTAGCCTATGCTTCTCTTAGCCTATGCTTCTCTTAGCCTATGCTTCTCTTAGCCTATGCTTCTCTTAGCCTATGCTTCTCTTAGCCTATGCTTCTCTTAGCATATGCTTCTCTTAGCATATGCTTCTCTTAGCCTATGCTTCTCTTATCCTATGCTTCTCTTAGCCTATGCTTCTCTTAGCCTATGCTTCTCTTATCCTATGCCTCTCTTAGCCTATGCTTCTCTTAGCCGATGCTTCTCTTAGCTTAGCTTCTCTTAGCCTATGCTTCTCTTAGCTTAGCTTCTCTTAGCCTATGCTTCTCTTAGCTTAGCTTCTCAGCCTATGCTTCTCTTAGCTTAGCTTCTCTTAGCCTATGCTTCTCTTAGCCGATGCTTCTCTTAGCCTATGCTTCTCTTAGCCGATGCTTCTCTTAGCCTATGCTTCTCTTAGCCTATGCTTCTCTTAGCCTATGCTTCTCTTAGCCTATGCTTCTCTTAGCCTATGCTTCTCTTAGCCTATGCTTCTCTTAGCATATGCTTCTCTTAGCCTATGCTTCTCTTATCCTATGCTTCTCTTAGCCTATGCTTCTCTTAGCCTATGCTTCTCTTATCCTATGCCTCTCTTAGCCTATGCTTCTCTTAGCCGATGCTTCTCTTAGCTTAGCTTCTCTTAGCCTATGCTTCTCTTAGCTTAGCTTCTCTTAGCCTATGCTTCTCTTAGCTTAGCTTCTCAGCCTATGCTTCTCTTAGCTTAGCTTCTCTTAGCCTATGCTTCTCTTAGCCGATGCTTCTCTTAGCCTATGCTTCTCTTAGCCGATGCTTCTCTTAGCCTATGCTTCTCTTAGCCTATGCTTCTCTTAGCCTATGCTTCTCTTAGCCTATGCTTCTCTTAGCCTATGCTTCTCTTAGCCTATGCTTCTCTTAGCATATGCTTCTCTTAGCCTATGCTTCTCTTATCCTATGCTTCTCTTAGCCTATGCTTCTCTTAGCCTATGCTTCTCTTATCCTATGCCTCTCTTAGCCTATGCTTCTCTTAGCCGATGCTTCTCTTAGCTTAGCTTCTCTTAGCCTATGCTTCTCTTAGCTTAGCTTCTCAGCCTATGCTTCTCTTAGCTTAGCTTCTCTTAGCCTATGCTTCTCTTAGCTTAGCTTCTCAGCCTATGCTTCTCTTAGCTTAGCTTCTCTTAGCCTATGCTTCTCTTAGCCGATGCTTCTCTTAGCCTATGCTTCTCTTAGCCTATGCTTCTCTTAGCCTATGCTTCTCTTAGCCTATGCTTCTCTTAGCCTATGCTTCTCTTAGCCTATGCTTCTCTTAGCCTATGCTTCTCTTAGCCTATGTTTCTCTTAGCCTATGCTTCTCTTAGCTTAGCTTCTCAGCCTATGCTTCTCTTAGCTTAGCTTCTCTTAGCCTATGCTTCTCTTAGCCGATGCTTCTCTTAGCCTATGCTTCTCTTAGCCTATGCTTCTCTTAGCCTATGCTTCTCTTAGCCTATGCTTCTCTTAGCCTATGCTTCTCTTAGCCTATGCTTCTCTTAGCCTATGCTTCTCTTAGCCTATGCTTCTCTTAGCCTATGCTTCTCTTAGCCTATGCTTCTCTTAGCCTATGCTTCTCTTAGCCTATGCTTCTCTTAGCCTATGCTTCTCTTAGCCGATGCTTCTCTTAGCCTATGCTTCTCTTAGCCTATGCTTCTCTTAGCCTATGCTTCTCTTAGCCTATGCTTCTCTTAGCCTATGCTTCTCTTAGCCTATGCTTCTCTTAGCCTATGTTTCTCTTAGCCTATGCTTCTCTTAGCTTAGCTTCTCAGCCTATGCTTCTCTTAGCCTATGCTTCTCTTAGCCTATGCTTCTCTTAGCCTATGTTTCTCTTAGCCTATGCTTCTCTTATCCTAAGATAGCTTCGCAAGTTTTGCCATCCAACAAAAGTCTACGGACAAAATTCAATCTTCAAAAAATGTTTTTTTAATTCTTGTCTGGTGTGTACTAGTTTGTCTTCCTCACACATCTAGTTGAGCTTAATCTGAACGACCAGACCCTGCACCCTCGAGCTATCAGCCTATTCAACGAACGAACTTATACTATACGCTCTCGGAGCCGAGAACACGCCTGAGGACCATGGCTACAACAGTGAGTCGTTCTTTTTGCAACAAGAGTGCAAAGTTAAATTTAGTTTATAACCAATTCATGCATCTGCACAAACTTAATACACTATTCAATGCATAGAAATGCGGTTCGCAGTATCAAAATGTCCCTGCCCTATTTTTCAATTTTCTAAAGACCGACTTAGATGTTAAACTGAGTACTAACTACGAACTTTAACACAGCTAACGTGCGCAGCTTGAGAAAGGATATGGAGAGCCAGGAGAGTGAGAGAAGACGTTGCAACCTTTGTGCCAATAAAAACCTGCACAAAGTAGACAAATTAGACAAACAGCTAAAACTGTACAGAAAGAGCATGACTACGCTGGTATAACTCAGTGGCCGAGAGTGCGCATTTTATGAGTAATGCTGCTATAAAAGTATTGATTTATTCTGCGCATTACACTGCACGTTGTGTACGCGTTATAAATACTCTGTACATTTCTGCCCTTGTGCATTCCACAAGTGTATTATCTCGTTAACGTGCACGAGCTATCAGCAATTTTATAACACTAAGTTCTCCGTAACAAATTACGTTTTTGATCATTGCGGGAAGTACTTGTAACACTATAGTGCAGCAGCAGCATGTCCAGTGACAGTTTGTACCGAGAAGTCTTCAATCAGTTCGACTTGAACGGTGATGGCAACATCAGCGTCAATGAGCTGCGTGTGGCAGTCAGAACTGCCGGAGTCAATATTAGCGACGACACTGTACAGGTGAGCATTTGTAGTCACAGAATGTGCTCAGCCGTGAGGCAGTTGCTCAACCAACATTGACAGCTTTACAGAATTAACAAAATACATTTCCCGGATAAGAATTTAATAAAGAAAATCAGTTTCCGAAGCTAAAATTAAGAATTCTGAGACCAGCCAATTACCATTTACAATTTTAAACATCCTATTTTTGAAAACAGACTCACTTGTTGAAAAAAAACTGAGGTTTTGAAAGCAAGTTTCATGAATCTATTTAAATTTTATTTTTTGACGTCCTTACATTTTACTTACTAATTAATACTTACTTGCGGGAAGTATTAAGTAGGGAAGCCCTTTAGGGCCCTATCGCAGCCCTTAAAAAGTGAATCGCACCTTGGCCCACCTCAGCGTCGGCGACACTCATCCATCGATATCTCGAAGGCGGATATTATGCGAGATTGTCATCAGGTCAATAAACTGGGGTTTAGTAGCTAAGGTGCTAGATCAAAATCAAAATCTAATTATCAAAAAACGGGCAGAAGAGGACGCTGCCACAGAGAAGGCAGGTGGTAGAGTACCCTGTTTGAAACCAGACGTCTCATTGGAAGAGTCCATAGCCATGGTTAGGACCATGCACATCTCCCTCTCTGCTGTCGGTTCTCTTGAGTTTGAGTCAGTCAGGAATTCAGCTACTCGACTGCACTGACTTCATTATAATTTCAACAGGAGATTCTAAAGAGTGCTGACATCAACTCTAGCGGCGGTCTGGACTATAAGGAGTTCGTCTGTTTCGTGAAGCTGGCAGCCGGGTCCGAGGACGCCATGCCGCCTCGACCGAAGGAGCTGTTTGATGCGGCGGCCGACGGCTTTGATCTAGTCGGGCCAAATGAGCTAGCTGCTCTGACACAGGCTGAGCACAGTCTGTCAGCCATTGAGGCGGCAGTCCTGTCTGGCATTGCTGACAACCTTCAAGGCCGCAGCGTTGACTTGACTGAGTTTGTCGGACTCTGGCGCCAAGTAGAGACCAAAATGAACGCGTGATTTCACAACCGTTTTGTTTTGATAGTGCTGCTAACAATGGGTTGTCCATTTAGAGATTTACGAATCCACTAGCACGACAGAAAACAAGGATTAATCATTAATAACATTTACCAATTGACTGTCTTTAGTTCGCATTAAAAAACTTTCGTGTTAAAGGATACACACCGTTTTTCTTCTAGATTTTGACATTAAACATTCGATAAAACATTAGGTAAGGTCATAACGTTAAACCCAGCTGTAGAAAGAACATTATTTTTATAGTTTAGTCTGGATGAGTTTTAAATAGTATCAGTAGGCCACATTGCTTTACTCATTCGAATTACCAGTTGATGTAACAATTTACTCCGCGCTTTATTTGTTTCGCTTCGAGCCAAAGATGCCGCTAAATGACGTTGAAATTTGAAAGAAACATCTACATTAAGTTTGGATATTTGACCGCATGATTCGATCCGAAAGTGAAAATAAAATTTAACTGATAAAATAGTCCGACAAAGATATTTTATTATTGAATTTTTGGCTCAATTTTTTATCTCTCGTTCTTAATCCTTTCCAATATTTATCAGAGACAAGTTTTCGCATTCTGATCAATTCTGCGCGAATTGATCTGCGCGTAGAGACACAAAATACGAGTCAGTAGATATTGCAGATGCACAATCGGTGGTTCTCGTACACTCGTACCAGAATTTTTTCACAACACTGGAGTTGAAGTATATGGAGTCCACGTGGCTCATCTCCGAGACGCTGGTCACGTCGGCCATGATCACCAGACCGCTCTCCGACTCGCACTTCTGTCTGCTGGGCCACCAGTATCCGATGCCAGTGTACAGTAAGTACTTCCCTCCGCGCTGCTCCATGCCGTAGCCAGACGGACACAGCGCGCCCGCCTCGAGTCCCGGTCGCTGCTTCACAAACACCTGGCCTCTCCTTGAGCAGCCGCAGATCCTCACCGACTTGCTGCACTTGTCGAACACGAACAGCTGACACGGACCGTCAGCCATTGTGAAGGCCTGGCATCGCGGGTTGCCACTGCACAGAGCTACACAAGCGATTCTGGCTTTCAAGGTCGAGCGGATTTCAACAAACTCGGCGTTGATGAAGAGGCTCGCCTCATTATCGCCTGCGCTAGAATGCCAAAAACACTGGAACACCAGGATCAGGTGCACAGACAGGAGCATCTGGGACTCCTCTCCAGTCTACGATCGTTTGCTTCTGACTCTGCTATTGTGCTTTTTAGCATGTTTTTTTTCTCTTTGGCTGGAAAAATTTGACCTACTTATGCGACCCCAACTAGCTACTTCAAGCATGACAGGTGGGAAAGTTTTAAAAATCTCTTGCAAGTGGCCTGAAAATTTCCGTCACTGTTGACAATGACAGGCCAACTGTGGCAGTGTTTTTCTTTCCCTCTTTTTTAGTTGCAACATTTTTTCCTTTGAGCAATGAGTACAGGCTTTCTTGAACACGGGAAATTTTTCAACTCCGGCCGATCGATGGAGCAACCCTCCCCCTCCCGTTAATCGATGGACAGCAACCCTGCCCCTTTCCGCCAATCGATGGACAGCAATCCTTCCCACCAATCGATGGACAGCAATCCTTCCCACCAATCGATGGACAGCAACCCTTCCCGCCAATCGATGGACAGTAACCCTTCCCGCCAATCGATGGACTGCAACCCTTCCCGCCAATCGATGAACAGCAACCCTTCCCGCCAATCGATGAACAGCAACCCTTCCCGCCAATCGATGAACAGCAACCCTTCCCGCCAATCGATGGACAGTAACCCTTCCCGCCAATCGATGGACAGCAACCCTTCCCGCCAATCGATGGACAGCAACCCTTCCCGCCAATCGATGGACAGCAACCCTTCCCGCCAATCGATGGACAGCAACCCTTCCCGCCAATCGATGGACAGCAACCCTCCTCCTTCCCGCCAATCGATGGACAGCAACCCTCCCCCTTCCCGCCAATCGATGAACAGCAACCCTCCTCCTTCCCGCCAATCGATGGACAGCAACCCTCCTCCTTCCCGCCAATCGATGGACAGCAACCCTCCCCCATCCCGCCAATCGATGGACAGCAACTCCAGATTCTCCCCTGATATTCGATTGTAGAGATACAGTTTATACACAAAGCTAAACGACACAATGTACTGGTTAGTCATTTTAATGCTTGACCTTTATTTGAGCGGGTTATCTTTTAATTCTGTTGACAGGTATGACAGCGACAAATTTCACAGAGGCACTTTAGCAGCGCAATTTTTTAAGTTTCCTTTGTCGAAATTAACCTTTTTGTCTAAGCATCTAAAGAAATAACAAAACGTTTTTTGGTTAAACATTTGAGCTGCTCAGAAGAGAGAGAGATAGAGAGAGAGAGTGTGTGTGTGTGTGTGTGTGTGTTAAAAGGGCTCGGCTATGGAATGAGTATAGTTTAGTTGTTTCTATTCAGCCAGCTCTATTTGCCTCAAAATAGATTTTGAGCAAACAAATTCTTCGTGCCGAGAGTGTATAAATAAAAGCGCAAAGGAAGGAAAATTTCAAAGCAAAATAATGGCTGTTGTTCTGCCGAGGTCAAGATGCTGCCCGCATGCTTATACTTTTTTGTTTTTTCATTGAGAAAAAAAACTTTATTTTGCTAATAATATTCGCATGCGCTGCAATTCACACAGGCTGCTATAGTTAGAGATTTCAGCTTCGAAATAGAGGCCGCATGAGCAACAACACAATAATATATAATAATAATTGCTGGGCTACGTGCGCGGCAATGGCACACTGGACCCGCAGCCGGCGAGGAGGCAATTCTGCACATTTCGCTGACTCCTGAGTACACATATTAAACTAGTGAGTCGAAGCCAGGCGGTTGGCCCGGCGGGCGCAAGTTCGAACCTGGCCCTTAAGAATCGAGCATTATCAATGTACTAACTCAAATTTTATTTAATGAGCAAGACGAAGGCAGATTAAAAGAGAAACACTATTCGTTGTGAATTAAAAGCAGAGACATTGAGGCAAAAAAATCAATAAGCCTCTCGGAGAGACGCCGCCGGTGCACAGCGCGACACACTAAATAGGGCTGTGCAAGGCCGACCCCAAGAGGGGGGGTGGGCGGCCTCGCGACCAGGCAACGTACATGCACCCCCCGCACCAATGTACAAGCCCCAACCCCCCGGTTTAACCTCCAACCAAGCTTCGCTCGGTCGGACCACACAGATACCGTACGCAGCCACTCGCTCATACAGGTGTGTACATCTGCCATGACTTTGCCATCGTCAGGCAGTGTACACTCTCCCTGTGCCTTGGAGGTTGGCCCGCAAGGGCGAGAATTGCACGATAAGCCTCCAAGCCTTCTCCGTGGCTGCGCCCCAAATGAATGTGGCCTCGCCGCGGAATCGAGCTCAGGGACCTTGGTGCGAGAGGCAAACGCGTTAACCGCTCTGCCATCGACCCCCCATAGATAAAGTCGGGTTAGTTGGTCGTGATAGCAACGTGACACCTATCCTAGTTAAGCCAGATGCCCACGGCTACTCCAAAAATTGTGTACAATACGTTGTTCAGTCTGTGGACTGTGGATGTCACCGAACCCACCAAAATTTCTACCCCAGCAAACGCTGGCACCAACTGAACAGCTGGATGTAGCGAAACCTTATAAAATTGTCTTGCTCGAGGACAGATTCGAACCCCGAACGTCAGAATACGTAAAAAAATCCGAAGCTTGAACCACATTACTACACTTTGTTATAGTACCTTATCTACCTATCGTTGTGCCCTTTTACAATTCAAGTTTCACATTGCTTTCTTTGATACAAAATACAAGTATGAAGCGCAAATCTCCTACAAAAGATGGTCTCATTTCGAGTCTGTCGGTTTAGGGTAAACAATTCCAGTAGAGCTGAGGTTGGGCGCACTTTCTTCACTCTCCGAGACGAATCTGAGCTCAGCGGAAATTCGGAATGGGAAAGACGCGTAGAAAGAGAGAAGAAAGGAGTTTGAGAGAAAAGAGACAGAATAAATTAAATTGCAGCGCCGCAGGCGCAGTGGACCGACGAGAGAAACTCGAGCGACCGTGCTCTTCTAAATTCATCTAAACTGCAGAATCCGGAGAATCGGACATGTCTGGCCCTGACTCGGCTCAGCTTGCGCAGTACCGCGAAGCATTCAACACATTCGACAAGAACCGCGACGGTCGAATCAGCGCCAAGGAGCTGGCCGCGGTGATGGAGAATCTGGGCGAGAAGCCCAGCAAGAAGGAGCTTAAAGTGAGGTCTTGGGATTCTGATTCGACGGTTGGAGTTGTGCTCATGTGACTCACAGAGTTGTGCTCATGTGACTCACAGAGTCGTGCTCATTTGACTCACAGAGTTGTGCTCATGTGACTCACAGAGTCGTGCTCATTTGACTCACAGAGTTGTGCTCATGTGACTCACAGAGTTGTGCTCATTTGACTCACGGAGTTGTGCTCATGTGACTCACAGAGTTGTGCTCATGTGACTCACAGAGTCGTGCTCATTTGACTCACAGAGTTGTGCTCATGTGACTCACAGAGTCGTGCTCATTTGACTCACAGAGTTGTGCTAATGTGACTCACAGAGTCGTGCTCATGTGACTCACAGAGTCGTGCTCATTTGACTCACAGAGTCGTGCTCATTTGACTCACAGAGTTGTGCTAATGTGACTCACAGAGTCGTGCTCATGTGACTCACAGAGTCGTGCTCATTTGACTCACAGAGTCGTGCTCATTTGACTCACAGAGTTGTGCTAATGTGACTCACAGAGTTGTGCTCATGTGACTCACAGAGTCGTGCTCATGTGACTCACAGAGTCGTGCTCATGTGACTCACAGAGTCGTGCTAATGTGACTCACAGAGTTGTGCTAATGTGACTCACAGAGTCGTGCTCATTTGACTCACAGAGTCGTGCTCATGTGACTCACAGAGTCGTGCTCATTTTACTCACAGAGTTGTGCTAATGTGACTCACAGAGTCGTGCTCATTTGACTCACAGAGTTGTGCTAATGTGACTCACAGAGTCGTGCTCATGTGACTCACAGAGTCGTGCTCATTTGACTCACAGAGTCGTGCTCATTTGACTCACAGAGTTGTGCTAATGTGACTCACAGAGTTGTGCTCATGTGACTCACAGAGTCGTGCTCATGTGACTCACAGAGTCGTGCTCATGTGACTCACAGAGTCGTGCTCATTTTACTCACAGAGTTGTGCTCATGTGACTCACAGAGTTGTGTACATGTTTTTGACAGAGTTGTGCTCATGTTACAGATAAATTTGTTCTCATGTGACAGATGAAGTTGTGCTCATGTGATAGTTAGAGTTGCGCTAATATGACAGTTTGCCTAAGTGCTCATAGATATTTTATCTGAATGCACGACTGTGTTGCACACTTTTTAAAAAAATTCAAATTGACCCCTTTTGAGAGGCCCGCAAGTACATGACGAATTCCAATATTTCAATATCCAGGATATGATAAAGTCCGTAGATGGCGATGGCAGTGGCAAAATAGATTTCAGTGAGTTCGTCCGGATGATGGAGGCCCGCACAGCGCAGCGAATGAGCGACCCGGAGCTCACGAAAATGTTCTTAGCCTTCGACAAGAACGGAGACGGCATCATCACCCTGGACGAGTTGCGCGTTGCCATGGAGAACATGGGCGAGGACGTCACCGAGTCAGAGCTGCGCAAGATGATTCGCCAAGCTGACAGCAACAAAGACGGGTCCATTGATTTCTCAGAATTTAAGAGGCTGCTTCAGTCGCTTGGCATGTAACATTGTGGATTTCTAACTCTGTCTTAAGGTAAAGCGTTTATGATGACTCTCCCGTAGTAACTGTTCAAATGAAATAGAATAAGCTCAAATGAGACCGGAAATTAAACAAGTCAAAGATCAACGAGGTCTTAAATATTATAATTGTTAATTAGCATCTTAAAACCCTGAAGTTTAAGTTTAAGACGAATCGAAACCCAAACCTACATGGATCCTTATATCGCCGGCCACGCTAATCAATTGACAGAAAATTAACTACATGCATGTACTCGTTTATTATTTATTGTGCTTACTTCATGTACTGTACTAAAGTACTAAAGTATAATATATGGCTATATGTATATGTAATTTTCATTATTTAAAAGTTCGTATCATTACATATGTCTCTTTAACATTTTTACGGCGCCGATTATAATTTAACCATAGTTTATACTTGTATTCTTGCATTTTATTCAATGAATCCCTGAGACTTTAACGGCCGGTTTGTATTATCTGCGCCAACTGCGCCGTTAGTCACTGCATATCGTCAGCTGGGTAAATGCAAAAATATACGCAGCCAGAACCATTTTGATTTACAGCGACAAAATGGGACGACTATGGAACTACTAACTATTTGATTGCTTGATTGCTTTGATGGAAATAGGGACACTGTGCGAGGTGTTCACAGGGAGTAGGTTCAGCAAGAATTGAAATTATGCATATGGGATTCTTAGGGATATGCAGCTAAGATTGAGGGCTTAACCCAAGGTTGAGAATGTCCAAATAGAGACAGCCTAGGTTCTTACTAGGATTCGATCGATATTTCTCATGCCTCAACCACACAAAGACGTTACAATATTCGGCGACCATGGTTCAGACGGTCGTTCGACGCTGAGTCTTTAGGTTCCGTAGGGTTTGACGACGGAAACGAAACGCCAAGGGAGAATAAAGGTACGAAGGGTGACGAAGAGTCCCAAACGAAGAAGACTGAAATGAAAGACTGGTTCTAATGGCGTGTTCTTGACGAGGTAGCTGAGGTCTTGCCCGAAATGCCGCCGTACCACCTCCTTCTTATAGAGCCAAACTCAGGCACACACGCCGTGATCAGCCCGACCTTGACAGACAACCGTATCACGTGCTCCGCCAGCCGGATGGTGATTTGTAGGGAAGGGAACGGGGTGGGCGCATAGAATGATTTATGGTCTAAAAAATGCAATTACAGTTAACTATTCAGGAAGATTGATGACTAAAATGCAGACAGGTAGATGACAAGCGCAAAAATCGGAGTTTGATTTATTACTATAACATACATAGAGGGACGTGAGGGAGGCGGGTGCGCATTGACAGGTGAGGATGATTATTGACGGAGAACAATGGAAAGAAGGGAGGTGGATGAACGCTGAAAAAACGCAAAGTCATATTAGTAGGGGACTAAACAATCCGGGAAAGGAAGGGATGGGTGAAACTGATAGATGGAGAAAACTCATAATAAATTTATAGTGCACAATGGAGGGGGTGGGTGAATTTGACAGGTGAAAACCCCCCAAAATGAAAGTGATTTACGACCAGGGGAGGGGTTGGTGTTCATCACAGAAAAAAGGGCGAGTCATCAGGAATTGGGGAAATCGTGGGTAAATGAATGAGATAATTAATTGACTTGGCTAAAAAAGATTAATACCCCTTAAACCGTCGCTGTTGCCACAATTCATTTGACACAATATCAAAGTGAATAATCAAATTCAATTTAATTTTAAACGCCTAGATCATATCCTCTCTCACGAAATTCATATGTTTTAAAAGAAACAAAACAATAAAAGTGAAATACCTTGCCAAGTAAAAGAATATGTATAAAATGCATTCTCGAAATTTAAATTTGTATATCTTTTGTAAAGAGAATATTTTATAAATATAAAGAAATCACACTAATACACTAATTGTTTCTAATTGTAGAATCCCTGGGCCTCATTTATAAATGCTGCATTTATAACGCGCCACATTAAAAAAGTTAACGTTTGCTATTGGACTAAAGCACGCAAATAACACACTATTACCATACATGTTAAAACATTTAGCTAGTGTAGCGCTCAGATTTAAGTGAATAAAAAACGAGTTTGCATTAATAGCAGCCATGTAGTCTTTTAGTTAATTTTAATTTTAATTTATTGATTTTTAACGTTTGGTTGTACAAATTAGTAAAAAGAGACAAATAAAAACAAATAATAAATTAATTGTCTAGACTTATTGGTTTTAAAGGGAAATACATGTAAAAAATTAACTCACATCAATATTTTACAAGTCCATTTTGGTGATAAACATTTATGATTATTTTAAATAGTTACATCTTAAAAACACAGTTTTAATTCATGATCCTTTAGAAGTAGGCCTAAGAAAATATGTAGTATTACTGTAATAATTTAACCCTAAAATAACATTATAAATCAAGTACAGGTAATGTAGCAGCTGTAGCTCACTTTATGAAGAGTAAATAAAAAATGTAGGCCTAATAATCAAAATACTATAGTAAGTTTTTAATGCCAATGCATTTTTCATTTCATCCACCTCAAATTTGATATTTCTTTAAATTAGCTGAATAAACCTGGCCTGCATCACTTGTCTGCCTACGACAGTTTGGTCTTACTGGCTAAATTCACGCAGCATTAAGCCTTCTTAAGTATCTGGACTGCCCTTTCCATGTTGGCAATCTAGCATGTCTGTGGTGCATTGCTGATTGTTAGTGGAATTCTGTGAAAGCTCAATTGTGGCTAGCACTCTTGGTTGCTATAGCCAGTGTTGGCTCAGTAGTACATTGCAGTGACAGTACAGTTGCCATTTTAGTGCTGGCATTTTTGTCCTGAGGGGCTACCTCATAAAGTTCACCATGGGCAACAGGAATAGAAACTTGGTTAGTGGCACAGTCTGGTCTGTTGTTGCAGGTGCAGTATTGTGCATTGCGCACTAGGCCTATAGCTAATAACAGTTTTCAATATCTATTGTTTCAATTTACAAACTGATTAAATAGGCCTCGTTCAATTTTAAATTTATTTATATAATCACTCTGAGTAGAAATAAACAATCATGTCTTTCCAGCCAAAATAAAGTAGCTTAAAAGAGCACATAGAGCTCTTTGATTGGAATAAGTGAGCTACCATTCAGCTGACCAGACATCATGCAGGAGTCTGGTAAGTGAGCTACACATCTCCCATAGTTTGCTGAAGGCTCACTAATTTGAGCATGGTCATTCAAATAATTTTTTTAAACATTGGATAAAATTTATATATTTTTTTTCACCCCTGCCTGTTTAGGAAGCAGCGCTTCTTTAGCTGACATGGACAATGGATCGCTCCATGCTGCCGCTTCTGATGCTTCATCAACCTCATGTGGCTATGTTGTCAAGGGCAACATCTATCAGGGCGCCCCGGCAAATCACTGGCGGTCTTCATCACTGCAACAATTGCATTTGCAGCAGCAGCAGTTGCAACAGTTGCAGTTGCAGGCCAGACGGCAGAGTGAAGCACTTGAAAGTGTGACTGACTGCTCATTTGCTAATGAACCTGCCCCAAGCTCCGCCACCCTGCCAGTGTCTGCGAGGGTCAAGCAGCTGCAGGTCTGCGTCCCGATTGCTGCTGTTTTAATTGAGCCTAATTAACCCATCCCCAATCCCCATCCACCCCATACTCAGGACACTCTTGCCTAGTTTACCGATCCCAACCTCCCCATACTCAGGACACTCTTGCCTAGTTTACCGATCCCAACCTCCCCATACTCAGGACACTCTTGCCTAGTTTACCGATCCCAACCTCCCCATACTCAGGACAGTATTGCCTAGCTTACCGATCCCAACCTCCCCATACTCAGGACACTCTTGCCTAGTTTACCGATCCCAACCTCCCCATACTCAGGACACTCTTGCCTAGCTTACCGATCCCAACCTCCCCATACTCAGGACACTCTTGCCTAGTTTACCGATCCCAACCTCCCCATACTCAGGACACTCTTGCCTAGCTTACCGATCCCAACCTCCCCATACTCAGGACACTCTTGCCTAGTTTACCGATCCCAACCTCCCCATACTCAGGACACTCTTGCCTAGTTTACCGATCCCAACCTCCCCATACTCAGGACACTCTTGCCTAGTTTACCGATCCCAACCTCCCCATACTCAGGACACTCTTGCCTAGTTTACCGATCCCAACCTCCCCATACTCAGGACACTCTTGCCTAGTTTACCGATCCCAACCTCCCCATACTCAGGACACTCTTGCCTAGTTTACCGATCCCAACCTCCCCATACTCAGGACACTCTTGCCTAGTTTACCGATCCCAACCTCCCCATACTCAGGACACTCTTGCCTAGTTTACCGATCCCAACCTCCCCATACTCAGGACACTCTTGCCTAGTTTACCGATCCCAACCTCCCCATACTCAGGACACTCTTGCCTAGCTTACCGATCCCAACCTCCCCATACTCAGGACACTCTTGCCTAGTTTACCGATCCCAACCTCCCCATACTCAGGACACTCTTGCCTAGTTTACCGATCCCAACCTCCCCATACTCAGGACACTCTTGCCTAGTTTACCGATCCCAACCTCCCCATACTCAGGACACTCTTGCCTAGTTTACCGATCCCAACCTCCCCATACTCAGGACACTCTTGCCTAGTTTACCGATCCCAACCTCCCCATACTCAGGACACTCTTGCCTAGTTTACCGATCCCAACCTCCCCATACTCAGGACACTCTTGCCTAGTTTACCGATCCCAACCTCCCCATACTCAGGACACTCTTGCCTAGTTTACCGATCCCAACCTCCCCAAACTCAGGACACTCTTGCCTAGTTTACCGATCCCAACCTCCCCATACTCAGGACACTCTTGCCTAGTTTACCGATCCCAACCTCCCCAAACTCAGGACACTCTTGCCTAGTTTACCGATCCCAACCTCCCCAAACTCAGGACACTCTTGCCTAGTTTACCGATCCCAACCTCCCCATACTCAGGACACTCTTGCCTAGTTTACCGATCCCAACCTCCCCATACTCAGGACAGTATTGCCTAGTTTACCGATCCCAACCTCCCCATACTCAGGACACTCTTGTCTAGTTTACCGATCCCAACCTCCCCATACTCAGGACACTCTTGCCTAGTTTACCGATCCCAACCTCCCCATACTCAGGACACTCTTGCCTAGTTTACCGATCCCAACCTCCCCATACTCAGGACACTCTTGCCTAGTTTACCGATCCCAACCTCCCCATACTCAGGACACTCTTGCCTAGTTTACCGATCCCAACCTCCCCATACTCAGGACACTCTTGCCTAGTTTACCGATCCCAACCTCCCCATACTCAGGACAGTATTGCCTAGCTTACCGATCCCAACCTCCCCATACTCAGGACACTCTTGCCTAGTTTACCGATCCCAACCTCCCCATACTCAGGACACTCTTGCCTAGCTTACCGATCCCAACCTCCCCATACTCAGGACACTCTTGCCTAGTTTACCGATCCCAACCTCCCCATACTCAGGACACTCTTGCCTAGCTTACCGATCCCAACCTCCCCATACTCAGGACACTCTTGCCTAGTTTACCGATCCCAACCTCCCCATACTCAGGACACTCTTGCCTAGTTTACCGATCCCAACCTCCCCATACTCAGGACACTCTTGCCTAGTTTACCGATCCCAACCTCCCCATACTCAGGACACTCTTGCCTAGTTTACCGATCCCAACCTCCCCATACTCAGGACACTCTTGCCTAGTTTACCGATCCCAACCTCCCCATACTCAGGACACTCTTGCCTAGTTTACCGATCCCAACCTCCCCATACTCAGGACACTCTTGCCTAGTTTACCGATCCCAACCTCCCCATACTCAGGACACTCTTGCCTAGTTTACCGATCCCAACCACCCCATACTCAGGACACTCTTGCCTAGTTTACCGATCCCAACCTCCCTAAACTCAGGACACTCTTGCCTAGTTTACCGATCCCAACCTCCCCATACTCAGGACACTCTTGCCTAGTTTACCGATCCCAACCTCCCCATACTCAGGACACTCTTGCCTAGTTTACCGATCCCAACCTCCCCATACTCAGGACACTCTTGCCTAGTTTACCGATCCCAACCTCCCCAAACTCAGGACACTCTTGCCTAGTTTACCGATCCCAACCTCCCCAAACTCAGGACACTCTTGCCTAGTTTACCGATCCCAACCTCCCCATACTCAGGACACTCTTGCCTAGATTACCGATCCCAACCTCCCCAAACTCAGGACACTCTTGCCTAGCTTACCGATCCCAACCTCCCCAAACTCAGGACACTCTTGCCTAGCTTACCGATCCCAACCTCCCCAAACTCAGGACACTCTTGCCTAGTTTACCGATCCCAACCTCCCCATACTCAGGACACTCTTGCCTAGCTTACCGATCCCAACCTCCCCATACTCAGGACACTCTTGCCTAGTTTACCGATCCCAACCTCCCCATACTCAGGACAGTATTGCCTAGTTTACCGATCCCAACCTCCCCATACTCAGGACACTCTTGCCTAGTTTACCGATCCCAACCTCCCCATACTCAGGACACTCTTGCCTAGTTTACCGATCCCAACCTCCCCATACTCAGGACACTCTTGCCTAGTTTACCGATCCCAACCTCCCCAAACTCAGGACACTCTTGCCTAGCTTACCGATCCCAACCTCCCCATACTCAGGACACTCTTGCCTAGTTTACCGATCCCAACCTCCCCATACTCAGGACACTCTTGCCTAGTTTACCGATCCCAACCTCCCCATACTCAGGACACTCTTGCCTAGTTTACCGATCCCAACCTCCCCATACTCAGGACACTCTTGCCTAGTTTACCGATCCCAACCTCCCCATACTCCGGACACTCTTGCCTAGTTTACCGATCCCAACCTCCCCATACTCAGGACACTCTTGCCTAGTTTACCGATCCCAACCTCCCCATACTCAGGACACTCTTGCCTAGTTTACCGATCCCAACCTCCCCATACTCAGGACACTCTTGCCTAGTTTACCGATCCCAACCTCCCCATACTCAGGACACTCTTGCCTAGTTTACCGATCCCAACCACCCCATACTCAGGACACTCTTGCCTAGTTTACCGATCCCAACCTCCCCAAACTCAGGACACTCTTGCCTAGCTTACCGATCCCAACCTCCCCATACTCAGGACACTCTTGCCTAGTTTACCGATCCCAACCTCCCCAAACTCAGGACACTCTTGCCTAGTTTACCGATCCCAACCTCCCCATACTCAGGACACTCTTGCCTAGTTTACCGATCCCAACCTCCCCATACTCAGGACACTCTTGCCTAGTTTACCGATCCCAACCTCCCCATACTCAGGACACTCTTGCCTAGTTTACCGATCCCAACCTCCCCAAACTCAGGACACTCTTGCCTAGTTTACCGATCCCAACCTCCCCATACTCAGGACACTCTTGCCTAGTTTACCGATCCCAACCTCCCCATACTCAGGACACTCTTGCCTAGTTTACCGATCCCAACCTCCCCAAACTCAGGACACTCTTGCCTAGTTTACCGATCCCAACCTCCCCAAACTCAGGACACTCTTGCCTAGTTTACCGATCCCAACCTCCCCAAACTCAGGACACTCTTGCCTAGTTTACCGATCCCAACCTCCCCATACTCAGGACACTCTTGCCTAGCTTACCGATCCCAACCTCCCCATACTCAGGACACTCTTGCCTAGTTTACCGATCCCAACCTCCCCATACTCAGGACAGTATTGCCTAGTTTACCGATCCCAACCTCCCCATACTCAGGACAGTATTGCCTAGTTACCCATCCCATCCTCTCCAAACTCAGGACACTCTTGCCCGCCTGAAGCGTCGTCCGCTGCTTCTGTCGCCAACCGCGGCCGTGGCTGCCGCTCCGTCGCGCGGCCTCGAGTCCCTGCCACTGCTGGGCGCCGCTTTCGCCGACGAGGATCGACCGGCCTCAGCCGCCGCCGCCCCGGCCTCAATCGATGAGGCTCTGCAGCGTCACGCTAGTGAGGCCTCCGGCAAACTGCCCGCCATCACCTGCGTTGAAACCGACGGCAAACTGGGCCGCAGTCTGACCTACGCCAAGCTGTACAGCTCAGCCAGAAAGCTGGCTCACTACCTGCTCAACAAGGTTGGCCACAAGGGTGCGGGCAGTTTGAAACCCGGCGACAAAGCCGCCATCCTGCTGCCAGCTGGCGATGTCTGCACCCTGGCTGTGGCCTTTGCGGCCTGTCAGCTGGCTGGCCTGGTGCCCGTGCCCGTAGAACCACCACCAACCGCCACGCAGGAGACCGGACAGATGCTTGCTGCGCTTGAGGTTGGTGTCCTTCATCAATTTAACTTAAGGGAGGAGTTGATCGTCTTTCAAATGATACTCAGGTTGCTAGGCAAATACTTCCACAAAGATTCTAAGATTCTTAGGTTGCTAGGCAATCTTCTCCCCAGATACTCAGGTTGCTAGGCCCCAGGTTGCTAGGCAACCTCTCAGAGTCTCTGATCCACGATCGCCTTGTGTAACTCCGCCCGCAGGCTCGGGCAGTGCTAACCAGCGAGTCGTTCTACCGGACCCTGAAGACGCAGTCGCAGCACGAGCCGCCCTCTTACACTGGCTGGCCGGGCGGTCTGCACTGGATCCTGGCCGATTCGTCCGGCCTTGCCAAGCCGACCAAGGACTGGCGACCTCCGCAGTCGACGTCAACGCCGGTGTTGGCCTATGCCGAGTGCGGGCCGGCCAGGGATGGGACGCCGCGCGCCGTCTGCGTGACTCGAGCAGCCCTGATGGCTCACGGCAGAGCGCTCTGTTCGGCTCTGGGCTACGCTCGCGGCGATGCTGCCGTCTGCCTGCTGGATGCTCGACGCGATGTCGGACTGTGGCATGGACTGGTGGCCGCGATGCTGTCTGGCATGCACGTGTACTTTGTACCCTACCTGCTGATGAAGGCCGAACCGTTGGCCTGGCTGCGGCTGGTTGCTAAGCAACGCGTCTCATTCGCCTGGGCCAAGTCGCGGGATCTGTACTGGTCGCTGCTGGCTGGCAGAGACGATTCCGCCACCAGTTCAATCAGTCTGGCTAGCTTGAAGTGCCTGCTAGTGGCCGACTCGGCCAATCCATGGTCGCTGACCTCATGCGACTCATTTCTGGCCTGTTATAGGCACCGCGGCCTGAACCAGAACTGCCTGGTCACTTGCGCGTATTCTCCGGAGTCTCTCACTGTCAGCATCAGGCGGCCCGCTTTGTCCGTGGGTCGAGCTGTGATCAGCATGCACGGACTGAGCTATGGACTGGTTCAGGTGGGTTGTTTGTTCCTGAAGGCATTGTTCCTGAAGGATTTGTTCCTGAAGGCATTGTTCCTGAAGGATTTGTTCCTGAAGGCATTGTTCCTGAAGGATTTATTCCTGAAGGCATTGTTCCTGAAGGATTTGTTCCTGAAGGCATTGTTCCTGAAGGATTTGTTCCTGAAGGCATTGTTCCTGAAGGATTTGTTCCTGAAGGCATTGTTCCTGAAGGATTTGTTCCTGAAGGCATTGTTCCTGAAGGATTTGTTCCTGAAGGATTTGTTCATAGAGGATTTGTTCCTGAAGGATTTGTTCTTGAAGGATTTGTTCCTGAAGGATTTGTTCCTGAAGGATTTGTTCATAGAGGATTTGTTCCTGAAGGATTTGTTCCTGAAGGATTTGTTCCTGAAGGATTTGTTCCTGAAGGATTTGTTCCTGAAGGATTTGTTCCTGAAGGATTTGTTCCTGAAGGATTTGTTCCTGAAGGATTTGTTCATAGAGGATTTGTTCCTGAAGGATTTGTTCCTGAAGGATTTGTTCCTGAAGGATTTGTTCATAGAGGATTTGTTCCTGAAGGCATTGTTCCTGAAGGATTTGTTCCTGAAGGATTTGTTTCTGAAGGATTTGTTCTTGAAGGATTTGTTTCTGAAGGATTTGTTCCTGAAGGCATTGTTCCTGAAGGATTTGTTCCTGAAGGATTTGTTTCTGAAGGATTTGTTCCTGAAGGATTTATTCCTGAAGGATTTGTTCCTGAAGGATTTGTTCCTGAAGGATCTCTTCCTGAAGGATCTCTTTCTAAAGGATCTCTTCCTAAAGGATCTGTTCCTGAAGGATTCGTTCCTGAAAGAAGAATAAATTAGGTATCTGAGTGGCAACAGGAGTGCTCAATATAAGGATAAAACTGATTTGCGAACATGCACCCATTCATTCCTCGCATTCCTCATATTTATTTATTGCCAAATCCTTTCCAGGTAGACTCGGATGCTGCCTACACCTCCATGACTCTGCAGGACTGCGGGCACCTCCTGCCAGCCTCGGCTGTGGCCATAGTCCGTCTGGGACGTCCGGGCGCCACGGAGCCTCGGCCGCAGCTCTGCCGGGTTGACGAAATGGGCGAAGTCTGCGTCTGTTCGCGCTACGCCGCCGCTCGCTACGCCGGCGCCGACTCGCCTAACGAGCGCGTCTTCAACTGCCGGCCAGTCAGCGCCACCGGCGACGACTGCGGCAGCGGTGATCCGGCCGATCCAGACGGAGCTTTCGTGCGCACCGGCCTGCTGGGCTTCGTCGGACCGCCCACCTCTGTGAGTGAAGTGTGCACCTGAGGTATTTGATTGTGTGCACCTGAGGTATTTGATTGTATGCACCTGAGGTATTTGATTGTGTGCACCTGAGGTATTTGATTGTGTGCACCTGAGGTATTTGATTGTGTGCACCTGAGGTATTTGATTGTGTGCACCTGAGGTATTTGATTGTGTGCACCTGAGGTATTTGATTGTGTGCACCTGAGGTATTTGATTGTGTGCACCTGAGGTATTTGATTGTGTGCACCTGAGGTATTTGATTGTGTGCACCTGAGGTATTTGATTGTGTGCACCTGAGGTATTTGATTGTATGCACCTGAGGTATTTGATTGTGTGCACCTGAGGTATTTGATTGTGTGCACCTGAGGTATTTGATTGTGTGCACCTGAGGTATTTGATTGTGTGCACCTGAGGTATTTGATTGTGTGCACCTGAGGTATTTGATTGTGTGCACCTGAGGTATTTGATTGTGTGCACCTGAGGTATTTGATTGTGTGCACCTGAGGTATTTGATTGTGTGCACCTGAGGTATTTGATTGTGTGCACCTGAGGTATTTGATTGTGTGCACCTGAGGTATTTGATTGTGTGCACCTGAGGTATTTGATTGTGTGCACCTGAGGTATTTGATTGTGTGCACCTGAGGTATTTGATTGTGTGCACCTGAGGTATTTGATTGTGTGCACCTGAGGTATTTGATTGTGTGCACCTGAGGTATTTGATTGTGTGCACCTGAGGTATTTGATTGTGTGCACCTGAGGTATTTGATTGTGTGCACCTGAGGTATTTGATTGTGTGCACCTGAGGTATTTGATTGTGTGCACCTGAGGTATTTGATTGTGTGCACCTGAGGTATTTGATTGTGTGCACCTGAGGTATTTGATTGTATGCACCTGAGGTATTTGATTGTGTGCACCTGAGGTATTTGATTGTATGCACCTGAGGTATTTGATTGTGTGCACCTGAGGTATTTGATTGTGTGCACCTGAGGTATTTGATTGTATGCACCTGAGGTATTTGATTGTGTGCACCTGAGGTATTTGATTGTATGCACCTGAGGTATTTGATTGTGTGCACCTGAGGTATTTGATTGTGTGCACCTGAGGTATTTGATTGTGTGCACCTGAGGTATTTGATTGTATGCACCTGAAGTATTTGATTGTGTGCACCTGAGGTATTTGATTGTGTGCACCTGAAGTATTTGATTGTGTGCACCTGAAGTATTTGATTGTGTGCACCTGAAGTATTTGATTGTGTGCACCTGAGGTATTTGATTGTGTGCACCAGAGGTATTTGATTGTATGCACCTGAAGTATTTGATTGTGTGCACCTGAGGTATTTGATTGTGTGCACCTGAAGTATTTGATTGTGTGCACCTGAAGTATTTGATTGTGTGCACCTGAAGTATTTGATTGTGTGCACCTGAGGTATTTGATTGTGTGCACCTGAAGTATTTGATTGTGTGCACCTGAAGTATTTGATTATGTGCACCTGAGGTATTTGATTGTGTGCACCTGAAGTATTTGATTGTGTGCACCTGAAGTATTTGATTGTTTGCACCTGAAGTATTTGATAGTGTGCACCTGAATATTTGATAGTGTGCACAATGAATCTGATTGATAATTAAAAGGCTTGGTACCTGTATGATAACAAAAACCGCAATTACAGGAGGGCAATGGCATATCACTAAAAGACACCAGACCCGCAGCCAATGAGGAGGCAATTCTGCCCATTTCGCTGACTCCTGAGCACACACGCAGATACCGTACGCAGGCACTCGCTCACACATCTGCCCTGACTTTCTCATCGTCAGACTGAGTACACTCTCATTGTGGCTCAAGCTCAGGGACCTTGGTGCGATAGGCAAACGCGTTTGACCACTCTGCCACTCAACCCCGTAACTGTATGATTTTACCGAAATAATTAAATTAGATTAGATTAGTACCTGAAGGATTTAGTAACTACATAATCTGGTGTCTACCTGTAGGATTAATTAATAATCTAACTCCCTTTCAGGGCGGCCTTCTATTTGTCTGCGGCACCATCGCCACCCAGCTGTGCGTTGCTAAGCGACGCCACAGCGCCGACGACCTCATTGCCACCGTGCTAGCCATTGAGCCGCTGAAATTTGTTCACCGCGGCCGGATCGCCATTTTTGGCCAACCGTTGCTAGGCGACGATCGAATAGTTGTGGTTGCCGAGCAACGACCCGAGGCTAGCGACTCCCGCTGCCACAAGTGGGCCTGTGACGTGCTGCAGGCCATTGAAACTATTCACCAGGTGAGTTGAACCTGCTGATTCCTGCTGATGCTGCACTGACCTCCTCGGACACATACCCATCTTGAGACTTCAAGTTTAGGATAGACACTCTCGGACAGACGCTAATGTCAGGATAGACACGTCAAGGCAGACACTCACCTCAGGACAGACGCACATCTCAGAACAGACACTCACCTGAGGACAGACACTCACCTCAGAACAGACTCACCTGAGGACAGACACCCACCTCAGGACAGACACTCACCTCAGGACAGACACTCACCTGAGGACAGACACTCATCTCAGGACAGATACTCACCTCAGGACAGACACTCACCTCAGGACAGACACTCATCTCGGGACAGACACTCATCTCAGGACAGACACTCACATCAGGACAGACACTCATCTCGGGACAGACACTCATCTCAGGACAGACACTCACATCAGGACAGACACTCACCTCAGGACAGACACTCATCTCGGGACAGACACTCATCTCAGGACAGACAATAATCTCTGTATTGACACTGATTGTTCAATGCGCCCATTGGTGTGTACATGGCCAGCAAGCAATGGCTGTATTATCCCGTCACACCGCAGGTGTCGGTGTACTGCCTGGCGCTGGTGCCGGCCAACACGCTGCCCCGCAATCCGCATGGCTCAGTTGACACCGTGGCAGTTCGCCAGCTCTACTCAGCGGGCCGGATTCGACCCTGTCGTGTGCTCATGTGCCCCCAGGCCGCTGTGGCTGACATGCTGGATGATCCAACGACACCTTTTGCCAATGCTAACAGCGACGACTCTTCTACGGCTCTGGCTATCGAACCTCAGACCTCCGCCGTCGACGGAGCATCGTCGGCGCCAACCCTGCCCTGCCTGACGCTCACCGATGCACTGCGCTGGCGTGGCACTCGCGAGCCCGACGCTCGCCTGCTCTCCGTCTGCTGCGATTCTACATCGGCGTCATCGTCTTCGACCGATTCCGCAGCCGTTGCGCCGGACAGCCTGCCGGACATTGTGGCCAGCTGTTCCATTAGCGAGCCGCTGACCTCTCAGACTCTGCTGAAACGCTCCGAGCGGGTGGCCAGCCTCGTGAGGGCCGGCCTCCAGCTGTCCCAGCAGCAGGCGCCTGCGGTGGTGGCCGTTGCCGCTGCTCCTGGGCCCGACCTCCTGTCCGGCATCTTCGGCGCAATGCTGGCTGGCTGCGTGCCCGCCGTCATGCGGCCGCCAGCGCCTGCGCCCAGCAGCCTGGCCGCCTTCGCCAGACTGGTCCGACTGGCCGACTCAGCAGGGGTCATTGTCAGCCAGCCCGTTGCCAAGCTGCTCAAGGTATTCAAGCTATTAAACTCACATTCCATAGACCAGAATAGAAATCCCATTAGTATGATGTAAGGGGCAAAGTTTCATATTTAAAAAGCAAATCACATCTCCTGTGCTCAAAAGAAAACCTTAGCCTTACTAGAAATCCTATCATCCTTATTAAAAATCCCATCATCCTTATTAGAAATCTTATCATCCCTAGTAGAAATCCCATCACCCTTAGTAGAAGTCCCATCATCCTTAGCAGAAATCCCATCCTTTTTTAGTTAAAGCACGTCATCCTTACAAGAAATCCCTTCATTCTTTGTTAGAATCCATCATCCTTGCTTGAACTCCCATAATTCTTACTAGAAATTCTATCATCCTTGATTGAAATCCCATCATCCTTACAATAAATCCCATCATCCTTAGTAGAAATCCCATCACCCTTAGTAGAAGTCCCATCATCCTTGCTAGAAATCCCGTCATCCTTACCATCATTCACCTTCATTCCCATTCAGGCAAAGTCCTCGCAGCCGCACCTGCGCCCAACCCTGCCACCACTGCTGGAGCTGGACAAGGCCAAGAAGGCGGCGGAGAAGGCGTCATCTGCGGTTGACGCCGACGGCTCTGGCGCCGGACCAAAGACGGCCGCTCAGACAGACCCCGACGCCGTCGCCTACCTTGACCTGTGCGGCGCTTCCGGTGGCAACTTGTCTGACGATCTGCTGCTGTCTTCGCCGACGGCGACAACCGGCTCGGCTGCCTCGCCCGGCTCCAATGGCGTTGGAGTGCGCGTCACCCACCGGGTTGCCATGGCAGCCTGCCAGTGCCTGCAGACCCGCTGCGACTTGCAGCTGGGCCGCGACCTGCCGGCCTGCCTTGACCTGTACAGCGGCGGCATGGCCTTCATTGTGGCCTGCCTGGCTAGCGTGGCATGCGGACATCACACCCTGCTGATGCCCGCTGGTCAGTGGGAGCTCACAGCCTCGGGAGCTGCCGGGTTCCTGCAGATGCTGGCTCAGCGAACCGCTAGGGACGCCTTGTGCGGCTATGAACTGCTGGACAGATGCTGCGCCAGACTGCAGCCTGAGACTGTCAAGGTCTGTCCCGCGTGTGGCCTTGCTCGGCCTGGCTTTGGGGTGTCTGCCGGTCTATCGGGGTGTCTGTCTGTCTAATAGGGTGTCTGCCGGTCTATCGGGGTGTCTGTCTGTCTGTCTAATAGGGTGTCTGCCGGTCTATCGGGGTGTCTGTCTGTCTAATAGGGTGTCTGCCTGTCTAATAGGGTGTCTGCCGGTCTATTGGGGTGTCTGTCTATCTAATAGGGTGTCTGCCTGTCTAATAGGGTGTCTGCCGGTCTATTGGGGTGTCTGTCTATCTAATAGGGTGTCTGCCGGTCTATCGGGGTGTCTGTCTAATAGGGTGTCTGCCTGTCTATTGGGTGTCTGCCGGTCTATTAGGGTGTCTGCCTGTCTATTGGGTGCCTGCCGGTCTATTAGGGTGTCTGCCTGTCTATTGGGGCGTCTTCCTGTCTATTAGGGTGTCTGCCTGTCTAATAGGGTGTCTGCCGGTCTATTAGGGTGTCTGCCTGTCTATTAGGGTGTCTGCCTGTCTAATAGGTTGTCTGCCGGTCCATTGGGGCGTCTTCCTGTCTATTAGTGTGTCTGCCTGTCTATTAGGGTGTCCTCCTGTTTATTAGGATGTCTGTCTACTCATTCTAGGCACCGGCTAGTTCTTTCTTATTCGCTCGCTTTTTTACATGTCTATCTCTCACTTTCTTACTTTCTCGTCATTTATCGTATATTGTTTCATACATTAGTCTGATCTTCCTATTCCAAGCTTTGGATCTTAATATCAAATGCTAAAATTAGGTCTGGTATTCTAGAATGGACCTAATAATTAGGTAGCAGCACCAATAAAGTAGATCGAGGCACTTTGGTCCTTCTAAGTATCAGTTATTTGTGTTTAGGTCTAAAAATACTTTTTTCTTCACACGAGTTTCTACTATTGTTTATGCCACAATGACTTTAACTAGACCTTATTATTATCGAAGATTGCGCTTAAAAATATCTAAATTCTCTGTCTTGACATCAGATTTAACTGCGTTTGACTGTACTTTGTCTATCAAAATTTCATTTCGATACTAATAGCTTGGAAACATACGTTTAGAGAAGCAGAGGTGTGTACCTGCTGTGTTAAGCCACGAATTAAAAAAATTATATAAACTTACGTTGGAAGCGCCCGATATGTATCGAAAAAAGCATTATAAATCCAATATCTTTTAATTGATCAGCAAAAGCACAGCCTGGCCAGCCTGCGCTCCCTGGTGGTTCTGGGCAACGAGCGGCCACGTGCCGACCTGCTAGCCAAATTCGGCCGCCTCCTTGTGCCTCTGGGCCTGAGTCCCAGTGCTCTCCGCTGCTCATTTGGATGCCGCGCCGTCCCGTGCCTGACGCTGCCATCCGGCGCCACCGACTCGTCCGGCTCTGCTACCATCTACGCCGACGCCAAAGCGCTCAGAGAAGATCGCCTGGTACCAGTTGACTCGGACAGTCCCAATGCCATTGTACTAATGGAGGCCGGACAGCCCATAGCCGATGCTCGGGTATCGCTGGCTACTCCGGCTGTGCGAGGCGCCGACGTCGGCGAGATTCTAGTGAAACTCCGCGGCAACCAGCTGGCAACCCGGACTGGCTACCTGGGCGTCATCAGACAGCTGGACGAGTCCCGGCCGCCGGCACTGTTCGTCGTCGGCTCGCTGACAGACAGCCTGACTGGGCTGGGAGGCGCCAGCGGCCTTCGCTACTATCCTGCTGATCTGGAGGCCTCCGCTATTCGCTGCCACCCTGCTGTCATTGACTGGTGAGTGCGGCCTCCTGCTGCCTGCCTGTCTCTGGGCTGGTTAGGGGTGGGCTGTGGAGTCTGGGCTTGTTAGGGATGGGTTGTGGAGTCTGGGCTGGTTAGGGGTGGGCTGTGGAGTCTGGGCTTGTTAGGGATGGGTTGTGGAGTCTGGGCTGGTTAGGGGTGGGCTGTGGAGTCTGGGCTGGTTAGGGATTGGCTGTGGATTCTGGGCTGGTTAGGGATGGGTTGTGGAGTCTGGGCTGGTTAGGGATGGGTTGTGAAGTCTGGGCTGGTTAGGGATGGGTTGTGCAGTCTGGGCTGGTTAGGGGTGGGCTGTGGAGTCTGGCTGGTTAGGGATGGGTTGTGGAGTCTGGCTGGTTAGGGATGGGTTGTGCAGTCTGGGCTGGTTAGGGGTGGGCTGTGGAGTCTGGGCTTGTTAGGGGTGGGTTGTGGAGTCTGGGCTGGTTAGGGGTGGGCTGTGCAGTCTGGGCTGGTTAGGGGTGGGCTGTGCAGTCTGGGCTGGTTAGGGATGGGTTGTGGAGTCTTATCTGGATACCATCATTCATATTTAACTTTTCTAGCTGTCACTCAGTGCAGTTAAATGTTAGTTAACCAGCTGCTCACTGATTTTATTGGATTTTATTGAGCATGATTTCCATAAAAAGGGTTTAACTGTAGGAAAAAGAATTAAATAATCTAATAATGCTGGTTAAACTGAAACTATTTCACAGTGCCGTCTTCGCTTGCGACACTCTCTTGGCCATTGTGCTGGAGATCAACTGTCGCGAGTCTGACGCCCTGGACGCAGTGCCCCAGAGCGCGACTGCGCTGCTGCGCGAGCACCAACTGGTGGCTTCCATTGTTGTGGTGTGCGAACCTGGCGCCATTCCTACTAATAGCCGAGGCGAAAAGCTGCACTCAGTTCTGCGCGATCGATTTCTCAACGACCGGCTGGACCCGGTCTATGTGGCCTACAATCTTTGAGGCTGCTTCGGTTGCTCATGCTTTGACAGTAGCGAGACCACGTGATATTTCAAATAGCCAACTTCACGACAGCTCCCGAACCGACTGCCCGATTTGCGTGAAAGTCCACCACATGAAGCTACATTTTCTGCCCTTTTACGATGAGCGTCGTTGTTGTCGAAGACCCTGGTGACAAGAACAAGTATAACATTGCTCTGTGTAAACCTCTATGGTTTAGATCCATATTGGCTCAGTAATATAATAATGAACAATAATAACCGACTTTGTGACATGATGAGATTTTGTGAGCAGAAAACTATGTCTATAGTTTTGCAATTCCGGAAAGTTGTTTCATCGGATGAAGTGGAAAATTGTGGCTATTGTTCTGGATTTTTATGGCAATCGGTTGAATATTTAGCGAGATACTGAAAAAAGATGAAAATGAAACAGAGGTTGTAGCCTAGTGGTTAGGGCGTCGGACTCACGACTTGAAGGTCGGGGGTTCGCTCCCGACTCCACTGAAAGAATTTGTGTCCTTTAGCAAGACACTTAACTCTGCATTGCTTCAGTTCACCCAGCTGTTAAATGGGTACCAGCACCAGCTGGGATAATTGAAGGTGGGTGTGGCGTCCCCCCAGTCCATGGACTGAACAGCTGTACGCAGCCTTCAGATGCGCCGCGCATTAGCTGCGGCTGTGCTGTCGGCTGCACATCTGGCCCGATTGCGGCAGGTGTAATCAATTATAAATTAAATTTTAATGAAAATGTGCGTATTTGAAATATCGAAATGTTTCATTAATTTTAGCGTAATTAATGAAACAAAATGTTTGTTTTCACTCATGTGTTCTTCGCGTGGCCAAATTTACCAGTTTTGTTGATATGGCGAAATTCTTACTACTTACTACTATTTAAAGACAGTAGTATGTCAAGCATAGGCGCTTTTTTTTAAGTTTGATTTCTAGGAAATCTATTCAATGGAGATTTTTGCGTGCCTTGTTTGTCATTAATAAGCAACGATTTTTTACAGACGATCGATTGATGCACTAGTTTTTTTTTATTTGATTTAAACCAAATGTGATACTTGATTGGCAATATTTGCTGCTTATAGACTGGATTTCTAGGCCAGTCAATTTTTGCTGTGGTGTCTGGCAATTCTGGCGTAATTTTTTCCTGAGCAAATTGGAATATTCCTGAATACCTGCTTCCCATTACTATTAAAAAAAGTACAGTTTAAAATCTTTGTATTGGTTAATTTCAGTCTTTCTAGCCTTTGATCTACACAATAACAATTCTTTATAATATGATATTCATATGCCAATCTACTAATGCAGCATGGCTAACAGTTCAATTTTGATATCAGTTTTTTATATATTGGCTGTGGCAAGTCTGTTATCAATTTGTGTCTTAACATAGTTCCTGTTGTCTTCAATTCAGTAATTTGTTATAGTTGCTCTTTTTGTGTGTGTTTTGCACGGAAATATTATACTACTACTGAGTAAGTAGTATAGTTTTACTCTATTTTTATCTGTTTTGTCTTTTTTATGACAATTTTTAACGGTTCTAACATTCTTCGCGACAAAAATGTAACTCAATCCGGATAAGTATTTTAGCTGTAGATATTTTGCACAGCTGCTAACTGCTGTTGACCTAGTGCGTCTTTAAACCCCGATTTGAAAAAAACGTCGTTAAATAGAAAAATTACTATACTTAGAGGTACATTGTCCGCTGGATGACCAGATCAAATGACTGTTGTGAATGACTCGATTTCAACAGTCGATGACATTTGGAGTGTGCAATAAAAATAAATTAGCTCACTTTCTATTTCTCGACGTTAAAATTCATGTTTATCGAAACAATTGAAGCCATTTTTTTCTAATTTGGTTGCAACGTCACGAATCAATGGTTTGAATGTGTTTTTGCTTTAGCTTTCTTGTGCTCAAGCTGTGTCCATTTGCAAGACTTGTAATAATAATAAAATAATTTCATTTTGTACGACCCGCAGGTACATAATATATTTGACGCAACAAACTGGTAATTGTACTAAAAGATTCCATTGTACTGCTTTCATTGCTTTGATAAACACAGAGGGTTATTTCGCATTGTGTTTCATTTGTTTGATATTATGTAGCTTGATTTTCGTAGGGAAATTCGACAATGTACATCAGGGAATATTAAGAAGCAAGGGGGATTCCCCTTCTAGCTCCGTCTAGATAGAAGTCGGTGTCCACCGAAGTCGGAGATGATGCAGGTACATTCGGGTGACATGCTGATAAAATTTGAAGGCCTGGCAAGGCCGTACTGAGGCGCGGTGAAAATTCGTGTAGCTCTTTTGGGGGGAAATCTGACCTTTAGACAGAACAGTTGAATATCTCGACGGTCTGAAGGGCTGGCAACTTGATTCTTGTTTCAGAAGATCAGAAGCATCAAAAGAGTTGGTCCGTGTTCTTGAGTTTCGTGTGCTTGCGTTGCTCCGTTCGGGTGCAGCACAAAAAATTAGCTTATCATTTGGTGACAGTAGACCCGCAGCCAGCGAGGTAATTCTGCCCATTCTGCTGCAACTACTGATGCAAGCAAACGCCAGTAGCCGCACGAAGGTACGCAGTCACATCATCAGGCAGTGTGCCAGCACAGACTACTTATTAAATAGTATATGAACGTTAACTTAGTAGACCGTGTGTGTTCGTGTATCTCCATGGGCCACTCAAACCCTAGCTCTGAAAGACAAATGTACGGCACATAATGTGTCGTATCCATCATTTTATTTGATTAAAGTAGTATTTTTCACAGTAAAGGCTTAATCGAAGGCTACTACAAGAGTGATTCAGCTTTTGTTGTTTTCGTTTTTCGCGCGCTTTGTCGTTTAATGTCCCGATGGCGACACGAACTCGCACAAAACATCCGAAGCAGAATATGTTTCGGCAGCATCCAGCAAATGATCCACACCTGGGAACCTAATCACTGTATTTTCACCTGTGCCTGAGTTGCTCGGCTCTCCAGACAAACGAGCTGAAGCTGATGTTGCAGCTGATCCAGAGCCAACCACCCGCAGGCTCCGGACTGCCTGCTGGCTGGTAGCCTCCGAGCCAGAATTTTTTCACAACACTGGAGTTGAAGTATAAGGAGTCCGCGTGGCTCATCTCCGAGACGCTGGTCACATCGGCCATGATCACCAGACCGCTCTGCGACTCGCACTTCTTTCTGCTGGGCCACCAGTAGCCGATGCCAGTGACAGTCGGTACTTCACTCCGCACTGCTCCATGCCGTAGCCAGACGGACACAGCGCGCCCGCCTCGAGTCCCGGTCGCTGCTTCACAAACACATAGCCTCTCCTTGCGCAGCCGCAGATCTTTACCGACTTGCTGCACTTGTCGAACACGAACAGCTGACACGGACCGTCAGCCATTGTGAAGGCCTGGCAACGCGCTTTACATGACTTTATATACTGATTTCTTTCAGTTGTCCGCAATCGTCACTGCGATTGAAGCCAAGCTTGAAAAATTGAACTGCCTTCAATTCTGGCTTCTGACACGATTCCGATTGGACAGAACCTTTCCAGAACAAGAACTACTCATTCACAGTAGTTGAACGCGAGTTTCACTTAAACTCTGTTGTGAAATCAATATGAGAGCTTAAGAATGTACCCCTTCAAATCTGTTAGGATGTGTTAGGATCAGACGGACCAGCGCGCCCGCCTTGAGTCCTGGTCGCTGCTTCACAAACTAGAATAGTCTGAACAAGACGTCTCCAAACTCTTCAAATGTCTTCACAAACTATTCTTGCTATTTAGCTAGACTAGGATGAATATATAGCAGCAATCACTTGTCCATACGGATTGTTCGTTTTGGAAATATAGTCTCAAAGAGTCTCAAAAGTTCATTGCAAGCAAAGTAGCTAAGAAGTCTTACTCCAGAAAATATTGACACGAACGCAAAAACAATCTACAGCTGCATTGAAGGAATTCCTAGAAAGTCGTAAAAACCTTTCTCTAAGTCGAGATGAGTGTTGAGGCTTGAGATGTACACTAAGCAGGTTTGTCCTATCCAGTTTGTCCTCGCAGCAGAATTTTTTGTCTGGCTTCGCTTCCAAGTCATTGACAAAATACGCAATTAACGTTAGATTCCCTTCTTTCAGTACGCAATTATAGCACGTTTTTTTTAACATAAATGCAAACATCTGACTGAAATAGGCCCAAAACCTGACGACTGGGATCCGAGATCTTACAAAACCTTGTTTCTATGGCTACAACAGCAAAATCCTCCCTTGCAGGATAAATTTGCAACAAATCGAAGTCGAAAAAGTGAGAAGCCAGAAGAGGGAACGCAGTGATAATGCTCTTCATTACTTTTCAACTTCTTGCGATTCTGCAACTCGTTAATGCCAGAGAGGAGCTGTATAACAAGGTCAATGCAAGCCTCTGCGTGCAAAAGAGATACGCCGAGGAACACTTTCACAAAAACAAGCTTGCATGCGCAGCTCTGTGCAGTGGCAACCCGCGATGTCAGGCCTTCACAATGGCTGACGGTCCGTGTCAGCTGTTCGTGTTCGACAAGTGCAGCAAGTCGGTAAAGATCTGCGGCTGCTCAAGGAGAGGCCAGGTGTTTGTGAAGCAGCGACCGGGACTCGAGGCGGGCGCGCTGTGTCCGTCTGGCTACGGCATGGAGCAGTGCGGAGTGAAGTACCGACTGTACACTGGCATCGGCTACTGGTGGCCCAGCAGACAGAAGTGCGAGTCGGAGAGCGGTCTGGTGATCATGGCCGACGTGACCAGCGTCTCGGAGATGAGCCACGTGGACTCCATCTGCTCGAACTATAGTAAAGGAGCTGCAGTGTGGCTCGGAGGCTACCAGCCAGCAGGCAGTCCTGAGCCTGCGGGTGGTTGGCTCTGGATCAGCTGCAACATCAGCGTCTATGCAGCTCTGTGGGCCACAGCAGAGCCCAACGACGGATTTGGAGCTGAAAATGTAGCCGCACGATTTCATGTGAAGCAAGGCCTCATTGACGTCAATGAAACATTTTCTGTTACTGATGTGCTTTGTGAGTGCACGTCTCCGCTTAACTGATCCCTCGCACTCAATGCAAATCGACTCGGAGCTGTGCCGGACAATGCAGGCATAGTATTAAGTTGTCCAGGTGTGTTAATGAGATTTGAGTTGAATTCCGCTCTCTTTTGTCTGTCTCCGAACACTACGGTCGTTGACTGCAATCAACGTGAAATCGAGCTTTAAAAGATGATTTGATAATTTTTCTAATTTTGCTTTTTCTAGTCGCGAAACCAAAATTTTTACATGAAGACGTTTATTTGATGTGATACTTACTCATACATACTTATACTAGAAAACATCCTTGCTAGCAGGACTAGAACAGCAAAAATAATAAAGTCGCCTAAAAGTATTTGTTTATTATGAACAAAAGTGAATGTATATTATGTGAAGCAGCAGATCGTTTTAATAAATAGTTTCTTGCCGCGAAAGCTGTGTATTTTTAATAAGTTTTTTTCAAATTCTGTTGAATATATTCTTCTTTGTTCCAAATATACCTGTAATGTGAGTTCACAAATTAAACCTTTTATCAAATATATATTTCAGCTTCTCAAAAAAAAATTTGACTCCCTAAAAGTTAACGCCACGAGTTGGCAATTCTGTTGCTCATTTCCGCGCGGTGTGGACTTTTATGCTGAGATTTTCGAATTTCAGTTTAAATTCGATTACAGTTGCGCGAATCGGCAAATGTTGTGTTAATAACCTAGGCTTTCGGGATCTGGAGTCATTAACGTGACACCCTAGCATACACCCCAGCGCATGCCCCTGTGTTCGGTTCAACAATAAAACTCTGAGGACACATTCATAAGCAAAGTAGCGTTCACAAGCCTATAGGTGCTCAACAAGCCTCAAGCCTTCTCTCAAAAGGCGTCTCTAACTAAAAAAAGTTGCTATTTTGAAAAAAATATTACACTCTTTCGTGTCTTGAAGCAGTGAGTTTCAGCTCAGAATGGAAGCTACTACGAGTATATTGATCTTTTTATCTCACGGCCCTTCATCGTGGCTCATGAAAGCGTGACACAATACCTTTTCTAATAGCCTAAAAACTGTCTAAAAGTCATCGCTAGTCACCTGGAAAAGTCCCAGCTTTGAAGCCCTTACCTAACACAACTCATTCTTTTTGTGGAATCTGCTGAATTGCTATGCGAGGCTAGTTATTGCCACACTAAAAGATCCCCAACCAAAAATGGTACGACAAAAGCTTGTTTGAGCTCAAATCGATGAAGTTTGTGAATAGATGCTATTATAGAAGGGGACAAAGTTCTTCTTGGTAACGAAGCAACAAGTTAAACGATCGGCTTTAAAAATCACCGGCATCAACTTTTCTGCCAAAACAGACAATATTCGATGAATATAAAATAAATGGAGTCCAGATTTAGTCAGATCTGCTGAAAACCGATATTGCTACTTCGCTTGACCAGGGAACGTTTTAGGAACCTGGAAATTCGAATAAATCGAGTTCGTTACTCTTCAGACACTTTGCTTGCACATTTTGCCTTGAAAACATTTTTGACGTCAGCGATTTGTTATAAATTACTCTTATTTAAAGCAAACTGAGAATGATAGGCAATGCTAGGTTCTAAGATAAATCTATATCTAGTCACAGTGTCATCAAACAGTAGCAAAAAGTCCTGATTTCGAGTTAGAATCAGTCAAATGGTGACACGCACTCGCACAGGACGTCGAAGGCATTGAATCTTTCGGAAGCGTCGAGTAATTTAGTTTGGCCAGGGTACCGGATAACCTTGTTTTCAGTGGATCCGGCATTGTTGGGCTCTCCGCTTCTCCAAACGAACGAGCTGAAGCTGATGTTGCAGCCGACCCAGAGCCAACCGCCCGCTGGCTCCGGACTGCCTGCTGGCTGGTATCCTCCAAGCCACACTGTTCTTCCGACACTGAAGTTCGAGCAGATGGAGTCCACGTGGCTCATCTCCGAGACGCTGGTCACGTCGGCCATGATCACCAGACCGCTCTCCGACTCGCACTTCTGTCTGCTGGGCGACCAGTAGCCGATGCCAGTGTACAGTCGGTACTTCACTCCGCACTGCTCCATGCCGTAGCCAGACGGACACAGCGCGCCCGCCTCGAGTCCCGGTCGCTGCTTCACAAACACCTGGCCTCTCCTTGAGCAGCCGCAGATCCTCACCGACTTGCTGCACTTGTCGAACACGAACAGCTGACACGGACCGTCAGCCATTGTGAAGGCCTGGCATCGCGGGTTGCCACTGCAAATTACACTGCAGTAAAAAATGTCCTGCAAATTTGATTTAGTCTCGATGAAGTCTCCGTTGATGCACAGGTTAGCGTCAACGAGGTTGTAGATGTCTTCACTTGCACCGCAGATTCGCAAGCACAGACTCATCAGCCCAAGAGCCCTTGGAATCCAAAACATTGCAGTAGTCTTTTATCTGGTCTTCCTTTTCTTTGTTTTAAAGTAAATCCTTCTTGCCTTATCAAGAATTCACCTGCTTCCATTCCGAACGCGCTTTACATGACTTTATATGCTGATTTCTTTCAGTTGTCTGCAATCGTCACTGCGATTGAAGCCAAGCTTGAAAAATTGAACTGCCTTCAATTCTGGCTTCTGACACGATTCCGATTGGACAGAGCGTTTCCAGAACAAGAACTACTCATTCACAGTAGTACAACACGAGTTTCACTTAAGCTCTGTTGTGAAAGCAGTATGAGAGCTTCAGAATGTACCCCTTCAAATCTGTTAGGATCTAAGTCGTCGCCTTGGAGGTGGAAATGCGATTTGTTTATTGCTGGAGACTAACAACGTAATACTTTGCTGTAAGCGTATAGTTTCTTTCCAGTATTGTTTCGGTAAAGTTCAAAGAGTTCTTGGTAGGCAAATAACCAACGTATGACTCGTCACAAGGAACCGCAGACTCCTGACAGGTGTCTCTGTCAGGAGTATTGATCTCTGATCCCTGATTTTGATCCCTGCTTGGCCACCAGTCGATGTCGATATCGATAGTCGATGTCCGTGTACAGTCGGTACTTCACTCCGCACTGCTCCGCGCCGTAGCCAGACGGACATAGCGCGCCAGCATCGAGTCCCGGAGCCAGACGGACACAGCGCGCCAGCCTCGAGTCCCAGTCGCTTCTAGTTTTAGTAAATAGTGCCTTAGAGTGGAAGCAACCAGTTTTTGCAAATTCTTTTGAATAAGTGCATCTTTGTTTTATAGAATGTCTGCAATGGGAGTTTACAAATAGAAGCTTTTATCAAAAATAGATTTCATATTCTTTAAGTTAAATATACAAGAAAACCTATTCCGACTCCCTAAAATTACAGCCACGAGTTGAAAATTCTGTTGTTCATTTCCGCGCGCTGTGGACTTTTAATTTGAGATTTTCGAACTTAAGTTTAAATATGAGTACAGTTGCGCAAATAGGCAAATATCATGTTAATAACCTTGACTTTCAGGATCTTGAGTCATTCACCTGACCCCTCAATCAGGAAAAGGGAGCATACACCCTTGGTATCCCTTGGTATATACGGTACAACAATGCAACAATGTATGCTTTCGTTAAAATATGTGGTTTTATCAGATCACTTAGTCTAAGTTAATTGTAAAAAGGTTTTTGAAATATATAAAAAGTCGCGACAGAAATCCACTACGTTGCAAATATACTGCTTCTATAGTAAGCCATCAAACTTCACAATTTTATTTCTCATTTACTTTAATCGTTTAAGAAAAGCTTCCAAGGACTTCGTAAGTTGAAGTAAATGTACGAGTAAAAATAACTAATGATGAGAAAGAAGTTCAGAAGCATTCGGAAAGGATTGTCCAGAGCAATTGTGTATAAAGTACAAAGTCCTCGTAAAATGTTCCCCTAATTAACACCGTGAATAAAATCGCTTCGGCAGATAAAAATATATCAGTTCATAGTTTGTTTCTGTTGTTTCTAGTCTTTTGCAATGTTATTTTCTAATGTTTTCAGGTCTTATCTGAGTTAGATAAGACAATTAATTATTCGATTCAACCGAGTGTGAGACATCACTAGGCAGCTCCGACACGCAAAAGCTGCGATCAGTCGAAGGGCGAAACACACTCGCACAGCACGTCCGAAACAGGGTATGTTTCGGGAACATCCAGTAGCTTCGTTTTGTCAAAGCGCCAGATTACCGTGTTTTCAACATCTCCGGCATTGTTTGGCTCAATATTCCTCCAAACGAACGAGCCGAAGCTGATGTTGCAGTCGATCCAGAGCCAACCGCCCGCTGGCTCCGGACTGCCTGCTGGCTGGTAGCCTCCGAGCCAGAATTTTTTCACAACACTGGAGTTGAAGTATAAGG
Organism: Macrostomum hystrix; assembly: GCA_950097015.1. Lineage (NCBI taxonomy): Eukaryota > Metazoa > Platyhelminthes > Macrostomidae > Macrostomum > Macrostomum hystrix. The sequence continues at coordinate 21,898,389 of CATNEN010000001.1, forward strand.
AGTCCACGTGACTCATCTCCGAGACGCTGGTCACGTCGGCCATGATCACCAGACCGCTCTCCGACTCGCACTTCTGTCTGCTGGGCCACCAGTAGCCGATGCCAGTGAACAGTCGGTACTTCACTCCGCACTGCTCCATGCCGTAGCCAGACGGACACAGCGCGCCCGCCTCGAGTCCCGGTCGCTGCTTCACAAACACCTGGCCTCTCCTTGAGCAGCCGCAGATCCTCACCGACTTGCTGCACTTGTCGAACACGAACAGCTGACACGGACCGTCAGCCATTGTGAAGGCCTGGCATCGCGGGTTGCCACCGCATAAGACTCCGCAGGCAAAGTAAATTCTCTCCTGTGAGTAAGTCTCGACGAACTCATCGTTGATGCAGAGGCTGGCGTCAATGACGCTGTAAAGCTGCTCGATGCGGTCTCCGAAGACGAGACGCTGACTTAACAAAGAGATCAGGAGTGGCCAGAAGTTTATAATCATATTTTTATGCTTGCAATATCGCAACGGCTCTAAGAAGTTTACAAGCGTTTTTGTTGCAAATAATATTCAAGCGATGCCTATTTATAGCTAGTTTTATGGAAAAGTTTGTGACAATATTCTTTTTTTAAATAACTTCCCTGAAGTTATTCGCATTAGTGCCAGCTTTGATTTTGTGTTGCCAATATTTGACAGCATGATTGACTCTGCTGTTTTAATTGCGGAGTCTTGCTTGTAGCTTTTAGGGTTGAAAAGGTGTCGGCCTTTATTAGACTAAGACTAGAAAGTCGCTTTGATCTAAAATGATCTGTGCGGCAGTTTAGTGCTACATCCGCAAACAAAGTAATGCATCGACATTTAAAATATTTTTTTGAAAGGGCTCATTATTTTCGCTCCTGATATTTAACTTTTCGTATGAGCGCGTGAAAGAAGTTTTGCTTATTTGAGTATTTGCCTTTGTCGGCAAAAATTGTTTTTAGCTGTGCATAATCTGTGTTATTTAGCATAAGTATAAGAGGTTGTAGCCTAGTGGTTAGGGCGTCGGACTCACGACTTGAAGGTCGGGGGTTCGATTCCCGACTCGACTGGAACAATTTGCGTCCTTTAGCAAGACACTTAACTCTGCATTGCTTCAGTTCACCCAGCTGTTAAATGGGTACCAGCATCAGCTGGGATAATTGAAGGTGGGTGTGGCGTCCCCCCAGTCCGTGGACTGAACAGCTGTACGCAGCCTTCAGATGCGCCGCGCATTAGCTGCGGCTGTGCTGTCGGCTGCACATCTGACCCAATTGGGGAAGGTGTAATCAATTATTATTATTATTATTATTATTATTATAAGTATAACGCTTAGCAAGAGCTCATATTTGCACACAAATTTGATATCTAATTGCAATCATAATCGGCACATCACAAAACTTGCGAAATTACGAAACCCAACAAATCTGTAATGATGACTAAGCCTGACTCGGAGATTCAAGCTTCACTAGCAACTTTTCCACATTACTCAACACAAAAATGTTTCACAGAATTCCTATTTCTTAAATTTCAATTCGATTGTGCATTCTGACATTCACTATACCTGACAACAAAGCCACGTCTGACAGGACAGTCACTTCTGACAGAACATCCACCTCTCAGAGAAAATTTTTTGTGAAATATTTTGCAAACCAGCTGCCGTTGCAAACTTTGCTGCTTCAAATGAGCTTTTTTGCTCTCTGATTTATTTAACTTTACCTTAACAGTTTGGCTAAGTAAACTCCGCTGCGTTCAATTTAATTCAGATCGAGTGTAGAAAACGACGATTGCTTCCTATAATCCTTAGAATGTAATCTTGAAGGAGGCAAATAAATATATTCAAGACCTTTGAAGAAAATGAACTAGTTGATTTATCCCACAAAAATCACTCAGTAACGAAATGTCTCTTTTGAAAGTCGCGATCAATCAAAGGGTGACACGCACTCGCACAGAACGACCAGTGCAGGGAACGTTTCGGTTGCATCGAGCAATTTAGTTTTCGTGGGGTGCCAGATAACCGTGTTTTCATTGGATCCGGAATTGGTCGGCTCTCCGCTACTCCAAACGAACGAGCTGAAGTTGATGTTGCAGCCGACCCAGAGCCAACCACCCGCAGGCTCAGGACTGCCTGCTGGCTGGTAGCCTCCGAGCCACACTGCAGCTCCTTTACTAAAGTTCGAGCAGATGGAGTCCACGTGGCTCATCTCCGAGACGCTGGTCACGTCGGCCATGATCACCAGACCGCTCTCCGACTCGCACTTCTGTCTGCTGGGCCACCAGTAGCCGATGCCAGTGTACAGTCGGTACTTCACTCCGCACTGCTCCATGCCGTAGCCAGACGGACACAGCGCGCCCGCCTCGAGTCCCGGTCGCTGCTTCACAAACACCTGGCCTCTCCTTGAACAGTCGCAGATCCTCACCGACATGCTGCACTTGTCGAACACGAACAGCTGACACGGACCGTCAGCCATTGTAAAGGCCTGGCATCGCGGGTTGCCACTGCATAGGACTCCGCAGATTATATGTCTGGTCTCCTGTGAGTGAGTCTCCACAAACTCAGCTTTGATGCAGAGGCTGGCATCAATCACGCTGTAAAACTGCTCGATGCGGTCTCGGAGCGCGAGGCGCTGACCAAACAGCATGGTTGCACTAATTAAGAGTAGTGGCCAGAAGTTGATAGTCATGTTTATGTTGCTTGCGTTTATGCTACCCTTCTTTCCGTCAAGATGTGCCTGCAACTCAACGCGGCATTTTAAGAGTATTAATTAAATGCCGCTGAGTAGAGAGCTTTATAGGCAGGTGATTTGTTAATATATGTGATATCTTTCCATTTTAGCTCATTCTTTAATGGAAGCTCTGATAATGCCAATCACGCGTTGAAAAATTTGTAGACTCGTCCGATTGGCCAAAGCTGCAGGCTTACACGAAAAAATACCGTTTCACAAACACTCAATCTACTAGACCTCAGCCGAACGCCTCCAATCGATTCTGATTGACAGCTGGGATTAATGGATTCTAGGAAACACGCCATGGTGATGGCCAATAATTCCGTTTCTACATGTTTCCTTTCGAGTTGGAGCAAGTTAAAGCAAGTTTCATTTGGATACGAAGTATCATTTACAAAGCAATTTATTTAGATTTGATGAGATTGATTTTGAGACACTCCAGCACGCATCACCACAATAGCTTTGCGTTTCCTTTCTCACTCTGTCAGATAGAGTCATTGACCCATTATCACAAATGTCACTCCAGACACACTGTCCCTGCCAGCACCCTAACACTCTTAACACCCATTGTCACTCCAGACACACTGTCCCTGCCAACACCCTGACACTCTTAACACCCATTGTCACTCCAGACACACTGTCCCTGCCAACACCCTAACACTCTTAACACCCATTGTCTCTCCAGACACACTGTCCCTGCCAACACCCTGACACTCTTAACACCCATTGTCACTCCAGACACACTGTCCTTGCCAACACCCTGACACTCTTAACACCCATTGTCACTCCAGACACACTGTCCCTGCCAACACCCTGACACTCTTAACACCCATTTTCTGTCCAGACACACTGTCCCTGCCAACACCCTGACACTCTTAACACCCATTGTCTCTCCAGACACCCACTGTCTCTCCTGACAGCCACTGTCTCTGGTGACACCCTCTGTCCCTCCTGACACTCAGTCTCTCCTGACACCCACTGTCTCTCCTGACACCCATTGTTTCTCCTGACACCTGCACTGTCTCTTCTGACACCCACTGGCTCTCCTGACAGCCACTGTCTCTCCAGACACACTGTCCCTGCCAACACCCTGACACTCTTAACACCCATTGTCTCTCCAGACACACTGTCCCTGCCAACACCCTGACACTCTTAACACCCATTGTCTCTTCTGACACCCACTGTCTCTCCTGACAGCCACTGTCTCTGGTGACACCCTCTGTCTCTCCTGACACCCATTGTCTCTCCTGACACCCACTGTCGCTGGTGACACTCTCTGTCCCTCCTGACACCCACGTCTTTCCTGACACCCACTCTCTCTTCTGACACCCAATGGGAGCAGAAACTGAACTCTTTAGGAACTCCAGTTTATAGCAGTTGTAAGACGCTGGTTTGTTAGGTAGCATGCACACAATTCGCGAAGAGCCATACCGGCTCGCTAGCACTATTATATTTGGCCAGAAACACTGGGGTGGGCGTACCCACCCCCCAATCACGCCACGCAAGCACGCACGCAGGCGTGTACGCTCTACCCCCCGCAGTGTACACTGCGGGCCGCGAACTCTAAGCTGCTTACACTACTTTCCCCCTAGAAGCAGTTCAGTCAAGCAAAGCCAGCCATGTAAAAGTCAGGAGGCCGGCGTTCTCTCGCCGAGCGTCGGAGAGCCTCGGCCGGCTCGGGCGGGGCCGCCGGCGGATCATCGGACCGCACGTTTTGGTCCGGTTCCGGCCAGCCGACCACCGCATCGCCACCCGGGTCAGCCGCTGGACTGGGCGGTCGCACGGCGAGGCCGTTGGCGTTCGTGTCGGCATCGGCGGCAGCAGGCAGCTCCAGCGACGGCCGCCGCTGAATGAAGAGTCGGAGCCGGTCGTGGTGCACCACCAGCTTGCGCCGGCGGCCTGCCTGGTCCTGGATGCGGTAGTTCACCTCGCCGAGGCGCCGCAGGATCCGATACGGCCCCTTCCATTTGTCGCTGAGGCACCGCGTCTGGCCGCGCTTGACGACGGAGTTGCGCAGCATTACCAGCTGGCCCTCTTCAAACGGCACGAATCTGGCACCCTGGTTGACTCGCTGGTTGCGCGCCGCCTGGGCGTCCCGCAGCCGGCCGTGCACCGCGTCAAAGGCGCCCTGCAGGTTCGCTTGCGTCTGCTGCAGAAAGTCGTGCGGGCTGCCGCTCGCCGCCTTGTCGCCGTCCACCAGCCAGCTGTCGAGCGCCAGCCGCGGCGGCCAGCCATGCAGGACCTGGTACGGGCTGAGGCCGGTGGTGCTGTGCACAGAGGTGTTATAGGCCCAGGTAACGTAGTGCAGCTTCCGGTCCCAGTCCTGCTGGCTCTCCGACACGACCGTCGCCAGCATGTCGCCCAGTGTCCGGTTGCCGCGCTCCACGACGCCGTTGCCGCTTGGGTGGAATGGCGATGTGCGAGTTTTCTCGATGCCCAGCTGCTCGCAGAGCCGGACGAAGACGTCGCTCTCAAACTGCCGTCCTTGGTCGCTGTGCAGCACTTGTGGGGCACCGTGCCGCAGCACAACGGCTCTGAGCAGCGCATCCGCCACCGTCACGGCGTCGATCGTCGCCAGCGCCGATGTCTCCATCCACTTGGAGAAGGTGTCGCACATGCTGAGGATGTAGGCGTTGCCGTCTGTCGTGCGCGGCAGCGGGCCTTTAATATCGATCTGCACCTGCTGCCAAGGCGCTGTCGGCTGGCCTGTCGTCTGCAGCGGTGCCCGCTGCGGCCTGGTTGGACTCTTCTTGGTTAGGCAGGCGGCGCAGCTCGCCACCCAGTTCTCCGCGTCCCGCCGCAGGCCCGGCCACCAGCAGCGCTCCGCCAGCCTCGCCACCGTCCTGTCAACACCGAGGTGGGCGCTCTGGTCGCTGGAATGCGCCTCCTGCAGGAAGTGCGGCCGCAGGTGGCTGGGAATGACCGGCTTGCCGTGGAACAGCAGGACGCCCGCCGTACTTATTGATGCCCCGTCCAGCAGCTCGCGAACCTGCGCCGCCCAGGTGTCAGACAGATTGTCGATTCCTGTCGCTAGCGCCTGGAACGCCTTGCTCAGTAGCGTGTCCTGCCGCTGCTCCTCATGCAGGCGCGCGGCCTCCCAGCGGGGCTGCAGGCGCGTGCCGGCCACCCGGCTCAGTGCGTCCGGCACAACGTTCTCCCGGCCTGGCCGGTACAGCAGCGAGAAGGAGAACTGCTGCAGCGTAGACAGCCACCGCGCCAGCCTGCCTTCCGGGTCCTTGGTCGCCAGCAGTCCCTGAAGCGGCCGATGGTCGGAGTAGACGGTGAAGCTGGGAACACTGAGCAAGTACGTTCTGAAGTGCTTCAAGCTCCACACCAGCGCCAGCAGCTCCCGGTCTGTCGCCGAGTAATTTCGCTCCGCCTTGTTGAGCGTGCGCGATGCGAAAGCCACAGGCAGCTCAGCGTCCCCGTGCAACTGGCTGAGCACGGCGCCCACTGCGAACTGGCTGCTGTCGCAGCTCAAAACGAACTGCTTGCTGAAGTCGGGCAGCCGCAGCACCGGGGCAGTCGTCAACTTGTCCTTCAGCTCGTTGAACGCCCGCTCGCAACTGCTGCTCCATCTAAAGTCTCTCGCTGTCTGGCTGACGTCGTGCAGCACCCTCGCAGTCTGGCTGAAGTCCTGGATGAAGCGGCGATAGAAGCCTAGCATGCCGAGGAACCGCTTCACCTCCTCTGCTGTCGTCGGGCTGGGCATGCTGCGGATGGCGTCCACCTTGCTCGGGTCTGGCGCGATGCCCTGCTCGCTGACCCGGTGCCCCAGGTACAGCACCTGGCGGTGGCCGAAGACACTCTTCGCCCTGTGCAGCTTGAGCCCGGCCCCTCGAAGCCGCTGAAGGACCTGTGCTAGCCGCGCCAGATGCTCGTTGAAGGTTCTGCTGAAGACGATGATGTCGTCGATGTAGGTCAGCACCACCTCCCAGGATAAGCCGGACATGACGAGCTCCATAAGGCGCTGAAATGTCGCTGGGGCGTTGCACATCCCGAAGCCCATCTTGCGGAACTGCATCAGGCCGCGGGTGGAGTAGAAGGCAGTCTTTGGCCGGTCTTCCTCTGCCACCTCCACCTGGTGATAACCCTGCCGGCAATCGATGGTGGAGAACCAGGAACAGCCGACCAGTGCGTCCATGGCTTGCTGCAGATGCGGCAGCGGGTAGGCGTCCTTGACTGTGGAGGCGTTCAGCTGTCGCCAGTCGGTGCAGAGCCTGATGTCGCCGTTCTTCTTGCGCACCACCAGGAGGTTGCTGGCCCAAGGAGACATGGACGGCTCGATGATGCCGCTGTCCAGCATCTGGCCGATCTTCTTGTCTACCTGGTCCCGCACGGACAGAGGCAGACGTCGCTGAACCTGCCTGTGCGGCCGCGTTCCGGGCTCCAGATCTATCCTGTGCTGCAGCAGCTCCGTCGTGCCCAGGTCGTACTCGTGCCTTGCGAAAAGGTCCTCGTTTTGCTCCAGCAGCTGGCGCAGCTTCTCCGCATCCGCTTCGGACAGCTCCGGGTTGATGTTCCAGCCGAGGGGGTCCTCCTGGAGATAGTCGCTCCTCCCCCCGGCCATCGCACCCTCGAACGTCCCGACGGCTTTATTGGCGTACAGCAGCACAGGCTCCTCGGCCAGGTTGCACATCTTGACGGGGATTCGGCCGTCGTCCGAGATAGTCAGCACGCGCGCCGAAAGCACCGCCGTGGCTGCTACGAAGTCCTCGCAGGGCTCGAACACTCCCTGCTCTCGGCTGGAGTCCACCCGGAGCCATACGACCTTCTCGCTCCGCGCCGGCAGCTCCGTGTTGACCGCCACGCGCGCCACCAGAACGCTTGGCACCAGGCGGCAACTGGCCCGCGGCTGCTCGCTGCTGAAAGCCACCGTATCGCTGTCGAACCGGACGACGCCTTCCTTCATGTCGATGGTCACCGTCTGCGACACCCGGCCGATGAAGTCCATGCCGAGAATCAGTCTAGGTTGGATGCCGTCCACCACGGTAAAACTGTGCCGCGCTCGAATCGCGCTGCCGATCGCAACCTCCGCCGTCGTCAGGCCAAGGCAGCGCAGCCGCGAGCCGTCGACAGAGGTCGGCATGACGCTGATGTCGCTGCAGTCGAGCCGGCAGTCAAGCTTGTCGTACAGCGACTTGTCCATCAGCGAAATCTGCGCGCCCGTGTCCAGCAGGGCGGGCGAGCTGTGCCTGCCGAAACGCACTGGCACAAAGATGGACGACGCTGATCTGTGGGCCCCTTGAGAGGGGGTCGGCGCTGGCCCCAGGCTGCCGACCCTCAGCAGTTTCCCTGCGGCTGTGCAGCTGGTGTCGGGCAGACCGCCGCCGTGTGCCCCTTGCCTGAGCACCTGCTGCAGCGGGCTCCTGCCGCTCTCGGGCACTGCCTCGCGATGTGGCCAACTTCCCCGCAGCTGAAGCACTTGATGGCCCTTTGACGGCTTTCCTTGCCTGCGGCTCCCGTTCGCACACCTGCAGCCAGCTGCTGAACCTGCTGCTCCAGACGGCTGATCCGACTGTCCTCCGCCGTCACGGCTGCTGACGTCGCTGATGACTGGCGACTCACCAACTCAATGCGGGCCGCCCGGTCAATCAGGACTGTCAACGGACAGGAGTCCGCGTCCTGGTCTTTGAGCAGCGTATCTCTTACAGCTGCTGGGAGGAGGCGCATCAAGCGGAACTTCACGTCCTTCTCCCTGGCGTCCACAGAGTCGTCTGGCCGAGCCCGGAGGTGCAGCAGCTTGAGGTTGTACGCCAGCTCTCTCAAAGACTCATTTGGCCGACGTTTGCGTTCCTCAAACTCCTCCATCGCCCGGTAGCTGCTCAGGCTGTCGCCGAAGTGCCCGATGAGCTCCACCTTAAGCTGCTCGTAGCTCACTTTCTTTTCGTCTGGAAGTTCCCACACAAAGATCTGTGCCTCTCCAGACAGCAGCAGCTTCAACTTCTTCGCCTTCTTCTTATCGTCCCAGTCGCTGTCATCGGCGAAGTCTTCAAACATGCTTAGCCACATTCTGACATTTGAGTCACTGCCGGCGCCGCTGAACTTTTGCGGCAGTAAAGATTCTTGCTTAGTCATGCTGAGACCGCTGCCACCAGTGTAAGACGCTGGTTTGTTAGGTAGCATGCACACAATTCGCGAAGAGCCATACCGGCTCGCTAGCACTATTATATTTGGCCAGAAACACTGGGGTGGGCGTACCCACCCCCCAATCACGCCACGCAAGCACGCACGCAGGCGTGTACGCTCTACCCCCCGCAGTGTACACTGCGGGCCGCGAACTCTAAGCTGCTTACACAGTAATTTAGTTATAAATAACTCCAGTTAAGATTCAAAAAAAGCAGAATCTCAGTTTAGGCCTTTCGTTTGTTAGTTTATTTTTTTGCAAGTCACGTTTTTAAAGGCTCGTTTTCTTTAAAGCAAAATTTTGGAGTTAAGCTGACTTGTCCGAGACATATAAAGATAAGACTAGAAAATTACAGATAAAAGTTTGAATCTCGCGAGTGCTGTCAACGAAGCTGCCTTTCAGATGCCAAGCAAATTCGTTACTCGCTCTGAAATTCAGTTTATGTAATTAAAAAATTGACTTAAACTATTATTGAAAATTTTCTAGAGAATGATGGAGCAGAGAATAGAGGCACTTACTAGACTCCTTGAGTGCGTACATGACGTTGGCATGCACAGTGCCTAACTTTTTCAATAGAGCGTCCAGGCGACGCTTCCGCTCGCTAATATCGGTCTTGATGAGCAGGATTTCCGTCAGCTCATTCAGCAGCTGTTCAAGCAGACGCGAAGAGTCGAAATTCAAATCGGTTGAAACTTCAGCTACGATGGACATGTTGCGTAGCGTCCTCCTTGAGATTATTGGTTGGTCAAAGTTCGCTAAATTTAAGTGTTAGCGCAAGTTAAAGCAAGTCCGAAGATTCAATATTCCCAGGATGGGCCACTCTATGGCCAAAGCTCAGTTAGTCAGTGAGAGGGAACGCGACCACGCGAATGGCAAGATATTTTTAAGAAAGCCGACAACGCTGGCTGGCAATTCTAAATTCAGTAGCTTATGCACTTACTTACTTTACTTACTTTGCAGGGGGGCCTGGGGCACTTGACGCACAAACACAGGAACGGCATGCCCCCAGGCCGGCGAACTAGGCGAGAGCCGCCCATCGCGCCGCCTCCCCTGGGCAGGCACCTCACACACACAGCAGCAAGCCAAGCGGGGAAGGGGGCGGCAGCCGGAGTGCCTCTCACCCCAGGCCCGCACACGCACAGAGCAGACCAAGCCGGGGCGGAAGGCTGATAGAAATCAGTCCTCAGGGGGGGCGGGTGACGAGTGTACACTTTATCCAATCGCGCTGACGGAAATCCAGATGAGCGCGCGGCGGTGTACACCCGCCCCCCAGCCACCCCCCGCAAGGTCTAACGCCCCAGCGCCAACGCACAAACTCATACAACGCAGAACAGGCACTCAGAAAGGTAGGAGCGAAGATATTTTTCAAGCTTTGATTGCACGAAATAAGGTGCACCTCCGCCGGTCGCTACTGTCCAAACCCCCCCAACAAGTACCGAAATTAATCGTGACCTGAAGGGTGAATCGAACTAGCGTCCTTTGGAGTGCGAGGCAGCGACGTTAGCCGCTGACCCCCCTCGCCCCTTAGCTTATGCACATGGTCGTCCTTTTTTATTTTGAGGACAGGTTTTTGTGAATTCGAGAAGAGTAGGCGCTGCAGCGCGCAAGTTGCTACTCGCTATACATGCGAGAGACCATGCCGTTTAATTCTCGCTGCTGCTGTGTGCGTGGATGTGGCACGCATGTCTTCACGCCGGAGAAGAATGGCGTGCGCGTGCAACTGCACCACTTTCCAAAGGACGACGTCGCAGCTCGGCGGTGGCTCGCAGTTCTAGAGGGCCAGGATACCAGCCTTGGAACAGTTGGACAACACAAACTTAAACAGTGCAGCACCTTACTCTCGACAATCTGAACTACATCTGCTCATAGGCGAGGGGAGGCCAGCATTAGCGCTGCGTAATTTATTCCGACAAAACGCGTTGAGTCTACTGAACTCAGACGAATGTCGCATTTTTGGCAAAAGCATTGAGTCTATGGCCACGCGAGTAGTCGCGAGTTGCCCTTAAATTTCCAGGATGTATATTTAACATTGACATAAAACACCGAGTTAGAATTCTCTTCTTTTTCCGGACTGTATTGTCCATTTCTCGGCACATTTTCGAGCCCCTCAAAAAATGCATGAACACGCAGGAATAACGCACGAGTGCTACTTAACAACAGTTAGGTCTGTTACAATCAGGATGGAGACACGAATACAACGGTTAGTTATGTATTAAGTATTATGTATTATGTATTATGTATTTAGTTATGTATTATCTTGGGAATATAGGATCTGTGATCTCGTCTAACAAATATTTTTACCATAAACTAAACTGTTTGCAGACTGGTGGCTTACTTACTGGCGGTGAACATTGACTTTTCCAGCGCATTACGATATAGATAAAAAATTCGATGATAGCTACTATCTTTCTGCGTTAGTAGTCTGTGTAGTTCATAAAATAAAAAATAACGATTAGAATATATTCGTAGAGTACTCTTGTACTTAATCTTGTGCAACCATAAATAAACTAGCTAGGCGCTAGGTGCCGACAGTTAGCTTGTTAGCCCTCCGGAACTAAACTGCCAGCTCATGCAACACAGACCAGCTTTGAGCAGTCGAAAGACCAGCTCTTTGCGGTTCCAACCAAATTTCTGGCCCTCTTTGGCTGCCGCAAAATTTGAAACAATACATTGTTATAAACTGTCGAATTTTTAGAGTTGGTGATTGGTGAGTTTTCAGTCGGTTTGCACAGTTGCATGACTGCGCATGTACTTTTATGTACTGCTAGCACCTACACTGCTGTACTACAGGCTGTTCCATCTACTGTAGAGTACAGAGCAAAATGCAAACTGTAAAATAAAAATACGAATGTGAGTGATGGATATCAGGTGAGGGACTGCCAGATACCAGTAAAGGTAGTGCCAGACATCAGGTGAGGGAGTGCCAGATACCAGTAAAGGTAGTGCCAGACATCAGGTGAGGGAGTGCCAGATACCAGTAAAGGTAGTGCCAGACATCAGGTGAGGGAGTGCCAGATACCAGTAAAGGTAGTGCCAGACATCAGGTGAGGGACTGCCAGATACCAGTAAAGGTAGTGCCAGACATCAGGTGAGGGACTGCCAGATACCAGTAAAGGTAGTGCCAGACATCAGGTGAGGGAGTGCCAGATACCAGTAAAGGTAGTGCCAGACATCAGGTGAGGGAGTGCCAGATACCAGTAAAGGTAGTGCCAGACATCAGGTGAGGGAGTGCCAGATACCAGTAAAGGTAGTGCCAGACATCAGGTGAGGGAGTGCCAGATACCAGTAAAGGTAGTGCCAGACATCAGGTGAGGGACTGCCAGATACCAGTAAAGGTAGTGCCAGACATCAGGTGAGGGACTGCCAGATACCAGTAAAGGTAGTGCCAGACATCAGGTGAGGGAGTGCCAGATACCAGTAAAGGTAGTGCCAGACATCAGGTGAGGGAGTGCCAGATACCAGTAAAGGTAGTGCCAGACATCAGGTGAGGGACTGCCAGATACCAGTAAAGGTAGTGCCAGACATCAGGTGAGGGACTGCCAGATACCAGTAAAGGTAGTGCCAGTCATCAGGTGAGGGAGTGCCAGATACCAGTAAAGGTAGTGTCAGACATCAGGTGAGGGACTGCCAGATACCAGTAAAGGTAGTGCCAGACATCAGGTGAGGGACTGCCAGATACCAGTAAAGGTAGTGCCAGACATCAGGTGAGGGAGTGCCAGATACCAGTAAAGGTAGTGCCAGACATCAGGTGAGGGACTGCCAGATACCAGTAAAGGTAGTGCCAGACATCAGGTGAGGGACTGCCAGATACCAGTAAAGGTAGTGCCAGACATCAGGTGAGGGACTACCAGATACCAGTAAGGGTAGTGCCAGACATCAGGTGAGGGACTGTCAGATACCAGTAAAGGTAGTGCCAGACATCAGGTGAGGGACTGCCAGACACTAAAATACCCAGCAATTGAACCAGACTTGCAAAGTGGTTAAAATTCCATCACCTGATAAGCTATTTCGTGTGGCAGAAAAGCCAGTACTGATATGACTGACAGATCTGCAATCACTGAGCCAGATAATGACAAATGAAAGCGAAATTGCCAATTCAAACTCCACCTATCCATAGAAATTCAACTGAAATGTTGTCAGTCTTTCCAATACTTGAAAACCTGTTGAAATGCATCGGACAGAAGGCCGCTGGTGAAGATTCTGACAGGAAAGATTTTTGAGCTGAGAAAACGCTGCGAGTAATTAGAGAGGAATCGGTGCTTATTGAAAAAAGGCCACATTTCGGGTCTGGGGATTCTACGGGCACATTCTGAGCGGGTACTTGATGTCAGGCCGCTGAGCTGAGCTCTTTGTCTGCGAGCCAAATCTACAAGTCAACTGCGAAACCGGGTTGGGAAAAACATATATTTTTCTATAAAAAATGCCCATTCTGCCCGCACGGCAGCCGCTTTCAGTTTGACTATGCTCCGGTCGAGTGAGACATTTTCCCATCAAATGAGACGAGAACGCGTGGGCGACTTCGCGGAGGTTTTAAGGAGGGGAAGAGGGAGAAAGTGCGAGAAATCACTGAATCAACGAGCAGTGGGAATGGAATATTGGAAGGAGGGCGAGAGTTGGGAAGCGGCAGAGTTTCGCTGCGACTTCTCATCCCGTTTCGCCCTGATGCATGGAAAGTACTTTTGAGCGCACAGCGGATCCGCCCGGCGCTTAGTCTGGGAGACTCGCCTCTTGCCCGCCTCTCCCGGTCTCTTTCTCCAAGCCCTCTGGCTCAGTGCTCAGTATATTTGGTCCGCTAATCTCACCCAGACCTCGACAGTTCTGGCTGCTCAGTAGTGACGCTCTCAAATCATCATGTTTCCCCTGGACCCTCTGACTGCATGCTTTGGTGTTCCCTGTTCTGTGCGCCAGATACAGCGGCTCAACTCTAACTCCCACTGTAACGTCTCGAGGCCTCCGCCCCACCGCCCGGCCGTCTCCCCCCTCCTCTGGAGGGAGCTTCAGCTGACAGTTTTCTCCCAACCCCACCAGGACCTATCCAGTGTGCCTCTCCCTGGTGTGGTGTGTAACATTTTCTAGCCGTTCCCCCAGCGCAGACAGAGAGGGAGAAGGAAATGCTAGCTAGAGCTATCAGCTCAACTCAGAGAGCGAGAGCCATAGAGTGGGGTGGAGGAGGTGGCGTTTGAGCATTGGGCTGTTGGCTGGCTGGAGATTGGTTGCCCTATTTAGGCAGGAGCTGCGGGTAGAGGGAAGAGCAGAGACGGGCGGGCGTCTCTGAGCAGCTACTGACACGCCAAGGAGCCGAGTTAGCAGTGAGAGTGCCGCTGTGCATCCGCATTTCTGCTCCCGTTCTGTTCGCATCTCGACGTCAGTCTTTCCCTCTTCCCTCTCCCTTCCAGTGCGTGTGTGGAATCGAGCTCAGAACCAGCGCAGGCATTCTCTCACTCACGGACTTACTCGTTCACTCTCTCTCCCTCTCTCTCGTTCGCCCTCTCGCTCTCTTTTTCTCCTGCCCACCGCACAGCCGAGCTGCCGCGCCATTCGGGGATAGCAGAGCGGCTTTGAAGGCGGCTAGAAAATATAAAACAAGCTTTCGGGTTGCCTGACAGACTGCTGACACAGGCAGGCAGCTGGCAGCAGCGGATAACAGGCTTGTAATAGCAGTTCCTGAGAGAGGGAGGGCGACAGAGTGGGAGAACAGAGAGCAGCCCCTAGTAGGGATTTGTGAGAGCGTAAAATAGAGAAATTTTATGCCAGAAGCTCGCACGCAAGGCCTGTAACGAAGTGCAACACAGCTGCGAAGCACCGTCTGATCAACCGATTCAACAAAAATGTGAGTAGCGAGTCATTTCCTAGCTTGCTTCTACACGAAATCAGAGAATCATTTGAATCATAAATAGCATTCCTCTGAATTAGTTTTGCAGTTAGGTTATTCAAATGTGACAAGTGCACTTCTGTTGTTAACAAAATGTTCTGCTGTGCAAATCAGTAACTTCAGTATTTGGTGTGATTGGTATGCAGTCACTTCAGTATTTGGTGTGATTGGTATGCAGTCACTTCAGTATTTGGTGTGATTGGTATGCAGTCACTTCAGTATTTAGAGTGATTGGTATGCAGTCACTTCAGTATTTACAGTGATTGGTATGCAGTCACTTCAGTATTTACAGTGATTGGTATGCAGTCACTTCAGTATTTAGAGTGATTGGTATGCAGTCACTTCAGTATTTAGAGTGATTGGTATGCAGTCACTTCAGTATTTACAGTGATTGGTATGCAGTCACTTCAGTATTTACAGTGATTGGTATGCAGTCACTTCAGTATTTAGAGTGATTGGTATGCAGTCACTTCAGTATTTAGAGTGATTGGTATGCAGTCACTTCAGTATTTAGAGTGATTGGTATGCAGTCACTTCAGTATTTAGAGTGATTGGTATGCAGTCACTTCAGTATTTAGAGTGATTGGTATGCAGTCACTTCAGTATTTAGAGTGATTGGTATGCAGTCACTTCAGTATTTAGAGTGATTGGTATGCAGTCACTTCAGTATTTAGAGTGATTGGTATGCAGTCACTTCAGTATTTAGAGTGATTGGTATGCAGTCACTTCAGTATTTAGAGTGATTGGTATGCAGTCACTTCAGTATTTAGAGTGATTGGTATGCAGTCACTTCAGTATTTAGAGTGATTGGTATGCAGTCACTTCAGTATTTAGAGTGATTGGTATGCAGTCACTTCAGTATTTAGAGTGATTGGTATGCAGTCACTTCAGTATTTAGAGTGATTGGTATGCAGTCACTTCAGTATTTAGAGTGATTGGTATGCAGTCACTTCAGTATTTAGAGTGATTGGTATGCAGTCACTTCAGTATTTAGAGTGATTGGTATGCAGTCACTTCAGTATTTAGAGTAATTGGTATGCAGTCACTCCAGTATTTGGTGTGATTGGTATGCAGTCACTTCAGTATTTGGTGTGATTGGTATGCAGTCACTTCAGTATTTAGAGTGATTGGTATGCAGTCACTTCAGTATTTAGAGTGATTGGTATGCAGTCACTTCAGTATTTACAGTGATTGGTATGCAGTCACTTCAGTATTTGGTGTGATTGGTATGCAGTCACTTCAGTATTTGGTGTGATTGGTATGCAGTCACTTCAGTATTTGGTGTGATTGGTATGCAGTCACTTCAGTATTTAGAGTGATTGGTATGCAGTCACTTCAGTATTTAGAATGATTGGTATGCAGTCACTTCAGTATTTAGAATGATTGGTATGCAGTCACTTCAGTATTTAGAATGATTGGTATGCAGTCACTTCAGTATTTAGAGTGATTGGTATGCAGTCACTTCAGTATTTAGAGTGATTGGTATGCAGTCACTTCAGTATTTAGAATGATTGGTATGCAGTCACTTCAGTATTTAGAGTGATTGGTATGCAGTCACTTCAGTATTTAGAATGATTGGTATGCAGTCACTTCAGTATTTAGAATGATTGGTATGCAGTCACTTCAGTATTTAGAGTGATTGGTATGCAGTCACTTCAGTATTTAGAGTGATTGGTATGCAGTCACTTCAGTATTTAGAGTGATTGGTATGCAGTCACTTCAGTACTTAGAATGATTGGTATGCAGTCACTTCAGTATTTAGAGTGATTGGTATGCAGTCACTTCAGTACTTAGAGTGATTGGTATGCAGTCACTTCAGTATTTGGTGTGATTGGTATGCAGTCACTTCAGTATTTGGTGTGATTGGTATGCAGTCACTTCAGTATTTAGAGTGATTGGTATGCAGTCACTTCAGTATTTACAGTGATTGGTATGCAGTCACTTCAGTATTTACAGTGATTGGTATGCAGTCACTTCAGTATTTAGAGTGATTGGTATGCAGTCACTTCAGTATTTAGAGTGATTGGTATGCAGTCACTTCAGTATTTACAGTGATTGGTATGCAGTCACTTCAGTATTTACAGTGATTGGTATGCAGTCACTTCAGTATTTAGAGTGATTGGTATGCAGTCACTTCAGTATTTAGAGTGATTGGTATGCAGTCACTTCAGTATTTAGAGTGATTGGTATGCAGTCACTTCAGTATTTAGAGTGATTGGTATGCAGTCACTTCAGTATTTAGAGTGATTGGTATGCAGTCACTTCAGTATTTAGAGTGATTGGTATGCAGTCACTTCAGTATTTAGAGTGATTGGTATGCAGTCACTTCAGTATTTACAGTGATTGGTATGCAGTCACTTCAGTATTTGGTGTGATTGGTATGCAGTCACTTCAGTATTTGGTGTGATTGGTATGCAGTCACTTCAGTATTTGGTGTGATTGGTATGCAGTCACTTCAGTATTTAGAGTGATTGGTATGCAGTCACTTCAGTATTTAGAGTGATTGGTATGCAGTCACTTCAGTATTTAGAGTGATTGGTATGCAGTCACTTCAGTATTTGGTGTGATTGGTATGCAGTCACTTCAGTATTTAGAGTGATTGGTATGCAGTCACTTCAGTATTTAGAGTGATTGGTATGCAGTCACTTCAGTATTTAGAGTGATTGGTATGCAGTCACTTCAGTATTTAGAGTGATTGGTATGCAGTCACTTCAGTATTTAGAGTGATTGGTATGCAGTCACTTCAGTATTTTGTGTGATTGGTATGCAGTCACTTCAGTATTTAGAGTGATTGGTATGCAGTCACTTCAGTATTTACAGTGATTGGTATGCAGTCACTTCAGTATTTACAGTGATTGGTATGCAGTCACTTCAGTATTTAGAGTGATTGGTATGCAGTCACTTCAGTATTTAGAGTGATTGGTATGCAGTCACTTCAGTATTTAGAGTGATTGGTATGCAGTCACTTCAGTATTTAGAGTGATTGGTATGCAGTCACTTCAGTATTTAGAGTGATTGGTATGCAGTCACTTCAGTATTTAGAGTGATTGGTATGCAGTCACTTCAGTATTTAGAGTGATTGGTATGCAGTCACTTCAGTATTTAGAGTGATTGGTATGCAGTCACTTCAGTATTTAGAGTGATTGGTATGCAGTCACTTCAGTATTTAGAGTGATTGGTATGCAGTCACTTCAGTATTTAGAGTGATTGGTATGCAGTCACTTCAGTATTTAGAGTGATTGGTATGCAGTCACTTCAGTATTTAGAGTGATTGGTATGCAGTCACTTCAGTATTTAGAGTGATTGGTATGCAGTCACTTCAGTATTTAGAGTGATTGGTATGCAGTCACTTCAGTATTTAGAGTGATTGGTATGCAGTCACTTCAGTATTTAGAGTGATTGGTATGCAGTCACTTCAGTATTTAGAATGATTGGTATGCAGTCACTTCAGTATTTAGAGTGATTGGTATGCAGTCACTTCAGTATTTAGAATGATTGGTATGCAGTCACTTCAGTATTTAGAATGATTGGTATGCAGTCACTTCAGTATTTAGAGTGATTGGTATGCAGTCACTTCAGTATTTAGAGTGATTGGTATGCAGTCACTTCAGTATTTAGAGTGATTGGTATGCAGTCACTTCAGTACTTAGAATGATTGGTATGCAGTCACTTCAGTATTTAGAGTGATTGGTATGCAGTCACTTCAGTACTTAGAGTGATTGGTATGCAGTCACTTCAGTATTTGGTGTGATTGGTATGCAGTCACTTCAGTATTTGGTGTGATTGGTATGCAGTCACTTCAGTATTTAGAGTGATTGGTATGCAGTCACTTCAGTATTTAGAGTGATTGGTATGCAGTCACTTCAGTATTTAGAGTGATTGGTATGCAGTCACTTCAGTATTTAGAGTGATTGGTATGCAGTCACTTCAGTATTTAGAGTGATTGGTATGCAGTCACTTCAGTATTTACAGTGATTGGTATGCAGTCACTTCAGTATTTGGTGTGATTGGTATGCAGTCACTTCAGTATTTGGTGTGATTGGTATGCAGTCACTTCAGTATTTGGTGTGATTGGTATGCAGTCACTTCAGTATTTAGAGTGATTGGTATGCAGTCACTTCAGTATTTAGAGTGATTGGTATGCAGTCACTTCAGTATTTAGAGTGATTGGTATGCAGTCACTTCAGTATTTGGTGTGATTGGTATGCAGTCACTTCAGTATTTAGAGTGATTGGTATGCAGTCACTTCAGTATTTAGAGTGATTGGTATGCAGTCACTTCAGTATTTAGAGTGATTGGTATGCAGTCACTTCAGTATTTGGTGTGATTGGTATGCAGTCACTTCAGTATTTGGTGTGATTGGTATGCAGTCACTTCAGTATTTAGAGTGATTGGTATGCAGTCACTTCAGTATTTAGAGTGATTGGTATGCAGTCACTTCAGTATTTGGTGTGATTGGTATGCAGTCACTTCAGTATTTGGTGTGATTGGTATGCAGTCACTTCAGTATTTAGAATGATTGGTATGCAGTCACTTCAGTATTTAGAGTGATTGGTATGCAGTCACTTCAGTATTTGGTGTGATTGGTATGCAGTCACTTCAGTATTTGGTGTGATTGGTATGCAGTCACTTCAGTATTTGGTGTGATTGGTATGCAGTCACTTCAGTATTTAGAGTGATTGGTATGCAGTCACTTCAGTATTTAGAGTGATTGGTATGCAGTCACTTCAGTATTTGGTGTGATTGGTATGCAGTCACTTCAGTATTTGGTGTGATTGGTATGCAGTCACTTCAGTATTTAGAATGATTGGTATGCAGTCACTTCAGTATTTGGTGTGATTGGTATGCAGTCACTTCAGTATTTGGTGTGATTGGTATGCAGTCACTTCAGTATTTAGAATGATTGGTATGCAGTCACTTCAGTATTTAGAATGATTGGTATGCAGTCACTTCAGTATTTAGAATGATTGGTATGCAGTCACTTCAGTATTTGGTGTGATTGGTATGCAGTCACTTCAGTATTTGGTGTGATTGGTATGCAGTCACTTCAGTATTTAGAATGATTGGTATGCAGTCACTCCAGTATTTAGAATGATTGGTATGCAGTCACTTCAGTATTTAGAGTGATTGGTATGCAGTCACTTCAGTATTTGGTGTGATTGGTATGCAGTCACTTCAGTATTTAGAGTGATTGGTATGCAGTCACTTCAGTATTTAGAGTGATTGGTATGCAGTCACTTCAGTATTTGGTGTGATTGGTATGCAGTCACTTCAGTATTTAGAGTGATTGGTATGCAGTCACTTCAGTATTTAGAGTGATTGGTATGCAGTCACTTCAGTGTGCAAATGAAATATTAGCTAGATTTATTTGAGTTGGGCCTCGCTATTAGAAGCTAAATAAATATATAGTTTGAAAATACAAACATTTCAACTGTTAAGCAGTGAAGTGGGGTAATTAAATTAAATTTTCTCATTCAGAAAAGATCGCCAAGTATACTAAGCATTAACAGACCCTGTTTGATCTTATATTTATTTGTTGCTCTACCCTTTTTTGAACGAATGCATTGTAAATTGTGCGTGCCAATAATAGCGCATATTATCTCTCATGACACGATTTGAAGATTTTTCTAAGAACCGTTTGATCTGTCGTTAGTGATATAGTGAACATTCACATGATATGTGCGCTGCCTTAAGGTCTGCGCAAGCCATTACACGAGACTTGATAAAAATGTTAAAAAAGCGATACACAATTAGGGCTTGGGGTTGGGGTTGATGTACGCGAGTTCAGATGCACCTTTTCCTAGATTTAACTACGCTTTTAAACAGCTACACAGAGGCATGGACAGAAAAGCTGTGTGTATAAGCATTTATTTAGGTTAGCTCTGTGCTGAAATTCGAGTCACACTAACTAAGCCTTTACATAAAAAGGCTCATCTACCATTCAAATTCGTTCATTGCACCGGATGTGCCCATGTGAGAGCTGCTGATAATTGCAGAAAAGCTAACAAGAAAGAATTGACACATTTTCCACCGCAGCAGCACTGCTGGCCCCGGAAATTGGACAGCCGCAACAGCGTTGAAGGCAAAGATGCTAGCCGCCGTAGCTTCAGCCTGCAACTTGGCAGTTCTGGAAGCGCCTCAGCAGACTCTGCAGCCGACTCGTGCGCCGTCCTCCGCAGCCGCCATCCTGGCCAAGGCGTCCGAGATTCTCATCCTGTCAGCTCGGCGGATTCTGGCCCGGCGGCGCGGCGACACCCCCGGCGGTGGAGACGGCGCAACACCCAGCGAAAACTGCCACCAGGGGTTCGCATCGGCCTCTGAAGTCGGCGGCGATGGAGGCGCCGAGAACTGCGAAGGCGGAGACAGCGGCGGCAATCCCGACGACAACGAGTACCCTGGCGACGGAGGCTCAGGTGACGGAGGCGGCGATGGCGGCGGCGGAGACGATGGAGGTGCAGCCGCCGACGCCGCGGCAACAGTTCGTCGGCATCATGCCATCTACGAGATTGTTGACTCAGAGGAGAGCTATGTAAACAAGCTGCGCTTCATAGCGGAGAAGTACATCCCGCTGAAGGACGACTCCGAAGCCGGCCTGCCGCCCGACTTGGCCGAGAAGTGGAGCATCGTCTGGGGCAACTGGCGCCGCCTGCTTGAGGGCCACGAAGAGATTCTCGCCAAGCTGAAGCAGGCCTTCCAGACTGACATCGACAGTGTAGCTGGCGTCTTCATCGCCAAAGAGCGCCACATGAGCAGCTGGTACTCCAAATACTGCGAGAACCATCGCAAGGCACAGCACATTGCCTGCGAGCAGCATCGGGACTTCTTCGAGCAGGTGCGCCAGACCCTGCGCGACAAGGAGGACATGAACTCGCACCTGATGAGTCCGGTACAGCGGTGCATGCGGTATAGCCTGCTAGTGGGCACCGTGATCGAGAAGGCTCGCAAAGACGGACTCGAAGGCCGCGCCTTTGCAGACTGGGAACGCATGCGGGACATCATGCGCGAGCTGCCGATGAAGACCGAGAGCATTATGGAGGCCTCTCGGATCGACAACCTGGAGCAGGGAATTCGGGTCACCGCTCTGGGCCAGGTGCGCATCAAGGGCGTCCTTCGGCTCTGCGTCCTGCCCGGCTCCTACAATCCTTCTACCAATCCACCGCCGTCTCAATTGAAATTTGAGCAGCGCAAAATCTTTCTGTTCGACCAGATGATGCTGGTGACGGAGATCAAGCGGTCCGGTAAGGCCAAGTCTGGTGCAGACCAGTTCAGCAACCTGCAGACCATCTACATCTACCGCAGCAAGGTGAAGATGAACAACATGCGACACTTTTCGGCCTACAAATTCGCCGACGGGAGCGGCGAGAACAGCGGCCAGCTGTTCTGCGTCGCCGACACGACACCCAGTGCCAATGTTGTCTACGTGTTCGACCCCGTGGACCAGGAGACCCGGGCTCAATGGGTCGCCGAGCTGCGGCAGATGGAACAGCAGCAGCAGGACTTTCTCAAGGTGCTGCAGAACCCTGTGATGGCCAGCGGCGGTTCCGCTGACCAAGCCGGTGGCAGCGGCGGAGGCGCCAGCGGCGCCGGTATCGGCGGCAGCGGTGGGATCGACTCCGGCAGGAAGAGTGTCAAGGACAAAAGCAAGTCGGATGGTGGGAAAAGGTGAGTGATTGGCTGCAGTTGTTGCGCAATATTTTTGCTAGCTTTTCTTAGAAATTTTTAACAGTCTTTGTTTCGCGGCTGAATGAAATTCTCAGAACTAATTGTCGATAACAAACAATTGGTCTTCGTGGGCATGTAATTAGAGGCGTACCGTCATTTAAATTGAACATTGCATTTCGACATTACGGCATTTGCCTATCAAAATGTCTTGTTCTAACATATTTCGTTCGAAATAATTGACATAAAAACCCATTGAAATGCTTTGAATTAAACTGCTATTAATGATATTGCTTTTTGCGTTTTTTGTTTTTGCATTTTTTTCACCAGCATTCACTCGGAAATCGAAACCATTTAGTTGACACCTATTTTTCGTTGACAGCAATCATGTTATCCGTGTATTTGTGTGCTATGTATATGTACTTCAACTAAAAAATGCCTCCATGTGTCACGAGCGCAGAGATTTGATCGCATGGCAGTCAAGGGACAATTTTCTGTGTTCTATAACTATGACAGATAGCAAATTGATACTGCCGGTTTCACAGTCACGGCCGAAATTGGCTACTGAAGACAAACATGTCTTTGAATTTTATTCACATTGTGACTTGCTAATGCAATATTAAGCAAGCCTAGCTATCAGATTTCCTGCAGAACTCTTTTTTAGTTGAGGAACTTCAACTTGCTGCTATGAGAGTGGGAGCGTAACTCAACTATTTTGCTCTTTAGCTG
Source organism: Macrostomum hystrix (assembly GCA_950097015.1). Classification (NCBI taxonomy): domain Eukaryota; kingdom Metazoa; phylum Platyhelminthes; family Macrostomidae; genus Macrostomum; species Macrostomum hystrix. Next base: position 21,921,497 of record CATNEN010000001.1, read on the forward strand.
CTTGTGAATACACTCATAGGAGTCAAATGAGTCAATGGTATCATAGGAGCCACTTTAATATCATAGGAGACACTTTGGAATCATAGGAGACACTTTGGAATCATAGGAGACACTTTGGAATCATAGGAGACACTTTGGAATCATAGGAGACACTTTGGAATCATAGGAGACACTTTGGAATCACAGGAGACACTTTGGAATCATAGGAGACACTTTGGAATCATAGGAGACACTTTGGAATCACAGGAGACACTTTGGAATCATAGGAGACACTTTGGAATCATAGGAGACACTTTGGAATCATAGGAGACACTTTGGAATCATAGGAGACACTTTGGAATCATAGGAGACACTTTGGAATCATAGGAGACACTTTGGAATCATAGGAGACACTTTGGAATCATAGGAAACACTTTGGAATCATAGGAGACACTTTGGAATCATAGGAGACACTTTGGAATCATAGGAGACACTTTGGAATCATAGGAGACACTTTGGAATCACAGGAGACACTTTAGAATCAAAATAGACACTTTGGAATCATAGGAGACACTTTGGAATCATAGGAGACACTTTGGAATCACAGGAGACACTTTGGAATCATAGGAGACACTTTGGAATCATAGGAGACACTTTGGAATCACAGGAGACACTTTGGAATCATAGGAGACACTTTGGAATCACAGGAGACACTTTAGAATCAAAATAGACACTTTGGAATCATAGGAGACACTTTGGAATCATAGGACACACTTTGGAATCACAGGAGACACTTTGGAATCATAGGAGACACTTTGGAATCATAGGAGATACTTTGGAATCATAGGAGACACTTTGGAATCACAGGAGACACTTTAGAATCAAAATAGACACTTTGGAATCATAGGAGACACTTTGGAATCATAGGACACACTTTGGAATCACAGGAGACACTTTGGAATCATAGGAGACACTTTGGAATCATAGGAGACACTTTGGAATCATAGGACACACTTTGGAATCACAGGAGACACTTTGGAATCATAGGAGACACTTTGGAATCACAGGACACACTTTGGAATCATAGGAGACACTTTGGAATCATAGGAGACACTTTGGAATCATAGGACACACTTTGGAATCACAGGAGACACTTTGGAATCATAGGACACACTTTGGAATCACAGGAGACACTTTAGAATCAAAATAGACACTTTGGAATCATAGGAGACACTTTGGAATCATAGGAGACACTTTGGAATCACCACAGGAGACACTTTGGAATCATAGGAGACACTTTAGAATCAAAATAGACACTTTGGCATCATAGGACACACTTTGGAATCATAGGACACACTTTGGCATCATAGGACACACTTTGGAATCATAGGAGACACTTTGGCATCATAGGACACACTTTGGAATCACCACAGGAGACACTTTGGAATCATAGGAGACACTTTAGAATCAAAATAGACACTTTGGCATCATAGGACACACTTTGGAATCATAGGACACACTTTGGCATCATAGGACACACTTTGGAATCATAGGAGACACTTTGGCATCATAGGACACACTTTGGAATCATAGGACACACTTTGGCATCATAGGACACACTTTGGAATCATAGGAGACACTTTGGTATCACAGGAGTGGTATCAGATTCGGTAGTTTGGTATCAGATTCGGCAGTTTGGTATCAGATTCGGCAGTTTGGTATCAGATTCGGTAGTTTGGTATCAGATTCGGTAGTTTGGTATCAGATTCGGTAGTTTGGTATCCGATTCGGCAGTTTGGTATCAGATTCGGCAGTTTGGTATCAGATTCGGTAGTTTGGTATCAGATTCGGCAGTTTGGTATCAGATTCGGCAGTTTGGTATCAGATTCGGCAGTTTGGTATCAGATTCGGTAGTTTGGTATCAGATTCGGCAGTTTGGTATCAGATTCGGCAGTTTGGTATCAGATTCGGCAGTTTGGTATCAGATTCGGCAGTTTGGTATAGCTCATTGTGACACTCAGGTGACCACAGGAAGCATTTTTGTACCCTAATTCTGTTACGCATGTCGATGCACGCAGTGCTAAATGAGCAATGGAATCTCCAAGGCAGGTGTTCCCGATCTTGTTCTATTTCAGTTTCGGTTCAAGCAGCATGAGGCTGCCCAGCAGGCTAGGGTAAGGCCGGCTCATTATTCCCTGCACTGCCATTGTGCCGGAGTCGTTTATTATCGGATTGCATGCCAAGCAGCTTTTTCTTTTGATTAGAAATTGCTCTTTTTTGTGCTCACAGCTTGTCGCTGTGCTCAAATTTTATTGTCTAGATCTGCCCAGCTCCCAAACCAGGACAGCCGATACTGCATGTCTTGAGTTCCACCGAATCAATCGATATTTACCTGTAATTTGATGTCTGGAGTAATTATAGAACTGAATAATGTTGGCCGCATTTAATTAGCCCCTATCTGTGATTGAAAATAGGTTTAAAATTGCACTTTAAGACTCAATACTTGCTTTCAATGCGATTCTTCTAAGCAGTCTAGTCTTTATCACTACCACAAGCACAACAAGGATTGCTCAAGTAACCATGCAAGTCCTTGAGCACAGCACATGGCCCAAGGCCAACTTAAGTACGTGCCTATTCCCACCTGGTACAGAGTCTTTGTCCTACTGTTTGCTACTTACGATTCTCATACGATTCAAATCCTAATCAGTTCCCATCCCATCCCATCCCATCCTATCCCATCCCATCCCACCCCATCCCATCCCATCCCATCCCATCCCATCCCATCCAATCCCATCCCACCCCATCCCACCCCATACCATCCCATCGCATCCCATCCCATCTCATCCCATCTCATCCAATTTCATCCCATTTCATCCCATCCCATCCCATCCCATCCCATCTCATCCCATCCTATCCCATCCCATCCCATCCCATCCCATCCCATCCCATCCCAACCCATCCCATCCCATCCCATCCCACCGCATCCTATCCCATCCCATTATATCCCATCTCATCCCATCTCATCCGATTTCATTCCATTTCATCCTATCCCATCCCATCCCATCTCATCCCATCCCATCCCATCTCATCCCATCCCATTCCATCGCATCCCATCCCATCGCATCCTATCCCATCCCATCCTATCCCATCCAATCCCATCCCATCCCATCTCATCCCATCCGATCCCATCCCATCCCATTCCATTCCATTCCATCCCATCCCACCCCATCTCGATCATATTTTGAGTACGCTTTAACCGAAGAAAAGGCTCACACTCAAGTTGGTGAATGTCATTATCAACCCTGACAGCAGATCTCACAGCTTTGTCCCACCTGTGGTGATTTTAATCATTTAGTGTAAGGCCTCTGTCTTGACAGCCTCCCCAACCAATGCCACTCCTGCCTCCGTCCAGAGGGAAGCTGAGCTTCATCACCCGCCACCGGAAAAGTCACCGTTCGGAGGCGGCCGGTCCTTCGGCAGCGACTGCAGCCGCGGCGAGTTCTTCGGCCCGTCCGCAGAGCTCCAGGGAGCGCAAGAACTCGTGCCCGGACTCGCAGGAGGCTAGTTCAGGCGGCGGCGGCGGCGAGCGAGCCGAAGGCGCCACATCCTCCTCTACATCCGGGCATCATCATCGCGGTGCGGCTGGAAAAGTGAGAAGCGCTCTCGCGCGTTTACATTTTTAACTATTGCAAAGTGCGCTACATGCCTACTGATTTAAGCATAGCAGTAGTGTATTTCGTCCTAATTAAACCTAAAATTAGTATTGGAATACAATTCGTTTGAATTCATCTTCTGCAAGGCTAGGCTAGCCCAGTCTAGTTCTCGTTTGAATTTAGGCTTATCATGCCCGCCTTATTCCATTCCCTACGCCTTAAATCCAAAAGCTTACGATGATCGGTCACAATGGTTTCCTATTAGACCTACGGGAATATCTTTGCACACCCACCTCACTCCATTTTCCTACACTCTAAAACCAAAGCCTATTCTGATTGGTCCTGATGGTTTTGCATTAGGATTGGTCCTTCACAAGTGTCCAGCAAATAACTTTCTTTGTTTGTTTCAACGAAACTTTCTAGGAACTGCGAAAAATTCCGTCGGAAATCGGCTCAAGCGGCAGTTACAACAACGACACAGACATCTCGGCGTCTGGGCAGCAGCAGCAGCAGCAGCAGCCGCAGCAGGGCATCGCCAAAAAGAAGTCCGGCATCAGTTTCAACAGTTTGCAGAGTTTCTTTAGCAACAGAAAAAGCAAAAGCCGCTCGGAGTCCAAACTCAACCCGGCCTAAGCAGCCTGGCGAGAACTGTACAACTCGCACGCGGTCAGTGCTTAAAAAGAATGCGTTCTCTTTGTTCGCGAACTTTGCGAGTCTTTTATTGCCGCTTTCTTTTGAAGCGTAATTTCTGTACAATGTAACAGTAACTGCTCTGTTTGTGAAACCGGAATCTGGAGTTCAGGATTGAAGATTAAAAGTCAAAACAATGTGTCAGGGAAGGCTGTGGTGTGACAGTGAGGGCTGTGGGGTGTCAGGGAAGACTGTTTGGTGCCCCCCTTCAGAAGAAACGGGAAGCGGTTAAAATCCAAGTAATATATGTTTTTTTACTAACAATTTAGTTTGTTAAATGCAAATTTAAAAGTTTTCACCAAGGAGTCGTCGTTAATTAAAAAAGTTTTTTAACTGTGGTTAGAAAACATCCTCTTTAGTAATATTTAATGACTATGGCTTCTGACAGTTCAACATTTTTCCGGCATGTCAACTACAATAAATAAGGAATTGTGTCCGTACCGCACTACTGAATTAGTAGTCTATATTGAAAGCTGTGCTAATTTTGTGTCCGTTTTTGGCATTCGACTTGGCGGGTTGCGGCACTGGATGCGGTATGGTGCATTCTTGTCTGGCGCCCCTACACTAGCTTTCTGTGTGTTCTTCTTACAATAGAAATGTTGCGTTTTCTTTTGCTTCGTCGCAAGTTTTTATCCTCAGTAGTTTCTGTTAGTTTGTTGCTTTTATCTCCCAATAAAGATTTTTGTTCAGCAATTTTGTGCTCAGATACTTCACTAATATTTTGTCGCCCACTCAGTACTCAATAACTTTAGCTCGTATTGTGAGCCGCTGTGCTTTTAGCAATAGCCTTTTTAATCAATAAGGATTTAATGTGTTAAGGTTTAAGGATTTAAGGTTAAGATGTACACTTAGGTCAAGGGTATAATGCTCGCACTCTACATTTAGGCCCAGGCTTAAGGCTTATGCGTACATGGAGGGTAGGGTATGAGGTTCGCATGTGTACATTCAGGCCCAGGCTTAAGGCTTGTGCGTACATGGAGGGTATGGGTGAGGCTCGCATGTGTACATTAAGTCCCAGGCTTAAGGCTTGTGCGTACATGGAGGGTAGGGTATGAGGTTCGCATGTGTACATTCAGGCCCAGGCTTAAGGCTTATGCGTACATGGAGGGTAGGGTATGAGGTTCGCATGTGTACATTCAGGCCCAGGCTTAAGGCTTATGCGTACATGGAGGGTAGGGTATGAGGTTCGCATGTGTACATTCAGGCCCAGGCTTAAGGCTTATGCGTACATGGAGGGTAGGGTATGAGGTTCGCATGTGTACATTTAGGCCCAGGCTTAAGGCTAATGCGTACATGGAGGGTAGGGTATGAGGTTTGCATGTGTACATTCAGGCCCAGGCTCAAGGCTTGTGCGTACATGGAGAGAAGGTGTATGAGGAGACTTGGGTGTTCGTAGACTGGGGATATAGGTTTCAAACTAACCTCATGAAGCGTAACCTTCTTCTTTGATTTGTCCATGACCTGGTAATAAACTTTTTTGTTTAGAAAAAAACTTGTAATAGTCGTAAATATGTTCTGTTCCTTATTTAAATGTGGCCATCTAGCACATTGCGAAATATAGTAAACAAGCCTGTTTGTACTTGTTGTCAACAAAACACTGTGTGTTCCTTAATTTTTCTATCGTCCAAAAACAGAATCGCGCGCATCCGATTACAGTTTAAAAAATATTTTATTTCTTGTACGCGTTTTACTGCTATGAAAGAAACAAAAAGTTTCGCCTTTTGCAGTCGTTTTTTGTTTGAATGTACTCGTTTCATGCGCCGATGGTCCATCGCTTTGTTTATTCCTTTCTTGTAAAGCTCTTTGGTCGCTTTTGTAGCAAAATGTGTTCACTGTTTATTTGTGATATTTTTGTTCCTCGATAGTTCGCTGGAGAAGACGGCCTGGAATCGATAATTAATGTTTATAACAAGACTTGAAAGTCTAAACGCGCCAAGAGTTGGTGCAGGCCCGAGCATTGTTGCAATGCGCACACATTTCAAGGCCTTTTCAAGTCATTTCAAATAATTTTCTTTAGTAGTCCAGCTGCAGAATAATATTGTTGCTACTTGAAATTTTCAATACTGTTAGTAGAGTTCAATGGTCGAAGAAAAAAATTTAAGTAACGAAGAGCTATCAATAAAGAAGTCTATTTCGGATAGTTTTTATTGCCAAGAATGATATAAAATATAACTAATCTACCAAGCTCATGCTGAATGGTCCACAGAAGACAGATTTCTAATTTTACAAAAGCAGACTACACTTAATATCACAGATATCAATAGAAAACAAGCAAATGCTCCAAGGACTCATAATAAAACCCGTTTAAAACAAAGATAATTTTCATTTCATAAAAAAATGGTGAACTGTTTGTGACTTTCCGTAGCCAGCGGAACGAAGCAAATAGAAAAGCAGTGAAAATATACCAGAATAAGATTGCAAACAAGGCAGCAGTGAGTGTTTAGCAGAACAGAACTTAAATATTGTGCTTTTAATAACGATAGAGTTTACACAAAGTCCCACTGTTCAAACACTAGAAACATCTTGCTATCAAAACAGAAGCTTCGCTTATTTACACATATTTTAAGCATGATGATTGCCTTAATGGACAATATGTCCAGAAGATTGAATGAGTCTGTGAGTTTGCAAGCGCGTGGTGGATACTTGATCTGTTCTCATAGCGACGGCAGCTGCTTCACTGCCGCTGTCTTCTTGATTGGACCTTTGCGCGGATCGATAACTCGCTGATCGGGCGGAATGTTTCTGAGATTTGGCGGCGATAGTGGGCAAAGATGTAGAGAAGCATCATATAGCCTTTCCTGACACACCACAGCCTTCACTGACACACCATAGCATTCCCTGACACACCACAACCTCCATTGACACACAACAGCCTTTCCTGAAACACCCCAGCCTTCCCTGACACACCACAACCTTCCCTGACACACCACAGCCTTCACACCTGACACACCTGACACCTGACACCTGATACACCTGACCCACCGCACGTTCCCTGAACCACCACCGCCTTGCTTTAAAACTACCCCACAGCCCAGATCTCTCTGTCACCCAGAATTATTTGGCACAAGGTTGCCCTACTCAGCACTGTCGCAAGAAGACCAGCGAAGTCAAGCAATTTAAGTTCGCTCACCTCTGCCCGATGCTTCGCTTGGGCGAACCTCGCGGACTTTTCGGCCGGTTGCCGCCACCAGCGCCGCCGTCGCCTGAGGCAGCGGCTGTGAGGGCGTTGGATTTGCGAATCTCACCCAGGTTGACATTGATCTGGTTGATTTCCTCCTGGATGTTCTTGCGCTCTTCGTTGGCTTTGTGATAGGCCTGATGAATTCGAAATGTATTTTAAATAAAAATTCATGCAAAAACTTACAGAACATATACCAATTAAGGACCCGACAAACCCGTTATTTGGAAAATCTCGTGTTTGGAAACAGATTATATGTTATATGTGGGATGTCCATAGTGGCCTAGTTTCACCAGTTTTAGCCCTTGAAGGTCCAGCAGTCCGTCTATACAAAGATGGGTGACCACCGAAGACGGAGAAGATGCAGGCACATTCGGGTGACTTCTGAGTCAGATGACGGAGACGACCCAATTTAGTGGCTAGCCTCTAGCTTGGCCTTATACGGTCTAATTCTAGTGCTCCTGTTGAGCAGCTCTAAGCTACTAAAGCTAGTGTATTTTGGGCTTGATCCTATACAAGCAGCAGTGGTTGTGGACATAGACGATTCTCAATCTGCTTCATCGTCTCAAATAAAAGTGCACATTGCTGTAGTCCAACAGGTGACATGCTGATAAATATTGAAGGCCTGGCAAGGCTGCAGTGCTAATTAGTGTATAGGGGTGTATGAAATTCAAAAGTTCTCACGAGAAAAATCACACCTTCCGCCAAAACCATTGAATATCTCGACGTTCTGAAGAGCTGGCTACTTGATTATTGTTTCAGAAGATGCGCAACAAAAAGTTTGCCCTGTTCTTGAGTTTCGTGTGCTTCCGTTGCTCCGTTCGGGTGAAGCAAAAAATGGTCAGGGTGGAATTTCAACCCCTTGGTAATTTCTATTGCTAACTAACTCACCTTAGCTTCCTGATCCACTCGCCAATCTATGTCTTTTCTCTGATTGATTAGGCCATTCTTCTCCTTCTGCAACAGTTTAATCATATTCGGTGTAGCCGATCCGAATTCAGTTGTAATAGTGTTGGACTTGACAATGCGTTGGACTGAAATGGTCATAGTGTTATAATGAACAAACCAGATACCGCTAATTCAAGGCCAATAATTAAGATACAACTTAGCGCAACTTACTATCTTTAGAAGTTTTAGACGCTTGCATAACTTTTTCCTGCAGAATAACAATCTGTTTTCTCAGCTGTTCATTGATTTCTTGCTGAATCTCGAAGCGAGTCTTCCATTCGTTGCCTGATGAAAACATTTCGCAGTAAGTAGTTAATAGGTCTATTTAAATGATGTTTTAAATTTGATAAATGGTAATTTTTGAACAGCGTGTCACTTACTTTCATCTTCAATGCCCTCGTATCGCTTCTCTAACTCGGCAACCGTGACAGCAAGCTCATTGCAGGATTCCTCCACCATGTCTCTGGTCGTTTGGAAAGGGGGGATTGAAGCTTATATGAAATTGCTGAGAAGAATCATGTCAAATCTTACATTTTAATTTGCATACATTTCCCAAGCCCCTGCATGGAAAATATTTTTTATAGCTTTAGCTTACATATGCATAGCTGTGGCTGTATCCTACAGTTTTTTATTTTATAAGAAATTCTTGCATTATCTAAAAATGTGTATTGTTACATTGCGAGCGAAATACGTACTTCATCTGTGTCTCCTGCATCAGGGTGGCGCGAAGCCTTTCAAGGTCAAGGTCTTCATCACTGAACATTTTTCAAGAAGAAAAAATCGTATAATGAAAAATGATGGCTATTTAAATGAATGTAGGTATGGCTCTTTTAAAGAAGATTTATCAGAGTGGCTGTCCCATACAATGCTTAAAATCTAATTCGGCGTGCAAAGTTGAATTACCAATAATCTGAAGACGCGCGAATAAAACAAAATATTTATCACAAAATGCAATTAATCATAGCGTTCATTCAACCAATGCTTTCGTAAATCTCTAGCTGAAAAGTTTAAAAAATAAATAATCCTAAAGATATAGGTTCTATAAGATTGAATTGATGATGTAGCGCATGTAACGACGTATCTGATTCTCCAGTAGTCTTTTAGTCCATTTAGACATTTAGACAGGTGGATGATTATAGTAAACTTATGAACTTTTTGAGAGTTTGAGTATATAATTAAATTCGACTTGGCTATCAGCCAAAATTAAAAACTATATCTAAAGCCGACAGACAGGCTAGGCTTAGGCCAAGGCCTAAGCCTAGTCATAGGACCTAGCTTGTAGTTGTAAGTCTACCTACTAGCGACTATACTGTACTAGGGCCGACTACTAGATAGGCCCTAATAACTTTTAGGCTTGCTAGGCCTAGCTTTGAAGTTATGAATATCAGGATGGTTAATAGGCCCCTATTAATTATTGATGTTATATCATTTTTGAATTGCATGTTTTATTCTTCAATTGGCTTAAATATTAGAAATCTAAGTCTTTTGATTTTTTTGCTAGCTTAATTGATTTATGCTATATAAATCCCTATTGGAAAAGTGGACAAGTGATGTCTAACCATACATTTCATTTTATTTGGGGTCAATAGGCCCCTACCAAAGTTTTCATATTCAATGTGGATCATGTTTTGAGATAAAAATTTTGACCTCATGTTGCATGTCCCCAGATATTTCTACTCTTATTCTAGTTGGGATTTAAATAGGTCATATTTATCAGAAAATATCTTTTTTATTCTTTTTCATGTTAAATAAGAAAGGTAGGCCTATTGAATTGATGTAAATTGAAAAAAAATGATATTTTCACTTGTTATTGTACCTAGAACTTCCTAGAAGATAGTATAGCTATATTTATCTATTAGCTGATTTGATTTTGTTCTTAATAGTCTTATTTGGTAAACTACAAAACTAGCTAAATATTTACCTACTAGGTCCCACTCTTACTTAGGTTGGGTCAAGATCAGAATCATGTGTTCTATGCAAGCTATTTTTGTCACAAATTTATTATAGGTGGTATACATTTCAAGCAAAAATTGTCTTAACTTATTTATAATGAACAATACCACAAAATTTATGCACTCTTAAGCTGTCATATACTCTTAATTGTGTGAAGGGTATTTACTATTTGGGTAGGCCTATAACAAATAGTATTATTTGTTATACCTGTTGTGCACTATGAATTTTAGGTGATTTCTAGTATATAATTCAAAATACTCAGCATATTTTACCATTAGAAATGTTTTCAGACTTCAGATTTGTGGTCACAAGTTCGAATTTGAGTTCAAGAGTGTCAATTTGTAGTATCCTAAAGCCAGACATATAATTCCCTTTTGTTTTAACTTCACCACACCTAAAATTCAAGCATCTATAGATAAGGTAGGGTCAAGAAATAGATTTCAGTTGCTAAGGAATTGTAAAGTTATTTTATATACAATGCTAGCTTCTGAGCCAAGTCAAAGGGCTACTAGAAATAGCTACTTATGCAATCACTTTAATAAAATAAAAACTTAGCAAAATCTCCTAAAATTCCAATCCTTCAGCCAGTCATGCCTTCCAAAGCGAAGAAAGCTGTTGAGGAAGCTCTTGAGGAAGCCAGGATGCAGCTCGACCTTGGCAACAAAGATATCGATGACCTTTTCCGAGTTCCCTACCTGCTGACCCACCAGTTCTTTCATGAATCACTCACCCACCTGACACTGTGTCACAACAAGATCTCCATCCTACCCAAGGAGATCACTGTCCTAGTGCAACTGGAACACCTGAACCTGTTCAACAATCACCTCACGGACGTGTGTCCTGAGATCACCCAGCTGAACAAGCTCAGGCTGCTTAACCTTGGCATGAACCGGCTGACCCAACTACCCAAGGGATTCGGCGGATTCCCTCAACTGGAAATTCTCGACCTAAGCTATAACAATCTGTGCGAGACTAGCCTGCCCAATAATTTCTTCGAATTGAACTCACTTCGGGCCCTGTACCTGGGCGACAACGACTTTGAGCACATCCCGGCGCGAGTGCAAAACCTCACTAATCTGCAGGTGGTGAGTGAACCAGGATACTGTTTCATCCATCTATCCTGTGTTTGTATTGTCCTTAGTCCATCTTCAAAATTGGTTGTTAATCTACCCCCCACAAAGTGACCCTGTCGCTCATTACCCCAACCACAATGTTATCAAATCCGCCATTACCCCATCTAAAATGTTTTTAAATCGGTCATTACCCCATATACACAATGTTATCAAATTGCCCATTGACACATCCAAAACATTATCAAATCAGTCATTACCATCTCCGCAATGTTATGAAATCGTTCATTGCCCCATTTAGACTGTTTTTAAATCGCTCATTATCCTATCTACACAATGTTATCAAATCGGTCATTACCCCATCTACAATGTTTTTAATCGGACATTACCCTATCCGCAATGTTATAAAATCGGTCATTACCCCATCCACAATGTTATTTAATCGGACATTACCCTATCCACAATGTTATAAAATCGGTCATTACCCCATCTACAATGTTTTTAAATCGGTCATTACCCGATCTACAATGTTTTTAAATCGGTCATTACCCGATCTACAATGTTTTTAAATCAGTCATTACCCCATCTACAATGTTTTTAAATCGGTCATTACCCCATCTAAAATGTTTTTAAATCGGTCATTACCCCATCTAAAATGTTTTTAAATCGGTCATTACCCCATCTAAAATGTTTTTAAATCGGTCATTACCCCATCTAAAATGTTTTTAAATCGGTCATTGCCCTATCTACACAATGTTATCAAATCGGTCATTACCACATCCAAAACATTATCAAATCGGTCTTTACCCCATCCACAATGCTATAAAATCGGTCATTACCCCATCCACAATGTTATTTAGTCGGTCATTACCTCACTAGGGTATCATAAAACCGTCACCCACCCCACTCCGCCAGCTGTCATTCCGCGACAATGACCTGGTTGACGTGCCCCCAGAGCTGGGCAAATGCGTGCAATTGCGGGAGGTCCACCTGCAGGGCAATCGGTTGCTGGTGCTGCCACCAGAATTCGGTCAGCTAGACCTGACTGGAGCTAGGCAGGCCGTTAAGCTGGACAATAATCCTTGGATTGAGCTGATCGCTGACCAGCTGCTTATCGGGCCTTCGCACGTGATGGAATATCTGAAGACTGACGCCTATAGATTTCATTATCAGCGATTTCAGGAAGTGGCCCAGACCCACCCGCCCAGGGCTAACAAATCCAAGAAGACTAGTCGCAAACTGAATTAACTGCGAAGCTGTTCAATAAACTGATCCAGCGTTCAACATATTTGCCGCTTCCAATTTGTTCAATTAATTAACAATACAGTAGGACTACCAAGCCATTTTGCCGCACGTTTTTATACCAATTTCTGAAGTTTTTTATGACTGATCGGTTAACAGACTAGGCAAGGGTGTCCTGTGTTTGAGCTGCGTCTGATATTTAGGCTTGATCAGTGAAATTCGCGTCACGTCTTTTATGAGGCAAAACTGACTTTCGGCCAGAACCATTGAATATCTCGACGGTGGTCTGAAGAGCTGGCGACTTGATTACTGTTTCAGTAGATGCTTAACAAAAAAGCTGACCCTTGTTCTTGAGTTTCGTGTGCTTGTGTTGCTCCGTTCGGGTGCAGCACAAAGAATTGTCAGCGGGAAAACCCATGATACAGTACACAGGCATATGCTCACACAGGTGTGTACATCTGCCCTGACTTTCTCATTGTCAAGCAGTGTACACTCTCACTGTGCCTTGGAGGTTGGCCCTCAAGGGCGTAAATTGCATGAAAAAACCCAATTTAATGTGGCCTCGACGCGGAATCGAACTTAGGGACCTTGGTGCGAGAGGCAAATGCGTTAGACCACTCTGCCACTCACCCCCTTACGAAATTATGATTGAAAATGATTATTTGTGTACGAATATTAATCGATTGTCTAATTAAAAATTTTATAATTCAATTGTCAAAAGTGTTTTTTATCTTTTAATCAGCTCTCTTATTAACTATGCACCATCACAGCTGTTTTTTATTTTTTAGGCCATGCATGTCGGAGTTTCTCTATTTCAGGGGTCGGCAAACTTATCGGCTAGCGGGCCAAAGAGAGAACCTTAAAGACCACAGCAGGCCGCACTGACTTTAGAAATGTGAGACAGGGAAGAGATGAGACAGTGTAGAGATAAGACAGGGGAGAGATGAGACAGTGTAGAGATAAGACAGGGGAGAGATGAGACAGTGTAGAGATGAGACGGGAGAGATGAGACAGGGGAGAGATGAGACAGGGGAGAGATGAGACAGTGTAGAGATAAGACAGGGGAGAGATGAGACAGTGTAGAAATGAGACAGGGGAGAGATGAGACGGCGGGAGAGATGAGACAGGGGAGAGATGAGACAGGGGAGAGATGAGACAGGGGAGAGATGAGACGGGAGAGATGAGACAGGGGAGAGATGAGACAAGGGAGAGATGAGACAAGGGAGAAATGAGACAGGGGAGAGATGAGACGGCGGGAGAGATGAGACAGGATATTGTAGGTGTTGGAAGGGGCAACGGGCCGGATTTGGGAGCTTCGAGGGCCGTAACTGGCCCGCGGGCCGGAGTTTGCCGCCCCCTGCTCTATTTGGTCTCTAATTAATGAATTTGCTAGTCTGTTTATGCTACTAGTATTTGTGTCCATTAAACGCAATATCTCAGCTTTTTATTCTACTTTAAGTAACACATTTTGCGAATCTTAATTGCTACTCTATTTTTTAATCGAGTACATTTTTGCATGATTTGCTGTGTATTCTATTCGTTTTTATTGGCAATGGAATATCTATATAGAATATGCACTTTATACTAGAAAGATTCAGTTACATATGCCTTGATTAAATTTTTTAACTTTTTTTCGAATAAATACGAATACTTAGGCGATAATAACAATTCGTTTTTTTCATTGTTTTATCATTAACAATAAGACTACTTGCCGCCCGTTTTTATACCAAGGAGGATCAAAATCCTGACATTTTTGGCAGCGCCTGATTGGTTGACAGACTAGGCGACGGTGTCCCGTGGTCGAGGCTTGATCAGTGAAATGGAAGAAGTTCGCGTCAAGGTGTCCATACTGGCCTAGTTCCACCTGTTGTAGTCCTTGAAGGTCCAGCAAATCCGTCTGGATAACGGGTGACATGCTGATAAATTTTCAAGGCCTGGCAAGGCCGCACTGGGGCGCAGTGCTAAATTGTGTTTAGGGGTGTATGAAATACACTAGCGCTCATGGGAAAATCTAACCTTCGGCCAGAACCATTGAATATCTCGACGGTCTGAAGAGCTGGCAACTTGATTCCTGTTTCAGAAGATGCGCAACAAAAATTGTCCATTGGGGAGGATTTTGGTAGTTCTACTGTTAAAAACACTAGGAGCTTGAAGCTTTCGAATCCTACTCGATATTTCCCTCAGTGCCTCAGTGTGTCAGTTTTGTCCAATTATAATAATTTATCCCGTCAATTCTTTCAGACTCATTGTTAGTCAAAAAATTCTCTTTGTCTAACAAAGATCAAATTCAAGCAGCAACATGCCAGCTGTGCAACCACGCGGTGGCGCACAGGGACCGTCCTGCTTCGACCGGGTCAAACTCGGCTTCTTGATGGGCTTCTCAGTCGGCGTTGCTGGCGGCCTAATTTTCGGCACCTTCGGCGGCCTGCGGATGGGCTACCGGGGCAGGGAACTCGTGCGATTGGTTGGCAGCCGCATGCTGCAGGGTGGCGGCAGTTTCGGCATGTTCTTGTCCATTGGCACTCTTATTCGCTGCTAGCTAGCACACAATTAGGCTGACACTTGCGCTTGACTCGACTCTCTTGTCTGACTCTCAGCGTCCTTGTCTGACTCTCAGCGTCCTTGTCTCACTCTCAGTGTCTTTGTCTGACTCTCAGTATCTTTGTCTGACTCTCAGTGTCCTTGTCTCACTCTCAGTGTCTTTGTCTGACTCTCAGCGTCCTTGTCTGTCTCTCAGTGTCTTTGTCTGACTCTCAGCGTCCTTGTCTGTCTCTCAGTGTCTTTGTCTGACTCTCAGCGTCCTTGTCTGACTCTCAGTGTCCTTGTCTGACTCTCAGTGTCTTTGTCTGACTCTCAGCGTCCTTGTCTGACTCTCAGTGTCTTTGTCTCACTCTCAGTGTCTTCGTCTCACTCTCGGTGTCTTTGTCTGACTCTCAGCGTCCTTGTCTGACTCTCAGTGTCTTTGTCTCACTCTCAGTGTCTTCGTCTCACTCTCGGTGTCTTTGTCTGACTCTCAGCGTCCTTGTCTGACTCTCAGTGTCTTTGTCTCACTCTCAGTGTCTTCGTCTCACTCTCGGTGTCTTTGTCTGACTCTCATCTCGCCTGACAGTGTGATTCCAATAGGAAAGTATGACTCAAAAGCAAGCTTTAATGGTTGCTGGTTTGCGAGTTTGAGTCAAGCAAAAATGTCGACCTTGATACTTATTTTAGCTAGTAATTAGTTTAATATTTGCACTTTTAAATCGACTATGATTACTTAATGATCTGTCACCAGTCAAACATGCTTTAACATATTCAGGCGAAAAAACTGAATATTGTTGCTAGAAATTTATTGTTCCTTCATCGAAGGGCATATTTTCTATTTTATCATAGTTTATGAAGGCCGATTGTATTTGCTTTGCTAAGATGCGATCAATAAAGTGCTAGATTTATTCTCTACCGATATCTTTCCGGTGGCACTTTTGTTTCGACGACAATTTTGTTTGTTCTTGTTTGTTCGTTTTCTTGGCAATAGCCATACAGAAGCTGAAGGAGACAGTAATGATCTATGCACAAGCTGAAGGAGAGAGTAATGATCTATGCACAAGCTGAAGGAGAGAGTAATGATCTATGCACAAGCTGAAGGAGAGAGTAATGATCTATGCACAAGCTGAAGGAGAGAGTAATGATCTATGCACAAGCTGAAGGAGAGAGTAATGATCTATGCACAAGCTGAAGGAGAGAGTAATGATCTATGCACAAGCTGAAGGAGACAGTAATGATCTATGCACAAGCTGAAGGAGAGAGTAATGATCCATGCACAAGCTGAAGGAGAGAGTAATGATCTATGCACAAGCTGAAGGAGAGAGTAATGATCTATGCACAAGCTGAAGGAGAGAGTAATGATCTATGCACAAGCTGAAGGAGAGAGTAATGATCCATGCACAAGCTGAAGGAGAGAGTAATGATCCATGCACAAGCTGAAGGAGAGAGTAATGATCCATGCACAAGCTGAAGGAGAGAGTAATGATCTATGCACAAGCTGAAGGAGAGAGTAATGATCTATGCACAAGCTGAAGGAGAGAGTAATGATCCATGCACAAGCTGAAGGAGAGAGTAATGATCCATGCACAAGCTGAAGGAGAGAGTAATGATCTATGCACAAGCTGAAGGAGAGAGTAATGATCCATGCACAAGCTGAAGGAGAGAGTAATAATCCATGCACAAGCTGAAGGAGTGAGTAATGATCCATGCACAAGCTGAAGGAGAGAGTAATGATCCATGCACAAGCTGAAGGAGAGAGTAATGATCCATGCACAAGCTGAAGGAGAGAGTAATGATCCATGCACAAGCTGAAGGAGAGAGTAATGATCTATGCACAAGCTGAAGGAGAGAGTAATGATCCATGCACAAGCTGAAGGAGAGAGTAATGATCTATGCACAAGCTGAAGGAGAGAGTAATGATCCATGCACAAGCTGAAGGAGAGAGTAATGATCTATGCACAAGCTGAAGGAGAGAGTAATGATCCATGCACAAGCTGAAGGAGAGAGTAATGATCCATGCACAAGCTGAAGGAGAGAGTAATGATCCATGCACAAGCTGAAGGAGTGAGTAATGATCTATGCACAAGCTGAAGGAGAGAGTAATGATCCATGCACAAGCTGAAGGAGAGAGTAATGATCCATGCACAAGCTGAAGGAGTGAGTAATGATCTATGCACAAGCTGAAGGAGAGAGTAATGATCCATGCACAAGCTGAAGGAGAGAGTAATGATCCATGCACAAGCTGAAGGAGAGAGTAATGATCCATGCACAAGCTGAAGGAGAGAGTAATGATCTATGCACAAGCTGAAGGAGAGAGTAATGATCCATGCACAAGCTGAAGGAGAGAGTAATGATCTATGCACAAGCTGAAGGAGAGAGTAATGATCCATGCACAAGCTGAAGGAGAGAGTAATGATCCATGCACAAGCTGAAGGAGAGAGTAATGATCCATGCACAAGCTGAAGGAGTGAGTAATGATCTATGCACAAGCTGAAGGAGAGAGTAATGATCCATGCACAAGCTGAAGGAGAGAGTAATGATCCATGCACAAGCTGAAGGAGTGAGTAATGATCTATGCACAAGCTGAAGGAGAGAGTAATGATCCATGCACAAGCTGAAGGAGAGAGTAATGATCCATGCACAAGCTGAAGGAGAGAGTAATGATCTATGCACAAGCTGAAGGAGTTCGTGTAGCTGACAAACATTTATTCTGTCTACAGTACAGCCAAATTTATGCAGAATTACAATTTACTGTCACACACCTAGTCAAGTAACTTCCAAAGTACTGTCTAGATGTATTTAACATTTTTGAGTCATTATCTACTTAAAGTAGAGTGCTGAATATCAAATCAATCATTTTTTGCTCCAAAATCCTTTTGTAAGTTCTTAATTCCTTTAACCATGCTATTCGCGTTTCGTCAATAGATCAGTCAATTTTGCGTACGAATAAAAGTTTTTATCGTATGAGATCGGACAGTTTGAGTCAGAGTGAAAATGTTCCACTTTTATTTGCCCAGAATTGGTTTGCAGAATTTGGGTTCGAGAAGCGATTTCGCATGCTAATAAGATGCCAAAAAGCTAAGGGAGAAGGAATTTCTGGTCGATCTCTGAAATAGCTTTCTCACCTGAATTTTTACCTCAAAAGGTCTGAGTTCTAGTTCTGACAAGTACTTTTAAATAAAAGGGAGAACTTCCATCAGTTGCCGTATAACATTCCAAACTCGAAGATTAAGTATTTATGGTCCGAGATCAAGGATCTGGGATCTAGGATCTGGGATCTAGGATCTGGGATCTAGGATCTGGGATCTAGGATCTGGGATCTAGGATCTGGGATCTAGGATCTGGGATCTAGGATCTGGGATCTAGGATCTGGGATCTAGGATCTGGGATCTAGGATCTGGGATCTAGGATCTGGGATCTAGGATCTGGGATCTAGGATCTGGGATCTAGGATCTGGGATCTAGGATCTGGGATCTAGGATCTGGGATCTAGGATCTGGGATCTAGGATCTGGGATCTAGGATCTTGGATCTAGGATCTGGGATCTAGGATCTGGGATCTAGGATCTGGGATCTAGGATCTGGGATCTAGGATCTGGGATCTAGGATCTGGGATCTAGGATCTGGGATCTAGGATCTGGGATCTAGGATCTGGGATCTAGGATCTGGGATCTAGGATCTGGGATCTAGGATCTGGGATCTAGGATCTGGGATCTAGGATCTGGGATCTAGGATCTGGGATCTAGGATCTGGGATCTAGGATCTGGGATCTAGGATCTGGGATCTAGGATCTGGGATCTAGGATCTGGGATCTAGGATCTGGGATCTAGGATCTGGGATCTAGGATCTGGGATCTAGGATCTGGGATCTAGGATCTGGGATCTAGGATCTGGGATCTAGGATCTGGGATCTAGGATCTGGGATCTAGGATCTGGGATCTAGGATCTGGGATCTAGGATCTGGGATCTAGGATCTGGGATCTAGGATCTGGGATCTAGGATCTGGGATCTAGGATCTGGGATCTAGGATCTGGGATCTAGGATCTGGGATCTAGGATCTGGGATCTAGGATCTGGGATCTAGGATCTGGGATCTAGGATCTGGGATCTAGGATCTGGGATCTAGGATCTGGGATCTAGGATCTGGGATCTAGGATCTGGGATCTAGGATCTGGGATCTAGGATCTGGGATCTAGGATCTGGGATCTAGGATCTGGGATCTAGGATCTGGGATCTAGGATCTGGGATCTAGGATCTGGGATCTAGGATCTGGGATCTAGGATCTGGGATCTAGGATCTGGGATCTAGGATCTGGGATCTAGGATCTGGGATCTAGGATCTGGGATCTAGGATCTGGGATCTAGGATCTGGGATCTAGGATCTGGGATCTAGGATCTGGGATCTAGGATCTGGGATCTAGGATCTGGGATCTAGGATCTGGGATCTAGGATCTGGGATCTAGGATCTGGGATCTAGGATCTGGGATCTAGGATCTGGGATCTAGGATCTGGGATCTAGGATCTGGGATCTAGGATCTGGGATCTAGGATCTGGGATCTAGGATCTGGGATCTAGGATCTGGGATCTAGGATCTGGGATCTAGGATCTGGGATCTAGGATCTGGGATCTAGGATCTGGGATCTAGGATCTGGGATCTAGGATCTGGGATCTAGGATCTGGGATCTAGGATCTGGGATCTAGGATCTGGGATCTAGGATCTGGGATCTAGGATCTGGGATCTAGGATCTGGGATCTAGGATCTGGGATCTAGGATCTGGGATCTAGGATCTGGGATCTAGGATCTGGGATCTAGGATCTGGGATCTAGGATCTTGGATCTAGGATCTGGGATCTAGGATCTGGGATCTAGGATCTGGGATCTAGGATCTGGGATCTAGGATCTGGGATCTAGGATCTGGGATCTAGGATCTGGGATCTAGGATCTGGGATCTAGGATCTGGGATCTAGGATCTGGGATCTAGGATCTGGGATCTAGGATCTGGGATCTAGGATCTGGGATCTAGGATCTGGGATCTAGGATCTGGGATCTAGGATCTGGGATCTAGGATCTGGGATCTAGGATCTGGGATCTAGGATCTGGGATCTAGGATCTGGGATCTAGGATCTGGGATCTAGGATCTGGGATCTAGGATCTGGGATCTAGGATCTGGGATCTAGGATCTGGGATCTAGGATCTGGGATCTAGGATCTGGGATCTAGGATCTGGGATCTAGGATCTGGGATCTAGGATCTGGGATCTAGGATCTGGGATCTAGGATCTGGGATCTAGGATCTGGGATCTAGGATCTGGGATCTAGGATCTGGGATCTAGGATCTGGGATCTAGGATCTGGGATCTAGGATCTGGGATCTAGGATCTGGGATCTAGGATCTGGGATCTAGGATCTGGGATCTAGGATCTGGGATCTAGGATCTGGGATCTAGGATCTGGGATCTAGGATCTGGGATCTAGGATCTGGGATGACGTTTACTGAGCTATGAAGAATTGAGTATATTACTCCCCTTGAAAAAGCTAGTTTCCCCTAGCAACTAAAACATGAGGCCTCATCCAATCGCTGAGTCCGCAGCCGTATCACGTATTCTCATATGAACCGATTTTTATTCACCGAAGCCTAATTTTACTTTAAAGCTGTCTGGAATTCTAGTAAAAAAACTCCAATATTCCTTGTATTCTTAACATGCGATACCAACAAACAATTCTTCATGTATAATTCTAATAGAGCAAAATCATCTATTCAGCACCTGCTAGACGAAATCGAGTGCCTAGTTACCGAGTTTGAGATCAGATCCGACGACTGCTGCATAGACTCAGAAATTTTACTGGTGAGTCATCAATTAATAATAATTGGGCCAGATGTGCAGCCGACAGCACAGCCGCAGCGCATCTGAAGGCTGCGTACGGCTGTTCAGTCCATGGACTGGGGGACGCCACACCCACCTTCAATTATCCCAGCTAATGCTGGTACCCATTTAACAGCTGGGCGAACTGAAGCAATGAAAGTGTTTTGCTAAAGGACAGTAATTGTTTTAATTGAGTTGGGAATCGAACCCCCGACCTTCAAGTCGTGAGTCCGACCACTCTAACCACTAGGCTACAACCTCCTGGGTCCAAGTTTTTTATAACTCTTGTCAAGATCGATCGAGATTACACTTCTTAGAAATGAAGAAAATTTACTATTCTTCTGGCACAACTATAAAACGTGACGCGTGTACTTTTTTACCTTAAGTTTAAAAATAATGTTAATAATTTTTTGCATAATTTCAACTTTCACTTGTAGCTTCCATGGTGCCAGACAGCTCTGATAATCTGATTTCACTCATGTAAAGTAGAGTTTACGAGGCCTCTTGGGAGAATAGTCATACAGATATATTTTGGTTCTCAGTTTTGGATTAGATGTGACACCTGACCCAATTTGCTTGGCTAATTGCTTTTTACAATGTTCAATAATTGCTGATATATAAAGTTTGCAGATGATAATATATTATTTTAGTGTAAGAGGCTGACCGTACTACTTACTAGAAAAGTTTGAAGTAGTGCTTTGCGAATGTGTTACTCAAATTTAGTGTCCTCATTGTTTTTTATAAAACTTAGTACATTATAGCTAGAAAACTATAACTTTTAAGTTAATCCAGTGATGGCTTGTGTCACAACTTTGTTCTGTTAGTTTTCAAAAGGCATTGTTTAGGTTTTTTAATTTTTTTTTCTATTCCGTCTGATAGAACCGTTAAGCAGTTCCAGCTCTATCTAACAGGTTTGGGTGTATCTAACAGGTTTGGGTATATCTAACAGGTTTGGGTGTATCTAACAGGTTTGGGTATATCTAACAGGTTTGGGTGTATCTAACAGGTTTGGGTATATCTAACAGGTTTGGGTATGTCTAACAGGTTTGGGTATGTCTAACAGGTTTGGGTATGTCTAACAGGTTTGGGTATGTCTAACAGGTTTGGGTATGTCTAACAGGTTTGGGTATGTCTAACAGGTTTGGGTATGTCTAACAGGTTTGGGTATGTCTAACAGGTTTGGGTATGTCTAACAGGTTTGGGTATGTCTAACAGGTTTGGGTATGTCTAACAGGTTTGGGTATGTCTAACAGGTTTGGGTATGTCTAACAGGTTTGGGTATGTCTAACAGGTTTGGGTATGTCTAACAGGTTTGGGTATGTCTAACAGGTTTGGGTATGTCTAACAGGTTTGGGTATGTCTAACAGGTTTGGGTATGTCTAACAGGTTTGGGTATGTCTAACAGGTTTGGGTATGTCTAACAGGTTTGGGTATGTCTAACAGGCTCGATTCTGTCCACCAGTTTCTGTTCTGTCTAAAGCAGGCTATGCAAACTGCTGCACGGATACTAGAAGTGCAGTTATAGAAGTCTTTGCTCAGCACTGCCTATTGTGTAAGCTTAACAAAGAACAGCAAATCTATTTTTTTGTTCCACTTGTTAAACCTGATTGTACCAGTATTGGAACACGATATGGCTGTGAAATTTCATAAGAAATTTCCGTACTTTGAGTCTGAGAAGCTTTCTCTGTTCAGTCTCAGTTTAAACTTTCTAAAAACGACATGAACTAACCAGGCGAGGATGCCTTTGGTCACTCATGCTAGACTAAATTGACCGCCTATAGACTGCCGTAATTCAATATTTGTGTGATATGGGGTGATATTGTGTGAACACAAACCGCTTGCATAAAAGCCTAATGATAGGCTTAAAAATTAACTCTTTTTTCGCTATAAACCCTAGGTTTTATTGGAGGTTTCTGGAGACTAAAGATCTTACTAAAGATCTCTCTCGTAAAGTGCTGAGGTTCAGGATTTTCTTAAATTTAGAGTTTTTAATAGCTGGGATTTAAGTGCTTTTTATTTGGGCAATAGCACATCATTGGTGACACTTGACCCGCAGCCAGCGGGGAGGTAATTCTGCCTATTTCGCTGACTCCTGAGACCACACGCACACAGATACTGTACACAGTCCTCTCCTCTCCTCTCCTCTCCTCTCCTCTCCTCTCCTCTCCTCTCCTCTCCTCTCCTCTCCTCTCCTCTCCTCTCCTCTCCTCTCCTCTCCTCTCCTATCCTCTTCTCTGCTCTCCTCTCCTCTCCTCTCCTCTCCTCTCCTCTCCTCTCCTCTCCTCTCCTCTCCTCTCCTCTCCTCTCCTCTCCTCTCCTATCCTCTTCTCTGCTCTCCTCTCCTCTCCTCTCCTCTCCTCTCCTCTCCTCTCCTCTCCTCTCCTCTCCTCTACTCTCCTCTCCTCTCCTATCCTATCCTCTTCTCTGCTCTCCTCTCCTCTCCTCTCCTCTCCTCTCCTCTCCTATCCTCTCCTATCCTCTCCTATCCTCTCCTCTCCTATCCTATCCTCTTCTCTGCTCTCCTCTCCTCTCCTCTCCTCTCCTCTCCTCTCCTATCCTCTCCTCTCCTCTCCTCTCCTCTCCTCTCCTCTCCTCTCCTCTCCTCTCCTCTCCTCTCCTCTCCTCTCCTCTCCTCTCCTCTCCTCTCCTCTCCTCTCCTCTCCTCTCCTCTCCTCTCCTCTCCTCTCCTCTCCTCTCCTCTCCTCTCCTCTCCTCTCCTCTCCTCTCCTCTCCTCTCCTCTCCTCTCCTCTCCTCTCCTCTCCTCTCCTCTCCTCTCCTCTCCTCTC
This sequence comes from Macrostomum hystrix, assembly GCA_950097015.1. Taxonomy (NCBI): domain Eukaryota; kingdom Metazoa; phylum Platyhelminthes; family Macrostomidae; genus Macrostomum; species Macrostomum hystrix. The sequence continues at coordinate 21,945,375 of CATNEN010000001.1, forward strand.
CTCTCCTCTCCTCTCCTCTCCTCTCCTCTCCTCTCCTCTCCTCTCCTCTCCTCTCCTCTCCTCTCCTCTCCTCTCCTCTCCACTCCTGAGAGGAGAGTATGCCCTGACTTTCTCATCGTCAGGCAGTGAACACTCTCACTAGTGCATATAGGGCGCAAGTAACATTACACGACTAGTCACCAAGCCCTGTCTCGGCCTGAGGAATGTGGCGGCCTCGCCGCGGAATCGAGCTCAGGGACCTTGGTGCGAGAAGTAAACGCGTTTAGACAGCTTTATCACCCACCTCTTGAGATGTTCGTGTGGATTTTTTGGCTGTTCAAATAGGTACAATCTGACTGGGATATGAATTGTTGCTTGCTGACAATTTCTTGAATTATAGTTTTTTATTAGTTGTGATTTAAATTAATTTATTAAGGTTTTAAGTTAATCATTATGTATATCCGACTAGAGCAATCAATCATTATTGTCAGAGTCAAAAACTTATTGTTCACAGCGGCAGCAGCAGCAGCAGCAGCATGATGTTAAACTGTATAAGAAGCTGTCACTAAAGCTTTGACAATAACATCGTGTCTGACTTTATCAATCATAAAGAGTTCCTTGACAACAGAAGTAGTATGTGGTGAAAGGCACTACTAGCATTTCTGCTTTCAAAATAGCCCAACCAATCACGAGCCGAATAAGACGAGAGTACAGCTTCACCACACGAGAGCTGTTTCGTATGTTCAAATTAAACTGATAGTACTCAGATGCAAAATAAATTTCTTTCAAGATTCATTCTGAGTGATTCTAGTCTCGACTTTACAAACCGACATTAATCATGTTTGCTAGTAAAATCTCCGGTATTTTCCAAAATATTTTCACCGGAAGTCGCATATCGCTTATTAACGGGGTGAGTTCACTTGGAAATCATTTTTATTGATAGTTTTTCCAGTTAATAAAATTGAACACTTAAAGGCTACATATAGACTGATTATAGATTAGATTAGCGATGAGATTAGCGATAAGATACAGATTAGACATTGGTGAGATTGGCGATGAGATGGAGATTAGACTTGAGATTAGCTTGAGATGGAGATTAGACATTGGTGAGATTGGCGATGAGATGGAGATTAGACATTAGTGAGATTTGCGATGAGATGGAGATTAGACATTGGTGAGATTGGCGATGAGATGGAGATTAGACATTGGTGAGATTAGCGATGAGATTGGCGATGAAATGGAGATTAGACATAGGTGAGATTAGCGATGAGATGGAGATTAGACATTGGTGAGATTGGCGATGAGATGGAGATTAGACATTAGTGAGATTGGCGATGAGATGGAGATTAGACATAGGTGAAGTTAGCGATGAGATGGAGATTAGACATTGGTGAGATTGGCGATGAGATGGAGATTAGACATTAGTGAGATTGGCGATGAGATGGAGATTAGACGATAGGTGAGATTAGCGATGAGATGGAGATTAGACATGGATGAGATTAGCGATGAGATGGAGATTAGACATAGGTGAAGTTAGCGAAGAGATGGAGATTAGACATTGGTGAGATTAGCGATGAGATGGAGATTAGACATTAGTGAGATTGGCGATGAGATGGAGATTAGACATAGGTGAAGTTAGCGATGAGATGGAGATTAGACATTGGTGAGATTGGCGATGAGATGGAGATTAGACATTAGTGAGATTGGCGATGAGATGGAGATTAGACGATAGGTGAGATTAGCGATGAGATGGAGATTAGACATGGATGAGATTAGCGATGAGATGGAGATTAGACATAGGTGAAGTTAGCGAAGAGATGGAGATTAGACATTGGTGAGATTAGCGATGAGATGGAGATTAGACATAGGTGAGATTAGCGATGAGATGGAGATTAGAAATAGGTGAGATTAGCGATAAGATGGAGATTAGACATTAGTGAGATTAGCGATAAGACGGAGATTAGATATCGATGAGATTAGCGACGAGATAGGGATTTGAGATGGGTGAGATTAGCGATGAGATGGAGATTTGACATAGGTGAGATTAGCAATGAGTTGGAGATTTGACTTTATATAAATGCGATAAACACGATAATAGGTCATGAGTTGCATATGACGCACCAAAAACTAAACAATGACCTTACTTTTTGTAAAAAAAACTGTAAAATTAAAAAAACGCTTAAACAAAAAGTTAGAGATCAGAGAAAAGCTAACAGAAAAATATGTTTCTCCAGCCCATCTTTATCTAGCCCCCAGGCCAACATAAAGCATGGCACGCTCGCTCTTATTCTCTAGCGACTCCGTCCCGATGTCTGAGGAGAGAAAAATAAATAGAATAGGAAATGTGACTTGAGCAAGTGCATGAGCACAGTAGATAGCTCGTGTGTGTGGCTTAGTGAACTTTGGTTGGAAATTTGGCAAAAGGTATATCGGCCAGTGTAAAAGTGCTTTTATAGTTTTAACAGCTTCTTCCTACCTTAGTACCCGAATTAAGCCAGATGTGCAGAGAACGTAGTTTAGGGACTTACTAAAAGAAATATATTTTAGTTGTTAAGTCAGAGATTTAGCCCCGAGAAATCGAAGAGAGATGAGAAACGAGGAATGAGAAGAGAGGAGAGGAAAGGAGAGGAGAGGTAAGAAGAGGCGAGGAGAGGAGAGTAGAAGAGAGGAGAGGAGAGGAGATGAGAGGAGAGGAGATGAGAGGAGAGGAGATGAGAGGAGAGGAGAGGAGAGGAGAGGAGAGGAGAGGAGAGGAGAGGAGAGGAGAGCATAGGAGAGGAGAGTAGAGGAGAGGGGAGGGGAGGAGAGAAAAACGTTTACGGAAGATAGTCATAAATTAGGCATCTAAAGCTTCGTAACCTCCGAAAAATGATATTTAATTCTTTTTTGATGAAGTTAATTTGATTACTCGAAATCTCAAGTCCTTCTATTCAGTTTTCCTTTATTGATACTTTTCTTTGTAAATTCTAGTGTACATTAAAGCACAAACGTTATTGGGGCAGATGCTGAGCAGTTCAAGCTGTTTGGGATCTTTAAGAAGTGGCTGCACCCACTGTGGCCAGTAATTTTTATGGCAACAAGTCCGCCTATTTCGGGAGTGAGGTCGGCATGCCTTCCTGGTCGATGCATTTTGTAATTCTTCTATAAGCAAGTGGGGATGGTGGGTGGGAACTGGCATTGCTGTGCCTGAGCTCCGGCTGGGCAACTCGCCAGCTCAACTGCGGGAATCGGTGAGTATTATCCCCAGCTAATGCCTGCTCAAGTGCTCATTCTGCCTTCTGTGAGAAGCTGCTGCTGCTGCTGTGGTAGACAGGCTTAGTTGTAGTAGAAAACATTTGTGAGAGTGGATGAGCACTGCTGATCTGCTGGTCTGTTCGTGTGGAAGAATATTTGTCTACGGATGATTCCCAGACAGCAGTGCATTGCTGCTGAGAAACTGAACTCTGATTAAATGACTGCATCGGCCTGAGACTGATGCTGGAGAGAAGAGGAGAGGAGAGAAGAGGAGAGGAGAGGAGAGGAGTGAAGAGGAGAGGAGAGGAGAGGAGAGGAGAGGAGAGGAGAGGTGAGGAGAGGATTATGAGAAAAATAGTTAATGTTCATTTGAGTCTATGGTGATAGCTTGTCAGTTATTTAATGCAAAGCAACGTATCCAAAAAGTGGACCGGTCGCTCACACGGACAATCGAGAAATATAGCCGTGCAAAACTTGTACCAAGTGTCAATAAATGTCAAACTGGCGCAGAAACAGCTTTCTCCGCTGAAATTCATACTACATGCTGCGGTGATGCGTAAGCAGCCAATTAAGACTAGCTGCAGCTCAGATACAGCTCAAACTGTGCTCAAAATTTTGGATGGCTGTCTTGCGAGCTTGGGAATATGGATTTGAGTTATGGCAGTACTAATAGACATGTTTTTCTCGGCTAATCGATTCCTAGTTGCTGACTAAACATTTGCTGTAAAAAGTGCCCAGTTGTGCCCAGAACATCTGTCGCTTCAAGAGGAACTCACGGACTTGAGTAAGGAGTCACTGCGATCAGCCCGCATTAGCGGTGGCTGTTCATCACTCGTCCCTGAAATGCGTTTAGTTGTGGGAGCGTTTTTTAAGAATAAATACTGCGAAACACTGGGACTGGTGTAATCATCACGGCTCTGAGTAAATACGAGGATAAAAATGACACAATTCTGCAAATAATCAGCTTATGCAATTCTCATTTATATTCATTAGTAAATTTGATTGATAAAAACGAATGGGCTCATTTGTTTCTATAATTTCCTCCTTTTTTGGAACAAAAGCAGAGCTTACAAGCCGAGTTGGTTGAAGTTCGCACTCGAGCTAGCGAAGTTCATGGCAGTCAAGTATCTGTCAGCTCGCAGCAGCAGCAGCAGCAGCAGCAGCATCAAGAACAGCAATCGCAACGCGATCAGCAGCAGCAGCAGCAGCAGCAGCAGAAGCAGCAGCAGCAGCAGCAGCAGCAGCAGCAGAAGCAGCATCAAGAACAGCAATCGCAACGCGATCAGCAGCAGCAGCAGCAGCAGCAGAAGCAGCAGCAGCAGCAGCAGCAGCAGCAGCAGCAGCATCAAGAACAGCAATCGCAACGCGATCAGCAGCAGCAGCAGCAGCAGCAGAAGCAGCAGCAGAAGCAGCAGCAGCAGCAGCAGCAGCAGCAGCAGAAGCAGCAGCAGCAGCAGCAGCAGCAGCAGCAGAAGCAGCATCAAGAACAGCAATCGCAACGCGATCAGCAGCAGCAGCAGCAGCAGCAGCAGCAGCAGCAGAAGCAGCAGCAGCAGCAGCAGCAGCAGCAGCAGCAGCAGCAGCAGCAGCAGCATCAAGAACAGCAATCGCAACGCGATCAGCAGCAGCAGCAGAAGCAGAACCAGCTGCAACTGTCGGAATTGTCCACCGATAAAATGAACAATAACAACAGCGATGACGCTGTTGCTATGGCAGCCAATTTCTCAGCGACGACAATGAAAAGAATAGACAAAGTTGAGTCTAGAATTCAGGTAAATTGACGAGTAACTCATCTAAACATGAACAAATTTATTTTAAATTATATAAAAACTTGTATTACTCTTGCACTAGTCTACACCCTAAAAGTACATTAAGGCCACTAGCACGACTTACGGTAATAATTTCTCCCATAGCTGGCATAAGACATTGTGAATATGCTTATAAACGGTGCTTCCACGCCGATGATTGCCTGCTGCTTTCACGCAAATCCTGCATCAGTCTCACCCAGATCTCATTGCATACTGCTCCTATTCCAATATTCTTCCTATTTCCCGTTTTCGTCTTTGGAGTCGTTCAGGAAGCATGCTTGGCTTAGCCAAGAAAATCCCTGCTCAAAGTACTGCTCAATACGTCTTTTGGGTCGATTGAAGTAGACGGGTGGATTCGTAAATAGGTAGATTAGTAGATTGGTTGATTAGTAGATTGGTAGATTAGTAGATTGGTTGATTAGTAGATTGGTACATTGGTAGAAAAGTAGATAGGTAGATTAGTAGATTGGTAGATTGCTGGATTATTAGACTGGTAGATTAGTAGATTGGGAGATGAAGAGATTGATAGATCGGTAGATTAGTAGATGGACAAGGTAGATTGATATGGATGTTGAACTTGTCGATAAACTGTGAGTATATAGCAGTGCACGTAAAACCTTATTCAAAACATGACATTCATTTCTTCTTATTTCAGGCTCTTCTAAAAGAGCAGTCTATTTGCAGCAGTTCTCAGTCAATTTGTGCTCAGCCTGTTGGCAGTGCCCAAAGTTCCTATCCGAATTCGGCTAATGTAGAAGTGGCAACATTAGGCAGTGAAGCATTTCAAATTCGCGCCAAAATTGAGGACCTCAGTTCGGGTCTGCTGAGCATGCGCAACAGTCTGGCAGCGGTGAAAACTCCCCAGCAACTCGTGGAGCATATCGAGGTGAGGCTGATTGTCTCTTTATTCGAGAGATCTTTTAATTGGAAATGTTTGACATAATCGAATGTGGCCTCGCCGCGAATTCGAGCTCAGGTTGGACAGGGGAACACGTTAACGACTGTACTTTTTTGTCGATTTCAACATTTCTAATTCAAATCCCAAAGATCCCAATGATCCCAAAGATCCCAAATCCCAAGATCCCAAATCCAAGATCCCAAATCCCAAGCGATCCAAATCCCAAGATCCCAAATCCGAAGCGATCCCAAGATCCCAAGATCTCAAATTTCATATCCTAAATTTCAGATCCTAAATTTCAAACACCAAATTTTAGATCCCGAAACACAAGATCCCAAATCGAAAGATCCCAATTCGCAAGGTCCTAAATCTCAAGATCTGAAATCCCAAGATCCCGAATCCCAAGATCCCAAATCCCAAGATCCCAAATCCAAAGATCGCAAATCCCATGATCTCAAATTTCATATCCAAAATTTTAGATCCAAAATTTCAGATCCCTAATTTCAGATCCTAAATCGCAAGATCCCAAATCGAAGGATGCCAATCCGCAAGATCCCAAATCCCAAGATCCCAAAACCCAAGATCCCAAATGCCAAGATCCCAAATGCCAAGATCCCAAATGCCAAGATCCCAAATGCCAAGATCCCAAAACCCAAGATCCCAAATGCCAAGATCCCAAATGCCAAGATCCCAAATGCCAAGATCCCAAATGCCAAGATCCCAAATCCCAAGATCCCAAATCCCAAGATCCTAAATCCCAAGATCCCAAATCCCAAGATCCTAAGATCCCACTCCACTAACCATATCCAAGATCCCAGATCCCAGATCCCAGATCACGGATCCCAGATCCCAGATCCCAGATTTTTATTGATGATTCCATAGTTTGAAAAGCTTGAAAAATATGTTCATGCACTTTTATTTTGGCGGCATGTAGAACAATCCTAAAAGGATATCAATTCACTAACATAGAGAGCCATTTCAGCATGTTTAAAAGCTTCTGGTAGATAAATAGTGGCTAGATAGATGATCTCGCGAAAATCATCTTGTTTACTAATTACTATTCATAAACTTAAAAAATGCTTCTGAAAAATCACTCCTACATCTTAGCCTCTCTCTAGTACCCCAAATCTCCGTTGAGACAAGCATGCCTTTGAGCAATAATTCCTCCAATTCAGTTTTATCGTATATTTTCTTTCCAGATCTATGTGGACTTTGTAAATGAAGTAAGTTAAAAAGTAAATTTTCTTTGAAATATCAACTTTTTGAGGGTTTCACTGCATACGAGTATAAACTGCTTCTTCTAACTAAAAACAAATACTCGTATTTTACTACTGACTAAACCTTCTTGTGAGTAGTGACATGCAGACTTTATGCTATTTTGACTATTTTGTAAAAAAAAACACTTTTCCAGCATTATCGAGGCCACATGAATCTAATTGATGAAGACATCGGCGATCTTCTTGAATTGGACAATAACGGCAAAGCTTCAAGCTTCTCGCACATTGAGTTGGAAGAATTGAAGGTATTTTCATTATTGTCAGTGGACAACAAGAGACTGGTTTGAACAGCAAGCCGGTTTCTTGCCAATTTCAGCGCTTCTGGCAACTGAAATCTGCTCAGCTTGAGCAAGAACTTGCGCTATTGAACTCGGCCTATCCAATGGCTGTGGAGCTACTATCGCTAACTCAGCAGAGGGACTTGAAATACTCCACATCTGTGAGCAGTCCAGCAGTCCACTTGCGAACTACGAATATAACAAAACTGATTCTCTAATAATAGGAAAAATCTCTACGAAAATCCCATCCTTAGATTCCCATACTTAAAATCCCATCCATAGAATCTCATCCTTTTAATCCCATCTTTTGAATCCCATTCCTAGAATCTCATCCGTAGAATCCCATCCATAGAATCCCATCCATAGAATCCCATCCTTCTAATCCCATCCTTTAAATCCCATTCCTAGAATCTCATCCGTAGAATCCCATCCATAGAATCCCATCCTTAGAATCCCATCCTTAGAATCCCATTCTTAGAATCCCATCCATAGAATCCCATCCTTAGAATCCCATTTTTAGAATCCCATTCTTAGAATCCCATCCATAAAATCCCATCCATAGAATCCCATCCTTAGAATCCCATCCATATAATCCCATCCTTGGAATCCCATCATTAGAATCCCATTCCTAGAATCTCATCCGTAGAATCCCATCCATAGAATCCCATCCATAGAATCCCATCCTTCTAATCCCATCCTTAGAATCCCATTCCTAGAATCTCATCCGTAGAATCCCATCCATAGAATCCCATCCATAGAATCCCATCCTTCTAATCCCATCCTTAGAATCCCATTCCTAGAATCTCATCCGTAGAATCCCATCCATAGAATCCCATCCTTAGAATCCTATCCTTAGAATCCCATCCATAAAATCCCATCCTAAGAATCCCATCCTTAGAATCCCATCCGTTAGACCACATCCTCTGAATCACTTTCTTATCCCATCAATCGAAATTCCAACCTTCAAATCTAAACCTGTAAACCTAAAATCTGATCCTAGAAGTCCCGTCCTCTAAATCAAATCTATAGGGCCACTATCCCTAAAATTCCAGCTTAAAATCAAATCCGCGAAATTGTGCTAAAAAACCCTTCTCTATAATCCCTTATCTAAAAGATCCTCTTTAAAGCGCCAACTCTAGCATTCCAGCAACAACATCCCTACTCAAAACTGGCGCCTCTCAGTACTCGGATCGTCGGATTCAGTCGCTGACTCAGCAGCTTCGCAAGCGCGGCTTTCACAGCCTCGGCTGCAGCCAATCAGACGGCTCCTCCGCATCGGTGGCTTCCAGTCTGGTGACGAAAATTCGCGCCGCCTCGGCTGCCGATCGCGAGCTGGCCGTGCGTCGACTCCGCCGTCTGTTGAACAGGCCTCCGCAACAGGCCGCGGCCGCAGCCACCCTCCAGCTGGTCGATGAGAGCAACCGCTGCCTGTCGAGGTCTCGGCACCTGCTGTCGGCGGAGGAAGCCAGCGGATATGACAACGAGATTGACAGGCTCAGAGCGAGAGAAAGATGCTCCAGGTGAGACTCCTGTGATCTTGGATGGGAATTAGGGATGGGATTTAGGTGGGATGAAGGATAGGATCAAGGATGGAATCAAGGATGGGATCTTGGACGGGATCTAAGGATGTGATCAAGTATGGGATTTAGGATTGGATCTAGGATGGGATCTTGGGAGGGATCTAGAATGGGATCTAGGGATGGGATCTAGTATGGGATTTAGGATTTGATCAAGTATGGGATCTAGTATGGGATCTGGGATGGGATCTTGGATGGGATCTGGGATGGGATCTGGGATGGGATCTAGGATGGGATCTTGGATGGGATCTGGGATGGGATCTGGGATGGGACCTAGAATGTGTTCTAGGATGTGATCTAGGGATGGGATCTGTTATGGGATTTGGGGTGGGATCTAGGAGGTATCTAACTATTGATTAATTAATGACAATTGATTTTGAATCTATTCAAACATGTTATTTATTCTATAAAATATTTTGCAATTAATTTAATATCACTTAATTAAATGATAATTTTATCTACTTTCAGTAGTATTGGCATAGTCGTAATACTGATTTTCGGATTTCTTTTTTATTAAAAACACTTTTGGCTTTAAAATTCTTCTATGAATCAATTGAATTTCGATTACAAAACAACCCAATCTATTGGTCAATTAATTAAAAAACCTATTAATTACTTACCTAATACAACAAATCAATCAGTTTATAGACCTCGCGAAATTGAAATCAAATTTTGTGCAACCAAAGAACAAATCAAAGAACAACAGATTTATGCCAAAATGTACAGCCAAGTCAATACTGAGCAGCAAGTACTCATAGATTTGAGGTGCTGCTAATTCTATAGCAATCCTGCTCAACAGATCTATCCGCTTGACGGAATCTCATTTCCTTGATCAGTCTTTTTAGGATCCCCACGCTTAGCTTTAGCTGTTTAGTTCAATAGTCTCTGGGCAGGAGTGATGCAAGCAAATGATGCGCAGGGACGTGAGGGTGGTAAGGAAAGCCACACACAAAGCGGAAACTTCAAAGAGGAAGCTCCTGGAAGGATAATATGCTATCGGGACACCCTGAGAAGAGATATGGGATCAGAGATGCTGGCCGGAGAGATGGGAAGAGAGAGACTGGGGTAGCAGGTCTGTTTCCTCAAATCCCTTTAATCCATCTTCATAGCATTACCGCATAGCAACTGGGACAGTGATCTACTAATTAAAAAAGGCCGATATCAGTGACTTCCTGCTGCAGTTGTGGGCTCATTCAGTCCGTCTCTTTTAGCCTACGAGAAAATAAAAAGTAAAAGTAGTTATTTTAAATAGATTTATAGATTATAAAAGTGGAACAATACACTTACTGTCTCCATCGCTTCATATGGGGTAGAAATTTTGGATGAGTGAGACGCGGTACCCCAGTCCATGGACTGAACACTGTACACAGACTTTGGAAGCGCGTTTGAAATGCTGCGGCTTTACTTCTGAACTGTTTGTCTTCATAATAATAAAATTAAATTCAGGAGGGCTGCGGGCAATGGCACATCATCTGGTGACACTAGATCCGCAGCCAGCGAGGTGGCAATTCTGCCCATTTCGCTGACTCCTGAGCACACGCGCGCACAGATACCGTACGCAGGCACACGCTCACACAGGCGTGTACATCTGCCCTGACTTTCTCATCGTCAGGCAGTGTACACTCTCACTGTGCATTAGGCGTCAATTGTACGACAAGCCCCCAAGCCTTCTCTCCGCGTCTGCGCCCCAAATGAATGTGGCCTCGCCGCGGAATCGAGCTCAGGGACCTCGGTGCGAGAGGCAAACGCGTTGACCCTTATCTTACCTCATACAATTTGTCTTTTTTAGAAAAATACAAGTAAATAGGTGGACAAGAAAATTATCCAATCAAAGGGATGAATGTAGTCAGTAATACAATTCTGATTTCGCAATTATGGCAAAACTAATGTTGTTTTTATGGCTATGAAAAGAGCTAACTGAATATTGATGGCGTTCAGAAAAAAACACTAGGAAGAGATTGAACGAGCCATAAATCAATAGACTCGAACGAGGGTTCGCTTCTACTAAGTTTCTTTTGCTCCCGCAAGCCCATTGCTTTGATACATTGTGCTTGGGTATGAAGATGCTAATTCTGTTGGCTTGGCCCCGACATTGTTGAGAAAGTGCAGACTCGAATTGGAGAGATTCGAAATGCGAAGACTTTGAAATGAGTGGCGAAATGGGAACTTTTGGCATCTCTCAAATCTCTCTCAAATCTCTCTTAAATCCCTCTCAAATCTCTCTCAAATCTCTCTCAAATCTCTCTCAAATCTTTCTCAAATCTCTCTTAAATCTCTCTCAAATCTCTCTCAAATCTCTCTCAAATCTCTCTCAAGTCTTTCTCAAGTCTCAAATCTCTCTCAAATCTCTCTCAAATCTCTCTCAATCTCTCTCAAATCTCTCTCAAATCTCTCTCAAGTCTCTCTCGAATTTCTCTCAAATCTCTCTCAAATCTCTCTCAAATCTCTCTCAAATCTCTCTCAAGTCTTTCTCAAATCTCTCTCAAATCTCTCTCAAGTCTTTCTCAAATCTTTCTCAAATCTCTCTCAAATCTCTCTTAAATCTCTATCGAATCTTTCTCAAGTCTCTCTCAAGTCTTTCTCGAATCTCTCTCAAATCTCTCTCAAATCTCTCTCAAATCTCTCTCAAATCTCTCTGGAATCTCTCTCAAATCTCTCTCGAATCTCTCTCAAATCTCTCTCAAATCTCTCTCAAATCTCTCTCAAATCTCTCTGGAATCTCTCTCAAATCTCTATCGAATCTTTCTCAAATCTCTCTGGAATCTCTCTCAAATCTCTATCGAATCTTTCTCAAATCTCTCTGGAATCTCTCTCAAATCTCTCTCAAGTCTTTCTCAAATCTCTCTGGAATCTCTCTCAAATCTCTCTCAAGTCTTTCTCAAATCTCTCTCAAATCTCTCTCAAATCTCTATCGAATCTTTCTCAAATCTCTCTGGAATCTCTCTCAAATCTCTATCGAATCTCTCTCAAATCTCTCTCAAATCTCTCTCAAATCTCTCTGGAATCTCTCTGGAATCTCTCTCAAATCTCTCTCAAATCTCTCTGAAATCTCTCTCAAATCTCTATCGAATCTCTCTCAAATCTCTCTCAAATCTCTCTCAAATCTCTCTGGAATCTCTCTCAAATCTCTATCGAATCTCTCTGGAATCTCTCTCAAATCTCTCTCAAGTCTTTCTCAAATCTCTCTCAAGTCTCTCTCAAATCTCTCTCGAATCTCTCTCAAATCTCTCTCAAATCTCTCTCAAATCTCTCTCAAATCTCTCTCAAGTCTTTCTCAAATCTTTCTCAAATCTCTCTCAAATCTCTCTCAAATCTCTCTCAAATCTCTCTCAAATCTCTCTCAAATCTCTCTCAAGTCTTTCTCAAATCTTTCTCAAATCTCTCTCAAATCTCTCTCAAATCTCTCTCTAGTCTTTCTCAAATCTTTCTCAAATCTCTCTCAAATCTCTCTTAAATCTCTATCGAATCTTTCTCAAGTCTCTCTCAAAATATATCTTTCATCTCTCTTCTGCCCCATCGTTAGTCCTCTCGTTTATCCCATATCTCATACTCCACATCGCACTTGCACTAGGGATAAAAAGAATCGAAAATTGGATCAGAGCACACATGTCATTGGCGTTATCCTGGCCCCTGAAACAAACTTTCCCTTCTCTTGCCCCCCTGGAAATAAAATTAGACTGATCTGTGTCACAGCTGCCGCTGCAGCTTCCGCTGTAGCCTTTCGCAGCCGTGTCCGAACAGCAGGTCAACTCGGATTGGATGCAGCTCTGGGGAGGGGGGTAGGTTGCTAGGGCACACTCACCACTCACTGCACCCCCAACCCTGAGCCATCTCTCGTCCTCTCTCCCCTCTCCCCTAACCCCTCAGCCACACTTCTAATCATCCATTCGGTGGCACGTGCAAAACTATTTCTTGAGGCTAGACTAGCAAACAGCAAAGACCAGCCGGCACACTTCTGCCCTAACCCAAGTCCACCCCCCCTGTTTCTTATTTGCTTCGATAGATATGAAATAGTCAAGTCCACACAGACAGGGATAGATCGGGCAGCTGTGATCTCTCGAAACAATCAGGTTAGTTACTATTCCCTTCGGGCACAGAAACGAAGTGAGCAGACATGCTTCGAGTTGATGCCTCATTTGAGTGACAACCTTGGTTGACAGACAGACAAAGGGTCAGCAATGTCCCACTCGTGTGCTCAAAGAAATGCAAGAATTCGGTGAGTTGTTTGACTTTCGACTCAAGCTTGACTTGAGCAGAGGGGCTGGTTTAAGACTAGCTCCTGACAGGTGCCATGATAAATCCTTAAACACCCTGACCCAACCTGAGATGAGACATCCTGACCCACCCTGAAGAATCCTGACCTACTCTGAAGAATCCTGACCTACCCTGAAGAATCCTGACCTACTCTGAAGAATCCTGACCTACCCTGAAGAATCCTGACCTACTCTGAAGAATCCTGACCTACCCTGAAGAATCCTGACCTACTCTGAAGAATCCTGACCTACCCTGAAGAATCCTGACCTACTCTGAAGAATCCTGACCTACCCTGGAGAATCCTGACCTACTCTGAAGAATCTTGACCTACCCTGAAGAATCCTGACCTACTCTGAAGCATCCTGACCTACCCTGAAGAATCCTGACTCACCATGAAGAATCCTGACCTACCCTGAAGAATCCTGACCTACCCTGAAGAATCCTGACCTACCCTGAAGAATCCTTACCTACCCTGAAGAATCCTGACCTACCCTGAAGAATCCTGACCTACTCTGAAGAATCCTGACCTACCCTGGAGAATCCTGACCTACTCTGAAGAATCTTGACCTACCCTGAAGCATCCTGACCTACCCTGAAGAATCCTGACCCATCCTGACCCATAATTTCATATTCTGACCCATTATGACACATCCTGACCCATTTTGACACATCCTGACCCCATTTTGACACATCCTGACCCATTTTGACACATCCTGACTTCATCTTACTGACTATTCTGAACAATCTTCAACGCTGCCCGTGCAGTCGCTGGCTGGACGGCAGTCAGCAGTGGCAGGAGTTCCTGACCGCAGCTCACCTCATGACAGCGGCGGCTGAGAACCTGAGCACAGCTGGCAGCGATGAGCAGGACTGCAAAGGCAGAGAGGCCAAGGCTCGAAGGCTCGCAAAGTCTGCTCAGGCAGCATGGGACAGAACGCACCAGTTGGCCAACTCGCTCCTTTTTGAGCTGGACAACGACGAGATTCCAGAATGCTTCGACAATGTCGCCATCCAGGAGATCAGCGCCAACGAAACGGGCACTGTCAGGAGGCGTCGAAATGGTGAAACTTCGAGATCTGGCAACGGCTGCTCGCCGGCTGCAATCGCTGTTGAAGGCTCCGCAACCAAGTCCGAGGTGTTGCGGCTCTTTCAGCAGCAGCGCGAGAAGCTGGCGAAATCGCAGGAGAACTGGTTCGTTGGCTGCAGTTGAGCACTTTGAGCACCTTAGGAATTCAACGATCTAAGTTATCTTCCAGCTTTCTCACTCTCTCTATCTTATCTCCATCTCACTCTTATCTCCATCTCATTCTTATCTCCATCTCACTTTTATCTCCATCTCACTCTTATCTCCATCTTACTCTTATCTCCATCTCACTCTTATCTCCATCTCACTCTTATCTCCATCTCACTCTTATCTCCATCTCACTCTTATCTCCATCTCACTCTTATCTCCATCTCACTCTTATCTCCATCTCACTCTTATCTCCATCTCACTCTTATCTCCATCTCACTCTTATCTCCATCTCACTCTTATCTCCATCTCACTCTTATCTCCATCTCACTCTTATCTCCATCTCACTCTTATCTCCATCTCACTCTTATCTCCATCTCACTCTTATCTCCATCTCACTCTTATCTCCATCTCACTTCTCTTCCGTCTCACTCTTATCTCCATCTCACTCTTATCTCCATCTCACTCTTAACTCCATCTCACTCTTATCTCCATCTCACTCTTATCTCCATCTCACTCTTATCTCCGTCTCACTCTTATCTCCTACGCACTCCTGAGTGCCCAGTACTCTAAAATAGGCTTTAAAGTGCAGATTAAAACACACAGTCTCATTTAATTAATTAGGCTCGCATAATTATTTGAAAACACTCGCCCAGCTGACCAGTGAGCAGTGGGCACACTTCAATTTTTCCTAGCCAGCTGATTAAATCAATAGCGGCCAACTCGGTCCCAATGGCCCCAGGGCCCGCACTACTTCTGCTTGCCAGCTTTCTGTCTTCAGCCTTCAGACAGTTTCTCTCACTGCCCGACTCAGACAGGAGACTGCTCAAGCCTCGCTAGTTGAGCAGCTCCCAAGGAGAAGAAAAACAAGAGAGGGGATTTTTGTGGGCATGGGAACTGGGGGGAAGCTCCTCATGATCAGTGCTTAGGGATTTGGGAATTAGTTTTGTACAGCCATAGTCCTCATCGATGGATTATTTGGCTGAAAAAAAACTTTATACGACTGCATGAACGATAAATATTGTTTATTAACAGTAGGACTACCAAGCCATTTTGCCGCCCGTTTTTATACCAAGGGGGGAATTTCCCCGCCTGAAAATGTTTCTGCCAGCGCCTGAATGCTTTGGGGGTGACTGATTGGTTGACAGACTAGTCGAGGGTGTCCTGTGGTTGAGCAGCGCCTAATAGTTAGGCTTGAACAGTGAAATTGGAGAAATTCGCGTCAGGGTGTCCATAGTGGCCTAGTTCCACCTGTTGTAGCTCTTGAAGGTCTAGATAGATAAGAGAGATAGATCTAGATGAAGGTCGGTGACCGCCGAAGTCGGAGATGATGCAGGCACATTCGGGTGACATGCTGATAAAGTTTGAAGGTCTGGAAAGGCCGCACTGAGGCGCAGTGCAAATTCGTGTATAGGGGTGTATGAAATACACTAGCTCTTATGGGAAAAATTGGACCTTCGGCCAGAAACATTGAATATCTCGACGATCTGAAGAGCTGGCGATTTGTTTCTTGTTTCAGAAGATGCGCAACAAAAAGTTGGCCCGTGTTCTTGAGTTTCGTGTGCTTGCATTGTTCCGTTCGGGTGCAGCAAAAAAAATTGTCAGGGGGGGGGAAATCCCCCCTCTTGGTAGTTCTACTGTTAAGTACAGCAAAGAGCTTCAGCCTAGGCTAGCTAAGTAAGGTCTATAAGTGTTAAAGTAGGTTTTATTTGCCTAAGAAGTTTTATAAGATGTTTATCAAGGTTTATGGGATGTTTATCAAGGTTTATGGAGTGTTTATCAAGATTTATGGGATGTTTATCAAGGTTTATGGAGTGTTTATCAAGGTTTATTGGGTTTTTATCAAGATTTATGGGATGTTTATCAAGATTTATGGGATGTTTATCAAGATTTATGGGATGTTTATCAAGGTTTATAGGATGTTTATCAAGGTTTATAGGATGTTCATCAAGGGTTATGGGTGTTTATCAAGATTTATGGGTGTTTATCAAGGTTTATGGGTGTTTATCAAGATTTATGGGTGTTTATCAAGGTCATTAGGATGTTTATCAAGATTTATGGGATGTTTATCAAGATTTATGGGATGTTTATCAATATTTATGGGATGTTTATCAAGGTTTATAGGATGTTTATCAAGGGTTACGGGAGTTTATCAATATTTATAGGATGTTTATCAAGATTTATGGGATGTTTATCTATATTTATGGGATGTTTATCAAGATTTATAGGATGTTTATCAAGGTTTATTGGGTGTTTATCAAGATTTATGGGTGTTTATCAAGGTTTATGGGATGGTTATCAAGGTTTATGGGATGTTTATCAAGGTTTATGGAGTGTTTGTCAAGGTTTATTGGATGTTTATCGGATCGTTTTTTCTGGCGTGTGTAAGAATATAAGGTCTGTATAAATGTTTAATTGATGTTTATGAGTGTTTAAGTATGTTTATGATCGCTTAGGCGACTTTGCAGATTTTTACATCTAAAAGTGGGTTGGAAATTGCAAAAACGTTTTTGTGTTTCTCCAGCGAAGGCTGCACTTCGCTTCCACCAAATTTGAGCACAATTCAAGTAGGATTTTGTTTGCAAACAGCTGCAGCTAGGGATTAGGGTTTACATTTTTTATCAACTCAACCAGCCCCAAGCTGAGAGCATGAACCATCCCAACAACGGCCTAGAGATGGGTTAAAAAAAGAGCTAAAAAATTCTTTTACACACAGGGACAGACAGACTCACTAGAAAACATCAGCGCAGATTGTGAAAACATGGCAAATGGAACGTGATTGACTAGAGATAAGATTCAAGAGTGAGAATGGAGACAGTGAGATTAGATTCAAGATAGTGAGAATGGGGACAGTGAGATTAGATTCAAGATAGTGAGAATGGGGACAGTGAGATTAGATTCTAGAGAGAGAGAATAGAGAGAGTGAGATTAGATTCTAGAGAGAGAGAGAATAGAGAGAGTGAGATTAGATTCTAGAGAGAGAGAATAAAGTGAGATTAGACACACATATAACGGTGAGTTATTTCAAGTATTTTATAATGGAAAACTCCATTGGATAACCGCGTGTCTCTTAGAAGCGAGCAGACAAAAGGTACTAGAATAAATCCCAAGATAATTAATGGCGAGTGAGAACTGACTCACATAGAATACAAAAGAGCTCAGACAAAGGTTCCACTGTGAGCTCGCATTAGGAACAGACGGACACGCCCCTCTGCGTTGAGAGGAAAAAACTGAAATATTTTATCTGTGCGGTGTGAGGTCAGGGGTCAGTGTGCGCTTGAGCTGCTTCGCTTGAGGCTATTGGGATAGTTTGCGAGGATTATGATCTGCCCGCCATCGATTTGAGAATGGCTTGTCACGGTCTTTTCCTTTTACTTCCTAGTTGGGGGCTATTTTAGGATAAGCCGACAGATGAGACTGACTGTTGTGATCTGCCCTGCATTATCAGGTGGCTGCCTGCGAAGGAATTAGATTGGGGATTGAGCAGCAACTCAAATGGGATCCGGGTTGTGATTTCGGATCTTGGCTAATCTAGGTTGGGATCTGGGGTAATCTAGGTTGGGATCTTGGATAATCTAGGTAAGGATCTGGGATAATCTAGGTAAGGATATGGGATAATCTAGGTTGGGATCTGGGATAATCTAGGTTGGGATCTGTTAGAATCTTTGTTGGGATCTGGGATAATCTAGGTTGGGATCTGGGATAATCTAGGTTGGGATCTTGGCTAATCTAGGTTGGGATCTTGGATAATCTAGGTTGGGATCTGGGATAATCTAGGTTGGGATCTGGGATAATCTTTGTTGGGATCTGTTAGAACCTTTGTTGGGATCTAGGGTTAGGATCTAGTTCGGTAACTAGGACCAATTTTTGTTGCCTTTTTTTCGATTCACTTTTAAACCTAAACTTCTAAACTTGTCTATCTTATTATTAACAAAAGTGAGTCAAAACTCCACTTAAATGATTCCTCTGCACTGCCTTCTAGAAGACCCTATTTGAGACTTAGCTTCCTCAGAAGCATTATCGATAGTGTAAATCATAAAAAATTCTGGCGATCAAAACTTTTAGCTGCTAGAGGCTTCATGAGCAAAATACCTGATTACTGTGAGCTTGTAGCTTACAATTTAGCTCAAAAAGTAAAAAATGTGAGAATAAGTTTGGGTACACTTAGCGTAGTAGGGCTTCACACAGCTCTACTGCTGCTGCTGCTGCTGCTGCTGCTGCTGCTGCTGCTGCAGGCAGTTGTGCAGGATTTCGGCCGAGATTAAAGAAATTTCTTTTTCTGCGCGTGTAACTCAGACTCACACTTGAGTCAGCCAGCCCCCCTACCCGAGAGGATCCGTGAGGTATTAACTAGCTCTGCAATGCACAACTGGGAGGATGGGATCTGTGTGGCTTTCACTGGGGATTTTAGTAGAGTGGGAAATGTCTAATGGGGAGAATATGTTGCGGCTTCTATTGAGGATGGGAAATGAATGCCCAGAGGATAGTGTGCCAGTTTTATGAGTAGAATGAATTTTGTAAAAAAACGAAATTACTCCTCAACTTGATAGGGGAGAGATGGAGGGAGAGGAGGAGGGATGGAGGGAGAGGAGGAAAGGTGAAGGCAGAAGGAAGAAGAGATGCAGGGAGAAAAGAAGAGATGATGGGAGAGGAGGAGAGATCAAGGGAGAGGAGGAAAGATGAAGGGATAAGGAAGGTGAGATGAAGGGAGAAGGAAGGTGAGATGCAGGGAGAAAAGGAGAGATGATGGGAGAAGGGAGGAGAGTTGAAGGGAGAGGAGGAGAGATCAAGGGAGAGGAGGAGAGATGAAGGGAGAAGGAATGTGAGATGAAGGGAGAAGGAAGGTGAGATGAAGGGAGAAGGAAGGTGAGATGAAGGGAGAAAAGGAGAGATGAAGGGAGAAGGAAGGAGAGATGATGGGAGATGGAAGGAGAGATGATGGGAGATGGAAGGAGAGATGAAGGGAGAAGGAAGGAGAGATGATGGGAGATGGAAGGAGAGATGATGGGAGAAGGAAGGAGAGATGATGGGAGAAGGAAGGAGAGATGATGGGAGATGGAAGGAGAGATGATGGGAGAAGGAAGGAGAGATGATGGGAGAAGGAAGGAGAGATGATGGGAGAAGGAAGGAGAGATGATGGCAGAAGGAAGGAGAGATGATTGAAGAAGGAAGGAGAGATGATGGAAGAAGGAAGGAGAGATGATGGAAGAAGGAAGGAGAGATGATGGAAGAAGGAAGGAGAGATGATGGAAGAAGGAAGGAGAGATGATGGGAGAAGGAAGGAGAGATGATGGGAGAAGGAAGGAGAGATGATGGGAGATGGAAGGAGAGATGATGGGAGATGGAAGGAGAGATGAAGGGAGAAGGAAGGAGAGATGATGGGAGATGGAAGGAGAGATGATGGGAGATGGAAGGAGAGATGATGGGAGAAGGAAGGAGAGATGATGGGAGATGGAAGGAGAGATGATGGGAGAAGGAAGGAGAGATGATGGGAGAAGGAAGGAGAGATGATGGGAGATGGAAGGAGAGATGATGGCAGATGGAAGGAGAGATGATGGCAGATGGAAGGAGAGATGATGGAAGAAGGAAGGAGAGATGATGGCAGAAGGAAGGAGAGATGATGGCAGAAGGAAGGAGAGATGATGGAAGAAGGAAGGAGAGATGATGGCAGAAGGAAGGAGAGATGATGGCAGATGGAAGGAGAGATGATGGAAGAAGGAAGGAGAGATGATGGCAGAAGGAAGGAGAGATGATGGCAGAAGGAAGGAGAGATGATGGAAGAAGGAAGGAGAGATGATGGCAGAAGGAAGGAGAGATGATGGAAGAAGGAAGGAGAGATGATGGCAGAAGGAAGGAGAGATGATGGAAGAAGGAAGGAGAGATGATGGCAGAAGGAAGGAGAGATGATGGCAGAAGGAAGGAGAGATGATGGAAGAAGGAAGGAGAGATGATGGCAGAAGGAAGGAGAGATGATGGAAGAAGGAAGGAGAGATGATGGCAGAAGGAAGGAGAGATGATGGCAGAAGGAAGGAGAGATGATGGAAGAAGGAAGGAGAGATGATGGCAGAAGGAAGGAGAGATGATGGAAGAAGGAAGGAGAGATGATGGCAGAAGGAAGGAGAGATGATGGAAGAAGGAAGGAGAGATGATGGCAGAAGGAAGGAGAGATGATGGCAGAAGGAAGGAGAGATGATGGAAGAAGGAAGGAGAGATGATGGCAGAAGGAAGGAGAGATGATGGAAGAAGGAAGGAGAGATGATGGAAGAAGGAAGGAGAGATGATGGCAGAAGGAAGGAGAGATGATGGAAGAAGGAAGGAGAGATGATGGAAGAAGGAAGGAGAGATGAAGGGCGAGACAAGGGAAGGCGTGACAGTGTTGGTTTTTTATACAGTCAAGAGGACGCAGAGGCATGGACTGAGAGAATGAGACAAAGGAATCAAATGAAGAGTCAGACAGACGGGCAGAC
Organism: Macrostomum hystrix; assembly: GCA_950097015.1. NCBI lineage: Eukaryota > Metazoa > Platyhelminthes > Macrostomidae > Macrostomum > Macrostomum hystrix. The sequence continues at coordinate 21,966,378 of CATNEN010000001.1, forward strand.
AGTTTCCCCAGGTATGGGAGAATGTTTTTCTCCAGGGCACTAACTTGGATCAAATCGGGCTTGTAACTCACGAAAACAAAGCCGTGACAAAAAGCTCACGCGATGCACGAGTTGTTTTTCTCCTGTTTCAGCGTGTTTTTTTCGCTTGTAACATTTTTTTCTGAAAATACACAATGACAATTGAAATCCAGCGACAGATCTAACAATGCCAGTGGCGAGCGGGAGGTCGAGGGTTCGAACTTCGGCCCTCATCTCAGGGAAGCACTTTTGTGCCATTGAGCAAGAAACTTAACTCCCTGGTACCCATTTAACAACTGGTTGAACTGAAGCAATGCCCAGTTAATGTTAATGCTAAAGGAGTGGGGAATCGAACCCCCGACGCTAACGAATAGGCTACAACCTTTATTGTAGGCCGCATACCGACAGAATTAAAGTTGCTCTTATCGTGGGCCCTCCTGGCAGGCCTACGCACACACACAAGGACGTTGGGATGGATTTTTCATGTTATCCCCATTCAGTGGGCGGGTTGGCTGTCAAGGACTTTCCGGGTGGTGAGTAGTGGACTCAAACAGCACAGAAGCGCTTTTGTTGGCAGGATTAAAGGATCCGTGAAACGGCAGAGCTGGGGGCATCACTTGGGAAGTTAGTGACGTTGTGCTTGATGTTTTCTGCTTGAATAGGCAAGCGGGTATTGCGAGGACTTGCTTCTAGAAGCATAATTTACAACAGCAACAACAGCGAAGATTTTCTCTACTTTTGGCTTGAGGTCGGGTCAAGTGGACCGAGGGTGTCAGTGAGGGATCCGGCTGGTCTTTGGGGATACTTGGAAATTGGTTTCTGTTACAAAATTTCCTTGATGATATACTTAATGAGAGGACGAGATGAAAGAAGCTAAGAGGAGAGGAGAGGAGAGGAGAGGAGAGGAGAGAAAAGCAGAGGAGAGGAGAGGAGAGGAGAGGAGAGGAGGAGAGGAGAGGAGTGGAAAGGAGAGGAGAGGAGAGGAGAGGAGAGGAGAGGAGGAGAGGAGAGGAGTGGAAAGGAGAGGAGAGGAGAGAAGAAGAGAGGAGAGGAGAGGAGAGCAGAGGAGAGGAAAGGAGAGGAGAGGAAAGGAGAGGAGAGGAGAGGAGAGGAGAGGAGAGGAGAGGAGAGGAGAGGAGAGGAGAGAAGAGGAGAGGAAAGGAGAGGAGAGGAAAGGAGAGGAGAGGAGAGGAGAGGAGAGGAGAGGAGAGGAGAGGAGAGGAGAGGAGAGGAGAGGAGAGGAGAGAAGAGGAGAGGAGAGGAGGAGAGGAGAGGAGAGCAGAGGAGAGGAAAGGAGAGGAGAGGAAAGCAGAGGAGAGGAGAGGAGAGAGAGAAGTAGAATGCATGTGAGGCATTGCAGGTTAATTCACAGTCTCACTGTTTTGGGGTTGAAAGATGGCAAATTAAACATTTTAGAATGATAACAGCTGAATTAATTTCGAGACTAGACTCATTTTCATTGTTGCCAAAAGGCTTTTCTAATTGCAATTCAATTCGTTTGAATCGATACAAAAGAATTGGTTCATCTTTTTCAAATTGAATTTCCATCAGCTACAAATGTTGAAGCAGGTAAATCTTAGATTATATCCTTTGCTTCAAAAGCAAAATACGCTTTTCATTACCTAAGAAGGGACTGAGTCCAGACTCAGCCGCTACACATTCTAGTGAGCTTCAGCCACAGTACCAGCCTCTGGTGTTTATTTTATTCTTAATTTTCTTGAACGAGCTCAGAATTTTGCTCAAGATTGGAAACTGAAAAGTACTTTGTAAGCGGGTCAGACTGGTGACAAAGCAAGGCGGATGTCCAGTGGACTTTGGACCATCGGTGGATGGACAAGAATCAGTTTTTTAAATGGGAAACTGCTACTAAAAAGCATGTAGGGATCAGGAACCAGTACACTAAACGATGTGTCCGACCTATAAGTCAATCAAAATGATAATTCTGGATGCGAGGTTATAGCTTCTGATTATTTCACAAGCGACACATTTCACAAATTAATCTGATTAAATTAAATTCTACCAGCGTTGGTCTAACCTACTCGTGACTTTTTTATTTGCTGTTTCGTTAAAGAAAATATAATTAATAAATTTATATATTGAAATATGTAGAGGAAATGAGAGTAGAGGAGAGGAGAGTAGAGGAGAGGAGAGGAGAGGAGAGGAGAGGAGAGGAGAGGAGAGGAGTGGAGAGGTAGAGGAGAGGTGAGGAGAGGAGAGGAGAAGAGAGGAAAGGTGAGGAGAGCAGAGTAGAGGTGAGGAGAGGAGAGGAGAGGAGAGGAGAGGAGAGGAGAGGTGAGGAGAGGAGAGGAGAAGAGAGGAGAAGAGAGGAAAGGTGAGGAGAGCAGAGTAGAGGTGAGGAGAGGAGAGGTGAGGAGAGGAGAGGAGAAGAGAGGAGAAGAGAGGAAAGGTGAGGAGAGCAGAGTAGAGGTGAGGAGAGGAGAGGAGAGGAGAGGAGAGGAGAAGAGAGGAGAAGAGAGGAAAGGTGAGGAGAGCAGAGTAGAGGTGAGGAGAGGAGAGGTGAGGAGAGGAGAGGAGAAGAGAGGAGAAGAGAGGAAAGGTGAGGAGAGCAGAGTAGAGGAGAGGAGAGGAGAGGAGAGGAGAGGTGAGGAGAGGAGAGGAGAAGAGAGGAAAGGTGAGGAGAGCAGAGTAGAGGTGAGGAGAGGAGAGGAGAAGAGAGGAAAGGTGAGGAGAGCAGAGTAGAGGTGAGGAGAGGAGAGGAGAAGAGAGAAGAGGTGAGGAGAGCAGAGTAGAGGTGTGGAGAGGAGAGGAGAAGAGAGAAGAGGTGAGGAGAGGAGAGGAGAGGTGAGGAGAGGAGAGAAGAGGAGAGGAGAGGAGAGGAGAGGAGAGGAGAGAAGAGGTGAGGAGAGCAGAGTAGAGGTGTGGAGAGGAGAGGAGAAGAGAGAAGAGGTGAGGAGAGGAGAGGAGAGGTGAGGAGAGGAGAGAAGAGGAGAGGAGAGGAGAGGAGAGGAGAGGAGAGAAGAGGTGAGGAGAGCAGAGTAGAGGTGAGGAGAGGAGTGGAGAAGAGAGAAGAGGTGAGGAGAGCAGAGTAGAGGTGAGGAGAGCAGAGCAGAGGTGAGGAGAGGAGAGGAGAGGAGAGGTGAGGAGAGGAGAGGTGAGGAGAGGAGAGGAGAAGAGAGGAAAGGTGAGGAGAGCAGAGTAGAGGTGAGGAGAGGAGAGGAGAAGAGAGAAGAGGTGAGGAGAGCAGAGTAGAGGTGTGGAGAGGAGAGGAGAAGAGAGAAGAGGTGAGGAGAGGAGAGGAGAGGTGAGGAGAGGAGAGAAGAGGAGAGGAGAGGAGAGGAGAGGAGAGGAGAGAAGAGGTGAGGAGAGCAGAATAGAGGTGAGGAGAGGAGAGGAGAAGAGAGAAGAGGTGAGGAGAGCAGAGTAGAGGTGTGGAGAGGAGAGGAGAAGAGAGAAGAGGTGAGGAGAGGAGAGGAGAGGTGAGGAGAGGAGAGAAGAGGAGAGGAGAGGAGAGGAGAGGAGAGGAGAGAAGAGGTGAGGAGAGCAGAGCAGAGGTGAGGAGAGGAGAGGAGAGGAGAGGTGAGGAGAGGAGAGGAGAAGAGAGGAAAGGTGAGGAGAGCAGAGTAGAGGTGTGGAGAGGAGAGGAGAAGAGAGAAGAGGTGAGGAGAGGAGAGGAGAGGAGAGGTGAGGAGAGGAGAGAAGAGGAGAGGAGAGGAGAGGAGAGGAGAGGAGAGAAGAGGTGAGGAGAGCAGAGTAGAGGTGAGGAGAGGAGAGGAGAAGAGAGAAGAGGTGAGGAGAGCAGAGTAGAGGTGAGGAGAGCAGAGCAGAGGTGAGGAGAGGAGAGGAGAAGAGAGGAGAGGTAAGGAGTGGAGTAACTCCAGTGTTGTGCTTTTAGAGTAAAACTGTTCTGTCCATGGACTGTGAGGGGCTGCCACCAGCACATGCAAGTGCTGGCTGCTCAAGGACAATATGTTCTTGGAATGAGTTTTTAACTCCTGACTTTAATGTCAAAAACTCGAAACTGTTGAAAATAATTGCATAACCGCTAACAATACTCACACTCTTATAATAATTATGATAAGCAAATGATAGTGTAAAATGTCCACATGCGCAGCCATCTGAGCCGCAAGAAATCCAGATTAAGATGTTCAAAATATGTTCTAAATGCTGCGAATTAGGATATTAGTGAGGGCGTAGCGCAGCTGTTCCCTGCGAGTAGCTCTTGCTTCTTCTTTCACTTTCTTCATTTCCTACTCAAAGATGCAGCACTTCGGGCGAGTCGGGGATGCGTCACGATGAGGACTGGATGCTTTAATTATTAGCAGCGGGACTATTTTGCCAGTTTCGCCACCCCCCTGTGGGAGTCTCCGGGGAGCCATGCGCTTGTTCTTTCTCGCGTGCAGCTCCCAAGCGGTGCCAATCCCATTCATTCGCCCAACTGGTGATCATTTTTTTGGGCGAGAAGGAAACAACCGGAACGGGATCTCACAGTCAAGCCGATGGGATTTTGTGGGGCTTTGCAACAACTGCCCGGCTTGGCGGCTTGATTTCAAGCGCGTAGCTTTTTCTCTTGTCGATGAGTCATCCCACAAGGCGAGACATGACCCACCTATGCTCACTGAATGCAATGGAATTATCCCATTGGGAATAAATTATCCCAAGAAAATTATCCCACGAAGAAGGAAATTATCCCCTTCAATAAGGAAAGTTTCCCATCAAGAAAGAAATTATCCCGTCTACAATGGAAATTATTCCATTAAGAAAGAAATTATCCCGTCAGTTAGGAAATTATCTCATCAGTTAGGAAATTATCCCATCAGTTAGGAAATTATCCCATCAGTTAGGAAATTATCCCATCAGTTAGGAAATTATCCCATCAGTTAGGAAATTATCACGTCAGTTAGGAAATTATCACGTCAGTTAGGAAGTTATCCCATCAGTTAGGAAATTATCCCATCAACAAGGAAATTATCCCATCAAGTCGATGAAAATATCCCATCGTCTTATAAGAGTATTCTGTCAAGCTTAAGTAATGAATTTCATCGATATTATTCAGTACTAAAGTGTGTAGTTGCTGCATAAGCGAAGAGTCTCCACCGGCACCACCCCAGGCCTCTTGAATTTGTCTGTCTCTCGGAGCTCCCTTCTCAATCGGTTTCTCGCACTAATGAGGCCTAATACCGCCTGGCACACGATCTGCCCCCCCCCAGTTTCCTTATCATCCCAGGCCCCGGTTGCTTGCACAGGCCTCCCTACTTTCACCTCTGCTCCTGCTGCTAATCCTGCTGCTGCTGCCTGTTCCTAGAGATTTCTCGCGATTCTGCCGTCGCCAAGCTATAGGGAGGAATTGTGGCATGTAGTCTCTTTAATTACACTTAGCCATCTGGCCCAGACAGGAGAGAAGCGGTTAAGAAGGCCTGGCAATTATTTTTTGGATTGTGCTTTGCATCTCCTAGAAGAACTGAATTGGAAAGGATTGAAAAATGATTATCTAATCGTTAAAATAACAGCTTACTGGTACGAGACAGGAACCAGTAGTGAGTGATGACCAACTCAATGACTGGAGTGATGGCAAACTCAATGACTGGAGTGATGACCAACTCAATGACTGGAGTGATGACCAACTCAATGACTGGAGTGATGACCAACTCAATGACTGGAGTGATGACCAACTCAATGACTGGAGTGATGACCAACTCAATGACTGGAGTGATGGCAAACTCAATGACTGGAGTGATGGTAAACTCAATGACTGGAGTGATGACCAACTCAATGACTGGAGTGATGGCAAACTCAATGACTGGAGTGATGACTAAATGAATGACTGGAGTGATGACCAACACAATGACAGGAGTGATGACTAAATGAATGACTGGAGTGATGACCAACTCAATGACTGGAGTGATGACTAAATGAATGACTGGAGTGATGACCAACACAATGACAGGAGTGATGACTAAATGAATGACTGGAGTGATGACCAACTCAATGACTGGAGTGATGACTAAATGAATGACTGGAGTGATGACCAACACAATGACAGGAGTGATGACTAAATGAATGACTGGAGTGATGACCAACTCAATGACTGGAGTGATGACTAAATGAATGACTGGAGTGATGACCAACACAATGACAGGAGTGATCACCAAAATGAATGACTGGAGTGATGACCAACACAATGACTGGAGTGATGACCAACTCGATGACTAGACTAATGACTATCTAAATGACTGAAGTCATGACCAAAGTCCCTTAATGAGCGGTGTGATGACCCACTGAGTGACCAGAGTGATGACCACTTAAACTACGTGTCTATTTAGAAGAGGAGGGCAATGACCGGACGAATGACTCATGAGGGTGTACTGTATTTGATTAGTTGCATAATTATCTGTAAAAGACCGGCATGTCTGCCCCAATTAACGGGTCGGTGTCATTCAACAATGTCTCGGACTTTCAAGTGCTTGGACTGCAATTAGGACGTTTAAAATTCGTCATTAGCCGCACAACAATATACTTTATTTTTTAATTCTACTATCCGCATAAAACTGCAGGGCAGAATTTGGTAGAAGAGAAAAAACATTGGCAGCAAATTGGCAGCAAATGAATTTCTTCACTTTTCTCACTTCTCTCCGCTTTGCAGAGCCCGATAGTCAGCGAAATTGAGCCGCTGAAGTGGCGGGGTAGCCCGGTCAGTGGACTATTGGATTTCGGAAAGTGTTGGCGAGATTAGGCAAGCTTTAAAGTGGATGAGAGCTTGGGACGATGAAAGCGATAAGACAGAGGAGCTGGCTGTGATGAGGGGTTGAGGTGCCAAGCGGGCTCACTTTCCTGTTTTCTGCATTTCTGGCTCAGGGTATTTGCCTCTGAGAGAAGAAAATTGGAAACCTTGAGATAGGTGGGGGCGCTTGTTGTACTTTTGTGCGCTCGTGGCATTTCGTTTGAGATTGAGCACAGATTAAATAGTGCCACACCAGTGCAATGTCCTGCAGTCTTATAGGCATCACACCCGTGCAATGCGCCACATTCTATGGCATCACACCCGTGCAATGCACCACAGTCTATGGCATCACACCCGTGCAATGCACCACAGTCTATGGCATCACACCCGTGCAATGCACCACAGTCTATGGCATCACACCCGTGCAATGCACCACAGTCTATGGCATCACACCCGTGCAATGCACCGCAGTCTATAGCATCACACCCGTGCAATGCACCACATTCTATGGCATCACACCCGTGCAATGCACCACATTCTATGGCATCACACCCGTGCAATGCACCACAATATATAGTATCATACCCGTGCAATGCACCACAATATATAGTATCATACCCGTGCAATGCACCACAGTCTACAGCATCACACCCGTGCAATGCACCACAGTCTATGGCATCACACCCGTGCAATGCACCGCAGTCTATAGCATCACACCCGTGCAATGCACCACATTCTATGGCATCACACCCGTGCAATGCACCACATTCTATGGCATCACACCCGTGCAATGCACCACAATATATAGTATCATACCCGTGCAATGCACCACAGTCTACAGCATCACACCCGTGCAATGCACCACATTCTATGGCATCACACCCGTGCAATGCACCACAATCTATGGCATCACACCCGTGCAATGCACCACAATATATAGCATCACACCCGTGCAATGCACCACATTCTATGGCATCACACCCGTGCAATGCACCACAATATATAGTATCATACCCGTGCAATGCACCACAGTCTACAGCATCACACCCGTGCAATGCACCACATTCTATGGCATCACACCCGTGCAATGCACCACATTCTATGGCATCACACCCGTGCAATGCACCACAATATATAGTATCATACCCGTGCAATGCACCACAGTCTACAGCATCACACCCGTGCAATGCACCACATTCTATGGCATCACACCCGTGCAATGCACCACATTCTATGGCATCACACCCGTGCAATGCACCACAATATATAGTATCATACCCGTGCAATGCACCACAGTCTACAGCATCACACCCGTGCAATGCACCACAGTCTACAGCATCACACCCGTGCAATGCACCACATTCTATGGCATCACACCCGTGCAATGCACCACATTCTATGGCATCACACCCGTGCAATGCACCACAATATATAGTATCATACCCGTGCAATGCACCACAGTCTACAGCATCACACCCGTGCAATGCACCACATTCTATGGCATCACACCCGTGCAATGCACCACATTCTATGGCATCACACCCGTGCAATGCACCACAATATATAGTATCATACCCGTGCAATGCACCACAGTCTACAGCATCACACCCGTGCAATGCACCACAGTCTACAGCATCACACCCGTGCAATGCACCACATTCTATGGCATCACACCCGTGCAATGCACCACATTCTATGGCATCACACCCATGCAATGCACCACAATATATAGTATCATACCCGTGCAATGCACCACAGTCTACAGCATCACACCCGTGCAATGCACCACATTCTATGGCATCACACCCGTGCAATGCACCACATTCTATGGCATCACACCCGTGCAATGCACCACATTCTATGGCATCACACCCGTGCAATGCACCACAATATATAGTATCATACCCGTGCAATGCACCACAGTCTACAGCATCACACCCGTGCAATGCACCACATTCTATGGCATCACACCCGTGCAATGCACCGCAGTCTATAGCACCTCACCCGTGCAATGCACCACAATTTACGATTTATTAAACTCGTGCAGGAAAAACTTAATTAAGTAATTCTGTCTCATAGTCTCACACATCGTCGCGAAAAATTTATAATCTTTGTCACGACATGCTAAACCCCACAAGCCAGGTGGGATTTCCAATAGGGATATAGATAAGGGATCAACTTCTGCTTTCGTGTTCAGTCGAATCTTTCCGGTGTGTCAGGCAGGTGAGCAGAGGTCTGTCCCAATCTGCACGAAGCAGATGGATTGACCTAGGATCTGTGTCGCTGGCGAGTTGACATTTTTACACCTGAAACCTGACCTGCTGAATGGGACTGCGGAATGAGCATTGGTGAGCTCATTGCGGTGATGGATAGAATCAAAAGCTGGTCATACAACGAAGAAATATTTAACTACTTTGTTTAATTTAGACAATGTTAAGAATTACTTAATGAACAATTAAAAATAAGATTCGACTACATTGCGTACGTTTATTCAGTCCATGGACTGGGGGTACGCCACACCCACCATTAATTACCCTTTCAACAGCCGGGTGAACTGAAGCAATGCAGAGTTAAGTGTCTTGCTAAAGTACACAAATTGTTCCGCTAGAGCCAGGAATCGAACCCTCGACCTTCAACTCGCTTTCACCAATTGGCTGCACCGAAATTAATGTTAGTGCTAAGAAGTGCTAACATTATTACATTTGCCACACAAGTCTCACGTAGCAACTAAAAGGCAATAACTATTGCATTTAATTCAAGTCGTCGAGGAATCAATTCTAGAAATTGCTTTTCTAAACTCAAACCATACAAGCTGTCACTCACAAACTCTGAGTGGTGAGTGTGCTCATTTTCCATTTATTCTCAGGCGACTAGGACAAAGATCATAGCATCCAGTTAATCCCCGTGAGCGATAAGAGATTATGCCCTTGGCCTAGATAGTTTTATATCCTGGAGTTGCACTGAGCTGTGAGCATGTGTGTGTTTCTTGTCTCAGTCCCCTTGAGATCATCCACCGTAGCTTGAGTTCAGATCTCCATCAACTCCAGACTCCTACTCACTGCTCGGTTCTCAACTCGATGCGCATTAGGAGAGTGATAAATAGAGGAAAATCGGCTTAAAGAGATTCTTGAGCAGTTAGTTGTATTAAAAGTGCATAAATAAGCTAAAGGAATTCCTGCCGCACTCGCTTCACTCAGCTAGCATTGAACTGAAAATGTGACACATTATTTTTGCATAACTATTCAAAGCCTTTGGTCGTAAAAAAGCTTATTGTTTGTTGCATTTCAACTACTGATCACTGAAGTGTGAGTAGTGCAGTTGGGCTTGAATAAAAAGGTTATTTCAACTGAATTAATGAGCTGTGATAGTTTTTATTAGTGGGTTGTGGATAGTAGTTTATAAACATTAATTATTCATATATAATGGGTTGTGAGTACTAATTAATTACAACAGAGGTTGTAGCCTAGTGGTTAGGGCGTCGGACTCACGACTTGAAGGTCGGGGGTTCGATTCCCGACTCCACTGGAACAATTTTCGTCCGTTAGCAAGACACTTAACTCTGCATTGCTTCAGTTCACCCAGCTGTTAAATGGGTACCAGCATCAGCTGGGATAATTGAAGGTGGGTGTGGCGTCCCCCCAGTCCGTGGACTGAACAGCTGTACGCAGCCTTCAGATGCGCCGCGCCGCTGCGGCTGTGCTGTCGGCTGCACATCTGACCCAATTGGGGCAGGTGTAATAAAAAAAAGAGTACTAATTATACTAATTGATAACTTGATAAAATGATTGATCGATTGACTATTACGAGTCTATAGATTAGATCGATGACCTGATTGATTGATACATCAATTGTTTTTAAAAAGAGTGGCTTTTTTATCTATTTTTGGGCAAAATATTTTTGGACTCCTATTTTGGATAAGATTCATAACAAATGATAATAATTTTTGTAGGAGGGCTGCGGGCAATGGCACATCATTTCGTGACACTAGACCCGCAGCCAGCGAGGATGCAATTCTGCCCGTTTCGCTGACTCCTGAGCACAGGTGTGTACATCTGCCCTGACTTTCTCATCGTCAGGCAGTGTACACTCTCACTGTGCCTTGGAGGTTGGCCCTTAAGGGTGTAAATTGTACGACAAGCCCCCAAAGCCTTCTGTCCGCGGCTGCGCCCCAAATGAATGTGACCTCGCCGCGGAATCGAGCTCAGGGACCTTGGTGCGAGAGGCAAACGCGTTAGACCGCTCTGCCACCGACCCTCCCATTATAAATCGTGGATGTGTTTTAATTGATTGGATCAATAAATATAATCATCTTGTCAATTAACTAATTGATAATTGACTGTCAAGAGTTCGATTCTCAACCATCGCAGCAGCAGCTCGACTGCAGAGGCGCCAGCAGCCGTCAAGAAGGGGGGCCATCTAGCTTCAGCGGATGTCTGCCTGTCCTGGCTAGCCGAGGCCTCCAAAGCTGCAGCCGAGGCGGACCGATGGCAGGCCGACCTTCTCTGCTGGGACAATCTGGCTTGTCTGCGCAGAGTTCAGGCGAGATACTCGGCGCTGCAGATTGGCCTGGAGGCTGAAGGCATTCGACTGAAGTCTCTACAGGATGAGGCCGGCTGCCTGGGACAGAACGGCTCCGCGGCGGAGACTAACGGCAAGGACACGGCGTCTGCGTCCTTGACGTCGACTGAATTCTCAGAGGAGCTGCGGGATCGACTGGATGAGGTAAGGCGAGTTGTTATCAGAGTGCTGTTTGAGAAGCTTTGAGAATCGCTGGATTATCGAGAACATCGGATTATCGAAATCAGTGGATTATAGAGAGCAGTGGATTATCGAAATCAGTGGATTATCGAGAACAGTGGATTATCGAGAACAGTGGATTATCGAGAACGGTGGATTATAGAGAGCAGTGGATTATCGAGAACGGTGGATTATCGAGAACGGTGGATTATCGAGAACGGTGGATTATCGAGCGCAGTGGATTATCGAGAACGGTGGATTATCGAGAACAGTGGATTATCGAGAACGGTGGATTATCGAGAACGGTGGATTATCGAAATCAGTAGATTATAAAGAATAGTGGATTATCGAGAACAGTGGATTATCGAGAACGGTGGATTATCGAAATCAGTAGATTATAAAGAATAGTGGATTATCGAGGACGGTGGATTATTGAGAACGGTGGATTATCGAGAACAGTGGATTATCGAGAACGGTGGATTATGGAGAACGGTGGATTATTGACATCCCGTCAATTATCCCTCATTTCCCCAGGCCAGCGCACAGTACCGTCGCCTGCAGCAGCAGTTCTCAGACAGGCAGCTCAGCCTTGAGCAGTCAGTCGGCAATCTGGAGTCTCTGCTCGCTGATCTGGACGACCTGAGCGGCTGGACCCGAACTCAGTTGGTCAGCTCGCCGCCGGCTTCAGCGGCCGACATGTCGGCTGAGCAGCGGCTGCAGCTGGCTGACATTGACGACGATGACTGGGAGCAGCGAGTTCTGGCGATGCAGCGGCTGAGGGATTCGCTGAGCTCGGCGACTCAAGGGGCCCAGCAGCAGCAGCAGCAGCAGCAGCAGCAGCAGCAAAGTGTTGCTAGGTAGGTGAAAAAACCACAGAATCTCACCAAGGAATCGATGGATTCCGTGGCGAATCGATGACGCGTCGGACTCACGACCTGAAGGTCAGGGGTTCGATTCCCGACTCCACTGGAACAATGGGTACCAGCACCAGCTGGGGTAATTGGGGGTGGGTTTGGCGTCCCCCCAGTCCATGGACTGTACGCAGCCTTCAGATGCGCCGCGCAATAGCTGCGGCTGTGCTGTCGGCTGCACATCTGGCCCAATCGGGACAGGTGTAATCAATTCAATTAATTACGGAGCGTGACACAATCTGTCCAAAGCATCGGGCGAATTTCCCCAGGAAAATCGAAGGCAGGCATTAACTCTCGATTAGAAAACGTTTTTTTTCAATATTGCATGGCTAAATCGATTCCACCGCTGTTCACAGTAGGCTCCAGGAGGCTTCTGAAAGTCTTCAAAATCGCCTGCGCCAGCTCGAGTCCAACTGGCTCAGGTTGATGGAGTTGCGAGCGGCGGTTTGCAGCCAGCAACAGAAAGAAGAAGTGCAACTGGAGCAGCAAAAGCAGCCGCTGCAGAGTCAGCAGAGTTCAAAGCCGGCAGCTGAGCAGCAGCAGCAGCAGCAGCAGCAGCAGCAGCCTTTGGTTGAATGGTTGGAGCGTTCTCAAGCCTTCTTAACTAGCCAGCGAGTTGTGATTGGTCGAATATTTGACGCGGATGATGTGAGCGTTGCTTTGAAAAATTTCAATACTTAAATTCGAATATTTCTACTCATAACGTATCTGTCAGTAGTGTAGTGCGCACTTTTTCAGGTCTTATTAAAGTACTTAGAAAAATCATTTGTAATTTTTTTTGAACTTACGAGCAAGCCAAGATTGGGATTTCATCTGTCTGTCTCTCTGTTAAAGAGCAGACAGATGTTCCTACCCACAGTGAGTGGATGTCAGTCCTTTGTCGCTTGCTAGTCCGTTTGAAGAAGTGCAAAAAAGATCTAAAAATCATTTCAACCAGGTGTCTAATATTTTAGTGGGGCTTTCTACCTTTTCTCATTTGAGCAACGAATTGTACTTTATATTGTAAATTTAAGAGATAATTATTTGATAGAATTTAATTGATAGATAAATAGATAGAAAGATAGATAGATAGATAGATAGATAGATAGATAGATAGATAGATAGATAGATAGATAGATAGATATATAGATAGATAGATAGATAGATAGATAGATTTGATAGATTTGATAGATTTGATAGATTGAATTTGATAGAATTTAATTTAAGAGATATTATTTGATGGAATTCGTGAGAATCTTTATATTAATGAAGAAAAATCTAAGGCTTTTAGAAGAAATAATATTTTAACAACTGTCTCTGCTTCAACCCCATTGCCAGTCGGACATTTCCCAGCAGTCGGTGGGGAGCCTTGACAGCCTGTCACCTATTGAAGCAGTGGCCAAGGCCAAGTCCCTACTCTCTGAGCTGGCGTCGAATCACCGGGCCAAGCTTAGGGAGGCCAGGATCACTCTTAGGCGCAGACCTGATGCTGCGAACGCTGGACTGGGTGAGTGAAGAACACCTGCTGTTAGACAGAGCTGTTCTCATGTTAGACAGAGCTGTTCTCATGTTAGACAGAGCTGTTCTCATGTTAGACAGAGCTGTTCTCATGTTAGACAGAACTGTTCTCATGTTAGATAGAGCTGTTCTCATGTTAGACAGAGATTTTCTCATGTTAGACAGAACTGTTCTCATGTTAGACAGAGCTGTTCTCATGTTAGACAGAGATGCTCTCATGTTAGACAGAACTGTTCTCATGTTAGACAGAGCTTAGGTTTCGCATGCAGATGCGGCTTATACAAAGAAACTTGAGTTCTTTTTTCACAAAGTACTCAAAGAGAATCAAAAGCAACACAGAAAAATACAAAAGTGCCAGGCCAAGCAAAATAAATTCATGAGTTCTGAAAACTTCTCGGTTTTGGCTCTAAATCGGAGAAAGTCCCTCAGCGGCATCAGTCCCTTAATTATAATACTTGGAAGCTGCACGAGACTTCACTTCGTGGAGTGGGGAAGAGGGAGTGAAACAGAATAAGATATTGTATGCCGCAAGCCACTATATGATGCTATGCATATACTTACTACGGGTCCTGAGACTGCATTTGAGTCTTAAGTAGACCTCGACTCGAAGTCCAGACTGCTGAGCTAAAAAAAGTTTCCTAACTCGCAAGCAGCCCTTAATCTGCCCAGCCGGCAAACTTTGCAAACTATTTAACAGCCGAGAGTTTAGAAAACTCGCGTGTGGGAAAGCTTTGAAACTCAGTTAGCGGAATATAATCCTTAAGGGAGTAGAATTTTGAAAGAAATTTTTTAAATTCTGCCTTAGATTTGAATATATTTTGTCGCGAAATTTCCTCCGCTCAGATCCCACCGCTCAGATCCCACCGCACAGATCCCACCGCTCAGATCCCACCGCTCAGATCCCATCGCTCAGATCCCACCGCTCAGATCCCACCGCTCAGATCCCACCGCTCAGAGCCCACCGCTCAGATCCCACCGCTCAGATCCCACCGCTCAGATCCCACCGCTCAGATCCCATCGCTCAGATCCCACCGCTCAGATCCCACCGCTCAGATCCCACCGCTCAGATCCCACCGCTCAGAGCCCACCGCTCAGATCCCGTCGCTCAGATCCCACCGCTCAGATCCCATCGCTCAGATCCCACCACTTAGATCCCACCGCTCAGATCCCACCGCTCAGATCCCACCGCTCAGATCCCACCGCTCAGATCCCACCGCTCAGATCCCACCGCTCAGATCCCACCGCTCAGATCCCACCGCTCAGATCCCACCGCTCAGATCCCACCGCTCAGATCCCACCGCTCAGATCCCACCGCTCAGATCCCACCGCTCAGATCCCACCGCTCAGATCCCACCGCTCAGATCCCACCGCTCAGATCCCACCGCTGCCACCATGGCATGAGGCAGATCTCGAGTCCAAAATATTTAACGTCCAGTAAATATTTAAAAACATGTGGTGTGTGAAAGCCATAGACATGTCCTAGTTCATAGGTTTTAATAAAAGTACGAACATGTACTTTATTCGCATTGTCAGCAAATTGTGACTCGTTTTTTGTATTGTATGGATCAAAATAAAGGCAGGATGAAAAGCTCTGTTGTTTTTAACAAAAAAAAATAATTTCAAAAGTTTCTTCCAATTCGCGTTTTTAGCAGGATTTCTGCTAGTGCCAGAATAATGATTTTTAGTTTTAAAATTTCTGATGAACATAATTTTAACAGAATGCAGAGGAAAATATCTATAAAAAACTTTCTGTACTTTTCTCTCAATCACTAAAGCGAACTCAATCTGCAGAAAGTATGAGTAAAATATTAACAATTCACTGGAATTCATGGGACCTGCATAGTTAGGATTTTATCATCGTCTAAGAGCTATACATATGGTCTATATTAACATTATTGCTCATTAAAGTGCAATAAATATGTCCACTGGTCTCCCGCTTTACTCCAAGTCGTTACTTTCTTTCACACAAAACTTTGCAGTTGGTTTTTATATTATTTGTTCCTTCCGCAAGGTTGTGAAGTTCTGTGCTAGCACCGGCTAGTTGTGCGTTCGTAACAGGTTCACATCGGTTCATTGAAATTGATGCACGATTCTCAAACAAAAATTTTATTTCGCTTTGATCTTAATAGACTCATAGGAACCAATTATCTTTGTAACTGATAAGCAAACAAACAGCTGACAAGAATGCTAAGTTAAAGCAAACCTCTTAACTACTAGATAATGTTAGGCCAATGTTTAGTGAGGAGGCTGAGTGGCAGAGCGGTCTAACGCGTTAGCCTCTCGCACCAAGGTCCCTGAGCTCGATCCCGCGACGAGGCCACATTCATTTGGGG
The DNA here is from genome assembly GCA_950097015.1 of Macrostomum hystrix. NCBI lineage: Eukaryota > Metazoa > Platyhelminthes > Macrostomidae > Macrostomum > Macrostomum hystrix. The sequence goes on from CATNEN010000001.1 coordinate 21,982,553, forward strand.
CGCAGCCGCGGAGAGAAGGCTTTGAGGGCTTGTCGTGCAATTGACGCCCTTGAGGGCCAACCTCCAATGCCCAGTGAAAGTGTACACTGCCTGACGATGAGAAAGTCAGGGCAGATGTACACACCTGTGTGAGCGTGTGCCTGCGTACGGTATCTGTGTGCGTGTGTGCTCAGGAGCCAGCGAAATGGGCAGAATCGCCCCCTAGTATCATTGATGTGCTATTGCATGTTTGCTTGTATTGGACTTTATCCTACGACCAAGCAGTATTCAGAATGACATAGTTAATTCAATTCTTCACGATGCTGCATGTCATTTTTTCATTCACTAGCGCAACTTTAAGCACCAAATCTTTTGTTCAAACCGATCGGGATTGAGAAAACGGGGACCCTAAATTAATAGTTTAATGTGCATATCATGTTTAACAATAAACATAAAGACTTTAATCGATTCCATAGCATCACTGTTCGATTCTGTAGCTCACATCACTCACCTTGGTGAGAGGCAGATGTTTAACTGTCAGCCCGAAAACTTATCAATGTGAATTGTTCTGCTGGAAAGGCAAAGCTGAAAGCTGGATTTGACGAGCGAAACAAATTTGGCGTTTCCGCCCCACGGCACAATATTCTGCTCTCACAAGCAATGGAATCTGCAGGATATCCTTGCCGGGCTATACTCAAGGGACTCGCCCGATTGCCAGATTAATGGCTGACTAGATTCAAATTGGAAAACTATGTGCGTTGCATCGCGTGTTTAGCAGCACTGCAGCCTGTTCTGTCACACCCACATCTTCGGCGGCTATCCCCTCCCTATGGCCATCTTTATCTCCTTGAATTTGTCCGATATCCCAGATTTCCTATTTGTAATTAGACTCGGCACCACCCCCAAGTCTGCGCAGTGAGTTTTGCTCGGCTACTGAAAGAAAGTCCCGCTTTGCTCTCTCTTGATTCACAACAGAATCGCTGATAAAAGTATGCGAGCTATAACGGTCTGGACCTCGTGCATTGTCTTCTATTTTCTCCATCACTCCTCTCTACTTTTGACTCTTGACTACATGTGGAAGTCTCAGTTGAATACGGTTATTTATTGTACAATCATGTGATAAATGACTTCAACATCTCGACGATGCTGAAGTCGGACGGCCTTGAAAGTCAAGGGCGTCGTAAATGGCGGAAAAGTTGAGTTTAAGAAAAAATTCGGTTTGGGAGCTGTCTAGTATGCAGTAGGCAGTGCATTCTAAAATGTTAGCCCTTGTTCTAGATTCTTATGTTGATTTTTTTTATAGTTGGGGAGATAGAAAAGAAACCATGCGAATTTGAAACACTGCATGGGTACACAAAAATTTGTTTCTCCTAGAATAAAATATTAGTAAAATAATTTTGCACATTAATTTAGCATTACTTGAAGCGCACAAATTCTCAAAGCGATCTAAGCTGGCTGAAAGTGGCTTCTTTCGCGGAATGCAACAGAAATTCTGCAGAAAAAAATCAAAGAAATATCTCTGGATCAGGAGCTAGGAGGATTTCCTTCTTCGCTTTGAATTCGTGTTAGGCTTCCATCGCCCCGGTACCAATCCATGTCAGTATCATCATTCTCATTTTCTCCTATCTATTATCCACAGAGAAATCCCAGTAGTCATTGGCCGCGTCCACCCGGGCGTTGCTTATAAACCAGTGCAAGCAGGGGCGATCCAGGGGTTGGGATGGGAGCCAAGATTGCACGGGTCGATTATCAATATAACTGCAATCCCAAAACTGAGCAAGTCTTGCTAACACTTGGGAATATAGGGCGGCCTGGAGCTGCTGCGTGAGCTAAAAATAAAGCAAATAATTTTCGTAGTTAAATAAACCATGTACTTTTATTTTTTCATCTAAAGAGCTGATTTTTCCTAACTTTCTAATCTGACATTTACCCAATCCTTGGGTATTGTTGGGTATATTGTTGGGTATTTCCCAGTTCAAGAACTGACAAATTGACTCCACATAGATGACAAAAACAAGTCGGAGACATTGTCCAGCAGAACATCACAAAATGTTCTCGTGTTACACTGTCTAGCAGATTTCGCAGATCAGTCTGTTCTGTTCCTCTCCGACTCTTTCAGAAGCAATCGAACTTTTTTTATTCTTTTTTAAGAAAACTTGCTTCACTGCCCGGGGGGAGAGAACGCGGAGCTGACGAAAGAAGGAGCGGAAGAAGAGGAGGAGAGGACGATGATGAAGGAGATCGAGCGCGAAGGCATGCAGGATTAGGGAGTAACTTAAAAACCCTTGACTACCCGCCACTCCCTTCCGGAATCTGTGAACGGGCCAAACTAGAGCTTGCTCACTGCATGCCCTATTCGTCTAACTAACGAACACACTCGCTGAGAACAGTTTAGAACTCCTCATCAGGCCTTCCTCATGGATCATCTCACTCTTCTAGCATCGTCATGTTTTCAAGCGTCTCTAGCGCCATATTTTCTTATAATACCTATGCAACATTTCCTGAATCGCATCCGCGTAGGAGTCTGCTGCCCCAGTTTCAACTCAATATATCCCATCTCGCTCCCATCTATAGCGTTTCTGGTAGGTCGTACTGCTGATGCAGGATTGAAGCAAAGGGAATGATAAGACACACACACAGCATGATAGGATATGAGCTAATGCTGGCGAAGTCACTCTGGGGCAACAGACGAGACACACATTTAGCTACCACTCGCTCCCGCTATCCTCGTCTCCAACTCACCCCGACCTTGGCTTGTTGATGCTGAAAGACATTTCGCTATATTTAGTTAACTATAGATTAAGTCGCATCATAGAGCTAAAGATTTTGCAGCTTCAGAGCGTACGGGCACCATTTCGGCAGCCAATCCAGGGAGAGCTTGCAAGTCTCTGAGTGCGTCACTGCGAATGCCCGTTTGAGATTGGCACAAGCCAGGGAGGGTGGAGAATACTAGCAAGGCCAAAAGAAAAAATACTGGGACAGTTGAGCATTGAGCTCAGATCCAGTCCGAGAGACATCCAAGACAGACCTCCTTGGATCTGAGAAGGCAGCAGCCATCCATTGGCTCCATTCCGTCAAGCAGCTCCATGTCCGGCTACTGGAACAAATTCGGCCAAGTGTTCCGCGCCACCAAGGCGCTCTCCTCGGCCTCTCTGCATCTGTTTGGCGACGAAGTCGATGAAGACGACGGCAGCGAGCAGGCTGGTAGCCGGGGCCACGGAGACGATGGCATCATCAGCGAGCCGCTGCCCGATCTCGGCGGCATCACCGGCTGGATCGCTAAGAGGGCTTCAGTCGTGCTCAGCGACTGGGACCTCAACGATGACAATGATGACTCTGGTGACGATTTTGACGATGCACGAGACGGCGATGGCAGGATTCCGTTTGAAATTCCGAGCCTGCGCAATGCTAGACAGGCGGGCAAGCTCCGGAGTCTGGAAGACAAGCTGCGCGATGATGCTGCTGCATCTGTGGCTGCTGCTGCTGCTGCTGCTTCTGCTGCTGCTGCTTCTGCTGCTGCTGCTGCTGCCGCCAATGCAACCGATGCGGCAGCCACATCAACTTCGGTCAGCGTTGGAAACAGCCCGAACCCCAGTCCGGCTCACAAATCGCGGAGAATTTTGCATCAGCAGCCGCAGCAGCAGCAACGCAATCAGCGTGGCTCCTCGCTGAGAGAGACCAGCCGAAGGCCGCTAAACTCCGCGCTGCCACCTCCACCAGTGCCTCCGCCACCTTCAAAGCAACTGACTCGTTCGCCTCAACAATCACCTCACTCTGGACAGCAACCGTCTCACTCTGGACAGCAACCGTCTCACTCTGGACAGCAACCGTCTCACTCTGGACAGCAACCGTCTCACTATGGACAGCAACCGTCTCTTTCTGGACAGCAAGCGTCACGCCCTGGACAGCAACCGTCACACCCTGGACAGCAACCAGCTCTTTCTGGACAGCAACCGTCTCTTTCTGGGCAGCAACCAGCTCTTTCTGGACAGCAACCAGCTCTTTCTGGACAGCAACCGTCTCTTTCTGGACAGCAACCGTCTCAATCTGGACAGCAACCGACTCACTCTGGACAGCAACCGTCTCTTTCTGGACAGCAACCGTCTCACTCTGGACAGCAACCGTCTCACTCTGGACATCAACCGTCTCACTATGGACAGCAACCGTCTCTTTCTGGACAGCAAGCGTCACGCCCTGGACAGCAACCGTCACACCCTGGACAGCAACCGTCTCAATCTGGACAGCAACCGTCTCAATCTGGACAGCAACCGTCTCACTATGGACAGCAACCGTCTCTTTCTGGACAGCAACCGTCTCACTCTGGACAGCAACCGTCTCTTTCTGGACAGCAACCGTCTCTTTCTGGACAGCAACCGTCTCTTTCTGGACAGCAACCGTCTCAATCTGGACAGCAACCGTCTCATTCTGGACAGCAACCGTCTCACTCTGGACAGCAAGCGTCTCAATCTGGACAGCAACCGTCTCAATCTGGACAGCAACCGTCTCACTCTGGACAGCAACCGTCTCTTTCTGGACAGCAACCGTCTCAATCTGGACAGCAACCGTCTCACTCTGGACAGCAACCGTCTCAATCTGGACAGCAACCGTCTCAATCTGGACAGCAACCGTCTCAATCTGGACAGCAGCCGTCTCAATCTGGACAGCAACCGTCTCACTCTGGACAGCAACCGTCTCAATCTGGACAGCAACCGTCTCACTCTGGACAGCAACCGTCTCACTCTGGACAGCAACCGTCACACTCTGGACAGCAACCGTCTCACTCTGGACAGCAACCGTCTCAATCTGGACAGCAACCGTCTCACTCTGGACATCAACCGTCACACCCTGGACAGCAACCGACTCATTCACCTATAAAAACTCATTTAGAACAGCAACCACCTCATTTACCGCAACTGAATTGTCACACAAGCCAGCAGCATCAGCAGTATCCACCGCCGCGTCCGCCTAGGCCCGGTTTCAAACAGTGGACTCCAGCTGAAGTCGCATCAGTTTCCGTTGCCAAGGTAACTGGTCCGCAAATCGAGGAAGTTGAGACTAAAGCGGACGAAGTTAATTGCGAACCACTGCGAGATGCAGCCGACAACACAGACAACACATCTGCTGGTCAGTTCAAAGACATGTAGAATGCTTCAATTAGTTACAAATTTATGGAGCTATGGTTTTTACCCTGGGTATGGCTAGTATGCTAGCAAATATTAATGCCTTTTTTGTTAAAGCCTTATGATGGTCGATTGTGGGATCTTAATTTAGTCCGGTAATTTGCTAGATCGTCTATGGGACAGCGCGTGACTGAGCATAATGTGAGCTCATAATTAGCTACCTGTTCCGGCTTGGAAGGTGAAGCATATGATGAAATAGTTATTATGACGTTCTGCAAGCTCTTTCGCTTCTCGATCTGCATCTAAATTGTAGATAGATAGATAGATAGATAGATAGATAGATAGATAGATAGATATATAGACAGATAGATATATAGATAGATAGATAGATAGATAGATAGATAGATAGATAGATAGATAGATAGATAGATAGATAGATAGATAGATAGATAGATAGATAGATAGATAGATAGACAGCATCTGAGCCTCAGTAAAAGTGCATCTCGTGTAATGATAGCTTACATTCCCAGTGGCTGGTGTGTGGGGGTGGAGGGTTGGTGGCATGTGAGCTGAGTTTCTGGCCCCAGCCAAGAATGTCTGAAAACGCTTGTGTAAAGACGGGACTTCGGCTAGGTTGAGTCGACTTTGGAATGGGGGAGGCAGGCGACGAGAATCGGCCGCTGAAACTAGGAGGGGGAGGAGCGGAGGGTCGGGAGACTAGAAGCAAGCTGGAGGGTATGATTGATTCCCCAGATCTTGCTGCTATGCTCCTTGTTGGACTTTGAGCTCACGCACAGAGTCCGAGCATGCAACACACCCAATCAGCCTCCACTAATCCCCACTGCTCTATTAATCTCTCGGATTGGTGCGAATGCTATCTGAGCTTTCAAAGAAATGGCCATAATGGCCAGGTTACAATTATCATAACTTTTCGGTACTTGGTTTGTTTGTCAATTTGACAAGACTTCATGGACATTGTCGCACTTATCAGAGGAGAGTAGAGGAGAGGATAATAGAGTAGAGTTGAGTAGAGTAGAGTAGAGGAGAGGAGAGGAGAGGAGAGAAGAGGAGAGAAGAGGAGAGGAGGGGAGAGGAGAGGAGAGGAGAGGAGAGAAGAGGAGAGGATGGGAGAGTAGTGGAGAGGATAGTAGAGTAGAGGAGAGGAGAGGAGAAGAGAGTAGAGGATAGTAGAGTAGAGGAGAGGAGAGGAGAGGAGTAGATGATAGTAGAGTAGAGAACTATATAGGTGTTGCAATAATTCTTATCATCTTTGCTGATAAATATTTTTATTCTCGAACATTTTCATGAAAATGTTTTTAGCCAAAGTTTGTGGCAGCATTTTCAGATTTTAATTAAAAAGATATGAATCCAATCTTTTATGGTCCTTATCGAAATTCCAAAGAAATTTTTCGACTATGAGGGATAGTTTCTGTACCCTACTGAGCTCAGTAGTATTCGATGATTTTGTTTCAACGAAATGTCAGAAAAAAATTTACGAAAAGCTGTGTACAATTGTTCAGTCCATAGACTGGGCGAGGCCACAACACCTTTCTGAATTTCTACCCCAGCTGATGGCAGAGCAGTCTAACGCGTCTGCCTCTCGCACCGAGGTCCCTGACTCGATTCCGCGGCGAGGCCACATTTAATTGGGGCGCTGTCAAACAAACTTTCGCTGTCAAAGTTCGTAAATTATGCCTTGGCGACTTTACGATTTCTTAAAAAATAGTTTTTTTTTCTCCAAGGAGTTTGAAGGCCATTCTCCTTGCTCTGCATAGAAGAGCCAACTAAAACCCACGAGAGACACTTGAAACTATGAACCAACAACTGGAGTGCCTGTCCACCCATTTTCCCCTTGGAATCGCAAGGAATTAAAGGAAGCCGCGATGAGGCTTGAGCAAACTGATGTTCGCTTTTAGAGGCTATTATTTGTTCATCAATAGAAATTAAGGTTTACATATTTTGAGCACAAAGAATGTAATAGCATGCAGCTTATTGTGCAGAGAGCTCGGGATTGAGAGGTCGGGAGTTCGCACCTCAGCGAAAATCAAGCACTCTGTGTCCTCTAGTGCTACAGCTATTAAATGGGCAACAGTATTTGCTGGCTTGACAGTCCATGGACAGAGGGGGCGAGAGGGCTCAGCGGCTAACGTCGCTGCCTCGCACTCCAAAGGACGCTAGTTCGATTCACCCTTCAAGTCACGATTAATTTCGGTACTTGTTGGGGGGGTTTGGACAGTAGCGACCGGCGGAGGTGCACCATATTTCGTGCAATCAAAGCTTGAAAAATAGCTTCGCTCCTATCTTTCTGTGTACCTGTTCTGCGTGTATGAGTTATGTGCGTTGGCGCTGGGGCGTTAGACCTTGCGGGGGGTGGCTGGGGGGCGGGTGTACACCGCCGCGCGCTCATCTGGATTTCCGTCAGCGCGATTGGATAAAGTGTACACTCGTCACCCGCCCACCCCCTGAGGACTGATTTCTATCAGCCTTCCGCCACGGCTTGGCTTGCTGCTGTGTGTGTGAGGTGCCTGCTCATGGGAGGCGGCGCGATGGGCGGCTCTCGCCTAGTTCGCCGGCCTGGGGGCATGCCGTTCCTGTGTTTGTGCGTCAGGTGCCCCAGGCCCCCCCTGCAAAGTAAGTAAGTAAGTAAGTCCATGGACAGAACACTTGTACATGTATTGTACATGTACATAGCCTTTAGAAGCGCCTATGCCTGCGACTACAAACTATTTCTTTTCACTGGTCATTTGAGTCTAACGGCCCAGTTTGAGTCTATTCAGATTAGAATCTGGGTGTCTATCTATCGATTGTATCCGATGCTATTCAATCTTCGTTTTTGAATGAATGGAATTCAAATCAGTTAGTCTCCATAGAATGATAAACATACACTGAGTGCAGTTTCGCATGCAGGGAACTTCAGGGTTCAGTTGGGGTTAGTAAAGAGTTCACACACATTCTAGAATATCCCCATTATTTTCTATGAGCATCTAGCGAGGGGGTCATTTTTCGGTTGGTTGAGTTTGCGGTTGCTCTTATGAATGGAGCTGTGTGGGTGGGCAGGGCTTCTCCCTACTGGCGGCTGTTGGTTGCCAACCCCAGTTTTTACTGGGGAAAGGAAAATGTGAGAGTAGAGAGCAAGTAGAGCACTGAGCTCTCTTTCTTGGAAAATTTGAGTTTGAGAGGGGTGAGGATACGAGATAAATGTGTGAGGGGATGAGGGGGAGTAGAGGAGAGGATAGGACAGTATAGAAGAGGAGAGGAGAGGAGAGGAGAGGAGAGGAGAGGATAGTAGAGGAGAGGAGAGGAGATATAAAATAATACTTGATTAAAAAGCATGACTGAGTTAGTTATGAATAGAAGGAGATGAGAGGAGAGGAGAGGAGAGCAGAGCAGAGGAGAGCAGAGGGGAGGAGAGTAGAGGAGAGGAGACGAGACGAGACGAGAGGAGAGGAGAGCAGAGGTGAGGAGAGGAGATTAGAGTAGAGCAGAGGAGAGCAGAGGGGAGGAGAGGAGAGGAGAGTAGAGTAGAGGAGAGTAGAGTAGAGGAGGGGAGAGCACAGCAGACGTGAGGAGAGGAGATTAGAGTAGAGCAGATGAGAGCAGAGTAGAGGAGAGGAGAGGAGAGAAGAGGTGAGGAGAGGAGAGGAGAGGAGAGGAGAGAAGAGGTGAGGAGAGGAGAGGAGAGGAGAAGAGAGGAGACGAGAGGAGAAGAGAGGAGACGAGAGGAGAGGAGAGGAGAGGAGAGGAGAGGAGAGGAGAGGAGAGGAGAGTAGAGGAGGAGCGGAGAGGAGATATAAAATAATACTAGATTAAAAATCATGAGAGTTAGTTATGAATAGAAGCAGGGTGACATATCTTATGAATTTCGCTAACTAGACCATTTCCTTCCATTTCCTGGTTGACGACTAAAAGCGTTTAAGGTAGGAATTTTCGGAGCAAGCAATTAAAATCTTAAAAAGCTACCTCAAAGAAAATATTCATCATAACTCACAAAACAATCCAGTTCAACTGCCTAAGCCATCAGGTCAAGCAACGCGAATCAGTCTGAAATAAACAATAGCTGTCAGAACCAGAGACAATGCATCGACAAGTGCCTCTCCAATGCGATTGTCAAAATTTTAAGGTTTTGACCTTGCAGGGGAGGGTTTGGTAAAAACCGCTTTGAGGTCACGCCAATGCGCGATGTGTCACGCCAGGTGGAAGAAAAGTTTTTGCCCCAATCATTTTTCGTCATACTCATCGAACCGACACCTTACTGGAGGAGAAAGTGGCTTTGGAAAGATGGACCAGATTGGTTAACGGGGAGAGGGAGTGTGTGTGGGATAGAGGGGCTTGCTTCAAATCTGCTTGCACCCAGAAGATGAAGGCGCGGATTGAGCACATGTGTCAGTCTGCGGTGAGGACTGTCCTCCCCCCCAATCTTCTCGGCTAAACTGACGGCTGCTTAATGAAACAAGAATGAGGCAAGTGGTGGACATTGGGGCTTGAGCAGGCCTTGAGTTGGGGGAGGTGACATTGCACAAACATTTTCTTCCCGTCTCCCATCTGCGCAGACCAATCCCAAATCTGCCAATCCCAGCCACCAAGGACCGGCCCCACAAAACTCTAAAAGCTCATCCCAATCCCATCTGTGTGGCAAAGAAAGTTCCCTTGAAAAAAGGCTTTGAACTATTTCGTCCTGAGTGTCTTGACTTTAATCGACTGCCAGTTGCCAACAGCAAGTGGACAGCACAGCGAGATAGAGAGGCCTTGACAAAAGCGCGCAGTCGGTGTAGCTTAGAATTCCTCAATGTAAGTACGTCAATATCTTAATAACGTTAGCAACCGCGCGCTTCGTGCTTAAAAAATATTGGAAACAATTTTCAATAAGTTACTTTTAGAAGCATCTTTAGAGGCTCCCTGAGGAGCTAGATTGGAAGGCTGTTTCATTTCTCGCCTACTAGCGGATGGACATTGGCAAGTGGGGAGAGGGAGACTCGGAGATGATTAGGAGAAAGTCCCGCTGCATAGCGACTTAGTTTCCATGGGGTGCCTATTCGAAGAGAAGTTCTCTTCTTTTTCGGCTTTTCTCTCTCGACCGAAATTCAGATTCTGCCAGGGCTGGCTGGCCTAATCAGATCCTCGAGAAGTTCCCGCATTCCCTTCCTCATTTGGAGAGCCCCGCATAGCAACTGGTTTCGAGTCGACTAGCAGTCATCAGCAACAGCCGCTCTGTTGAGAACTCTCAGATTCGTGCTTAATAATCTGGGGCCCAGATGGGCTGCTAGGAGGGAAGTGACGGGTTCGAAGATTAAACTTTGAACGAAGAATGTTCAAGCTGATGCAATGCAGGCACACGCTCACACAGGTGTGTACATCTGCCCTGACTTTCTCATCGTCAGGCAGTGTACACTCTCACTGTGCCTTGGAGGTTGGCCCTCAAGGGCGTAAATTGCACGACAAGCCCCCAAAGCCTTCTCTCCGCGGCTGCGCCCCAAATAAATGCGGCCTCGCCGTGGAATCGAACTTATGGACATTGGTGCGAGAGGCAAACGCGTTAACCGCTCTGCCACCGACCCCCCTCAAATACCAGCTGCCTACTTCTCGACAGCTCCCAAATCGAATGGCCGATTTTCGTGAAAATTTCACCATGAAGATTAAAATTTGTAACCCTTTACAATAAACTAACTTAATCATCTACGTTGATTCTTGTCGGAGACCCTGTTGACAAGGACAACTAACATTGCCCTGTATAAACCTCGATTGCAAATCCATATTGGTGCAATAGTATAATAAGAGAATATATTAATTTTAAATACAGACTGTGGTCGTTAGTGTTCAAATGTTTTAAAGTGGTTAGAGCTTCGGAGGTATGACTGAGAGGTCGCGAGTTCGATTCGGATCCATGAGGAAAATATGGTGTCCTAGTGCTAGGTTCACTTAATTCCCACCTGTAAAATGGGTCAAAATTTGAAACGCGTAGAAATTCGTGTGGGTCTTGCGTCTTCCACAGTCCACGGAACCGCTGTACTCACTGGATGTACTCAAGGACCACCTGGGCTCAGGTGCTTACTTTAATCTAGGCTCGTACTTGGCACACCTATAAACGAGAGTTGAACCACGACAACAGAAATGTATATCCTTGTGCTTTAAAAGAGTGTCGTTGTCAATTTCCGCGACCTCGACCTGTGATTGCGAACTGTATAGAACTCTGTGCGAGTCAGAGCACAAATTCAGGACAGTTTGAGCAGCTCAGGGAAACGGAAAAGAAAGTAGAACTCAGGCCAAAGAACGGAATGAGCACAAACTGAATTCGCCTTTGACCCACGAAGCGTGTTGTTCTCTGACTACCTGGGCACCTAATGGGGCTCCCACGCCGACTTCTAAAGCTCATTAATGCGATGGCAGAGAAGGAGAACAGAACAGAGAGCAGAAAACCTGAGGAGTGAGTCGTTTAGTCCAACCTCTATTTAAGCTTCCTTTTTTATTTTAGTCTCGGTCTCGCTTGAAGCAAATCTAATTAATTATTAATGAGCCTTGTAACCTCCGAGACGAACGCTTCCTCGCGACCGTGAGATTTTTCGGATGATTAGTAAGCTCGCGTCAGATGGGATAATGCTCAGCTTTTAGAATGCGCTTGATGTATGTCCCAAATGCTGCCGCCTGTACCACTGCAATATGTTAATATTTCCGTCCCGTCTCAAGTCGTAAAAATCAGAAAAACATGTGTGCCAAACATTCGAGCTTTCTCAGATGATACCAGTGCTCATTGCCTCATTGATGTCTATGAAGTGTTTATTGAGAAGTGTTTCATTGACGTCTTAGAAGAACTCGCAGACGTCTAGAGCTCGCAGTTTAAAAGACGCCGTCTTCAACTCTGGCTCATCCCGATTTTCCAAACCGCAGCCGCTGCCACTGTCGCCAGCTGCGAAGCGGCCGAGCGCGGGCTTCAACAGAGGCGCGCCGAAATGGAGGAGGCTTCAATTGAGCTTCGCCAATGGGAGCAGCTGTGCCGCCAGACCGAGTCCCTGCTCAACCAAGTCGCGGGTCCGGCACCACCGCCAGCTGAGTTGGTTCGCCAGCTCGAGAGCCTCATCAACAGGGGGGAGACACTGCGAGCGAAGTACTCTGGCGAGGACACTCAGCCGCTGAGGCAGAGGCTCACGAGACTCACTGCTTCTCTGGCCGGCATTCAGGCCAGCAACAGAGACGAAGCGAAACCTGAGCAGCAGCAGGTGCCACCGCCGCAGCTGCGGCCGAAGCCGACTCCCGCTGTGGTGGCAGCCGCAGCAGCTAGACGCAGGCGGGAAAGTGGCGACCCGGACAATGTCAATCATTCGTTGGCCAATGGCAGCCTGGATATCTTCAACCAGACGAAGTTGGCTAATTCGACTGCGGCAGCCGTTGCCAGCGAGGACGAGTCGTCCTTGGAGAAGCTTGAGGAGCGGGCGACGTTCTGGGAAGAGCGTCTGGCTGCGGCGGCGGCCGGAACCGCCGATGACGGCGGAGAGGAAAGCAGCTGGGTCAAGGTGAGATGGACTTGCCAAGTCAGAGTTCGTATGTGTGGAGTGGTAATGCATGCTGCTCTCGCACCAATGAGCTCGAATCCGCGGCGAGGCCGCACTAACTTAGAGCGCAGCCGGGGTGAGAAGACTTTGGGGATGTGCACCCATGACGGCCAATCACACAAAGGCACAGTGAACGAGTGTACACTTCCTGACAAATAATAGCCATGGCGGATGTACACACCGCTGTGCGTGTGTGCTCAGGGGTCAGGGGTGTGTGCTCAGAGATCAGGGGTTTGTGCTCAGCGCTCAGGGGCGTGTGCTCAGGGGTCAGGGGTGTGTGCTCAGGTATGAACGAGAATTTGAGCATGACCTCAGCACGTCAGAGACTATATGACTCTGGTCTCCAGGCAAGTTTTACTAAATCGTATGTGTTGCATACATAAGTGATAAAAGTACACTTGACCGAATAAAGCTAATTTTTCAGAGTGCCTACCAACTCGAATTTCATAGGCGAGGCGGCATTTTCGCACTTCTTCACAAACTCTCTACAGAACTTTGGGAAGAAAAAGTTTAGGCCCCTCCGGAGAGCATTGTGTGAGTCGAATTCCCAATCCGCTATCTGCCTTAGTACGAGCTATTTGCTAATAGCAAACGTAGAAACCTTAGCTGAAATATTAATCCCCAAAATTGAGCAGTTTGAGCTGGAAAAAACGCGACCAGCCCAGTTCCCGATGCAGATGAACTCAACCAATCGGGCGGCGAACCCCCGACCGCCTCCCCCCAGGGTATAGAGGACACAGGGAGCGGCATTGCTGAGCCGCTTAGCAAATTAGTTCACTTAGTTGCTGACTCAAATTCTCCCATTTCGGCATCCAGTCCTGTCTCCCACCGTGCCCGCACAACAACAGCCTCCCTCCTCAGATTAGATTACTTCCCAGTGTCTCATTGTGAGCTTCTAATTGTGACACCGCCGCGTTGGGGAGTTAGCGCAAGCGCGAAGCTGTTCCGACTTGCATCTCTGCTATAAACTTAGCACTGTACCGACAAAGAGACTCGCCAAGCCGACCCCCCAAGTGGTGGCACCAAATGCTTTGCATAAACCTGCATTGTCAGTTGTAAAAACAAACATTCTAAGTACAGAAAAGAAAACTCATTTCCTTTCACTGAATGACAGAAATTGAAGTTCTTGCTATCACGACCAACAAACCCGACTTTATCTATGGGTCGGTGGCAGAGCGGTTAACGCGTTTGCCTCTCGCACCGAGGTCCCTGAGCTCGATTCCACGGCGAGGCCAGGATCAACCTCCAAGGCCCAGTGAAGTGTACACTGCCTGACGATGAGAAATTCAGGGCAGATGTACACACCTGTGTGAGTTGTGCTCAGGAGTCAGCGAAACGGGCAGAATTGCCTCCTCGCTGGCTGCGGGTCTAGTGTCACCAAATGTGCCATGTGCCATGTGCCATTGCCCGCAGCTATTATTATTGCAATTATTATTAACCATTTAGCAGGAAATCGCTCGATTTTTCGAATAAAATATGAATATTTTTAACTGTGAACTTACTACTACACTACTTTAAGTAGCAGGATATGAAATTACTCGCATTCCAGACATTTTCTTATCTGGCGGTAATGAGCATTAAATTTCATTTCTTTAATAAATCTTAACCTCTCATTTACCTCAGTCTTCCTATTCTCCCCTCCTCTCTTCTCCCATCCACCAGTTTATCCTCCTATTCACTCCATTCTCCTATCCTCTGCTCCTATCCGCGTTCCCATTCTCGTCCCTCTTCTCCTCCAATTTTACCATCTTCTCCCCTACTACCCCCATTTTCTTCCCTCATTCTCCCACAAGTTTTCCTCCCATTCTCCCATATTTTCTCCTCCCATTCTCCCACATTTTCTCCTCTGATTCTCCCACGTTTTCTCCTCCGATTGTCCCACATTTTCTCCTCCCATTGTCCCACATTTTCTCCTCCCATTGTCCCATATTTTCTCCACCCATTGTCCCACAATTTTCTCCTCCCATTGTCCCATATTTTCTCCTCCCATTGTCCCACATTTTCTCCTCCCATTGTCCTACATTTTCTCCTCCCATTGTCCCACATTTTCTCCCATTGTCCCACATTTTCTCCTCCCATTGTCCTACATTTTCTCCTCCCATTGTCCCATATTTTCTCCACCCATTGTCCCATATTTTCTCCTCCCATTGTCCCATACTTTCTCCACCCATTCTCCCACATTTTCTCCTCCTATTGTCCCTATTGTCCCATATTTTCTCCTCCCATTGTCCCATATTTTCTCCTCCCATTGTCCCATACTTTCTCCACCCGTTCTCCCACATTTTCTCCTCCTATTGTCCCTATTGTCCCATATTTTCTCCTCCCATTGTCCCATATTTTCTCCTCCCATTGTCCCATATTTTCTCCTCCCATTCTCCCATATTTTCTCCACCCATTGTCCCATATTTTCTCCTCCCATTCTCCCATATTTTCTCCTCCCATTCTCCCATATTTTCTCCTCCCATTCACTCATATTTTCTCCTCCCATTCTCCCATATTTTCTCCTCCCATTGTCCCATATTTTCTCCTCCCATTGTCCCATATTTTCTCCTCCCATTGTCCCATATTTTCTCCTCCGATTGTCCCATATTTTCTCCTCCCCTTCTCCCATATTTTCTCCTCCCATTGTCCCATATTTTCTCCTCCCATTGTCCCATATTTTCTCCTCCCATTGTCCCATATTTTCTCCTCCCATTGTCCCATATTTTCTCCTCCCCTTCTCCCATATTTTCTCCTCCGATTGTCCCATATTTTCTCCTCCCCTTCTCCCATATTTTCTCCTCCCATTGTCCCATATTTTCTCCTCCCATTGTCCCATATTTTCTCCTCCCATTGTCCCATATTTTCTCCTCCCATTGTCCCATATTTTCTCCTCCCATTGTCCCATATTTTCTCCTCCCATTGTCCCATATTTTCTCCTCCCATTCTCCCACATTTTCTCCTCCCATTGTCCCATATTTTCTCCTCCCATTGTCCCATATTTTCTCCTCCCATTGTCCCATATTTTCTCCTCCCATTGTCCCATATTTTCTCCTCCCATTGTCCCATATTTTCTCCTCCCATTGTCCCATATTTTCTCCTCCGATTGTCCCATATTTTCTCCTCCCATTGTCCCATATTTTCTCCTCCCATTGTCCCATATTTTCTCCTCCCATTGTCCCATATTTTCTCCTCCCATTGTCCCATATTTTCTCCTCCCATTGTCCCATATTTTCTCCTCCCATTGTCCCATATTTTCTCCTCCGATTGTCCCATATTTTCTCCTCCCCTTCTCCCATATTTTCTCCTCCCATTGTCCCATATTTTCTCCTCCCATTGTCCCATATTTTCTCCTCCCATTGTCCCATATTTTCTCCTCCGATTGTCCCATATTTTCTCCTCCCCTTCTCCCATATTTTCTCCTCCCATTGTCCCATATTTTCTCCTCCCATTGTCCCATATTTTCTCCTCCCATTGTCCCATATTTTCTCCTCCCATTGTCCCATATTTTCTCCTCCCCTTCTCCCATATTTTCTCCTCCCATTGTCCCATATTTTCTCCTCCCATTGTCCCATATTTTCTCCTCCCATTGTCCCATATTTCTCCTCCCATTGTCTCATATTTTCTCCCCCCATTATCTCCTCTCTTCTTCACTCCAGAACAGTGTGCCTGCCATTCAGTTTGATGTCATCCTACAGCAATGTAATTTTCCAATCTCACGCACAGTATCTATCTAGCCAATATCAGTGCTCAAGTTCTATAGGTCCAGAAAGGCAGTTAACGTCAGGAATATTCTCCCTAATATCGACTACGAGATTGAAATATGGGAGCAAAGAAATTCAGGCCATCTGCCCCGTTCAGTCATCAATCAAAGTCTGCGATGCGGAGTAAACTGAAATATGTAGAAAATGTCACATCGGAGCGTGCTCGGGAAGCAAGGAGAGGAAGGAGCAAGCAAGCCAAGAGTTCATTATTTATAGTTTGAGTACGCTTGCATATAGAATTCTGCTCAGGAACTAAAACTCAGCTCTTGGAGAAAAGTCTAGAATTAAGATTCTGAATCTAAATTTACTTATAGTGTCAGGATCTAGATTAGTGTCAGGATATAGAATGACTAGTGTCAGGATCTAGAATGACTAGTGTCAGGATCTAGAATGATTAGTGTCAGGAGCTAGAATGACTAGTGTCAGGATCTAGAATGACTAGTGTCAGGATCTAGATTAGTGTCAGGATCTAGATTAGTGTCAGGATCTAGAATGACTAGTGTCAGGATCTAGAATGATTAGTGTCAGGATCTAGAATGACTAGTGTCAGGATCTAGAATGATTAGTGTCAGGAGCTAGAATGATTAGTGTCAGGAGCTAGAATGACTAGTGTCAGGATCTAGAATGACTAGTGTCAGGATCTAGAATGACTAGTGTCAGGATCTAGAATGACTAGTGTCAGGATCTAGAATGACTAGTGTCAGGATCTATTGAATGATTAGTGTCAGGATCTAGAATGACTAGTGTCAGGATCTAGAATGACTAGTGTCAGGATCTAGAATGACTAGTGTCAGGATCTAGAATGATTAGTGTCAGGAGCTAGAATGATTAGTGTCAGGAGCTAGAATGACTAGTGTCAGGATCTATTGAATGATTAGTGTCAGGATCTAGAATGACTAGTGTCAGGATCTAGAATGATTAGTGTCAGGATCTAGAATGACTAGTGTCAGGATCTAGAATGACTAGTGTCAGGATCTAGAATGATTAGTGTCAGGATCTAGAATGACTAGTGTCAGGATCTAGAATGATTAGTGTCAGGATCTAGAATGACTAGTGTCAGGATCTAGAATGATTAGTGTCAGGATCTAGTTTAACGAACGTCAGATTTAAGTTAAAGCGAGTGTTAGAATCAAATCCAAGACATTGCTAATTAATCTAGCCACTTTGTTGTCAGAAAGAATTTCCTGGAATTCATTTAGCAGGCCAATTAGTATTTCAACACTTGAATGCAGAGCCCTGAACCAGCGGACCATCTATTGGGCAAATTTTCCCATCCAAATCTTCTTCTCTCAGCGCCGCAGGGCAGGACGATCATCTTCAGTTTTCTAGCCGCTGAAAACTTTTTTTCTCCTTCGCTTCCGTCTGCGGAAATTTCTTTAGCCGGTGAAAAGGACAGCCTGGGATTCTTAAGTCCTTAGCAGAGAAAAAGAATGAGAAGAGAAGCAGAGGAGACGAGAGCACAGCCGCGGCCTCACTAACATGATTATCCACCCAGCAAGGGAACGGTGCTGAAATACAAAAGAAGGCCAGATAGAGGACAGATCTTGAGCTGGTTCTCACAGCCAGAGCCTCGGAGATGGGAGGATTGGCGCAAAAGTGCATAGCAACTGGCACTGAGTTCCGCAGCTTCCATTCTGGCTCTTAACTGTTTATCCCAGCTGGGAAAATGGCACCGATCGATTTTAGTGGGATTAGATCAGTCCTGCCTGGTGAAGCACTTTTACTACGATGGATAAATACTGGCGGACTATTGCGGGAATCTACTGGGAGAGCTGCAGGGACCAATGCCGCCTTGTATACACTGACTCACTCTAGCTAGCACTGCCCTTCCATCCCCTTATCTCTCCCTTGCCACTATCTCCTTAACTCTCAAAACTTCTCTGCTATCCATCCCTGTCCTCCCTCTCTGTCCCCTCTCTATCCTTCTCTCTCCTTCTCTCCTCTCTCTCCCTCCTCCCTGTCTCCTCTCTCTCCCTCCTCCCCCTTCCTCTGTCTCCTCTCTCTCCCTCCTCCCCCCTTCCTCTGTCTCCTCTCTCTCCCCTTCCTCTCTCCCTCCTCCCTCCTTTCTCCCTCTCCTATTATTTCTAGGCACATTAAAATGTAACAACTTGTTTTCTAAAGTTGTTATCAATGAAAAACTGAAATTTAAGATCGCGTGTTGTTTATTCTCACGAGCATGAAATCCGACCAGCAGTGCTCAGGCAATCAAAGTCCTTTCTTGGAAAGCAATAGTACGTGAAATTTTCCTCTGCAGACTATTTGGCCCCGGAGACAGGCTGACAGAGAGAGAGAGAATGAACTTTTTCGGTCGGTAGCCCGGATCGATTTTTCGTTCCCACCCGACCCGTCCCCACTCAGACATCTCCCCCCTCTCGTCCGTCCCGTCTCTCAAATTCTCTACCCGGTGGCCGAGCGGTGCCATCGGGACACGGGGAGTCCGCGGACCAATCCCCGGCTCGCAACTGGACCTGTGGAAGACGATGGCGAGAGGAGAGCAAATAAGGGAGCATGGGAAGCAGAGAATCGCTGACGTCTAGAAAAGTATTAATGAGATGCAAGAGTACCGGAGGGATGTCACACTGTCATATTATATTCCCGCAACAGAGTTGGACAGAGAAACTGGATATCAGCCATCAGGCACAGCTGCAATATGATGAGTCGACTTCTCATCGCTATCGAAACTTCTGCCACAGGCTCCACTGCCAAGCAAGGAGCTTCGCGCACAAGTCCAAACATTGCGCTGAAAATTGATAGGCACTAAAATAAATTAACTTGATATTTAGCCATATGTTTAATTAGCTCTAAATTAATTGTACAGTCAGAGTGGCAGCCAGGTACAGCTCTTGGAGGCCGCAGCCGCCGCCGCCCCTGCCTCCGCCGTGGCGGCTGAATGTTTGCGAGGAAATGCTGGACATCAGCCTCTGCCTGCACAGCCTGCTCATCTCGTTTGAGACTGTAGGTTTGAGAACACTGAGTGGGCTTGTGCGAACGTAATTTATTGGTTAATAACCTTTCCGATCACTGTCTCCGCTCTCTACCTTCGCTCTCTACCTCCGCTTTCTTCCTCCGCTCTCTACCTACGCTTTCTTCCTCCGCTCTCTACCTCGAGCATGAAAAATAAGGAATAACTTTTTCAGTGGACTTCATCCGTTCTCTTCCTCCGCTCTCTACCTCCTCTCTCTACCTCCGCTCTCTACATCCATTCTCTTCCTCCGCTCTCTACCTCCGCTCTCTACCTCCGCTCTCTACCTCCGCTCTCTACCTCCGCTCTCTACCTCCGCTCTCTACCTCCGCTCTCTACCTTCGCTCTCTTCGTCCGCTCTTTACCTCCGCTCTCTACCTCCGCTCTCTACCTCCACCCGCTCTCTTCCTCCGCTCTCTTCCTCCGCTCTCAACTTCCGCTCTCTACCTCCGCTCTCTACCTCCGCTCTCTACCTCCGCTCTCTACCTCCGCTCTCTACTTCCGCTCACAACTTACGCTCTCTTCCTCCACTCTCTTCCTCCACTCTCTTCCTCCACTCTCTTCCTCCACTCTCTTCCTCCACTCTCTTCCTCCACTCTCTACCTCCACTCTCTTCCTCCGCTCTCTACCTCCACTCTCTTCCTCCACTCTCTACCTCAGATCTTTTCTTTCGAAATCCTTATTTGTTTCTTCTTATCTCATTCGATCCCAATCAAGACTTTTGTTAGCACTCCTTCTTCTCTCCCGTCTCCCCTGTCCCTTCGATTTTCCCAATCTCTCAATCCCAATCCGTCTTACTAGGCTTCGCTACTTCATTTCCGCATCCTAAGCAAGTCACTCACATTCCTCATTTTCTCCTATTTCCCCCAAAACAGTTTCCTTGATATACTTTATTCCAATTGCCTCGGCCTCAGTCACAGACTCGTTAAGGACACACAGCAGAAGCAATATTTTCCAAGAGCCCGAGCATGAAAAATAAGGAATAACTTTTTCAGTGGACTTTATACGCATTTCCAATGGATTGTGATTAAGCCATTCAGCTTTTATTCCCTCAGCACTGAAGCATCCGCCTGTGCACTTTTTCCTACCCCACCTCTCTCCTTTCCTTCCCATCTAGTTTTTTACTCGACCTCCTCTCTCTTCCTCCGCTCTCGAACTCCCCTCTCTACCTCCTCTCTCTTCCTCCGCTCTCGACCTCCGCTCTCTAACTCCGCTCTCGACCTCAGCTCTCTAACTCCGCTCTCGACCTCCGCTCTCTACCTCCGCTCTCTACCTCCGCTCTCGACCTCCGCTCTCTAACTCCGCTCTCTACCTCCGCTCTCGACCTCCGCTCTCTAACTCCGCTCTCTACCTCCGCTCTCTACCTCCGCTCTCTACATCCGCTCTTTACCTCCGCTCTCTACATCCGCTCTCTACATCCGCTCTCTACCTCCGCTCTCTAACTCCGCTCTCTACCTCCACTCTCAACTTCGCTCTTTACCACCGCTCTCTACCACCGCTCTCTACTTCCGCTCGCTACCTCTGCTCTCTAAGTGGGTTTTTTAAAATTCTGAATGAGAAAGCCAAAACACTTGCGCCAATGTCATAGCCAGCTACCACTGGCTTGCATTTGGTTCGCAGTACACCCGCCCTCAACAGTGGAGGGACCAGCTGTTTGTGCGTGACCTGGTTCGAACCCGAATTACAATTTTCCCTTCTGTCGGCCTCTCCCTTAGCCATCAGATTCGCATCGCATTGGGCGTGTGCAAATGGCATCCAGTGCTGAATGGTACTTTTGGGGTTTCTGCCTGCTTTCTGGTTTGGCTGAATCTTCCATTTTATTCTCGATACTCGTCTACAGGGTGGCCATTCATTTTCCCCTTTTTATAAAGAAGAAATAGTAAAATCAGAAACAATAATGTGATTGAGTAAGATTATTTGGTGATATTATCATTATGGCAACACTAAAGTACATAATTAGCACTCACTAGCGGACTCACGACTTAAAGGTCGGGGGTTCGATTCCCGAGCCCCATTCAGAATTCAGCATGGGGTAATTAAGGGTGCGCGTGACGTCCCACACCAGTCCATGGACTGAACAGCAATAGCCGCGGCTGTGCTGTTGGCTGCACACTTGACTTGAAGACTCGTAGGGCAAGTGCTCGTAAAATTGACCAATCACAACAAAGAAGTAAGTTGTGGTCATAGAACAATTTGATCCTGAAAACTACAGCTTCACGGTTATACGCTCGTAACTTAGTAAAGTTGGTTATAACTCATCATTTGGTGACGGATGGTTGAATCCCATTACGCTCACTCCTGAGCACACACGCATACAGATACTGTACACACACTCACACAGGTGTGTACATCTGCCATGACTTTCGCATCATTAGTGTACACTCTCACTGTGCCTTGGAGGTTGGTGTAAATTGCGCGACAAGGCCCCAAGCCTTCTCACCGGGGCTGCACCCCACAAAAAAGTTGCCTCGCCGTGGAATCGAACTCAGGGAGCTCAGGGACCGTTAGAATTCCCTCGTAATGGTCAGAACTCACTGCAGCCTGGCATTGCTGGGTGAAGCCAATAAAGAGTCACATCGACAGCAATCAAACGAACCCCGACACCGCAGGACCTGGACGCCGAGAGCCTGCTGCATGCTGCTGAAATCGAGATCCTGTCGCATCGCTGCGCCAGTCAGGCAGCCGATCTCAGCCAGGCCAGCCAGGAGCGGATTCGGGCACGGCTGGATAATGTCAACCAGCGCTGGCGACGGCTGGGCGAGCAGGCCGCCGAGCTGCGTCACCAAGTACGTCGTCAGGAGGACACAGCGTGGCAGGGCATGCTGGCGCGCCTTAAGAGCCTCAACGACTGGCTGGCGGCTAGTGACGCAGGACTGCGGCAGCGTCAACTGCTCCTTGGCGGAGACAGCGCCTCGCTCCGCCAGCAGATCAGCGAGCACGAGGCTCTGGTTGGCGAGCTGCAGTCTCGCCGAGTCGAGGTCGAGCAGGCCCTGGAGCAGGGCGAGAGCTACTTTGGCCACGCCGATCAGCAGCGGCCGGCCAGCGCCATGAGTCAAAGCGGCCACGAGTCCGGTGCCGACTCCGAGGACGCCGGCGGCGATGCGGATGATCCGCAGCAGCACAACCGGCGCCTGACCAGGCGCATCAGGCGGAACCTGCACCAGCTGAAGCGGCGCTGGTTGGAGCTGAATTTGAGAGTTCGCGAGTATCAGGAGAAATTGCAGCAGGTTCGTTTCTAGATTTTTAGAATCAAAATTCAACCAATTACTGCTGCTTGGTAGCCTAAAAAGGTTAATTTAGTTTGGCTATCTTTTGTAACGAGAATCATAGTTCGTGCATTTCTCCGTCACTCAGGTCACCCGCAGTCTCGCCGCTTTCGAGGAGCTGCTTCGGCAGACCAGTCACCGCTTGTTGGCCGCCGAAAGCGAGCTCCAAGCCTGGCCGCAGCTGGACAGCGTCAGTGTCGCCCAGCTGTCTGGCGAGTTGTCGCGTCTCGAACAGTTCCAAGAGTCGCTGGCACCGCTCGACCAGCTCGTAGCCTCGTTGGAGCGCCAATCGCAGACCTTCCGCGACTCCAAGGTGGTGCTGACGCACACTCTGGTGTCCCAGATTGGCGACTTGCGCGGTCGGCACCGCGAACTGCACGAGGCGATGCGTAGCCGGGCGCGCCTTCTCGCCTCGCTGCGTCGGCCCGGCGGTGGGATGTCCGTCTCTTTCACTGCCGGCTCGACAACGCCAGCTGCTGGAGCTAGTCTACAGCCACAGAAGTCCCCGGCACGAGGTGTACCTCCAATGTCGCCAATCATGCAGCAGCAGCATCAGCCGCATCAGCATCAGCATCAGCATCAGCACCAGCACCAGTGTCAAAGCGTTCCTCAGCTACCAAGTCCGCTTCCAGGTCCGAGCTTCGCGCATCCAGCAGTAGCCAATAGTGTGCAGTCGCCGTGGCAGCGAATGCTGCACCCCAGCGGCAACCAGGTGCCGTACTATCGCAACGCCGACACGCACGAGACCAGCTGGGATCATCCGGTGATGTCGGAGCTGATGCGTAGCCTAGCCGAGCTCAACAGCATCCGCTACTCGGCCTATAGAACGGCGGCCAAGTTAAAGAGGCTGCAGCGCACACTGTACTTGGATTTGGTTTCGCTCACATCGGCTGCCGATGTTTTCCGGGATCACGGCATCGCATCAGTGGCCACCGGCGGCGGCATCGGCAGCCTTAGCAGCGCAGACCGACTAATCGACGTCGGCCAGATGACAAACTGTTTGGCCAGTTTGTTTGCGAGGTCGCGAGCTCGCATCGCGGATGCCTCACTGCAGGCGCAGACAATCGACCTGAACCTCAACTGGCTGCTCAACGTCTATGATCACGTGCGCAGCGGTCGAATGCGAGCGCTGAGCTTCAAGGTGGGCCTCGTCCTACTGTCTGCAGCCGGTCTGGAAGACAAATACCGCTACCTCTTCGCGTCCGTGGCCGATGAGCGAGGCATTCTCGATCAGCGCCGCCTTGGCCTGCTGCTCCACGACTGCATGCAGGTGCCGCGACACCTGGGCGAGGCGGCTAGCTTTGGAGGCAGCAACATCGAGCCGTCTGTGCGCTCCTGCTTCGATAAGGTGCGTTATTAACGTACATCAGTTATACACGCACACAAATTGAATATCGTTTCGCATCACTCAAATACGCGAATTTTTCTAGACCTTTTTGGCGTTTTCTTGTGCGCTGTTGTTTCGAGTGTGTTAGAAGTACAATTGTAGATCTTATTACCGCATTTTCACATGGCACAAATTATTTTACTTGTTGCGCTTTGCGAAGGGTGGAAAAAATATGCATTTTCGAGCGTGGCTGTGTATAAAAAAGTGAATAATTATTATTCCTCGGAGAAATTCTATTCGTTGCAATTTTTCCTACAAGCCTTCATAGCTACACACTATTTATTTGCATTATGAGAAATGCAATGTGTTGCTGCCCCAGGCAAATAATCCCATGTCCCATTTTGCTACTGACTGCCTCGCTCGCTCCCGAAATGATGTTTTAGATTAGTTGTATTGGAACAGATTAGGGCTGAGCGAATGCACGGGGCGAATTCCTATTCGCGTTTTTCCCACCACAGAAACTGACTAAACCTTTTCTTTAGTCTCCATTAAGTGCGCAGATCCTTGCAATGCTGCAGCGCAAGGCCTACGCGTGGACCAGACTGTGTAAACACAGATCACTGGACCTAGCTTTCAAAAATGAAGTTAATCTAATAGTGATTCAGTGAATCACGTTGGAGAGATTAACCTCCAAAGAACAGAAACTACACAATGATCTTAGCCTTGTGGGCCGAGAAGCGATGAGAATAAAATTTGAGCAACTCCATCCACCAATATTGAGCTCGTTGTCCCGTCGAAAAGAACCAGATTTTCGTGTCGTGATACTACATGCTGAAAAAAAACATTTTAATTGGTTTATTTCGCCTAAAATCAACTCAATTCAGTCTTCCAGAAAGAGATAGTATCATATCATATCAAAAAAGCAAAATTCTTGAAAAAATAATTTTTTATATACTTTTTTGCTAATAATATGTTGCATAATAGTCTAGATACCATTTAACCAGTTTCTTTCTTCTACTGACTTACAAGTAGTATGATTTGCTTATGTAATACACGGTGTTAAGATTATATTGTTTTTATGCTGGTGCCAAGTTAGAGCAGCCTCTGCTACGCTTGCGCGAGGTCCCCGATCGATGGGAAAATACGAGTACATTGTAGCTGGATGATTAACAGACAGTAAAAAAATGATTTTTTCGAATTTTTGTTCTCTATTTTGCACACTGTTTTCTAAAAATAGGCAGGAAGCATAGCTAAACCTGGCCTGTCTAGAAAGTGTTCACGTCTGCCTCGCGACTTAGAAAAGCAGCTTGAATTGGAGAAGCAAAACAGCAGAGAACTTGTAAGTAGTTCTCAGCTTACAGCTTAACGCACTCTGACTGTGAGCATGTTGGAAGAGTTGGTCTTGTATTACTGCTGAATTTACTTAAGCATATGGCTGGGCTGGCTGCATTTTTTTCTTTCTCTACATGTGCGATAATCATTGACCAAGAGTTTGATCACTAATCGGAGTTCACAGACTTAGAGTACTATATAACATTTAAAAACAGCTAGGAAGGTTTCATGGAGCGAAGTCGCGATGGCCGAGTGGTTAAGGCGTTGGACTTGAAATCCAATGGGATTTTCCCTCGCAGGTTCGAATCCTGCTCGCGACGAATAATTTTTTGTCAATTTATTTGTCCAATACAATTTTAAAGGCCACACTCGTGTATCAATTTTTGCTGGTTTCATGCATTCTCCAATTATAGTTTTGTTTTTACTTTATCAGCTATTCACTTCTTAATTAGATCAGCATGAAATATTGTATTTTCTCATTATTAAAAGTAATGTTCTATTGACATGCTGATCTGAATTTGTCCTCATACAAAATGCAGAATTTTGAGGCAGAATCAACGACAGTTATTTGCAGTGCATAATTGCATGGAAAATTAAAGTTGAATTGTCAAAAAGGATTTTGTATATGAAAAAAAGTTTTTTCTACACATATCGGTAAAATAAAAAATGCGCTTTACTAACTTCTGCTGATAGTTTTAAAGATATTTCTGCTCGCATTCAAAACAATATTTCTTTGATATTAAAGCGTGTTGCCTCAAGTCAAAGTATTAAGAATTGATTTCTATAATTTGAGTTTTAATTGCTCCACAAGCGATATTTTCGTTTGTTGTTTTTTAGTGGATTTTACACTACTTACAGTAACAACACAAACAAGTAAACTTTACAATTCTGTAGGTTGAAGGAGCTGGAATTCGAATGTCGCATTTTCTGGCCTGGTTGCGTCTGGAGCCACAATCTTTAGTCTGGCTGCCAGTGCTGCACCGACTCACCTGCTCCGAGCAATCTGTGCACCCCGTCCGCTGCTCAAGCTGCAAGTCGATGCCAATGCGAGGCCTGCGTTACAAGTGTTTAAAATGTTTCAACTTGAACCTGTGCCAGGAGTGCTTCTTCGCAGGCCGGACTGCCAGGCATCACAAGGCCAGCCACCCAATGCAGGAGTACGTGAGGGCACCTGGCAGCGGTGACAGCCTGCGCAGTCTTAGTCGCACTCTACGAAACAAGCTGCGTATCGGTGGCGGCGGCAGCAGCAGCGGCGCCGCCTCAGGCGCTGCGGGCCCGGGTTCGAGTCCCGCCAAGCTGGGCTACCTGCCTGTGCAGACTGTACGCGAGGGCCAAGCCATCGAATCTCCGTCTAGATCGCCAGCGCACACTGCAGGGCGAGATGTGCACAGTCGGGTTGAAGCCTACGCTACCAGACTGGCTGAGGTTGAGCAGCAGCAGCAGCAACCGCAGAGAAGGCCTCCGCCGCCACCGCCTTCGGCGTGTAACGATGCGTAAGTTAAGTATCCTGTTTAATGGTCTCTAAACTACACGCATTAGCACTAAGCCTATATGTATCGAAAAAAACATTTCTTGATAAATTCAAAACGACGATATTTCTGTGTAGTCCAATGCGCTGAGGTCTTCTTAACTTATTCATATTTTAAGTTGGCCAATGGCTGATCGGCTGAAAAGTATCTGTAAGAGAGAACGGAAGCGAGAGGCGAAAAGAGAGAACAGAATCCAGAAGCACCAGAAGCTCCAGAAACTTTTTTAACCCAATGGAGTCATTGTGCACATGCAATGTGAAACAGTTTGATTGCGCATCGTGTACCTGTCAAATTAACTTTTGTACCTGTGAAGTCGGTTGCACCTGTTATCAGCGGCCTTTAGAAGGAGCTAGCTCATTCTACTGCTCAGGCTGTAATTTCATTCTCAGAGACGATGAGCACGCATTGATAGCCGCCTACGCTGGGACATTGCGTCAGAGGCGCAGCAGCGGCTGCATTGGCCAGCCTTCGGCTCCGGCTTCGAATGTGGCTACCGTGGCAAGACAGATGCAGCTGCTGGAGGAGGAGAACCGGCGACTCCAGGTGAGGCTGGTTGACTCCTGTGGTGGCTTCTGGGGTGGCTTCTGGGGTGGCTTCTGGGGTGACTTCTGGGGTGGCTTCTGGGGTGGCTTCTGGGGTGGCTTCTGGGGCGGCTTCTGGGGTGGCTTCTGGGGTGGCTTCTGGGGTGGCTTCTGGGGTGGCATCTGGGTCTCAGGGAGATACGAAGGAGAGGATGGAGGAGAGGAAGGAGGAGAGGATGGAGGAGAGGATGGAGGAGAGGATGGAGGAGAGGATGGAGGAGAGGATGGAGGAGAGCATGGAGGAGAGGATGGAGGAGAGGATGGAGGAGAGGATGGAGGAGAGGATGGAGGAGAGGATGGAGGAGAGCATGGAGGAGAGGATGGAGGAGAGGATGGAGGAGAGGATGGAGGAGAGGATGGAGGAGAGGATGGAGGAGAGCATGGAGGAGAGGATGGAGGAGAGCATGGAGGAGAGGATGGAGGAGAGGAAGGAGGAGAGGATGGAGGAGAGGGTGGAGGAGAGGATGGAGGAGACGAAAGACCGAGTGGAGGATGTGATCGGATGTGGATGTGGAGTTATTGGTAAAGGGGAACAGTTTGTAGAGGAGGGCGAGAAGGTGAGGGAGGAGAGATAATAAGTAAAGGAGAATGGCCATTACTAATAAAGTCCAGCTAATTAAACTAAAAAGTTCCAATTCATGGCTGTGTAATGTTAGTCTTTTTCTCATAAAATTCAGGACAAAACTTATAATTTCACGGTCCATTGAATTCAGTAGCCTTAATTTTATTTAGAAATTGTTGTATTTTCGATTTGTTTGGATCAGATATGGCAGTGCTACACACAAGACTATGCCCAGTACAGTATCTTGCAGTATTTTGATTAATGTTAAATTGCCTTCCTTACTCATCTGTCAACTCACACCAAAGCTGCTGCTGCTGCTGCTGACACTATAACTGTTCTAGAAGGAAATCCCCGACTTATAGATAAATTGCGGAGCTTATAGCTTGGGATCAAGCTGTCTCTATAGCGTATAAACGCTGCCGAAATCCTGCATGAGATTGTGTGGCCAGAAAATATGCCAGCAGGATTTTGAGAGCATAAATCCTCAGCTGACCGCTGCATTCGTAATATCTGGTCTATAGCTAGTCATTCTGACCCATTCTAATTTATCCATTCAGATCTATACATTCTGATCTATCCATTCTGATCTATCCATTCTACTCGTTTTTTTCCTTTCAATTATTCTATTTGTTTTATTCGCAGGCCGAATACGAGCAGTTGAAGAACACAACCGCAGCTATTGGCTCTCCCTACTTTGTCAACCGGGCGGTCACGCCCGCCATGCCAGCAGCAACCACAACAGCAGGAGCAGCAGCAGCAGCAGCAGCAGCAGCAGCAGGAACAGCCGGCGAACTCGACGGAGCTGCCGAGGCGCGAATGCTTCGAGCTCACAAGGGCCGCCTGGAGACCAGGATGTCGCTGCTGGAAGAGCACAACAGGCAGCTGGAGGGTCAACTGGCTCGGCTGCGCAGGATGCTGTCGGCCAGTCCCGGTCAACAGCAGAGGCCGCCGTCGATTCCCATGCTGTCGCCACCGCCGGCTGCGCCGCGGATGCCCTATCAGCAACATCAGCACCTGCGGACTGGCAGCTTCGGCTGCGTTTCAGATTCGGCCGAGCTCCTTCATCATCACCAGCAGCATCAGCATCATTTGCAGCAGCAGCTACAGCAACAGCAGCATCAGCAGCAGCAGCAGCAGCAGCAGTTGCTTTATCAAGCTGCTCGCAGCAGTGGTGTCCATCTTCGTCAGCATCATCACTCAGGTGGTCACATCGGTGGCAGCGTCGGTAGCGTCGGCGCCGGTGGCGGTGTCGGCGGCGGCAGCAGCTTCATGCTCTCGTCTGGCAGTCTGGGACGCCACTCCGTTGACTCCTGCCCGATCTCAGTGTGCGGAGGCGGTGGCGTTGGCGGCAGCCGATCGTCCGTTGGTTCGCTCTTCGCTATGGCAGGACAGGTGAGCAATGCCATGGGCCAGCTGGTCGATGTCATGAATCTGGAGGAGGCCGCGGCATCAGGCGGCAACAGAGAGGCCTCAGCTGACGGAAAGGCCGCCAATGGCTGAGACATCGCGTCACTGGCCGAAGCAAAGCATACTTACTCGTCCGTTCAGATCTATCCATTCAGATCTATCCGTTCAGATCTATCCGTTCAGATCTATCCGTTCAGATCTATCCGTTCAGATCTATCCGTTCAGATCTATCCGTTCAGATCTATCCGTTCAGATCTATCCGTTCAGATCTATCTGTTCAGATCTATCCGTTCAGATCTATCCGTTCAGATTCATCCGTTCAGTTATTCTTACTCAAACGTTACATATTTTAGTAATGTCTAAATTATTAATATTGATGGCTTTAGGTCTTCCTTGATTTCTTTCCGCTATTTAATTATTTTGATCTGATATAAAAAGTTCAAAATTTTCCAGACTGTTCTTAAAAGCAAACAGCTTGTGTATTGGAAAAATTGTGCAAACCATGTCGCATTTCACATTCCTACCTCAAAGTTTCATATTCTTGGAACCGAAAATTGTACTTGTGGCATCGACAGCTGTATTAAAATTTGAGTTGTGGACGAGCCACCCTTAGATAACTGAATTAACAGATAATTGCTACTGAAAGTAGATGAGAAACATTTTATTGTAACTAGAGTCGGAAATTTCCAGTTTTTCTATTTACCTGGCCAATCTATACGACAAAAATGTTTTACTTAAAGTATACATGCTTAAATCAGTCACACTATTCATTAACAAATGCACACGACATTTTAATTTTCAGTAATAAAGCAAAAATGCAACACAATATTATTGTTACATGCATACATTACATAAGAATTCAAGACACAGAAGCTGTAAAAATATTATAATTGATCAGTCCTAAACGATTCACATTTATTTTCCAGTATTTTTCTTGCTTCTTCAAATGCATAATGTATAAAGATATTTTGTTATAGTCTAGTCCTAAGGCGCTTTTCTTTTGCAGTAAAGCAGTGATTTATGCCCCAATACACACATTATACAACTGGGCTGCTGTAAAGTGTGTTTTAATTGCTGCACTAATAGCAATATATCTTCGCTTAAACTGTCAGAGAAGATTAATTCGCATCCCTTTTGCACATGCTTGTTTACCTATTAAGAAATTGTGCGAGCAATACCTCAATTCTGCAATAGCTATCAATAACTTTGCGTGCTGTGTTGTAATTTACATTAAGTTACGTGTGATAATATTGCAACTTTTTATAGCTAAATTAGTAATCTGGACCAACCATATAGCAACGTCTGTTGTTTTACGGATTTTCGCTTCAGAAATATACATATATGAATAACTCTAAAGGTATTTTTCGAGAATAGTAGATTTGTACTACTTGAAAGTATAGTATTGGAGCGATAGCTTAAAAATTATTTTATAGTCTCTGAAATCCTTTTACGGCTGTCTGTTATCTGCATTTAATAAGTAGATACAGACTGAACAGACTGGACATACACTAGGGAATTTGCAAATAGAAGTGTTATATTTTCGGATTGCGCTTAGTCAGTGCATGTGGTTGCGTTTTTTGAGGCCAAGTAACATTTGACCATAAAATCATGCACCATTTGCATCGCTGATTATAGTCTATCGCAATTGCTTCCATTGCATTTGCAAATAATTCAAGGATGTAAAAACCGGTATGCAATTAAGCATAATCGGAGAATGCTCAATTCTCGGAGAATCTGATGTTCATTTTAATCCGGTATTTTTCATTTGCATTTAATAAGCTGTACATCAGCTAACGTACAGCTGTACTTTAAAAACGCGCACATATTTTAGAACTGCTTATGTAAAACAAAGATAACATGCCGTAATATGAATTATAGGAATAAAGCTTTAATGCAAAGTGCTGTTTATGTTTTCTTAACAATTAAAACCATTTTTGACACATGCATGCTTTGTTTTTGTATAAAAAAGTAAACAAAATCTTTGTTTAAACCGTATAACAAAATTAATCTCGACCTCGACAAATCGACCGACGATGACGAGCATAAAGAGTTAAACGACTTGCTGTCATGCTCATGCAGCGGAAACATTACTGGTGAATAGACGTAGCTGGTCTTGGGCTCTAAGGTGTATTATGTGTTCTTTGAGGGATCTTTTTCACGAAGTTACAAAAGCTTTTTATTTTATTTTATTGCAATATTCTTTTTTGTTTTACATAAACAACACAAAGCTATTTTTATTGGATTATTTTCTGTTGAGGCGTGTTTTTTTATTTCTTTGTCTAATTGTTTACCTATTTTATGTGTTTTGAGCACTAAGTAGCTAAAAAAGTTGTGCAATTTATTTATTATTTATTGAAGTAGTTGATAGTTTTTTTATTGCAGTAAGTAGGCCTACCTGTAGGTGTAGTGTAGATTATTAGGTAGTCTAATATGTTGTGATCTGTTAGAGTTAGTACTGTAGGATGGCTCCAAAGCTTTTCTTTAGTTAGAGACCATGGCTTAGCTAGGTATTCCACAATATACTCTCTAGGTACCCTCAAAAATTTGTATAGCTCATAGCAGCTGTAGCAGCTGCATGCCTATAGTGGTACCTGGACACTTTGTCATCTTACAACCTTGTCATCCAGATGACAATCTGTCCAGTATCTCAGAGGGTGGATGACGAAGACACTTGTGGACATTTCATCATCTATAAAACAAAAGTTTTCAAAGTTAAAACAGAACCACCCCTCCCCACCTCCTCACATCATGTTGGCACCTATCTTTAAACTCTTATAATGAAATCAGTTTTGACACCTCTTTGACAATTTAGAGTGTGAAGTGTGTTCACACATCTGCCCTACCACCCCACTCTCACTTTATTGATGACAAACTTGATTGCCTGTTATTAGTAGATGACGAACTGACCAAACTTGAAAGCATGCCATGCCAATTGGCTGGATGATGAAGTGTCCTACCTTCCAAGTGGATGACGAAGTTGTAAGATAACAAAGTTGTAAGATGACAAAGTGTCTAGGATCCGCTTATAGCTGGCTTATGGCAAAACCACTGCATATAATTGCTCTAACAAGATCCTTCACGCCAACATCCCCATTGAACACCAGCTTTAACATGTAGGAGTATATCTTAAAACCATGACCCTGACACAGGAAGGAACCATAGATGATCAAACTCTGTGATATGTCACATGCACATATGATTTGCTCAATTGTTGTCTTGGTTGCTATAGCAACTTTGTTGGCACTGGCTAGAAGTTTAATGTGGTCTCCACCAAATCAAGCTTTAGGTATCTTTTGTCTAAATTAGCAATCTACAATCTTCTATATGCTTCAGCAGTTTTAAGGATTAATGGATGGCAAGGCCAATTATCATTACTTTGCCAGTGATTGAGCTTGACATTCTCTGTAAAACTAGCTGGCTTGGTGTCAATAGCTGATGCTTAGACATTCAGCATAGGCCT
Source organism: Macrostomum hystrix (assembly GCA_950097015.1). Lineage (NCBI taxonomy): Eukaryota > Metazoa > Platyhelminthes > Macrostomidae > Macrostomum > Macrostomum hystrix. The sequence goes on from CATNEN010000001.1 coordinate 22,015,365, forward strand.
AGTTGAATCCATATGGATGAATTTCTAATTACAAAAATTTTGATTTTTATTACAACCATACATGCGCAACCTCCCAAATCTTAGCCAGCCGTGTGACTTAGTTTTTGCTCTCATTTGCGACTTAGTTCATTTCATTGCTCTATTTACGACTTAGTTTGCTCTCATTTGCTCTTTTTCTCTCCCCTTTTTCCTTTTCTTCACGCCTTCCTTTTTTGTCCCTTGGTCCCCCCTTTGATTTTTTTGCGCTTGGTCGATTGGTTTTTGCGACTTACCTTGCTTGGCCCTCATTTCACCCGGCCGGTTCGGCCGGGTCGGCCGGGTGTTGCGCATGTATGATTACAACAGAAAAATCCTATATTCTATAATAAATTTTTTAAACCTAAAAAGCACAATATGAATTATCCCTTTCTAAAAAATATTTCCAAAACTTTCTAAAATCTATAGTCAGGAACATCCTGAGTGTATGCCAAAAAATATTGATTAAAAAGATCTTATATGCCAGTTTACACCAAATGCTGAACAAGCCTATTAGAATAAATTGACAAAATGTCCCATGGCAGTGCGGGTAAATGGCATGAGTAACTATGACTCTTTTGTCCATATGGGGGTTCTCACATGACCTTTCACTGTTATGTTACATATTTGAGCTAGAATTTCAGACCTGTGTCACATGTCCATAGCTTTTCAACACTTATTACAATAGGGCTAAATGCAGAAGATGCTTGGGAATGGCCAGAGTAAATTTAGATTTAAAAAATTGTACACCTAATTGTGTTGGTTACAAAAATGCTATTTAAAAAACTAAACTTGGATCTTGTGGAAACTGTCTGTCAAAGAATGATTTTAAGGCTTGATTTAAGGCAATTCTGGATACTGTCAAAGGCAATTGTGAGGGCTAGCAAAAAATTTAGATGGCTAATGCTTTAGGGTTAAAAAAGAGAACTTATTTAAAAAAGATTAATAAATTAAGCTTAGCTTTCAAAGTGTATTGCTTAGTACCTGACAATGAATGAATTTTTTTGTATGAACAGTATATTTTAAGTTGTTATATTGAATAAAATTGAAACACATGATTTACGATGTGCAAATTAGCAAATTTCAGAGTTTTTTAGGTATTGTTCTGTTGTGTTGTACAGTTTGTCCATCACTGTTTCATCTTTTATAATTCCTGAAAATTTTCAGCACATCAAATTTGTACCCCAATCTTATGGTTTCACAGACGTACACCAGTACTATACACCAAAAATCGTGGGTGCACACCAGATTAATCCAATGTACACCTCTTCTAGACTATAGTTTAAAAGATGTGAAAAAATGTATATTAAGATAATGGAATGTGGTTTGCAAGGCAATTAAATTTCACTAGAACACATTTCTAGGTGGGTACATGCAGTGTTCATTATATTAAAACAGATGAGGATGTTAGCTTTGCCACAATTTTAACCAGTCACTTAGAAACTATGTCTAGTCTAGTGCTCAGCTGCCAACCCTAGAAATACTTTTTTAATCTTTAACTGGCTTCTCTGCACCAATAAGAAATTGTATTAATACTATATGAGAAAACCACAAATATCATAAGATCAGTCACACAAATTGATGCCATATTTCTATATTATCTGTGCCTAGAGGTTACATTTAATTTAATGCTTGGCAAAGTACGCTACTGTTTTGTCTTTAAGACAGTTGTCACCAAGGCTGACAGCAACTCATCAAAAATACTATCCTCAAACTTTAGCATAATTTAGCACATTCTTAATCTTTAATCCCAAGAAATTGGGTGGTTATGGAACTTATAGCTTCATAGTCTTATGATCTAAACATATGCAAAATGTATTTTTTCTTTTTTATATCATTAATTTATTAGTACTTTAAAGTTGCTTTATCAATTGACTTCTTTATGCTTTCCAAGATATTAAGGTAGCTGTACACTTCCAAAGCGAAATTAAAATCTAGTATACTTTATAAACTAGTTTTTAGTACAAAACAAAATGTGAATTGTAGAATGGTTGTTAAATTTGGCACAATGCACTGCAGCACATTGATCTAAATCTAATTGATTTGTGGGTGACAAAACAATACACATGTTTATTGTGTAGTATCTGCATATACACAACTATATTGCATATGCACAAAAAAGTGCAAAAAAGTTAAAATTCTAGTTAGGCTATTTAAGTTAAGTAAAAGTCAGTCAGTTGACCTTAGCTATGGGCATAAAATGGCTGTTATGTTATTATTAATTTTATTTTGTTATTCATTACCTTTTGTTTTCAGTTAGCATTTAGTATTGTTAGTCATATGCCTATTATTCTTGTTAAAGGTGTTAATGGATTGATTTTTATGCATTGCTGAATACAGCACATAATTAGATTAAAGCATATTAGTGGTTATAGCTTTGTGTCCTCAAGTCACTCAAGCAATGCACATAATTCTCTGTTGCTTCGGCATCTATCTTTAAAATTGGTACCAATTAGTGTCTAAAGTGTAGTTGTAGCAGCCCTTAAGTCAGTGAACTGAAATGGGTACACATCCTATTTGATGCAACATTCAATAGCTGCATCTGTGCCGTGGGTCAGAGCTTTTTTACCCATTGGTCAGAGCTTTTTTACCCATTGGTTAGAGCTTTAGAGTTTGTGCGAGTCGCAAGTTCAATTCTTAATCTTCAACACAACAAGGAGCTATTTGTATCCTTGAGTAAAACACGTCCTTCCTTGGTGATTTAGTTGGCCCAACTAGAAAATTATTATCAGCAATCAGCATCAGCTTCAAGGTATTTATTATTTTGAGTGTGGTGGCCTCCCTAGTCTTCAGACTGAACAGCTGTACACTACCTTTGGATTGTCTAACTGAGCTAAGTGTATATATCTATCTAGATAGATATAAACAGATCTGTTTATACCGTAATAATTTTATTGCTTACACCAGCCCCAATTGGGCCGGCAGTACAGCTGCAGCTATTGCACGGTGCATCTGTAGGCTGCGTACAGCTGTCCAAGGACTGGGAGTGGGGGGACGCCACACCCACCCTCAAATACCCCAGCTAATGCTGGTACCCATTTAACAGCTGGGTAAACTGAAGCACTCCAGAGTTGAGTGTCTTTCTAAAGGACGCAGATTGTTCCATGGAGTCGGAAATCGAACCCCCGACCTTTAAGTCGTGAGTCCGAAGCTCTAACCACTAGGCAACATCCCCTCTAGTCTCTACTTAAAGACTTGAATAATCGTTATACTTTAAGTACAGTTAAACTATGATTATTATTTATGAAATTTAATGAGTTGTCAATAAAAAAATTAAATCACCAAAGCTGTCAATAAGCACACCTCATGAAAACACTCCAGCCGGCATGCCCAAGGAGCCGTTGAACCCTGGCGATAGAATCTTTGCCAAAGTCAAAGGCTATCCGCATTGGCCATGCCGAATCAATCCGCTTCCGCCCGATGTTAAAATCCCATCTGGCAAATATCCTATATTTTTCTACGGCACACACGAAGTTTATTTCCTGCCAAGGAAGGAGATTTTTCCGTTTGAAAAATTTCGCGACAAATTCGGCTCGGCTAAACGGCCGGCGCATTATAACGAGGGCCTGGTTGAAATTGTACAACGACCGGACACTCTGCTCTATGGCCGAGATCCCAAAGCTGAGGCTTTTCTGGCTCAGTTCTATCGATTTCAGCGCAGCGAAGGCCAACAGGGAGAGAGCGTGTACACGCCGGATCTGCCGGTGGTTGTACCGCCTGGCTTCGATCATGTCAATAGCCTGCTAGCTGATTCTGCGGCTTCTGGTTCAGCTGGTGAGTTCTGCAATTGGATCTAAAGTGACCGCGTGTGATGTGAATTTCCTCTTAAAAACTTGGAAAAAAACAAATAAGAGTATTCGTTTATTTAGCATAATATTATATGAGAATATAGTTTGTATGAGAAACGTCTCTCTGAGAATCGTCTATTTAAGAATCGTGTCCCTGAGATTCGCCTCTATCAGAATTGTCTTTTTAATCTTTCTTAGAATCGACTCTCTGAGAATCGTCTCAATGAAAATAGTCTCTATGAAAATCGTGTCTATGAGAATCGTGTCTATAAGAATCGTGTCTATGAGAATCGTGTCTATGAGAATCGTGTCTATGAGAATCGTGTCTATGAGAATCGTGTCTATGAGAATCGTGTCTATGAGAATCGTGTCTATGAGAATCGTGTCTATGAGAATCGTGTCTGAGAGTCGTCTCTATGAGAATCGTGTCTATGAGAATCGTGTCTATGAGAATCGTGTCTGAGAGTCGTGTCTATGAGAATCGACTCGTCTCTCTAAAAACGCTTTAATGAGAACCGTCTCCCAGAAAAATGAAAATAATTTTATTAGTTTAAATGAGCAAGTTTTTTATTCTCATTCTTGCTAATTTTCTACATTCCACTTCAGGCCCTTCTAAATCGGCGAGCTCTGCCAAGAAGCATTCAGTTGCTGAAGTTACGCCTGCACATCATTCCGACAGCTCCGAGGATGCACCGTTGCGTAGTTTAAAGCTGAAAATCACCCTTCCCCCCAAGCCGCAGAATGTAACGCCTTCTCAGCAGCAGCAGCAGAAACCGGCAAAGCCAGCAGAATCTCAGCAAAAGCAACAGCAAAAGCAAAAACAGGCGCCGCAAGCATTGAAAAAATCCCTCAAACGAAAACGCGACAGCAGCGGTGGTCTCTCAGAATTAGTCGGTCCCAGTAGAAAAAAAGTTCAACAACAATCAAATACAAAGCCTGCAGCGGTGGAAGAGTCAAATAATGCAGTCGCTGCCTCTATATCATCCGTGTCTTCTAGCAGTGACAGCTCAGACAATGAGGATAGCGATGACAGCGACAGCCTGGCTGTTGGTAGAACAAAGCGTGCAGCCATTCTGGATTCGGATCCCGGTAGCGATATCGAGCCAATCGATAACAGTAGGATAAAGAAAGTTTCACCTACGGCTAATAACCATAGTCCTGCTGCTGCTGCTGCAGCCACACCGTCGCCAAACATTCCACCTCCGCGTGAGTCTCGAGTGAACTCCATGGGCCGGCCAATGCGCGCCTCGGCTCAACGATTCGACGTTCGGCGCTTACTAAAAGAAGACCGCGAAACTGCCAAAGCCGCCAAGCCTTCTGGCCTGGTCAAGGATGAGGACAGCGACGATGAAGACGACTCAGACTTCGATTATGAGGCTGAGAAAGTCAAGCGCTCAACATCTCAGTCTCCAGTCAAAGAGAAACCTGTCCAGATTGTTTCAAAGAATACGCGACCGTCTTTAGCGACGCCAAGAGTTCAACAGCGAGCGCCAGCAGCTGCACCCACACCTCCTCCGCCCCCGCCGCCACCGCCTCCGCCGCCGCCCCAACCGACTCTCGAAGAGCGCAAAGAGAAATTAAAACAGGAGAAACTTGAAGAGAAGATTAAGCAGAAAAAGTTGGAAAAGATTCGCCAATTAGAGCTGGAAGCAAAGTTGCGCATGATGAACAGCGATATCAAGCGATCGTTAATCAGGGGTCGCGAGGACTTTAGCCGCTGCCTGGCAGTGTTAACAGAGATGCAGAGCTTAGATGTGAAGCTGCTGATGCTGGCAAAGTATCCAGATTTGCCGCTCACAATTCGCAAATGCAGCAAGTACAAGTTATCAGACAAAGTGCGCTTAGCCGCCCAGAACCTGTTCGACAAGTTCTGTACGCTGTTTGAAAACTCGCCCAAAGAGGAAGTGTTCAAGGCCGAGGTTGAGTTCTTGAAATATCGCGAGTCCTGCGATCACCGGTCAGATGTGCCCCTCACCTCTATTCAGGACTTGTTCACGTCGCGGCCTATGAAGTTTCAGCGACCGCAGCAGCAGCAGAAACAGCCGCAGAAGCAGCAAACCGCTGGTACTGCAGCGTCTTCAACCGCTTCCACCTCAGATCACGATCACGAAGTGACGTCGTCGACTCAATCAACTTACTTTGAGCCGGCAGCTTTCACTGCTGTTGCTGTTTCTGCGGCACCTGCTGCTGCATCCGCATCAGCTGTTGCAACAACTGCGTCCACAACTTCCTCATTGCCGCTTAAAGAGACAACAGTTGTTGCCAAGCCAACGGTCACCGTGTCCATCTTGCCCGAGCCAACAGACTTGGACTATCAGAACCTTCTTGAATTGGACTCTTTGGAGGTGCTAGACACCTACGCTGATGAAGCTGTGGATGAGGCCATGGCCATAGACAGTCAGGACTCGCAGCCATCAAATGATCCAGTCACAGATTCGCCAGGCAACCTTGAAAGTCGTCTGCGCGATCTGATGGGTGTGAATTTTATTAAGCAACAGCAGCAGCAGCCGAGGCATCAGGTCTATCAGCAGCAGCAGCAGCACAGGCAAAGACAGCAGCGCCAAGCCCTGTCAGAGGATGACTGTCACATACACGACCTGCTTGGTATTTAACTCACTGCTTTAGCAGCTGCAGCCTGATTTATCCCTGTTTTGGTCTTAGCTGTGCATCTTTTTCTGTCTGTCTGTCTGCCTGTCCCTTACCATCTCTTTTGTCTCAAAACATAATTTATATTCTATTTTAATCCTGACATTGCTTGTTTCTGTCGTGTTAATTAATTATTTCTTTTGTTACATTCTTTGGTTTCGTCTACAATCTCATGGGTGGGTCAGTACTCATTTTCATTCCTATTGGTTAATATTTAACCTCGTGGCACATTCTATTTAAATAATAAGTTTGTTACCTAGAAAGATTCGATACATATCGGCTTCCCTTAACAATCTGAACGCCTCGCGAATGTCTTTATAACTTCTACGGCATTGACTTTAACTTTTAGCTCCCTCCGCTCTCTACCCTCTCCGTCCGCTCTCTACCCTCTCCGTCCGCTCTCTACCCTCTCCGTCCGCTCTCTACCCTCTCCATCCGCTCTTTACCCTCTCCGTCCGCTCTCTACCGTCTCCTCTGCTCTCTACCCTCTCCGTCCGCACTCTACCCTCTCCCTCCGCTCTCTACCGTCTCCCTCCGCTCTCTACCCTCTCCCTCCGCTCTCTACCCTCTCCCTTCACACTCTACCCTCTCCGTCCGCTCTCTACCGTCTCCCTCCGCTCTCTACCCTCTCCGTCCGCTCTCTACCCTCTCCCTCCACACTCTACCCTCTCCGTCCGCTCTCTACCCTCTCCGTCCGCTCTCTACCCTCTCCATCCGCTCTCTACCCTCTCCGTCCGCTCTCTACCGTCTCCTCTGCTCTCTACCCTCTCCGTCCGCACTCTACCCTCTCCCTCCGCTCTCTACCGTCTCCCTCCGCTCTCTACCCTCTCCCTCCGCTCTCTACCCTCTCCCTCCACACTCTACCCTCTCCGTCCGCTCTCTACCGTCTCCCTCCGCTCTCTACCCTCTCCGTCCGCTCTCTACCCTCTCCCTCCACACTCTACCCTCTCCGTCCGCTCTCTACCCTCTCCGTCCGCTCTCTACCCTCTCCGTCCGCTCTCTACCCTCTCCGTCCGCTCTCTACCGTCTCCTCTGCTCTCTACCCTCTCCGTCCGCACTCTACCCTCTCCCTCCGCTCTCTACCGTCTCCCTCCGCTCTCTACCCTCTCCCTCCGCTCTCTACCCTCTCCCTCCGCTCTCTACCCTCTCCCTCCACACTCTACCCTCTCCGTCCGCTCTCTACCGTCTCCCTCCGCTCTCTACCGTCTCCCTCCGCTCTCTACCCTCTCCGTCCGCTCTCTACCCTCTCCCTCCGCTCTCTACCGTCTCCCTCCGCTCTCTACCCACTCCTCTGCTCTCTACTCTCTCCGTCCTCTCTCTACCCTCTCCGTCCTATCTCTACCCTCCCCCCGCTCTCTGCCCCTTCCCACGCGCGTCTTCCATCATGTTGCAGCCAACCCAATTATCGGTTTCATTGCAATCTCCGAAAATCTTAATGTTAATGTTCAATGTTAAGAATAACTTTCGTTCTAATCATGACCAATTTTGGACATGAATTTTCTAGTGAGATATTGTTTGGCAGTTCCGTATGAAAATTAACATCAATTTAAATTTGTTATACTAGGTTCGTAGTTTGTTGTTCCAGGTTTTAATGCTTCAGTAAATTATTTGTCTTTGCATTAACAATACAATCAGATGTGACTATTTTTTCGATTTTTTCTAGATAACAAAAGTATGCTAATCGCTACTGATCTAAGTAGTTCAGTGAGAAAGTGTATTTGTGTGTAGTGGGTATTTTAACGAAAATGAAACAACATATGGCATTGTTGCGAGTCTATTATAATCTGCACGTTTTTTCACTCTAGAAATTTAATCAAAGCTTTCAGTCTAACTGTTAGCCTAACTGTTCTAGACTTCTTGGACCTTAACAAAGGAATTACTCGACAAAATTATACGGACTATTTACATTAAACTACACTTGCACAAAACATTGGCTAACCTGCTTGATTTCCAGTTTATAAATATATGTTATTTGTTGGCCTAAATGTCAATTGGTGTCTTGTAAAGGCCACTTGTAAAAAAATATGTATTTTTTGTTTTTCTATCCATTAATTTTAAATTTTACGTGTCTAAACTGAAAAACAATTCATCGACCAATCAGAATCGCTTAAATGGGCAGTCAACATGGCTACCCGCTAAAAAATAGGGATGTTTCTTTGGGTGATTCCAGTTGGAATCTGCGGTGTTTCCAGAAAAAGAAACAGCCGAACGCTGAAAACATACCAATCGGATGATTCCATGCTTAGAATCTACCCAACTGGGCGTTTTCTCGGTGCTTCTTGGTGGCGAAATGGAATCACCCAAAGAATCCTCCAGTTCGGAAGATTCCATGCTCAGAAACCGCCGAGGAATCGCCCGTAAATAATTCTCTGGTCGTCCCATGGGCCACTGGTTCGGGTGATTCTTCGGCGGTTTCCGCACAATTTACGGTTACATCGGCTGCTTCCTGGGTGGTTTCTTTAACTCTTGCGAGATAGGGGGGATTTTTGGTAGATTCCACTCCTATTTTGCACAAAAAACCCGCCGAAGAAGCAGCCGATTTTTTAGAGGGTATTATATGACAGGAAAATGCAATATTCCTTTTATTTTCCCCTGGGGAAAGACCAAAGGCGGGTATTTCAAAAACCAACTGCCTACTTTACAATAGCCCCCAAACCGAATCGGGTGGACTATTCTTTTGTGAATAGATCAATATTTTCCGCTCTTTCGTCGAAATTCAGATTCGTTTCTTTCATAGCCGTCCGAATCAGAATCGTCGAGATATTCAACGATTCTTGACGAATATCTTGGTGACAAAGACAGCTAGCTGGCTGCGGGTCTAGTATCATTAAACGATGTGCCCACAACCCTTTTATAAGTTATTTTATTGTTATTAAACGTCAGCTGACCTTTCGAGGTCCTGGATCGGGTGCAACTCGTATTCATCCGTCAGCAATGCCTGCTGCAGTTGCAGGTCGGAATAAAACTTTCTACTGTTTGTGTATCTTTCACTCTCCAAAAGTACATTTCCTGCAAGCGTTTCTGAATCCCATATGGTGTGTTTTTATTATGGATTTAGCACCAGGGAAACGGTGAACTGGGATAGCAATCACTGACACAGATTTGCTTAGAGTTTAAAATAATTTTCTGGCCCAAGCGAGAATAACAAAAATTTAGGATTTTTTTAAATCAAACCCTGTCTTACGGTGTCTCATTTGATATCTGACCCTCTATCACAAAGTCTTATCGTTGTCTAACTGATCTAAATGTAAATAATAATAATAACCTTAAGCGGACGAGCAGCGCACAAAGAGCGCCTACCCGAAGTGGGACTCATTTCAATCTGAATCCTTGAAGTGGGAATGGTACGACGGCCGCCCACCTCACACAGATGTACAGAGACGACAAGGTTGTGGGCTGATCACTTAAGAAGCATTTGCCTCTCTGCTTGCCTGTGTTTCAGCTTCATAGGAGATCCTGATGAAGTGCTTGCTGGTTTAACGATAAAGATCGCCCAGCTCACGAATGATTCGGCTTCTATTCATTCGTGCTTCTATGAAGCCTTGTTTGAGTGCAGGACAGTACTAACAGTACGAGCTTTATTAAGAAACAAGAGTTGGTATTAGTAGTCCGTGATAAGAAAGCGTAGGCGCTGCCAACTAAAAAGTTTTCAGTTTCTAAAAATAGAAACTGACGTCAGATAAGCAACACAAGAAAGGGGTCTGTTGCTAAAAATAGCAACTTACGTCATTCGTGCTTAGCACAAACGTAGGAGGGAGACTCAGGCTTGAATTCAATATAAAGAGATCTAGATAAGATATGAATAAAAAATAATTGCAGTCACTACAAAACTAAACAAGTTTTAGTCTAGTTATTACAACAGTATATCAGCATGAAATATACGTCTAAAGATCCTGACTAGAGATGCTAATACCGGGATCCCGGTTTCGAAATATACCGGTTTTGGGCCAATTTTTCGGTATTACCAATACCGGTATTAGGGTCCGGTATTGGTCCGGTATTGGTCTAAAATTATGTCTGTATTTTTACAAATTTGAGATTTTTTGTTTAAAATGCATTTTCCTAGAAATTGAAAAATGCTTTCGCTTCGGATTTTTAGCTTTTTCATTTTTTAAATTCTGTATCTGTCAATACCAAATACCAATACAATACCAATCAATAGCCAATATCCATCAACCCAGCCAGCACTCATCAGTCAACGACTCAACACTCAACAGTCATCAATCATCGCATGATCGCATTCGCATCGCATCGCGATTCGCATCAGTCATCACCATCACTCATCACTCATCAGTCATCGACTCATCACTCATCACTCATCACTATCAGTATCAGGCTATCAGCAACAGCAATCAACATAAATTAAATAATCGTTTATGAAAGTATAAAAATACATAAATATAATGCTTTTATTATGCAGTAATGGGACTAGCGGGTTGCTAGGCTAACTGAGCCCGCTCTCGGAGGGGGAGTCGGGGGGGTTGTTGAAACGCATTGGTTGAGTTAGGAAGTTCTTCCCCCAATCCTTTTGGTTCTCTCTCCCTCATCGTCATCGCCCGATCTGCCAGGTCCTCTCCAGGCGTGATCCAATTCTTCCCTCGCCGATCCAAGCCGTCGCCGGGCCCTTCTTCTTCTGAATCCACCGTCCCCAAAGCTGCTACAGGCAGCGAGGAGGAGGAGCGCTCAGAGGCGCCCCAGTCTGCGCAGGAGCGCGAGGACTTGTTCAGGGTGTAAATGCAGGGCCTCGTCCCAGTTGTCGTAGCGAACACGGGTACCGTCGCCGCGCGGGCACTCGAAGAGAATGTGCTCTTCAGTATCGAGGTTGCCACAGTCGCGGCAGAGCGGGTCGTCAGTGAGGCCGAGACGATGGCGGGTGGAATTGGCCAGCATCGAGCATCCCGCCCTGAGCTGGTTGATGGCGACCGTCTCGGTGCGGCTGAGGTGTTTGGGGGTGGAGCGCCAGCACGGCCCCAGCACCTCGAGGTCAAGGGCGGCTCTCGCCCGGCGAAGGGCCGCCTTAGCAGCTTGGAAAGAGATGGGCCTGTCCTGCTGTCGTTCCAGACGGGCGCGATTAGCGTAGCGGTCGGCCAACTCATTTCCCGGGATGTCGCAGTGCGCCGTGAACCCAAACAAACTCGCAGCTGTGTTGAAAGGCGCTCAGCGTTGCCCAGCAAAGGCTGCCATCAGCCGAGCGCTGCTCGCAGGGGCCGTGCTCAAGGGCTGCCAGCGCCGCCAGCGAGTCGCTATGGATGCGGATCGACGTCCCGTGGTCCGGCGTCAGCTGTCTGATGTAATCGAGGGCCGCCCGTATCGCGCATATTTCCGCCTGGAAGGAGCAAGCAACCCGGCCGGCAGGGGAGGCAATAATGGTACCCCACCTGCGGGTGTTGATAACGGCGGCGCCCCAGGCATCCGAGGTGCCGTCCCTGACGGAGCCGTCGGTCCAGACGTCGATGTCCGTCGGTTGGAGATCGGCAAGGAAGTTCAGCGCCCGATCGCGTCGGATGCTCGTCGGGAGATAGCGGGCGCACAAAGCGGTGAGCGCCAGGTTGAAGTGGATCCGTGGATTGTCCATCAGGCAGTTGATCTCGGGGGTCGGCGGCGGGTATGGCTCGCGTGGAAGGGCCTCAAGATGGGCGGCCTCAGTGAGCTCAAGAGCCACTTGAGCCAGTGAGCTCGCCGGGCCCTGCTCAGCCTCCTGCCAGGGGGTTGGAGGCTGCTGTTGATCGGTTCCCCTCCGAGAGCTCGCTCCCTCCGGCAGTCCGGCCGGCTCCAGCCTTGCAGCCTTGCTGGTTCCTGCTTTGCTGCTGGGGCCGCATCGTCCTCCGCTGAAATGAGAGGGTGGGCGTTATAACTTGTCTATAACAAATTGATTGGATTTCAAAGTTAGGACAATTCAGTAAATGATTTATAATGCATTCAAAAGATAGGCAATAAGAAAAAAATTGAAAAAATGCAAAAAAAATTTTTCTTTTTTGAAATTCGGGAGCCAAAATATGAAAAAAGCTATTGAGTATTGAATACCGGTATTCAAAACCGGTATTGGCGAAATTCCGGTATTGAATACCGGGATCCCGGTTTTGGGCAAGTCCGGTATTTTAGCATCCCTAATCCTGACAATGTTAATTTTTATCAAACAATGAAATAGGACAAGTTGATAAAGAAATCGAAAAAAACATTTTCATGAATTGTAATTCGCAGTTGTACAAGTTAGAAGCATTCATTGCCGGAAATTTTTTTAGCCATGCCATACTTCCATACTATTTACTTAGTCCCCTGTGTTATCTACGAGCGTAGATCTGCTTTTCATCCAAATAGCTTGAACCAATTTGCCATTCTGGCTCGTAAAGTTTTTTTGAGATTTTGCGTTCTGTTTAGCAAAATGCTCTGCGCTATTAACTAAGAATTTAACAATCTGTTCTCGTTGCCGCTTCCACTCCCCACTTTACTGCATTCATGTGTACATCAGTGTGATCCCAATCCTCTGACCCCCATCTCTCTGATCGCCAGTCTCTTATTACCATCTCTCAGATCCCCATCTCTCAGATCCCCATCTCTCTGATCCCCATCTCTCAGATCCCCATCTCTCAGATCCCCATCTCTCAGATCCCCATCTCTCAGATCCTCATCTCTCAGATCCCCATCTCTCAGATCCCCATCTCTCAGATCCCCATCTCTCAGATCCCCATCTCTCAGATCCCCATCTCTCAGATCCCCATCTCTCAGATCCCCATCTCTTAGATCCCCGTCTCTCAGATCCCCATCTCTCTGATCGCCAGTCTCTTATTACCATCTCTCAGATCCCCATCTCTCAGATCCCCATCTCTCAGATCCCCATCTCTCAGATCCCCATCTCTCAGATCCCCATCTCTCAGATCCCCATCTCTCAGATCCCCATCTCTCTGATCCCCATCTCTTAGATCACCGTCTCTCAGATCCCCATCTCTCAGATCCCCATCTCTCAGATCCCCGTCTCTCAGATCCCCATTTCTCTGATCCCCATCTCTTAGATCCCCGTCTCTCAGATCCCCATCTCTTAGATCCCCATCTTTTAGATCCCCGTCTCTCAGATCCCCATCTCTCAGATCCCTATCTCTTAGATCCCCGTCTCTCAGATCCCCATCTCTCTGATCCCCATCTCTTAGATCCCGTCTCTCAGATCCCTATCTCTCTGATCCCCATCTCTCTGATCCCCATCTGATCCGAATCTTTCAGATCCTTAAGTTTCTGATGACCAGGTATCTGATCCGAATCTTCTAACTTCACAATCTTTCAAAGCCTCTTTAGTTGGCGAAGGAAACAAATTTTCGAGTTTCAAGTTGGAACCAATCAGCGAATAGCCAAGATCTGAACCCCACACGATTTGATAACAGCGAGCTTAAAACTCGAACAGCTGATAATCTGCATAGACACATTATTAGGCTTCAATCTAGGATTCACAAGTTTACCATAGACAATTAGCCATGCCAACGGAGCGAGGCGAGGTCGCCGAGGCGGTGCTTCGGTCCGTGATCGCCCGCCTGCTGATGATGGCCCACGGCCTGCTGTGCGTATTTCAAACGAATCCGTTTCAGAAAAGCCGCCTCAACATTGTGTTCGCCCTGCCGCTGGCTGTTCTGCCGATAGAGGGTGTCATGACCTGGCGACTGCTCAGGGGCCAGGAGTGGAAGTGGTGAGCTGCGATTGGCTTTCGGGATGTTGGGGTAGAGTGCTAGGTGTTGTGATAGAGTGAGAGGTGTTGGGGTAGAGTGTGAGGTGCTGGGGTAGAGTGTGAGGTGTTGGGGTAGAGTGTGAGGTGTTGGGGTAGAGTGTGAGGTGTTGTGATAGAGTCTGAGGTGTTGGGGTAGAGTGTGAGGTGTTGGGGTAGAGTGTGAGGTGTTGGGGTAGAGTAGGAGGTGTTGGGGTAGAGTGTGAGGTGTTGGGGTAGAGTGTGAGGTGTTGGGGTAGAGTGTGAGGTGTTGTGATAGAGTCTGAGGTGTTGGGGTAGAGTGTGAGGTGTTGGGGTAGAGTGTGAGGTGTTGGGGTAGAGTGTGAGGTGTTGGGGTAGAGTGTGAGGTGTTGGGGTAGAGTGTGAGGTGTTCGGGTAGAGTGTGAGGTGTTCGGGTAGAGTGTGAGGTGTTGGGGTAGAGTGCTAGGTGTTGGGATAGAGTGTGAGGTGTTGGGGTAGAGTGTGAGGTGTTGGAGTGATGCCTTATAATAAAACACGAAACTGACGATATAATTAAGTTTTTAATGTCCTTCAATCAATTCATAAGATCCACTGTGCGTGCTTACAAAAGTTACTCTGCTTTTTGCATTAGAGCCATGTGTATCTGCCCTATATTAACATTATCAAGGACTAGCATTGGCATGAATCTATCAAATGAAGTTGGATTGATTGATTGACTATGCAGGGGTGTGTTGTTCTATCTAATATTTCCCAATTCGCAGGGGAGAAATTTGATGCTTGCTCAACTCTCTCTCTCGGAAGTCGCTCAGGAACTGCGTTTCCGAATTGAGCTAAAAAATCAAATGAAAACATTTTGTACGATAGTAGTGTATAGTGTATTATGAAGTACCTGAGGGTTTCATTACTGAACCTTCTGAAGTACCTGAGGGTTTTATTGCTGAACCTTCTGAAGTACCTGAGGGTTTAGTGACTGAACCTTCTGAAGTACCTGAGGGTTTTATTACTGAACCTTCTGAAGTACCTGAGGGTTTTATTGCTGAACCTTCTGAAGTACCTGAGGGTTTTATTGCTGAACCTTCTGAAGTACCTGAGGGTTTTATTGCTGAACCTTCTGAAGTACCTGAGGGTTTTATTGCTGAACCTTCTGAAGTACCTGAGGGTTTTATTGCTGAACCTTCTGAAGTACCTGAGGGTTTAGTGACTGAACCTTCTGAAGTACCTGAGGGTTTTATTACTGAACCTTCTGAAATACCTGAGGGTTTAATGACTGAACCTTCTGAAGTACCTGAGGGTTTTATTACTGAACCTTCTGAAGTACCTGAGGGTTTAGTGACTGAACCTTCTGAAGTACCTGAGGGCTTGATAACTGAAGCTTCGACATTATGCATGACCTGATGCAATAAAATAAAACTACGGAATAGGGCAGTCTACTTTCAGTACTATCTTTGGTAATTTAGGCAAAAATGAAAGTTTCATTGAAATTTCTCGTCACACCTTGACTGATCCCCACAACCTCAGGATTTGCCCGTGCGTGATCCTCTACTTGGCAGCCGTGATTCCACCTGTATGGATTGCCGAATTCGATCTGGTCATCATCTACCGAGTGCTGAACGGCTCCGAAGCGACCGACGCCACCGAGGACGCGGCCTACGTCACTGGCCACGGCAGGCGCAATATCACTGCGCACCCGGAGAAGGTACGATTTACCAACTGTGCTACTCATAGTAACATGCGCACTACATGTACCATAGAGTGCATGCTCCCTAACACTTGGTCAAGCCATAGACAAAACGATAAACTCACTCACAATCCAGTCTTTGCTAGGCATCGACACCGGCCTGAGCTTCAAAGAGGAGACCAGAATCCTTATGGAAGAGATTCTGCTACTAGTCCTCATCATCGGCCGTTGGATTCTGCCCCGTCAGCAGATCACCAAGGAGCAGAAATCCGCCCTGCTCATCGGCTACATCGGCATGTCTGCGGACATCCTTGAACTGTACGAATACTTCAAAGACGACCGACTGAAGACCAACCAGACCATCGTGACGATCCTGCTGTCTGTGTGGACCAGCGCCATGCTGCAGTTCGTGTTCGTGTTCACCGCCAGGCGAGTGGTTGGCCGGAGCAGCTGCAGCCTCGGCAGCCTGCTGCTGAACACAGACATGTGGGCCATCATCTGCAACCTGCTGCTGCAGGACGCCCCGTTCCTAGCAGTCAGATTCTACCTGCTGGTGATGTACAAGATTGTCAGCGAGACCAGCGTGTTCTTCCTGGTGAAGAACAGTCTGCTCACAGTGCTCATACTGCACAGAATCCACTCGCTCATTGTCGAATGGAAGATTGAGAGGCGCCGCAGTCGAGCCAATCACTATCCGGCTGCCGATGCTGGAGATTCCACCGCCATCGACACCAGTGGGCTGCCTGCAGTTCAAGTTTGAAAGACCTTCTCTTAGAATTCAATTAGAAAAAATAATAATTTATTTGCAATCTAAAACTGCTAGAGTTTTCGAAATTCCCACTTTATAAAACTGTGATAACACCCGAGTTTCACTGGGCTGGTAGATCGCTTGTAAGAAAATCCTTATACTGGATTCCTAGAATATACGGCTCGTACTTTCTATGAAATATCATTTCTAGATTTTGATTCTTTAAAAAACTTCGAAGGCTTGTAAGCTTACAAACTTTGGACTCTTCTGGAAATATTGGAAATCATGATTCATGGAAATGCAGATTCTTAGAAGAATATAGTTTCTAAGGAGTTGCTTTTTCTACATTAAGTCGATTCTAAGAAATTTAAAGACTATAAATGCAGATAAACTTGTTTCCAAGAAATCGAGATTTTAAAAAGCCGAATTCTGAAACAGAAAATATTTTTAGAACTCAAGTAGATTTTAGGAAATCTATTAGATTTTTTAAAAATTTCAAAAAAGCCCAGTTTCCTAGAAACCCAGTTTCTTAGGAACCCAGATTCTTAAAAAACTCAGTTTCATAGAAACCCAGTTTAATTGAAACCCAGTTTAATTGAAACCCAGTTTAATTGAAACCCAGTTTAATTGAAACCCAGTTTAATTGAAACCCAGTTTCATAGAAACCCAGTTTAATTGAAACCCAGTTTCATTGAAACCCAGTTTCATAGAAACCCAGTTTCATTGAAACCCAGTTTCATTGAAACCCAGTTTCATTGAAACCCAGTTTGATTGAAACCCAGTTTCATTGAAACCCAGTTTCATAGAAACCCAGTTTCATAGAAACCCAGTTTCATAGAAACCCAGTTTCATAGAAACCCAGTTTCATTGAAACCCTGTTTCATAGAAACCCAGTTTCATTGAAACCCTGTTTCATAGAAACCCAGTTTTATGGAAACTAAGAAATACCATTTCCTGGAAGTCTAGTTTCTTATAAATCAAGATTCTTGGTAATTCAGGTATCTCAGCACTTGACTCATTTTCATAATGTAAGTTTCTTAGAAAACTTCTCAATCGTAATATTACTTTGGTTTTTTTCAAATCTGGGTGCGACGAAAAGTCGACGTCATCATTTTAATAGCGCCACCTACTTAATTAGTTTTCTTGCTAGTTTCTTGAATTTACTCGCTCTACTCCGCTTTGCGCCCTTTATCTGAGGACGTTTCATTTATTTGAGTAAGAAAGTCATCCCTGTACCATAGAGCCATAAGCTTTTGTAAATGCTTAACATGCGATAATCTGTGCTTTAACTGTTGAAATACCACGCTATTTCCCACCGTATATGGAAAGGCCACAATGACAATGCCTAGACCTACTGTTAAGAATTCTCGATCACATATTTTTGTTTATTAAAAAATATTTTCCATTTATTTACGAGGTTTTACGCAGAAAATCTTTTATTAGCAAATTTCGTGATAATTATTTGTTGTGACTAAAAATGTAAGTAATTTTTATTAGTGGTACTTTTGGGAATCGAAGAAAAGAAATAAAATTCAATGAATTAAAAAATCTAATGCGTAAAGTTGTTTTTTCGTCTAGAGTACAAATATTACACATACTCCGCTTTCAAATGTTCGTATACTTGATTTTGAGGATTTTAAAGCAATACAATGTCCCATAAAACAGTGGGAGAACGGTGTCTGCAGGCGTGTTTTCTCATTCAGTAATACGAGTCTAGGACAATGAGCCAATAGATTCACACCATATTGGCATTGAGCACATGCTTGAGTCGATTGAGACCGGGAACTGTGCTACAGCTCTGAGAACTGGAGAAATAAAAATCTTCATTTTATGTGCGAGCGGCAGTGGGATGTTTTTTACGACAGCTCGGCACAATGGAACAATTCGCCCACGTCACCGCGATACGGCAGAGCTGTAAAACAAAGCTGGCGAGAGGATCGTTTAATTTCTTTTTTTTCTTAAAATATTTTTTCTCTGTTAAATGGGAGTTGACCCATTAGGGGAGTTGGGGAGGCAGTGAGAGGCTTGTGAGGCAGGTTGTAAAACATGCCAGTCACTGATGCGTTGCTAATTCCAACAGAATCTGCTGCCAGTCACGCCAGAGAATAGAAATTTCCCACAAATTTTCGCATATAAATACTGAATGCCTCACAGTTCACCAACGAAATCCGTTTGAAAGTCAAAGAGCTGTTTGCTAAAGTCTCCGAAACTGCTATTCGCAAGAGTGAAGGAGTGAAATAGCGTTGTCGTACAGAATGCTGGTAAGTGGTACAGAAGTGGCCATTTGGCTTGTGTTCACCTTCATCTGGAGTTGTGCAGCAGCAGCTGGTTCTGAACTACGTCTTCAATGTGTCCAGCTATAATCGCTGTCAAATACCTCAGACAGACGTGTTGATGACGAAGTTCAGATACGGTTGCTTCAGTCGACGAGCTGTCGCGATGCACCCCGTCAGTAATTCACCCATCCAGTCGTTATAACTGCATGAACGCTCAAGTCACGGAAATAAGAAAATTATTAGAAACTTGACCTATTTAGTGAAGCAGCCCTGGTTTCACTTTAACAAAACTCTATCTCCGTGGCTTATGAACGTTCAAACAAGACTGGACAATCTTCAAATCGCTTTCCCAGACTTCTCAACAAGGCACGATTTTTATAGATGAAGAAAGATATAGTGTTCACAAATTAACGACTTCTTATTTTAAGGAGATTAATTATTGGACACGAGAGATAGAGTTGGGGTGGAGTGAAGGAGAGATATAGTAGCAATGGAACATAATTTGGTGACCCTAGAACCGAAGCTAGCGAAGTGGCAATTCTGTCCATTTCGCTGAGTCCTGAGCACACACTCACACAGGTGTATACACCTGCCCTGACTTTCTTCAGGCAGTGTACACTATGGCTTGGAGGTTGGCCCTCAGGGGTGTAAATTGGACGACAAGCCCCCAAGCCTTCTCACCGCGACGGCGCCCCAAATGAATGTGGCCTCGCCGCGGAATCGAGCTCAGGGACCTTGGATGCGATAGACCGCTCTGCCACTTGCCCCCTGCCCTAGGAGAGAGGTAGAGTGGAGGAGAGAGGTAGAGTTGAGGAGAGAGGTAGAGTGGAGGAGATAGGTAGAGTGGAGGAGAGAGGTAGAGTGGAGGAGAGAGGTAGAGTGAAGGAGAGAGGTAGAGTGGAGGAGAGAGGTAGAGTGGAGGAGACGAAGATAAAATGAGCGAAGTAAAGTAGAGTCGAGAGTGTGAGAGATACAATTCAGATCACTGACAACAGTAGAAAAGCATATACTTGGCTGCAAAACTCTCACATAACACTAAAAAATATCGCCATAAAATGGCAAGCTTAAAAGAGACTTCTGTGCACACTAAGAGTGGTGGGAGAGGACGGCGTGTGGCTTTGGCTGACTGACGAAGGCAAACAAGCAGAAACCGGTCTCGGTCTGCCAGCGCGAGGTTCGTTCCCCACTTTTAGTGTGTTACAGAGAGATCTTTGAAAATTCATTGCACTTCGATGATTTCTGTCTGGTGAATATGTTCTACGAAGTCAACTGTTGTGACAGATGTTATGCGAACATAATTCGTATATATCAGGGGTAGGCAAACTTATTTGCTGGCGGGCCAAAGAGAGAACCTAAAAGACGACAGCGGGCCGCATTGACTGTATAAATATGAGATAGGGGAGAGATGAGACACGGGAGAGATTAGACACGCGAGAGATAAGACAGGGAGAGATTAGACACGGGAGAGATAAGACAGGGGAGAGATTAGACACGGGAGAGATAAGACAGGGGAGAGATTGGACACGGGAGAGATAAGACAGGGGAGAGATTATACACAGGAGAGATTAGACACGGGAGAGATAAGACACGCGAGAGATAAGACAGGGAGAGATTAGACACGGGAGAGATAAGACAGGGGAGAGATTAGACACGGGAGAGATAAGACAGGGGAGAGATTGGACACGGGAGAGATAAGACAGGGGAGAGATTATACACAGGAGAGATTAGACACGGGAGAGATAAGACACGCGAGAGATAAGACAGGGAGAGATTAGACACGGGAGAGATAAGACAGGGGAGAGATTAGAAACGGGAGAGATAAGACAGGGGAGAGATTGGACACGGGAGAGATAAGACAGGGGAGAGATTAGACACGCGAGAGATAAGACAGGGAGAGATTAGACACGGGAGAGATAAGACAGGGGAGAGATTATACACAGGAGAGATTAGACACGGGAGCGATGAGACACGGGAGAGAATGTTATTGATAGAGAGTCAATAGTCACCCTCATCTCACATAAGACACGGGAGAGATGAAACAGGACACTGTAGATGTCAGAAGGGGCAACGAGCCGGATTTGGGAGCTTCGAGGGCCGCATCTGGCCCGCGGGCCGGAGTTTGCCGACCCCTGGTATATATCTTCAAATAAACAAGAGCTGCATATCGCATTGGCAATTCTCAATCTGGTTATTTCTTTAATAAAAATCACGCAACGACTTTATTTTGTAGCATAAGCTAATATACTGCAATATATGAGTGCAATTAATGAACTGAAAATTATTTTAGTTCACGGTAAACGGAGGCTCCAGTACAGTGCCCACATTTTTCGTCGCATTAAACTCACTAATAGGTCTAGAGTTCGAATCTAAGCCGAAGGAATTGCCGTTTGTTTCAGTTAAATGGTAAAATGGGTTCCTGAATTAGCTGGGATGAAAGTTTGTCACTGGCCTTACAATGAGATATAAATATAAATAATAGTAATAATAATTTATAACACCTGCCAACAGCCCAGCCTCAGCTATTGCGCGGCGCATCTGAAGGCTGCGTACGGCTGTTCAGTCCATGGACTGGAGAGACGCCACACCGACCATAAATTATTACCGATTGAACAGCTGGGTGAACTGAAGCAATGCATAGTTAAGTACCTTGCTAAAAAACACAATTTTTTTTTCAATTTAAGTTGGGAATCGAACCAACGACTTTTAAGCCATGAGTCCGACGCTCTAACCACTAGGCTAAAACCCCATTGATAAAAATATCTAGCTTTCCCATAGTTCGGATGCGAAAGTTTTGCACGAAAGCGTCATAAACGACATATTTTTTCTTACTAATCGATTAATCAATAAATTAATCAATTGGTGTTGCGCAGAAGCTGAACAAGTTTTTCTTTGACTGACGCAATCGAATCGTCGTAGGAGCTGCTCATAGCGACTAGTTTCTGGTGAGCCATCTCCAACTCGCGCGGTTCTCCGCTGAATTGGGCCAGTGACAGCAGCTCCACCAAGTCGGCGCCCTCCTGAATCTCCTGGAACCAGCGCGCGGTGTCCAACTCGTCTGCAGGCAGCAGCTCGAAGCACAAGCACTTGACAGTTGCATCGAAGTTAAAGTAGAAAAATTCAAAGTAAGAGTCCAGTTTCTGAGGAAAAATCGACCGCGTATAGGTGGGCAGGAAGGGCAGCTGCAAGCCCTCATCGATGCGGAAGGTGAATCTCCATGCTGAGTCACTAGCCAGTAGCTGGTTGAATACTGGCTCATTCACATTCACACTGCGGCTCACTTTGTGAGGCCCAAATAGAACCCTGTCCCTCAGGACATGTCTGGCTGCGTTGAGGTCGCCAATTTTCAGCAGCAGCATCACTCTGAAGCACTCCCTCACAGTGTAGGAGCAGTCTGGCACACTGTCGATCAGCCTGCAGGTGCTTGCGACGCTCTCATCGGCACTCAGCCGGAGCAGAAGCTGCGCCACACAGTCGTACAGCTGGTGGTACTGCCCGCCAAACAGTCGCAGCTCCGGGCGGAGAGTCGCTCTCTGCAAAGGCAGCAAACTGAACGGATGAAACTGGAAGTTCGGACTGTCCAGAGTAACCAGGAGCTGCTGGAGCTTGACCAGATGCTCAGAAAGCCTGTCAGAGACAGAGCCGAGGCAGGATAATATCTCGTCTTTAGAGGATGAGCGCCTCTTAAAGTACAGCGGCGCTTCCGGGTAGAAAAAGTGGCGCATGCAAACCTGTGGATCAGTCTCACTGCTCAAGGAATTTATCAGCTCATTCAGACTTCGGTGCGTGAGCTCCATAAGGTTTTCCGGCTGGCACATCGCGGGTGCTGTCCGGTGAACCATGCGAAAGATCAGAGTTTTTGCGTGATAAGACTTTAATCCTTTCACCTGCTTGCTAATCACATTCTTTATGAGGTGCTTCAGGATCACAAAAAGCTGCCCCTGCACTGATGTCAGGCTCCGCATGAACAGCCGCTCTAAGAAGGTGGTGCTGATGCGCATCTCCTTGCCAGACTTTCCCGGACTGGCTGCTCGAATCAGGTGGCACGGATTTCCCGACCTGATCTCCTCCAACAGGTCCTGCACCAGCTTGTCTGGCAGGAAACCACGAAAGCCCGTCTGCAGGATGGGCACGTCCGGGTAGCAGCAGCAGCGAATGGCGAACACGTAGTCAGTTGCCGGCCGAAGTCTTGAAGCCAGGCAGGTCTCAGCAGTCACCGAGGCTATATTGCAAGAGTGCGTCAAGGACTTGAACATTTATTTTAGTGGCGTTGTAGACAGTAGACCACTGGAGTATTTCAAATACACGTCAAATACTCGTATTTTTCTGTATCTCCAAAAAAAGTCAACCAATCGCCATTAAATTTCATATCACTGGCTAAAATTTTCTGCTCTATCCGATTAAACAAATTAAAGAGTCACAAAACATCGGCATCGTCGAGATATTCAAATATTCTCGTCGGAGTGTCTGGTGGCAAAAACCACCATATAGGCATATTTTTCTGCTCATAAAATTTCATCATTTAACCAAGTCGGTTAAAAGTTATTGTTAACTTTTTGGATTGATAATTTTATAATTTGATAATTTTTTAATTTTTGTACCAATATGGATTCGCCATAGACGTTTGTTTATACAGTGCAATGTGAGTTGTCCTTGTCACCAGGGTCTCCGACAAGAATCGCAGAACATCTCGACGATGCTCTGACTCGGAGGGCTAGTTCATTGTAAAATGCGGAAAAGTTTGATCCAAATGGTGGACTTTCACCAAAGTCGGTCATTCGGTTTGGGAGCTATCGAGAAGTGGGTTTTTGAAATACTCCAGTGGTCTTTCCCAGGAGAGAAAAAGGTGCAGTCTAATCAATACTGTTAATCAATACAGGCCAAAAAACTCACAAGAGACAGTACACGTGACGTGACCCTCTACAAACTCTCCAACTTGACCGTCATCAATAGCCTCAGGCGGACACTGGCAGAAGCCGCGAATGTGATACAGGCCGGGTATGAGTCGAGTAAAGTCCAAATCGGAGTCCATGCCAGTGCATCCGTTCACGCAGGTCAGGTTGTTACCCCAGCCATCACCGTAGCTGCCAGTCACGTGGTGAGGCAGGTTCAGACTCAGACTGCAGATGCCCTCGAGACAGTGCGACATCTGAGCCTGGAACTGAGCCCTTTCAGCTGTGAACCCGGCGGCTGAGAGGCGCTGACTGAGCTGGCCGCAGCCTGCCGACGGAGAAAGCTGCAAAATTTGTTGGCTCGAAGACGATTCGCCGAGTAGAATCGCTCGGATTGTCCGCACACTCGGATGGTCGCGGTAACTGCCTAGCAGCTCCAGGCAGGATTGCAGGATGACTTGTCTTCTGTCCGGAGACAGAGCCATTGCATCGAACAGGCATTGCACAACCAGCTCATTGAGGAATGAACAGGCAAGGAGCAGAGGGGTCTCATCTCCATCATTCGCAGAGAAAGCGTCCGCTTTGGCTTCAAGCAGCAGCTGAACTATGCGGATGTGGCCATTTCTGGCCGCTGCGTGCAACGGGTGAGAGCCATCTTTGGTACGCAGATTCACATCCGCTTTGGTCTTAATTAGGATAGAAACGATTTCTTCGAGGCCGCTCTTCGAGGCAAAGAAAAGGGCAGTTTCTCCTTTGTTATTCGGAGTGTCAGGATTTGCCTTGACGCGAATGAGACTCTTCAGGACGCCCTGGTGGTTTCTCAATGCCGCGTTGCCGAGCGGCGTGACGCCGTGCTTGTTCGGTATCGCAACATCGGCGCACCCTTCGAGCAGCGAGTCGACGCAAACGACTTGGCCCGTCCAACTAGCCGTGTTGACTGGCGTCAAGTGGCTGAACCACATCACGTGATCAATGTCGCTGCCCGACTGCATGAGTGCCTCAACCACATCGTTAAAGCCGGTCTCGGCAGCGATGAACAGCGGAAATGCGCCCATGCTGTCTTCACTGTCAACTTCGGCGCCTGCCTGTAAAAGTCGCAGCACAATGGGCAGGTGCCCGTACTCAGACGCCGAGTACAGAGCAGTGGCGCCTGTTCCGTCTCTCAGGTGCAAATCGGCTCCGAATTCCAACAGGACGTCGACAGCCTCCACGTGACCATTCCAGCTGGCTTTGATGAGCGGGCTGACCCCAGCTGAGTTGCGGAGGTCCACATCTCCTCCGACCCTACAAAGCAGTCTCACGATGGAACGCAGACCGCGCTCCGCTGCTAGGTAGAGTGGCGGATTCCCGGCCGCATCGCGCGCGTTCAAGTTGACAAGGCCGGACTTCACCAGAGTGCTGACTAGGGCGTCGTTGCCCTCGCAGATGGCTGTGAAAAGCTCCGATTCCATGGCATCACGGGATGGGATGATAGCCCACAGACAACAGCTGTTGGCATATTTTTAGAGGCTTTAAGTGTACATCTGAGTTGGTACCGTGTTCATATTTAGCCCCTCCACAGAGCCTGTACAGTGCAGCCAAGCTCACATTGTACGGTTTTTAGCTTTGAGCAGACATTTCATTTTCTAGCGCTGATGGCACAGTCTAAAATTAGACGCTTATAGTTTCATGGTTAGAAATAAAGCTGATTCGTCAGTACGCACAGCCACTCAAGCACCAATGTACCTCGATTTTCTGACCCTAGAAAATGACTGTTCGGAATGTATCGCGTTGATCTGACAAAAATATTTTTGCAGGAGAGCTGGCAATGACACATCGTCATTAAACCACATTTTCGCAGTGATTTAATGCGACCTTGAGAGCGAACTCTGCCCCTTTTTGCGAGTACGACAACGAAGATGCTGAGCACTTTGTGTGTCACAGCCTTTTCTTTAACAGAGACTGGCTACGCTACCTCGGGCCCAACCCGTCTATGGACCAACCATACCAGACCGACAGCATTCCACGGCTCGTCCAGTTCCTCCGGGCGACAAGACAAGAAACGTTCTTCCCGACGGAAGACAACGCTGCAGGACGGACCGGCGGACCACCCTGACCGGCCCCGCGCCATCGCCTCCCCGCTGTGTCTATGCTGTCCAAGTAAAGTAAGCCAAGTCAGGCCAGATGTACAGCCATGGGCATAACAAAAGTGATTGTTCGGAAGGCTGCGTACAGTCGATGGACTGGGAGCTGCTTAACACACCAGATTTCTATCCTAGCTGATAATAATAAATAATAATTAATTACACCTGCCCCGATTGGGCTAGATGCGCAGCCGACAGCACAGCCGCAGCTATTGCGCGCATCTGAAGGCTGCGTACGGCTGTTAAGCCCATGGACTGGGGGGACGCCTCACCCACCTTCCATTACCCCAGCTAATGCTGGTACCCATTGAACAGCTGGGTAAACTGAAGCAATGCCCAGCTAAGTGTCTTGTTTAGCAAGACAGTTAAGTGTCTTGCTTAAGGACACAAATTGTTCCAGTGGAGTCGGGAATCGAACCCCCGACCTTCAAGTCGTGAGTCCGACGCCTTAACCACTAGGCTAAATTCTAGCTGATACTCGTACTAGTACCCATTTTACAGTTGGATGAACTGAAGCAACCGAGAACGAATTGGCTTGGCCATCAACCCAAGATTCGACCTCTCCGATACGAATCCGAAGCTATATATACTGGCCTAAAACCTCCCCTTAAATTTTAAGACTTTTTAAAAGAAACGTTTAAGTCTAAGAAATCAAAGAAAAAAAATAAATTTAAATGGAACTTTTTTCAGAATAGTATTATGTTTAAAAAAACCTATCCTAAGTAATAAGGCAAGCAATAAATAGATAAGGAGCAGGAATGTTTTAAAGCCATTTAAAAAGAAAGCTGCAAATTGTGCATGGATAAAAACTCGATCAATAATAGTAGTTTAAAAAGCAGTAAAAATCGTTAGTCCAGACGCCAGTCAATGGGCGGTCCAGGAGCCAACGCAGCATTGGCCTTGGAGAAGTGCTTGCAGCCGTTGAACGCGCCGCAGGCCGCTGGTGACGGGTGGGCCGCAGTGAGGATCACGTGGCTCTGACCGCAGCTGTTCTCCTGCTTGAGCAGCTCGGCCTTGGACTGGGCCGGCTTGCCCCAGAGTAGAAACACGATTAGCTGCTTGGCATTGGCGCTGAGCAACTTCAGAGCTCCATTGGTGAAGCTGGCCCAGCCTAGCGTGGCGTGCGAGCCCGGCTTGCCTTCCCTGACCGAGTACAGCGAGTGTCTGTGTACAGCTAGTGTCTGTGTACAGCTAGTGTCTGTGTACAGCTAGCGTCTGTGTACAGCTAGTGTCTGTGTATGACTAGTGTCTGTTTACGACTAGTGTCTGTGTACAGCTAGTGTCTGTGTACAACTAGTGTCTGTGTATGACTAGTGTCTGTGTATGACTAGTGTCTGTTTACGACTAGTGTCTGTGTACAACTGGTGTCTGTGTACAGCTAGTGTCTGTGTACAGCGAGTATCTGTGTACAGCTAGTGTCTGTGTACAACTGGTGTCTGTGTACAACTAGTGTCTGTGTATGACTAGTGTCTGTGTATGACTAGTATCTGTGTATGACTAGTGTCTGTGTACAGCTAGTATCTGTGTACAGCGAGTGTCTGTGTACAGCTCGATTTTACTCACAGCTAGTGACCAGGTGTCAGTAAATATCTTCTGTCTATGCACAAGAGAGTGTCCAATGTCTTACTGTACAGCCATAACAATACCTGCTGCGTGAGCACACTTACGCAACAGTGAGAGCAGTGTTGAGCAGAAGGACGCCTTGCTTGGCCCACTTCTCAAGTGAGCCAGAACCCGGAGCCACAAAGCCGGGAATATCCGCGGCAAGCTCTTTGAAGAGATTCTTCAGCGTAGGCGGCAGTTTCTCGCCACCAGAGAATGAGAATGCCAGACCGTCGGCCTGGTGAAAGGATAAAGTTTGGGTCAGTTTGAGTGGCGGCTAATCAAAGAATCGTATTAAGGTGGCGGGCGGCTGATAAAAGGATCGGTGTGATGTGGCGGCTGATCAAAGGATCGGTGTGAAGTGGCGGCTGATCAAAGGATCGGTGTGAAGTGGCGGCTGATGAAAGGATCGGTGCGAAGTGGCGGCTGATAAAAGGATCGGTGTGAACTGGCGGCTGATCAAAGGATCGGTGTGAAGTGGCGCCTGATAAAAGGATCGGTGTGATGTGGCGGCTGATCAAAGGATCGGTGTGAAGTGGCGGCTGATCAAAGGATCGGTGTGATGTGGCGGCTGATCAAAGGATCGGTGTGAAGTGGCGGCTGATAAAAGGATCGGTGTGAACTGGCGGCTGATCAAAGGATCGGTGTGAAGTGGCGGCTGATCAAAGGATCGGTGTGATGTGGCGGCTGATCAAAGGATCGGTGTGAAGTGGCGGCTGATCAAAGGATCGGTGTGAACTGGCGGCTGATCAAAGGATCGGTGCGCGAAGTGGCGGCTAATCAAACGATCGTATTGAGGTGGCGGGCGGTTGATAAAAGGATCGGTGTGAAGTGGCGGCTGATAAAAGGATCGGTGCGCGAATTGGCGGCTAATCAAACGATCGTATTGAGGTGGCGGGCGGTTGATAAAAGGATCGGTGTGAAGTGGCGGCTGATAAAAGGATCGGTGCGCGAATTGGCGGCTAATCAAACGATCGTATTGAGGTGGCGGGCGGTTGATAAAAGGATCGGTGTGAAGTGGCGGCTGATCAAAGGATCGGTGTGAAGTGGCGGCTGATCAAAGGATCAGTGTGAACTGGCGGCTGATCAAATGATCGGTGTGAAGTGGCGGTTGATAAAAGGATCGGTGTGAAGTGGCGGCTGATCAAAGGATCGGGCTGCATTGGCGGCGCATCAAAGCATCAGTTCCACATGATCACAACTCGCACCTGTCCAGGTCCATGATAGGGATCCTGGCCGAGAATGACCACTCGGACCTGGTCCAACGGTGTCAGATTGAATGCTCGCAGGATACAGTTCACAGGTGGGTAGATGATTTCACCCGAAGCCTGCCTGGCAGCCAGTTGATTGATTAGCTGTCTCCAATTGTCAGTTTCAAACAGGGGCTGAAGGAGTGCCTGCCAGCCCGCATCAGTGAGGCTGCTTGGCAGGTTGGCCAGCGCAGATGAGCTGGCAGCTGCAGCTGGCAACTTCTTTGACTGTTCTGACGACTTGCCTGAAACTCTCGCGCTATTTTTAGCCTGCTTGGCAACTTTTCCGGCGCTAACGCGGCGTTGTTTGCTCTTGTTGTCTCGCTTTGGCGGCATTGCAGCTGAAATTTATTCAGCTTGTTAACAGTAGGAAGCCCACGCTATGTTTACCCCTGTCGTCTATTTGAAATACAACACCGTGGTGTATCTACTGTTAAAAACAAAGAAAGGAAAATGAAAACTACCTGAACATTTTGGAAACAGATCAAAACATGTAACTCTTCAAGGCATTTACTGCAACATCAACGAGTAATGTATAAGTTAAAAAATAAACACGCAATGTGAACAAGAGCTATAACAAAATAGATATAAAAATGGTTCAAACTTTTAAGTAAAAAATAAATATATATAAAGAAAATAAGACACGATTCTTTGTGTATTGGAATCTGATAAACTGACATGTTCAAGCAATGGTTCAATCTAAGTTCTGTGAAAGTGGCAGCTAATTTATTTTCTAGTGGGTCAGTCACTGAGTGAGTCAGACACATACAATGGGTCAGTCACTGAGTGAGTCAGACACATGCAATTGGTCAGTCACTGAGTGAGTCAGACACATACAATGAGTCAGTCACTGAGTGAGTCAGACACATGCAATGGGTCAGTCACTGAGTGAGTCAGACACATGCAATTGGTCAGTCACTGAGTGAGTCAGACACATACAATGGGTCAGTCACTGAGTGAGTCAGACACATACAATGGGTCAGTCACTGAGTGAGTCAGACACATGCAATGGGTCAGTCACTGAGTGAGTCAGACACATGCAATGGGTCAGTCACTGAGTGAGTCAGAGTCATGCAATGGGTCAGTCACTGAGTGAGTCAGACACATGCAATTGGTCAGTCACTGAGTGAGTCAGACACATACAATTGGTCAGTCACTGAGTGAGTCAGACACATGCAATGGGTCAGTCACTGAGTGAGTCAGAGTCATGCAATGGGTCAGTCACTGAGTGAGTCAGACACATACAATGAGTCAGTCACTGAGTGAGTCAGACACATGCAATTGGTCAGTCACTGAGTGAGTCAGACACATACAATGAGTCAGTCACTGAGTGAGTCAGATACATGCAATGGGTCAGTCACTGAGTGAGTCAGACACATACAATGGGTCAGTCACTGAGTGAGTCAGACACATACAATGAGTCAGTCACTGAGTGAGTCAGACACATGCAATTGGTCAGTCACTGAGTGAGTCAGACACATACAATGAGTCAGTCACTGAGTGAGTCAGATACATACAATGGGTCAGTCACTGAGTGAGTCAGACACATGCAATGGGTCAGTCACTGAGTGAGTCAGACACATACAATGGGTCAGTCACTGAGTGAATCAGACACATGCAATGGGTCAGTCACTGAGTGAGTCAGACACATGCAATGGGTCAGTCACTGAGTGAGTCAGACACATGCAATGGGTCAGTCACTGAGTGAGTCAGACACATACAATGGGTCAGTCACTGAGTGAGTCAGACACATACAATGGGTCAGTCACTGAGTGAGTCAGACACATACAATGGGTCAGTCACTGAGTGAGTCAGACACATACAATGAGTCAGTCACTGAGTGAGTCAGATACATGCAATGGGTCAGTCACTGAGTGAGTCAGACACATACAATGGGTCAGTCACTGAGTGAGTCAGAGTCATGCAATGGGTCAGTCACTGAGTGAGTCAGACACATGCAATGGGTCAGTCACTGAGTGAGTCAGACACATGCAATGGGTGAGTCACTGAGTGAGTCAGACACATGCAATGGGTGAGTCACTGAGTGAGTCAGAGTCATGCAATGGGTGAGTCACTGAGTGAGTCAGAGTCATGCAATGGGTCAGTCACTGAGTGAGTCAGACACATGCAATGGGTCAGTCACTGAGTGAGTCAGACACATGCAATGGGTCAGTCACTGAGTGAGTCAGACACATACAATGGGTCAGTCACTGAGTGAGTCAGACACATACAATGGGTCAGTCACTGAGTGAGTCAGACACATACAATGGGTCAGTCACTGAGTGAGTCAGACACATACAATGAGTCAGTCACTGAGTGAGTCAGATACATGCAATGGGTCAGTCACTGAGTGAGTCAGAGTCATACAATGGGTCAGTCACTGAGTGAGTCAGACACATGCAATTGGTCAGTCACTGAGTGAGTCAGACACATACAATGGGTCAGTCACTGAGTGAGTCAGACACATGCAATGGGTGAGTCACTGAGTGAGTCAGAGTCATGCAATGGGTCAGTCACTGAGTGAGTCAGACACATGCAATTGGTCAGTCACTGAGTGAGTCAGACACATACAATGGGTCAGTCACTGAGTGAGTCAGAGTCATGCAATTGGTCAGTCACTGAGTGAGTCAGACACATGCAATGGGTCAGTCACTGAGTGAGTCAGACACATGCAATGGGTGAGTCACTGAGTGAGTCAGACACATGCAATGGGTGAGTCACTGAGTGAGTCAGAGTCATGCAATGGGTGAGTCACTGAGTGAGTCAGAGTCATGCAATGGGTGAGTCACTGAGTGAGTCAGACACATGCAATGGGTCAGTCACTGAGTGAGTCAGACACATGCAATGGGTGAGTCACTGAGTGAGTCAGAGTCATGCAATGGGTGAGTCACTGAGTGAGTCAGAGTCATGCAATGGGTGAGTCACTGAGTGAGTCAGAGTCATGCAATGGGTGAGTCACTGAGTGAGTCAGAGTCATGCAATGGGTGAGTCACTGAGTGAGTCAGAGTCATGCAATGGGTGAGTCACTGAGTGAGTCAGAGTCATGCAATGGGTGAGTCACTGAGTGAGTCAGAGTCATGCAATGGGTGAGTCACTGAGTGAGTCAGAGTCATGCAATGGGTGAGTCACTGAGTGAGTCAGACACATGCAATGGGTGAGTCACTGAGTGAGTCAGAGTCATGAAAAATTAAGCCTTCAGTCTATTGGTGGACCAACTGTCAGGGCAGAGTTGGCCTTGGAGATGTGAGACAGCGATAGAATGGAACAACATCAGCTCTAGGCGGCTCATTGGTGCTGTCACTGAGCCGGACTATCTTATCGCAGGCTCGCTTCATAGCAGTCCGCTGCGGCCTATGAAACTTGTCGTAATACGTCACCAGAGGTCCCGCGGTGAGTGTCACGTGACGATGCTGCGAAGGAGTCTTCAATCAAGCTCTGTTTTGATACGGCCCTATCGCCCCAGAGCAGGAACACGATTGGATGCCTGGCGTGACAGCACAGGACGCGAAGAACCTCGTCTGTGAAGCTCTGCCACTCAAGGATGTCGTGATTTGGCTCGTCCTTACTGCCAAAACAAAATGAAGAGACAGTGAACGAGAGAGCTCGGAGGTAAGGGGTGTGTCATAGTTTCTTCATTGCAAGTTTTTTCTGTAGCTCTAATTTGAGCTGCTTTTAGTTGACCTAACTAGCATGTCCCTAAATAGGGCCGTTTTCAAAGAAATGAGTATTTGGACAACCCAATAGCAATCTTTGGCTGTAAGCAGCAGCTATTAGTCTAGCGTCATGGAGAAGCAGGGTCTCTACTTTTATTCTACGTATGCTTAACACACCCGCTAATACTCTTTACATTTTTGCTCGACTAATCAGAGTCAGAAAAAAGGTTAGTAGAAGCACAGACAATCTCACAGTGGTAAGCGCCATGTTAAGCAGGAGTACGCCCTGTCTTGCCCACTTCTCTAGCCAGCCGCACTTTGGAATCACAAAGCCGGGAATGTCGGCCTGCAGCTCTTAGAAAATATTTCTCAAGCAGCAAGGCATCGTGTTAGAATCATTCGGATAATCTGCCGACAGAGAGAATGCCAGACCGTCCGCCTAGAGATTAGAAAGTACAAGAGATATGAAATCAGACTTTCGATTCAGTAATTATACTTGCTGGAGTCTTTGGTCTTGCTTTAGTCCTGACGAATTGTTTGACGATAGTCGTCAACCGCAGCCAGCTCAAGATCAACAAAAAGTGAGGAAAACACAAATTAAGGACAGCAACCTCAAGGCTGCCTAGGAACCGGAAAATACTGGCTGTACGGTAGCTCGCTTCCTTGGTGACAGGTCGCAGAGTGTTTGCTCATCCCTGGCCTGGCCCGAGCCCCAAATGGGTTGCAAGCAAGCTAGAACGCAGCGCAGGACAGATATTGTGTCTCCATGGTCTCCTAAGCGAACAGGCAGAAGGATACAACAAAATATCGAATGTGTTACAGGTAAACTTCACGATAAGCCCCCAAAGTGTGTGCTCATGAGCCAGCAAAATCTGCAGAATGGCTTCTCGCTAGCTCAGGTCCGTGAGTCACTAAATTATTAGCCGGTTCACAAGGACTTTGTGAGAGATACAATTCAGACTACTGACAACAGTAAAAAGCAAAGACTTGGCTGCAAAACTCTCACATAAAACTAAAATATTATCGCCATAAAAATGGCAAGCTTAAAAGAGACACACTAAGTGTCTCTCTGTGCACACTAAGAGTGGTGGGAGGAGAGGACGGCGTGTGGCTATGGCTGACTCACGAAGGCAAACAAGCCAGAAACCGGTCTCGGTCTGCCAGCGCGAGGTTCGTTCCCCACTTTTGTACTCGTATTAACTGCAAATTTCGACATTATACTCGTATATACTAGACTTCGTAGTGAAATTCAATTCGGTAGAAGCTAGAAGAGGACACACCTGCCCACGCACGGAGTAGGGCTCCTCGCCTAGAATGACAATTGCCACAGAGTCGAATGGTGTTTCATTGAATAGCAACTAAATTAGTGGGCCAGATGAATGTAACTCTGCGATCGAAACAGTGGGTGCAGAACCCGCCTCCAACCCGCATCGTGATGGTTGCCGGCATTGTTCTAATCCATTCAAAGCTAGTTTTATATGCATCTTTAGGAAGGGGCGGCGGAGTCCATTCATCAGCATCGTCGATTTGTTGAGAACTCGCATCCGGAATTGAATCAGACGTCACTGAAATCTCGTCTACACAAGTGGGGTTCCAACTTCACATCCGGTAGCTCAAGTTTCCCAACGGAATGGCTGAAGCTGCATAAGTGTTGGCCGGCTCTGAATCAAACAGCTCTAATTTAGGATGTTTGAGCACTGGACTATCGTCATCAAATGCTGCTTTGTCAGCTTCTTCAGTAGCTGTCATCACAACACTGGAGCAGAGAAATTTTTAACTATCATTAATCAAGGGCAGATAACAAGCGGATTCCCTAATAGACACGCTAATGCAGGGTCAGCGGATTCCCTAGTAGACACGCTAATGCAGGCTCAGCGGATTCCCTAATAGACACTCTAATGCAGGGTCAGCGGATTCCCTATTAGACACGCTAATGGAGGGTCAGCGGATTCCCTATTAGACACGCTAATGCAGGCTCAGCGGATTCCCTAATAGACACTCTAATGCAGGGTCAGCGGATTCCCTATTAGACACGCTAATGGAGGGTCAGCGGATTCCCTATTAGACACGCTAATGGAGGGTCAGCGGATTCCCTATTAGACACGCTAATGCAGGCTCAGCGGATTCCCTAATAGACACTCTAATGCAGGGTCAGCGGATTCCCTATTAGACACGCTAATGGAGGGTCAGCGGATTCCCTATTAGACACGCTAATGCAGGGTCAGCGGATTCCCTATTAGACACTCTATTGCAGGGTCAGCGGATTGAATGGGCGTGTAACACAAATTCACTGCAATATTCCCTAGAAGACACTCTATTGCAGGGTCAGCGGATTCCTTAATAGACACTCTAATGCAGGGTCAGCGGATTCCCTAATAGACACTCTAATGCAGGGTCAGCGGATTCCCTATTAGACACGCTAATGCAGGGTCAGCGGATTCCCTATTAGACACGCTAATGCAGGGTCAGCGGATTCCCTAATAGACACGCTAATGCAGGGTCAGCGGATTCCCTAATAGACACGCTAATGCAGGGTCAACGGATTCCTTAATAGACACGCTAATGCAGGGTCAGCGGATTCCTTAATAGTCACGCTAATGGAGGCTCAGCGGATTCCCTAGAAGACACTCTAATGCAGGGTCAGTGGATTCCCTAGTAGACACTCTATTGCAGGGTCAGCGGATTCCTTAATAGACACGCTAATGCAGGGTCAGCGGATTCCTTAATAGACACGCTAATGCAGGGTCAGCGGATTCCCTAGTAGACACGCTAATGCAGGGTCAGCGGATTCCTTAATAGACACGCTAATGCAGGGTCAGCGGATTCCTTAATAGACACGCTAATGCAGGGTCAGCGGATTCCTTAATAGACACGCTAATGCAGGGTCAGCGGAGCTTTCGTCTGGATAAGCTAATTGTATACAAAAAAATAAATAGACAAAATTTCGCTGCCAAAAATGTATAACTCGACAATCTGACAGGTAACTAATGGCGAATTAAAAATGGCTTCATTTATTAGTTTATTTATGAACACACACTTAAAATGTGAATAAACAAACACTACACACACAGCTTAAAACACGGAAGGGGCACACACAAAATTCAGACAAACACAATATTGCAGTGAATTTGTGTTACACGCCCATTCAACAAGCCAGCATTCTAGGACAGTAAAATATATCAGCGAAAGCATTTCGCTCACTAAGCGTAACAAAACTGCTCAAAATGGGAGAAAACGCAAAACTGAGGTGGGTGTTTAGTAAACACAAAAAACTATAGTTACACAGAAAGCCATTGTGAGTGCGCGCGCACACTGAAAAATACAAACTGCCAAAAATATATTTGGTAAAAAATACTTTCTTCTTCAATATTAGCTTTCTAACATGCGCTGCAAAAGTCTAATACGGCACAACCTACTAATGCAAGTAGCAAATGGTGCTTTATGCCTTGGTGATCTGAATGAAAATTCTGAAAAAACGTTCAAAAATGTTGAACATTCACATGGCAAATGCACAGCTTTACTGTGCTTTCAATGAAAGATGACCAAAGTAAGTCTTGTGTACTTTTCATGAGAGAGGTGCAGGTGCTGAATACTAGAGGATAGTAATTAGGTAAAATGATGCCGAATTCAGAAGCAAAGAGACCTAAATGATATGAAAAAAATTGTTGCCAGGCAAAAAGTTCAGTTTATTAGGGAGAGAAAAAAAGTAAAAAACGACTCTGTTGTACACTACTTGCAGTAGCTGTACATAGCGGAAATGCTATAGTTATTTTTGGTTAAGAATATTTGTTAAACACACATGTCAGTTTTTTAGTCTCGACTCCCCACCACAAAGCAATTGCAACAAATGACAGGTAAACAATAAGGATATACAGCTAGGATAGCAAATAACTGATTTCCAGCCTAGTTTCGCTTTTTAAGTTCTCAAAAAACCGTCGTCAATTTGCATCACTTCAACCAAAATCTAATTCTAATTGAACATGCAGCAAGAATATACGAGAGCTGCAAAACATTTTCATACATTTGGTTTTTTCGTTTGAAAGCCATACAATAATTTGACTACACAGCGAATACTGATATTGAGCAGACCATGAACATGAACAATATGAAAGTGCAAAGATGTGCTTTAATGAAGATTACTAAAGTACACAGATTGAAAGCTAATTTAATGGTGCGAAATGGCCATCGAAATTGGGTGATAATTTTATAAGGCAAGAATAGCCTCAGATGTTTGATGATGAAAAAAAACTATTTTGTTGCAGATAATGCTTCAATTTGGTCATTTTCTAGAATGTCTGAGGTGGTAGAACAATTTCTGGTGTGTTACACTTGAAGTGGGTATGATCAAGTCTTTGTGTCAGTATGTGTGCTGGTGTACCCTGGGAGTGGGTATGGTAGGTCTTTGTCGGTATGTGTGCTGATGTACACCAGGAGTGGGTATGGCAGATCTTTGTCGGTATGTGTGCTGATGTACACCAGGAGTGGGTATGGTAGGTCTTTGTCGGTATGTGTGCTGATGTACACCAGGAGTGGGTATGGCAGATCTTTGTCGGTATGTGTGCTGATGTACACCAGGAGTGGGTATGGTAGGTCTTTGTCGGTATGTGTGCTGATGTACACCAGGAGTGGGTATGGCAGGTCTTTGTCGGTATGTGTGCTGGTGTACACTGGGACTTACAGAGTGATAATTATCACATTTAGGTGTGATTAATAATATTTCAGAGTGATTATTCTCGACAATGAAAGCAACTATGTGGAGCAAGATTGACTCAAGAACACAATGAATCGACAATAAATCTACAAGAATATGCATTTAAATGAATAAGCAGATGAAACAGTAGATTGAGACAGATAAATCTACACATAGCAACAAGCTAAATGACCAGAACGAAATATTTTTTATGTGCGGAAATAGTAAAAAGCCAATCGATAACGGTCTTTGTTTGTCTTCATCGCAGCGCTTTACCAATTGACGGGGTTAAGCTTGATCTTATACAGCTTCAGCTTGAACCCGATCAGATCCGACAATATAGCCGACATCGCTGACAGGATCACCACCTTGAGGATATTGTAGAAGATGGGATTAATCGACCAGCCGCAGATGCGGAACGGACCGTCTAGCTCTTTCAGCAGATCTTCGGCAAGGCGCAGGACATTGTTAGCCAGCATTAATTCGTCTTTCTTGTGCGGCTTCGCCTCCATGCACAGGTAGAGATTGAGCTGGAGAGTTGTTGCGACGAAATAAAAGTCTTTGTTAAGCATCTGGCCAATTGTGATTTGTGGGATTGGAATAGCATCAACATCTAATATCGATTAGGGATTCCGTCAAGCTAAAGGTTTCTAGTTGGGATTATAGGCATATGGGATTTTAGGTAAGAGAGACTATCGTGCCTTGGAAATTTCAGAGAGGTCTTTTTATTGTCGGCTTAAGGTAAATACAAGATTAGCAATGATTCGGAATTTTTGCCGAAAAGGGATTATCGGTGACTGAGGATTATCGGTGATTGAGGATTATCGGTGATTGAGGATTATCGGTAATCAAGGATTATCAGTGATTGGGGACTATTAGTGATTGGGGTTATCGGTGGGTGCGGATTATCGTTGATCTTGAATAATGGTGCGTGGAATTATTATCTTTTTGTTACAATGGGAATGTTATATTATCAGTGATTTGTGAATCTGAAGATGTGGGCATATTAGGAGTTTAGAAACGAAAAAAACTAGATATTTTTGTCATGTATCCCGCACCTGTTCGGTAATGAGCACGGACAGGTTGCGAAACTTCCTATTAATCTTAGTGCCCAGCGTGATGAACTGCAGCAGGAAGATGCTAAGGCCAGCGGTCAGTACCAGCAGATCCCAGTTGCCCATGAGTTGCAGAAACTGTCTGGGCGCTTGAAGCAGCTGTACGCACAGCAGGCAGCAGATGGCGATGAAGGTGTAGAACACGGAGGCAATCACCGAGTTTGTGCTGCGCTGCGGCCCGCGTTTGCGCAAATAAGACCTCAGAGACAGCCACACTTTAATGTTGCGCGCCTTGTTCAACCGGAAGTGGGGCAGGTCGTACTTGCGGGCCCGGCGCGACGAAGTGAGGTAGCAAAAATGCTTTGCATATTGCAGGCGCTGGAAAGTTTAGAGATTGCGGTGCGCCGTCATTTAAGTTGAGTTCGCATGTCATAAGATCAAAGATAACGACTGCCAACTCTTATCAGCAGATCAAAGACACCGAAAGCCTACCTCGACAGGATCAAAGACACCGAAAGCCAACTCTTATCAGCAGGTCAAAGACACAAACAGACAGCCGACTCCTTATCAGCAGATCAAAGGCACCGGCATTCAAATCTCATCAGCAGCGATATACAGTGAACTCTTATCAGCAGATCAAAGACACCGACAGTGAACTCTTATCAGCAGATCAAAGACACCGACAAGAACAGCAATCTGAACAAAGCTCACCTGACTGAACGCCTTCTCGGCTACGCAGCACAGGAAGAAGAGCACAAAGAAGCAGCCGGCTCTGAGCAGGCAGCCTGTCAGCACAAAGAGGCCGCCCCGCCAGATGCGCCAATTGGCCAGCCAATCAGTCGTGTCTGCTGAAGTTGCATTAGTTGAAGCATTGCCAACGCTACTACTTGTGAGTAGTGCAATCAGCTGCGACGGATCTTCGCTTGCAGCCACCAGGCAGCTACCGAGGAAGGCAGCCACAGCCTCCCAGGCTACAAAGACGCGAAAGCAGAGCGGAACAATGGCCAGCAAGGTGGTGAAGAGTACGGCCAGGTGAAGGAACTCTCTAGACTCTGGCACCTTCTCCACAGCCTGAATGATGCTCCAGCCAATGTCTAGCAGGGTGAGCTCAACTTTTCTAACCTGGTCCCCGTTGCCCCAGACAAAGCAGGACACTTTGTCGTTAGCCGACGTGTGCGAGTTGTGGAGTAGGCCGCCCTGTCAGATATAGACGGTATGATTGACAGGTCATTGGAGGGAACTTACTCTATGCGAAAATTATGAAACACAAAAAATACTTTCTGACTTTTAAAACACTGAAATTTTCACTTGTCACATGCCAAGTTTTGTCATCTAAGCATGTACTCCACTTCATAGTTATGTAGTCCACTCTACTAAGAGTAGACTCCACTTTTAGAAGCAGAATGAATAAACTTGGAAAACGGTTGACTACTAAAGTGGGTAGAATCTTCTGAGGCGACAGTAGTCTATTTAGGAAGGTTTATTCAGGGAAGGGTTGTCTACTCACGGAAGGGTAGAGTCTACTCACGGAAGGGTAGAGTCTACTCACGGAAGGGAAGAGTCTACTCACGGAAGGGAAGAGTCTACTTACTAAGGGAAGAGTCTACTTACTAAGGAAAGAGTTTACTTACTAAGGGATGAGTCTACTTACTAAGGAAAGAGTTTACTTACTAAGGGATGAGTCTACTCACGGAAGGGTAGAGTCTACTCATGGAAGGGTAGAGTCTACTCACGGAAGGGTAGAGTCTACTCACGGAAGGGAAGAGTCTACTCACGGAAGGGAAGAGTCTACTTACTAAGGGAAGAGTCTACTTACTAAGGAAAGAGTTTACTTACTAAGGGTTGAGTCTACTCACGGAAGGGTAGAGTCTACTCACGGAAGGGTAGAGTCTACTTACTAAGGGAAGAGTTTACTTACTAAGGGTTGAGTCTACTTACGGAAGGGTAGAGTCTACTCACGGAAGGGTAGAGTCTACTCACGGAAGGGTAGAGTCTACTCACGGAAGGGTAGAGTCTACTCACTCAGAATCTTTCAGAAAAACTTTCTGCAGTCAA
Source organism: Macrostomum hystrix (assembly GCA_950097015.1). NCBI lineage: Eukaryota > Metazoa > Platyhelminthes > Macrostomidae > Macrostomum > Macrostomum hystrix. The sequence goes on from CATNEN010000001.1 coordinate 22,055,502, forward strand.
AATTTGCACCATTTTCTGAGTAAGAACTCAACGTTGGTTGGACTCAAGCAACATGCTTAGTCACTAGCAATCGAAAGTCCATCAAATAAAGGCCATCAAGTTCTTGTAAGCACGTCAAACAACTCAAAAACGCAGAATTTTTTTCGTGGAAAGCTATTCTTTATTAAGTAAGTGTGTCTGCTTACCGTGCTTATGTGCTCCTAGAATATAAATTTTTTAAATCGGTTTAGCCGATTTTTCTTCCAAAATAGAACTAGGTCAAAGTCACAATGACCGACTTAATGATTAGTCACTAAGTGCTCAGAGAAAATGCGCAACCAAGCCCCCCACCGAGTTTTAATCCGCTACAAGAGGACACACTAATTTGGGGGCGAAGAAAGTGCACTGCCTGACAATGTAAAAGCCAGAGTAGGTGTACACACCTGTGTGTACCTGTGTGTGCTCAAAAGTCGCTATCTCCAAATGATGCGCATGTGCCCACCCACAGCACCTCGGCATAAATATTAAAATCTTCGCACTGCCCTCCTTAAAAAAAGAAAATTTAAATGCGACTAAGAACTAAAAATAGACTAACCGCAAGCGGCGAATAAAGAACTGTGTACAACAGCTGCCACGGTGTCAACCAATCACAGCTCTGCTATTAACTGTCGGTGTTTCATTTGCTACAGAAACCATCCTGGCGCAATGAGCTATTTAGATATCCAAATAAGATTACTTGTCAGCAGTAGTATGACGACAACATGCAATTTTTTTACAATAAACGCGACTTTTAATTTAAATCCTGACTTTTAAAATAAATAACACCAGAGAAATGTTCAAGTAAATTTTGTTTTTCTTAAACGCCACGTTAGACCCTAAAGAATGACGACTTGGCGGCAAAAATTCAATCGAAATTCAAAGCATGTCTTGCCTACTGATGTGCCAGTTTTTTTCAAGGGAAGAATGAGATGCGAGGCACTCAGTAGCTTCGACGTGCAACATCCTCGACACAATTCCTCACCAAAGGGTCCAAAGAGCACCGCCTGCATTTGCTCTTGTCTGCACTGTTCGCCTACAGGATATTGGTGCCATTGTTTAAACACAAACGTCCATTTTATAGCATTTATAACAAAGCAAATGTGACAGACTTTTTATATGACCTCATATTTTGCTGATAAGTTATTAAAAATAAACATAAACATATGTACTTTGAAAACTATAATCTGAAAACACATCAGGGGATTCGTACAAAAAAAGAAAATTTGAGAGACCTGAAAGTACTCATTAGATCCGAAAGACCTATTTGGTACCTTTATAACGAGCTTTCAAGACTCTAACAACTCATACTCATACACTTTTTCAACGACTCTAACGCTTGCCAAACGACTCAAACGCTTTCCTAACGACTCAAACGCTTTCCTAACGACTCAAACGCTTTCCTAACGACTCAAACGCTTTCCTAACGACTCAAACGCCTCCTTAACGACCCTAAAGCTTTCCTAACGACTCAACGCTTTCCTAACGACTCAAACGCTTTCCTAACGACTCAAACGCTTTCCTAACGACTCAAACGTTTTCCTAACGACTCAAACGCTTTCCTAACGACTCAAACGATTTCCTAACGACTCAAACGCTTTCCTAACGACTCAAACATTTTCCTAACGACTCAAACGCTTTCCTAACGACTCAAACGCTTTCCTAACGACTCAAACGCTTTCCTAACGACTCAAACGCTTTCCTAACGACTCAAACGATTCTATTATGATTCTAGCGCTTATAATAGGTACGCTGGTATTTTCGGAGATAACCACTAAACGACCCTTGAGTCAACATAGGCGGGCACAGGGAAGCTTTAGTCAAAAATGAAACAAAGAAGAAAGAATTACTCACATGCTGAGTCTCACGATACCACAGCAGGAAGGGATCCTCGGGACTCTCTGGATCCTCTTTGAACTCGTCCTCGCAGCCGGTGCCGGAGATGCCTTCGTCAGATGTGGCTTCGGAATTCACATCGGAATTCACCCGTTCAACTTCGGTCTCGGAAACTTGACTCTGGTTTAGAATATTTTCAATTGAAATATTAGACAAGGACGAATTAATTTATTTGTGTGAATATATCACAACAGCGCCATATAAACTACAAGTATCAATCGTCGGTCTAGAAATTGAACTAAAATTGCAATCAAATCATCTCAGACTGAAAGGATCAATATGTAACTTGGATTTTAAATACTTTTTACAGGAGCACATAACAAGAAAAAATTACAACGCATGTCGAATCACGCACTACACTACTCGCAGTAGCTCACAAACAACACAAGAAGCACCAATAAGAATGTACAGTCTAGACTGGACGCAGGGATGATAGTGTTTTCAACATTATTTAACATATTTAATCTACTTGTATTGTCGGCAGCACTCGTCAAAATCTTTTTTAGGGTATGCACTTAAGGGGGGTTAAAATAGCTAGTCTATAGCACTAAAACATATTTTTAATAGTTGCGGGATAGGATAATCTGCAAGCATAACTAAACAGTATTGTTCATTTTATTGTGTAGTAGAAATCATGTCACACATATAGTCTATTGGGGGGGGGGAATTAAAAGTCTATAATACTAAAATTTCAAGGTTTTTTAGTCAGCCATCCAATGAGAAGCTGTTAGAAAGCGCTTAATATATATGCAATATAAAATAAAATACATATAATTATCTAATTATGAACGAGGTCACACATTTCTTTGCTAAGTGAAGCACCAGATTCTAAGCAGACAAAGACGGGGAATATATGATTCGACTTTAAACAACATACAATAGGATCATTAATTGAAAAACAAATAAATCATGTATGAATCTAATGGGTCTTATTGGGATCGCTAAAATCTGTTTAAAATAATTGCAACAAATGTGATAGAAACATTCAATTAATCAGAATATAAAATAAGAAGAGTGCTATGTGGGTATTGTGCTATCGAATCAGATGAAAAATCTGTTCTCCGTTTTCAATCACAGATTATAGAAACACCGATTAATTAATTCAATTAAAACTTAAGTTGAGACCCAGATAATATTGCAAGCAATTTTACTAATGCAATGAGCTTGGTGTGCTATACCTGTGACGGATGATCAATGGTAACGCTCAGAAATCTCTTAGCTTTCTGCAGAGCAGCCTGGCACGAATAAAAAATTTGAAAATTTACGACAAATTTAAGAAATTAAGTTACTTTTAACAAAACTTCTATGGTTTCTACTTTAGGCTTGTACTTATGGCTGATTTCTACTTTAGACTAACTTTCTGTTTGATATAGTCGTTCCTTTCTTATGATTTGCCTATCGAACTAAACAATGACACAGCGAAGATGAACATGAAAAATCAACAGTGTACTTTAACGATGATAGAATAATCTTAAATTACAGGTCGCACTTAAAACTCCTACAGCGTTTAAAAAAATTAACCTGATGAGTATTTAAACTTTTATAAATACTGAAAACGATTAATTATGATAAAGGAAGTGTTATGACTTCTGCTTATAATTATCACTAACATACTTAGTCCTACGTTAGTAGTTCTCGCAGTGGTAATCACAGTTATGGTATTAGGGTTGGAATACGTTGTCAAGACGCACGGATAGTCATTTATTGCTGTTTTTTTTCTTGATTAGTGTTCATTGTGTAGCGCTGCTTACGGGTTTTAAAAAATAAAATTATTTTGGCATAAAAATGGTACAGTCTTGTATTGAAATGGTTAACTTTAGGGTTTGGCCCAATGGGAATGTACATTGGGAGTGGGTGGGTATAAAGTTTAGCTCGGAGGAATGTACATTGGGAGTGAGATAGGTCACGGTTTGGCTAGGAGGGAATGCACATTGGGAGTGAGATAGGTCAGGGTTTGGCTAGGAGGGAATGTACATTGGGAGTGAGATAGGTCAGGGTTTGGCTCGGAGGGAATGTACATTGGGAGTGAAATAGGTCAGGGTTTAGCTCGGAGGGAACGTACATTGGGAGTGAGATAGGTCAGGGCTTGGCTCGGAGGGAATGTACATTGGGAGTGAGAGGGGTTAGGGTGAGGCCCGGTAAATGTACAATGGGGGTACCTGTACATTAGGTGACAAGTGTAGAATTTCCGACGGGATTAATAACTGAAAATGCGCTTGTAGATTTTAGCTAATGCAACTGCGTGAGCAACAGACGAGTGTAAACTTTAAGAATGCCATAAAATTATTCAGGCACAATAATGGAGTACTAGTGAGGATATAAATAAGCAAGTGCACAGTGAACAGCAACATAAATGCACGAATTCGCATTAATTAATTAACCTGTTCCTGCTCAACGCGGCAGCAATTGTTCTTGGCGGGCGAGGCAGTTGCTATGGCACAGACGCCTGGCTGAAAGTTTCTAATTTGAAAACGGGCCGCCGCTTTGCCCAGTGAGGGCTGAAAAATAAAAAATCAATTAGCAAGACTAGTTTCTAAGAAGCAGCAATCGGTAATAATTATAAGCAAAGTTGGATAACTACTACTATCATGCATATCACGCGTACGGGCATATTGTATACTAACTTGTTATAATTGCATGGTGTTATTTCATTAATCTACTCGTACTAAGCAAGCGAGACGTCAACTAAACAATTGGAAGGATAGAACAAAGCAATTCAAAATTTTAGATTCGTTGTTTATATCAACACTTTCAGATAGTGATTAACTACATAAATCATTAGGAGCATGATAATCTCGTTGGTAACGGACATTCTAATGGAAGGGTGAAATTTCTCTTGCCGTTGGTGATATTCTCAAGCTAGGAGCGAGATTCTCATGTAGGGAGTGAGATTCTCATGTAGGGAGTGAGATTCTGATGTATGGAGAGATTCTGATGTAGGGAGAGATTTTCATGTAGGGAGTGAGATTCTCATGTAGGGAGTGAGATTCTCATGTAGGGAGTGAGATTCTCATGTAGGGAGTGAGATTCTCATGTAGGGAGTGAGATTCTGATGTAGGGAGAGATTTTCATGTAGGGAGTGGGATTCTCATGTAGGGAGTGAGATTCTCATGTAGGGAGTGAAATTCTCATGTAGGGAGTGAGATTCTCATGTAGGGAGTGAAATTCTCATGTAGGGAGTGAGATTCTCATGTATGGAGAGATTCTCATGTAGGGAGAGATTTTCATGTAGAGAGTGAGATTCTCATGTAGGGAGTGAGATTCTCATGTAGGGAGTGAGATTCTCATGTAGGGAGTGAGATTCTCATGTAGGGAGTGAGATTCTGATGTAGGGAGAGATTTTCATGTAGGGAGTGGGATTCTCATGTAGGGAGTGAGATTCTCATGTAGGGAGTGAAATTCTCATGTAGGGAGTGAGATTCTCATGTAGGGAGTGGGATTCTCATGTAGGGAGTGAGATTCTCATGTAGGGAGTGAGATTCTCATGTAGGGAGTGAGATTCTCATGTAGGGAGTGAGATTCTCATGTAGGGAGTGAGATTCTCATGTAGGGAGTGAGATTCTCATGTAGGGAGTGAGATTCTCATGTAGGGAGTGAGATTCTCATGTAGGGAGTGAGATTCTCAAGTAGGGAGTGAGATTCTGATGTAGGGAGAGATTTTCATGTAGGGAGTGGGATTCTGATGTAGGGAGTGAGATTCTCATGTAGGGAGTGAGATTCTCATGTAGGGAGTGAGATTCTCATGTAGGAAGAGATTCTAATGAAGGGAGTGAGATTCTCAGTGTGGCAAGAATGACAGTGATAATCAATAAGAAAAAATCTGTAGATATAACTCTTATAGAAAACTAAAATTTGATCTGAACAGTGATTCAGGCATAGATATAAACTCAATCGAAGTAAAAAATAAAATATCTGAGGCTTTACACGTGCAGTTTAATTTGTATTTCCTTATAAAATTTTGCCCAGCATTCAGAGCAATAGCGAAAGCTGTGTAATATAAAATCATGGGATTGGAAGACTAACGGTTAGACAAACATGCAAGAGAAAAACTAAGGAGCTAGGCATTTGATTTAAGTTACATACAAATAAAAAGGCTACTAGAAAGCGTGCCTCGCCTATTATACATCGGTTAAAAGTGCAGACAACTTACCCTTCCGCTGGCACCTCCGCTAGCGCCGCCGCCAGCCAGCGCGTCGTCGGATTCGTCAGTCTCATGACCGGGAGGCTGCAGCAGATGATGATGATGAAGCAGGTGCTCATCGTCAGCTGGCAGGTTCTCGCCAACTGTGACAGTCGATGCCGGATGGAGGCAATAATGACCGGCGGACTGCGACAAGTCGGCCGACGTGACGTTCGCAGCAGCGGCGGCGGCGGCAGCGGCGGCAGCAGCAGCAGCAGCGGCGGCATTCTGCTGGGCTCGCTTGCGAAACAATTCGGCGAATTCCACTCGTCGGCGGGCGTTGCTGGTTAGCGTGTCCTGCTCGGACGACGGCATCGGCGGGCCGGTGGCGACTGCCGAGTCTGAATCGTCTATGGTAGTTGACGCCGGCGTGAATTTTAATAACGGCGGCTGCTGCTGCGGCGTTGGCGGGGGCGTTGGAGGTGTTGGTCGCTGCTGCTGCTGCTGCTTAGAAAAACTGAAAGACGACTGTGCAGCAGCCCCTACGCGAATGGTTTCAACGGTGACTTGTCGGCGACCGCCGCCACTGCCGCTGTCACGACTGTCCTGATGTTGCAAACCCGCGCTACTGCCTGTTGATGCAGTCGCAGTGGCATCAAATTTCCCTGATACTTTCAGTTCTCCGCCATTCCCCACGTACTGACGATCGTCTTCCATTTCATCTTCAGCATCGGCAGCTTCGGCGGCCATTCCTGACACGGCCGATTTGGAAGGGACACCGTCGGCTAGGTCGCCGTTGACGCTGCTTCGGCGACTGCTGGCACCGCTGCTGCTGCTGCTCATGTTTGAGTTGTCGGCTAGGGAACCCAGACTCAGGGCCGATGGAGACTGAAAATCATTGGCATTTTTCATATTATTGAGGTCCTGTCAATTAAATTAGGATCCAGAAATTCGTCAGAGGCGGTGGTGCTCAATGGAATCTCATAATTTCTAATAAGATCTTGTCATTTCTAATGGAATCTTGTCATTTCTAATGGGATCTTGTCATTTCTAATTGGATCTTGTCACTTCTAATTGGATCTTGTCACGTCTAATAGGATCTTGTCATTTCTAACGGGATCTTGTCATTTCTAATGGTAGCTTGTCATTTCTAATGGGATCTTGTTTTACATCCCATTATAAGTTGGGATCTACTCGAACTTCTTATAGGATCTAGTCACTTAATGGGATCTTGTCATCCCTAATAGGATTTTGAAACATTTGCAGGGATTTTTGTTATAAAAATTAGGACACTGGTTAATGCTGAGATTTAGGAAAACAAATTTTTAAAACTCTGCCCACCTGTTTCGGTATTGACAATCTTATAGACTGCAGCTTCTTGTTTTCAAAATTTGGCTGCACCTGCTGCTCCTTATATTCATCCGAGTCGCAATTGTCTGCGGCATTCGAGTTGGTCACAATCGGCTCGAATTTCACCACTGTGGCTGTAGACTCCGAGTACCGCTTTGATGGCCGACGCTTTCTAGTGCAGGCCGATTCGACAGCAGCAGCGGCAGCAGCGGCAGCTGTTGTGGGAGACTGAGTCACTGCAACAGACGATTGTGGACTGGACGGAGCTGGCGAAACAACGGGCGTTTCGTCCGGCACCGGGTCGGGTATCTGCTTGTTCTTGGCCTCAATGAAGCTCTTGATTCGCTCCTTCTCGTCCACCACTGCGTGCTGCTGCTGCTGCATGGAGTCGGCGCCAACGGCGGCCGATGAGGAAGACACCCGACGCCGACGAAGACAGCTACGAGACGGTGTCGGCAATAGAGTCGACGACACAGTCGTCAGAGCTGGCCCCGATGCTGCGACAGTCGTCAGCGACGATGCTCCAACCGCCGCCATTGACGACGCTGTGGATGCTGACAAAGTTGAAGCTGGACTCTTTGAGGACGACGGCTTCTTCTTGTTGTTGTTGACAACAGAGGAGGCCACCGAGGAACCGCCCGAGCCGGAGGCTGCGGCTGTGGGCGACACCAGGCCGCCCTGCTCAGAGGCGGCGGTGCTCATAGGCAGAGTCCGGCGTAAGGACTTGCTGCCTGAGCCACTCTTGACTGAGGACTTCACTACACGTCGACTGGACGAGTTCTGCTGGTTCGAATGCGGCGGCTGCTGATGTAACCGACTGTTGGCGTTGGCTGTTGCGAAAGGGTTGACGGGTTATAGAGGCTTGAATGTAATTAATTGATAATATTGCACCAAACTCTTGATTAATCATTCAAGATTAGACAGGTCTCACTGCCAAAGTCAAGAATTTTGCATTAAACGTTAAGCAAATTAATTTATTTTTATCGCCTGAAAGCACATTTTATAACGCACAGAGCACAACTGGACCAGGACAGTTTTAAAAGTGCATAAATCGACACACACAAACGCATTATAACAGTTCGCTACACTCCCTTGGACATTGTACAGATAAACTAATTTTGAAGACAAAAACGGCTAAGCGAGGTTTCAAGTAGAAAAGGCGAAAAGTTCTAATTATAAATGTCACATATTTTACTGATATTTGGGTAGCATTGTGGAGAGTGTAAAAGTTGAAAAGAGACAGACTATGTAGGGAAAAAAAACTATACACTAAACTTAAGAGAAAAATCCCTGAACGAATAGCAGCTGGTGGACCGCCCACTCCCCTACCCCAATGTCCCCAGTCAAACTGTCAGTCCAGGCTAGCAAAGCCAGAGCTTTATAAAAGTTCAGGCAGTCACAATTCAGTCGTGTTTCGTGTCGCGTCAACTTTACTTTTACTAACGCGTTGGGGGGCAAAGTATTAATTTTGTGCAGTCGAGAACTGCAGTGAAATTAGGAAAATATGATACAGCGAGGAGAATGACCGGAATCATGACAATAGTGCTACAGCTATATCAATTGTTATATGCATTCTATTAGCATTTATGCAGACAGAAAGACATCCAGATACCCAGAACAGACCAACAGGCAGACAGAGAGTTAACTAGGCAGTCAGGCAGACAGTATGACGATGACAAAAGAACAAAAGATTAACACAATGCTACTTCAAAACACATCATTTCACCTGGTTAAAAACGGCATTCACAAAATTAATGATCAAAATAATCTTACGTGAAGCATAAAAAGCTAGACACAACTTACAACGGAGGAAATGAGACTAGAATAAGGACACGCAAAAGTACATCCCGTTGAGTGGGGAAGAGGGGAAACACGAGAGGCATAGGCGAAATGAAAAAGGACTACAGTGGCGACACAGTTTTCTGTACAGAGATTTATTATATTATAATGGTTATTCTACGCGCTGAAGTAGGGCAGGGGTCGGCAAACTCCGGTTCGCGGGATAGAAATGCCTCGAAAAGCTAATAATTATTGTCACAATTTACTTCAATCACATAATTTCCTTACTCAGCTGACTTTTATTCTACCTCTGTGTGTCAACTGTCGGCTATCCCATTTCTCCAATGTCTCATATCTCTTGTGTCTCATATCTCTCGTGTCTCATCTCTCCCGTGTCTAATCTCTCTCGTGTCTAATCTCTCCAGTGTCTCATCTCTCCTTTGTCTCATCTCTCGCCTGTATCACATCTCCCGTGTCTCATCTCTCGCCTGTATCACATCTCCCGTGTCTCATCTCTCGCCTGTATCACATCTCCCGTGTCTCATCTCTCGCCTGTATCACATCTCCCGTGTCTTATCTCTCGCCTGTATCACATCTCCCGTGTCTCATCTCTCGCCGGTATCACATCTCCCGTGTCTCATCTCTCGCCGGTATCACATCTCCCGTGTCTCATCTCTCGCCTGTATCACATCTCCCGTGTCTCATCTCTCGCCTGTATCACGTCTCCCGTGTCTAATCTCTCGCCTGTATCACATCTCCCGTGTCTTATCTATTCTTGTCTCGTCTCCCCAGTGTCTTATCTCTCCGCTGTATCATATCTACCGTGTCTGATTATCTCTTATATGTCGTACCTATCCCTGTCTTACTTATCCTGTGTTTTATCCCCGTGTCCGATCTTCCTTATCTCATCTCCCACCTATCAAACCTCAAGCAATTAGACAGACACATTATTTTCTATGTCAAGCAAGGCAACAAACTGTTAATAAGCATATGCCATGTCCAATGGGTATTAAAACAAGATGACAGCAACAAAACAAAGTGCACTAATTTATGCTGCGTAGACGTGCAGTTACGAGCTATATATTATTATTGTAAGGATTATGTTCAGATCACGCTTGGATCAAATTATCAGCTTTGTTATTATCAATCAGTCACCTAGGCGATGCGGCGGAAATTGCACTAAGTAAAAAATAGTAGGCCCTACTTCTCCTATAATAAACAAGAGACAGCTTTGCACGCGACTCAGTCATGCGAATAAAACAATAAGGTCAATCCCGGAAAATCCTAGTCTGGCATTTCTTGATTAATAAAAAAATACAGAAAACCACACCCATCTAGACTGTTGCTAGGCTATGAATTTCTACAGCCACTGGGTTAATGTTAGGCATCAGTTTGCTACAGATCCTAGCTTGTAACAATAGGAACTAAGGAAGGCCAGACACATAAAGAACTACAAGAATCTCAATAGTGGTAAAAGGTTTCGGAATTGTCAAGATTCGGAATTGTCAAGATTCTGAATTGTCAAGATTCTGAATTGTCAAGATTCGGAATTATCAAGATTCGAAATTATCAAGATTCGGAATTGTTAAGATTCGGAATTGTCAAGATTTGGAATTGTCAAGATTCGGAATTGTCAAGATTCGGAATTATCAAGATTCGGAATTATCAAGATTCGGAATTATCAAGATTCGGAATTGTCAAGATTCGGAATTGTCAAGATTCGGAATTGTCAAGATTCGGAATTGTCAAGATTCGGAATTATCAAGATTCGGAATTGTCAAGACTCGGAATTGTCAAGATTCGGAATTGTCAAGATTCGGAATTGTCAAGATTCGGAATTGTCAAGATTCGGAATTGTCAAGATTCGGAATTGTCAAGATTCGGAATTGTCAAGATTCGGAATTGTCAAGATTCGGAATTGTCAAGATTGTGAATTGTCAAGATTCGGAATTATCAAGATTCGAAATTATCAAGATTCGGAATTGTTAAGATTCGGAATTGTCAAGATTTGGAATTGTCAAGATTCGGAATTATCAAGATTCGGAATTGTCAAGATTCGGAATTGTCAAGATTGTGAGAAGCTTCTGTACACTGAGAGTAAAAGTTTTCGGATTGCAAAGGAGTTGAATGTAGACAAGCCCACAGGGAAATCTCACTATTGTTAGCCGTGACAGTCGATAGCCTGGCCTTGGACTTCTTGCTGTGCGTGGCCACAATCTGCGAGTGCATCTGGCCCAGCAGCAGCAGGAACAGCAACGGAGTGAGCAGCTCTGCTGAGTGCCAAATCGACCGAGAATCCCCGCCGCTGCTGGCCGCGCCGGCGCTCTCGGAGGGCAGGCAGAAGAACAGGGCCAGGTGGCACAGGGCCAGAAAGTACAGCACAAGCAGCAGGACAGCGGCACGATGGCTGGTGTGAGTCCGCCACCAGGAAAAGCACAATGGCATCAGCAGGGTGCGATAGGCGCCCTTGCCAATCAGAGTGGACAGCTCGTGATCCGACTTGGCTTTGGAGAATGCAGACCCTGCGGTTCAGAAATGGAGGACTTTGGAAAGACTGGTTTGGAGACCTGGCAATGGGAAGACTGTATTAGGGGATCTGGGGCTGTGGAAATACTGTATTAGGGGATCTGGGGCTGTGGAAAGAGTTTTAGGGGATCTGGGGCTGTGGAAAGAGTTTTAGGGGATTTGGGGCTGTGGAAAGAGTTTTAGGGGATCTGGGGCTGTGGAAATACTGTATTAGGGGATCTGGGGCTGTGGAAAGAGTTTTAGGGGATCTGGGGCTGTGGAAAGAGTTTTAGGGGATTTGGGGCTGTGGAAAGAGTTTTAGGGGATTTGGGGCTGTGGAAAGAGTTTTAGGGGATCTGGGGCTGTGGAGAGAGTTTTAGGGGATTTGGGGCTGTGGAAAGAGTTTTAGGGGATTTGGGGCTGTGGAAAGAGTTTTAGGGGATTTGGGGCTGTGGAAAGAGTTTTAGGGGATTTGGGGCTGTGAAAAGAGTTTTAGGGGATCTGGGGCTGTGGAGAGAGTTTAGGGGATTTGGGGCTGTGGAAAGAGTTTTAGGGGATTTGGGGCTGTGGAAAGAGTTTTAGGGGATTTGGGGCTGTGGAAAGAGTTTTAGGGGATCTGGGGCTGTGGAAAGAGTTTTAGGGGATTTGGGGCTGTGGAAAGAGTTTTAGGGGATTTGGGGCTGTGGAAAGAGTTTTAGGGGATCTGGGGCTGTGGAAATACTGTATTAGGGGATCTGGGGCTGTGGAAAGAGTTTTAGGGGATCTGGGGCTGTGGAAAGAGTTTTAGGGGATTTGGGGCTGTGGAAAGAGTTTTAGGGGATCTGGGGCTGTGGAAAGAGTTTTAGGGGATTTGGGGCTGTGGAAAGAGTTTTAGGGGATTTGGGGCTGTGGAAAGAGTTTTAGGGGATCTGGGGCTGTGGAAATACTGTATTAGGGGATCTGGGGCTGTGGAAAGAGTTTTAGGGGATCTGGGGCTGTGGAAAGAGTTTTAGGGGATCTGGGGCTGTGGAAAGAGTTTTAGGGGATTTGGGGCTGTGGAAAGAGTTTTAGGGGATCTGGGGCTGTGGAGAGAGTTTTAGGGGATTTGGGGCTGTGGAAAGAGTTTTAGGGGATTTGGGGCTGTGGAAAGAGTTTTAGGGGATTTGGGGCTGTGGAAAGAGTTTTAGGGGATTTGGGGCTGTGAAAAGAGTTTTAGGGGATCTGGGGCTGTGGAGAGAGTTTAGGGGATTTGGGGCTGTGGAAAGAGTTTTAGGGGATCTGGGGCTGTGGAAAGAGTTTTAGGGGATTTGGGGCTGTGGAAAGAGTTTTAGGGGATCTGGGGCTGTGGAGAGAGTTTTAGGGGATTTGGGGCTGTGGAAAGAGTTTTAGGGGATTTGGGGCTGTGGAAAGAGTTTTAGGGGATTTGGGGCTGTGGAAAGAGTTTTAGGGGATTTGGGGCTGTGAAAAGAGTTTTAGGGGATCTGGGGCTGTGGAGAGAGTTTAGGGGATTTGGGGCTGTGGAAAGAGTTTTAGGGGATTTGGGGCTGTGGAAAGAGTTTTAGGGGATTTGGGGCTGTGGAAAGAGTTTTAGGGGATCTGGGGCTGTGGAAAGAGTTTTAGGGGATTTGGGGCTGTGGAAAGAGTTTTAGGGGATTTGGGGCTGTGGAAAGAGTTTTAGGGGATCTGGGGCTGTGGAAATACTGTATTAGGGGATCTGGGGCTGTGGAAAGAGTTTTAGGGGATCTGGGGCTGTGGAAAGAGTTTTAGGGGATTTGGGGCTGTGGAAAGAGTTTTAGGGGATTTGGGGCTGTGGAAAGAGTTTTAGGGGATCTGGGGCTGTGGAGAGAGTTTTAGGGGATTTGGGGCTGTGGAAAGAGTTTTAGGGGATTTGGGGCTGTGGAAAGAGTTTTAGGGGATTTGGGGCTGTGGAAAGAGTTTTAGGGGATCTGGGGCTGTGGAAAGAGTTTTAGGGGATCTGGGGCTGTGGAAATACTGTATTAGGGATCTGGGGCTGTGGAAAGAGTTTTAGGAGATCTGGGGCTGTGGGAATACTGGGTTTGAAGCCCAAGATTGAGTTAAGGGAGGATGGGGAAACTGTTTTTCAGGATCCTTGGGTCAGAATAGTTTGTGTTGGAATGTGTAAGTGTGGGAAGACTTTTTTAGGGGATCTGGGACTGGCAGGGCAAGAAAACTAGTTTCGAGGATCTAAGGGTGAGGATAGATTAATTTGGGGATCAGGGAGTGTGGGAAGATTGGTTTGTGGGGGTCTAGGAGTGTAGGAAAACAGGTTTTGAGGATCTGGGAGCAAATATAGACTGATTTTGGGATTTTATGTGGATCAGTTAAAGAATTCCAGGCATATTTTTTAAAAGAACAGACTAAAGTTCTGCCATTATTCATGTTACCTCGAACCAAATCCACATCTATGAGCTCTGAATTGAGACCAGTTGCTTTCTTAGTTGGGCGATTTTCAAGACTCTAAAAATGTGAAGAAATGTAAGTAAAAATATTAGTTTGATAAGTTTGGACTCATAAAAATAATAATAATATTTTTAATTAAATAAAATTAATTGTCCTACCTTGAGAATTCTCTGCTCAACACTCTGTTCCCACAGTTGCTGATCATAGTTTGTGATCTAAAACAATTATTTGCACATTCAATATACAATTACAAACATATCTTAGTAATATTGAAACCATTGAGTGCAATCACATTACAACTTACTTTAGATTGATACCAATCAAGAAGTTGTCCTAGACCATCCCAACTAAACAGTGACATATCTTTTAAGTCTGGGTTCACAGTTAATTGGGTTGCTTTTTAAGATAGACCAGGCTGATTTTGCTGAAATAAATAAGACAAACAACAATTTGTTCATTTTCTAAGTAATTGCAGTATTGGAAGAAATATTTTGGCAAGTATCTAGGATTTTAGAACTTTGGATTGAAATTTTATTTTTCTAGCAATTAGTTTTAGTTTTAGGATTAAGGTTGAAGAACTTAGTTAAAGTAAAGCTAAGTCCCTATGTTGCCAGGATTGTGATCAGGATCCTTTTAGACCCAATAACATAAAGCTGTCTAAAAATGTGTTTGGCAAGTAGATGTTTTTTGCCATTACTAAAGAACAAAATAGTTATATTAAATAGTATTTGTTAAAATTAGCAAGTTATCTATTATATTTTGTAATTATTATTATTATTATTTATATATCAATTTTTTATCAAACCTCAAAGGGCAAAGAAACAAGCAACTTGTAAACTTATTTTACAAAAAATGTATGCTAGAATAGTGCTAGGTCTAAAGAAACTTTTTAATAAAGCAAAATCTCATACTAGGGGCCTATGTGCCTACTTAATGATTACATTACATTAATGGTTACATGGTTATTTAAAATATTGATTTGTTTTATTCAGGCCATCTAAAATTTGTTAGTTCTGCTTCATTGCAAATGGATCCCATACAAATACAAGTAGGATGGCTCCAAAGCTTTTCTTTAGGTAGAGACCACGGCTTAGCTAGCCGCTAGGTATTCCACAATATACTCTCTAGACTCTAGGTACCCTAAAAAATTTGTACAGCTCGTAGTAGCTGTAGGCCTAGTAGCTGCATGCCTATAGTGGTACCTGGACACTTTGTCATCTTACAACTTTGTCATCCAGATGACGATCTGTCCAATATCTCAGAGGGTGGATGACGAAGATACTTAGACTTGTCATCTATAAAACAAAAGTTTTCCAAGTTAGAACAGAACCACCCCTCCCCACCTCCTCACATCGTGTTGGCACCTATCTTTCAACTCTTATAATGAAATCAGTTTTGACACCTCTTTTTGACAATTTAGAGTGTGAAGTGTGTTCACACCTCTGCCCCACCACCCCACCCTGACTTTATTGATGACGAACTTGATTGCTTGTTATTAGGCCTAGTAGATGACAAACTGACCAAAATTAAAAAAGCAAGCCAATTGGCTGGATGACGAAGTGTCCTACCTTCCAAGTGGATGACGAAGTTGTAAGATGACGAAGTGTCTAGGATCCCACAAATACAAAGTTGCTTGCATGAATTGTAATGTTACATTTTGTTCCTAATATTTATTTGCTCGTTCATTAACTTACAAAAGTTACTGGTCTACGTAATTAAACTTCACTAATTTGAAAACATTAGAGAAAGAAACTTTTAAATAATAGTAATATTATGCTTTTGTGGGCAGGGCGGCCTGAACTGAACTCGCGACATGCTTGAGTTTCTTAGTAGAGTCGTAAAGACAATGTCAATAGTATTTATGTTACGAAAAAACGGAACAACAATTTGAGGCAAGACATAAGGAAACACAAAAAATAAAAAATGCGTGATAGCCCTTTACAAAAATTTTGCTTTTCTAACGCAAATTCTGGCCTGTCCAGCTGTCCTGCGAACATTGCATGAGAATTTTTAAACTCAATTTCTTTTCTGCAAGTTAAACTTGGGCAAAATTAAAACTTTTTATCCTAATGTCAATCGCAAAATAAAAAAATAATTTAGAATAAAAAATAATTTCGATCTTTACAAGTAAGATGTGAGATGCTACATAAAATGCGTGTACGTCAAAAAGTTCAGCTTTTGTTTAACTGATTAGCTGTAATCGATCCACGCCCAAATTTGAAGAATTCGATGATAAGTTCAAGAATTATAAACAGTTCCACGATTCAAAAAAGGCGCCTAGTTAAAGAGCACGCTTCAATTTGAGTAAAAAATCTGTAAGTTTACAGCCTTAAAGATAATCGTCAACAGTGTGACTATACTTAAGTGCACTTTGTGTATGAATAGTATGAAGTATGAATGAAAACCTTTAACTTGCACGTAATAAAGCTAATGCTAACATTTTTTAAAGCAACTGCACAGTCTGTACTAATGTTTTCTCTCAGCCACGAACAGAATAATTTGCTAGTCCTGTCGTTCGTCAGAGATGCCCTGCCTGCAGGCTTTGAGAATACAGCCGAAATTTACAGCTTTGAAATTTAAACGAATTGGCTCGTAATACGTACCATGCTCAAAAAAAACTTTGAAGAAAAGATTCAAACCTGCAAAAAACTTTTTGCGAATTTCGTCTCCATGCATAGATATTTAGGAACTCGTTTTCCAAGTCGACATCCCTCACACTAGCTCAGCATATATAGTAGTGGGAATCATGACGCTTAATTAGTTACCAAAAAGTTGTCCAAAGGCGCAAAATCAGGCACAGACATCACGCGTAAAACTGCAGGGCTGCCAAAATCTGGCAATCACTGGCACAATCTTTTAAACATAGTCACACTGGCTGTTAGACACTAGCTGTAAAGACACTAGCAGAGTCTAAACTAAACTGCCAAATATGATAGACACTGTCACAATCTGTTAGATATGCACTACCACTAGCTGTTAGACGCTAGCTGTTAGCTCGTAGACACTGCCACAATCTGTTAGAAATTGTGTCAATGTGCCATTATACTTTTTACAAAACGGCTGCAAACGTGTCAACAAAAGTGCTAGCCAAAAAATGGAACAAGGAAGAATGTAAACCAGAATGTATGACAAATATTAAAAGCATCATAAAAAGTTAATTCTGTATATTATATTTTAAAAATGATAAAATTTCGTGTATATATGCCTACTGTGTATAATCTGGGCTGAAAGTATATTTGAAATCAAAATAATCTTACAAATGATTGCACATAATTTGCTGATTGTATAGTTGAGCACAACAAAGACAAAAATGTCACAATGGATGTTAAAATGTATAAATAAGACACACGTCAGTCATGGAAAATCAAATATAGTAGAATCAAGTAGATTTACTAAAATCAATTATGGGATTAAATATTCGTTGTCTTAAAATGGTTGGAAGAATTGTAGAAGAAAAGTCACACAACAGTACAGTCAGTATTGCACATCGACAGAAAAAATGAACTCAAGGTCATGCTTAAAGGAATGAAAAAAGTTCCGCTTCCGTCACTTAATCGAATTAAATTGCACGATTGCTGCTAGGCATAAATAAAAAACATGATAAGTAACAATATTACTAAGCAAGTATGGACTGACGCAACCGCAGGAACACAGCTAAAAAAACAACCCTAGGACGGCGTTGAAATTGAAGATAACCGTTTTTTTCATCTCAAGGGTAATCAATGTAGACAAAAACACAATACTTCAACAAACAGTTCTTCACTCGCTTAATTGAAAGCCGTGAAAAGGAAGCTAGCTTTAACTAGCGAAGCAGAGAAGCAGAGCGCTAATAGCGTGTTAGAGTTTTGAGCATCTGTTCTTGGACCCAGAGGTCGGGAGTTCGTATCTCAGCCAAAGAGAAGCAATTTTGTTGTGCCCTTAAGAGAAACACTTAGTACATAGTGCTTCAGTGTTCACGCAGCAATAAAATGCACAACACTTTTGTGAATGTGTACATCCGCACATGGGCTGATAATAATAATAATATTTACCGGAGGACTTTCTCATCGTCACGCAGTGTACACATTTACTGTGCCTTGGAGGTTGGCCCTCAAGGGCGAAAATTGCACGACAAGCCCCCAAGCGGCTGCTTCTATCAGCGGCTGCGCCCCAAATGAATGTGGCCTTGAGCGTCGAGTTTCTAGATGCTTTATCAAAAAATAGGGCTAATAAGAAACGAAAAGTCGGAGCACATAGAAAAAGCGACAGAGATAGTATAAACTGTATGAATTGTAATACATTACAGTAGCGCAATGAAAATGTCGATAAGCACAGGTGAACGTTCAGCAGGATGCAGCAGGACGGAACTCACAGCCACCACTCCTTGCCGCGAACTTCAGGCAGGGCGCCTCCACCCCTTTGCAGAGCAGCGTCCGGGTCATCGCCCTCCAGGGAGCCGTCGCCAGCCTCCTTCGTTTCGTAATCGCCACGTTCGAATGTGTAGTTGCGGAAGAAGCATACTACTAGAAGTAGGAAGATCAGAGCAAGAAAGCTCAGTACAGACAGCACCACAATGGTCTGGTTGCGCTGGTGGATGTCTTCGGGCCGGACGAAGGTCAAATTCGGTGGGATGGTCGGGTAGGGACGAATTTCGACCGGATCAGCGATCGGCAGCACCTACCGGTATAGAGAGGAATTCAGTTAGCTTGCAAGTAAGAAGATAGATATCATTAGGAATTCCCCCAGAATTTTTTTAGCAGCAACCGAATGCTAACAGCGTTGAGTGGTGACTGATTGGTTGACAGGTGAGGGTGTCCTGTGCTTGAGCTGCGCCTAATATTTAGGCTTCATCAGTGAAATCAGATAATTTTGCGTCAAGGTGTCCATTGTGGCCTATTTCCACCCTTGAAGGTCCAGTCTAGATAAAGTTATGTGACCACAGAAGACAGTGATGATGCAGGCACATTCGGGTGACATGCTGACAAATTTTAAAGGCCTGGCAAGGCCGCACTGGGGCGCAGTGCTAATTTGTGTATAGGGGTGTATGATATACACTAACGCTTATGAGAAAAATCCGACCTTCGGCCAGAACCATTGAATATCTCGACGGTCTGGAGAGCTGGCGACTTGATTATTGTTTCATAAGATGCGTAACAACAAATTGGCCCGTTTTCTTGAGCTTCGTGTGCTTGGGTTGCTCCGTTCGGGTGCAGCACAAAAAAGTGTCAGGGGGGAATCCCATATGTAGTTCTACTGTTAAAAAGTTAGCTCATTTAGTACAAAGTCTGGCTGGTGGATCATATCTTTCCAGTGTCTCATGGTAAATGGTTCAAACCGATTACCTCCTCATTGCCACAGTAGTCCTCCTTGACTCCAGATGTGGCCGCCGCCTTGGTGTTGTTCGGCTCTTGAAAGACAGCCTTCAACGGGAAGAAGTTGTTGAACTGTGCTCGGTAAATGCAGCCCTCGAAGCCAGCCGACATGGTGCTGTTGCGCCCGATGTAGATGCGGGCCGGATTGTCCAACCGAGTGTCTGACGTGTCGTGCAGGATGTTTGAGAAGTCGTGAAATTGTACTGGATAGTCGTCGACTTTGATGTTCACCTGCGTTGATATTGTTTGGTACCTAGATTCATTTAGGCTGTCAGATTAGTAGTTTTTGTCTAACACTAGATTCCCGAACTGTTTAGATACATCGAGATCCGGATTTTAGAGTAAACGTGTTCTTATATTAATCGGGAGGCCTATACACATTGATGTTGGATTGACCACGTCGACACGTTGAGCTTGTGACAGATTTTTCTGGGTAAAATACAGGGTTTGTAGTTTAGTGGATCAAGTGTCGGACTCACGACTTGAAGGTAGTGAAGGCCGCGACACTAGAACACTTCACTCTGAATTTCTACAGTTCACACAGTTGTTAAATTGGCATTACGAGCTCGTAGCTGGGGCAATTAAGAGTGGGTGTGGCGTCCCCCCAGTTCATAGACTGAACAACTGTACGCAGCCTTCAAATGCGTCATCTATTTTTTTTATAATTATTGTACACAATTTGGAAATAATATACATTGTGACTGGGGAAAGTGTCACGGGGATCGATTTGCCAAATAGAAACGCACCTGTTTTCCAGCCTTGGTCCGATAGACAACCACTGTGTGATGCTGATCATTGGCCAGGTCGACATCCAGTCCACTCGTGGTCACTTCGTGCCATCGGAATCCAACGTTGATTTCCACTGTGATGCCACCGGCGTTGTTTAGGCGAACGATGATAGATTCTCTGGAGCAATAAGGTTGCTTTCTTTTTTATTTTGAATCCCATTCACTTTAATATGGTACTTGTGATTTACAATGGCTTGTAAGCTACGACCATCTATCGACAAGACAATTTACGACACGGGGTTGCTGCTTTAAAAGTAAAAAAACCAAAGCAGATTGTTAAAAAACTAGTGCAACTGGGGGTCAACAACCAATGCAATCAGTGGCCAACAAACAATGCAATCGGTGTTTAACAACCAATGCAATCGGTGGTCAACAGCCAATGCAATCGGTGTTTAACAACCAATGCAATCGGTGGTCAACAGCCAATGCAGTCGGTGTTTAACAACCAATGCAATCGGTGTTTAACAACCAATGCAATCGGTGGTCAACAGCCAATGCAATCGGTGTTTAACAACCAATGCAATCGGTGTTTAACAACCAATGCAGTCGGTGTTTAACAACCAATGCAATCGGTGTTTAACAACCAATGCAATCGGTGGTCAACAACCAATGCAGTCGGTGTTTAACAACCAATGCAATCGGTGTTTAACAACCTATGCAATCGGTGTTTAACAACCAATGCAGTCGGTGTTTAACAACCAATGCAATCGGTGGTCAACAGCCAATGCAGTCGGTGTTTAACAACCAATGCAATCGGTGTTTAACAACCTATGCAATCGGTGGTCAACAACCAATGCAATCGGTGTTTAACAACCTATGCAATCGGTGGTCAACAACCAATGCAATCGGTGTTTAACAACCGATGCAATCGTTGGCTAGAACCAAAGCAATCGTGGGCTAGAACCCTAGCAATCGGTTGTCAGAACCAAAGCAATCGGTTGTCAGAACCAAAGCAATCGTTGGTCAGAACCAAAGCAATCGTTGGTCAGAACCAAAGCAATCGTTGGTCAGAACCAAAGCAATCATTGGTCAGAACCAAAGCAATCGTTGGTCAGAACCAAAGCAATCGTTGGTCAGAACCAAAGCAATCGTTGGTCAGAACCAAAGCAATCGTTGGCTAGAACCAAAGCAATCGTTGGTCAGAACCAAAGCAATCGTTGGTCAGAACCAAAGCAATCGTTGGTCAGAACCAAAGCAATCGGCTGTCAGAACCAGAGCAATCGGCTGTCAGAACCAAAGCAATCGGTTGTCAGAACCAAAGCAATCGTTGGCTAGAACCAGAGCAATCGTTGGTCAGAACCAAAGCAATCGTTGGTCAGAACCAAAGCAATCGGTTGTCAGAACCAAAGCAATCGGTTGTCAGAACCAGAGCAATCGTTGTCTAGAACCAAAGCAATCGTTGGCTAGAACCAAAGCAATCGTTGGCTAGAACCAAAGCAATCGTTGGTCAGAACCAAAGCAATCGTTGGCTAGAACCAAAGCAATCGTTGGCTAGAACCAAAGCAATCGTTGGCTAGAACCAAAGCAATCGTTGGCTAGAACCAAAGCAATCGTTGGCTAGAACCAATGCAATCGTTGGCTAGAACCAAAGCAATCGTTGGCTAGAACCAAAGCAATCGTTGGCCAGAACCAAAGCAATCGTTGGCCAGAACCAAAGCAATCGTTGGCTAGAACCAAAGCAATCGTTGGCTAGAACCAAAGCAATCGTTGGCTAGAACCAATGCAATCGTTGGCTAGAACCAAAGCAATCGTGGGCTAGAACCAAAGCAATCGTTGGCCAGAACCAAAGCAATCGGTGGATAAAAACTAATTTAAAGTAATCGGTGGACATCAACCAATGCAATCGGTGGTCAACAGCCAATGCAATCGTTGGCTAGAACCAGAGCAATCGTTGGCTAGAACCAAAGCAATCGTTGGCTAGAACCAAAACAATCGTTGGCCAGAACCAAAGCAATCGGTGGATAAAAACTAATTTAAAGTAATCGGTGGACATCAACCAATGCAATCGGTGGTCAACAGCCAAAGCAATCGTTGGCTAGAACCAGAGCAATCGTTGGCTAGAACCAGAGCAATCGTTGGCTAGAACCAAAGCAATCGTTGTCTAGAACCAGAGCAATCGTTGGCTAGAACCAAAGCAATCGTTGGCTAGAACCAAAACAATCGTTGGCCAGAACCAAAGCAATCGGTGGATAAAAACTAATTTAAAGTAATCGGTGGACATCAACCAATGCAATCGGTGGTCAACAGCCAATGCAATCGTTGGCTAGAACCAGAGCAATCGTGGGCTAGAACCAAAGCAATCGTTGGCTAGAACCAAAACAATCGTTGGCTAGAACCAGAGCAATCGTTGGCTAGAACCAAAGCAATCGTTGGCTAGAACCAGAGCAATCGTTGGCTAGAACCAAAGCAATCGTTGGCTAGAACCAAAGCAATCGTTGGCTAGAACCAGAGCAATCGTGGGCTAGAACCAGAGCAATCGTTGGCTAGAACCAAAGCAATCGTTGGCTAGAACCAAAGCAATCGTTGGCTAGAACCAGAGCAATCGTGGGCTAGAACCAAAGCAATCGTTGGCTAGAACCAAAACAATCGTTGGCCAGAACCAAAGCAATCGGTGGATAAAAACTAATTTAAAGTAATCGGTGGACATCAACCAATGCAATCGGTGGTCAACAGCCAATGCAATCGTTGTCTAGAACCAGAGCAATCGTTGGCTAGAACCAAAGCAATCGTTGGCTAGAACCAGAGCAATCGTTGGCTAGAACCAAAACAATCGTTGGCCAGAACCAAAGCAATCGGTGGATAAAAACTAATTTGAAGTAATCGGTGGACAACAGCCAATGCAATCGGTGGTCAACAGCCAATGCAATCGTTGGCTAGAACCAGAGCAATCGTGGGCTAGAACCAGAGCAATCGTGGGCTAGAACCAAAGCAATCGGTTGTCAGAACCAAAGCAATCGTGGGCTAGAACCAAAGCAATCGGTTGTCAGAACCAAAGCAATCGGTGGATAAAAACTAATTTAAAGTAATCGGTGGTCAACAGCCAATGCAATCGTTGTCTAGAACCAGAGCAATCGTTGGCTAGAACCAAAGCAATCGTTGGCTAGAACCAAAGCAATCGTTGGCTAGAACCAAAACAATCGTTGGCCAGAACCAAAGCAATCGGTGGCTAGAACCAAAGCAATCGTTGGCTAGAACCAAAACAATCGTTGGCCAGAACCAAAGCAATCGGTGGATAAAAACTAATTTAAAGTAATCGGTGGACATCAACCAATGCAATCGGTGGTCAACAGCCAATGCAATCGTTGGCTAGAACCAGAGCAATCGTTGGCTAGAACCAAAGCAATCGTTGGCTAGAACCAAAACAATCGTTGGCCAGAACCAAAGCAATCGGTGGATAAAAACTAATTTAAAGTAATCGGTGGACATCAACCAATGCAATCGGTGGTCAACAGCCAAAGCAATCGTTGGCTAGAACCAGAGCAATCGTTGGCTAGAACCAAAGCAATCGGTTGTCAGAACCAAAGCAATCGTTGGCTAGAACCAGAGCATCGTTGGCTAGAACCAAAGCAATCGTTGGCTAGAACCAGAGCAATCGTTGGCTAGAACCAAAGCAATCGTTGGCTAGAACCAAAGCAATCGGTTGTCAGAACCAGAGCAATCGTTGGCCAGAACCAAAGCAATCGGTGGATAAAAACTAATTTA
The DNA here is from genome assembly GCA_950097015.1 of Macrostomum hystrix. Classification (NCBI taxonomy): domain Eukaryota; kingdom Metazoa; phylum Platyhelminthes; family Macrostomidae; genus Macrostomum; species Macrostomum hystrix. The sequence goes on from CATNEN010000001.1 coordinate 22,079,408, forward strand.
AAGTAATCGGTGGACATCAACCAATGCAATCGGTGGTCAACAGCCAAAGCAATCGTTGGCTAGAACCAGAGCAATCGTTGGCTAGAACCAAAGCAATCGTTGTCTAGAACCAGAGCAATCGTTGGCTAGAACCAAAGCAATCGTTGGCTAGAACCAGAGCAATCGTTGTCTAGAACCAAAGCAATCGTTGGCTAGAACCAGAGCAATCGTTGGCTAGAACCAAAGCAATCGTTGGCTAGAACCAAAGCAATCGTTGTCTAGAACCAGAGCAATCGTTGTCTAGAACCAGAGCAATCGTTGGCTAGAACCAAAGCAATCGTTGTCTAGAACCAGAGCAATCGTTGGCTAGAACCAAAGCAATCGTTGGCTAGAACCAAAACAATCGTTGGCCAGAACCAAAGCAATCGGTGGATAAAAACTAATTTAAAGTAATCGGTGGGCATCAACCAATGCAATCGGTGGTCAACAGCCAATGCAATCGTTGGCTAGAACCAGAGCAATCGTGGGCTAGAACCAAAGCAATCGTTGGCTAGAACCAAAACAATCGTTGGCTAGAACCAGAGCAATCGTTGGCTAGAACCAAAGCAATCGTTGGCTAGAACCAGAGCAATCGTTGGCTAGAACCAAAGCAATCGTTGGCTAGAACCAAAGCAATCGTTGGCTAGAACCAGAGCAATCGTGGGCTAGAACCAGAGCAATCGTTGGCTAGAACCAAAGCAATCGTTGGCTAGAACCAAAGCAATCGTTGGCTAGAACCAGAGCAATCGTGGGCTAGAACCAAAGCAATCGTTGGCTAGAACCAAAACAATCGTTGGCCAGAACCAAAGCAATCGGTGGATAAAAACTAATTTAAAGTAATCGGTGGACATCAACCAATGCAATCGGTGGTCAACAGCCAATGCAATCGTTGTCTAGAACCAGAGCAATCGTTGGCTAGAACCAAAGCAATCGTTGGCTAGAACCAGAGCAATCGTTGGCTAGAACCAAAACAATCGTTGGCCAGAACCAAAGCAATCGGTGGATAAAAACTAATTTAAAGTAATCGGTGGACAACAGCCAATGCAATCGGTGGTCAACAGCCAATGCAATCGTTGGCTAGAACCAGAGCAATCGTGGGCTAGAACCAGAGCAATCGTGGGCTAGAACCAAAGCAATCGGTTGTCAGAACCAAAGCAATCGTGGGCTAGAACCAAAGCAATCGGTTGTCAGAACCAAAGCAATCGGTGGATAAAAACTAATTTAAAGTAATCGGTGGTCAACAGCCAATGCAATCGTTGTCTAGAACCAGAGCAATCGTTGGCTAGAACCAAAGCAATCGTTGGCTAGAACCAAAGCAATCGTTGGCTAGAACCAAAACAATCGTTGGCCAGAACCAAAGCAATCGGTGGCTAGAACCAAAGCAATCGTTGGCTAGAACCAAAACAATCGTTGGCCAGAACCAAAGCAATCGGTGGATAAAAACTAATTTAAAGTAATCGGTGGACATCAACCAATGCAATCGGTGGTCAACAGCCAATGCAATCGTTGGCTAGAACCAGAGCAATCGTTGGCTAGAACCAGAGCAATCGTTGGCTAGAACCAAAACAATCGTTGGCCAGAACCAAAGCAATCGGTGGATAAAAACTAATTTAAAGTAATCGGTGGACATCAACCAATGCAATCGGTGGTCAACAGCCAAAGCAATCGTTGGCTAGAACCAGAGCAATCGTTGGCTAGAACCAGAGCAATCGTTGGCTAGAACCAGAGCAATCGTTGGCTAGAACCAAAGCAATCGTTGTCTAGAACCAGAGCAATCGTTGGCTAGAACCAAAGCAATCGTTGGCTAGAACCAAAACAATCGTTGGCCAGAACCAAAGCAATCGGTGGATAAAAACTAATTTAAAGTAATCGGTGGACATCAACCAATGCAATCGGTGGTCAACAGCCAATGCAATCGTTGGCTAGAACCAGAGCAATCGTGGGCTAGAACCAAAGCAATCGTTGGCTAGAACCAAAACAATCGTTGGCTAGAACCAGAGCAATCGTTGGCTAGAACCAAAGCAATCGTTGGCTAGAACCAGAGCAATCGTTGGCTAGAACCAAAGCAATCGTTGGCTAGAACCAAAGCAATCGTTGGCTAGAACCAGAGCAATCGTGGGCTAGAACCAGAGCAATCGTTGGCTAGAACCAAAGCAATCGTTGGCTAGAACCAAAGCAATCGTTGGCTAGAACCAGAGCAATCGTGGGCTAGAACCAAAGCAATCGTTGGCTAGAACCAAAACAATCGTTGGCCAGAACCAAAGCAATCGGTGGATAAAAACTAATTTAAAGTAATCGGTGGACATCAACCAATGCAATCGGTGGTCAACAGCCAATGCAATCGTTGTCTAGAACCAGAGCAATCGTTGGCTAGAACCAAAGCAATCGTTGGCTAGAACCAGAGCAATCGTTGGCTAGAACCAAAACAATCGTTGGCCAGAACCAAAGCAATCGGTGGATAAAAACTAATTTAAAGTAATCGGTGGACAACAGCCAATGCAATCGGTGGTCAACAGCCAATGCAATCGTTGGCTAGAACCAGAGCAATCGTGGGCTAGAACCAGAGCAATCGTGGGCTAGAACCAAAGCAATCGGTTGTCAGAACCAAAGCAATCGTGGGCTAGAACCAAAGCAATCGGTTGTCAGAACCAAAGCAATCGGTGGATAAAAACTAATTTAAAGTAATCGGTGGTCAACAGCCAATGCAATCGTTGTCTAGAACCAGAGCAATCGTTGGCTAGAACCAAAGCAATCGTTGGCTAGAACCAAAGCAATCGTTGGCTAGAACCAAAACAATCGTTGGCCAGAACCAAAGCAATCGGTGGCTAGAACCAAAGCAATCGTTGGCTAGAACCAAAACAATCGTTGGCCAGAACCAAAGCAATCGGTGGATAAAAACTAATTTAAAGTAATCGGTGGACATCAACCAATGCAATCGGTGGTCAACAGCCAATGCAATCGTTGGCTAGAACCAGAGCAATCGTTGGCTAGAACCAAAGCAATCGTTGGCTAGAACCAAAACAATCGTTGGCCAGAACCAAAGCAATCGGTGGATAAAAACTAATTTAAAGTAATCGGTGGACATCAACCAATGCAATCGGTGGTCAACAGCCAAAGCAATCGTTGGCTAGAACCAGAGCAATCGTTGGCTAGAACCAAAGCAATCGGTTGTCAGAACCAAAGCAATCGTTGGCTAGAACCAGAGCATCGTTGGCTAGAACCAAAGCAATCGTTGGCTAGAACCAGAGCAATCGTTGGCTAGAACCAAAGCAATCGTTGGCTAGAACCAAAGCAATCGGTTGTCAGAACCAGAGCAATCGTTGGCCAGAACCAAAGCAATCGGTGGATAAAAACTAATTTAAAGTAATCGGTGGACATCAACCAATGCAATCGGTGGTCAACAGCCAAAGCAATCGTTGGCTAGAACCAGAGCAATCGTTGGCTAGAACCAAAGCAATCGTTGGCTAGAACCAAAGCAATCGTTGGCTAGAACCAAAGCAATCGTTGGCTAGAACCAAAGCAATCGTTGGCTAGAACCAAAGCAATCGTTGGCTAGAACCAGAGCAATCGTTGGCTAGAACCAGAGCAATCGTTGGCTAGAACCAGAGCAATCGTTGGCCAGAACCAAAGCAATCGTTGGCTAGAACCAAAGCAATCGTTGGCCAGAACCAGAGCAATCGTTGGCTAGAACCAAAGCAATCGTTGGCTAGAACCAAAGCAATCGTTGGCCAGAACCAAAGCAATCGTTGGCCAGAACCAAAGCAATCGTTGGCTAGAACCAAAGCAATCGGTTGTCAGAACCAAAGCAATCGTTGGCTAGAACCAGAGCAATCGTTGGCTAGAACCAGAGCAATCGTTGGCCAGAACCAAAGCAATCGTTGGCTAGAACCAGAGCAATCGTTGGCCAGAACCAAAGCAATCGTTGGCTAGAACCAAAGCAATCGGTTGTCAGAACCAAAGCAATCGTGGGCTAGAACCAGAGCAATCGTGGGCTAGAACCAAAGCAATCGTTGGCTAGAACCAAAGCAATCGTTGGCTAGAACCAAAGCAATCGTTGGCTAGAACCAAAGCAATCGTTGGCTAGAACCAAAGCAATCGTTGGCTAGAACCAGAGCAATCGTTGGCTAGAACCAAAGCAATCGTTGTCTAGAACCAGAGCAATCGTTGGCTAGAACCAGAGCAATCGTTGGCTAGAACCAAAGCAATCGTGGGCTAGAACCAGAGCAATCGTTGGCCAGAACCAAAGCAATCGTTGGCTAGAACCAAAGCAATCGGTTGTCAGAACCAGAGCAATCGTTGGCTAGAACCAAAGCAATCGTTGGCTAGAACCAAAGCAATCGTTGGCTAGAACCAAAGCAATCGTTGGCTAGAACCAAAGCAATCGTTGGCTAGAACCAGAGCAATCGTTGGCTAGAACCAGAGCAATCGTTGGCCAGAACCAAAGCAATCGTTGGCTAGAACCAAAGCAATCGTTGGCTAGAACCAAAGCAATCGTTGGCTAGAACCAAAGCAATCGTTGGCTAGAACCAAAGCAATCGTTGGCTAGAACCAAAGCAATCGGTTGTCAGAACCAGAGCAATCGTTGGCCAGAACCAAAGCAATCGGTGGATAAAAACTAATTTAAAGTAATCGGTGGACATCAACCAATGCAATCGGTGGTCAACAGCCAATGCAATCGTTGGCTAGAACCAGAGCAATCGTTGGCTAGAACCAAAGCAATCGTTGGCTAGAACCAAAACAATCGTTGGCTAGAACCAGAGCAATCGTTGGCTAGAACCAAAGCAATCGTTGGCTAGAACCAGAGCAATCGTTGGCTAGAACCAAAGCAATCGTTGGCTAGAACCAAAGCAATCGTTGGCTAGAACCAGAGCAATCGTGGGCTAGAACCAGAGCAATCGTTGGCTAGAACCAAAGCAATCGTTGGCTAGAACCAAAGCAATCGTTGGCTAGAACCAGAGCAATCGTGGGCTAGAACCAAAGCAATCGTTGGCTAGAACCAAAACAATCGTTGGCCAGAACCAAAGCAATCGGTGGATAAAAACTAATTTAAAGTAATCGGTGGACATCAACCAATGCAATCGGTGGTCAACAGCCAATGCAATCGGTGGTCAACAGCCAATGCAATCGTTGTCTAGAACCAGAGCAATCGTTGGCTAGAACCAAAGCAATCGTTGGCTAGAACCAAAACAATCGTTGGCCAGAACCAAAGCAATCGGTGGATAAAAACTAATTTAAAGTAATCGGTGGACAACAGCCAATGCAATCGGTGGTCAACAGCCAATGCAATCGTTGGCTAGAACCAGAGCAATCGTGGGCTAGAACCAAAGCAATCGGTTGTCAGAACCAAAGCAATCGTGGGCTAGAACCAAAGCAATCGGTTGTCAGAACCAAAGCAATCGGTGGATAAAAACTAATTTAAAGTAATCGGTGGTCAACAGCCAATGCAATCGTTGTCTAGAACCAGAGCAATCGTTGGCTAGAACCAAAGCAATCGTTGGCTAGAACCAAAGCAATCGTTGGCTAGAACCAAAACAATCGTTGGCCAGAACCAAAGCAATCGGTGGCTAGAACCAAAGCAATCGTTGGCTAGAACCAAAACAATCGTTGGCCAGAACCAAAGCAATCGGTGGATAAAAACTAATTTAAAGTAATCGGTGGACATCAACCAATGCAATCGGTGGTCAACAGCCAATGCAATCGTTGGCTAGAACCAGAGCAATCGTTGGCTAGAACCAAAGCAATCGGTGGATAAAAACTAATTTAAAGTAATCGGTGGACATCAACCAATGGAATTGGTGGTCAACAATCAATGCAACTGATGGTCAACAGTCTAGCTTATTGCTAGTCATCAAACCGAGAACATCCAATGAAGGGTGGTAGATCAACTGGGATAATTGCATTTTTCTCTAATCGACAGCAACAGACCAGTGATAAAAGCGTTTGAAGCATTCATGAAAAGTCAAACACACCTCGGGCCCTCTACCGGATTGTTCTCGGGTATGTCGGGGTCTCGAATCTGCATGAGTATGCCGAGCTTGGAGCGAGTCTTGAATCCCACTTGGATGTACTCGTCGACTGTGTTGATTCCGCGAGCGGCGGAAGGTTGGGAATAGTCGATGCTGATCTGGTCCGAGCTGGACTTGAAGGTGGCTCCGACCTCCCTGCCGCAGATGTAGCCTCTGTAGGGTGTGAGACCACACTCGCAGTAGTAGTGTGAGTAGTACTCGATGCATTCACCACGATTGAGACAGGGATTCTCCAAGCAGCGCGGTCGACAGCCTGGGACCACACCGTAGGTCACCATGCCGCGTTCCACCATGCCGCGGAGGTCCTGTTCGAAAAAATTTGCGACTCCGATCATCTCTTCTATTCTTGTATGAGAAGTGTCGCTAAAAAGATGTCGCTACGAGTAAATTAAATTTGTAGCGTTAATTGACCTGTGCTACGTGTCGCACACACCTGAACAACCCCGTTAACCATCAGGTTGGACATGCAGCCCAGGAAGCCTTCATTGAAGTTCTGGGTGGCACCAACGAACAGGGGGCTGTCAAAGGCCAGGAACTGGAAGGCCTGATCCGGTGGCTCTCGATCGAGGCGAATTTCGTCCTGTCGTGAAATGAAATTTGACTTAGTCATCAATGCAAAATATAAGTATATTAAACCATCCTTCCAGGTAGCGAAATGACCTAGCAGTAGCGCCGAAAGGACTGAAGATCATTCATTCGAATCAACAGCAATGCCACATTATAAAATATCTGTTAAGAATTTAGGCTTGGGATTTTGCGAGTGAATGAGTAATTTGAAAGTGGAAACGAGAACACACACCAAAGCAGGTTTTTCGATTCCAAAAGTGTACTTTCGTGTCTGAATTGATGTACACAGCTGATTGGGTGCAGTAGACGACCTGATGCTTCATAATCACACCTGTCGACAAAGAGAAGACTTTAGTTCCAAAAAGTGGATGCTGCTTACCTGATCGACTCTTAGAGTGAACTCCTTTCGATTGCGCTCAAACTGTACAATGTGCCATTCGTTGTCATTGTAGATGGTCGTGACCTGACTCACACCCGGATTGTTGCTGAACGCCACGGAGCTGATTGACAGCACACCGTAGCCGGCGTTGAACGAGAACTGGATCTCTCTGCCGCGCTTCAGGCGGGCTTCGATGAAATGACCGGTGCGATTGCCGTTGATCTGGAAGAACACCGCGTCCGTCTGGGTGGTCTTGAACAGGAAGCGAATGTCCAGCTCCGTCTCCGAATAGATGGGGCTGAGTTCTATGGTGGCGTCTGTCTTGCGAAATGTAACCGTGTTGTCAAACAGAGTGTCTCCAGTGCACTCCAGCGGGCCAAGTGTGAAGAGGCCTGGATGTGGTCAAAGTCATGCTTAAGATATTCGAGAAGAATCGTAGATAAAACCATCCTTTCATCGCTCCTTTCATTGCGCCCCTAGCACAATGTTTGAGTCTTTTCTTGCAAGATAGTACAGTCTCATCAATGATTCCTAACATTCTCTGTTTTCCTTTTCTCGCATTCGCTTGGATTACTAACCCTCTTTTGAATCTGCAGCACTGCCGGTATCGCCAAATCGTAACTGGGTGACGGGAAGATCCTCCTTGTAAGTGAAATAGCCAGTGTCCTGCTGATAATCAGACGAGTCGATGGTCTCCGAAAAGCTGTCGCAATTGCAAACGGCGCCTCTCTGGCAGGTGCCCGTGACACCGCAGGCGCAGCGCTGAATACCCGGCGCCGAGCCGCCCCAATAAAACCTCGGCTGGCCGCGGCGTGACACCCACCAGGACCAGGCCCGGTTGGCCAGGGTTGTGCCGCCCAGAGTCGGTCGGCTGAGAAGTCGGGAGTTGCGACACCTGTAGTTGATCATCTGGCGACAGCTCACGCTACGACGAACCAATTCAGCGAGGGACAGTGTCGAGCTTTCGTAGTCGACAGTGTAAATAAACGAGCCTGGTGCTTGGAAGCCGTTGACCTAGGCGAGGATGATGACGGTGTTTTATAAGTTCTGAATGAAGATCCTATGCTTCAAATTACTCAGGAGTCTATTGGGACCAGCTTTGACTGGACAATAGAAAAAAATTGCTTCCAGAGAATTTCGTCAAGTTTCAACTCACAACAGTGTCCGGTCTGGCCGTGTGGTTGACCAAGGTGCGCACAATAGCATCTCGGAAGATGCACTGCACGCGAATTGGATCGAGAATCTGCGAACCATCAATATCAATAGTGATATTCTTCTCGCTTATGGTCGGGTACAGCAGCTGCATCTCGGAGCATGACGTGAAGTGGGTGGACTGGTGGCAGACGGCGCTGTCTGAATAGCCTACTGGGCAAGCGCAGGTGAATTGCCCCCAGTCCTGGCTGCAGGAGGCGCCTCGCTTGCACGGATTGGGCATGCAGCGGTCTCGCATAGCGCAGGTGCCATTGAGAATGCTGCCCTGCCGACTGGACTCGTCCAGCTCACGGTAGATCACAGCTCGGCTCTGTACGCTCAGCTGCTTGATGCAGCCTCTAAAGGCTTTCCAATCCTCGTTGCTCAGGCTGAGGCGATCTGGAGACCAGCCAATGTAGGTGAGCGTGTTGAATGCAAGGCTCAGTTTCTGGATCGTCACGTATGAGATGCCATCAATAGTGACGTTTATCAAATCCTTTGTGGCGTACAGTTCGATGTTGTGCCAGAGACCATCTGCGAAGTTGTCTTTTGTGGCATCCGCATCGACATTTATGAAGGTAACCTTGATATCATTGGTATTTTTGTCTTTCAGCTGCAATACAAGATCGAGTGTACCATTTTTACCGATGTCTATCGCTAGAAATTTGTCTGTCACGCCGTTCATGGTCTGCAGCGGGTGGTAGATAAGAACAGTACCTTTCTGAAATGTTCTAAATAGCATAGACACTCGCAGGTTGTTCGAAGCGTCTCTAATAGCCTTAATGAAAGCGTCCTCCGATGCCAGTGTGAGGATCTCGTCTGACGCAGCGCTAGTCAGCGGGCATCGAGAGCCGACATCGCCGATGACATGAAAGCCTGACACACTGTTTGTGGAGTCGGGTTCTGTGCGTGCATCGCGAATAATGTTTAAGCCATTAAGCCAGAAATTTTCCAGGCAGCCCGTGAAATTTTTGCGCACAAGAAGGCCTGGCTTGTTAGTGAACACGTCTGTTCCGCCAAGATAAACTGCACCATTCAGGTTCAAGTGCATGTACTCGGTCTGCAGCTCGAGCCACACCTTGACGCGGTCGACGCTAATGTTGAACATGCGTTGCTCACGAACAATCAGTACGTCGTGCCACATGTTATCATCAAGCAGCGAGCCAGCGAATACTTCGTTGACACCTGAAAATTGTGGAATTCGGCCCAAGTTGATGCTGATGCGCAGCTTGGACTGGTAAAGCTCGATGGCCAGGTGATCGGTCTGGTCCGAGGAAGCATAAAAGATCAGGCCGTTTGTGTCCTGCGTGCGGAATCGGAACTGGATCCGATCGTTAACCGTCTGCACACCGTGGTTCATGTCCATTTCTATCCTTTCGCTACCACTGAAGCTGGCAATGTAGGACTCGAGCTTGCAGCCATAGAACTCCACCCGCATGGAGATCAGATTATGCCAGCGCTGAGGATTGATGCGCAAGTATCGAGCCACAATGGGATACAGGAAACGATTCTCGGCAACAGCCAAATCATCGACGTTCGCGTCGAACAGATAGGGCGAGCCGTATTCGTCGCGATAGTAAAGCCAGTTTCTCGGCAGATCGTCATCAGAGTACAGCACAAAGTAGTCCATCACCCATTCGCGGCCGCCTTTTCGGCCTTGGGTGGCCACGCCGGTGACAACGTAACGGTCACCCAGGTCGATCTGCAGCCACTGGTTGGTGTTTTGGTCGCCAGCAATCCAGGCGCCCGCACCGACTCGGTTGCGAAAGAACAGAAATCCTTGGTGTGAAGTTTAGTTATGAGATAATTGCTTCAGACAATATCGGAAACTTTGAACTTCAATGTAGCTTTCCAATCATGTCAACAAACTTATTTCGTTCATTTCTGTTAGATTGCACAAAATACATTTGCACGTTAGTGTTAAAAGAATTTATTTAATATTTGAGTCCTTAAGAAACCAATAGTTAAAATGACAATGCTATTACAATTAAATTAACAGCGTACTGCGCACCTAGGCTTCTTAAGGATTCGTTAAATGGGACTTAAAGAAGTACAAAATTCGCTCGTATATAAGTAACTGCATGATAGAGCGTATTGATTAAAAATGTGATGAGCTTACCGTCTGCGTAGTGCAATCGGCCAAATGTAGCTTTAGTCTGGGCATTTAACTGGGACGATGCTGTGATCTGGGTGTCTGGTATTCCATTGTCCGGGTCCGTCATGCCGAGAGGAATCTGTGGAAATAGCTCGCATCGTTCTGTAAATGCCATTGAAAGGATTTTTTATGATAAGAGGGTGTGACAGTGTTCGTTTATCGTAGCCGTATAATTCTTCTAAATATACTTTCTTTCTTACTTTTCTCATTATAACAATACAGACAGTGTCCGAAATATTATATACGGTACACTATTTTGGTTTCTATTTTGCACTTCACTCTTCATATGTATTCACAAGCTTTTTGTGCAATATTTATTTTATTCTGTGACTATAAAGTAAAACTTGGCTCTGACCTTGACCCAATATTCTGATTGGCTTATTTCCTACACGTACACCTGGGAATTATTGTACCAAAGTTATTCAACACCTAATTAGTACTTTTTATTGTTATAATAATAAACATGTTGTGAGTTTTACCTTCGCCGTCCGCGCCCCTTACCACGTCACAGCTAGTCGAACAAACTAACATAGAAAGCAAAATCCCAACCCAAATCCGATACACAGCAACTCTTAGTAAACACTCGTCACATAAAAATGGAGGTCCCACCGAGACAAAACTACTTATGATTGGTCATCCGCTTGCCCGCGTCATTCTGCGTTGTATCTTCGATCTGCAGTGACAACGTGCCCCACTTCGGTTCCTGAAGATAACATTAATTCTCCGGCCTGCTTAATTACTTCGGCGGCCTATCTCTCATCAGTTCGGCGACAGCTGTCTGTTGCTGAGTGGCTTGCGTGTGCTCTGTATGTGGCTCTGGTGGTGTTTGAACTTGTGGTGATTCGTGAGACTGTTCTGTTGTGACATCAACTTCTGCACCGATATCTGGTACATTGTTGGCCGTGCTCACGTATCTGTGATTGGCCGTATGATATTTTCTGTGGCAGACTGCGTGATTGGCTCTGCATGTGATTGGCTGAGCGATTGGTGGAGTGATTGGCTCTATGGCCGGTTCTGTGACTGGTTCTGACTGCGAAATCGATTGCGCGCTTTGGTGCTGAGCAGACTGGTAGGTTGGAAGATGGATTTCCTGGAGCTCACAAGCTTGGACAGGTGCCATATGAGATCTGGACACCCAATCAGAGCATTCTAAAAAATCTGAGCTGCAACTCAAGCGCCTGTAACCATCATCTCCCTGTCCTAGCCTAGAGGAACGAGGCATCCTAGCAACCAGATCTAACCTACGTCACACGTTATTGATTGCCAGCTATTCTAGCTTGCAATTTTCAATGCTAAAACAACTAAAGAATTCCAGTGGGTTTGATTTTTTGGTACAATAAATGACCAAGAATAGGAAAAATTATAGCAGTTTCTTCACTCAACAATGGATTCAGACAGATAACAATGTTAACGACGCTAAAGTCCTTTAGCACATAAAAACGATCTTTATGATGCGATTTGAATGACTAATTTGTTCGTTCAAAAAATGGTTTAAATACTGGGAACAATAATTAAAACATTATATTTTAGCACTTTTAATGAGAGAGAAAATAGTAAAAAAACGTTTTGAAAAAAAAAGAAGAAAAAATGTAAATTAATTTCGTGGTAATTATTCTTATAGTGGGACATTTTATATGAAGTAAACTTTTATCCAAGAAATTATAGAATAAAATACTAATATTAAATACTTACGACAAAAAACAGCAGGGAAAAAACACAGGAGAAGAAGAGGTACTGCTGCCATGATGTTAACCAGTATTCCACTTTCTTAATCGATCGATATATGTTAGCACTCTACAAAAGCCAAGTCGAACGGAAGAATTATTTTTCTAAACTAAAACCATCAAGAAAACCGATAAGAAATTTGTTTAATGAAATAGGAACTCATTGGTTTTCAAATTTATAGTTTTCATTTATGTCTATTGTAATTACAAATTATATATTTTTAACACATAACATTTATTATACCACTCTAGTTTAATAATGATTCAACCCGCAAAATCTCACTTCACTAAAATCATTTAATAATTTGTAGCTCCCTTCTTAAAAAAGCAAGCTGTTAAACAACTTAGGGATAGGAAACCATAATGATTATCAGCACTGATTATCAGTGAATTTTAGCACTGCAAAAATGGATCGCTAAGTCCGAAATCCACATGCAGTCAATACATGGTTCACATAAAATAATGGATTTGTAACAACTTTGTCATGATCAGTTTTGGTCGCAAAAACTTACAGTCGACTATACAATAATGCCAAGAAATTCAAGAAATTACTGTGTTTGATTTAAATTTACCTTTTAAATTTTCAAAATGTAAGTACTTTTTGTGACCAGCTCTCCGGAATTGATATTTACGACAGCACTCGCACCGATTCGTAAAGTAGTCAGTTCTGCATTAATTTTTCATTGTTGGTCGCAAACTTGGTAGGAGAAGACTGAGAAGGTAAGTGTCGAAAATTCACTTCTTTGTTAGAAGCATCCAATCGTTTACTTTTATATTTTTGTTTACTTACTCTATGGCATAACGGTTTTGTGCTGCAATTGTAATGGCTAGCTAAAGTAGCTAAAATAAAGTTATAATGGAGTTATATGTATTGATAGGCCTAAAACTCTTGACTAGCTATTGAATACCATAATTTCACCACATATACTCAATTAATGCTCTTTAAATTAAAAGTACACCATTGACCTTGTTTAAAGTAGGCCCTAGTACCATTGTAGGCCTACCATCAATTAAGTAGTGCATTATTTATTCAACCTTTATGTTTTAAATTAAGATGCATACAATTTTTTCTTCTTATAGCTTGTCATCTATACCACTATTGGCAAGGCTCTTTAAAATCTCATTCCAAATAAGCTATCAATGTTAACTAATCCAGAAAATATTTTCTGGTTGCTAAATAGTCATTTTATCACAAGGGTTGACAAGTCAATACCACAATTTTACCTCAATAAGTGCTCTATGTTTCACTATAATTTAATGTTGTGGCAAAACAAAAAATGGTTATCAACATCACTTCATAAAAGTTATTTAGAATCTTTTAAATCTGTTACAACTATTTAGTCTCAGAGAACTAAAAAATTATTTTTAAAAAATGTCAAACTATATTATTGCTCATTAAAAATTCATTTTTTACTTTATAATTTTGAATAATGATTATGATTAAAAAACCGAAAAGTATTGTTTGGATAGCATATCTAGCATTTTTTGTCTGCCACCATTGTGTCTATTATTAACTTTTTTTTTAAGAATAGTTACATAATTAAAAATGTTATCTGCTATGGCTTTTATTGTCACAAAATACAAGATTTTATCAATAAAAAGCCTATGTCATGCACAAGTTCATAATTATCAGGTGCTTTTCTGTCTGTCATTTCTGTCTATATTATAAGATAACTGTTTTGAACCCCATGTCAAACAATTGTGTCTATATTTTGACAAAATTACTTTTACTAGTTTCTTCACTTTGTCTAATTGTCAGAATTGAGGCAAATGTATTCAGATACATTTTTGATAAAATGACTGATAAAACCTAAATTTCTGCCTAGCTTTGCTAACAGGTTTAAAGTAGGCAGAGTTTTTACAATACTTAATTAACTATTTTTTTAACCACAGGGCTGGTCGGTTAAGTTGTGCCTACAGTGAAGCTGTTGGTTGGATTTGGCAGCAAAAGTTGGCAAGATAATATTGGCTTTGAAGTTATCCAACTACATTTGAAAGCTAGACCATGTATAACAACATTGGCAGAGACAACAGGGATGGAGAAAATTCCGAGAAAGAAATTGCTTCAAGGAATGTACAGGTAATTTCTTTAACATCTGAAGGCTGTTTATGGCTGTTCAGTCCATGGCTAGAGGATACAAATTATCCTAGTGGAGTCGGGAATCGAACCCCCGACCTTCAATACACTCTAACCACTAGGCTACACCTGACCCCCATCTATTCTCAGGTCCAGGCCAAGCGGTTCTACCTGGATGTGAAGCAGAACAGGCGCGGTCGGTTCCTGAAGATCGCCGAAGTCGGGGCCAGCGGTCAGAAGAGTCGCATCCTGATGGGCATGAGCACTACGCCTGAGTTTCGCGACAAGCTAAACGAGATCATCAAATACTACAAGCAGACCGAATCCGCTACCGATGGCGGCGATCGAGCTTTCAAATTTCGCTCCGAGACCATTGTGCGAGAGAATCGGCGCTATTTTCTCGACCTGAAGGAGAACCAGCGCGGCAAGTTTCTGCGCATCGCCCAGCAGGTGTCACCGTCTGGCATTCGCAACCAGATCGCTGTGCCGGCTCAGGGCCTTGAAGAGCTGAGGGACCGCCTGGTTGAGCTCATCAACGAGTGCGGCACGGACGACATGGCTGGTGAGTCCATTGTCGTATTAATATTCTTCTTTACTGTATTACGAAGTGCATCATCTACTTGTTAGACACCTGTTAGACAATATCATCACCTGTTAAACAATGTCATCACCTGTTAGACAATGACATCACCTGTTAAACAATGTCATCACCTGTTAGACAATGACATCACCTGTTAAACAATGTCATCACCTGTTAGACAATGACATCACCTGTTAAACAATGACATCACCTGTTAGACAATGACATCACCTGTTAAACAATGTCATCACCTGTTAGACAATGACATCACCTGTTAAACAATGTCATCACCTGTTAGACAATGACATCACCTGTTAGACAATGTCATCACCTGTTAGACAATGACATCACCTGTTAGACAATGACATCACCTGTTATACAATGACATCACCTGTCTCACTCTCTCACAGAAGGAGTTGAGCGCCTGCCAGCTCCCAAGTCCCTGCGCGTGGACAGCAAGATGTTCTACTTTGATGTTGGCGCCAACAGGCGCGGCATGTTTCTGCGCCTATCGGAGGTGCGCGCCAATTTTCGCACAGCCGTCACCATACCGGAGAAGTCCTGGGCCAATGTCCGCGACATCCTGGACGAGTACATCGCCAAGGTGGCCGAGGCCAAGGTTGCCGATAGTGTCAAGCAGGAGGAAGAGAAGGAACAGTGATTGGGGAAGTTTTCGCTTAGCTACAATCTGGGCATCAGAGTAATTAGAGTTTGAAAGTGTTCGCCGGTTATAATTATGGTTCATCTGTTATAAAAAACGCTAGTTATTAAAAAATCTTCAAAAAATAGTTTGGTTGGCCCACTTTGTTATTAGTCTGTGTGCGCTCTCTGTATGATCGATTTAACATCTACTGGGAATGCTATAATGCTACTTTATATACTATATTTTTGCAGCACGATTGTGCAGTTTATTTTATTTATTTATTTATTTTTTGTAATAAAAATTATCTGACTTTTAGACCAATATATATTTCCATTATTTCTATTTTATATTAGCAAAGTTTATATTTAAAATTTATTGTAACAATTATCATATTATATCAGTTGGCATTTCCCTTAACAAAAATAATCAATATTAACCTTTGTGTTTTTGTCAATCCAAGAATTATCTGCTTACACAAACTCAGTACTACTTGCAGTAGCGCATATATATATATAAAGTCTTACTTTATGATAATATCCTAACGTTTTGTGAGTTTCTGTGTCCACATTTATAATACTATTAAGCAGTTTGTTGTCTGTTGGTAATCAGAATAATTTAATTGGAGTATCCTACAAATATTCGTGCTATCAGTTTGGTGTCAGTGTGTGTCTGTCTTTGGGTAGGTTCCATTTGTTTGCAACATCTCTTTGTTAGGCGCTTGCGAGTGCGTTGGAAAATTCATTGTTGAAGCTTTGGGAGACTTAAAATACACAACAGGCCCATATTTGGACCATTTTTGGTTTCGACTCTTTTTGTCTCCAAGTTTGGAATAAAATATGATCAATTGTTGTGCTTGTTTATTTTAAATTATTGAACTACAAGCGGGTGCAGTTTTCAGGGCCATTTTTTCCCAAATCCTCAGGCTGAGCTGCAATTCTCCAAGATCCTCAGGCCGACCTGCAATTCTCCCAGATCCTCAGGCCGAGCTGCAATTCTCCCAGATCCTCAGGCCGAGCTGCAATTCTCCCAAATCCCCAGGCCGAGCTGCAATTCTCCCAGATCCTCAGGCCGAGCTGCAATTCTCCCAGATCCTCAGGCCGACCAGCAATTCTCCCAGATCCTCAGGCCGAGCTGCAATTCTCCCAGATCCTCAGGCCGAGCTGCAATTCTCCCAAATCCTCAGGCCGAGCTGCAATTCTCCCAGATCCTCAGGCCGAGCTGCAATTCTCCCAGATCCTCAGGCCGAGCTGCAATTCTCCCAAATCCTCAGGCTGAGCTGCAATTCTCCCAGATCCTCAGGCCGAGCTGCAATTCTCCCAGATCCTCAGTCCGAGCTGCAATTCTCCCAGATACTCAAGCTCAGCTGCAATTCTCCCAGATCCTCAAGCTCAGCTGCAATTCTCCCAGATCCTCAAGCTCAGCTAGAAATCTCCCAGATCCTCAAGTTGAGCGACCATTCTCCGGGATCCTCAGGCCGAACTGCAATCCTCCCAAATCCTCAGGCTGAGCTGCAATTCTCACACATTCTCAGGCTGAGCTGCAGTTCTCCCAGATCCTCAGGCCGAGCTGCAATTCTCCCAAATCCTCAAGCTCAGCTGCAATTCTCCCAGATCCTCAAGCTCAGCTGCAATTCTCCCAGATCCTCAAGCTCAGCTACAAATCTCCCAGATCCTCATGCTGAGCTGCAGTTCTCCCAGATCCTCAAGCTCAGCTACAAATCTCCCAGATCCTCATGCTGAGCTGCAGTTCTCCCAAACCTTCATGTTTCGCTGCAGTTCTACCAAACCCTCATGCTGAGCTGCAGTTCTCCCAGATCCTCAGGTTCAGTCACCATTCTACGAGATCCTCAGGCTGAGCTGCAATTCTCCCAGATCCTCAGGCCGAGCTGCAATTCTCCCAGATCCTCAGGCCGAGCTGCAATTCTCCCAGATCCTCAGGCCGAGCTGCAATTCTCCCAAATCCTCAGGCCGAGCTGCAATTCTCCCAGATCCTCAGGCCGAGCTGCAATTCTCCCAGATCCTCAGGCCGAGCTGCAATTCTCCCAGATCCTCAGGCCGAGCTGCAATCCTCCCAAATCCTCAGGCCGAGCTGCAATTCTCCCAGATCCTCAGGCCGAGCTGCAATTCTCCCAGATCCTCAGGCTCAGCTGCAATTCTCCCAGATCCTCATGCTGAGCTGCAATTCTCCCAGATCCTCAGGCCGAGCTGCAATTCTCCCAGATCCTCAGGCCGAGCTGCAATTCTTCCAGATCCTCATGCCGAGCTGCAATTCTCCCAGATCCTCAGGCCGAGCTGCAATTCTCCCAGATCCTCAGGCCGAGCTGCAATTCTCCCAGATCCTCAGGCCGAGCTGCAATCCTCCCAAATCCTCAGGCCGAGCTGCAATTCTCCCAGATCCTCAGGCCGAGCTGCAATTCTCCCAGATCCTCATGCTGAGCTGCAATTCTCCCAGATCCTCAGGCCGAGCTGCAATTCTCCCAGATCCTCAGGCCGAGCTGCAATTCTTCCAGATCCTCATGCTGAGCTGCAGTTCTCCCAGATCCTCAGGTTCAGTCACCATTCGACAAGATCCTCAGGCTGAGCTTCGATTTTCTCAGGTTGAGTTGCTTAGCATCCCTAGCCTGATGTTCTCTCCTGAAGCACCAAAGACACAAAGAGTCAATCTGCACATGATGTATTCAATTTAAATATCTGCACATAGAAAATTTGTTAAGTAAATTAGTTTGCTTGTTAGCTACGTTAAAAATTATGAAACGCATTTATTTCGCATAATACTAGCGTAATAAGTTTTTCATAGGGGGCCATGTACTGTACTTATAAAAGTTGAACAACATATAGCATTTGTACACGTACGTATAGCGTTGCAGCAAAAATTTCTAACGAAAATTTAGCAAAATTTGAAATCAATGAATGGGTTGCACGTGGACTATTGGTGTACAAATGATAAAAGGATAGATTTAAAATGAATTGTACTAGCAAAGATAGCAAACTTTTATTAGTAAATAGGGATTATCGTGTGTGAGACTATAAAGTACTGGTCATGGTTGAACTAAAAACATTTTACTTGGAATTAGCGCAAGCGGTTTAATTAACGGCAGATTTTCTAACAGATTTAATGGCTCAAAGATGTGATCTGGTCATCTAACACATGAGATCTGGTCATCTAACACATGAGATCTGGTCATCTAACACATGAGATCTGGTCATCTAACACATGAGATCTGGTCATCTAGCTCATGAGATCTGGTCATCTAACACATGAGATCTGGTCATCTAACACATGAGATCTGGTCATCTAACACATGAGATCTGGTCATCTAACACATGAGATCTGGTCATCTAACACATGAGATCTGGTCATCTAACACATGAGATCTGGTCATCTAACACATGAGATCTGGTCATCTAGCTCATGAGATCTGGTCATCTAACACATGAGATCTGGTCATCTAACACATGAGATCTGGTCATCTAACACATGAGATCTGGTCATCTAACACATGAGATCTGGTCATCCAACACATGAGATCTGGTCATCTAACACATGAGATCTGTAATGATGCATGATACATATAAAACATGAGCAGAAATGATTCCACATGCTATATTTGTTCACAATGCTCAAACTACTGCTCATCCTCGCAGAGACAATTGCTAAGTACATCGCACTCAAGCGAAATGAAGGCGCACTAGATTCAACGAGCTTCAAAAAGCTTCGACAAACAAACAAAACAGAAACTGTTCCTTTATGCGACCAAGCCGGGTCACCCAGTCAACAGGTAAAAGCACCAGTAGCACAGGTTGAACAATACGAACAGTGATGGGAAGGCCAGTCGCGAGTACTTGTCAATCTTGTTGACGTCCTTGATGCGCGGCACTCGACTGCGCAGGTCGCGCGCCCTCTGCCGGATGTTGCTTATCAGGCGATGCCGCCGCTTGGCGTGCTGCTGAGAATTAGATCCGTAGTGCTGCGAGTGGTAGTAATAGTGCTGCTGCTGTTGCTGCTGCTGCTGCTGACTTGAGTGAGTGTGGCGATGGCGCAGCTGAGACCGGAGGCCGCCGTATCCAAGGCTGCCACTTCCAGCGAACAGGTAGCTTGGCCGGCTAATGTAGGGCAGGTGAGGACTCATTGGCGGGTACATAGGGATGGCCGGCTGCGGTGGCTGCGGTGTCCGCGCCTCCTCGGCCCTGTCCGGATCGTCCTCGGACGTTTCCACGTCAGCTTCCGCATCCGACGCGTTCGGCGGTATCGAAGCGGAGGCTGAAGCTGTCGGTGACTCGTGGGGAGCATCCACCGCGGCTGAGCTGTTGAACTGTCGCTGGCGGCTCAATCCGGTGCCAACCCGGATGCCGATGATGGGAGACATCCGTGTCATTGTCATGCCCGCCGCGTTGCCAGGCAGATACTGCTGAAGATCGGGTGACAGGTTCGGGCTAGTGTTCATCCTCACTGAGAGACAAT
Organism: Macrostomum hystrix; assembly: GCA_950097015.1. Lineage (NCBI taxonomy): Eukaryota > Metazoa > Platyhelminthes > Macrostomidae > Macrostomum > Macrostomum hystrix. Next base: position 22,099,229 of record CATNEN010000001.1, read on the forward strand.
CGCAAAGTACATTTTCAATCATAAAAAAGTTTTTAGCACGGACAAAGGTCCTGTCTCAAAGGCATAAAGTAGCCGAGCAGAATTAGGCACATGTAAATCGTTGTAGTGATTTAGGCTTGAAGTGACTATGAAATAAAATTAGCGAAATAGTAATAAGAATTTCTCCGCAAGCCAGCATTTCGAGGGAAACGGCACAAGAATTTTCCTTCAAATTATAACTAACTTTTTCGCGTGCCTCTAGTGTATGGACATGTCCAATGGCGAATACGGCTCGCTATGACCCGGAGTTTTTGAAGTCTTTCAAATGTCATTTTCTTAACAGAGCCTAACAGTTTAACAAGGAACTGAAATTTACTCATTACAGTGAACTGACTTTTAAATGACCCGGATAAAAGTTTCTCTAAAAATACTATCGGGAATAACTACCCGCAGTAGCAACATAGGGCTGTGGAATTTTCCATTCACTTGTTTGCGTGGCTTCAGTGCCAGCAACTGATAATAGTGGGCTGTGGAATTTTCCATTCACTTGTTTGCGTGGCTTCAGTGCCAGCAACTGATAATAGTGGGCTGTGGAATTTTCCATTCACTTGTTTGCGTGGCTTCAGTGCCAGCAACTGATAATAGTGGGCTGTGGAATTTTCCATTCACTTGTTTGCGTGGCTTCAGTGCCAGCAACTGATAATAGTGGGCTGTGAAATTTTCCATTCACTTGTTTGCGTGGCTTCAGTGCTGCAGCAACTGATAATAGTGGGCTATGGAATTTTCCATTCATTTGTTTGCGTGGCTTCAGTGCCAGCAACTGATAATAGTGGGCTGTGGAATTTTCCATTCACTTGTTTGCGTGGCTTCAGTGCCAGCAACTGATAATAGTGGGCTATGGAATTTTCCATTCATTTGTTTGCGTGGCTTCAGTGCCAGCAACTGATAATAGTGGGCTGTGGAATTTTCCATTCCATTTTCCATGGCCTCACCGAGTTGTGAATGAAGCTGGTGTGCCCCAGGGTTTCCTCGCCGTCCTTCAACCGTTTCGCTTTCCGCTTGGCCCTGGCGCCCCAGTAAGTGTAGTTGACCATGGCGTATTCCAGCAGAGCGGCGAACACAAACACGAAGCACATCACCAGGTAGATGTCTATGGCCTTCACGTAGCTGATTCGCGGCAGAGAGGAGCGAACCCCAGTGCTAATGGTTGTCATCGTGAGTACGGTGGTGATTCCTGCGTAGTTTGGTTTGGGTTCGTTAAGTTTCCTCCGCGAATATAAATCTATTTTGTCTAACATTAAACTCGAACGTCTAACAGGTATCTCCATAGATATCTCCATCTTCTGACAGGTATCTCAGGTATCACCGCAAAAAATCGCAGCTAACTACTCAAGCAACTCACCCAGCGCCACTCTCGCTGACGTCGCCTCGTGGTTGATCCAGAAGGACACCCAGGAGAGCATGACAATCAGGATGGATGGCAGGTAGGTTTGGAACACGAAGAAGCCAACGTTGCGACGCAGCCGAAAGATCAGAGAGAGCCGCTGGTAAGCACCTGGGATGCAGGATCATTTGAGCGTAGCAATCATTTGAGCATAGCAATCATTTGAGCATAGCAATCATTTGAGCATAGCAATCATTTGAGCATAGCAATCATTTGAGCATAGCAATCATTTGAGCATAGCAATCATTTGAGCATAGCAATCATTTGAGCATAGCAATCATTTGAGCATAGCAATCATTTGAGCATAGCAATCATTTGAGCATAGCAATCATTTGAGCATAGCAATCATTTGAGCATGGCAATGTACTGATAAGTCTGGCTGACTGGTAATCCTAATACGTATTTTTCATGACTCACCCTACTCACCCTGACTGTCACTCCCACCGTCACTCCCACCGTCACTCCCACCGTCACTCCCACTGTCACTCCCACCGTCACTCTGACTGTCACTATTACTGTCACTCACACTGTCACTTTCACTGTCACTCTCACCGTCACTCACACTGTCACTCTCACCGTCACTCACACTGTCACTCTCACCGTCACTCACACTGTCACTCTCACCGTCACTCACACTGTCACTCTCACCGTCACTCACACTGTCACTCTCACCGTCACTCACACTGTCACTCTCACTGTCACTCTCACCGTCACTCACACTGTCACTCTCACCGTCACTCTCACTGTCACTCTCACTGTCACTCTCACTGTCACTCTCACCGTCACTCTCACTGATTCTCTTGCGAAAATGTCACTTTTATCTGCAGTTTCGCTTCATTTAGAGATTAACTCCAGTTCATTAACTGATTGCAAACAATGAAAAAAGGTCACGCGACTGTTTGAGCTGGAAACAATGGATCTAATGGTATTAGTGTGAATAAAATGTATATATTTTTAACAATTTTCAGGACCTAACACAGCGAGTTGCTGCATTCAAATCTAATTTGCGCTAACTTCCTGTACCAGCAACTAGAGTGGCAGAACAGTACAATGCACCACATTGTTCTCTGACAAATTACAAGGTCCTGGTCAATGACTTTTTTATACTTTTCAACGTCCGATGCGATAATTTGCTTTTTTACTGTTCTCTTCTAACTTCTTCTCATAAAACAATAATACGAGCTAATTGATTTCACCTGCCCCCAATCGGGTCGGATGTGCAGCCGACAGCACAGCCCCAGCTAATGCGCGGCGCATCTGAAGGCTGCGTACGGCTGTTCAGTCCATGGACTGGGGGACGCCACACCCACCCTCAATTATCCCTGATAATGCTGGTACCCATTTAACAGCTGGGTGAGCTGAATCAATGCAGAGTTAAGTGTCTTGCAAAAGGGCACTTATTGTTCCAGTGGAGTCGGGAATCGAACCCCCGACCTTCAAATCGTGAGTCCGACGCTCTAACCACTAGGCTACAACCTCGTCTGATCTTCTTCTTATCAACTGACCTGTCATTCTGATCACTCTGATCCCAACAATTAGTCCTCACTCATTCCCAAAGCAGAGGGTCGCCCCTGTCTCACCAGTTGACAGCGAAATGGTGGTGGTGCCGACCTCAAAGTGCTCCAGCGTGAACTGCGGCATCTTTACTCGGTCGGCGCCGTCCACAGCCGACGGACCGTCCTTCCAGTGCATCGTGACATCCTCGGTGGGATATCCGTCTGGGGAGATTAAAGAAGCATTCGAGTTTGGGATAATTTTAGAGCTGGTATTTTTTTATTTGGGTCATTTGAAAATTGGGATATTCAGAGAATCGGGATATTCAGAGAATTGGGATATTTAGAGAATTGGGATATTTAGAGAATTGGGATACTCAGAGAATTGGGATATCTAGAGAATTGGGATATTCAGAGAATTGGGATATTCAGAGAATTGGGATATTCAGAGAATTGGGATATTTAGAGAGTTGGGATATTCAGAGAATTGGGATATTCAGAGAATTGGGATATTTAGAGAATTGGGATATTTAGAGAATTGGGATATTCAGAGAATTGGGATATTCAGAGAATTGGGATATTTAGAGAATTGGGATTTTCAGAGAATTGGGATATTTAGAGAATTGTGATTTTCAGAGAATCGGGATATTTAGAGAATTGGGATATTTAGAGTATTGGGATATTTAGAGAATTGAGATATTCAGAGAATTAGGATATTCAGAGAATTAGAATATTTAGAGAATTGGGATATTCAGTGAATCGGGATATTCAGAGAATTGGGATATTCAGAGAACTGGGTTATTCAGAGAATTGGGATATTCAGAGAATTGGGATATTTAGAGAATTGGGATATTTAGAGAATTGGGATATTCCGAGAATTGGGATATTTAGAGAATTGGGATATTCAGAGAATTGGGATATTCAGAGAATTGGGATATTTAGAGAATTGGGATATTTAGAGAATTGGGATATTTAGAGAATTGGGATATTCAGAGAATTGGGATATTCAGAGAATTGAGATATTCAGAGAATTGGGATATTCAGAGAATTGGGATATTTGGAGAATTGGGATATTTGGAGAATTGGGATATTTGGAGAATTGGGATATTTAAAGAATTGGGATATTCAGAGAACTGGGATATTTATAGAATTGGGATATTTAAAGAGAATTGGGATATTTAGAGAATTGGGATATTCAGTGAATTGGGATATTCAGTGAATTGGGATATTCAGTGAATTGGGCTATTCAGTGAATTGGGATATTCAGAGAATTGGGATATTCAGAGAATTGGGATATTCAGAGAATTGGGATATTCAGAGAATTGGGATATTCAGAGAATTGGGATATTTAGAGAATCGGGATATTCAGAGAATTGGGATATTTAGTGAATTGGGATATTTAGAAAATTGGGATATCTTGTGATTTAGGGAATTTTTGGGAATCGGGATGTTTTGAGAATTGGCATCGTTTTTTAACAGTGATATTTTCTTTTCGGAAATTAAATCTGATTACGCGTTATGGGCCATCTGGAAGGTATTTTTAGCTTCGCCCAATTTGATCACAAAGTGTCAGGTGGCTGAAATTTCTCGCAAGAAAGGAAAACATTATTTTGTGTTGGAATCGGTTGCTCAGTCAGTGCGGTGCGTCTTGAGCACTGCCGACCAGAAATGGGGATGGATTTGTCATCTGCCGCGCATAAATTTGCCGAGAAAAACTCGGCCTGAATAATTGACGACGGCACTGAGATGGAAACATGCTCAGCCAACATTGTCACCCGGAGCGAATCTGTCTTGTCTACTGGAGATCGGGAAATTTATCCCCCCTTCCCAATCCCTCGGCAGTCACTCACAGCTCTCAATCTCCACTGTGCAATTCTGCACATCCAGCGGGTAATAGTGCAGATCCATCATGCAGGCCAAGGTGGTTGTGAACCTGCAATGTTTGATTGGTGACGAGACTCACTCTTCTCACCTTCCAGTATTCAGCTTTTATTTGTAAAGCTTAGACTTGCTGCTTCGCTTATCTTGATGATAGCCACACTCTCCTGTCACTCACCTGTCACTCTCCTGTCACTCTCCTGTCACTCTCCTGTCACTCTCCTGTCACTCTCCTGTCACTCTTCGGTCACTCACCTGTCACTCTCTTGTCCCTCTCCTGTCACTCACCTGTCACTCACCTGTCACTCACCTGTCACTCTCCTGTCACTCTCCTGTCACTCTCCTGTCACTCTCCTGTCACTCACCTGTCACTCTCCTGTCACTCTCCTATCACTCTCCTGTCACTCTCCTGTCACTCTCCTGTCACTCTCCTGTCACTCTCCTGTCACTCTCCTGTCACTCTTCGGTCACTCCTTTGTCACTTTCGTGTTACTCTCCTGTCATCACTCACCTGTCACTCACCTGTCACTCTTCTGTCACGCTCCTTTGTCACTCTCCTGTGATTTCTCTCTCCTATCACTCTTCTGTCACTCTCCTGTTACTATCATGTCACTCTCCTGTTACTATCATGTCACTCTCCTGTTACTATCATGTCATTCATCTGTCATTCTCCTGTTACTATCATGTCACTCATCTGTTACTCATCTGTTACTATCATATCACTCATCTGTCACTCATCTGTTACTATCATGTCACTCTCCTGTTACTATCATGTCACTCATCTGTCACTCTCCTGTTACTATCATGTCACTCATCTGTCATTCTCCTGTTACTATCATGTCACTCATCTGTTACTCATCTGTTACTATCATATCACTCATCTGTCACTCATCTGTTACTATCATGTCACTCTCCTGTTACTATCATGTCACTCATCTGTCACTCTCCTGTTACTATCATGTCACTCATCTGTCACTCTCCTGTTACTATCATGTCACTCATCTTTCACTCTCCTGTTACTATCATGTCACTCATCTGTCACTCATATGTTACTATCATGTCACTCATCTGTCACTCATCTGTTACTATCATGTCACTCTCCTGTTACTATCATGTCACTCATCTGTCACTCTCCTGTTACTATCATGTCACTCATCTGTCACTCATCTGTTATTATCATGTCACTCATCTGTTACTCATCTGTTACTATCATATCACTCATCTGTCACTCATCTGTTACTATCATGTCACTCTCCTGTTACTATCATGTCACTCATCTGTCACTCTCCTGTTACTATCATGTCACTCATCTGTCACTCTCCTGTTACTATCATGTCACTCATCTGTCACTCTCCTGTTACTATCATGTCACTCATCTGTCACTCTCCTGTTACTATCATGTCACTCATCTGTCACTCATCTGTTACTATCATGTCACTCTCCTGTTACTATCATGTCACTCATCTGTCACTCTCCTGTTACTATCATGTCACTCATCTGTCACTCATCTGTCACTCATCTGTCACTCATCTGTCCCTCTTCAGAATGAAAAACTGAAGAGAAGCAGACTGGAAATAAACGATGAACAAATCGAAAAAGGGAATTAAAATCGATATTCAATAGCCGAAAAATCTACCAACAGACTGAGAACACCGAGCTCAAAATGTTGCTCACCTCATGCCGTAGATGATCCTGCCGTCACCGTACAGGCGCACCATTTTGTTCTGCTCGGTGACATCGTGCAGAAACGAGTGCTTGTCATTGGCCAGGAAAGTGTCGGGCACCCAGATTCTGCTGGCGAACTCGCCTGTCAGTGTCATGGACTTGTTGGGATTATTTGTGTCAAATGCCAGCCGTTTGTCTGTCCAGTACTGGTTCAGGTACATTGTGATGGTGTAGTCCTGTGCGATGCGATGCGAAATGACACTTTTTTACCTCTTGTTATCGTGTACTTATTGCCAGCGAGAAGGCTATTCTGCCCATTTCGCCGACTCCAGAGCACACACTCACACAGATACTGTACGCAGGCACACACTCACACAGATACTGTACGCAGGCACACACTCACACAGATACTGTACGCAGGCACACACTCACACAGATACTGTACGCAGGCACACACTCACACAGATACTGTACGCAGGCACACACTCACACAGATACTGTACGCAGGCACACACTCACACAGATACTGTACGCAGGCACACACTCACACAGATACTGTACGCAGGCACAACTCACACAGATACTGTACGCAGGCACACACTCACACAGATACTGTACGCAGGCACACACTCACACAGATACTGTACGCAGGCACACACTCACACAGATACTGTACGCAGGCACACACTCACACAGATACTGTACGCAGGCACACACTCACACAGATACTGTACGCAGGCACACACTCACACAGATACTGTACGCAGGCACACACTCACACAGATACTGTACGCAGGCACACACTCACACAGATACTGTACGCAGGCACACACTCACACAGATACTGTACGCAGGCACACACTCACACAGATACTGTACGCAGGCACACACTCACACAGATACTGTACGCAGGCACACACTCACACAGATACTGTACGCAGGCACACACTCACACAGATACTGTACGCAGGCACACACTCACACAGATACTGTACGCAGGCACACACTCACACAGATACTGTACGCAGGCACACACTCACACAGATACTGTACGCAGGCACACACTCACACAGATACTGTACGCAGGCACAACTCACACAGATACTGTACGCAGGCACACACTCACACAGATACTGTACGCAGGCACACACTTACAAAGATACTGTACGCAGGCACAACTCACACAGATACTGTACGCAGGCACACACTCACACAGATACTGTACGCAGGCACACACTCACACAGATACTGTACGCAGGCACACACTCACACAGATACTGTACGCAGGCACACACTCACACAGATACTGTACGCAGGCACAACTCACACAGATACTGTACGCAGGCACACACTCACACAGATACTGTACGCAGGCACACACTCACACAGATACTGTACGCAGGCACACACTCACACAGATACTGTACGCAGGCACACACTCACACAGATACTGTACGCAGGCACACACTCACACAGATACTGTACGCAGGCACACACTCACACAGATACTGTACGCAGGCACACACTCACACAGATACTGTACGCAGGCACAACTCACACAGATACTGTACGCAGGCACACACTCACACAGATACTGTACGCAGGCACACACTCACACAGATACTGTACGCAGGCACACACTCACACAGATACTGTACGCAGGCACACACTCACACAGATACTGTACGCAGGCACACACTCACACAGATACTGTACGCAGGCACACACTCACACAGATACTGTACGCAGGCACACACTCACACAGATACTGTACGCAGGCACACACTCACACAGATACTGTACGCAGGCACAGTGGCGTAGCCAGGATTTTGTCTAGGGGGCGCCAATACCACATGGGGGCGCCACTACCACATGGAGGCGCCACTACCACATGGAGGCGCCACTACCACATGGGGGTGCCACTACCACATGGGGGCGCCACTACCACATGGGGGTGCCACTACCACATGGGGGCGCCACTACCACATGGGGGTGCCACTACCACATGGGGGCGCCACTACCACTATTTCGTCAACCGATTAGGGGGGCGTGGCCCCCCTTGCCCCCCTGGCAACGCCACTGCACAGGTGTGTAAATCTGCCCTGACTATCATTGCACGACATGCCCCCAAGCCTTCTCTCCGCGTCTGCCGCCCTTGGTGCAAGAGGCAAACGCGTTAACCGCTCTGCCACTGACCCCCTTGAGAGTCTATCTATCAAGGGTTCCAGTTTTGTACATTTTATAAAAATACTAAAACTCAACAAGGATACTTTGGCTATCGGTCAAACCGGCACAGGGTATATTGGTTGGACAATCATTGAAATTCAATTTCGTCACCAAATTGAAAGCTATATTTTTATTCTAGACTTGAGTTTACTCAAACACAAGAAACTTTTCAGTCCGGATCCCAAATAATTTGCGTTCCCTATCAAGTCTCTAATCTAATTCGATTAGTGTTACAGGACAGGACGAAGCTATAGTTACTCGCCAAGAAGCTCTCGCCATGTCGATTTTGTTACTCCAGAGCGAACTTTTATTTCTTAGAAAAAACGCTGTATATGAGCGAGTTGCTTGACTATGTTTCTTAGAAAACTAGTGCAGACAATGAGCGAGCTGCTTGACTATGTTTCTTAGAAAACTAATGCAGAATATGAGCGAGTTGCTTGACTATGTTTCTTAGAAAACTAGTGCAGAATATGAGCGAGTTGCTTGACTATGTTTCTTAGAAAACTAGTGCAGAATATGAGCGAGTTGCTTGACTATGTTTCTTAGAAAACTAGTGCAGAATATGAGCGAGCTGCTTGACTATGTTTCTTAGAAAACTAATGCAGACAATGAGCGAGTTGCTTGACTATGTTTCTTAGAAAACTAATGCGGACTATGAGCGAGTTGCTTGAATATGTTTCTTAGAAAACTAGTGCAGAATATGAGCGAGCTGCTTCACTATGTTTCTTAGAAAACTAATGCACACTATGAGCGAGCTACTTGACTATGTTTCTTAGAAAACTAATGCATACTATGAGCGAGCTGCTTGACTATGTTTCTTAGAAAACTAATGCACACTATGAGCGAGTTGCTTGACTATGTTTCTTAGAAAACTAATGCACACTATGAGCGAGTTGCTTGACTATGTTTCTTAGAAAACTGATGCGGACTATGAGCGAGCTGCTTGACTATGTTTCTTAGAAAACTAATGCAGACTATGAGCGAGCTACTTGACTATGTTTCTTAGAAAACTAATGCATACTATGAGCGAGCTGCTTGACTATGTTTCTTAGAAAACTAATGCACACTATGAGCGAGCTACTTGACTATGTTTCTTAGAAAACTAATGCATACTATGAGCGAGTTGCTTGACTATGTTTCTTAGAAAACTAATGCGGACTATGAGCGAGTTGCTTGAATATGTTTCTTAGAAAACTAGTGCAGAATATGAGCGAGCTGCTTCACTATGTTTCTTAGAAAACTAGTGCAGACTATGAGCGAGCTGCTTGACTATGTTTCTTAGAAAACTAATGCAGACTATGAGCGAGCTACTTGACTATGTTTCTTAGAAAACTAATGCATACTATGAGCGAGCTGCTTGACTATGTTTCTTAGAAAACTAATGCACACTATGAGCGAGCTACTTGACTATGTTTCTTAGAAAACTAATGCATACTATGAGCGAGCTGCTTGACTATGTTTCTTAGAAAACTAATGCACACTATGAGCGAGTTGCTTGACTATGTTTCTTAGAAAACTAATGCACACTATGAGCGAGTTGCTTGACTATGTTTCTTAGAAAACTGATGCGGACTATGAGCGAGCTGCTTGACTATGTTTCTTAGAAAACTAATGCACACTATGAGCGAGTTGCTTGACTATGTTTCTTAGAAAACTAATGCATACTATGAGCGAGCTGCTTGACTATGTTTCTTAGAAAACTAATGCACACTATGAGCGAGTTGCTTGACTATGTTTCTTAGAAAACTGATGCGGACTATGAGCGAGCTGCTTGACTATGTTTCTTAGAAAACTAATGCACACTATGAGCGAGTTGCTTGACTATGTTTCTTAGAAAACTAATGCACACTATGAGCGAGTTGCTTGACTATGTTTCTTAGAAAACTAATGCAGACAATTAGCGAGTTGCTTGACTATGTTTCTTAGAAAACTGATGCGGACTATGAGCGAGCTGCTTGACTATGTTTCTTAGAAAACTGATGCGGACTATGAGCGAGTTGCTTGACTATGTTTCTTAGAAAACTGATGCGGACTATGAGCGAGCTGCTTGACTATGTTTCTTAGAAAACTAATGCACACTATGAGCGAGTTGCTTGACTATGTTTCTTAGAAAACTGATGCGGACTATGAGCGAGCTGCTTGACTATGTTTCTTAGAAAACTGATGCGGACTATGAGCGAGCTGCTTGACTATGTTTCTTAGAAAACTAATGCACACTATGAGCGAGTTGCTTGACTATGTTTCTTAGAAAACTAATGCATACTATGAGCGAGTTGCTTGACTATGTTTCTTAGAAAACTAATGCATACTATGAGCGAGTTGCTTGACTATGTTTCTTAGAAAACTAATGCATACTATGAGCGAGTTGCTTGACTATGTTTCTTAGAAAACTGATGCGGACTATGAGCGAGTTGCTTGACTATGTTTCTTAGAAAACTAATGCATACTATGAGCGAGTTGCTTGACTATGTTTCTTAGAAAACTGATGCAGACTATGAGCGAGCTGCTTGGACGTGCTTTCTAGAAAACCAACGCAGACTAAGGGAGAGAAGCTTCTACGTGCAAAGTTAGAATTAGCAGACGAGAGAAACGATTTTCAATGCCCCTGTGATGCCGGTAGAGTGGCGCCGCAAACTGCACGACAGAATTTTAGGTTTGAGAGGAGAAAATCGATGCCAACGACCCAATTTTCCTCAAACCGGCAGCCCTGTCTTTTGGCCCCACTATTTAGACTAGATGCTGACCGGAGAACATTACTGAGGACAAGGCTAAACTGTGCCGTACTGTACTTTTATCGTACTGTTCTGCCATTTAACATTTTTACAATGAACCACGTCTGAAAACTCACCATGTTGACCTCAGATATGCTGTCAAAGCTGGCAATCACAACTTCCATGCTGATCTCCAGTACGCTGGCTGCAGTTTATAGGGACGAATGAATGAGTTAAATAACACCAAAGTGTTTTGAGAAATAAATCTGAGGATTTGGAGTTAATGAATCTGAGGATTTGGAGTTAATGAATCTGAGGATTTGGAGTTAATGAATCTGAGTATTTGGAGTTAATGAATGTGAGGATTTGGAGTTAATGAATCTGAGGATTTGGAGTTAATGAATGTGAGGATTTGGAGTTAATGAATCTGAGGATTTGGAGTTAATGAATGTGAGGATTTGGAGTTAATGAATCTGAGGATTCGGAGTTAATGAATCTGAGGATTTGGAGTTAATGAATCTGAGGATTTGGAGTTAATGAATGTGAGGATTTGGAGTTAATGAATCTGAGGATTTGGAGTTAATGAATGTGAGGATTTGGAGTTAATGAATCTGAGGATTTGGAGTTAATGAATGTGAGGATTTGGAGTTAATGAATCTGAGGATTCGGAGTTAATGAATCTGAGGATTTGGAGTTAATGAATCTGAGGATTTGGATAATGAATTCGAGGATTTGGAGTTAATGAATCTGAGGATTTTTGGTAATGAATCTGAGGATTTGGAGTTAATGAATGTGAGGATTTGGAGTTAATGAATCTGAGGATTTGGGGTAATGAATCTGAGGATTTTGGGTAATGAATTTGAGGATTTGGAGTTAATGAATCTGAGGATTTGGATAATGAATCTGAGGATTTGGAGTTAATGAATCTGAGGATTTGGATAATGAATCTGAGGATTTGGAGTTAATGAATCTGAGGATTTGGATAACGAATGTGAGAAATTGGATAACGAATGTTAGGATTTGGATAATGAATGTGAGGATTTGGATAATGAATCTGAGGATTTGGATAATTAATCTGAGGATTTGGATAATGAATCTGAGGATTTGGATAACGAATGTGAGAAATTGGATAACGAATGTTAGGATTTGGATAATGAATGTGAGGATTTGGATAATGAATCTGAGGATTTGGATAATTAATCTGAGGATTTGGATAATGAATCTGATTATTAATCTGAGGATCCAAATGAAGGATTTTTGGTGGCAAATTCCATAATATGTTTTTTATCAAAGCGCCAAAAAGTACATTATATAGTTCTAGTAGTTTCAATCGGAGGTGACGAAAGTTGAATCAAAAGTCTCAATCAACACCTTTCCATTTTTCACTAATTAGATGGGTAAATGGAAATTGGATTCAAGCATTGCTTGTGAACATTTTTATGGAATTTAAATGCCTATTTTTAAGCGATATTGCAGAACGTACAGAACGTTAAGTTCAGTGAGTTAGAAAGTAAATTGTTGCAAATATTAACTTAAACATAGTTAAATTGGAAGAACAGACACAGAAGCTAGGACCAGAGACAGAAGCTAGGACCAGAGACAGAATCTAGGACCAGAGACAGAATCTAGGACCCGAGACAGAAGCTAGGACCAGAGACAGAGGCTAGGACCAGAGACAGAGGCTAGGACCAGAGACAGAGGCTAGGACCAGAGACAGAAGCTAGGACCAGAGACAGAATCTAGGACCAGAGACAGAATCTAGGACCAGAGACAGAATCTAGGACCAGAGACAGTATCTAGGACCAGAGACAGAATCTAGGACCAGAGACAGAATCTAGGACCAGAGACAGAATCTAGGACCAGAGACAGAATCTAGGACCAGAGACAGAATCTAGGACCAGATAAAGAATCTAGCACCAGAGACAGAATCTTGGACCAGAAAAATAATCTAGGACCAGAGACAAAGCTGGGACCAGAGACGGAAGTTAGGACCAGAGACAGAAGCTAGGACCACAGACAGAAGCTAGGATCAGAGACAAAGCTAGGACCAGAGACAGAAGCTAGGACCAGAGACAGAGGCTAGGACCAGAGACAGAAGCTAGGACCAGAGACAGAGGCTAGGACCAGAGACAGAAGCTGGGACCTGAGACAGAGGCTAGGACCAGAGACAGAAGCTAGGACCAGAGACAGAGGCTAGGACCAGAGACAGAGGCTAGGACCAGAGACAGAGGCTAGGACCAGAGACAGAAGCTAGGACCAGAGACAGAGGCTAGGACCAGAGACAGAAGCTGGGACCTGAGACAGAGGCTAGGACCAGAGACAGAAGCTAGGACCAGAGACAGAGGCTAGGACCAGAGACAGAATCTAGGACCAGAGACAGAAGCTAGGACCAGAGACAGAAGCTAGGACCAGAGACAGAAGCTAGGACCAGAGACAGAGGCTAGGACCAGAGACAGAAGCTGGGACCTGAGACAGAGGCTCGGAGCTCATCCAGCATGAGATTCAGGACTCACTGCCGAAATTCGGTCTCAGCCGGTTGTCATAGTTGGAGATCAGCTTCTTGATCGCGCCCGAAAGTCGGGCAGAAGTCATCCCGCTGGAGTCCCCAGTCTGGGAGTTGTCTGGCTGCGAGGTAGCCGACGCTGCAGTCAGTAAGCAGCAGCAGCAGCAGCAACAGTAGATGATTCTGTACACAGCAGGCAAGCGACTCTTGTCTTGCATGCTTGTTGAAGGCTTTCAGTTGGACTTGCGGTTTTTTAGCTTGTCGCTGACATGCCGCTGACTCGCGCTGACTCACCCGCCTCCCCTCTGCGTGAGTATAGTATCCGATTTCTTCTGCAGCCTTGGCGCCCTATTGAGCATAGCCTGACATTTAGGCTGCTCAGGTAGTGCTCAGAAAAGGTGCTACCTTTCACACAAAAAGTCGCTTTTCTCTCGCTTTTCACTTTCTTTAGCCAGCAACACCAAGTAGAGAATTTTCGCTGCCTCAACCGTGCTCACTATGGTCGCCTCTTTGCCACTGTTCTCAGTTTTCGCGGCAGGGTGGGGGGTTGGAGGAAAGCCCAAAAAATTTGAAACCTAAAAGCTTGGGCTGCTTGGACTCGCTAGAGATATAGCTGGGGAGAAGTGTTGGATTTTCTCTTTGGCGGGCTTGGCTCCGCCTGAAAACCTGCTTTTTTTATATCCCTCCCATAGCCCACTGACAATTCGCTCCCACCCCCGTGTCCCAACAGCTGTACACAGGGGGGGGAGAACTTTATAGCCAGTGTGCGCTGGTTTTGGAATCGGATGCCGGCGAGAGCGGAGTTAGGGGAAGAGAGGACAGAGCCAGTAAAGTCCGCGCGGTCTTTTGGGAGTTTTTTTAGGAGGATTATTGAATAGACAGAAAGAGGCCGGTAGCCTCCGAGCAGTGCTCAGGACAGACCTAGTGGAGGGTGGGGTGGATTGAGCAGAGCTGAGCTGAGTGGAAGGTAAGATAGGCAAATAGATAGGCTCCAAACTGAAGAATCTAATTATGATGTGCCCAAACTACTGGCTCATGACATAATGCAGGTTAATTAGGTCCTTAATGGCATCTAAACTGTGTGAGTGCCCGCTGGCTTATAAATTGAGGAAGTCGGCACAATGGCAGCCGTCAAGATTCAGGCAGTCAGTGAAATATGGTGAGGCAATCGCCTCAGAGCCAGGCATGCCCACCAGCTGCTGACCCGCGATTTATGAGCTTGGAATATGAAGGACAATTCAGAGTTTGTCTGCTTTGAAGCAGAAGAAAGGGGAGAGAAGGAGTGGCAAGAGTAGAGGAAAGAAGAGGGTAGATGAAGTGAGGAGAGGAGAGGCGAGGAGAGAAGAGGAGAGAAGAGGAGAGGAGAGGAGAGGAGAGGAGAGGAGAGGAGAGGAGAGGAGAGGAGAGAAGAGGAGAGGAGTGGAGAGGAGAGGAGAGGAAAGGAGAGGAGAGGCGAGGAGAGGAGAGGAGAGGAGAGGAGAGGAGAGTAGAGGAGAGGAGAGGAGAGGAGAGGAGAGGAGAGGAGAGGAGAGGAGAGTAGAGTAGAGGAGAGGAGAGGAGAGTAGAGGAGAGGAGAGGAGAGGAGAGGAGAGGAAAGGAGAGGAGAGGAGAGGAGAGGAGAGGAGAGGAAAGGAGAGGAGAGGCGAGGAGAGGAGAGGAGAGGAGAGGAGAGGAGAGTAGAGGAGAGGAGAGGAGAGGAGAGGAGAGGAGAGGAGAGTAGAGGAGAGGAGAGGAGAGGAGAGGAGAGGAGAGGAGAGGAGAGGAGAGGATAGAAGAGGGTAGATGAAGTGAGGAGAGGAGAGGAGAGGAGAGTAGAGGAGAGGCGAGGAGAGGAGAGGAGAGGAGAGGAGAGGAGAGGAGAGAAGAGGAGAGGAGAGGAGAGGAGAAGAGAGGAGAGGAGAAGAGAGGAGAGGAGAGGAGAGAAGAGGAGAGAAGAGGAGAGGAGTGGAGAGGAGAGGAGAGGAAAGGAGAGCAGAGAAGAGGAGAGGAGAGGAGAGGAGAGGAGAGGAGAGAAGAGGAGAGGAGAGGAGAGGAGAGGAGAGGAAAGGAGAGGAGAGGAGAGAAGAGGAGAGGAGTGGAGAGGAGAGGAGAGGAAAGGAGAGGAGAGGCGAGGAAAGGAGAGGAGAGGAGAGGAGAGGAGAGGAGAGTAGAGGAGAGGAGAGGAGAGGAGAGGAGAGGAGAGGAGAGTAGAGGAGAGGAGAGGAGAGGAGAGGAGAGGAGAGGAGAGGAGAGGATAGAAGAGGGTAGATGAAGTGAGGAGAGGAGAGGAGAGGAGAGGAGAGGCGAGGAGAGGAGAGGAGAGGAGAGGAGAGGAGAGGAGAGGAGAGAAGAGGAGAGGAGAGGAGAGGAGAAGAGAGGAGAGGAGAGGAGAGAAGAGGAGAGGAGAGGAGAGGAGAGGAGAGGAGAGGAGAGGAGAGGATAGGAGAGGAGAGGAGGGGCGAGGAGAGGAGAGGAGAGGAGAGGAAAGAAGAGGGTAGATGAAGTGAGGAGAGGAGAGGAGAGGAGAGGAGAGGAGAGGAAAGAAGAGGGTAGATGAAGTGAGGAGAGGAGAGGAGAGGAGAGGAGAGGAAAGAAGAGGGTAGATGAAGTGAGGAGAGGAGAGGAGAGGAGAGGAGAGGAGAGGAGAGGAGAGGAGAGGAGAGAAGAGGAGAGGAGAGGAGAGGAGAGGAGAGGAGAGGAGAGGAGAGGAGAGTAGAGGAGAGAAGAGGAGAGGAGAGGAGAGGAGAGGAGAGGAGAGGAGAGGATAGGAGAGGATAGGAGAGGAGAGGAGGGGCGAGGAGAGGAGAGGCGAGGAGAGAAGAGGAGAGGAGAGGAGAGGAGAGGAGAGGAGAGGAGAGGAGAGGAGAGGAGAGGAGAGGAGAGGATGGCATTTTAGAAAGATGATTTCATGAACAACTGTAAGAGTTTCCCAACGGTCCAACAAATTTGCAATAAAATGCAGTTTCGCTAATGGGGTAACTGGAAAAATCCCAGCTAGATTAATGGATTTCGAACCGAATAGTTTAGAATTTGATCATGGGCGAGGCAATTTGCCAGCACTGGCCTCACTAAACTGCTTAATTCAAGAGACTCCTGGCATCAGGACGAGATTCATCTGAAAATTTTCTCTGCACTTTCAATTGAACTCAGTTTTAAGAACTCAACCCATTTCAATCAGTGGGTCAAACGGTACGCGTTTTAAAAAAGACGCTATAGACTTTCAAACTGATTACCCGACCTGTCTCCGAGGTGGACACCCAAACCTGTCTCCGAGGTGGACACCCAACCTGTCTCCGAAGTGGACACCCAAACCTGTCTCCGAGGTGGACACCCAAACCTGTCTCCGAGGTGGACACCCAACCTGTCTCCGAAGTGGACACCCAAACCTGTCTCCGAGGTGGACACCCAAACCTGTCTCCGAGGTGGACACCCAAACCTGTCTCCGAGGTGGACACCCACACCTGTCTCCGAGGTGGACACCCAAACCTGTCTCCGAGGTGGACACCCAAACCTGTCTCCGAGGTGGACACCCAAACCTATCTCCGAGTTGGACACCCAACCTGTCTCCGAGGTGGACACCCAAACCTGTCTCCGTGGTGGACACCCAAACCTGTCTCCGAGGTGGACACCCAAACCTGTCTCCGAGGTGGACACCCAAACCTGTCTCCGAGGTGGACACCCAAACTTTATCTTCGAGGTAGACACCCAGCTTATCTTTGAGCATTTTATTTATTCCTGAGGCGGACACGTCTGTTAAGTTTCCCTAAAATGTTCACTTCATCCAGCGGTTTTTCCTCCACTTCCTGCAAGCTTTCCTTCCTATTCCATTGTGCCTCTGTGAATGACAAGTCCTCGAAGTGCTTCGCGGAGTGACAGCCAATGTCGAACAAAAAGTGCACTTTAATTCCCCTACGAAGACCCACTTAGCCAGGTCGTCCAGCAATCTCGGGTTAACGTCCTCTTTATAGCCGCAATGTGTGTGTGTGCACTTCTGGCATTAATTAACACAGCCCCACTGCTAAACGTCTTAACAGTCAAGCACCCCAATTCAGCTTACACGATTTAAGATTTTTTGTCTTGTAAAAAGTTTAAGATTAATTTAAGAATCGTATAGGAATCATGCGAAAATCTCAAAGATTTTGGAAATTGAATAAACCGTTGATTTAAAGAAACGTTGATTATAAGAATCAATCATTCTAAGAATCGTTCATTTTTTTAATACGAGCGTAGGTTTCCTACACTATCACAAGAATCGTTAATTTTATTCTGACGTTGATTCTAAGAATCATTACTTATAATTATCGTTCACACTAAAAACCGATCAAATCGAAGACAGGTTAGAATAAGCGTTTATTTTAATAATCGTTTTTAAGTAGCTTTTAATCTACTCGTATTAACCATTCAATCTATTCTAAGAATCGTTCATTCTAAGAACCGTTCATTCTAAGAATCGTTCATTCTAAGAATCGTTCATTCTAAGAATAGTTTATACTAAGAATCGCTCATTCTAAGAATCGTTGATTCTAAGAATCGCTCATTCTAAGAATCGTTCATTCTAATAATCGTTCATTCTAAGAATCGTTCATTCTAAGAATCGCTCATTCTAAGAATCGTTCATTCTAAAAACCGTTCATGCTAAGAATAGTTTATACTAAGAATCGTTCATTCTAAGAATCGTTCATTCTAATAATCGTTCATTCTAAGAACCGTTCCTTCTAAGAATCGTTCATTCTAAGAACCGTTCATTCTAAGAATCGTTCATTCTAAGAACCGTTCATTCTAAGAATCGTTCATTCTAAGAATCGTTCATTCTAAGAATAGTTTATACTAAGAATCGCTCATTCTAAGAATCGTTGATTCTAAGAATCGCTCATTCTAAGAATCGTTCATTCTAATAATCGTTCATTCTAAGAATCGTTCATTCTAAGAACCGTTCCTTCTAAGAATCGTTCATTCTAAGAACCGTTCATTCTAAGAATCGTTCATTCTAAGAATCGTTGATTCTAAGAACCGTTCATTCTAAGAATCGTTCATTCTAAGAATCGTTCATTCTAAGAACCGTTCCTTCTAAGAATCGTTCATTCTAAGAACCGTTCATTCTAAGAATCGTTCATTCTAAGAATAGTTTATACTAAGAATCGTTCATTCTAAGAATCGTTCATTCTAAGAATCGTTCATTCTAAGAATCGTTCATTCTAAGAATCGTTCATTCTAAGAATCGTTCATTCTAAGAATCGTTCATTCTAAGAATCGTTCATTCTAAGAATCGTTCATTCTGAGAATAGTTTATACTAAAAATCGTTAATTCTAAGAATCGTTCATTCTAAGAATCTTTCATTCTAAGAATAGTTTATACTAAGAATCGTTCATTCTAAGAATCGTTCATTCTAAGAATAGTTTATACTAAGAATCGCTCATTCTAAGAATCGTTCATTCTAAGAATCGCTCATTCTAAGAATTGTTCATTCTAATAATCGTTCATTCTAAGAATCGTTCCTTCTAAGAATCGCTCATTCTAAGAATCGTTCATTCTAATAATCGTTCATTCTAAGAATCGTTCATTCTAAGAACCGTTCATTGTAAGAATCGTTCATTCTAAGAACCGTTCATTCTAAGCATCGTTCAATCTAAGAACCGTTCATTCTAAGAATCGTTCATTCTAAGAACCGTTCATTCTTAAAATCGTTCATCGTAAAAATACGCTCGTATGAGCGTAGGTTCTTCTTAGAATATCACACGAATCGTTAATGCTAAATAATGTTCGCATTAAGAATCATCAATTCTAATTATCGTTCATACTGAAAATATATTATTCTAAGGAGTGTTATTCTAAGAATATTTAATTATAAGAAAAGTTTATTTTAAATACCGAGATTTTCACCCGAATCACTACTCAGAATCACTCCTGAATCACTTCAGAATCACTCCAGAATCACTCCAGAATCACTCCAGAATCACTCCAGAATCACTCCAGAATCACTCCAGAATCACTCCAGAATCATTCCCGAGAATCACTCCAGAATCACTCCAGAGAATCACTCCTGAATCACTTCAGAATCACTCCAGAATCACTCCCGAGAATCACTCCAGAATCAATCCAGAGAATCACTCCAGACTCACTCACGTTAATGTTAAATAACGTTAATTTTAAGAATCATTAATTCTAATTATCGGTCATACTGAAAACATTTTATTCTAAGAAGTCTTTATTCTAAGAATATTTAATTCTAAGAAAATTTTATTTTCAATACCGAGATTTCAGAATCACTGAGAGAAATGCAGTGACAAACAAAATCTGCGAAACGAGGTTTCAATGACTGGCCGCTTGTTGAACTCATGACGCGAGTATGTGATCTGATCTACTTCAAGTAATCAAAGTAATTTGAAGTAATCAAACGTAGTGTATGCTTTTATATCTGCCTTTGACTAGTCGATGTTCGCAATCAAACTAACACTCGAGAACTGCTCATGTGCTCTGACATTGCATAATTGTAGGATTTTACCGTGGTAATCTCTCCTTCCTTCAAGCGCACGTACTCAAGGCTCGTCGAGAAATGAAAATTACGCATTGCTTTATCTTCTTCAGTTTTTTTTCATTGAGTCGTACGTAAAATACGTTGTAATCTACTGTTCAGTAATGTATGATATACATTTTTGTTAAGAAAAATAGACAAACTTTTAATTACGACATTATTGTGTCAGTAATTGGCCAACACCGAACCACGGACTGTAACTGTGCAGTGCATGAATAACCAGATCTAGCATTGCTCCTTATATTTCAGCTTAAATAAGTCAGCAAAACAGTCTCGTTAACTCAGAATGTTCAACAACGTCTTCAGACAACTGAAATGGTAAGATTGGAAGGATTCGAAGTGTTGAAATATGGTCAAGCATATCAATAAAGGTCTAGAGAATGTTTAACAGGGCCACACACTCACCGCTGCAGTCCTTCCCCCGGTTGTCTCCGTCGCAGGTACACTCATAGTTCGCGTCGCCGTAGCGGACACGGTAGCGCTGGCCCTTGTCCACGTAGCGACCCTCAGAGTCCTTGCACTTGCCGGCGTTGTCATAGTCAGCCTTGGCCATGCAGTTCTTGTAGCCTTCAACTCCAGCGCAGTCGCAGACAAGGAGGGCGCCGTTGTTTGACACCGTAACCTTCTCGCCGACCTTCTTGTTCGAGCCGTCGACGTCGCGGCACAGCGGAGAGCGGCAGTTCACGTAGGAGTTGGTACCGGCGCAGGTGCAGTGCAGGGTGGCTCCGTCATGTTTGGTGACCACGGTGGCGCCAACTTCGACGTAGCTTCCACTGGCCTGGTCCAAGCACTTGTTCTCGTTGCGCAGCGATTCTTCGGTGCGGCAGTTCTGGAAACCGTCGACTCCCGCGCAGGTGCAAATGTAAGTGACACCGTTGCTGACGGTGGTCACCTGTTCGCCCTTCTTCTTGGCCTCGCCAGTGCGGCTATCGGTGCAAGTTTCTGCGAGTGGTTTTTCAAAGACATTTGTTTTACCACCCAAACTGGATATTTGGAGGCCAATAATAAGAATAATAATAACAATATTTTCAGTAGGACTAACAATGCTGATAGTAGACGCCGTTCAGTGATAGGCAATTCTATCCATTTCGCTGTTATCCTGAGCACACACACATGGATATCGTACACAGGCACACGCTCACACAGGTGTGTACATCTGCCCTGACTTTCTCATCGTCATGGAGATTGGCCTTCAAGGGCGTAAATTGCACAAAAATGTCACAAATGAATGTGGCCTCACCGAGGAGTCGAGCTCTAGCCAGAGGTGCTAGAGGCAAACGCGTTATCCGCTCTGCCACTCAACCCCTTTGAGGCTCATTACGACGAGGCCGAAAAATCTCTGGAATCAGAGCTTATAACAATCCGCCTACAGTGATCTCCCTCAGGACCACTCCGTTCAGAATGCACTCGGGAAAAACGCCCCACAAATGCCCTCAGAGAGAAGCCTCCATCGGCGGCTCACCGGATCTGCAGTTGGCGAACGTGTAGGAGCCATCGGAGGCCCTCTGGCAGACGCACTGCAACGGGCCGGAGGAGCCAGAGACGGTGGCAGCCTCGCCAGCTTTGTAGCACTTGCTGGTGCCGCTCTCCAGACAGCCGACTGCAATTTGTTAGGGTGAGTAATCAGATTTCCTTCCTAATAACGGCCTCGCAAGTTGAGGACTATCGCTCACTCATTGTTGTCTTGCACATCTCGCTGCCGGACACTCCGGGATTGCAGGTGCAATTGTGCCTAGCGCAGTTCTCCTCGAACACGTGACTCTGGCCTGGCTGCAGGGTTTGGTCACCGTAGCGGCATGTGATGGTGGCACAGAGGGACACAGCAGGCAGGACGGCTAGCAAGACGGCGAGCAGGCGACACACTGCAATTCGAGATTCGAGATACCCACTGCCTACTTGGCTCTCAAACCAAATGACCGATTTTCGTGAAAAACTTCCATCTGAATCAAAATTTTCCGCCCTTTACGAAGAACCAACTTTCAAGGCCATCCAAGTCAGCATCGTCGAGATATTCAGCGATTCCTGTCGGAGTCCCTGGTGACAAGGACAGCTGACATTGCTCTGCATAAACCTCTATGGTGATATCGGTTCAAAAACGAAAAAATCAACAATTTAATCAATATAAACTAGTCAATAATGATAGCCGACATGGTTACATGATGAAATTCTGTTATCAAAAAGAATGGGACTATGTTTTTTGTTTTTTTCCAGCGGACACCCCGACTAGAATCGTTGAATATCTCGACGCTGCCGATGTTCTGTGATTCTGGAATTTGTTCTGGACTTTCATGACGGTTTTTTTTAATATTTTGGAAGATACAGGAAGAAGAAATTGAAATTTGAAATACCCCCGTATCTTTTTACTCTTGAACAACTTCGAATTAAAGTAGCCATATTAAAAAAAAACTTGGGCGTTACAGAGACCCGTATTTACAACTTTATATGAGTACGCAGCTACATTTGGGGTTCGGTGGCAGAGCGGTTAACGCGTTTGCCTCTCGCACCGAGGTCCCTAAGTTCGATTCCACGGCGAGGCCGCATTCATTTGGGGCGCAGCCGCTGAGAGAAGGCTTGGGGGCTTGTCGTGCAATTTACGCCCTTGAGGGCCAACCTCCAAGGCACAGTGAAATGTACACTGCCTGACGATGAGAAAGTCAGGGCAGATGTACACACCTGTGTGAGCGTGTGCCTGCGTACAGTATCTGTGTGCGTGTGTGCTCAGGAGTCAGCGAAATGGGCACAATTTCCTCCTCGCTGGCTGCGGGTCTACTGTCACCAAATGGTGTGCCATTTTCCGCAGCCCTCCTGCAATTATTATTATTATTATAACGCTGCTAAATTGAACTCACTTTTAAAGCTTCCGAAGGCGAGAGTAAAATTTGGCAATAGGTTGTCTTGATTTCTGTTTGAAAATAATTGTTCTCTAAGCCGACCAAAACTGGCACCGCATTTTATAGACTTTTTCTTGGGTAGAGAATAAACAAAATTTTTTTCGGCAGTAAATTCCTGCCTAAACTGGCAAGCAGTTTGCAGAACCAGACTGGTTGTGCGCTATTCCCCCGGTGACGCACATGCTTCACATCTGCTTGCCAGAGCTCATTCAAGCTCCAATTACCACCCTCAGCCTGTGTTACCCCACCCGGTCTGTGCCGCAAAACTCAGTATTGAGTCCTGTGCTCATTTTGTCTGAAATAGTTTTTTATGTTGTTGTTGCCGGATGAGCCGCTGTACTAATGGACGACCATTCGCTCGTATATACGCTGCTAGCAGTCATCTGGAAGCGGAAATACGATAGCATGCACAGTTGTCTGGTCAGTTGATTGATTGCGATCTGCACCAATATGAATAGCACATTGTTTTGACATTGTCAATTGATCTCCTTCAATTGCTTTAACTTCGAAACCGAAGCAGTGTAGATTTCACTATTGATCGACTTATTTAACTTCAAGCAATTAAACAGATGTGCTGCTAAAGTGCTTGAACTGTTCCATTAGATTGCCTGCTTCCCTTGGTACTTGCAGATGCTTAGGGATTGTTTAAATTAATCGATGAACTCGTTGCCAAGGATCAGCGACCTACGGCCCCCCGCAAGCCAACTGCGGCCTTCAAAGCCACAGAAATCGGCCCCTAACAATTCCCGAAACAAAATCTCATCTCTCCCATGTCTCATCTCTCCCGTCTCATCATCCCGTGTCTCATCTCTCCCATGTCTCATCTCTCCCGTCTCATCATCCCATGTCTCATCTCTCCCATGACTCATCATCCCGTGTCTCATCTCTCCTGTGTCTCATCTCTTCCATGTCTCATCTCTCCCGTCTCATCATCCCGTGTCTCATCTCTCCCGTCTCATCATCCCGTGTCTCATCTCTCCCATGTCTCATCTCTCCCATGTCTCATCTCTCCCGCCTCATCTCTCCCATCTCATCTCTCCCATGTCTCATCTCTCCCGTCTCATCATCCCGTGTCTCATCTCTCCCATGTCTCATCTCTCCAGCCTCATCTCTCCCGTATCATCTCTCCCGTGTCTCATCTCTCCCGTCTCATCATCCCGTGTCTCATCTCTCCCATCTCATCTCTCCGTATCATCTCTCCCATGTCTCATCTCTCCCAAGTCTCATCTCTCCCATGTCTCATCTCTCCCGTCTCATCTCTCCCATGTCTCATCTCTCCCATGTCTCATCTCTCCCGTCTCATCTCTCCCATGTCTCATCTCTCCCATGTCTTATCTCTCCCATGTCTCATCTCTCCCATGTCTCATCTCTCCCATGTCTCATCTCTCCCATGTCTCATCTCTCCCATGTCTCATCTCTCCCGTCTCATCTCTCCCATGTCTTATCTCTCCCATGTCTCATCTCTCCCATGTCTCATCTCTCCCGTCTCATCTCTCCCATGTCTCATCTCTCCCATGTCTCATCTCTCCCATGTCTCATCTCTCCCATGTCTCATCTCTCACATGTCTCATCTTTCCCATGTCTCATCTCTCCCGTCTCATCTCTCCCATCTCATCTCTCCCGTATCATCTCTCCCATGTCTCATCTCTCCCATGTCTCATCTCTCCCATGTCTCATCTCTCCCATGTCTCATCTCTCCCATGTCCCATCTCTCCCGTTTCTCATCTCTCCCTGAATAGTACAAGTAGCGATTTCTGATAGGAAAATTTTCATCCCGAAACTGTTGTCAGCCACAAAATGCACGCGCTGCTGCTGCTGCTGCTGTCTCTCCTGATGCACTGCATCATGGCAACTGGTTTGCTACTCAGCTTCAACAACATCGGTTGCTGCCATGAGTCAAATCCCAGGGACCTGGGCGGACTGGCCCGAAAGAATCACATTGAGGTCTATCGGGTCTGCAATAGTGCAAATGTTTCTCAAGTCAGGCTTAACTAAATCTGTCAATGGCTCAGGTGACAGACAGTACTTCACGATCCTCGGCTGCGTTTCATCCGAATTCAGCTCCTCAGTCCAGCCAATGAGATCTTAAAATTTCGGTATTAGATACGATTACGAGTGAGGACGCTTAGGCCTGTGACCATCGACTAAAAAATCAAATTTTACATGTGCAAGAAGCAATACGGTCTAACGTACTTTCTCGTTACTCATTCGGTTTCTTAGAAATATTGTGCACTGAGTCGCTTCAATAAACGACAAAAACCTGACTTTCCGAGACCACAAAGATTTAGTCTGCTACGCAGATTTGTGCTACATCTGTGAGGGCTACAGCTTTGTGCCTAATGGAACTGACATTATTCTCTTCATTCGATTGCCTGCTGAATGCAAACTACTTGATTTCTGTCAGCCATCAGACCCGCAAGAACAGCTGCCAGTCGTCAGGGACACTTGCAGCCGAGGCAGCAGCAGCTTGCTCAAACGGCAGCAGCCGGCATTGTCGCTGCCTCGGCGAGAAGACAACGCCTCCGCAGCCGACGGAGCTGAAGATGCAGCTGTTGACGCAGCTGAAGACGGACGCAGAACCCACCAATGTCCCATTGATAGTGCTGTTTAAGCTGTATGGCGGCCTTGTCACCAGATCAAAAATCTCAACGTCTGTTGGGCGAACGAAATTGAGAAATTTATCCGATAGTAATTAACCCGCACATGTCACGAGCTCTAAAGCTGACCAAAATACTTATACGACTCACATTGACGCTCACAGACCTGCCGGTAGATGGAGTTGAAACCATTCGCGCCGCACACCTAAGCATTCGAAGGGTTTCATAGAGATCTTGCAATAAGTCTACCATGAGCTAATATTTTCAAGGAAACGTTACAAGCTCGTAGTACATATGCTCTGGTGCCAGCAGCTCAAGCACCTTACCTCGGATGGCTGGCCTGAGCACGGTGTGCTGCAATTGCTGTCACTCACAGCCGCACCCTGAGAGCCGTAGCCATTGCCGCAGAAGCACTGGTTGCCGAACTGCACGCCAAAGTACAGATAAGTGCAGGAGCTGGAGCAGAACTGGTTGCACAGCTGCAGGCTCATGTTCGAAGAGGCGAACGACAGTCCGTCCAGATCGCGAACCCCTCCAGCGAAGTCCACAAAGCAGCCGACATAGTTGAAGCCTGTAAGCCTCACATTCGAGGACTTTGCTGTGGAGAAGCAGGCACTGATTGCAAGCCAGTGGAGCAGCAGAGCAAACATTGCCGGATAGCCCGGCTTCAGAACTCTACCTCGGTCTGTCAGATTTCTGTTGTTGCTTGAGTTGGTCTGCTCTCAACAGCTAAATACCCAAATCTCTAAGCGCCCAGTTCATAGTATTCTTGTTTATAGCGGTTTCTATGGATCACATTTTAGGCTTTAGAGTTTCTGAGCAAAGGCTTTATCAACTTCAAAGGATACGGCCCGGCAAGAGCTTAGTATCATGTTCGATGGGGAAGATGCAACAAGGATTTGTTTTAACATCTGCATTCGGAAGCTTTTTTAAGTTTTTTGGAGTATTTGTTTATTCTCGACAAAAAGTATTTGAGAACAATAGTATCTGAAGAGTGGTGTTTTTTCTTTGGTCTTTTTTGTTTGTTTTTTGTTTCAGCGATAGCATTCTTGAAGTTAATTAGCAAAAAATGTTGGGCTTATTAGCAAATATGGAGCACGAAGGCCCAGCGCCACTGCAGGGACTTAAAGAGGTCTACCGAAGTTCGAATCGAGTGTTGCAGATTCTTACCTTTGCTCTGTGACCTGATTAAAAGAAAGGACGTTAAAATTTGAATTGCAGTGATTGTAGAGAAGAGTTTTGCTCCAAAAAAAGTTTATAATTGTCAATTCAGAATTTAGAATGGACTTTGCTTTGAGAAGTGTGCTCAACCTGAGTTGATGAGCACTGTTAGAAAAAAAGAGTTCTTAAGGCCTGACTGTGCTAAATATAATTTCTTTACTTTTTAATGCCAAACTATTGTTTTGTCACCAGAGCTTTTTTAGAGCCTGTGTTTCTTTCTAGCTTCTTTTGGATTCCTGCTGAGCTGCACTTCTGAGAAGTCCCATTCTAGTAGTAACACTCCATGAAATGAAATAGATATATAACTTTCCTTGGCAATGGACAGCATTTGAATTCTTAGGAGAAAGTTAACATTCGATTGTTTTTGCTTATTGAGATGTTTAGCTTTAGAAAGCTTTAGAAGCTTTAGATTTAGAAATATTTTACTGTGCATTTCCATAGGTATCAAGCCGTCTGTAATCACTGATTTTCTCACCTGCCATCGCCGCTGTTCTCGCCTGGACTCCGGCCAACCTTGCGCAGGCCTCTCTCCGTTGAACTTCTTCAGCATGCACAATGACTACGGTAGGATCGAAATTTTCAACGCTCTTTACACCTGGAAAATCTTCGTCCACAGGCGCCACGCTTCTTTTATGGAGATTAGAATCGGAAATTTCCGACATTGTGACGGGTGGCGACTCCAGGCGTAGAGCAAAGTGAGTAATAAGCTAATTAGCTAAACCAGCAACCAGCAACCAGCTCAAAAAATCCCAATCTTGATTTCCGCAAGTCTTTGTATCCTCAAGCAGCAAACCGATGCGTTCAAGCGCAAAACATGTGAAAGAATGCAAAAGACTTGCTTTGTATCGACTTTCAGGCTGACCTCCAGTCCGAACAGCCGCTGCTCGAGCTGCTGAAACCTTTGACAGGGCCGCGGAACTGGATGCTCCGCTGCCCAGACATTTCCTTTATCAGCGCAGGCCTGATTCGAATGCAAATTTGTCGCTTCAAGTCTGACGCCACTCGCCCACCGCTTCCGGACCAGACAAACAGGAGCTCTGCCGGGCCGAGGCGCCCTGAAAACTAGTCTCATGGGCGCCACGACCACTCCGAGGACGCGGACCCAGTCTGGGGAAAAGCCGCGGGAGCCGCAGCGTCAGGCAGACATGGCAAGGACCCGAAACCCATCCGCAGAACAATCCGCACTGACCTGCTGCGGCAGCCCCGCCTTCGGCTCTAGAACTGATCCAGAACTGATCGGCTCTAGCACCACTGAATCGCGGCCTCATCCAACCTTGCGCATGCAGTGGACGTCGCCAATTCGGGCATTATCCTCCTTGAATACTAGCGTCCGCAGCAGCACCTCCTGCACCGGTGCTGCTGCGGACTTTCTATTTCTAAATATCTCTTTGAAAACTCCTTGAATACGCAGATGTGCGGTGCGAATGGTTTCAACTCCATCTACCGGCAGGTCTGTGAGCGTCAATGTGAGTCGTAGAAGTATTTCGGTCAGCTTTAGAGCTCGTGACATGTGCGGGTTAGTTACTATCGGATATATGTCTGAAATCGTTCGCCCAACAGACGTTGAGATTTTTGATCTGGTGACAAGGCCGCCATACAGCTTAAACAGCACTATCAATGGGATATTGGTGGGTTCTGCGTCCGTCTTCAGCTGCGTCAACAGCTGCATCTTCAGCTCCGACGGCTGCGGAGGCGTTGTCTTCTCGCCGAGGCAGCGACAATGCCGGCTGCTGCCGTTTGAGAAAGCTGCTGCTGATATACTTTTAATGTTATCTTCTCTATATGTTGCTCTCTAACTCTCTGTCTTAAATATGTATATCCTTTGTTGAGTCAATGAGCGGCAAGTTCAACTCAAGTTTCCAGCGGTGTTACACATTCTCTCAGGTGTTATATTTCCAATCGTATTACTGGTGTTGTTCAAGCAATGCACAATGATGGTGAGCAATCAGAATACTAAGTAAGAAGCAGTCAGGAACGTGGTACTTATCAGATTCGTCGAATATTCAGCAGTTCAAGGCTAAGGCCTGTTGTCTATATGATTGAGTCCGTAGTCTGGTTGACTATTATAACTTTAGATTGATTTGCTAGCGAGGCTAGGAGTTGGAAGAAGCTAAGGTAGTGGGAAACGGTAAGTTGACTGCCCAAGTGACAGCTAAAAATTTTACCTGTGTATTTTTGTTCTCACTATAATCTCTCAGGTGTCGAATGAATCCAATCAAGAGAATAATGTCAGTTTTACTGTAAAGGTTTTTCTGTAATAAATAATTTTGGGTAAATCAATGTTGAATAAAACACTAGCTAAGTTAAAACAAACGAAACAATTAAACAAAAACTTGATGTGGAGTGTACTTCGGAATCGAGTGGGGTTGTGAGCCAGCCAAATTTTTCCATTTTTAGCAAGTTAATAATCGCGACCCACATAGCAGCTGGCCGCAGAACACCATCATTAATCTTAGGGCCAGACTTGGGGCGGAGGTGAATTAAGTAGCCGCCGATTCCCCTTGTCTCGGATCTGTCTAGTCCCCTGTAGAAGTGACTGATCGCGGCCATAGCAATACTGTATGGACTAGTTTAGGTCATAATTCCCCTCCAAACCGCGATCAGATTGTCGGGATCACTCATGCGTCTAGAGTGAGCATTAATTCTTCATGTCCCCTTTCTTTACTGTAACCCGAGCCGAAGCTCGATTATGAACTTTCCCCCTTTAGATACATGTAACGACACTATAGGCAGGTCGGCGCCTGCGCTTCCCATATCCCGGCGGGATCACAATCATTGGCCGACTGCCGGCAGACGCTCCTAGTGGGGCATCTGGCGATTCTCGCCGCCGCTTCAGTGGGCAATTGGGGTGGCATAATGCCGACCCGATTCCTCGCTGACAGGCTGGCGAGCATGTGGGTTGCTTTGATGAATGCGGGGTTGACGGAGCTGCAGGACTATTTAAGAAAGCGCGCTGCGCTGCCCCTAGGACAACCTTCCTCCCTTACAACCTTTTTCCCTTGTCCGGTCCCGGAACTCGGTCCGTGGACTCTCCCCCTTCTAGGCTAGCACCTAGTCCCTGAGCCTAAGGCTCCAGATCATAGCAGCAGGCAACTACCTGCTAGCGCCCTTAAGCGCAAGCCACCTCCTTAGGTGCGCTCCAAATTGAGCCTTGAGCTCCCTGCAGTCTGGCCCCTTGCCAACTGTACTCAGTAATCCCTCACCTATTCCCCTGTTCATTTGCATTCCCCCGCGAGATCGACGGCCTGCAGTGAAGTCAGTCAGCAATTACCCGATAAGATAAGTAACCCGCGCAGCGGACTCTTATTGCTATCCCTAAGGGATCTTTACTTAGCTAGTGGGCAATAAGGGCGAGGGCAGGGATTTGTTTTTAGCCTAATAAACCATTTATTACTTGACTGCCACTTTTAATAACTTAGGCCAATTTTATAACAACTTAAACCCTTTTTACTATGCATTTCACTTTCTCTTATTTTATCGCTAGACAGCCCTCGATCATGAGTGGCTAACTTATTAGGGGGTGGGCTCTGGCGATGCCTAGCTGAAAGCTGCGGCAGGAGGACAACTGTGAGCGCGCATGAAAGTAATAAGGAGCTAGGGATTTGCGAGTAATATGCGGAGCGTAGCATGTGTTTCTCTGCTAGGGGTGGGGAAATTCCTTGGCGGGTTTTTCCTCTCTTTCTGGCGGATCAAGGAGTGCGTGTCAACCTCCCTTGTCAATTAAGTTTCCCTTTTGTTCCCCGCCTCTCGCTGCCGCCGCCATGGGAGCGAGGGGTGTGATCCAATAATCATCGCTTGCATAATCACTCAGCCAGTGTTCTGCTCAATCTCTCCTGCCTCTGATTTCCTCATCTCACACAGATTCGGATTTGCTAGTTATTTAATGTGTAGGCTGCAATCTAATGTAAGGAATGTGCCTGATGTTTCATGAGTAGGATTCCGGCTATGGGTTTCTCATTCGAGTTCGGAGTACCACCTCTCTAGACCACTGTAGCGCAGTTTCAGGAATCCCCTGTTGAGGCGTGTCTCGATTCATTCTGGGGTCTTCGCCCTAGTCTAAAACGGAAGTTACAGAATGCCCTATTTTTCGGCTTGTCTGAGATCTGTGTGACAAACTAGGAGCTGTGAACTCCGGGGACCCAAGTTCCCAAATGTCTGCGGTGGCAACGTAGGCGCATTGGGTGGTGGCGCTACCCTAGATCATTTTCCGCTTTGCCAATAGCCTTTCCGCATTTCTAAGACAAGAGCCTGGGCCGAATCGACCACTGCTACCGCTGTTAAGAGTCAGTTATGAACATGCTACTGATGACAGTAGGCTATCTAGCCCTGTCCTACCTGCTTGCGGGTAGTCCGATATCTCTTTAGACTTTAGCCGGTTTCGAGCACTGCTTGGGGTAGGCACGGCAGTCACGCCTGTGGCCTATGGGTTGAGTGGGACTGGCCAGCCTGAGGCCGAGAGGACCACTCCCTGCATCCACTGTCTCTCCCTTCATCTCTCCCTTCATCCCTCTCCCCGCGATAAATCGCGAGGCTTTGCGGTACGACTCCTAGCTCTATCGCCATTCCCACACTCCCTTTCTCTCTTGAGGACAGGTCATCGGATTGCAAAACCCGCACCCACTTCAAACTAGCAAAATAAATAGTAGATCGAGGCATCAAAGCTTTTGGCTTTGATTATCCAATCAAAGCTAAGTAATCGACGCTTGAAACAAAAATAAAAAACAATGTGCCAAGCCAACCGTTGGCAGCTTCAATGACAGTTCAAGCCAGTTTAGATTTTCATGACTTTAGAATGCACTGATTCCTACAGTTTATCTAGGTAGGCTGCTCTACGCTGCTTCTCAGTTGATGTGCCGGTCGCATGCATAAGCTCTATGGCCAAAACCTGTCAGGAACTCGTGGTCCATCAGCTCCTGTGCAGACATTCTCTCATTGCTCGCCCGCTTGGTGCAGCCACAGTAGAAATCCTGAAGCTTCTGTGAAAAACCGTCTGGCAGCTTCGGAGCACCTTCGTTTACCAGCACTCGACACAATCGCAAAATGTGTCTCATATTATCATATGGCCTCAAGCCGTAAGCCATCTCGTAGACTGAGCAGCCGAACGCCCAGATGTCAGACTTCGTGCTGTACTGCGGCGTGCCTGGTTCCAGCAGTTCTGGAGCCATGAAATTAGTAGTTTTGTTTTCTATTGAAGTACGTAAACCTTCGTTGAATAACTCATCCAAAAGGTCTGCCAAGCCAAAGCCGATGAGTTTGATTTGCCTGTTGCCAGAAAGCACCATGATATTGTTGCCGTTGATACTTCGATGGATCAAGGGCGGCTCGAAGCTGTGCATGCAGAGCAGCGCGCTACAGATCTGCAGAGTTTGTGAAAAGCTAACTGTTTAACATGTCTCTGCGTATAGAGCATTTATGGGTAGGTCAGTTTTGAGTTACTTGTCTGCTGAAATCTCGAATCGTCCCTTCGTCTAGTGGCTTCCCATCGAGGACTTTGTCAAGTGTTTTGCCATCCAACAGCTCCATGAAAATGACAATCTTGGCGTTCTTTTGCTGAGTGGTGAACAAAATCTTGACAATGTTATCATGCTGGAGTTGGCACAAGGTCATTATTTTCCCTAAAACTTGTTCAGCTCTCCTGCTCTCAAAGCTCAGCTCGTCCATTGACTGCATTGGCAGTTTTAAAGTCTTTGTAGCGCAACTGGCACCTTTGTCCGTGAGAACTTCATGAATGTCAACGAAAGCTCCCCTGCTGATGAGGCGCACTTTGTTCCAGCGCTCGAGGAATGGAGCAGTGGCAGATCTGATTTGTGTGGGGTAGTGGGTAATAGTAAGCACAAAGCCTAAAACTATAGCTAAATAATATGAAACTTGAAGTGTTCTGGAGAGCGGATCAATTTGCCAATTCAAAGTAACCCTAAAAAGCGGAACTTGTATAGTAGGGAGAACCCGCTGATAATAGTAACCCAGACTTGCCTAGCTCGCAACACGGCAACGCTGACTTCGGGTTGGTTCATGCCTTGACCAGGGCTTTGTCTTGGGCTGAAATGAAGAGAAAGACTTTAACTTTATAATACCTGCTTTGTATATGGACGTGCCCTCTACTTGAAAGCAACTTGACTTCGATTTACTAAAGCCACTCACCCAGACTGCTCAGAGAACCTGCTCATTGACTTCTCCCGAATATTTGTGACTTTTGATTTCTGACCATAGGCGCTCTCTGTGATTGGAAGAATAGCCAATGGTTATACAATTGATTTGATACAAGTGAATCGCATACGAGTACAGAAATATAAATTTGCTTTTCTGCGAACGAAATGAACCGGAGCATAGTTTTAGCAATAAATCATTAGACAAAGCATTCGCAGGGACAATAGCTTGCATTTTGAGAAAGCTTCTATGTTTTTTTGTTTTCTGGGGCTCTTGTGAACTTTAAGTTTCGCTTAAAGCCTGGAGTTCAATGGCCTTCCCTTGGTCACCAAACAAAATAATTCTCACCAGTGAATAATTCATGGTCAAATGATAGAAAAGGCTTCTTAAGTTTTTCTATAGTCAGGAAGAACTCGTGGCTCAGCAGCTCCTCAGCAGACTTTCTCTTCCTGCGGTCTCGGGCGGTGCAGCGGCTGTAGAAGTCCCGCAGCTCCGCCGAGCAGCCGTCAGGCAGGGCGGGGGCTCCGACCTTCTCCAGCTTCTGAGCCACGTGGTAATAGTGTCTGGCGTTTGAGTAGGGCCTGCCTCCCGTGGCCATCTGGAAGACTGAGCAGCCGAACGCCCAGATGTCCGACTCTCTGCTGTACTGCGGGTTGCCTTCATCGTATATCAGCAGCTCTGGCGCCATGAAGTTCAGAGTGCCCTTCGGTGTCGCAGTGGAGGCTGTGAGGTGGCTGACAGACTGCTCCAGATTGATTGACAGGCCGAAGTCGATCAGCTTGACTCGCCTGTTGTCACTGAGCACAATGATGTTGCTGCAGTTGATGTCTCTGTGGATCACGGGCGCCTGTCGGCTGTGCAGGTAGTGCAGCGCGCTGCAGATCTGCAGGTGGGTGGGTTGAGGAACTGGTGTCGGCTGACGGTTAAAAAGTCAACTCACTGCATTACTCATGAGCAGGCTGCTCAAATTTCACCTGCTCGCTGAACTGTCGAATGGCTTCTTCGCCCAGCGGCTTGGAGTCGAGAAATCTCTCCAGGCTGCAGCCATCCAGCAGCTCCATGAACACAACAACTTTCGCATACTCAGGCTGAGAGATGTGCAAGAAGCTGACGATGTTGGGATGCCACAGCTGGCACAGGTTCTTCTCGCCCTCAATAAACTTGTCGATCTCCTTTCTCTTTGAAGGCTCCAGGTCGCCGAGCTGCACTGGCAATCTGAGAGTCTTCGCAGCGCACCTGATGCCCGTGTCCGTGAGCACTTCGTGGACATCGCCGAAGCCTCCGCTGCCGATGAGTTTGACGGAGTCCCAGCGCTCAACGAGAAACCTGAGGAATTTTTAGTGGCTGATGAAAGCAAACGGCAGATGGGCAGAAGAGCTGCAGATTGCAGAGAGCAGAAATGCAATAAAAGCAGCAGCAATGAATGTACTCACGGCTTTTCAAAGTACTCCTTGTCTTCGGACCTGCATGGGCATTGGTTAGTGGAAGTGGAGATTGTCAACGAGTAATTAGTATAATAGCACTCAAAAACTCCATGCATGAAGTAATATAGTATCAACACTGACTTACCTCTTCTTGTAGATGCAACCTGCCCTAAAAGCGTGCCGTTTTATTATCCCTGCTCCCTTCTTGCAGATGCAACCTGCCCTAAAAGCGTGCCATTTTATTATCCCTGCTCCCTTCTTGCAGATGCAACCTGCCCTAAAAGCGTGCCATTTTATTATCCCTGCTCCCTTCTTTCGAATGTACGTACTCCTGTCATACTTGTGAATGCTCATACTGTATACTGATGTGCTCCTTTGTTGCTTTCTGTATTGCACTCTGCAATACACTCTGTATTGCACTCTGCAATTGTAAACGATTGGCGGTTCTTTCATCTAATATCTCACTTTCTACTACGTTGCACAAATTCTGTGTTGATCACTATCACATGATAATACGAGTGTAACTTGCAACCTCCAAGTATATTTTATAAACAGTATAACTTCGCTATTTTACCTCTTAGCATGGAAGTGAGCCTAGTCATAAATTAACTGATGCTGCTTCCTTTGACTGATGTTTATATTACGGGCTTTTTTATTTCTTTTGAATTCCGCAATTCGCTTTGGGTTTGCTTCCTACATCTGACTGCATCCACAGAAAGTGCATGTATATAGTGCAATTGGGATATTCATGGGCAAAACATGCATGTGCGGCTTGCACGCATGGATAAGTCACGCATGTTTTTAGAAAACACACGGTTAACACATGGATACCCATGCATGTAACATGCATGCAACATGCATGGAACATGGATAAAACATACATGCTTCATGCATGCTACATGCATGTATTTGCACATAGACCATGCATGATTTATCCATGATCGGGGCAAGTACCACTAGTAGATAGTAGTCCTTTAGTAGATAGTAGATAGTAGTAGTAGTAGATAGTAGTAATAGTAGTAGTAGTAATAGTAGTAGTAGATAGTAGTAGTAGTAGTAGTAGTAGTAGTAGTTGTAGTAGTAATAGATAGTAGTAGTAGTAGTAGTAGTAGTAGTAGTAGTAGTAGTAGTAGATAGTAGTAGTAGTAGTAGTAGTAGTAGTAGTAGATAGTAGTAGTAGTAGTAGTAGTAATAGTAGTAGTAGTAGTAGTAGTAGTAGTAGTAGTAGTAGTAGTAATAGTAGTAGTAGATAGTAGTAGTAGTAGTAGTAGTAGTAGTAGTAGTAGTAGTAGTTGTAGTAGTAATAGATAGTAGTAGTAGTAGTAGTAGTAGTAGTAGTAGTAGTAGTAGTAGTAGTAGTAGTAGTAGTAGTAGTAGTAGTAGTAATAGTAGTAGTAGATAGTAGTCCACTTGAGTAGTCCGTGGATCGGGGGTCCAGGGTTGGGATCAGCACCGTGGGATTTCTAGCG
This sequence comes from Macrostomum hystrix, assembly GCA_950097015.1. Classification (NCBI taxonomy): domain Eukaryota; kingdom Metazoa; phylum Platyhelminthes; family Macrostomidae; genus Macrostomum; species Macrostomum hystrix. The sequence goes on from CATNEN010000001.1 coordinate 22,135,389, forward strand.
CTCGTATTGTTCCATCCCCCAGTTACATCAGATTTTGCAGCTTGTTGGGTGCACTGAAGATCTCTAAATGGTAAGGATTGTCGACTTAATTGGGTTACCGAAATGATAAAACGAATCAATAAAATTCCTTCAGAAATGGAATTCGCAACCATGTTATGTACAGACTCTCTAGCTTCAGCGGCTGGAGCAAGTGTCGCCATTCGGAGATTGGAGAATTCTCCAGCATGGGAGTGAAATCCAGCCTGTCTGTGCTCACTAGAAATGGAGAAGCGGTGAGTCTGATCTCATTTCTGCATTGCGAATGCGTTTTATACTACTAACAACCAAGCGTTCGAGTAGCGTACATCGCGCATTGAAATTTGTCACTTCCTGACTCCTCCCCCATTGCTGAAGACGCAGACGAATGCTCTGGCACTGCCACCGTCTATGGTATGTTGTTGAGCTGTTAATTCATTGCCAATGTGTTTGCTGAAGGGACAATTCGATGGGAGTAATAGAAGATATGAGAGAGTGACAGAAGACATGAGAGAGTGACAGAAGATATGAGAGAGTGACAGAAGATATGAGAGAGTGACAGAAGACATGAGAGAGTGACAGAAGATATGAGAGAGTGACAGAAGACATGAGAGAGTGACAGAAGATATGAGAGAGGGACAGAAGATATGAGAAATGACAGAAGACATGAGAGAGTGACAGAAGATATGAGAGAGTGACAGAAGACATGAGAGAGTGACAGAAGATATGAGAGAGTGACAGAAGACATGAGAGAGTGACAGAAGATATGAGAGAGTGACAGAAGACATGAGAGAGTGACAGAAGATATGAGAGAGGGACAGAAGATATGAGAAATGACAGAAGACATGAGAGAGTGACAGAAGACATGAGAGGGTGACAGAAGATATGAGAGAGTGACAGAAGATATGAGAAAGTGACAGAAGACATGAGAGAGTGACAGAAGACATGAGAGAGTGACAGAAGATATGAGAGAGGGACAGAAGACATGAGAGAGTGACAGAAGAAATTAGAGAGTGACAGAAGATATGAGAGGGTGACAGAAGACATGAGAGAGTGACAGAAGATATGAGAGTGACAGAAGATATGAGAGAGTGACAGAAGATATGAGAGGGTGACAGAAGACATGAGAGAGTGACAGAATAAATGAGAGAGTTGACAGAAGACATGAGAGAGTGACAGAAGATATGAGAGAGTGACAGAAGATATGAGAGAGTGACAGAAGATATGAGAGAGTGACAGAAGATATGAGGGAGTGACAGAAGATATGAGAGAGCGACAGAAGACATGAGAGAGTGACAGAAGACATGAGAGAGTGACAGAAGATATGAGAGAGTGACAGAAGACATGAGAGAGTGACAGTAGAAATTAGAGAGTGACAGAAGATATGAGAGAGTGACAGAAGATATGAGAGAGTGACAGAAGATATGAGAGAGTGACAGAAGATATGAGAGAGTGACAGAAGATATGAGAGAGTGACATAAAAACATGAGATAAATCTAAAAATAGATCAGACAGTGGACTAGAACACAATAATCACAAATAGTTTATAGGCGTGATTGCTGTCCGTGATTGGAGCAGCTTTGCAAATTTGGTTGCCATGGCAACAATGAATATATTTGCATATCACATACTACTCACAAGTATTGATGTACAGATTTTTCTGCTATTTGAAGCACAATAATTTTTAAGCAATTCAAAGTGTATTCACTGTGCAGTAAATTGTAATTGGCGGGTGTGTCACTTGGCTAAACAATATAAGTCTTCAGAATCTAAATTTGAAATTGTTTATTGTTTAAACTCATGTCCTACTGGAGTGCGGATGGGATGAAAATATATTTTTAAAAATCCATCTTTCCCCAATCCCCATGATTCACAGAATCCAATCTTTCCCCAATCCCCATGATTCACAGAATCCCCTGTCGTCAGATTCCCATGATTCGAAGAATCCTGATTCCCAGTCACAGAAGCATTCAAAGGTTGTATTCGAATCCCATCTGCAGCCCATTGATGTATTGAAATGGCACCATAGAGAAGGGCAGTAGTATATTACGCATAGATAATGTTGAGCCGCATCCACTAAACTCTGCCAAGGCTGTCAGCTGCCCGCACCTCCAGCTTGACGGCCGCAGCCGCCGCTTCTACGGCAGCCGCGGCAGTGGTGCTCAGGCCGGCGCAGGCGGTCTCCTGATGCTCCAGCAGGGACTCCAGCTGTTCAAATGACTCGCCACAGCGAACGCAGACCAGCTGATCCAGCTGCTGCTGCTGAGCGTCTTCGCTGTCTCTGCCGCATCGGCTCAGTCGAAAGCCAGCTCCAGCAACGGCCGCAGCAGCAGCGGCTGCGGCGCTGGCTCCGGCAGCAGAGATGGCCAGCTGGTGCTGCTGATGCAGCTGTTGGAGCTGATGTCGGAGCAGCTCCGGGTGAAGCGACAGTGGCAGCTGGAGTGTCTGCTGCTGCTGCTGCGCCAGTGGCGGCGCCACTCGTTTAAAAGTTCTCCGCTTGCTGTAGGGCTGTGTTTTGTGCTGCAGCATGCCCAGCTCCTCTGGGCTCATGCTGCACAGCAGGTCGCCGGCGAAGGCGTTCGGCAGCCGGATGCCGTCGCCTGTTGAAGTCTCCGATGGGGACAGCGCTGAGGAGGAGCTGCCGCCGCTGGGAGCCGCCACGGTGCCGAGGCCGCTGCCGCCGCCGAAGCCGCAGTGCACCTTGGCGTGCATCTTCATGCCGCGCTCAGTCTGGCCGATGTAGCCGCAGATGGAGCACTTGTAGCCGCCGGCTCCGCTTCCACCGACGTCCAGAGAGATCGGCAGCCAGGACGGCTGACTGCAGCCGGACCCTGCCGCGTCGCCGGTGGCGGCAGCTGACGTGGCTGATGCCGAACTGTCGGCAGTCGATGCAGAGGCTGCAGCAGCAGCAGCAGCAGCAGCTGGATCTGCGGCAGTCGATGGCAGTGTGTTGGTGGCCGTGTTGGAGGGCGCAGTTTTGTCTGGATTCTCCGGGCAGTAGAACGCCTGATGCGCTGTGAGGGTGGATGGCGAGTGGAATCGGATCTGGCAGTAGGGGCACTGGAATTTGCGCTCAGCTGATCCAGTGGGAGAGTGACTCGCGCTGCCGGCTGCCGCAGGGGGTTGGGCCTCGAGCTTGGGTGTTGGCAGAACAGGAACTGCTAGGATTGGAGTCTGCTTTTGCTCCTTCAGCTGGATGGCTGGCTGCTGCTGCTGCTGCAGTGGCAGCTTGGCTGTGCGGGCCGAGTTGCCGGGTTTGCCAGCCCCCTGAGCCAAGCGGCTGCTCTGGCAGTATAGAGAGCGGTGCACAACGTAGTTGTTGTAGTTGAAGAAGCCGATCTTGCAGTCCTTGCACACACTCATCAGGCTGGACACGGGGCCGGCCGAAGGCTGAGATTTCCTCGGACTCGGCGACTGCTCTGGGCCCGGGCGGCTCTGCTGGTCGAGGCTGTCGACTGGCGGCCGGCTGCGCTGCCTGGGCTGCTCCTGCTGCTGAAGGCTGGGGGCCGCTCTGGACAATGGTCCCGCACTGACGGTGCTCCTCGGCGGAGACGGCGCTCTGGGCAGGGTCAGGTCCAGCGCCGCGGTCTCAGATGGCAGATCTGTCGAGCAGCCGCTGATGGGTTTCAGAGAATCGCGGGTTTCAGAGATCAGAGGCGGTGCGAGAAACTGAAGCCACTGATTAGAGAGATTGTATTTGCACAGATACTCACCCGCTAACATCCGAGCCAGCTTCCTGCTGCTCCATCATCGGTTGCTCCTCCAGCTGCGGCTGCTGCAGCCTTCGCTGCCGCAGCTGCAGCCGCTGCGAAGCCTCAGTCGAGTACTGCGCTGGGCTGACTGGCACGTAGGAGATGCTGCCCCAGTCACTGAGCACGGGAGCCGCCAGCACCAGCTCCGGTCGACTGTCGCGCAGCGGTCGTCGCCGCCGACTCCGCAGCTGGGCGGCTGCGCCGCTGTCGAACAGGCCGTGGAACTGGCGGTGGGTGCGCAGCATCCAGGCCGAGGTGAAGTACAGGCCGCACCTGGCGCAGCTGCGGATCCGAGAGCGGACGGCGGATTCGGCCTGCTGGGCGCGGCCCGTCTGCAGGCGCGGCGTCTTGGCCAGCCGACTGTCGGAGCCGCAGGCGTCGACGCTCGCCGCTCTCTTCCGCGGCTCGGCTGCTTCAGGACGCACCGCGGACTCGTCATCATCGCAATCGTCGTCTTCTACGCGGACCTACTGGAGTTCCTGCGGATCAGCAGCCTCGGCATTGTCGGCGGCGGTCATTTCTTCGTCGGCATCGTCGCTGCTGGTCAGTCGAGTGGTGAGTCGATCGCCGGGCCGCAGCGGTCGATCAGCCTTCAGGTACAGCGTCTGCTCGCGCACTTGAAGATCCCAGGTGAGACAGCTCTAAGGTTACTAGGGCTACCAAAGCTGTTATAATATTCAATAAATAACTAATGTACAAGTAGACAATCATTTTGTAGCAAGATAAACAAAAATAATATATAATTCTAAGAAATATACACAGACACATTACCAGCTTTCAATTATTTTACAACTTACACTACTTATAATAATTTCTTGGAAACAAATTCATTGTGTAATGCATAATTGTTTAAATGCACTAGCAAAATCGTTTCAAAAATTACCACATATTTATTTTTTAAGTGGATCGAGGCTAACAAGGGTGGCAGAGGGTGTCAGGGAAGGCAGAGGGTGTCAGGGAAGGCAGAGGGTGTCAGGGAAGGCAGAGGGTGTCAGGGAAGGCAGAGGGTGTCAGGGAAGGCAGAGGGTGTCAGGGAAGGCAGAGGGTGTCAGGGAAGGCAGAGGGTGTCAGAGATGGCAGAGGGTGTCAGGGAAGGCAGAGGGTGTCAGGGAAGGCAGAGGGTGTCAGGGAAGGCAGAGGGTGTCAGGTAGGGCGGGTGTCAGGGGCTCCTCACTAAGCCACAGCTCAAGGTGAGCACAGAGTAAAATTCAGCCATTTCCTGCCCAATCGGTTTGCTAAAAGTGAGAACTGATTTGAGTCACTTCATATCTTTGCTTATTCTTGGCTGGGCAATTTGTGCTCATTGTGACACTGAAAATAAATTTGAGTTTGAAAGCAGCCGCCCAGTCTGCTGCTCACAATGGAAAAGGGCAAAGCAGGTGGCGCCACTCCGCAGCCTCCTGCAGTTTCTCGAGTTTGTCGCAGCGAGTTCTCTCTGTCTCTGCCCGGCCCGTCTCTCAGCTTCTTTCACCTGCGCTCTCGGAGCGGGGGAGGTCGACGGGCCGTTTTCAGTGCAGTAAAACAAGCGGTCGGTTATAAAAAATAAAATAGCATCCCCAAGCCTAGCACTGCTCAGGACTTACGGTGCAGGGCTGCTCAACCGGTTCGAACTGGATTTATTGTCGCATTGTCGCATGCTGGCATAATATTTGCTCAAGGTTAATGAAAATTAATTCGCACTCACTCAACTCAGTTTGACGAAACCTCGGACTCAAAATATAAAATTATGGAACTAATGCGGAGAATTGTCTCAACTTAAAACTACAGGCAAAGTGGCTAATCCTTGTGGGACATGCTAATCCATGCTGGACATTCTAATCCTTGTATGACATGCTAATCCTTGTAGGACATGCTAATCCTTGAAGGACATGCTAATCCTTGTAGGACATGCTAATCCTTGTAGGACATGCTAATCCTTGAAGGACATGCTAATCCTTGTAGGACATGCTAATCCTTGTAGGACATGCTAATCCTTGTAGGACATGCTAATCCTTGTAGGACATGCTAATCCTTGTAGGACATGCTAATCCTTGTAAGCTCTGGACAGACGAAGGGACTAAAGCTGAGCAGATTGTAATTGAGCAGTCAAACACATCATCAGACAAAAGCTTCTTTTGAAATGAGCGATCCCAATTCCCTCAGTGCTCAGCACTTTGAGAAACTCGGGCAGTCAGTGCTCAGCACTTTGAGAACTCGGGCAGTCAGTGCTCAGCACTTTGAGAACTCGGGCAGTCAGTGCTCAGCACTTTGAGAACTCGGGCAGTCAGTGCTCAGCACTTTGAGAAACTCGGGCAGTCAGTGCTCAGCACTTTGAGAACTCGGGCAGTCAGTGCTCAGCACTTTGAGAACTCGGGCAGTCAGTGCTCAGCACTTTAAGAACTCGGGAGGGCGGCCTCAGAAGATGCACTAAAAAGACGCCCACCCCAACTCCGCGGAGTGGAAGCAGATTTGGGGCTGAGAATTTCAGCAGTCACGCATGACTACAGGCATTCAGTGGCATTGCTATTACAATTCTTTCATTGTCGGTACTGTTTCACACTGGCCAGACCTGATCTCGCACAGCTCAGCCTCTCCTCTGCCCCGAGCTGCCCTGGCCGCGACTCGAGTTCCAGATGAGCACAGCAGCTCAAACCATTGTGTTCAACTAGTATCTATCTTGCATTGCTGCTTAAAAATTGCCAATTCCAGACACTCCACAGGGCAGCGAGTCCACAGCAGACAGCGGGGCGGGGAGATGAGGCTGCAGACTCAGCCCACTGTCTCACCGAGCTCTGAGCAGCTGCTCAGGCTGACCCGCACCTTCTGTTCCATTGTGCTTGGCTCCAGGCAGCCGCCCTCCCCTGCCCTGCCGGAGAAAGCAACAAAGCAAAGAGAAAATAACAAAAATTTGTTAAGCTTTTCGCAAACATTTCTTAGAATGTTGTAGGCACAATGAGCTACGAATATGATGGATAATTAGCAATCAGGACTGCTTTATTTAGTGTTTTGTGCGATGCGTAATTAACAAGTAAAACTAAAGGATTGGGCATTGGACAATTCATTTCTTATTTAGCAGTCAGAGGTCATACATTATGGTCATGCAAGAGTCATACAGCATTGTTATACAAGAGTCATGCAGGAAGGTCATACAAGAGTCATGCAAGAGTCATACAGGATGGTCATACAAGAGTCATACAGGATGGTCATACAAGAGTCATGCAGGAGCTAAGAATTCAACTGGGTCACTTGCGTGTGAATATGCTAAAGAAGCTCTGGCTCTGCCTTCGCAGCTGCCTGCCCGTCAGGAACTCGTGGCTCAGCAGCTCCAGCGCGGACTTTCTCCTCCTGCGGTCTCGGTTCGTGCAGCGGCTGTAGAAGTCCCGCAGCTCAGCCGAGCAGCTGCCGGGCAGGGCGGGGGCTCCCCTCTGACTGAGCTGCTGGGCCATCTGTAAGTAATTGCCTGTGTTTGAGTAGGGCCTGCCTCCCGTGGCCATCTGGAAGACTGAGCAGCCGAACGCCCAGATGTCCGACTCTCTGCTGTACCGCGGGTTGCCTTCATCGTCTGGTGCCAGCAGCTCTGGCGCCATGAAGTTCAGAGTGCCCTTCGGTGTGGCAGTGGAGGCTATGAGGTGGCTGACAGACTGCTCCAGCTTGATTGACAGGCCGAAGTCGATCAGCTTGACTCGCCTGTTGTCACCGACCACAATGATGTTGCTGCAGTTGATGTCTCTGTGGATCACAGGCGGCTGTCGGCTGTGCAGGTAGTGCAGCGCGCTGCAGATCTGCAGGTGGGTGGGTTGAGGAACTGGTGTCGGCTGACGCTAAAAAGTCAACTCACTGCATCACTCATGAGCAGGCTGCTCAAATCTCACCTGCTCGCTGAACTGTCGAATGGCTTCTTCGCCCAGCGGCTTGGAGTCGAGAAATCTCTCCAGGCTGCAGCCATCCAGCAGCTCCATGAACACAACAGCTGTCGCATACTCAGGCTGAGCGATGTGCAAGAAGCTGACGATGTTGGGGTGCCACAGCTGGCACAGGTTCTTCTCGCCCTCAATAATCTTGTCGATCTCCTTTCTCTTTGAAGGCTCCAGGTCGCCGAGCTGCACTGGCAGTCTGAGAGTCTTCGCAGCGCACCTGATGCCCGTGTCCGTGAGCACTTCGTGGACATCGCCGAAGCCTCCCCTGCCGATGAGTTTGAAGGATTCCCAGCGCTCAATGAGAAACCTGAGGAATTTTTAGTGGCTGATGAAAGCAAGCGGCAGGTGGGCAGAAGAGCTGCAGATTGCAGAGAGCAGAAATGCAATAAAAGCAGCAGCAATGAATGTACTCACGGCTTTTCAAAGTACTCCTTGTCTTCGGACCTGCATGGGCATTGGTTAGTGGAAGTGGAGATTGTCAACGAGTAATTAGTATAATAGCACTCAAAAACTCCATGCATGAAGTAATATAGTATCAACACTAACTTACCTCTTCTGGCCCCTACCAGCCTTGCCGCTGAATAAGCGACATGAGTTGTATGTGTGTCATACAGGGGCAGAGAACAGAGAGGTGACGAGGGGGCAGAGAGGTGACGAGGGGCAGAGAGGTGACGAGGGGCAGAGAGGTGACGAGAGGCAGAGAGGTGACGAGGGGGCAGAGAGGTGACGAGGGGGCAGAGAGGTGACGAGAGGCAGAGAGGTGACGAGGGGGCAGAGAGGTGACGAGGGGCAGAGAGGTGACGAGGGGAAGAGAGGTGACGAGGGGGCAGAGGGCGGGTCCACCCACCCACTCCACAGTCAGCCAGTCTGTTTTTTATAGTGTTTGTGCTTGTGTTTGTCCTGAGTCTATTCTGTCCTTTGCTTGTGTTTACTGAAGGCACTGCTGTAATTAATACCAATTAACAGTTCAAATAGCAGCTAACTGTAACTAAACTTTACATTTTAGCTCAGCTGTGTTAGTTTTTCAGCAATAGTAGCGCAACAGCGCAACAGCTAGGCTGAAATGGCGCAGAAGCGCTAAAACTGACTGGCGGAGGCCGCCAGCCAATGGGAGAGACGGGGCGGGGAGGTCGCCAGCCAATGGGAGAGACGGGGCGGGGAGGTCGCCAGCCAATGGGAGAGCGCCCGCACGCCCACCCCTCCAGAAGCGATGCTCAGCCGTTTCACAAGCCCCAATTTCCACAGCGTCGAAAGCAGAAGTTGCTTCGGACTGCACAAACTCTGAATTGCACACTGAAAATTGGGCTTTGTGAGAGCGGCCCGCACGGTACGCAGTGCGCATTTTCACCTATAAAAAGCAGCAAATGGAAAGCTTTATTCCCACTGATAATATTAATGCTATTATTTACGGCACTGCAAACTGCTTGAGTGGCAGAGGCGGGCAAAACTCTGATTGGACAGAAAATATTTTGGCTAAAAATTGCAACCCACTTTGACTCTGATCAGTGAAACACTGCGACCTGCACCCACTCAGTGCGATAATGCAAGATGAGAGACATTCTCAGTCGCCATGGCAACTCACCCACGCAGCAGCTCGGCCAGTTCGCTATTTCCCATCCCTGTGGCCCAATCCAGCGCAGTCTTGCCATCACTGCTCTTCAGGCTCCAGTCCGACCCTGCGGCCAGCAGAGCCCGACCGACTGCGGCGGCGGTGGCGGGGGGCGCCCAGGCTGCCCACATGAGGGGCGTGGATTCACTCCAATTCCTGGCGTTGGCGGAGGCTCCGGCATGGAGCAGCTGGGAGACTGCGGCAGAATTGCCAGTCCCGGCTGCCCTGTGCAGGCAACTGGCAGCAAACACATCAGCACAGGTGGGGTCCCCGAGCTGCAGCAGATGCTGCCACAGAGCCCCGTCAGAGCACTGGATGTTCCCAGCTGCCCACATTAACGCTGTCCGACCCCAGCTGTCCGGCAGGTCGCAGTTGCCGCGGGTCGCCGCTCGCCGCAGCCCCGCCGAGTCGCCCGCCTCGGCCAACCGCTCCAGTTCCTCTCGCTCTGCCTCCTCCTGCAAAGGCGAGTGTAGAATTTGAGCACAGCTGCTCATCTGCACCCACATCGGCACCCCAGATGCCACTCACCGAGGCTGTCAGGCCGGAGATGCCGCCATCTTCACCCAGTCGCAGCCGCATCTCCCTGCAAAGCAGAAGAAATCAAATGCGAAATTCTCATCGCTCACAAACAGGCAGCAGTTTCAGACAAGCTCATTTTTACTCAGCCTCAAATTCGCTGCATCAGCAAAGTGTTGGGGTCGAGAAAGCACTGCGGCATGAGAAATGCCAATTCTCAGTGCTGCCAATGTGGCACACACAAATCTGTGCACTGGCCATTGGAGATTTGCTGATTGCGTTTTGCTGCATGAAATGCTCTGATTGCAGTTCGGCTGTGCGCCATTTGACAAGAGGATTCGGTCAGGGCTTTCGGTGAGGGCGACTGAGGCAGCTGAAGGCTGTGGGCTGAAACTGAGGCAGCTGAAGGCTGTGCATGGGCTGAAACTGAGGCAGCTGAAGGCTGTGGGCTGAGACTGAGGCAACTGAAGGCTGTGGGCTGAGACTGAGGCAGCTGAAGGCTGTGCATGGGCTGAAACTGAGGCAGCTGAAGGCTGCGGACTGAAACTGAGGCAGCTGAAGGCTGCGGACTGAAACTGAGGCAGCTGAAGGCTGCGGACTGAAACTGAGGCAGCTGAAGGCTGCGGACTGAAACTGAGGCAGCTGAAGGCTGCGGATTGAAACTGAGGCAGCTGAAGGCTGCGGACTGAAACTGAGGCAGCTGAAGGCTGCGGACTGAAACTGAGGCAGCTGAAGGCTGCGGACTGAAACTGAGGCAGCTGAAGGCTGCGGACTGAAACTGAGGCAGCTGAAGGCTGCGGACTGAAACTGAGGCAGCTGAACATTCAGCAGGCATTTCTCTGAGCACTTCAGCAAATCTCCAACTTAAGGGAAGTGAAATCTCAGCCAATCAAAATACTGGAGAAGTGAAACTGCCCGTGGGAGACATAAACACATGGGGAATTTGTTGTGCAGTTGATTAATGCACGTACATAGTTCGTACATGTACACCTCTGATATCGATTGGCGCAGAATATATATAGTCCAAATACTGAGAGCCAACTTGGCGTGAAAGTTTCGGATACTAACTTGGCTGACTCGCGACTATTCATTTACAACATTGGCATCGCAAGCACAAGCGAACACCCACCCCAATAAGCCGGGGTCGGAGTAGACTGAAGTGAAGTGACTGCAAGCCTGCCAAGCCAAGCGTAAACAACAGCGCCAAACTGCAAAAGTGCAAACTGAAACATGACGAGTGACAGCAACTCAGCAGAAGCGCCGCGGATCAGCGTATCGCCGCCGGATCAATTCCTGCCGCAGCCGGGCCGACCGGCGAGGCCGTGGAAAGAGTGGAAGGCCCTCTTTGAGAACTACTTACTTGCGGCCGGCTACGACACTTTGCCGGAAGCGAGGAGGCGCGCGCTGTTGCTGCACTGCCTTGGCGCGGAAGGGCAGCGAGTCTTTGCGGCTGTGGCAGCAACGAAGAGGCCGAGTCCGACAGAACTCGCGGCGACAGTCGCGATTCTGGACGAGCAGTTCGGAGCCAAAGTCAACGTGGTGGCGGAGCGCCACAAGTTTCGGCAGCGCAGTCAGCGTCCGGGTGAAAAGATTGCGGACTTCGTGGCGGCTCTGTATGCTCTGGCTGGCTCATGTGAGTTCCGCGACATGATGGAAGAAATGATCCGCGACCAGATCGTGGAGAAGGTCAGCGACAGGCGAATTCGAGAGCGCTTGCTGATCGAGGACGGCCTGACGCTGCAGAAGGCAGTGACGCTGAGCCAGCAATGGGAGACCAGCATCGCTGAGGCCAGCGCGATAGAGACGGAAGGCGCAGCCGCGGCCGGAGCACAGCTGGAAGAAGAGGTGAAGAGAGTCCGACTACAACCAGACAGGAAGAACACAGGACAAGGGCAACCAGATCGAGAGTCATGCTCCAAGTGCGGAGGCGGGCACAACAGACGAGCCCGGTGTCCAGCTGAAGGCAAGAGTTGTCATGTCTGCGGGAAGGCGAACCATTTCGGCCGGATGTGCAGGTCGCAGGGCGCCAAGGTCGCCGAGGTCATGGACGAGAGCGGCCAAGCCGTGTACATGGTGCGCGGCGCCGCCAGTCCCGACATCCGCTGCCGGCTGAAGGTGCATGGCATCTGGCTGAATCTGCTTGTAGACTCGGGAGCCAAGGTGTCCATCCTGTCAGAGAGGACCTTCAGGAAGCTCGGAAACCGGTCGCCACTCCAGCCGTCGACCAAGAAACTCATCGCGTACAACGGCAAGGCAATCGATGTCGTCGGCGAGGCGGTGCTGTCCGTCAGCTATCGCGGCCAGCTGGTGCCATTTTTCTGCTTTACCGTGGTACGGCAAGGCTCCGACATCATGGGAACGGATCTGATGCAGCACCTCAGCTTCCAGGTGGTGGACAAGGACGGCGACCTCGTGCGCACAGTCGAAAAAACGGCAGAGCTACCGGTCTGGCTGGCCGAGCGCTTCAAGCCACTGACGCAGGGACTCGGGCGGATCCGAGGATTCGAGCACCGGCCCAGGCTGAACCCCGCCGTGCCCCCGGTGGCGCAATCGCTTCGCCGCATCCCACTTAGCATCAAAGACAAAGTCCAGGCGGAGATTGACCAGCTGCTGGAGGATGACATCATCGAGGAGATCCAGGCTTCAGAGTGGATTTCGAACCTGGTGATCGTCCCGAAGCCTGATGGCAAAATCAGGGTCTGCAATGACCTCAGGTGCCCAAACAAGGCCATAGTTCCGGATAAGCAGCCGCTGCCGACATTCGAGGAGCTGACAACGGAGTTCAAGGGCTCAACCGTGTTCACTAAGCTGGATTTAAATTCTTCGTATCTGCAGTTGGAGCTAGCAGAAGATAGGCGGGACTTAACGGCCTTCATTACGGAGAAAGGGCTGTACCGGTACAAGCGCGTATGCTATGGCCTAAACAGCGCCCCGGCGGCCTTCCAGAAAGTTCTCAGCAAGATTCTCCATGGCTGTTCCGGGACGCTGCACTACATCGACGACATAGTGGTGCACGCTGCCAACGAGGCGGAGCACCTGCGGCGGCTCACGACAGTGCTGGACAAGCTACTCGCCCATGGCGTCACGCTCAACGCCTCAAAGTGCCAGTGGGCTGCAGAGACGGTGCAGTTCCTGGGCTACATCGTCTCCGCGAGAGGACTTCAGCCGATGCAGTCTAACGTTGAAGACATCGAGGCGGTGCCGGAGCCCCAGAACGCCGAGGCAGTGGCCTCATTTCTGGGAATGGTTAAATTCTATTCCAACTTTCTGCACAACTTGTCCGACATCGCCGAGCCGCTGCTGCTGCTACTTCGCAAAGAGCAGCCCTGGAACTGGACAACAGATTGCCAAAAGGCCTTTTGGAGGCTCAAGAAGATGGTGGTGTCCCCAACATGCTTGCGATTCTTCAGTCCCGACGACAAGATCATCGTGGCCTGCGACAGCTCCGCGCACGCTCTGGGGGCCGTGCTGATGCAAGACGACAGCGCCGGGGTTCGAAGACCAGTCGCTTTCGCGTCAAGGACCCTGTCAGCGACCGAGCGCAAGTACTCCGCATCAGAGAGAGAGGCTCTCGCGTGCATCTTCGCGTGCGAGAGATGGCACTATTTCCTGTTCGACCGGAGATTCGAGCTGCACACGGACCACCAGGCTCTGACGACGCTGCTGACGGCTCAAGGCAGCGGCCACCGGCCTCTGCGGCTTCATTGATGGGCCGACCGCCTGCTCGCGTACGACTTCCAAGTCTGCCACGTTCCTGGCAAGAAGAACATCGTGCCAGATTTTTTGTCGCGCCACGGCGCTCTCGGAGCAAAATGTCCAAGGCAAAGCGAAGAGGACTCGACCGAGCTCAAAGTGAATGCCGTACTGCTGTCGGGCGCGCTGGAGATTGTCAGTCCAAGCGAACTGGCTGAGGCATCCCTGCAGGACCCGGTGATCAATGATGCGGTCACAATGACGCTCCAGGGGTGGCCTAACTCCATCAAGCAGCTGAAGCCGGAGCTGCAGCCGTTCTGGAGGATGCGGACGCAACTGGCGCTCTGGAATGACGGCAAGTGCCTGGCCAACGGCACCCGAGCAGTAATCCCCGCATCCCTGAGGGAGAAGACGCTGCAGCTGGCGCATTTCGGGCACCTCGGCGTGAGCAAAATGAAGCAGCATTGCCGGGACGCAGTCTGGTGGCCGCAAATCGATCAGCATATCGAGGAATTTGTGCGACATTGCGAGGCCTGCCTGCTTAGCGAGAAGAACTTTAAGCCACCCAAGACGGTCCTGACCCCTACGAAGTGGCCGACGCGTCCATGGGAGGAACTCCAGCTCGACATCTTCGGGGAGCTGCACTCTGCACCGAACTCCTGTCGCTTCATCCTGGTGCTGTACGATTTGCATTCAAAGTGGCCGGAGGCTGCCTGCATGTCGACTGTCACAAGCGCGGATGTCATCGACGCCCTGACAACGTGGTTTAGCCGCTGGGGCCTGCCGAAGAGCATTAAAACAGACGGAGGTCCGCAGTTCGTGTCCGGCGATTTCGAGGATTTTCTTCAGCGCTGCGGCATCCGGCACCGGCAGTCACCGCACTACCACCCCCAGGGCAACGCGGCCGTAGAGCGCTTCAACCGTTTTCTCAAGGACGGCCTAAAGACGCACCTAGAGGAGGGCTACGACTTCAAGGACGCGGTGAAGACGCTGCTGTGGTCGTACAGGGCCACCCCACATGCACTGACTGGAGTGTCACCGGCGGAGCTTATGACAGGCCGGAAGATCAGCACCCCGTTGACAGCTCTGCAGCCAAGGACAACAGCGCGGCACAGACTGGCGGCCAGCATCAAGCGGAGGCAGCAGCGCGTTTTCGATCAGCTCAACACGACCCGGAGGCCGCCGCCCACGTTCATAGTCGGCGACTGGGTGCGCGTGAAGCGGCCGTTCGCCCGCGGCAAGCTGAGCAGCCGCCTGTCCGAGCCACGGCAGATCTCCCGGATTGCGAGCGCGACCACCGTCATCCTCAGCGATGGCTCCCGCTGGCACGTCGACAACTGCGTCCGGGTACCGCGGCCAGCCGGAGCGCTGCCGCACTGGCCAGCGCCGGCTCCCAGCGCAGCCGGGACAGCCGCGGAGGCGGCGACGGCGGCAGACCCAGCGAGACAGCAGCAGCCAGCCCAGACAGCGATCCGAGTGAGCTCAAGGCCGCGAGCGCCGCCGCAATGGTACGGTGAAATCGTGACTCACTGACTCGTTTATTAGTGACGGTTATTCAGCTGTTATTAGCGATCAGCTGTTTCGATTTAATTCTCTTTGAAGTACCTGTGGCATAAAAATATCATTTTACTCCTTCGATGCTTGGTAATGCACTTTTATTTCCTGCTCAATATTTGCATAATTATTTTCGTTGCTCTATCCTTTGAAAGGGAAGGTGAATGTTGTGCAGTTGATTAATGCACGTACATAGTTCGTACATGTACACCTCTGATATCGATTGGCGCAGAATATATATAGTCCAAATACTGAGAGCCAACTTGGCGTGAAAGTTTCGGATACTAACTTGGCTGACTCGCTACTATTCATTTACAACAGAATTCAGTTACAGCATAAAATTCCCCTGAATCTCAAATGCTTTCCCAGATTGACAAGTTCCCATTTGAGTGATCTCCAATCAATTTATTAGTTAGCTCGAGTTGCTAAACTAGAAATGCAAAAGCGACTGCACCGAAATGAAATCCCATTGGGCCATGCAAAAAACAGCGGCTTCAGCTGACTGGCTCTGATTGGCTGGGCTGAGACCAATGCTCAGGCCACCCCAGCTGCATTGCTGCGAATCGGGCACAGCAGCGAACTGATCACTCACCGCTCAATGTCGCTGGCCAGCTCTGAGTGGCCGCCCTGCCTCGCCAGGTCGAGCGCGGTTCGACCTTCGCTGTCCTGCAGGCCGAGCAGCTGATCCCTCTTCGAGTTGCCATGCACCTCATACTCATTATACCTCCTCTGCCTCAGCAGATGCAGCAGGTGTTTCGCGGTTCGACAGCTGCCGGCCCGAGCTGCTTCCATCAGCGGTGTCGCGCCTCGCTCGTTCTGCAGCCACTTCGCATCGAACGGCAGCAGCGCCAGCAGCCGCAGGTGGTTTCGTCTGGCTGACACGTGCGCTGCCGTGTCGCCCGCCCCGTCACGCGCTCTCGGGTCCGCGTCCAACTCAAATAAGTACAATACGCACTTCTCAGTCTCCACGGGAGTCTCTGGAGCGTCGGCCACCAGCATGAGGACGGTCCATCCGCTCTCATCGGTGCTTGCCACCAGCTGTCGCGTGGCGAGCAGCCGCACCTGGCCGAAGTCACCATGGATGACCAGCTCGGAGAGTCTCTGCACCTGAGAACAAATATAACCTGCATATCGGTTCATTTACTTTGACAGTCTTACTTTCATATTTAAATTTAAATATCAGCGGACAAAAATGGAGTGATAAATTTAGAAATCAATACTGGGCTTCCTGTGAGTCGTAGTCGTTGGTTGCAACTCGAACAAAGAAATAAATCACTCACCGATTTTCGAAACTCCTTGGCAGCTGAGGTACCTTCCGCCCCATAAACAGGCCTGAAATGGGCAACAATGGGATTTCATCAAATGTACTGTTCGTATAAGCATGGAGTCAGCATCTTTCGCTGATCATTCTCAAAGAGATTATCATGCTGCAGAAGCAGATTTAAGAAGCCTCAATTGTTGGGGCCCAGTTCTTGAATGGCGGGCAATAGTCCTCCGAACTCGAAGATTCATAAAAAATTAGCTGAATAACGAAATATGCATTTGTACTAAGAAAATGTGTGTAGGCACATATTGGCACATATATGCGAGGGCCTAGACCCGCCACTGTCTGTCTGATATCCGAATTATTTCAAAGTTGCAGCACTACAGAAGAACAGAAACGAAACGGAATCCACAATAGACAAACAATGCAGGTTTTGAGTCCCAGGTACATCATACACGCACCATAAACTCTATACTGTATTTTCTTGCACCATTAAAATGCTTTTGCCTTCTGCTGTAGACTAAAAAGTTCTTTACAATGGATGAAATCTCTCCAACGAAATTTTCCCTGACCACCTTGTAAGGATCCTAGTTGCACCGGAAAAGAAAATGTACTTCATTTTCGACCCCGACTTTGCACTTCGGGCAAATTCTCATAAGTTTTCAGTTTCCATAAGGGATTTTCGGGTGAACAGAACGCTGAGTTTGACCTTAACAGGGTATGCGGCCAGTCCGCAGCGTTCGTGCACCTGTGCGTGATCAGGTACCTCTGGCTACGGCTCTGAGGGACAGGTGTCACCCTTTGACCTTAACAGGGTATGCGGCCAGTCCGCAGCTTTCGTGCACCTGTGCGTGATCAGGTACCTCTAGGCTACGGCTCTGAGGGTAAGGTGTCACCCTTTGACCTTAACAGGGTATGCGGCCAGTCCGCAGCTTTCGTGCACCTGTGCGTGATCAGGTACCTCTGGCTACGGCTCTGAGGGACAGGTGTCACCCTTTGACCTTAACAGGGTATGCGGCCAGTCCGCAGCTTTCGTGCACCTGTGCGTGATCAGGTACCTCTAGGCTACGGCTCTGAGGGTAAGGTGTCACCCTTTGACCTTAACAGGGTATGCGGCCAGTCCGCAGCTTTCGTGCACCTGTGCGTGATCAGGTACCTCTGGCTACGGCTCTGAGGGACAGGTGTCACCCTTCGACCTCAACAGGGTACGCAGCCAGTCTGCGGGCCTGGCACTGCTCTAGATGTCCTCTTATGCCTAAGGTCTCACCGCGCTGAGGGGCTGAAAGGTCCGGGGAGTCTATCCGGCCATTAGCGGTTTTTATTTTTATTTTTTCTTTCCCTTTCTTTCCAGCGACCTATGGAGTCCCACTATAGCTACAGCACGTCCCAGGACCCTGCTGAAACGCTGACCCCGGCCGGCGACGCAGATCCTCAGGACCAGCGCCAGGGCGACACCGGTTCCACCGGCGCCCAAAATCCATCCTGCTCCTCCGCCACTCAGGAAAACACCAGAGCGGCTGGATCAAAGAGCAAACGCTCCCCTGCCACGCAAGCCCGCAGCTTCGCCCGCCTCCAGGAATTCCGGCGGCGAAAACAGGAAGTACGGTTGGCTGCGAAATCCGCGCCAACCACCGCCTCCGAGGAGGGGGCCGGCAACTCTGCGAACATCGCGGAGGAACCGGCACCCAACAAGGAGGCGGACTCCTCGCGCCGTCCGAGAAACCCGGAAGCGCGGAAAAGTGCCGCCCAGGCCTCTGGGGAGTCCGGTTCCTCTCGCGGCGGAACCTCTCACAGTCATCCGGAAACTCCGACGACTGCTGGGGGGCCCGTTGCGGGAGGCGCCGGCCAAACCACAAAGCCAAAGCGCACTTACGCTGCTATGGCAAAGAGGCAGCCGGCCTTGGTTATCCGAGGCCAGGAGACGCCCCTCTCAACAGCGCAACTCGACCAGATCTGGCGCAGATTGGACTCCCATCTGGTCAAACTGGCACTGAGCGGCACTGTGCTGCACGTCCTGAAGACCGACATCCAGGACCAAGCCCTCATTGTCCAGCCTGCCGACAACCAGTCCGGACAGCAACTCCTCAAGATGCTGAAATCCTTCGACTGGGGCACGGAAATGGGCAACCTGTTTATCTACAGGGAGGACGAGCGCCCCCAGACACACCGTCATCGTGTTTGGATCCCAGTTCGCAGCGCCATCACCAACGCCGGAAAACTGCGCCGCCTGCTGTTGGCAATCCACCCGGATCTGCCAGCAAACGGTGTCGTGGTTCATGAAACCATCACCAGACCTGGTGGAGACGGTTTCACGGCCATCCTAGGACTGTCGGACAGCTGGATGCTCCGCTGCCCAGACATGTCCTACATCAGTGCAGGCCTCACTCGAATGCAGATCTTCAGCTTCGAGTCCGACGCCACTCGCCCGCCGCCCCCGGAAAAGCGGAAACGGACGAACCAGAGCTCTGCCGGGCCCCTGCGCCCTGGAACACAGACTCCTGATCGTGTCACGACCACTCCGTGGATGCGGGCCCTATCAGGGGCAAAGCCGCGCGAGCTGCAACGACAGGCGGACGTGGTAAGGGCCGGAAACCCGCCCGCAACACCATCCGCACTGGCCTGACTCAGCGCGCCAGACAGCTGTCGGACCCCAACAGTGGACGCCACCGCAGCACCACCCGGCCCAATGTCTCATCGGAACCCCCGGCGGAAAACCGGGCTGAGGATATGGACGCCGCTGTTGCGGCAGCCCCGGCCTCAGCTCTGGATCCGATTCAGGAGGAACCGATGGAGCTCGGGCAAAACACCGGCGAGGACGAGGAATCTCTCCTGAACAACTCGCCGTAGGCCAGCAGGTAGCCGCACGGACCGCCCTTCCTGGGGTGAGCTTCCTGCAGCTGAACCTGCACCACTGCATCGCGGCCTCGACCAACCTGGCGCGTGTGGTGGACTGTGCTTTTCCTCGACATTGATGGTGCCTTCGACAATGTGCTTTTCGGAGCCTTCAGGCGAGCCCTGGAACGCCGGGCTACGCACGAGCACCTCACCCGCTGGATCATGTATATGATCTCTCACCGAACTGCCACCTCGCACCTGCTTGGCCACTCCCGTTCTGTGAATGTCCAGAAGGGAGGCCCGCAGGGTGGCGTTCTCAGTCCGATCCTTTGGAACCTTGTCATGGACGAGCTGCTCTGCAGCCCTGACCCGGACCCGGTCCAAAAAATCGGCTATGCTGACGACGTCACCGCCACCGTGGGCGGACCGTCTTCCCCGGTCCTTAGAGACCTTTTGCAAGCTTTCATCCACCGTGCCGAGCGCTGGGCCCATAGCTGCGGCCTCAAACTCTCTGAGTCCAAGACCGTCGCAATTATGTTCACCAGCAAACAAAACTGGAGGATTGAACCTCTCCTTCTCTATGACAAACCCATCGCCATGGAGAAGCAAACCAGATGCTTAGGTGTCATCCTCGACCACAGGTTGAGCTGGACACCTCACGTCAAATTCAAAACCCGCAAAGCTCTTGCGACGCTCGCGCAGATCCGCAGAGCCTTCGGCGCCACCTGGGGCCTCACCCCCCGCCGTCTCTGGTGGATTTACACTACCATTGTAAGACCGGCCATCTCTTTTGCCGGCTTCATCTGGAATAGTGCCCTGGAGACCAAAGGGGTCCTGGAGGCCCTAAACAAGGTGCAGGGCCGTGCTTGTCGAGCCATCATGAGTGCGGCACCCTCCACTCCCTTCGCTGGCATGAATGCCTTCC
Organism: Macrostomum hystrix; assembly: GCA_950097015.1. NCBI lineage: Eukaryota > Metazoa > Platyhelminthes > Macrostomidae > Macrostomum > Macrostomum hystrix. Next base: position 22,155,448 of record CATNEN010000001.1, read on the forward strand.
TGGACCTTCCCCCTTTAGATCTTTTTATCAAGGGGGAAGCGATGAAGACGGCTCGTCGTCTTCTGGACGCGGGCATCTCCATCCGGAAGCAACTTGCCTTCAGCAAGCGGAACCTCCAGCCCCATGGCGACCTCAGCCTACGGGACCTGGACGCAGCAGGTCTCAAAATTCTCTCAGACGGAATCCCGTCGACGCTGTGCCCACCGCTCAAATTCAAATCCAGCATTCCGCCTCGCCAGGAAGTACGTGACCACGGCCAACCCCGTGAAATTCACTGCTTCACCGACGGATCGCAAATCAACTCGGTCTCTGGTTTCGGCTACTGCATTATGTCCGGAGGGAAACTGTGGCGACCTTCTCCCAGCACACCGGCATAAACTCTACCGTTTTCCAGAACGAAGTTCTCGCCATCAGCTCCTGCGCCCTGGAGCTGATCAACCAAAACGTCCACGGAGCAGAAATCTTCCTCCACTCGGACAGCCAGGCGACGATCCATGCCCTTGGACGCACGCACACCTGCTCGCGCACAGTCCTCGACTGCGTCGCGCAACTCAACCGCTTAGGGACCCACAACAAGGTGTCCCAAAGGTGGATTCCAGGGCACTCTGGCCGCCCTGGTAACGAATTGGCCGACAGCCTCGCCAAGGCCGGTTCGACGGGTTCGCTTTTTGGCCCCGTGCCTGCGGTCTCCACCCCTACCGCCGTCGTCAACACTCGGATTAACCAGTGGGTGACCTCAAAGCACAAGGACAAATGGATCAATACCGCCGATTGTCGGCAGTCTCGCGCTGCTGTCCCTTGTCCCTCCACTGCCCTTCGCAAAGCCTTGCTTGGACTGAACCGCAAGGACATCAGGGCAGTTACCATGGCCCTCTCTGGCCATGGCTGTTTCGCCAGGCACCGCTTCCTGCAAGGCAAAATCCGCAGTGAGGAATGCCCCTTCTGCCTCTCCTATTTTGAGGATGCAGAGCATTTTATTTGCGACTGCCCCGCCTTCACTCAGGACAGGCTCACCTATCTCGGCCCAAACCCGGATCTACCCGACGTTTTCAGGCCTGAGAACATCTGCCAGCTTCTTCTTCTTCTTCTTCTTCGGGTGTGCGCGGGCCAGGGCCCATGACACCGGGCATCAGATGATGCCCGCCTTCCCAAGCAGGGCCAGCACGGAAGCACAGCATTCAAAGACCGCAGCGGGCTCCGGGCAGGGGCCCCAGAGGCGGCAGCGGTGGGCGGTCAGGGCGGGGCAGGCGAGGAGCACGTGGGCCGCCGTCTCGTCGCCCTCGCCACAGAGTCGACAGGTGGGGGCCACCGGGGCGCCAATCGCGGCCTGGAAGCCCCGGAGGGCATGGCAGCGGTCGGCGCGCAGCTGGCAGATCAGCCGCTCGTGCCGCCGCGAGAGGTCAGTCGGCGGAGGAGGCGGCAGGTGGCCCGAGGTGCAGGCGGCGTGCCAGGGCAGCGAGCTCGTGCCCGCAGCGTCGGCGGCCGCCGCGCGGTACAGCTGGTGCCAGCGGGCAAGGCAGTGGCGGCGAATGGCGGCCTGGGCCGCAGCCAGCGGGATGTGGGCCTCAGCCTGCGGCAGCGCGGAGCCGCGCTTGGCAATGGCATCGACCGCCTCGTTGCCAGGGATGCCCGCGTGGCCCGGGACCCACTGCAGGTGGACAGCGACGCCTCCGGCTGCGAGGTGGGAGAGGCTGGCCCAGATGGCATCGGCAGTGGTGACGCCCGTCGAGCCGGGGCCGGACTCGAGCGCAGCCAGCGCACTCAGGGAGTCCGAGCACACGCGGACCGGCGACAGCTCGGCCGGGTCCGGTGCCGCCAACACCCACTGGAGGGCCTCGGCGATGGCCACCAGCTCAGCGTGGAAGCTGGACGTCACGTGACCGGCTGGGACGCACAGTGCCGTGTCGGGCTCGACCAGGGCGCCGCTGCCGCCGGCCGAGACGCCATCCTTTGCCGCTCCGTCGGTCCAGATGGCCGTGCGGGCGGGCGGCAGGCCTGCCAGCGTTAGCTCAGCCGCCGCTCTCCGTGCCTCAGGCGGATCGCACCGGGAGGAGGGGGCGGACAGCTGCAGACCAAAGGTGACGGTGTCCAGGTTGGTCCAGGGAGGCGTCGCGGGGACAGCGCAAACGGGCTCGCGCGGGTAGCCGCTCAGGCCCGCGTCGGTGCTGACTCTGGTCGCCGTTTCCCGCCAGCCTCGGGCGCTCTGGAGGCGGCGGCGTGGGCCCTCGGCGGCCGCGCAGGCGAGCAGCGGGTTGTCGGGCGGGAGCCTGAGGGCGCGCTCGAGGAGAAGGCCGGCGTGCATCTCGGCGCGGACCGCCATCGGGGGCAGGCCGGCCTCTCGTTCTAGCACCTCCGACCTGGTGTTCCGAGGGCACCCGGTGATGACGCGCGCGCACAGGCGCTGGGCTCGGTCCAGCTGCTCAATGGCCGTCTTGCAGGCCGACGGCATCCAGGCGCCGGCCGCGTACTCCAGCACCGGCCGCACGTAGGCAGTGTAGAGCCGGCGCACGTCGGTCTGCTTGGCGCCCCAGCTGCTACCGGAGAGCGCGGCCAGGACGCCGCACCGGGCGCGGGCGCGGCCTGCGACGTTGGCGGCGTGTGCGGTGAAGCTCAGCAGGCGGTCCAGGATGACGCCGAGAAACCGGGGCTGGCGGTCCGTCGCGAGGGGGGCGTCGTTCAGCTGCAGCCGCAGCTCCCGGCTGGCCTCACCTGCGGTGGTGGAAAACAGGGATGCGGCGCACTTCTCCGGCGCCAGCTGCAGCCGCCACTTGTTTGCCCACTCGGCCGTCGCATCGATGGCCCGCTGCGCTTTCGCCTCGGCCTCCTCCACAGTCAGGCCTTGCACTGCAATGGCCAGGTCGTCCGCGTAGAGGAGCGGCGTGCAGTCGGGCGGCAGCTGGTCCGGCAGGTCGTTAATGAAAAGCGCGAAGAGCAGCGGGGCAAGAACGCTCCCCTGTGGTAAGCCCTCGCGGAAGAGCCGCCAGCTGCTCGTCGCGCCGTCGACCCTGACGGCGGCCCTTCGGTCGGCCAGGAAGCTGCTGAGCCAGCGGACCCCGGCAGCCGGGATGCCCGCGGCGTGGAGCTTGTGCAGCAGGCCCTGCTTCCAGACGGTGTCGTACGCCCTGCGGAAGTCGAACAGAACGACGACAGTCCGCCGGGCAGGGCTGGCCTGGTGACCATCACTGATGAGCTGGGTGAGCCTGGCGATCTGGTCCTCGGTGCAGCGCCGCTTGCGGAAGCCGGCCTGAGCCGGGTGCAGCAGCTGCCGGGACTCGGCCCACCAGTAGAGCCGCGCTTGGACCAGGCGCTCGGCCAGCTTGGCCATGGCGGAGGTCAGGGCGATCGGCCGGTAGGAGCCAATCACGTCGGCCGGCTTGCCCTTCTTCAGGATCGGCACGACGTGGGCGCGTCGCCACGCAGACGGGACCTCCCCCTTTGCCCAGGACTGGTTGATCACGTACAGAGCCGCCCGGCGACCGGCGGGGCCGAGGTGCTGCAGGTGCTCGGCACAGATGCCGTCTGGTCCTGGGGCTTTCCTGGCCGGGAGGGAGCGAAGGACTCTGTCCAGCTCGCGAGACGAGAATTGCTTGCTAAAGTCTCCTGCCTCCGGGCTGTCAGCTTGTGCGGCGGCGCGGCTGCGGTGGTTCTCGCGGCGGAGGATGCGCGTCCTGCGGTCTTGCGGAAGGCGGCTCACGGCGGCGTACTCCTTGGCGTAAGCCTCGGCGATGTCCTTTGGTCGGACGTAGAGCTTCTGGCCCACACGGAGCGCTGCATCCCGCTGCAGGTTGTTGCTTCTGCCGTCAAGGGAGCGAACGACTCTCCAGATCTTTGAGTGGTCTGTGTCCGCTGCCACCTCGCCGGCGAAGGCCCTCCAGCTGTCGCGCTTGGCGTCGGCGATGATCTTCTTGGCGTCTGCGCTGGCCTTGTTCCAGGCCGGCCGCTCGTTCGGATCGGCAGCGGCGGCGGCCCGCGCGGCCCGACGGCTCTTCACGGCGTCCTCGACCTCCGGGGTCCACCAGGCCTTCGGGGACGGCCGGGCCCCTCGCGGGATGAACGCCTTGTCGGCCGTCATGATGGCCTCGGTCAGCAGCCGGTTGGCTTCGGTGGCCGTCGCGGGCGGCAGGGCGTCCCAGCCAGCCAGGGCCTCCTCGGTCTGCGCGCGGAAGCCGGCCCAGTCCGCTTTGGCCCAGGCCCGCCGGGCGGCGCCCGCTCTCTTGGCTGCGCCTCGGCTGCCATGAATGATGACGCTGATCGGCAGGTGGTCCGATCCGACGTCCCTCCGCACCTGCCACTCAGCCCGGCTGGCGAGCGACTTGTGGCACAGGCTGACGTCGGGCGCCGTCTGCCGAGCATCGGCGCGGCGCGGCATGTGGGTGTGGCTGCCGTCATTCAGGATGCGCATGCCGGAAATAACGGACCATTCAAAGGCGGCCGTGCCCAGGTCCGTCTCTTCCGATTCGGGGTCCCAGGCCGGGTGGTGCGCGTTGAGGTCCCCCAGGATCACCGTGCTGGCACCTGACGGGAGCCACTGGGGGTTGAAACGCTGCACGCGGTCGTCGCCTTCGGCGTTTCTGATGGGCGGCACGTACAGGCAGTGAATGTCCAGGCTCTCGACCGTCTTCTCAGATGGGAAAACCCGGATGCCGGCCCACTCGGTGGAGACGTCCTCGGGGGCGCAGGGCCGCTCATGCAGCACCTCGTAGCGCAGCCCCTCGCGGATAAGGATCGCGACCCCTCCGCCGCGGGTGGGGCCACCTGAGCGCCGGCCGCTCTGTCTGTGGCGCCAGACTGATTGAAGCCCGGCAGGCGTGGTTCCCTTCCTTCGGCGGTGTGGGTCTCTTGAAGACAGGCCACGTCAACGCGCAGGTCTTGGCAACGACGCCCTCTGCGTTGAGTTGCAGGAGGTGCAGGCTGCTGGGGGCCTGAGCGCGCGCGGACCGACGGTCGGGCTGGCGCTTCGCGCCGCCGGGGGCCCGCCGTTGAGGCTCGGCAGGCTGCGTCGGCAGTTGGTCAGTCATTTAGGACCGGTTCGGACCGCCAGATGCTTGTTGGGCGGTGAGATAGGGCTGTGCTGTGCTGTGCTTTGCTGGGCTTTGGGAGGGCCCGTTTGATGGCCTGCATTTCGTAGGACTTGCGTCCTCCGGGGGGCACCTCGTGGAGGCGCAGGCCATTGCCCCCCACATCTGCCAGCTCGTCCGATACCTGAGGGCCACCGGGCGAGCAACCCTCCACCTCCTGGACTCTCCGGAGGAGGACCGCGCTGCGGACGCCGGCACCACCGGATCCCCATTTGGGGAAGGGACAGAGGAAGGAAAGGAGAATTTAAAGCCCTGACAAAATTACAAATTTTAAGTCCATTGGTGCTATTATGAAACCTTGTCACCAATTAAAATTACCTATTATCAAAGTTTAAACATTCGAAATTAATATTTAATGACCTTTAACGTAGTATTACGTTTCGTAAATTCAAAATAATAACAAAAATATTATTTTTTACTTGCAATAGGTAACTTGCTGGTCTGAGCAAATAAGTATAAGTTATCACCCACTTTTTTTATTTATTTTGGTCGGGAACGGCTGAGGACTCGTTTATTGGCCGAGGTGTCCTAGGAAATCACTATGAAAGTTTTCCCTGTGAATTTGAACAGACTGTGTCTTTGAGCTCAGAGAACAGATTTGCAGTACAACACTTCTCTTTTTTGTTGCAATGCCTACTTCGCTGTATTCCGGGTCACGTATAAGCTTTGATATAATGGAGTCTGGGCGATGAGATAGGCATGACCAGAACTGGAGGCTTCTTTTCTGTATATCATATAATAGAGGCAGTCTACCAAGTTCTGATCGGGCCCCATTGCTGTCAGTATTTTGACTGAGCTGTAGTATTGCCTTGCAGTTCCTAAAGTTAATTCTCTCTATTAAGCCCCGATCCCAGGGTCCCCAGTTCCAAGAAACAAAGGTGCCCCAGGCCTCTGGGGCATACAGGACTATGCTTTCAAACATGGCTGTGCAGAACAGCATTAGCTGCTTAAATTTGACGCTTCGGAATCCTGCCAACTTCCTAAGAAAAATTATTGGGTAGTCACACTTTTTGCTAACTTCTATGGCGTGGGTATCGACTGTCCCCTTCGAGTTCATGTTAAATCCCAGGTATTTCCACTCTTGAACTGGTTCCCCAGTCGACACTGCATTATCAAATTATTTGCCCTTTTTGTTGGGGAGTCACATTGCCAAAGCTTCGTTTTTGTAATATTTATTTCGTTTTTTGAAGCAAAAATCTGCTCCTTTGTCTAGACCCTTTTGTAGTTCTGTTAGATCTTCGCCGAAAATAACTAGGCCATCACAATAGAGTAAGTAGTTGATTTCTTCATTCATTATATCGGTGTTGATGTGGAATGACTCATTTAACATAGCACTCAATGGGCCTATGCATAGGGAAAATGGTAGCTGCGACAAGGGACAACCTTGTCTCACGCCATTTGTGATTGGACGGGCCTTTGTTGCTGTACTTTCCTATGTCCTTATCTGGAAATTTCCTTTTGTGCATATGCTCTGAATCATTTTCATGATTGACGGGTTCACATAAAGATCTTTTTGTCATTTGATCAAGGTCGAGTGGTTAACCATATCAGAGGCACTTTTAAGATAGAAAAATACTAGATGAAAGGCATTTTCTTTCGTCTTTTGCTCTGAATCAGTGTGAGCAGGGTGGCAATGTGGTCCGAAGTTCTATGACCTTTTTTGCTTTCGATTTGATTAGAAGACAATAATAAAAATTTAAATTTGGTCATCGAGTTTGCCGTAGATAATTGATGCGAACAAACGTGTTATCGCAGGTAGCACACTGATGGGCCTATAGTTTTCGGGGTCGATCGTTTCTGGGTCCTCTTTTGTAAATCGGGGTTGCTAACGCGACAGACCACGGCTGAGGTGTATAACCGAGTCTAAGTATTGCGTTGGATAGCTTAAGCAGCACGGGTTTTATTACTGCAATTGCATACAAAATGTGCTCGTCAGCTATCCCATCTATTCCTGCAGCCTTTCTTTTCTTTAGTTTTTTAACCGCCTTATCAATATCCTCAGCACTTATTGTTTCTATCGCCTGATTCCCTCCCGGACACTGATGTTGAAGACCAGCTGACCTCATTAATAATACAATACAATTCGGCCTCGCTGCTTCTAGGCAACACAAAACGCGCTACTTTCTTTCCAAAATTGACTCCGCATAAGGAATCTACAACCAGTGTTTGATATAAATGCTCTAAGAATACACCATTGCTAACTCTTGCTATTATCCTTAGCAGCTGCACAAGTCATTGCAAGTAAAATATGTTCTCTTACTTTTCATTCGGAGCTGTCGCATTTTTCAGAAGTTTCTGAGCACTCAGCTGTCCATTGTGCTCAGCGACTTGCCCAGGCCGCTCACCCTCCAGGTTTGTGGCTTGGAGACTGGCTCCGTGATTCAGAAGATGCTTGATCACCTGGTTATTGCCAGAAGCGGCTGCAAGGTGCAGGGAGGTGTTTCCATCCAGGTCTACGAGCCCATGCTTGGCCCCCAGTCTGAGCAGCAGTTGAGCACACTCTGCATGCTCATCTGTCGGATCGCAGCATCCGATGGCGGCCCACATGAGCGGAGTTCTGCAGTCCCAGTCTCTGAGGTCGCAGTTTTGGTTGTTAACCTCTCCGTCTAGTTGCTTCACATCGCCCTGAGAAGCCAGCTCGCCAAGTCGGACGGCGGTCTGAAATTCGTTATTTTTTATTGATATTCTTTCAGCTGCATAATAGAGCACGCCACAATAAACTTACCAGGACTTCGCTTTCTGTCTGGTTGAACTTCCATCTGGAAATAATATTTGAAACCACATTTGAGTAAATGTGTGCAATTAGTAAGTCTCAAAAGTACTTATATGGTACATTCCAACTGCCTCTTTCGCCATCCACTCACCGAATCAAAGCGCTGCAGATTCGTGTAGCGTCTAGTTTCCACGCCGTCCAATAGTACTTGGAGAAGTGTTGATCCGATAGACACTCGGATTCAGCCTTGAGAAGCAGTTCCACCAGTTCAATATTCTCAATACCAATGGCCTTAGCGAGTTCAATGCAACTTCCATCTTTGTTCCTGGAGACCGCTGCTCCATTCCGTAAGAGCAGCTCTGCGATCGCTACATTTTCCTCATCCACAGCGAGCTGCAACGGCGTCCTGTCCTCACAGTCTCTGCAGTTGGGATCTGCTTCGGTCTCAGTCAGCAGCTGCTGTACCAGCGGTGTGTTGCCAGACAGAACTGCGCAGTGCAAAACCGTGTGTCGGAGAGAATCAGCGCTTCGAACATCAGCTCCTTTGTCGATCAAAATGTGAGCACACTCGGCATGTGACTCGCTGCCCTGAGCAAAGTCTTCCAGCGAAGCAGCTGCAGCACACAGCAGAGCAGTGCGATGAGGGAGATCAACTTGCCTCTCATCCACTGATGATGGGCTTGAACCCGCGATTCGAGCCACCAACGCTGCGTTCCCGTCCGCTGCCGCCTGGTGCAGAGAGACTGGTGCCGTCTGAAAATGCATTTGAGAAATTGAAATCAGCTTGAAGTGTGTAAGAAACGGAGGACTTGCTGCCATTCTGACGTCACTCACCAAGGGTGTTAAACTTGGTGTCGCCCGTTCATATGCAGAACTTCGCAACTCCCTGTAAGGAGGTTAGTCGTTTATTTGTTCATGCTTTAAAAATAACAAGTTTTTAGATATACGCTCGAAGATGAAACATGATTAGTGCGTACCGTCTTTCCACGATGTCCAGCCAACTTCCTGTCGTTCTGCACGGAACAGCCAGGCAAAAGAAGTGAATCGAGAAATTGTTGTCGTCCACCATTAACTTGAGTAGAAGTCGAACTGATGTCAGCAGAAGTTCATCGTCTTTATATTTCTCTGGGATGGGGTGCGCAGCCGTCAGCCGTGTTTTGAAACTGCTGTACTTGTCCTCACAGTCATCAAAGGCTGTCACTGTGACAGTTACGGACCCGCTGCTTGCTTCAAACTCAATCAGGCTTGTGTCGTGGTTCGGCAGTCTGTCGTGCTGGTGATCTGCGCCCTTTTCGCTCAGGTACCAGTTGCTCATGCCAAGTTCATCAAAGAGCACACAAATGTGGATTGGCGTTGAGTTGCGTGACGCCGAGGCCATCAACAGCTTTTGTAGTTCTTCCACAAACCGCAAGGGCTGCTCACCCTTCAAGTCAAACGGTAGCCAGCCTAGAGGACACTCGGCTCCATCGTTGACTCGAATGCACAGGCTTGAGCCCTCCTCGGAGGCGGTGAGGAGTTTAGCGTCCGCAACCCGCACGAGATGCAGCAGCAAAAAGGCGGAGGAGAGAAAGCCAGCGATTCGCTTTTGATTTGGCCGTCTCTCGAAATCGAACAAACTCTCTGCCAAGGCAAGGTCGCACTGAAGCCTCAGCTCCGAGATCTGGCAGCCTTTGAGGCAGTTGAAGGCCACTCGAAATAAGTCGTAAAGTAGAAACTGACGGTGCTCATCGTTGCTTGGCAAATTCAGAGGGCTCCCATTGTCTAGAATCCGGCAAACTACCGAGTGATAGGGCGACATCCATGTGAAGTCGGACTTGTGAGAAGAGCTTTTGGCTTCGTTGGGGTTCGAAATGGACAGGACAAGCTCGCACATTCGATCTGCCTCTGATGGCGATGATGGCAGCAGCTTCAGCAGTGGAGGCTCTCCGGGAATCCGAGGCAGCGGCAGATCAGCATTCCGATTAATGCGGCAGGTTTTGAGCAGCTCACTGAGGACACCACCGTATAAACTGAGCAGGGCCATGCTGTGGTGTTTAATGCGGAGCGAAGCAGCTTTGCAGTTTTTTCTCTAGAGCTTTCACGCGTAGTTTTGATAAGAAATAAAATGGAATGAAAAAATGCTCGTATGTTTCTGCTGACAGTCACAAAGCTTTTTTCAGGAAAAAAGGATGACACAGTTCTTGTGGCTTGGCTTTTATGGCATCGTAATTCAGGCCTTTCTCAACGACTCAGACCGAGTGATTATGCAACAATGGATAGCTCGCATGTTGGAGAGAAAGGATGGATGAAATGTCTCCAACGAAACTTTCCCTGACTGCCTTATAATTATCCCAGTTGCACCGGAATAGAAAATGTACTTCATTTTCGATCCCGACTTTGCACTTCGGGCAAATTCTGTTTCCATAAGGGATTTTCGGGTGAACAGAACGCAGAGTTTCGCAGGCCAGTCTGTGATTTCCTAAACGAAAATCTGACAGTATGCGCCTGTGTTCCGGATTTGAAACATTTTATAGATTTTTTTCACGTCAAAAATCCACTTGAAACTGCAGTAGAAATGGCTGAGCTTTGTAGAATTTTGCACCTTGTCTGCAGTGTCCTAGGAAATCACTATGAAAGTTTTCCCTGTGAATTTGAACAGACTGTGTCTTTGAGCTCAGAGAACAGATTTGCAGTACAACACTTCTCTTTTTTGTTGCAATGCCTACTTCGCTGTATTCCGGGTCACGTATAAGCTTTGATATAATGGAGTCTGGGCGATGAGATAGGCATGACCAGAACTGGAGGCTTCTTTTCTGTATATCATATAATAGAGGCAGTCTACCAAGTTCTGATCGGGCCCCATTGCTGTCAGTATTTTGACTGAGCTGTAGTATTGCCTGGCAGTTCCTAAAGTTAATTCTCTCTATTAAGCCCCGATCCCAGGGTCCCCAGTTCCAAGAAACAAAGGTGCCCCAGGCCTCTGGGGCATACAGGACTATGCTTTCAAACATGGCTGTGCAGAACAGCATTAGCTGCTTAAATTTGACGCTTCGGAATCCTGCCAACTTCCTAAGAAAAATTATTGGGTAGTCACACTTTTTGCTAACTTCTATGGCGTGGGTATCGACTGTCCCCTTCGAGTTCATGTTAAATCCCAGGTATTTCCACTCTTGAACTGGTTCCCCAGTCGACACTGCATTATCAAATTATTTGCCCTTTTTGTTGGGGAGTCACATTGCCAAAGCTTCGTTTTTGTAATATTTATTTCGTTTTTTGAAGCAAAAATCTGCTCCTTTGTCTAGACCCTTTTGTAGTTCTGTTAGATCTTCGCCGAAAATAACTAGGCCATCACAATAGAGTAAGTAGTTGATTTCTTCATTCATTATATCGGTGTTGATGTGGAATGACTCATTTAACATAGCACTCAATGGGCCTATGCATAGGGAAAATGGTAGCTGCGACAAGGGACAACCTTGTCTCACGCCATTTGTGATTGGACGGGCCTTTGTTGCTGTACTTTCCTATGTCCTTATCTGGAAATTTCCTTTTGTGCATATGCTCTGAATCATTTTCATGATTGACGGGTTCACATAAAGATCTTTTTGTCATTTGATCAAGGTCGAGTGGTTAACCATATCAGAGGCACTTTTAAGATAGAAAAATACTAGATGAAAGGCATTTTCTTTCGTCTTTTGCTCTGAATCAGTGTGAGCAGGGTGGCAATGTGGTCCGAAGTTCTATGACCTTTTTTGCTTTCGATTTGATTAGAAGACAATAATAAAAATTTAAATTTGGTCATCGAGTTTGCCGTAGATAATTGATGCGAACAAACGTGTTATCGCAGGTAGCACACTGATGGGCCTATAGTTTTCGGGGTCGATCGTTTCTGGGTCCTCTTTTGTAAATCGGGGTTGCTAACGCGACAGACCACGGCTGAGGTGTATAACCGAGTCTAAGTATTGCGTTGGATAGCTTAAGCAGCACGGGTTTTATTACTGCAATTGCATACAAAATGTGCTCGTCAGCTATCCCATCTATTCCTGCAGCCTTTCTTTTCTTTAGTTTTTTAACCGCCTTATCAATATCCTCAGCACTTATTGTTTCTATCGCCTGATTCCCTCCCGGACACTGATGTTGAAGACCAGCTGACCTCATTAATAATACAATACAATTCGGCCTCGCTGCTTCTAGGCAACACAAAACGCGCTACTTTCTTTCCAAAATTGACTCCGCATAAGGAATCTACAACCAGTGTTTGATATAAATGCTCTAAGAATACACCATTGCTAACTCTTGCTATTATCCTTAGCAGCTGCACAAGTCATTGCAAGTAAAATATGTTCTCTTACTTTTCATTCGGAGCTGTCGCATTTTTTAGAAGTTTCTGAGCACTCAGCTGTCCATTGTGCTCAGCGACTTGCCCAGGCCGCTCACCCTCCAGGTTTGTGGCTTGGAGACTGGCTCCGTGATTCAGAAGATGCTTGATCACCTGGTTATTGCCAGAAGCGGCTGCAAGGTGCAGGGAGGTGTTTCCATCCAGGTCTACGAGCCCATGCTTGGCCCCCAGTCTGAGCAGCAGTTGAGCACACTCTGCATGCTCATCTGTCGGATCGCAGCATCCGATGGCGGCCCACATGAGCGGAGTTCTGCAGTCCCAGTCTCTGAGGTCGCAGTTTTGGTTGTTAACCTCTCCGTCTAGTTGCTTCACATCGCCCTGAGAAGCCAGCTCGCCAAGTCGGACGGCGGTCTGAAATTCGTTATTTTTTATTGATATTCTTTCAGCTGCATAATAGAGCACGCCACAATAAACTTACCAGGACTTCGCTTTCTGTCTGGTTGAACTTCCATCTGGAAATAATATTTGAAACCACATTTGAGTAAATGTGTGCAACTAGTAAGTCTCAAAAGTACTTATATGGTACATTCCAACTGCCTTTTTCGCCATCCACTCACCGAATCAAAGCGCTGCAGATTCGTGTAGCGTCTAGTTTCCACGCCGTCCAATAGTACTTGGAGAAGTGTTGATCCGATAGACACTCGGATTCAGCCTTGAGAAGCAGTTCCACCAGTTCAATATTCTCAATACCAATGGCCTTAGCGAGTTCAATGCAACTTCCATCTTTGTTCCTGGAGACCGCTGCTCCATTCCGCAAGAGCAGCTCTGCGATCGCTACATTTTCCTCATCCACAGCGAGCTGCAACGGCGTCCTGTCCTCACAGTCTCTGCAGTTGGGATCTGCTTCGGTCTCAGTCAGCAGCTGCTGTACCAGCGGTGTGTTGCCAGACAGAACTGCGCAGTGCAAAACCGAGTGTCGGAGAGAATCAGCGCTTCGAACATCAGCTCCTTTGTCGATCAAAATGTGAGCACACTCGGCATGTGACTCGCTGCCCTGAGCAAAGTCTTCCAGCGAAGCAGCTGCAGCACACAGCAGAGCAGTGCGATGAGGGAGATCAACTTGCCTCTCATCCACTGATGATGGGCTTGAACCCGCGATTCGAGCCACCAACGCTGCGTTCCCGTCCGCTGCCGCCTGGTGCAGAGAGACTGGTGCCGTCTGAAAATGCATTTGAGAAATTGAAATCAGCTTGAAGTGTGTAAGAAACGGAGGACTTGCTGCCATTCTGACGTCACTCACCAAGGGTGTTAAACTTGGTGTCGCCCGTTCATATGCAGAACTTCGCAACTCCCTGTAAGGAGGTTAGTCGTTTATTTGTTCATGCTTTAAAAATAACAAGTTTTTAGATATACGCTCGTAGATGAAACATGATTAGTGCGTACCGTCTTTCCACGATGTCCAGCCAACTTCCTGTCGTTCTGCACGGAACAGCCAGGCAAAAGAAGTGAATCGAGAAATTGTTGTCGTCCACCATTAACTTGAGTAGAAGTCGAACTGATGTCAGCAGAAGTTCATCGTCTTTATATTTCTCTGGGATGGGGTGCGCAGCCGTCAGCCGTGTTTTGAAACTGCTGTACTTGTCCTCACAGTCATCAAAGGCTGTCACTGTGACAGTTACGGACCCGCTGCTTGCTTCAAACTCAATCAGGCTTGTGTCGTGGTTCGGCAGTCTGTCGTGCTGGTGATCTGCGCCCTTTTCGCTCAGGTACCAGTTGCTCATGCCAAGTTCATCAAAGAGCACACAAATGTGGATTGGCGTTGAGTTGCGTGACGCCGAGGCCATCAACAGCTTTTGTAGTTCTTCCACAAACCGCAAGGGCTGCTCACCCTTCAAGTCAAACGGTAGCCAGCCTAGAGGACACTCGGCTCCATCGTTGACTCGAATGCACAGGCTTGAGCCCTCCTCGGAGGCGGTGAGGAGTTTAGCGTCCGCAACCCGCACGAGATGCAGCAGCAAAAAGGCGGAGGAGAGAAAGCCAGCGATTCGCTTTTGATTTGGCCGTCTCTCGAAATCGAACAAACTCTCTGCCAAGGCAAGGTCGCACTGAAGCCTCAGCTCCGAGATCTGGCAGCCTTTGAGGCAGTTGAAGGCCACTCGAAATAAGTCGTAAAGTAGAAACTGACGGTGCTCATCGTTGCTTGGCAAATTCAGAGGGCTCCCATTGTCTAGAATCCGGCAAACTACCGAGTGATAGGGCGACATCCATGTGAAGTCGGACTTGTGAGAAGAGCTCTTGGCTTCGTTGGGGTTCGAAATGGACAGGACAAGCTCGCACATTCGATCTGCCTCTGATGGCGATGATGGCAGCAGCTTCAGCAGTGGAGGCTCTCCGGGAATCCGAGGCAGCGGCAGATCAGCATTCCGATTAATGCGGCAGGTTTTGAGCAGCTCACTGAGGACACCACCGTATAAACTGAGCAGGGCCATGCTGTGGTGTTTAATGCGGAGCGAAGCAGCTTTGCAGTTTTTTCTCTAGAGCTTTCACGCGTAGTTTTGATAAGAAATAAAATGGAATGAAAAAATGCTCGTATGTTTCTGCTGACAGTCACAAAGCTTTTTTCAGGAAAAAAGGATGACACAGTTCTTGTGGCTTGGCTTTTATGGCATCGTAATTCAGGCCTTTCTCAACGACTCAGACCGAGTGATTATGCAACAATGGATAGCTCGCATGTTGGAGAGAAAGGATGGATGAAATGTCTCCAACGAAACTTTCCCTGACTGCCTTATAATTATCCCAGTTGCACCGGAATAGAAAATGTACTTCATTTTCGATCCCGACTTTGCACTTCGGGCAAATTCTGTTTCCATAAGGGATTTTCGGGTGAACAGAACGCAGAGTTTCGCAGGCCAGTCTGTGATTTCCTAAACGAAAATCTGACAGTATGCGCCTGTGTTCCGGATTTGAAACATTTTATAGATTTTTTTCACGTCAAAAATCCACTTGAAACTGCAGTAGAAATGGCTGAGCTTTGTAGAATTTTGCACCTTGTCTGCAGTGTCCTAGGAAATCACTATGAAAGTTTTCCCTGTGAATTTGAACAGACTGTGTCTTTGAGCTCAGAGAACAGATTTGCAGTACAACACTTCTCTTTTTTGTTGCAATGCCTACTTCGCTGTATTCCGGGTCACGTATAAGCTTTGATATAATGGAGTCTGGGCGATGAGATAGGCATGACCAGAACTGGAGGCTTCTTTTCTGTATATCATATAATAGAGGCAGTCTACCAAGTTCTGATCGGGCCCCATTGCTGTCAGTATTTTGACTGAGCTGTAGTATTGCCTTGCAGTTCCTAAAGTTAATTCTCTCTATTAAGCCCCGATCCCAGGGTCCCCAGTTCCAAGAAACAAAGGTGCCCCAGGCCTCTGGGGCATACAGGACTATGCTTTCAAACATGGCTGTGCAGAACAGCATTAGCTGCTTAAATTTGACGCTTCGGAATCCTGCCAACTTCCTAAGAAAAATTATTGGGTAGTCACACTTTTTGCTAACTTCTATGGCGTGGGTATCGACTGTCCCCTTCGAGTTCATGTTAAATCCCAGGTATTTCCACTCTTGAACTGGTTCCCCAGTCGACACTGCATTATCAAATTATTTGCCCTTTTTGTTGGGGAGTCACATTGCCAAAGCTTCGTTTTTGTAATATTTATTTCGTTTTTTGAAGCAAAAATCTGCTCCTTTGTCTAGACCCTTTTGTAGTTCTGTTAGATCTTCGCCGAAAATAACTAGGCCATCACAATAGAGTAAGTAGTTGATTTCTTCATTCATTATATCGGTGTTGATGTGGAATGACTCATTTAACATAGCACTCAATGGGCCTATGCATAGGGAAAATGGTAGCTGCGACAAGGGACAACCTTGTCTCACGCCATTTGTGATTGGACGGGCCTTTGTTGCTGTACTTTCCTATGTCCTTATCTGGAAATTTCCTTTTGTGCATATGCTCTGAATCATTTTCATGATTGACGGGTTCACATAAAGATCTTTTTGTCATTTGATCAAGGTCGAGTGGTTAACCATATCAGAGGCACTTTTAAGATAGAAAAATACTAGATGAAAGGCATTTTCTTTCGTCTTTTGCTCTGAATCAGTGTGAGCAGGGTGGCAATGTGGTCCGAAGTTCTATGACCTTTTTTGCTTTCGATTTGATTAGAAGACAATAATAAAAATTTAAATTTGGTCATCGAGTTTGCCGTAGATAATTGATGCGAACAAACGTGTTATCGCAGGTAGCACACTGATGGGCCTATAGTTTTCGGGGTCGATCGTTTCTGGGTCCTCTTTTGTAAATCGGGGTTGCTAACGCGACAGACCACGGCTGAGGTGTATAACCGAGTCTAAGTATTGCGTTGGATAGCTTAAGCAGCACGGGTTTTATTACTGCAATTGCATACAAAATGTGCTCGTCAGCTATCCCATCTATTCCTGCAGCCTTTCTTTTCTTTAGTTTTTTAACCGCCTTATCAATATCCTCAGCACTTATTGTTTCTATCGCCTGATTCCCTCCCGGACACTGATGTTGAAGACCAGCTGACCTCATTAATAATACAATACAATTCGGCCTCGCTGCTTCTAGGCAACACAAAACGCGCTACTTTCTTTCCAAAATTGACTCCGCATAAGGAATCTACAACCAGTGTTTGATATAAATGCTCTAAGAATACACCATTGCTAACTCTTGCTATTATCCTTAGCAGCTGCACAAGTCATTGCAAGTAAAATATGTTCTCTTACTTTTCATTCGGAGCTGTCGCATTTTTTAGAAGTTTCTGA
This sequence comes from Macrostomum hystrix, assembly GCA_950097015.1. Classification (NCBI taxonomy): domain Eukaryota; kingdom Metazoa; phylum Platyhelminthes; family Macrostomidae; genus Macrostomum; species Macrostomum hystrix. The sequence continues at coordinate 22,172,387 of CATNEN010000001.1, forward strand.
GCACTCAGCTGTCCATTGTGCTCAGCGACTTGCCCAGGCCGCTCACCCTCCAGGTTTGTGGCTTGGAGACTGGCTCCGTGATTCAGAAGATGCTTGATCACCTGGTTATTGCCAGAAGCGGCTGCAAGGTGCAAGGAGGTGTTTCCATCCAGGTCTACGAGCCCATGCTTGGCCCCCAGTCTGAGCAGCAGTTGAGCACACTCTGCATGCTCATCTGTCGGATCGCAGCATCCGATGGCGGCCCACATGAGCGGAGTTCTGCAGTCCCAGTCTCTGAGGTCGCAGTTTTGGTTGTTAACCTCTCCGTCTAGTTGCTTCACATCGCCCTGAGAAGCCAGCTCGCCAAGTCGGACGGCGGTCTGAAATTCGTTATTTTTTATTGATATTCTTTCAGCTGCATAATAGAGCACGCCACAATAAACTTACCAGGACTTCGCTTTCTGTCTGGTTGAACTTCCATCTGGAAATAATATTTGAAACCACATTTGAGTAAATGTGTGCAACTAGTAAGTCTCAAAAGTACTTATATGGTACATTCCAACTGCCTTTTTCGCCATCCACTCACCGAATCAAAGCGCTGCAGATTCGTGTAGCGTCTAGTTTCCACGCCGTCCAATAGTACTTGGAGAAGTGTTGATCCGATAGACACTCGGATTCAGCCTTGAGAAGCAGTTCCACCAGTTCAATATTCTCAATACCAATGGCCTTAGCGAGTTCAATGCAACTTCCATCTTTGTTCCTGGAGACCGCTGCTCCATTCCGCAAGAGCAGCTCTGCGATCGCTACATTTTCCTCATCCACAGCGAGCTGCAACGGCGTCCTGTCCTCACAGTCTCTGCAGTTGGGATCTGCTTCGGTCTCAGTCAGCAGCTGCTGTACCAGCGGTGTGTTGCCAGACAGAACTGCGCAGTGCAAAACCGAGTGTCGGAGAGAATCAGCGCTTCGAACATCAGCTCCTTTGTCGATCAAAATGTGAGCACACTCGGCATGTGACTCGCTGCCCTGAGCAAAGTCTTCCAGCGAAGCAGCTGCAGCACACAGCAGAGCAGTGCGATGAGGGAGATCAACTTGCCTCTCATCCACTGATGATGGGCTTGAACCCGCGATTCGAGCCACCAACGCTGCGTTCCCGTCCGCTGCCGCCTGGTGCAGAGAGACTGGTGCCGTCTGAAAATGCATTTGAGAAATTGAAATCAGCTTGAAGTGTGTAAGAAACGGAGGACTTGCTGCCATTCTGACGTCACTCACCAAGGGTGTTAAACTTGGTGTCGCCCGTTCATATGCAGAACTTCGCAACTCCCTGTAAGGAGGTTAGTCGTTTATTTGTTCATGCTTTAAAAATAACAAGTTTTTAGATATACGCTCGAAGATGAAACATGATTAGTGCGTACCGTCTTTCCACGATGTCCAGCCAACTTCCTGTCGTTCTGCACGGAACAGCCAGGCAAAAGAAGTGAATCGAGAAATTGTTGTCGTCCACCATTAACTTGAGTAGAAGTCGAACTGATGTCAGCAGAAGTTCATCGTCTTTATATTTCTCTGGGATGGGGTGCGCAGCCGTCAGCCGTGTTTTGAAACTGCTGTACTTGTCCTCACAGTCATCAAAGGCTGTCACTGTGACAGTTACGGACCCGCTGCTTGCTTCAAACTCAATCAGGCTTGTGTCGTGGTTCGGCAGTCTGTCGTGCTGGTGATCTGCGCCCTTTTCGCTCAGGTACCAGTTGCTCATGCCAAGTTCATCAAAGAGCACACAAATGTGGATTGGCGTTGAGTTGCGTGACGCCGAGGCCATCAACAGCTTTTGTAGTTCTTCCACAAACCGCAAGGGCTGCTCACCCTTCAAGTCAAACGGTAGCCAGCCTAGAGGACACTCGGCTCCATCGTTGACTCGAATGCACAGGCTTGAGCCCTCCTCGGAGGCGGTGAGGAGTTTAGCGTCCGCAACCCGCACGAGATGCAGCAGCAAAAAGGCGGAGGAGAGAAAGCCAGCGATTCGCTTTTGATTTGGCCGTCTCTCGAAATCGAACAAACTCTCTGCCAAGGCAAGGTCGCACTGAAGCCTCAGCTCCGAGATCTGGCAGCCTTTGAGGCAGTTGAAGGCCACTCGAAATAAGTCGTAAAGTAGAAACTGACGGTGCTCATCGTTGCTTGGCAAATTCAGAGGGCTCCCATTGTCTAGAATCCGGCAAACTACCGAGTGATAGGGCGACATCCATGTGAAGTCGGACTTGTGAGAAGAGCTTTTGGCTTCGTTGGGGTTCGAAATGGACAGGACAAGCTCGCACATTCGATCTGCCTCTGATGGCGATGATGGCAGCAGCTTCAGCAGTGGAGGCTCTCCGGGAATCCGAGGCAGCGGCAGATCAGCATTCCGATTAATGCGGCAGGTTTTGAGCAGCTCACTGAGGACACCACCGTATAAACTGAGCAGGGCCATGCTGTGGTGTTTAATGCGGAGCGAAGCAGCTTTGCAGTTTTTTCTCTAGAGCTTTCACGCGTAGTTTTGATAAGAAATAAAATGGAATGAAAAAATGCTCGTATGTTTCTGCTGACAGTCACAAAGCTTTTTTCAGGAAAAAAGGATGACACAGTTCTTGTGGCTTGGCTTTTATGGCTTCGTAATTCAGGCCTTTCTCAACGACTCAGACCGAGTGAGTGCAGTGCAACAATGGATAGCTCGCATGTTGGAGAGTAAGAAGCTTCTCTGCATTTTAGCTGCATAACGATGGCATATGCCAGTGTGCATAGAATGTATTCATAGCTAAGCTATGCATTTTCCTTTTTGTGCTCGGGTCTTATGGTTAACTTAAGAGCGTACTGGTCGGTTGTATTGTGACCATGAGACTATTGTGCTAGTCTTTGACAACCCTCACGAGAAAATTCTTCTTGGATCGATGAAAAGAGAGAAAGAGAAAACTTCCAATGGGGTCGAAAATTGTCTGTCTCAAAGCAACAAAAGCAGCCATCCCACTGCGCGTCGATAGAATAAAAACGAAATTAAAACGTATTTAGTCTGAATACACAGAATGGCAGATAAGAAAATCATTGAATTTTTTTGCAGTGAGGTAGCTTTAAAAAGACAGCAAGTAATGGACTGGCGGCAGCCAAGGATAGAGGAGAGATTTAGCGAGGACCTTCTAAGAGACCTCGCCAACATCAGCGGCGAGCATGTGCCAGCAGTCCGGGAGATTTCCGCTCTGCTAACGGTTCTGACCTCGTGTGAGTCTGCTTTTAAAGAGAATTATAAAAGAGCATTTTCTCTTTTCCTAAGCAAAACATCCGTTGAAAGCATCGGTAGCGTGTCAAGGCCTGTCTTGCGTGACCATGAAAACCAGCCAGCTGCTCCTCAACCCGATGCTGCGAATCCACTGATTGACAAAGCTTGGCGTCTGACTGACCGAGCTGTGGTCGATGTTCCCAAATCATACTCAGAGGGCCTTGCCGCCGCTACCCTCTACTTGCTGCTCAGGGATGCTAGCCTCACCTTCATGGTCAGCGGCGGTGGTGGCAACCAGCGAGCGATTGAGATTCCGTGCCTGCTCGAGATGATTCGCCACAGTGAGAAGCAGGACACAGATAATGATTCGATTCTAAGCGAGTACCTGGCACTGGTTCACGTCAGCTTTCATCCCGAGTTCAATTTTCCCGGATGTGTTTACTGCCGCGAGAGCAAAAAGTGGGATATCCGCATTACCGTCCCTGGGCGTGGAGACGTCAAGGTGTCAGTGAAGAGCATAAATTTCGGGCCACCCGAGTACTTCAGCTGCTCTGAAAAGCACAGACTTATTATTAAGAAGCAGGAGGAAAGGGAAATTCGATTTGTGGACAGAATCGATGGCGAGAACATACTGCTGCACAACTGCCCGTGCGCCACCTGCATGAGCAACCCTGTGCGGAAGGTGACCAAGACAGATTCCAGCGCGCCACTGGAAGGGCTCGAAGGGGACTGTACAGAAAAGTTCAAACATGTCCTTCGTAGCCTGAAATTCGGAGTGGTCTACCTGGTTCACGCCAACCTGTACTTCGAGCTGCGCTACGCCCTGATGACATTCGACCAGCAGAAGTTCCGAGGCCGAAGGCTCCACCTGAGATACTTATTCTTGGAGACGCTGCTGCAGTGCGCTCAGCAGGACGGTGTCCCGGTGCACCAGAAAGTGAATGGAAGAGAGCAGATTCCGACACTCGTTGACAGAACCGGCGGCTGAACTCGACATTTGCCAACACTCAACTGGATTCAACCAAACTGGTGATGCTGACGGGATGACGTTCGACATAGCATCACATGACCGTGTCTTTTAGCTGTCTTCAAATCCACATTTTATTCAACTCTCATCAAAGTTAAAATTATTTCTTCTTGAACTTTAAATCGTAAGCTGCTAAATTTTTCACTTTTCAAACTGATTTTCAGTTTCTTACCAGAAATTATCAAATCTGTGCCTTTAGTGCATGAGCTAATTTTGCATAACTTTTATTGTCTAGCGGAAAACTTAGATAGTGGCTTTATGAATTTTCAATTTCGCGCCTGTAAAAGTACTTTCAGTTAGCTAATATATCTCTTATCGAGCATCAATTGATGTGATGAATATTTTTCAATTATCATGTATTCGTACGAGAATATTAATTAATAATGTTCAGAAGTACATCCGTGTTAAAAATGTAAGTTTTAATACAAATAAAATTACCAGCCATCCGAAAGCATATTGCCTCTATTAAAAATTCAAAAGAAAAATTTTTTTCCACTTGCATATGGGTCTCTGATGTGGTCAGGATCCATCTGCATGCATGTCTGTGGGTTCTGCAGTCAGCTCAGCAATGCTTGAGCAGCAAGTCTCGTGCGCCGTTTATGATTAGCGAAATCAATGCATATTAATCTAAATTGGGCATCAATTGAGATCATTTTAAGTGTCAGTCTAGAAACCAAATAACCATGTAAAGGTCGACACAGAGCTCGAACAACCGCTTAACAAGTCTTTGTTTTGAAGGCATAAGTACAAGTGAGTCTGCATCGTCTCCTTGTAAACTTTTTTGTTTCGCTGCAGTTGACTCTGTTTGATTGTACTCGCGATCCTTGAGAAAATACTGCACATATTTGTACACCTGGTCTAGTAAGACTCTCTTGTAATTTCCACACAAGAGTGCGACCTGCTACGAGTATGTTCACAGAAGCATGCGTCTGGCAACCACGAAGTGCAAACCTAGACAGACAAACTGCATGCCACAGACAGACAAAGTGCATGCCCCAGACAGACAAACTGCATGCCCCAGACAGACAAAGTGCATGCCCCAGACAGTCAAAGTGCATGCCCCAGACAGTCAAAGTGCATGCCCCAGACAGACAAACTGCATGCCCCAGACAGACAAAGTGCATGCCACAGACAGACAAAGTGCATGCCACAGACAGACAAACTGCATGCCACAGACAGACAAACTGCATGCCACAGACAGACAAAGTGCATGCCACAGACAGACAAAGTGCATGCCACAGACAGACAAAGTGCATGCCACAGACAGACAAACTGCATGCCACAGACAGACAAAGTGCATGCCACAGACAGACAAAGTGCATGCCACAGACAGACAAAGTGCATGCCACAGACAGACAAAGTGCATGCCACAGACAGACAAACTGCATGCCACAGACAGACAAAGTGCATGCCACAGACAGACAAAGTGCATGCCACAGACAGACAAAGTGCATGCCACAGACAGACAAAGTGCATGCCACAGACAGACAAAGTGCATGCCACAGACAGACAAACTGCATGCCACAGACAGACAAAGTGCATGCCACAGACAGACAAAGTGCATGCCACAGACAGACAAAGTGCATGCCACAGACAGACAAAGTGCATGCCACAGACAGACAAACTGCATGCCACAGACAGACAAAGTGCAAACGGAGGTGTGGCAGAGCGCGTTTGCCTCTCGCACCAAAATTGCTGAGCTCGATTCCGCGGCGAGGCCACAGTTTATCTATTTGGAGCGCAGCTCCGGAAAGAAGGCTTGGAGGCTTGTTGTGCAATTTAAGCCCTTAGAGCCAACCTCCAATGCACAGCGAAAATGTACACTGCCTGACGATGAGAACATCAGGGCAGATGTAACACCTGTAGCTCTTCAATGTGGCCAACCTTCGCGTGGAGGAGAGTGGACAGGAAATTTCCTGGCAAAACAGTCACAAGGAAAAGACGTTTGGAAGGAGGCGAGTAGGAAACTCTAACCGACTTACCGGCCCTTTTCAGCAACGACATCTGGAGATGGCCGAACCGGATGTCGGGATGTCGGGATGTCGGGATAAATCAGGCTAAACCACCCCTCAGGGGTAAGAAGGAGAGCGTGGCGAGAAGGAGGACGTGCGTAAGACCCTGAGGGAGCCAAGCCGAAAGGCGATAACGGGCCACGGCCAAGAAGAAGATGTACACACCTGTGTGAGTGTATGCCTGCGTATGGTAACTGTGTGCGTGTGTGCTCAGGAGTCAGCGAATTGGGCAGAACTGCCTCCAGTAAAAATACAAATATTTTTATATTATGTTTTAGATACCACAGACAGACAAAGCTACATACCTACAGTTGCTATGAAATGGAAAGAACAAAAGCAAGGAACAGGCGCAGAAAAACATGTTTTTATGTCCAAACTTGTGCCACTGCAGAGTCGGTGTGACACAAGCGTGCCTGACCAAAGCCCTCATTCTGCTCTCTTCTGCCTCATCCGAGAGGTTGCGCGGACACGTGAAGCTTCTATTTAGTCTTTCTATTTGAATCCAATTTCCAGGCTTTGAGTGGCAAATTTAGTTAGAAAAAAGCACAGGGGAAAAAGAGTAGGAGGAGAAAACCGGACTGCGGCTGCTTGCACAGAAACAGGATCGGCGGGGCGGCAGCGCGGGGCCTGCAGGGGGGATTGAGGCGCGCCCTTCTCGGGCAACCGGGCAGCAATAAAAAATCACTCAGCAGTTCATCTTCGAGGCGGGACATTGTGCGGGGACGTGAGTTGAATTATCGGGGGAGGGGAATCGTTCAGATTTCAATTTTAAACACCGAGCTGCAAGATTGACCCGGCTTTAACAGACAAACAAACAACACTGATTATAACAAACGTGGCTTAAACAGAGTATTCATATAAGTTATATAAGCATTCCGTTGGGCTTGCAAACATAGCTAAACAAATAAGGTGACAGTTGGGACTCACAGAGAGGAATTGAAAGGGGAGAGGGATTAGGGGGAGCTAGTTAGAGAGAACAGACACGGTAGCGACCCGGCCGGCGCCCGCCGCTGCCCGCCTTAGCGATCCGTTCCCTGGTCTCTGTCAAGTTTGTTACATTCCGCGACCGCGGCCGCCTCGGTAGCCGCCGCTGGCGCCGCCGCGCTGCCAACCGCCGCCGTAGGGAGGTCGCTGCCAGCCGCCGCGGCCAATCTGCGGACCGTAGCCGCCGCCGCCATATCCGCCGTAGCCGCCGTAGCCGTAAGCGTCCTGCTGCTGATAGGGATTGTAGCCATAGGCCTGCTGCTGATACTGGTACTGTTGCTGCTGCTGCTGTCGCATGCGGATTCGCTGCATCTCCTCCCGGCTCAGGCCTTTGCGAACATCGACGCCGCAGTTCTTGACCCGGTGGGGCCGGTGCAGCACCGCCTTGTCCACGGAGTCGTAGTCGGAGAAGGTCACAAAGCCGAAGCCGCGACTGTCGCCGGTCTCCTTCACTCGGGCGATCTCGACCGACTCGATCTGGCCGAATTGGCCGAACTGTTCGCGAATCTCGTCCTCGGTGGCGTCCTTCGGCAGCGAGCCGACGAACAGCTTCGGTGTGGTGACGCGAAACTCCGGACGGTCGCCTTCGTCCCGCGGCATCGCCCGCTTCACTTCCACCTGCGAGACAAGTTCGGGATGGACGGTGAGAAAGATAGGCTTGGACAGCGAAGATCTGGGAACGTGGGGATTTTGTTGGGATAAATAACTGGGAGCCTGGGGATTTTGTTTGGATAAACAACTGGGAATGTGGGGATTTTGTTGGGATAAATAACTGGGAACGTGGGGATTTTGTTGGGAGAAATGATTATGAATGTGGGGATTTTGTTGGGATAAATAACTGGGAACGTGGAAATTTTGTTGAGATAAAATGTCGAGACTTGAATGATGGGGATTGTGGAATTTTGTTGACCGAAGTTATGAGATCGTTTGCCACAACTCGCCTCCTTTTCCTGAATAACATGAGGCCGCTTGGCCTGCACAGCGTTGACTGTCTCGGCCTCTTTGAAGGTAACAAAGCCGAAGCCCTTAGACCGCTGGGTGGCCGGGTTCTTGACGGCCACGCAGTCGACAACCTCACCGAACTTGGCAAAGTACTCGCGCAGTCCCTCTGTGCTCACGTCCGGGCTGAGGCCGCCGACGAAGATCTTGCGAAAGGCCTCGTCGCCGGGGTCTCGCGGCGCCAGCGCCGCCTGCCTGCCACCACCGTGAGCTCCGCCGAATACCATGATGATGCGAGTGGGCTGGCTGGAGCTCTGCGCTGCAATGCCAACAGGAAGGAGATTGGCTGCAGATCGGAGCTGCCGCGACTCGAAGGAACTCAATTGGTGGGAGGTGGGCGGCTATCGTTGACGGTGGCATGGGATCATGGGAGCAGGGAACCACAGGTGAGTGGGATCTAGATCATGGGAGCAGGGAATCACAGAATGAGTGGGATCTAGATCATGAGAGCAGGGAACCACAGGTGAGTGGGATCTAGATCATGGGAGCAGGGAATCACAGGTGAGTGGGATCTAGATCATGGGAGCAGGGAACCACAGGTAAGTGGGATCTAGATCATTGGAGCAGGGAATCACAGGTGAGTGGGATCTAGATCATGGGAGCAGGGAATCACAGGTGAGTGGGATCTAGATCATGGGAGCAGGGAATCACAGGTGAATGGAGGCAATAGATGACTGGGAAATGAGATCTGTGGATGATGAGGAATTAGGGTCTGTAGGTGATGTAGAAGTGGATTGAATCAGGAAATCATGGGCTATCTATAGGTGAAGATGGAAGTGTGAGATGTTGGTGGCGATGATGGCCTGTTAATAAAAGTACACATACGAATCTAGAAATGTACCATCTTGCAGATAAAAACAATAAACGACACTAAAACAGATGCTGTATGACTCTTCTGTGTAATCACAACCCAAGTACATTATTTACAGATGCGTTATGAGAAATGACAATGCTACTCAGTACAAACAATTGAATAAATGAAATTTAAAGTATATAATTAGGGAAATAGATAATCGTATATATTAATTAGCAAACAATGTATGCATACTAATTTTGTAACCAGCAGTTATCTGCTAGTCTACTAGTACGGTTTGATAGTACAGTAAAACAGAATATCGTAAAACTAGATTACAGTTAGCTATACTATAGCACGTCTAGCAGTGACACAATAAATTAAACACAGTCTGTGAGTATGCATATTTTTTACTCATCTATACTTGTACATTGTGAAGAAATACAAACGACACATTTCAATACCAGCTGGAATTATGCAGTAGAACAATAATTAATAATAAGTGTAATGAATAAAACAAATAGAGGCATTTTTACTAGTAACTATGAATTACAATTTAGCTTTGATTTGCTAATATACAAATATGATTGCGGTACAGTGAGTCAAAATAAATGGAGTAGGTAGTAGAATATATCATATAGAGTCATAACAAAGTACATTTACTCATATCCACTTGAGTGTACTGCTAAGGCAGGGGTCGGCAAACTTTTTAGCGAGCGGGCCACGGGGAGAACCTATAGGACGACAGCGGGCCGTACTAACTGTAGGAATATGAGAAAGGGGGGAGATGAGACACAGGATAGATGAGAAATGGGAGAGATGATAAATGGGAGAGATGAGACACCGGATAGACGAGAAATGGGAGAGATGAGACACCGGATAGACGAGACAGGGGAAGGATGAGCCAGAGATGAGAATAGATAAGACTGGAGAGAGACGGGAGACACGGCAGAGATGAGACAGGGGAGAGATAATTAGACACAGGACAGATAAGACACTGGAGAGATGAGACAGGATACTATAAGTGGTGGAAGGGGCAACGGGCCAGATTTAGGGGCTTCGAGGGCCGCATCTGGCCCGCGGGCCGGAGTTTGCCGACCCCTGTGCTAAGGGTTAGCGCGAAAGGTATGTACATAAATAATAAATATGAATGCTGTTATTCGACCCGATCCTTCTGGATGTCTTATTAAGTGAAGTTCTTGGCGACAATCTGCAAACTATTCTGTGTATCCAACCCAATAGAGTAAATAACAGCAAGTCTTTGTCAGCCAGTAGACCAAGCTTTGTTTATTGGATATATAAACTAGTGTAAAATATATGCAAATTTAAACAAAATAAGTAAATAGAAATGTTTGCAAAAAACTGCAAGACTGAAAAAACACGAAAGAGAGAAAAGGCAATACAATAAACTGGGATTGGAAAAAGCTTCTCAAATAGAGGGAAAGAGAGAGGGAGAGAGGTGAGGGATAATTAAATAACTCTCTCCCTCACTCTTGTGGCTCAGAACAGGCACGCAGCACTAAACAATGGACGGCCCCACCTCAACGCCAGTTTACTAAGCAAGCAGACTGAACGAACGAGGCTTGGAAGATTGCACTACACTAGCTACTGTGTTACTGTGTATTGACTGTTGTTACGAGCTAGATTTGTACATGTGGCAAAGCAGGTGCTTGCTTGATTTTAATGGCCAATGCTGCTCCTTACTGATCGATTTAAAGCAATTCAAAATCAAGATAAAAAGACAAGAACTGAGTAGTAAGTTGCAGAGAGCACTAGCAGAGCAATCAACAACCAAACTAGAACAGAACCAATAGAAATTGTTCTTGTAAGACAGGTTTCGAGGAAAAGATTGAAATCTCATGAAAATTGCCCGGCAATGACTTCTTAAGTCGCAATAAATTAATTACTAGATCATTAAAAACAAATCAATTATAAAAATTCTCTATCGCTAGCCTGTGCATTGATTCTAGTGAAACGCAAGTACAAGGAAACCTTGATAGCTTGGAATCAGTTGGAGGGTACTAGCTGAACCAACTGATCTAGGCGTTATAATTAAGCATTGATGACTGCGATGCGTGTGGCACCTGAAATTGCCAGGTCGTTAGTCTTGACTCTGATTAAGTGAATGTGACACAATCGGATAGACAAGGAGCCTCACCGGATTCAGGTAAACGCGCCTGTATCAAACAATTCTTCAACTGGCGCAGGTGCCTGGACACACTGCAGCTTGTCTGTGATTGAGCGGCAGCGCTGCCACTGCCACTGCTGCTCCTTAGGTTGAGTTGCTGCGAGTCCTGTGAGGCGGCATCATGGAGTAGGGCGAGCTGCGGAATCCGCCCCAGCCTCCGCGTGCCATCGGGCCGAAGCCGCCACACTGATTGGGATAAAAGCCAAATCCTGGTCCCATCATACCCATCGGTCCCATGGGACCGGGTCCCATCATGCCCATGGGACCCATCGGTCCAGGTCCCATCATGCCCATTGGGCCCATGGGTCCGGGTCCCATCATGCCCATTGGACCCATCGGACCGGGTCCCATCATGCCCATTGGACCCATTGGGCCTGGTCCCATCATGCCCATCATGCCCATGGGACCATATGGACCCATCGGACCGGCCATGCCGTTCGGACCACCGAAACCGGCACCTCCAGACGGACCCTTCGACTTGCTAGATGCTTGCTGATTTTGATTCTTCCCATGCTGCTGCTGCTTCTGTTGCTGCTGATTCGGACCAGCGCCGGCACCGCCCATCATCGGCCCCATCATCATGTGCGGACCCCAGGGTCCCATTGGACAGGACTGCATGATCATGTTCGTTGGCATGCCGCCTCCGACACCACCACCGCCGCTGCCTCCGCCACTGGCGCTTCCACCGCCACCACCTCGAGACTGTTGTTCGCGCAGATGGGCACTAGCCAGCTCTTCCTTGGTAAGGCCTTTCTTAACGTCCGTGATGCTGACAGACCCGCCAGCACGCAGCAGATGCGGCTTGTAGAGCATCACCTTGTCTACTGGGTCGTAGTCGTCAAAGACAACAAAGCCGAAGCCGCGACTGTCGCCGCTGGCGTTGTCCTTCACCACGTAGGCGTCAACTACTGTGCCGTAGGCTGAGAAATAGTCTCTAAGCAGTTGATCAGTCACATCTTTGCGCAGTGCGCCAACAAAAAGCTTCTTGGTGGTGATGTGAGCTTCGGGGTTGTTGGCCTCCTCACGTGGCATCGCTCGCTTGGTTTCCACCTGTGCAAGGCGATTTGGGTAGCAACTAATTGATGATGACTCTAACACAGGTGGCCCGCTGACTGCGGCTAATTAACAACCAGAAAATGCATCATTTTCTAACCTGTCTACCGTCCAAAATATGCGGCCTATTTAACTGAGCAGCGTCAACATTTTCTCGATCTTTGAAGGTCAAAAATCCGTAGCCCTTGGATCGCTGAGTCTTGGGATCCTTGGGCACATTGCAGTGGAATACAGTGCCGTACTGGCTAAAGTACTGGCGCAGACTGTCCGAAGTTACAGAAGGCGACAGGCCGCCAATAAACAGGCGGCAGCAGATGTCTTCGCGACTGCCGCCGCCGCCACCGTGTGTGTCTTTGTGATTGGAATTCGAACCACCACCGTCATACATTGCTCTGTAGATGAAAGAAAATCACTGCTAATTGTTCTCTAAGACTCTGAGAAGGTTCGATTATAAATAGCGACTGCAACGCAAACAAGTGGTGAAATATTTGTTTTACTGTCTCTATCAGAGTCTCCCCTGTAAAAAATTCGGCTGCTTCTTCGGCGGGTTTTTGTGCAAAATAGGAGTGGAATCTACCAAAATCCCCCCCATCTCGCAAGAGTTAAAGAAACCACCCAGGAAGCAGCCGATATAACCGTAAATTGTGCGGAAACCGCCGAAGAATCACCCGAACCAGTGGTCCATGGGACAATCAGAGAATTATTTACGGGCGATTCCTCGGCGGTTTCTGAGCATGGAATCTTCCGAACTGGAGGATTCTTTGGGTGATTCCATTTCGTCACCAAGAAACACCGAGAAAACGCCCAGTTGGGTAGATTCTAAGCATGGAATCATCCGATTGGTATGTTTCCAGCGTTCGGTTCTTTCTTTTTCTGGAAACACCGCAGATTCCAACTGGAATCACCAAAGAAACATCCCTATTTTTTAGCGGGCCATAACTGTCTGTATTATGATTTTTAACAGGCGCTATATTAAAGCTATCAATGAAAGTTCTTAATTTGTGAGTAAAATGAATCAGAAAGCAATACACTGTGCTATACAATTTAGATTTTCTGTTTATTTATCACTTGCTTAAAAATAGTAAAATACATAAAACTTTGAATAAAAAAAGTGAAGGCAAAAACACACAGAAAATGGCCCACTGTGTCACCGGAAAGCAGATAAAATTAAAAATTAAATTATAAACCGATTCTACTAATAGTAAGTAGTAAGTAGATAAGAATATCTATGACATCATCTAGCTTAAATACTTGATGAGTATAAAAACATATGCCAAGTGCCAATATTTACAGACAGCCAATGAGGTTAACAAGTTCAACAACTGTCAGCTCGCTCTACAAATTCACCACGCCTTGGCCCGGAATGAGCAGCCCTCAGTGAGGCGGGCTTTGCCGCCAGTTGGCTGGCAGAGCACAGTGCTGCAGCCTGAGCACACCACCACGGTTTGAGCATGAGAGAAAATCACGCTTACTTTTATGCAACCTGCGGCAAGTTGAGAATTAACAGCGAGTATTATTAGATAGCGAAGATTAGTTGCGATAGCCCGCTGTAATTCTTAAGTATTTTAAACATTACTCAAACCGAGAGGAAAGAGCTTGGACGAGTCAGCATTATGTGGGTCAATAAAATTAGCAGAGATGGGACCATGAGACAGGATGAGATAGGAGCATGAGATAGGATGAGATGGGAGCATGAGATAGGATGAGATGGGACCATTAGACAGGATGAGATGGAAGCATGAGGTAGGATGAGATGGGACCATTAGACAGGATGAGATGGGAGCATATGATAGGATGAGATGGGGGCATGAGATAGGATGAGATGGGAGCATGAGACAGGATGAGATGGGAGCATGAGACAGGATGAGATGGGAGCATGAGACAGGATGAGATGGGGGCATGAGACAGGATGAGATGGGGGCATGAGACAGGATGAGATGGGAGCATGAGATAGGATGCCCTTAGACTGCCTGCCTGCTTGATAGTACAGTTGATTGAACAATCCAGCTAGCCCGACCCCAGCTCACCCGGGCACTTGACATCGATGAAGCTGGAGTTAGGCGACTGAACCAGCCTCTTCTTCTTGTGCCGCCGCTTCTCCTGGCCTAGCGACGGATGCAGCAGATCCTTGGCGAGAGGCATGCTTGATTGTTGTTTCTTGTGAGACTTTGAGGAAAGACTTCACTGGAGACAAACGGAGAGAGCAAGGCTTGAGAACTCCACCTCAAATGCTAGCTATATATAACTACTGGCAACTATTGTGACTCCGAACTGGCTTGCAACATATAGCGAAACGTTTTTTCGATTCCACTGTGAAATAACGACTGACATCACTACACACTACTGACTGGAAGTATAGATAAGTAGATAGTAAGCAAGGAAATGAGATATAAGAAGCTAGCGCGAGATTTTATAATCTGTTTATCATTCCAGTACGTAAAGAAATCCCAGAAATAAATAGAGCTGTTTATTTGATAAAAAATGAAAGTCTAACAAAACTTTATACTCGCCCATTTTGGTGCCGAATACGGATAAAAGAAATACAAGTTGTTTAGAATTTGTGATTATGTTGTTCCTCTATTTTACAGTCGTTACATTGGCGCAAGCTGTCAACTGTTTAAATCATACAACTCAAGGTGAGCAAAATGTGGCGCCTCACGCGTGCTAAAAACTGGAGAAAAGAAACATAAACAGGAGCAGAAAAATTGAACCTGGGTAGAAAACGCGAAAATAGCGGAAATCCACTGAATTTTTACAAAAAATCCCATCCTACACAAAGACACAAATCCATCAACATTTGTGACTCTTGACTATGTAGAAAACGATTACTTAAACACCGGCCTACTAAATTGCTAAAATCTAAAATTATTATGAGCAATCATAGGTGGGAGGGCATTGTTAGCCGGGCTGATCGTGACAACTAGTTACACAGGGCAATATAATTTTCTGGTGAATACAACAACAGGTGAAAACGAATAATTTTATTGTCTTTAAAAGTGAGCTGATGATATCCATAGCCTTAGTAATATAACATTGAACGAGTTGGACAGATAAAAATTGGCTACTGGAGGCGGGTGTTAAAAAACAGCATCATTACAGATCTGATAGAATAAAGATCAGCTCATGTATGTCGAAGTTAAGTAATAAAAACATCACAAAATATACAAATTTGAGCAAAGCTAAGAAATCAATGTAAGATTTTGTAGTGGGTGAGCATTAGTTCTCAAAATTTTGTGACTCTGCCTTTGCTAAGAAATATGGAGAACTTTACAAGCGATTCACTTTGGGGTGAAAACAGTGACAAGCTACACAAAAAAGTACCACTGACTAGTTCCAGTGCACACTTGTACTCGAGTATAACATATGACAGTGCGAACAAAAGCATGCTGAGAATCGAACCGAGATGATAATTTTAGACAACTGTGTCGCCTATAAACATTAAACTAAAATAAACTTATGCACAGCAAAGTGATATGAATTGTGTGCCAATTATTCTAGTTTTGCCTTTCTCTCTAACCTACTAATTTTTAACCGAATATGTGTGCCAGCAATTATAAATTGGTGGACGTAAAACGAATGACTATGCGGGACATAAAACAGAGGAATAAGAATTCTACTAAATCAATAATAAAGGCCCCAAAAGTTTCTTGCGTGATGTAAGTAGCTAGTCACAAATAACAACGCACTTAAACATAGCTCAAATTTGTATCTTCATCCATCGAACTGTTCGATCTTGAAGTCCGAGCAGCCGCAACCCACAGCTGCAGAGGATGGGGCAGCGCAGGTGGCGGCGATGGCAGCGGTGGAGGAGGCGGCGGTGGAAGAGGCAGAAAAGCATCGTCAGTTTCAACACCCACTTGTGCTGTTGGCGATTGTTCCACGATGTTGTGATACTGCCGACGACTGGCATTAAAGAAGTACTCAGGATTCTGGACAGTTGTGCAGGGTGGTAATGAATTCGGTGGTCGAGTCTGCGACGTTGCATCCTGACTAGCGTTAGAGTCAGCTCTGATAGGCGGCAGGTAATCATGGTCAGCGTTGCCAGAAGATGACTCGTCTGTAGGAGACAGATGCTCGTCGGCTGTGACCTTACATGGGTCAGATGTGTACTTGTTGTCATTATTTGAGGACGGTCGCGGCTTCTTAACATTGACGTACATCTGAGAACCTCTCGGATGGGTTCGTGGCTGTCTAGAAGAGCTACGACTAGCTGATGCGGAGGCGCCAGCTGCAACAGCAGATGCATCTGCTGCGATGGCTTCACTGCTTTCATCAGCACTGTTGTTACTAGCAGACGGTTGCGACGTTGAAGTACCTGGTACTAGTAGCAGACTTAAGTCGCCTCGAAACACATCGTTCTCCATGTCTGTTGTGTCTAACGCTGAATAGTTGCAATCATCAACTTCGGCAGAAGCTAGCCGCTCAGAAGCACTAATATGATTGACAGACGGAGACTTTGAGCTTTCTGAACGATGCTCAGTTGATGCACTCTCATTTGAAGGATTTCGGGCGTACTTATCGCCCTTGATATAAACATAGCGCCCCGGATCATGAGCCATCTTCTTAAAGGTAGCTTCAAGTTCATCAAAAGTTGGTCTTTGCGACTCGTTGAGCATCCAACATTTAATCATCAAGATGTACACGTCTAAAGTACAAATTGGCGGTTGTGGAAGGCGTTCACCTTTTTCCAAGTAGTCAGCAAGGTCAGCCGGCTTGACATTCACATATGGTGGGTCGCCGAACATAAAGATCTCCCATAAAGTAACGCCATACGCCCAAACATCAGATTTGTGAGAAAACTTTCGGCTGACTAGACACTCAAGTGCTAGCCACTTTACTGGCAGCTTCCCACCAGATGCCTTGTACTCGTCGTTAGGGTTATCAAGCACCTTTGCTAAGCCGAAGTCTGTTATTTTGACGCATTTTGCCGAGGCGACTAGTACGTTCCGACAAGCTAGATCACGATGAATGATGTTTCGCTGCTCAAGATAACCCATTCCACTAGCAATTTGAGAAGCATAGCGAAGTAAATGGCTGCTTCCGATTTGATCAGTATCTTTTCTAGCCCGCAGAAAGTCTCTCAAGTTTCCAAGTGGCATGAACTGTGTAATAAGCTGAAGCGGCTGTGCCATACATATTCCAACTAGACGAACACAGTGAGGATGTTCAACTGAAGCCATAATTCGACTTTCTTCTAGTAGTTCACTGGACACGTTGGAGTCTCCGATTGAGTCTGATAGAATTTTTATGGCGACGGATATTTTCTTGTTTTCACCATCTGGAAACCACTCTCCTCTAAAAACTGTGCCGAAAGCTCCAGAACCAACTTCCTGGCCTCTGGAAATTTCTTTTTCTGAAATAGTTCGTAGCACAGCTACATTTGGGACCGTGTTTGTAACATTCAGTGGCTCCATATCCTCGTCCCAGACTCCGATAATCCGAGATTTCTTCCTTGAATTTCGACTGCGCTGTCTGAACCAATAGCATGAAACGACGATACAGGAGAATAGCAGAAGGACAACAAAGACAGCGAATCCGATTTGGAATGCTGTTATTTTAGCTGCTTTATGCCGCTCTCTTTCTTCAACAGAATTGGTTGGATTGCTTGAGCACGTCATGCCAAGATTTTCGAAGGAGACTGCATGTGGCTGAGTGTCTGGGCAGCTGCTGACGCAAGTAAACCTAGTATTTGTACTATTAATACCGTCCGGAAAGTATGTGTACACACGATCATCACATTTATAACATTCTGAATCAGTCGGTCCAGAGCATTTAGAGCAGTGCTGGGCGCATGGCTTGCAGATTTTTTCTTGTTCGACAAGGAAATAGCCACCAGGGCATTCAGACCCGCTTGTGCACTGAATCTGGCTGCGCTCTAAATCTTTCTTTAACTCAACACTGAAGTACTTACATTCAGTACAAATTCCCGGAGCTCCACGACACTTTTTACATTGGTCTGCACATCGCAAACAAATTGACACAGATAGAGTCGTTGATTTAAGAATCTGAAGAATTTCAGGGAAGTCAACTACATGACTTTGGTCTAGGACAGCAACATAAAACCCATCGGGACATGGTTCTCGGGCATTTAAACATGTCAATATCCGTACTCCTGTTTTATCAAGCTCAGGAAGAACTCTTGCGCAAAATTGACATCCACCATGGCCAACAAAAGATCCATTTCCAGAGCACGTTGGGATGTTGTTTTTTTGATTGAGACATAACTTTGAGCAGTTCCGACAAATTCGATTAGAATCAGAATACTGAGTTCGGATAGAACATTCTCTGACGCACTTAGTTTCATCACGAAATGCGGCAGGAACACAATCTGTGCAATCGTCATCGTTCGGACCAAAGCATTTCGAACATAACACTGAACACCGACTGCAATGATTCTCAAGAATGGGTTGTGTAGAACTTATTGAAGTAGTCAGAGAATGATTAAACCAACCGCTTGCAGAACTGCAATCTGAAATACAATGCTGTCCGGCCTTGGCGCGTGAGCACTTGACACAGTGGTTTGCTAACGGGCCCCAGCAGCCATACGATGAATCGCATTCTTCGTGACACTTGTCTAGTTCAGCCGGGCACATTTTTTGAAAAAATCCGTTTTGGATCTTTCTAAAAAAATTTCCTGTTCTGGTATTGCGTAGCTGATTAGTTACAATAACACCGTCTGTTGAAGCTTTAGTTTTAGGAAAAAGATTAGGACAGAACTGGACACTGGTGTCTTTCAATTTGGTTAGCTCTTTGTCTGTTGATGCAAGAATATTAATAGAGCCTGCAATATTTTGTAGAGAAGACAATCCAAGGTATTGGATATACGGCGAAATAATTAGCAGATTACCAGAGTCGCTGTTGCCAAGCGCGCTCTCGATTTTCTTTAAGCTAGACATGAATGATAAATTTCTAAGGAGTGGTTTTTTAATAGTGACAAAAATGCTTCCACGAACAACAGTCAGTCGGCTAAATATAAAATTCAGGTCTTCAATGCTTAGCCTCTTTTGGCCTTCTGTATTTTTGCCGTCGAAACAAGTATCCAGAATACTGATGTCTCCAGTGAACTCTGTGCACGGCAAAACAGAAGAATTTTTTAGTGGACTTATCAATGCATTGTTATCGCTGCATAAAATAGCAGACTCAACAGCGTCACAATGCCGAATAGCTTGCATTTTGACGCAAGTCCGGTTACTGTTGGCCGAATAGCCCGTAGTGCATTTGCTAACACAGGCATCTTCTTCGACAAAGAACGAGCTAGGACATTTAGAAACACATATTGGACCTAGCGGATATAACTTCTCCTGCGACTTAATGTAGCGTGCACTTACAGTGTCGTATACTTTAGACGAATATCGACAAGCGTCAACACACGTTCCATTCTTATTGAACATAGCGCATCCATAACATTGTCTTGACGAGGAACCAAAGCAACCGCCTAGGCAGTTATCAGGACAGCAATGTTCAACGCCGTTGCTTAAAAAGCACCTGTTCGATACACACTCACGATTGCTGCGGCACTTGGACCTTACTTGACACTGGTCGGGTTCAGGCCCCCAACAATATTTATTAGAATCGGGCCACTCAGGACAACTTGCATGGCATAGAGGCTTCTTATCGCCAGTACAAGGAAGATCTATACGGAAATTTTGCTTCTCAGTATCTGAAAACAGCTCCGTAAAATTGACGCGCTTCTCTAAATAGCAACTTTTCAAACCACCGATGCGAATTCCACCTTGGCCGATGTATCTCAAACTACGGAAATCGACGGGTGGAATATCCATCTTACAGGTGGCCATGAAATGCATGGCGATAGCGTTGTCGTTGCACTGGCCTCGAATAACTTCTAAATTCTTGAATGAAATCGGTTTACTAAAACAGCTGTCTATGATCTGGATGCAACCAGTTACTTCACGGATAGAATTGAGGAAAGACAGGTCGAAGGTCACGCCTTTGTCAATGAACTCTTGCTCGTTGATTTTTATTATATGAATGTCGCCAATAACAAATTGACAACCAGCAAGTGACTTTCGCAGAATTTCTACCAACTTCACCGGATTACTCATACTGAACTCCGACCTTCGTGTGCCAACACAAGCAGTAGGCTCAGTAGCTGGAACCACAGCGGCTGACGGGAGCTTCTGGTTTAAGTCCAATAGTAGTAGAAACAGCACGCATAGTAGGCGGAAATGAAATGGCTTACACACAGACACCATGTCACCAGATATAGTTGTAGATTGGCGAAACAAAAGCTTAGCAGTGCCGTTGTTGCCGACCCGATATTTGCAGAGCAGAGTGGTCGAACAAATACTTAGATGAGCACGCGGCGCACAACCAGAATCAGTTGGCACGTAGTTCGGTTGCTGGGCTAGGTAAATCGACAACTGATGTGGAAGCTAATTTTAGACACACGGGAAGAGGCTGGCGAAAGAATGCAGTTTCCCAACGCACTGGCGCAAAGATCGGCGGCCGCAGCAGTGAATTATAGAGGGACAAAAATAGAGTGATTGGCAGAACGAGCGGGCCTCTCGTGCAAACCCTGTTTCTGTTTGTTCTAAGCAATACTACCAAAAAGGGACCTTTCTCTCTGTCTCTCTGTGCGCAGTTCTATGTAGCAACGATTTAATAGCGAAGAGTACACTGCAAAGCACCCACCTCATCATGCTTCCCCACTATATGGGGCTACGAACACGCAAGTGGGCCACATGGGTTTGGTAGGACAGAGAGGCAGCGGAATGAGGGTGCGGGGAGCGATAGGCTATCACCAATAGCAAATCCCAACTGAAGTGGAGGCTTTTGCGTAAGAATCGGAACTAAACGCAGCTGTACAGTGAAGCATTGGGGGCGGGGTGCGTGTGGGGGGGGAGGCTCAACCCACTCTATTTTCATACCCAAAACTGTAAACTGTGAAGAGGAAACTGGAAGAGGAATAAAGAAAATAGAAATGAAGGCAGGGGGAGGAGTGGAGGAGTGAAGCACTAAAGAAAAGGTGCTGCAAAGGGGAACGGGAGGAGTCATCTGCTACCATTTAGGGCCAGCGCACTACTACAACAATTGGAAGTTGTCATAAAACTCATCCGTCAAGTTTCCAAATTAAATTTTGCAATCACGAGACCCCAGAGCTGGGAAATATTTAGCTCGCGCAAATTAAAAATTCTACTCAATTGTAAACTTTCAGCAACACGCGCATTGCTTTGGAACTTTGCCAGCAGAATTCTTTCTACAACTAGCAAACCTTTGGGTTTGGGACAGAAAAGGGAAGAGCGTAAAAATGGGAAGGCATTTCGGACTGGCTGTTGAGTGAAGTCTGGTCGCATGAGTCACACCTAATCACGTGGACATCTACAAAGCGCAGCAGTAGGTAAGAAACTTAACAAGGGGAACTTTAGAGGCTATGAGGAGCATGAGTGACGGGATTAAATTTTGTTAGAACCCAAAAAGAAGCAGCAGCTGAGGTAAGGCGCGCGCACTAGAGACGGATGAGTGCTGGAGAAGGAAGCTAATACAAACAGGATTAATATTTCAGGTGGGGACCTGCATGCTTGGAAATTGAGTCAAAACGAAGTTTTAAAGACAAAAACGTGTATGAAAGAAGTATTCTGTAAAACAAAGACAAAATAGTACTGAATCTGTGTAGAAATGAGAGAGAATTACAGAAAGTTGATCTGCGAGACCAGGGGCAAATTGATTGATGGATGAGTCAGTTGCGTGTTCTGAGTGCAACCTTGATGGCTAGGCGGGAGTCGATTATAATGTGAAGTCAATTTATAAACTAAACAAAAGCTCCTACACCTGTACACTGGTTTGAAAAACTATATTTTAAGTCCTAAGCGATAATATTAAAAAAGGAGAAGTCGAATAAGTAGAGAAACGTCCCACATGGAGTAGACTGTACTCGCAAGCCTTTGGTAAATTCGGTATATTTTGTGACACATCTGCAAACAAAGGAATATATATATATATAGGGAAGGATGATCTAATTTCTATAAATTGATCAGAGAAATCAAAACACATTACCAGACAACTTTCTAATACAATAAGCATACCAATAGGCGATTTTATAAATGAATTTTTAACACCGTAGATTGAGCGCTCTACCTTGTCGGAACTTAAAAATGAGAATATAGAATCGCTTTTATCAGAATGTAAAGTTTAACAAAAATACACCTCAAGAGAAGATCCTAATCATAAAATAAAATAGTTAATTAATGCCATATGCAATTACGGTTGGGTAAAGACAGAAAATGAAATAGTTGTCATAGCAGGATAATAAGACATTTTTGTTGCTCTAGGCAAAGAAAAGCTAACACGGAAAGCCTAGTAGAACTCGTTTTCTTGTGTCGACTCTTAGAATTAAGTATTGAAGGTCTCGAGGAAGATAAGATAAGGGGAGTTATATTGCATTTTTGGTTCTATTGTCCACTGCAAGCTAAAAAAACTGAAAAATGCCCAACGCAGAAAGCAAATCTCCTAACATTGTTATTATAATTTTCCTGTTCCGGTCCAGGGAAGCATTCCAAGAGGCGACAAGGCAAATGGCGGACTAGAAATTCGACAACAATCATATCGGAGGCAATGGGCAGATAAATCACAGGATTAAAAATGAAAGAAATATGTCAGATTTTCATAAAAGAAAATGAATATTACAAGCGTCGTCTGTTCCTATGAGAGTAGCTAGCAATAATATGAATAAGATCGATTGCAGTTGAATGAAAACAGAAACAAAAAATCGGATAAAAACTGCGAATGCATTGAAAGCCATACATGACGGGGTTCCCTCACGCAACCAAAATTTGCAATATAATAATTATTATTAATAAATAATCGAATGCCTGCACCACAGAATTACCCAAATAGACATAAAGATTTCATATGCGGGATAGGTTGCAAAGAACACATTTGAAATAAATAAGAGAAATTCAATTCAAACAGATTTATTGTAAAATTAAAAAGAGTTTTCAAATAAATAAAACTGACATTTGGCATTGTGCAGCGGTGCTCAAAATAAACAGTTCTAAAAATAGCAACATTTTGTTTGCTTGTTTGCGCTTGCATCCGCGGAAAGATTTCACTGGAATTTATAGAAAAAGTATACATTCTTGTCTTCTGTGATTAACAACCATGCTTTCAACAAAAATCATTATAGTATTTTGTGTCGTGAAATTAAAGGACTAGTTATTAATATAAAGCAGTGGCTAGGGGCTGCCGGCAGATACCGATCAGGATTTTGCAAACCAATCGCTATGGAAACAGGCCTGTCAAAACTGTGTAACCCTGTAAAAAATTCGGCTGCTTCTTCGGTGGGTTTTTTGTGCAAAATAGGAGTGGAATCTACCAAAATCCCCCTATCTCGCAAGAGTTAAAGAAACCACCCAGGAAGCAGCCGATGTAACCGTAAATTGTGCGGAAACCGCCGGAGAATCACCCGAACCAGTGACCCATGGGACAACCAGAGAATTATTTACGGGCGATTCCTCGGCGGTTTCTGAGCATGGAATCTTCCGAACTGGAGGATTCTTTGGGTGATTCCATTTCGCCACCAAGAAGCACCGAGAAACCGCCCAGTTGGATAGATTCTAAGCATGGAATCATCCGATTGGTATGTTTCCAGCGTTCGGCTGTTTCTTTTTCTGGAAACACCGCAGATTCCAACTGGAATCACCCAAAGCAACATCCCTATTTTTTAGCAGGAATTTAGAAATAATTTATATATTTTATTGTAACTGCCAAATTAGACAGCAAATGATGTAAATCAAAATACTGGCTATGTTGACCTTATAGGCTTGACCAATAAAATCGCATTGTTATTTTCCACTTACAGAAAGCTACAACAATCCCAGCAAAAGAAAACAAAGAGAGTATTTTCAATAATAGAGAACTGGAAGCACAGTACGGCAAAGCAGGCAAATTAAAGGAAAGATAATTATGGTGGTGATGAAAAAATGAACTGGCAAACGAACACACGAATATCCAGAGAAGCATGCGACAGGGTAGATCCCAGGACCACGCCAAAAAATAACAAAAAGCAACCTCTTATTCTATTCAATCGAGCATACTCAGAAACCAGAGTAGTTAATGATATAACGTTTTATCGTGACATTTTAGAAAAATCATAAACGCAATATAAAATATAAACTGGTGACACAATGGGATAAAGCAGCAGTTTATTGTCGCTTTCCTTAAGCTCCTAAAATAGTTTCTGATTCTCATATAAAAAAGGAATAAAACTGGGGATTACTGATCAATTCTTGAATTCGGGCAAGATAAACTATCCACTGTAAGTTGTTAGCTATTTATTCCGATTTCACATCCAAACTAGGTCGTGGCGGTGGCAGCGCCGACCCCGCTGGAGAGGTCCGTGCCGCTACCGGAGGCGCCGAACTCTGCCGCGGTGAACTCGTTCTCCTTGGCGGTGCTCTCGTCGATTGGTGCCGAATTAAGATCAATGTCCGGCGTTGCCAGGACGTCGCTAGGCGATAGGCGCGGCAGCTCCATCTGCTCAGGATAGATCCACGGCTTCCAGCCCGGATTGTTCTTGGCCTTCCAAGAGTCGTACTTGATGGCCGCCTTGTGTAGGCGTTGGGCAACTTTCGGAGCAACAAAGTTGGTGGCCTTGTTAACAGCCCAGGCTGGAAGTTTACCTGCGAATTGGAATGACACTTGCAGTTGAGATCACACGCCTTTAATAGTGTACTTCGACATCGCCGGCCCTGCTCCTCCCATCATGAAATTTCCATGTTTTATCCTTCGTGTCTCGTGTCTTTTCTATCCCATGTCTGATCTATCTCGAGTCTTATCTATCCCCCTGTCTGATCTATTATCTCGTGTCTTATCTATTCGCTGTCTGATCTATCTCGTGTCTTCTCTAAACCCTGTGCGCCAGAACAATGTCAAAATTAAATGTCCACCTTGAAATTGTGTTTTAAATGTTCGGCTCAAATTCCTTCTAGTAATTATTGCATGATACTAACGGGTGTTGTAGCCTAGTGGTTAGAGTGTCGGACCGACCACAAAGATCTGGGGTTCGATCCCTGACTCCACTGGAACAAATTGTGTCCTTTAGCAAAACACTTAACTCTGCATTGCTTCAGTTCACCCAGCTGTTTTATGGGTACCAGCATCAGCAGGGGTAACTCTGGGTGGGTGGGTGTGGCGCCCCCAGTCCATGGACTGAACAGCCGTACGCAGTCTTCAGATGCAAACGCGCAATAGCTGGGGCTGTGCTGTCGGCGGCACATCTGGCCCGATTGGGGCAGGTGTAATTAATTATTAATAATCATATAACATGAATCTAATACCAAAAGTCTACCTCTGGGATCAACCTGGGCGACGTAGGACAGATGGCAGGATTTCTTGCCAGTGGCAATCAGCCAGTAGCCAGTAATGTAGACGATGGCGCGAATGAAGTTCTTCTTTGGCGGCATTTGCTGTAAAAATCGAATTTAGGTATTAGCTATATTGACACAGAGGAGCAATAATATATTACCAAATGACAAAAATTCCATGACAATGTCAAGTGAATTCAATATTAAAAACTGTCACATTAGGCAAATTAAGCAATACAATATATTTATTTATAAAGTAAATTGGTATTAGCGCGGAAAAGGTAATATTTGTAGACATGGATTAGCTGGTTAGGTGTTACAGGGACTCAATCTAAGAAAGCAATTGACAAATAAGAGCCGAAAAACAAGAGAGTAATAATTTCCACTGACCGAATTAGGTGATTTAGAATTCAACATTTTCTGTTAATCAGAAATAAAATACAAACCATTTTAGCTAGCTGGTGTCATCAGATGCACAATGTGGGTGGGGATCAAGGGCCCGCTTATCCCAGGCTTCATCAGATGGGAAGAAAAAGTACTAAAAATAGACCAGGTATTTACAACACACACTGACACACAGACAACTGGCAAAGAGAATTCAGAGAATAACCCCACAGCTAGTGTAGGCGAAGGCACATAGTTCTCTTTAAAAATAACTGATTTTTTCCTAACGGCCATGACGTACAGAGTGACGTGGAGAGATAAACAAAAGTGGAAGTGTTGAAAACCGGATTCAACTTAAGAAACGAACATATTCGGCCAAGCTCACAGGCTGAGTTGAAAGCCTTCTTGGCAAATTCAGCCTGTTCAGTTTAACAGACGAATAATTTACACTAGAAGGAAGAAAACAATTCCTAGGTGGAACCCTCCCAGTGCGTGGGAGTGGCTTCCTGACCGCTCAGCTGTGTGTGTCACAGCGCGCACAATTCCTTAAGTTTGTGAGCAGAAAAATTCTGTGTGAGTTCTAAATTTGATTCTTCACAATTCTTTGAAAAAAAACACAATGAAAACAGTGTTCACCACGGGATTTTAGTGCACTCGGAGTGTGCGGAAAAACCTGCTTGGTATTACAATTGTTTTTAAATTCTACAATTTTTCTTTCCGACTAGTCCAGGCTAAAGTGGAAACCGAGGTCCATGAAACAGATTGGCACTCAGCTAAGAGATAATGATCCGGATGGTGCAATGAAGCTGCGCAATACGCATAACAACGGGACAGGCTTGCAAGGAAAAGTAGTGCGTTTGCCCCTAGTCTGCGTTTTCTGTTGCATATCCCGTGTCCCAGAGTGCACTACAAGAGTAATGCTTTCCTTTATCTACCCCGTACAGTCATAAATTGCATTTTGCCTTGTTTGTGGACTGGGGCTGGGGTTATTTCAAGGGCAAAATATGGGACATAGGAAAATGGAAAAGCTCCAAGAATATCATTTTAAAAGTCGATATTATATATCAGATTGACCAGTTTATATTATATTACTCTAGCAAAGAAAGTCTATAACTTTTAATTATCAATTGGATGTAGACGGGTATGTCAGTTCTTACACTCCAAAGAATGTATTTAGTCCATTTGCAGAGAGTAAGCCGCAATTCTTGTGCTTTATCGAAGTTTACATCCAGCGAAATTAAGTTAAGAATCTTTTTTGAAGTCTTGACGGTAAAGTAGGGGGTAATAAAACGCGCAGGACTGCGGCTAACAGGAAAGAAAGAGAGTCCATTGCGGTTGTCTTCCAGACGAATTTCTTACACATCGGCCAGCTCATTGGGCCATGCCAAGTAATTTTGCATAATGACGCTATTCCGGCATCATCCCAGCTACACGTGTGCGAAATTAGCGGATATGGAACTAGCTGGGTCTTTGCCGTCATTACTGACCCAAGTCAGTCAAGGAAACAGGCCAAGAGATTTACAGCAATTAATCCAGAAAGATGTTTGTTAATCTCAGCGTCTAAAAACTGCTACGGAGCGTGGCCAAATTGAGTCCTAATGTAGGCGGGGTGTCAAGTCCGGGCCAGCCTTCCTGTGTAACTAACACCTTGACAGCCAGCGGCTTAGCGAGTTGAGATCAGATGGCGCTGGTATATTAGAATAGCCACCCAACCGTCCTTCCGCTCCCGACATTAATTTGATGCCTTATTCGACTGAGTTAGGCAAACATATACGAGAATCTTCGCCTTGCCCGTGACGCAAGCAACTAGCATAAGATCAAAAGAGAGGAAGTTATCTCTCTGTTTAAAGCCCCAATGATGCTGGTTATAATCAACGCCTGGTAGGTGTTTGAGCAATTAAATATTAAAATGCTTACATTTAGGGTGGCTAGTGACAATTCTCACCTAGATGATAAATCTCACCCTTAGGCAACATGCTTATCCACATACAATTAGTTTAATCATTGAAAGGATTCTGATGTTTCAAGCTAAAAATAACGCCAACAAAGCAATAAAATAATTAATCAAATATCGCAGACTTTGCCCGCGAGATTGAGTGTGATAAAGCTAGGCTTTAATTAAAATTTTAATCTAAACACATTTGAAGAACTTATTTCTGATCGCCTTAAAACTATATTTAAACAGTTTTAATATCTGTGATCATGTATAGATAAAATACTACTTGATGAGAGGCGTCAAGCAGGGATTGCTTATACCACATTTAAGGGAAGTAAAATAGGTGGCTTCACTGACTACACCCCAAGAGGACCGGCTAGACTAGAGAGCGCGTTCAAATAATTTCCTATTGTTCGCAGGTACAACAAGAGAGCCCGTCTGGGGTGGACAAATGTAGATTGGGGGACAGGCAGACTGACTGACACTTCAGAGACAGCTACTCTAATCGCCACACCCATTTTTGGCACGCAGCCAGACAAAAATTTAAACTCTTCCCTTACTTTAATTCCTCTCTTCGCTGTTTTCTTTCAGCCCATCAATTCTCTCTACCTCCAACCTATTTCTATTCTTTCGTGTGCCATTGCCACTTCATTTTCAGCGGACCAAGCTAATTCCATTCCATCGACGCTGAAAAATGGACCAGGATTACTAACAACGAGAGGCCAGCGGCAGCCGCAAGAGTTTTTGCCCTGCTGGCGATGAGGAGTTGGGATGGAGGGTATGAAAAGCGGGTGGGGGAGATGCACACAAGAAGTCCCACAAAAACCGATGGACAGGGATTTTGGCTACTCGGGCGAATGGACAGTGTGTGAAGAGGCCGGCGCGGCGCGTGTGCCCGGGAGGTGCAGGAATCTATAAAGAAAGGACTCGCTCTTGCGCGCGATTGAAGGATAGGCAGACAGACAGACAGTTAGACAGAGCAGCAACCGGAGTAGCATTGGAGGGAGGCGCCCGACATTTAGAATGATAGTGACAAGGGGAGAGTCGGGGAGGACAACACAAAGAGGCTTCGCGGAATCCCAGCCGACCGGCAGCGTGGGATTAAATTCTGCGACAGAGCCGCGCTCCCATGGGGATGAGGAGTGAGACAGAGAAGAAAGAGAGAAGAGATAGGAAAGCTGAGAGCTGCTGACAGGCTGGTATAGGGATGGGGACGCGAATAAAAAACTAGAGAAGAGATGGGAAAGAGCGGGAAATGATTTTGAGAGCACAAGCGGTCACGATCCGGAGGACTGCAATGGGGACAATATGAATGCAGGAGCCCGGCGATTGCTGATCATTTCAATTTTAATCTTATTTACAGTGGCTTTATACAAACTATACTAGTTACTATTACTAGTGAGTATTACTGAATCAACAACTAAGAGTTTTAACAGTCGGGTGTCCCAGTTAGTCGTCTGTAGCGCACACAATGTTTCACCTCTAGTCCTGATTTCATCCCCCAAAAATGGTCGACGCCTTTTAGTAAAAAACTTGCTTAAATTCTTCACCCGCTCTAAGCGGACGCAGTCTCTAGCAGACAGTCTTGGAGAATAATTTTCATTACATTCTGCACACTCGAACTGCAACTGACTGGTCTAGAAACTGGGACAGTGGCGTAGGAAGGGGGGTACTAGCCCCCTCCGTCAATCTCCTCTCATGGAGGAGCCATCGAATAGGGAAATGGCGGGTTAGAAACAGGCGGCGGCAGAGCAAGAAGGATTGTCCGAGAGCATAATTGCATCAGTGCTGGAGCAATAAGCTGCAGCAGTCTGCCGCTTGCCTGACTGAACATGGAGAGAGGGTCGGGGCCAACTCATTACTAGGCCAAGTCGCGAACAGAAAGCCATTTTGAGTAGGCCCCTGGTCAGGCGGACAGATGCAACACAGAGACAAGAGTGGAATCTTGTGGAATCTTGTGGAATCAAAGCAAAAGTGCATCATTTTAATCACAACTTTGTAGAGAAGCTTCCGTACCCTGGGTGCCTAAACACAAAATTAAGTTCAGTTTTCAATTTACGAGTACCTACATTTCTGTGTTGAATTGTGGAATTTGTAGACTTGTTGAATTGATTCGTTCAACTATAAAAAACTACGCTTGATTGACTAGATAGCAGTAAAAGCAACCATATATGGAGAGCTGGTGTATTAGCTGATAGTTGTGATTTTTAAGTGTACGAGTATATGCAATTCAGTTCAGTTCAGTACAGTTCAACTCATACAAGGCATCCATTTTTATTAGACCATCGTGGCTCACATGAATGCTACCTGGATAAATTAACATCTACGCCACATGAATAGCAAGGTGTTTTTTTAGAATGGAATTAAATGCATATGAAACAATAATAAATCTTTGATTTGGAAAAATAATGCTCGAAAATGCATTTTCCATGACTCCTGCGCGGCCAATAAGGAACTTCGTCTAGAAATAAATATCCCTAGACCCAAAATAGGCATGCCTGACGATTGAAAACGAAAGCATTTAAGCACTAAACACGCGTGAGGCGGTAAAAGTGCATGTTAATCGCGCCACCCTTGCACTCGAGTTATTCTATACAGTTATAGTTGCATATGTGCTCTCATGTAGGACATAAAACTGTACAGCTCCCACTGTCGGATCAATCATGCAAATTAAACAACAGTTTTTGCTCCGCTTGTCGCAGTTTCGACTCTAGCTCAGTCTCTTTTTAGCTTATTCCAGACCCGTATACGTAGGCCCACTAAAGCCAAACCCAGTTTGCTTGTCCGCAAGTTTTTTGAGTACTCAAACATGCGAGCACTCAATATTCAAGGGAAATCATTTTCAGATAAAAGTATAATAAATATGTAAAGCTAAATAAGTAGGAATAAGAACCGCAATAACATACTAACTACGCGAAATGCCTCTGGGAGAGCAAAGGGTACACGAGCTGTGCGAAAGAACAGAGAAAAGGCCAGGGGACTGAGAATTGAGATCAACATAGATTCATAGAAGTTGGACTGAGGTAAGAGCAGGGTTAACAGTGAGAGAGATCAGTATGCCTGAAGGGAAAGCACGTGTTGGAGAACAGTGAGAAAGAGCAAGGGGGGTGACGGAGAGCAGGGGGGATAGAAAGACTGAGGGGACAGCAGGGGGTAGAAAGACTGAGGGAGAGCAGGGGATAGAAAGACTGAGGGGACAGCAGGGGATAGAAAGACTGAGGGGACAGCAGGGGATAGAAAGACTGAGGGAGAGCAGGGGGTAGAAAGACTGAGGCAGAGCAGGGGGTAGAAAGACTGAGGGAGAGCAGGGGATAGAAAGACTGAGGGGACAGCAGGGGATAGAAAGACTGAGGGAGAGCAGGGGATAGAAAGACTGAGGGGACAGCAGGGGATAGAAAGACTGAGGGAGAGCAGGGGATAGAAAGACTGAGGGGACAGCAGGGGATAGAAAGACTGAGGGAGAGCAGGGGGTAGAAAGACTGAGGCAGAGCAGGGGGTAGAAAGACTGAGGTAGAGCAGATAGGGTTAAGTGGAAGACTGGAAGCAGAGGAAAGCAGCAGGATACAAAGCAAGGAGGCAGAGACCAGAATCGCTACAAAGCGAATTAGCGGTTCGCTACAATGGAATTGCAGCACATGGACAACTAAGCTACAATGCGCAATGCTAGAATGGCCTAGCTGTAATGGCACAGCAAAGGCCGGATAAAATTGCAACCGCTAGCCATGGCTTATGCAAGCAGTTAGCGAAGGAAATTTAAGAAATTAGAAGAAAAAAGCAGTAGACAGACAGACTGCAGGGGGGGGGTCAGAGAGCAAAGAAGGCCTGGAACACAGTGTAGGGAACACAGCATGGGCCTTGTTGCAAAAGCTAGCATTAGAGACGAAAAGCGTACATGATATATTATAATCATTAATAGAAAGTAGTTAGATTTACGATCTTGGATGTTTTTTGGACAGGGGTGTACACGAGGCTAGGGAACAATATGCGATATGTAATTATGTATTGTGGTTTCCTTCTCCGTATTTTTTCTCAAATACTGGGCTGGGGAAGGGAACAAAAGTGTTTAAAAAGGACCTACACGACAAAATATGCAGCTGTCTCGAAAAAGAGGAACTTGTACATTTATTATTGTTATAGCGCATTGCAGCAGCTATTTTCAGTAAAATCTAGTCACATGCTGCTTTCAGTTGCTGTGCATTGTATCAAACACACGAAGATACGCTTCGCTCTGCGCTTTCAGGTCAATTTTACACAAAATTTACACCTGTTAGCAAATTATCCGTTAATGAATCCGACTAGCTAATCTAGAATAATATGATTCGACTAATTATTTCAAGGACTAGAACAGCGGGTGAACATGGACTGGAACAGCGGGTGAACATGGACTGGAGCAGCGGGTGAACATGGACTGGAGCAGCGGGTGAACATGGACTGGAGCAGCGGGTGAACATGGACTGAAACAGCGGGTGAACATGGACTTGAACAGCGGGTGAACATGGACTAGAACAGCAGGTGAACATGGACTAGAACAGCGGGTGAACATGGACTGGAACAGCGGGTGAACATGGACTAGAACAGCGGGTGAACATGGACTAGACTAGAACAGCGGGTGAACATGGACTAGACTAGAACAGCGGGTGAACATGGACTAGACTAGAACAGCGGGTGAACATGGACTAGACTAGAACAGCGGGTGAACATGGACTAGACTAGAACAGCGGGTGAACATGGACTAGACTAGAACAGCGGGTGAACATGGACTAGACTAGAACAGCGGGTGAACATGGACTAGACTAGAACAGCGGGTGAACATGGACTAGACTAGAACAGCGGGTGAACATGGACTAGACTAGAACAGCGGGTGAACATGGACTAGACTAGAACAGCGGGTGAACATGGACTAGACTAGAACAGCGGGTGAACATGGACTAGACTAGAACAGCGGGTGAACATGGACTAGAACAGCAGGTGAACATGGACTGGAACAGCGGGTGAACATGGACTAGACTAGAACAGCGGGTGAACATGGACTAGAACAGCAGGTGAACATGGACTGGAACAGCGGGTGAACATGGACTGGAACAGCGGGTGAACATGGACTGGAACAGCGGCTGAACATGGACTAGAACAGCGGGTGAACATGGACTGGAACAGCGGGTGAACATGGACGGGAACAGCGGGTGAACATGGACTGGAACAGCGGGTGAACATGGACTGGAACAGCGGGTGAACATGAACAGGCGTGAATAAGTGAAAACATAATAGCTGCCAACTAAACTTGCAGACTATTATATTACAGCCAGAGTTTATTATAGCAGGAAAGGCAAATAAGTATGTCTTCGACATGGTCCCACTTACTCAAGAACGCACGCACACATACACACACACAGACACACACCAGAAGATAGCACACAGCAGCCTTCATACAATGAATAAGTAATTTATGCTAATTGGTGTGTAAATAGCGGTTCAACAATATAATAAGAGAAACCTAGAAACTAACTGCATTAGTTTGGACAGACAACTGAGCTGTACTATATTTTAGGAGTGTGGCAAGAACAGCTTTCTGGTGGAGATGCTATTCAAACAGGACAGTTGGGAATAAAACTGAGATTCTCATGAGACAACTGAGAACTGGAGTGAGATTCTCACGAGACAGCTGAGAATTGAAGTGAGATTCTCATGAGACAACTGAGAACTGGAGTGAGATTCTCTTGAGACAGCTGAGAATTAAAGTGAGATTCTCATGAGACAGCTGAGAATTGAAGTGAGATTCTCATGAGACAGCTGAGAATTGAAGTGAGATTACTACAGAACATAAATAATTGAGCCAGTATGGAAAGAAGCCAAGCATGCAGTGACAAGTGACTCACCTTGTGAAAGACTGAATGGTTGATGATGATGGACTCCAGTGGAGTTGCCAGCCAGGATCGTTGCATGACGAAATCGCGATTTTTGAACGGCGGCAGGCTTCGCACTATAAGGATATTGAAATTAAAATGGGCCTGATAGCGAGCTCCGGATAAAGTCACGTGATTGACTGATAAGAAATTATGAACAAATCCTTAATTGAATTACACACGCAACGCAATTCAGGTGACGACGAAAAAAATAGAACCATGGCTGCTTTTTAGCAGTTTTAGTAGTAGCTTCGCTAAAATTGCAGCGACAGTCGCGGGCTTGGGGCGCGTTTGTACTTTTAGCATCACCGATTCTGTCTAGACTGCACTTAATACAAATAAGTGACTCGCCCACGCTAGGGATACAATAGAATTAGAATAATATACTATTAAAATGGGATTTCTGCATCTTCAATATGATTTAGTTACAACAATGAGATTAATTTTAAAACACAATAGTGATTGTATTTTAGGACATGTATATTAAAACACACATTTTCTTTAAATATTGCGCTGAAATAAAACTATTCAAAGCGGATACTTTTTGTTTAAATTTAGACCTTATTTTTTGGTTTTAATTAGTTTTAATATTTCTAAGACAACATATAACCAGATGGTCAGTTGATTAATTGTAAAATGCTACGCATATTACATCTGTTAATTATACGACTCGAAGTCAATCTAGCTAGACAAACGTTTAAACCAAACATTCGAACACTT
The DNA here is from genome assembly GCA_950097015.1 of Macrostomum hystrix. NCBI lineage: Eukaryota > Metazoa > Platyhelminthes > Macrostomidae > Macrostomum > Macrostomum hystrix. The sequence goes on from CATNEN010000001.1 coordinate 22,206,922, forward strand.
ACACAAGGACAGAGCTCTCAGCTAAAAAATGTGCATCAGGCCACAATACGTTACACCCTACTTATAAGTAGGCTAGTAAACAATTTCACTGCATTATAAAAAGTCAATGCAAGCAGCTCACCGGAATAATAGCCGATGTCATTGTTGGGATTCAGGGCGCACAAATCTTTGCCTTCAATCATGCTCTTATCCCAGACTTTGCGATATTCCGGATCGTGCAGAACATCGTAGACCACTTCCATTGGGACGCCCTCGAATTCGTGTTGAATCTAAAATAAAAACAGGGTCGATGTTATAAAAATAAAAGTACGAAAAACAACTATCAGAAGCTACTATCCTATTTAGGTAGATTAAGTTAGGGCGCTGGCGCGGCAGACTGACTGCCAATTTGCGCTATGCTAAAAATGCAGCTTTCTAAATTGCTGATAAAAGTACAAACATAGCAGACTATCTCGCGCCTTGCACATCTGTGGCAGTGACACATGTTTCATCTGGCTTCTAGTAAGTGCAGGAATAGCCTAAATAGTAAGACTATCATATATATTAAGTTATATGATATTAAAGTGCAGATAGGGACTGTGCGTCTGTATTGACTGTACTCTATCACTGACGGAGTGCTGCTCATAATATTACTTGTCTGTCTGTCTGTCTGATAGTAGACGATTATTAGTGACTAGAGCTTGGTCACATAGTGACTAAATATATATTTTTGACAGAACTCCGCAAATGAATACACTAATCAAACAATTTTACACATATATTTTACATTGATAAACAGTTATATAAGACTGCCAGTTAGTGATTTCATGATGCATCAATCAAAGCTGTCATAATTCATCAGTCCGTGAGTTAATATGCCAGTCAATAACTTAGTTAATGTGTCTATCCTTCTCCAATGAACTCACCCGGATCATCTTGAAGCTGGACTTGTCCGTCATCTTGCTGTAGACCTGAGTTCCAGATTTATTATAATCCTGCTTCCAGCCATCAGGGGAGGTGCACAGAGCTTTGAATGCCAGAAAGTCTTCATCAGTGGCAACGCGAACTTCGCCAACATTAAATTGGGCCATGACAAGAGACAGACGATGATGATAGAAGGGCCACTAGGTATAAGGAACACTACCACCAGCTTTCACAGCTGCCGCTTATAAAAATTCCTCTGAAGATGTCTGTTTTAAATTTAACCTCGATGCGCAGATTGGATGTAGAACTGCTGAAACGAGATTTTATGATAAATTAATAATAATTGATTACACCTGCCCCAATAGGGCCAGATGTGCAGCCGACAGCACAGCCGCAGCTATTGCGCAGCGCATCTGAAGGCTGTGTACGATTGTTCAGTCCATGGACTGGGGGGGCGCAATGCGAATTAGAGTGTTTTGCTGATTATAGGATACAAATTGTTTCAGTGACGTTGGGAATCGAACCCCAGATGTTCAAGTCGTAATTCCGACGATCTAACCACTAGACTACAACACTATGTGATAGCGGTTCTTCTGCCGTCAATAATCAAGTAGTGTGTCAAGAGCTTTACAAAATTATAATTCATAACTTAGCAACTTCAATAGTAACTAATTAGTAAACCTTAAGATTTAGACGTAACTTTTATAGAAAAAAGGACATAAATTAAAAACTTGAGAACTTTCATGCATGTCTGTCAACTAAAGATGTATTTAATAAGCATTATTCAGAATAGTAAAAGCACAATTTGCCAGTTTATCAATGAAAATGTAGCTTATTAAGTGCTATTATTGAGAGAAAATCTAACCACTGCCTGAAAGACTATTTTGGTACTACTCGTCTGAGGAGTAGTATGTAATAGGCATTGTCTGAATAATTGATGCTCATGACATTAGATGATGTCGCTGATAATTCTGGAATAAGAAATACACGGCATTAAGAATGAATCTCAGAGATGCTTGACGCAGAACCGACATGTAGGCCCATCACTTGCTAACAAACTGCACACTATAGCCACCGCTATTCGGATCCTGCTGCAGTTTGAAATTGTCCGTAGACAAACCGAACGGCCTCAGTACCAGGTTGCCCAACTGTTTCAACTGGCCCATCATCTCCGCTTTCAGGCGCTCGTTCTTCTCCGCAATGTCGTTTGGCAGCCTGGCAACCCATTCGCGAGCTGCTCGATTCGCGGCATCGAATTTTAGCACCTCCTGCAGCGGATTAGATTGAAGAGTTACTAGTTGAGCACTTGATCTGGTTTTCTTATCTTATTCTAAATGGAATTTTAGATACTTTGATGACGCAACAGTTTCGCTGCTGGAACGCTTAGCTATACTAATCACAATGCCGGATTTCCTACTTTGTAAATCACAGCACAATAAAAATTTATAAATTGTAGGCATACTACGATAATCATATTTCAGAAGCTGTTAGTGTTGATGTTCTTAGTTAAAATCTACACTTTCTGTAGTTTTTTTGTAGTTTGCAGGTCCAATAAATTATGTCACCAATAGATCCCACTTTTAGATACAGCTGTCAGAACGCTAGAATCCTAAATCCAGATCCCATAAATACCTGATATTCAGTCAGAGCAGCTTCTAAATCATCATCGGCTCGAAGCAAATCAGCGCGCCGCAGTCGGCACTTGACGTAGGTGGGATCCAATGCCAAAGCGGAGTCGCAGTCAATTAAGGCGGCCTTTCGTCTACGGGTAACAATGACCGGCTGCTTTTGTCGATCTCCCAGAGCCGAGGTGGCAGCAGAAGCAGCTTCGTCATCTTCCAATCTCGAAGCTCTGGCGGCGGCATCTGCGGCAGCGCATTCAGCTAGTCTAGCCCGACAGGCTGCCCGATTGGACATGAGGATGGCTCGCTCCTTAGCTGACCAGGTCTGACCTAGCGGGCACACGGCCAGAGCTGCTGTATACAGACTGGCAGCTTCAACATAGGCGCAGGAGCCGAATGCTGCATTGCCGCGCGATTTCAATTCCATAGCTTCTGTGCGCTGATTGGCCAGCTCACTGTCGGACAAAGCAGCCTCTCTAGCCAATCTGGCTGATCGATCATCGTCGCTCAGTTCGCCAGCCGTGAGCTCCTCGTCATCTCCATCCCGACTGTCGCCGTCCTGTTTTGGCTGATGTTCAGTCGCCGGATTGGTGTCGCTCTCGCCGAGAGCTTCGGCCACAGCCTGATTGGGTGCGTTGGTATCCAGGCGAGACATGAGCTCAGCTGCTTTCTTATCATCGTCCTCATCATCGCTATTGTCCTCATTGGCGCTGCAGAACTCATCGCTGCTGTCGGCAGCCGACTCTGGCCGCTGATGATTGGCGGCAAGAGTTGCCTCAGACGAGAACTGTTCGCCGGTTGGCAAATCTGTTTGAGGATCCTGAAAGGAGAAGTTTGAAAATGTTTAACAACCAATGTCGAGATCTATTGTAGCTTAAGTTCTATATAAAATCTTAGTCCCTAGTGAAAGTTCTGAAAATTTTAGGAACAAACTAAAAATCTGATTTAGAAGAGAATAGAATAAATGAAAAGTCGGTTAACAATACCCCGCCGATTAATTTCCCTGGCCAGACAAGCGCGCAGAGGCAACTGGTAGAATTTAGCGTTTACTAAGCGAGACGATAATTGAATTATAAAGCAGATAAATAAGGTTAACTTGCTGATGAATTGCTAAAAAGATCCGGGGGAGCAGCTAACATTGTGCTCACATTTAATAAATACGGGTGTCTGACAGACACTGTATGTGAATGACGCTTATAAAGCTAATTTAGCATTGTTGTGACTGCAAGGTGTGAAGCGTGAACACAAGTTGATAAAAAAATAAACAAAACAAGGCTTTTTGCTTCAACTCTTTCAAAACAGAATGGCGCCAAATTAGTTTAAAATGAAATAAAACAAACTATTTCATCTACAAAGCTTAGAATTAGCAAACGAATGACCGGGACCTGTCAAGAGCTGAAAAAACGGATATAGCTAATGGCAAAATAAACTCTAAGAAAAAAAATGACTGGACAATAAATAGGATATATTTATATGAAAATCTTGCTGGCCAGACATACTTCAGGAGAAACAATAGACATAATAAACGGACTACACGTATAATAATAAACTACACTAAACTGTTTAATGATTAAGCAATAAGACTGATTGAATAAAAAAATACAAACAAGCTCTAAGCCTAGCTTTCTTTAAACACACAGATTTTATTTTAGAATTTAAAACACTGAGTGCAAAGCTAGATAAAAGTATAAAAAACCAAACTTTTGCTGTTAAAAATAATTAGCTCATTGTATAAGCTGATGGCTGTACCCAAAAACGCATTGAGAGTGCAGATAGAATGCTATATTAATTATTTCATCTGCAAACTGAACACACAGTAAACTAGAAATTATGACGCTTCGATGAGAATAAAATAAAAAACGGGTCACTATTTTCTGTTGACAACCCGACAATATTTTTTTAATGGATTGATAAAATAAAATTTCTTTATACAAGTTTGTTAAAATGATTGTGCACAAACAAATCAAGATTTTTCTCTGACGGGTGCACAGAACAGCGAAGCTAGACGAACAGACACTGCGCTAAACATTTTATAGACAAGCAAAATTAAAAAGCGAATCGAAGCAAAAAGAGAATCTACATTTTACTCCGGTAGGTGTTTTGTGTAGCGAAGTAAATAGGCGATGATTTAATTATTATATAAGCAAATTGTTGCATACAAACACAACTGATATTATAAGACGCGGGCAACACAATATGACAGCTTTCTACAAATCTAGAGACTTAAACACAACTTTGAACATGTAAGTGAACACCAGTTTATATCTACATAAGTGTTTTTATTTGTCCGCCTTGATGCGACTTCAATAGAAATGGATCACCAATTTTATTCCTTAATCTAGGTTCGCAGTTCTATTTTTAGATTGAAATAAAATGGGTGTGGGAATTCCCGCTCTATATTTCCCGCATCTGGTAGCAAAGCACACGCGAAGGGAGTTCCGAGTTATTTTACCTATTGAAACTAGCTAGAATACATTAAAACTTCACTAATTTTAAGCTCGCCGGATTTTAGGGTGATTGCTGGGTCACAAACAACAAAGCAAGTCTAAGGAGTATATGATCTAAAGGCAAAAAACTAAGAAAGCAACAACATAGAAACAGACTCAAACGAATTTCAGATCATAACTCTGGTTAGTTGATGAAAAACGAATCACCAGTATAAAGTCCGTTAACTGTCGATAAAATTCCTCAAGCCACCACTGTGCCAATCGGTCCGTCAGCTGCGGCTGAAGCCATCTGCAGCTGGTTGGCCGTCTGCAACATCCTGGCTGTCTGGTCCTTCACTGACATGGCTTCAAGCCTGGCAGCTGGCGACGGGTACCAGCATTCGGCCATGACTCGGCAGAGCCGGCCTAGTACAGGGTGCTCCAGCCAGCCAGGCAGGTTTGGCGGCCGAGCGTCAGACGGCGAGCAGACAATGGCCTGCATCTGCTCCAGTGTCGGGTTGGCTGGTACTAGGCCATGATAGGGCTGCAGATAGACCTGCTCGGCTGTGACTTGCCTGCAAGTTGTTGCAATATTAATTGCTTATTTGTGCTTTCCAATGAGCTCAAAACTTAAAGTCTGTCTAGTGAAGCACTTTAGGTCTAGGCTGAACTAAGGTCAATAGACTCAAACCAAATTTTCAATTAGTAGACCCTTCTCCTACCAGTAAATATCTACCTACCCAAGTAGACCCCCAGTCGACTTTTTCAAGCACCTGCAGACTCTTAACCCACTAAACAGTGAAACTATCAGGAGGGAAATTTTACATAACCATTTTTTGCTGCACCCGAACGGAGCAACGCAAACACACGAAACTAAAAAACACGGGCCAATTTTTTGTTGCGAATCTTATGAAACACGCATTAAGTCGCCAGTTCTGCAGACCGTCGAGATATTCAATGGTTCTGGCCGAAGTCTTTTTTCCCATAAGCGCTAAAGTGTACTTAATACACCCCTACACGATTTGGCACTGCGCCTCAGTGCGGCGTTGCCAGGGCTTCAAAATGTATTTCTTCATCTTCGTGTTCTGTGATCACCTTTCTTTATCTAGACGGACTGCTGGACCTTCAAGGGCAACACCAGGTGGAAGTATGCCACAATGGACACCCTGACGCGAATTTCTCCAATTTCACTGGTCAAGCCTGAATATTGTGCACAGCTCGACCACAGGACACATTCGCCTAGTCTGTGAACCACCTATCACCACACAACGCTGTTAGCATTCGCGCGCTACCAAAAAAATTCAGAGGGGTATCTCCCCTTTAGGTATAAAAACGGGCGGCAAAATGGCTTGGTAGTCTTACTGTTAACCTGTAGATTTATTTTAAGCACTTAGCAGGTGAACATTTCTTACCTGTCCGGATCGTGGCATCTAGCGGCCAGCTCCCAGAAAACCAGTCCAGCAGCGTACACATCGGCCTTGCGCAGGGCGGTGAAATCTTTAGCATCCTGCGTGCCATTGAGACACTCAGGGCTCAGATAGCGCCTGGTGCCAACTCGAATGCCGTTGTCGGCCTGCTGCTGCTGCTTGTTCTTGTGCTGCTGCAGTTGAACATCGCCAATGCCGCTATCCCCGGCGCTGCTGCCCACACCGAGAGCGCCAATGCCGCCGTTAGCCAGGCCAACAACTGTGCCACCGCGTCCCGGCTGCAGGGCCACGGCGAGGCCGAAGTCAGCGATGCAGCAGGACAGGTCGGCTTTGACCAGGATATTGTTGGATTTGATATCGCGATGAGCAATAGCCGGCTTGCATTTGACACCTGCTATCTCGCTGTGCAGATAGGCTAAGCCGCTAGCGATGCTGTGCAGCATTCGAGCCAAGGTGAGCTGATCAACTGTACACCTGGTCAAATAGCTCTGTAGAGATCCATTGGCGTGATAGTCGGTAATGAGCCACAGCTGGGTCTCCACGCCAATGTCGATATTGTCTATGGCGATGAAGCCTAGGATGGCATCATGGCGCATGCCGGGCAGCTCGTAGATGTGACCCTCGGTTGACCAGGAGCTCTCGGCGCGGCTGCTAAATATCTTCACGGCTACCGGGTCATTGCGCCACACTGAGCGAAACACCTGCGCGAGTTGGAATTCCAATTAGAACAGCTATGACCAATTCAATAGACAATTGGTACAGATCTGACCAATTCAATAGACAATTGGTACAGATCTGACCAATTCAATAGACAATTGGTACAGATATGACCAGTTAAATAGACAATTGGTACAGATATGACCAGTTAAATAGACAATTGGTACAGATATGACTAATTCAATACAACACGGCTAAAAACCTAATTTAGTCGATAGTCAATTTACCTGGCCAAAGCGACCCTGCCCAATCAGCTCGCGGTGCTCAATCTCTCTTGCGATGGTGCGCGGCAATAGAATTGGTTGGCCAGATCCGCTGCCAGTCTGAGAATCAACCGAATCAATGACGCCTTCGGTGGAGCGCTGTAGAACTTCAGGCGGCTGGGGCTGACAGTTCGGCACTACGACACAGCTGCTGTTCCACGATGTTGAAGGCAGCGAATCTCCGGCTGTTCCAACGCCGCTGCTGCCGCCGCCTCCGCTCCCGCCGCAGCCCAGCTGCTGTGGCTGACTGCCGTGATTCTTGTTGGGCACCGCTATCATTCGCTGGCGTTGCTGATGGCCCTGCATCAGATCGTCGCCACCGGCCACACCGACGGGCATCGGGCAGTTAAAGGCGCCGCATGACGATGCCGAAACAGACGGAGTAGCCAACGCGGATAATAGCTTTTCGGCGGCAGCGGAATCGTTGGCCGCAGCCACGCCGCAGACTGGTCCGTGGTGATGGCCGTAGGAGAATGACAAGCCCGAAGGCGGGGTGCCATCTTCGGGGAAAGGCGGCGAAGAGCCGCGCTTGAACACCGAGTTCAGACAGCCCGAACCTCCGTCAGAGGCCTGCAGACGATCCCGACCTCGGCTGCAACGCCGCTTCTGCAGCCGATTCCGACGATTAGAATAGCAGACGCCCAGTAGGCAGAAGATAAGAGCAAGGCAGGCAAATGCTAGGGCGCACAGGAGTCCGGTTATCACGCCGTTTGAGGCAGATAACTGAAATACAGAATTCGCGTGTACTGGGATTCAGGACAAGCTATATCACATTAGACATTGTGGGGAGGAGGATGTAGGATTTATGATTTTTGAAAGTGGCCTTGTATAATGATAATACTACTAATTGCAGGACGAATGCGGGTAATAGCATCATTTGGTGACACTCGACCTGCAGCCAGCGAGGAGGCAATTCTGCCCATTCCACTGACTTCTGAGCACGCACACACACACACGCAGATACTGTACGCAGTCATACGCTCACACAGGTGCTTATATCTGCCCTGACTTTCGCATCGTCAGGCACCGTACACTGTGCCTTGGAGTTAGGCCCTCAAAGGGGTAAATTGCACGAGAAGCCCTCAAGCTTTCTCTCCTTAAATGTAACTTACCAAGCTAGGCTTATTACTCGCGTAATGATCAGACACGCCGGCAGCTTGGTGGGGATAACTCTTCTGCCAGAGGTCGTTAACACCAGCGGCCGAGGCCAGGTAGGATCGCAAACTAGGGTCTTCAGCATAAGCTGCTAAGAGCTCGTTGGCTCCAACGTTGGCATAAAACGAAGTCTGGTTGAGTCTGGGCGGCAGATTGCAACCAGAGGGACCATTGCAACAATTGCCATCGGTACCGTGATACATGGTACAGCGAAAGTTGCTTAGGAAATCGGATGTGCCTTTGTCGATGCTACTGCCAGGACTATGCGGCTGACCAGGAGTGTCAATAAACCGCCTGTTGGAAATTCAAAAGTCATACATAAAAAAATACAAAATTTAATCCCAAGACAGCTGCAGCCACTTTTGAATTCTATTAAAATGATTAATCAAAATAAATATAATTTTATAGAAAAGAAATGGATAACTTTTGTTACACTTTTGCAGCTGGGGGGGGACAAATTTGGAGTTGTTAAGTCACCCAAATATGAAACCATTTTCATTTTATATATTAAATGACAACAGGCGAGGTTGTAGAAATACAATTGGTTGATAAGAAAAACACAATTATATAGGATTTTGAAAAGCATAATTTTATTTTACAATATCCCACAATAGAATTAGATTATTTTTAACCCATTATATGATAAAATGGTTGCCTGTTAACATAATTTTATCAAAACAAAAACTTCCTGAAATAAAATTAGTATTAGCATATATTAAAGCTATGTGATATACGAGTATATATTGCTTAGTTTGCACCCTTATTCTAAAAAAATAAATTATATTTAAGTTGTTAGCTACTTCATTCTAAAAACTAAGTATTATCCAGAACTTAAGTTATTTCATTTACTTTTTTCCTCAGGCAAAATCAACAATTGGTGTAATATTCAAAATATGGCTATAAAAATTTGAGTACATTGACATACAAGCTTGATTTGGAAACTTTAGAATAAGTTCTGGCCTACACTGTACACCTTGACAATCTATAGTCCAGATCATGGCATAGTGAATGTAAAACTAAAGTTGTATGTCAAGAACAACTCTTAATATGCCAACTCCAAAAATGTTCACTTGAGGGTATACTAATGTGTCAATTCAAAATGACAAAAAATTAAATATTTAAATAAAGAAAAGTGAACTTAGAAGCAGAAAAACTTTTTGGTAAACTTTTTAACAAATTATATAATGCTGCTACCCATATTCATATTCATATTCATACAATATGTAGGTCAAAATGTAGTTTATTTAAATAAACACATAGCATATATTTTGCTGATGATAACAAAATAGTTTTACAATCTTAAAGAATGCCAATGTAATTTATTTGAAAGCAAGACTAATTCATAATATTAAACAATCACATAAGTTCACTTGCAACTATGCACTTGTGTATGCCAAGTGGATAGCCATACATTGTCTATACATATGCACCAACTTGAATACTTGATTTTACTTCTACGATTGTAAGCTAAATTTTATACCAATAGCATTTGAAAAACCAAATGTTTCACTATTTCAGTGTAGAGGCCTTTTTTGGACTATGGTTAACTATGGACTATATACAAATAAATTCTATATTGCTATAATGGTATATCAACAGGTCCTAATTAAAGGATAGATAAATAAAATTACATGCATATTAATTGAATCAAGAAAAATAACATTTTGATCAAAAAAATAGAATTAATTTTATGAATTTACTCAAATTTTAATCAAAGAAGTAATTCTTTTGACTGAAGCTTATCTTTGGACTTTTTAAAATTATGTAGTTTTTTTTCAACATTGACAATAAATTGCTCATCTTCAAAAATGCAAATTTGCTATATATTTTAAGTAATTAAACTTTTAGGAATTTAGATTGGGCCTAAGACTATTAAAAATATTTGAATATAATCAAATTTATACTATTTCTTGTCTCTAATAGACATAAAGCCTAGTAAATAAGAAGGAAGTGCTTATTCCCATGGTCCTGTGCCAATAATTTCAATTTTATCTACACAGATCCGTGCAGATAATTTTCTGCTTATCCACACGACAGCTTGTATGAATAAGTCTACTTTCAAGTCCCTACGTATTCTTCTCTGAGCATAAGGCTTTTGCTTCAGAGTATAGTATGTAGTGTACACTATCAATGCATAGTGTAAAAAAATAACAATGATGTATAATGTGTGACGAGTTTGGTGCTGACTAGAATTCTGCTGGTTGACTCGTATGATTTTTTTGATAGATAGACTTCTTACTTTTTAAGTCAATACAATTTGAATAAAAACACATAACGATGACAAAAGATTAGGTAAGTTGTTATTACATTAATTAAAAAGGATGACATTAATGTCGGTTAGGGTAATGTATCATCAACCAAACAAGAATGTGTATTTTTTTAACTTCAAACCTAAGCTACAGATTTTCTATTTAAGATATGATGATAAATCAAAAGCCAAGTTATAGAAAACAGTTAAATCTTTCTAAAAAGTATCTGCTTTTGCTATTTTATCAAATAGAAAAAAGTTTTTCCTGCTTTTTATCTAATACCAAACAATGATTTTCATGTATCTTCAAACCAAACAGAGAATTTGATGTTAGGGTAGTTTTATAATTTGAGTGAGTGGTTTAATCTTATTTTAAGGAGTGAACTATCATGAATTATGTAATTTGAAAGCATTTTTCATGCTCTATAAATAACTACATTTATGGTCATTTAATTGGCAAGCAACCACATACAATCTTTGTCTAAAGTACATACTGAAAAAATGTTGTTAAAAAGTATGCTTTTGCAATAAAAATTTCTACTGAAACAGCAATATCTTTCTTTCTTCTTAATGCTTCATTGCACATTATGCCTCAGCTTGTAGATAATTTCTTCAACTTTCAAATTAGTTGTTCTGTGAAACATGATAGCTTGTTTCTGTCTTGCACGAGACCAAGGAAAAGGTCAGAATTCTTGTTTGGTTTTGAAGATACACTGATCGGTTGATGATACATTACCCTAATGAATATGTAGGTCAAAATGTAGTCTAACACTGTCCTAACACACTGGCAACTTTGTTGATCTATTGGCTCAAGGGTTCAACAAAACTTTCAAGCCTGAAAGGGCCTCGAAAGAACAGAACTGTGTGGATACAATTTAAATTAACAGCATGGCATATATATATAAAGAGTTTTAGACCTATTCATACAAGCTGCCATGTGGATAAGCAGAAAATTATCGGCACGGATCCGTGTGGATAAAATTGAAATTATTGGCACGGGACCATGGGAATAAGCTCTGCCAAATAAGAAGGCACCTTAACTTTTAAAGTTTTACTTGTTGTTTAAGCTTATTTAACAGACTGAGCTTCATAGTTAGTAGTAAAATCTAAACTTAGTTAAGTAGGATGGACTTACCCAGCAGTGAAAAAGTGAAGAAACTTTTGACTGAGGCCCATGATCTTCAGTGCACCCGTGAATTCATTCTCTTTGCCATGATGAATTGACTTTAGTTTGCACAATAAGGACAAAACATTATTTTTTGGACCAGCTCGTTCACTTTTATGACAAGGATCTAATGGCTCAAAAATGCAAGCCCAAGCAATTAAATCAACACGTGGTTCTGGTAAAGTGCGGCACAATGGGTTGTTAAATAAAGGGTGCAGTGTTGCATTAATGCTAGAAACACAGGCGTCTGACAGCATCAGAGTTCCATTGTATGTGATACACTGCTGCAGCACCAGAAAGTTGATCTGCGCTTTCAAAAACTCATTCCAGGTACTAGAAAAGTTATTTTCGGGGCTGCACTTTAACTTTCGTAGAGCCTCACTATTAATGTCTTTGTGGGATATAAACTCACGTGGAAAATAAAAACATTGAAGGGAATAGACCGTCGAGACGGCAATTGAGAGCGAAAGAATTTGAATAACAAGAAAACGCATGCTTCTACAGCAATAACTGCAAGTAAAATTTTATTACATCTGTGTCTAAAACATAAGGTACAAACCAGATCTGTCAGTAGTCATTTCTTGAAAAGTTAATTCGTGATAATCTATTGACATTGATTTAGCATAAGGTCAAAAAATTAATTTGCTTTTTGAATTAATAATCAACCTGTATTCGTCAAAGCAATATAAAAGAAAAAGTTAAACAAACGTGCTTGATTTTTAAACAGGGGCAAGTCGCCGTCTGTAAGTTAGTTTGGCTCTCACTAGTTTTTAGCAGTAAGTAAGCGGTTTTTTACTTCTAGTACAAAACAAATTGTTTACTACTACATAGCGACAAGATTCCACTATCGAATCCATCAAATCTAGCTAACTACTCTTTCCCCTAAAAAATTAGCTTGTGGGGATACCATAAAGGTATGATTTAAACAAAACTGTAATACTATCATTTAATTAGACCGACTAAAGTCGACTAAATCATTAGCCAGTTGAACTATACGTTCTTATTTATTAGGCAATCTTTCCTATAACTTGTATTGAACCATATGCCACTTACAAAAAGTTTTTAACTAATCAAATCATTTTAAATTCTAGATGAAATATATAGTTTTCATATATTTATTTGAAGTCAAAGTTCAAAGTTTTACTAAATTAAACGAGTAAATAACAACTAGTTCATTTGTGGGTCACTTAAATAGAACTAAAAATAAAAGTCTTTGTTTATCTTTTTATGTGCAAGATTTTATTAAACTTGTACTAGTGATTTAATGTTTTTACCTTTCTAGAATTAGCCAGAATAATCTTCCTATCTATTGTTGCAATGTAAAATTTAGTTGGAAAGTAGGGGGGCTTGTAACCTTGTCAAGTAATAAGCTAGACAAAGGCAGTGTGAGAGATTTTGCAAACATTTTTATATAGTTTTAAATTTTCATACTTATAATGATTTGAAAATGTACAATACATGCTATCGAAATTCGGCCCCAGTTGTTTATTTTTCTAGTTTGGCCTAGCCATTTAGAAATAATATATATGCTATTTAGATAGTGACCTTGCCAAAGTGTAGACACTAAATGAAGGGATTTTTACAAAGCAACAATTTACTTAGGCAAGTTAATGGGGTGTCTTGTCTTTTTTAGTGCTTAAAGTAAAAAATTGCCACTAAGAGACAATTGAGAAAGGTTAACTTTGGCTTTAATTTGCAGAGACATTGTGTTCTATCATTCCTGCCCTTGAATGCTTTGACAGAATGACAGCTTTTGTGTTTTGACTTTAAGGGTACCTCTGACTCTTAGCATGAGTTATAGCTAAAACTAGCATGCACTGAATGCCCTTCTGCCTGTGTTACAATCATTCCTGGTAAATCATGGGTTATCTCCCTCTTCTTTATATACCAACTAGACATTAAATATTTAATTGTTAGTTAGATAAGGCAAGAAAGCCATTTGAATATCCAAAATAAATTGCAATTCAAAAGCAAAAATATTCAGCATTCAATGTATTCAGTTTAGAAATATTTCCCCAAGACTGGTTTTGATATAATTAAGGCTTACTGAAGCTAAGTCTCAAAGGTTTAAATAATATAAAATGGAATAATGTAATATAGAAAGAGCTAAATCAAAGGCAACTCAGTAGCTACTTGACCTAGATGCATTTTAAAGAAAAAAGTTTTCTTAGTTATTAGAAATGAGCTGTCTAGTTTTTTTGGTTGAATGCTTACCTTGTGATTAGTCATCTATATTTGCAATCACTGTACTTGAAGCATATTCTCTTGTCTATTTTGATTTCACATGTTTCAGCCATGGCCACTGTAGCTGAAGCTGCTGTCCCAGCTGTCACCCCCGGCCCAGTGGCACAGCTGGAGCCCCAGCCAGAGGAAACCACTTTCAGTTCTCGCCTGCCCCGCATGACCAAGCAGGAACTGAAGCGAATCTGCAAAGAGCTGAAGTTGTACCTCACACCGCACCTGAATGACATTCTCTACCTGCACTACAAGGGCTATCCGCGCATTGAGAACCTGGAAGAGTACACTGGCCTTCGCTGCCTGTTCCTCGAATGCAATGGCATCAGGAAACTGGAGAACCTTGAAGCCCTGACTGAGATGCGCTGCCTCTACATGGCTAAGAATCTTGTTGAGAAAATAGAAAATCTGGACACCCTGGTTAACCTGGACACTCTGGATCTCAGTCACAATAGTCTGGAGAAAGTCGAGAACATTGGTTGTCTGCCGAAGCTCACTAAAATCATCCTGGCTCATAATCGCCTCACCAGCTTAGAGGATCTGCGCGGCCTTCTCGACTGCCCGTCGCTCACCGTGGTTGATTTGCAGCACAATCGAATTGAGGATGCAGCTGTGATCGATGAGATCTTTGCACAAATGCCTAATTTGCGTGTCCTCTATCTGCAGGGCAATCCGGTTGTTAAACAGGTTTGCTAAACTGCTCATGTGTACACTAATGTGTCACGTGTTTACGCGAGCGTAGATGCTAGTGCTAAAATCCACTCACTATGTAACTACGAGTACCAAGAAGGGAGGAAATTCCCCCCTGATAAATTTCTGTGCTTTACCCGAACAGAGCAGCGCAAGCACACGAAACTTAATAACACGGGCCAACTTTTGTTGCGCATCTTCTTAAACTATAATCAAGTCGCCAGCTCTTCAGACCGTCGAGATATTCAATGGTTCTGGCAGAAGGTCGGATTTTTACCATAAGCGCTAGTGTACCCTTATACATAAATCAATGTACGAGAACTAAGTGTCTAGTTCAAATAAAATTACTCCTCACCTGTGACTCGAACTCCAGACCTCTCGATAGGCAGTCCAAGCTCTTACCAAAGGGCTACAAACATAGAATCTATCTATGATAAAGTGCAGAATTATAGTTTATAGTTAATCTGAAACTCGCAGATCAAGTTCTACCGCAAGACGCTGACGCACAAGCTGTCCGGCCTGACCTACCTGGACGATCGGCCAATATTTGAAAACGATCGCCGCTTGTCCGAGGCCTACTTCGCCGGCGGAGCCGAAGCGGAGCGAGCCGAGCGCAAGCTGGTGCAAGATGAGGAGCAGCGGAAGACTATGGCTAGTGTGGAATGGCTGCTGAAACGGCGCCGTGATAATGAGGTGGCCACCGCTCAGGTGAGGACCAATTATTATTAAAATCCCTCATAGGACAACCAATGATCCCAAAATTGAAATCCCAACGGGATACCGTATAATCCCAATATTGAAATCCAACGGGATACCGTATAATCCCAGTATTGAAATCCAACGGGATACCGTATAATCCCAATATTGAAATCCAACGGGATACCGTATAATCCCAATATTGAAATCCAACGGGATACCGTATAATCCCAATATTGAAATCCAACGGGATACCGTATAATCCCAATATTGAAATCCCATAGGGACATTGTAATATGATCCCTATATTGAAATCCCATCGTGACCCCTATGATATCAATATAAAAATCCTATCGGGACACCATTTCGTCCCACTTTTCAAATCCCATGGACATGGTTCTCCTATATATTCAATTTCCTAATTCTCCCCTTAGGCCAATGCTGAAGCGGCTGCCGAAGCTCGCGGCGAAGACCCGTCAGCCGTGCCGCCAGTGGATCCCAGCAAATGCGACTGGCTGTATGGCGATCGCGGTGAACTCGGCGATGGCGACACCAACGCCGATGGATTTGTTGACGTAGTCGACGAGGTTCCATCGAATGGCGAGTTGGCCATGATTGCGCCCAGGTCGGCTCACCCTGGCGCCGGAATCTTTTCCGCTGACACCGCCTCCGCTTCGACTGGCGGCGTTGTCGACTCGAGCTTCTTGCTGCTTGGCAACGACAATGACGGAGATTCGCGCATTGAAACTGCGGCTTCTAATTCAACGCGACCTCCACTGATTGTGGAACTGGACGATATTCAGCCAACAGTCGTTGGCGAGGCAGCCGCAGCTGGCTTGCCAATGACGGAGATTCGCGACGCTCTCGACGGCATGTCGGCGGTCGCCGAAGCCGCAGCGGATGCAAAGAAGCTCGACGATGAACTGGACTGACGTTGCTGATCTTGATTCATTTTTCTGCCATCGATTGAACAAGTTTATTAAATATGGTTACAAATTGTTTCAGTAGTAAGTCTATTATAATTTAGCGTGCCTTTGTTACTCAGCAAACATTTTTTTAATTTACCTTAGCACTGTGATTTTCTATACATTTTTTACGTGTAGAGATAATAACCATTTTTGTAGCGATGCCGTCCATTTTGCAATGTACTTTGCTGAATTTGTACCCTTAACTTTCCCTGGTTTTATGTTTCGCAGGGTTTTACTGTTTTTAATGAACTACGAGAAATTAATATATTGGCATGAATGAGAAGTAGCCATGGTTTTTGAGTGGCGCTGGAGACCGCCAAACAGTTATTCGTACATTTATTTCTCAATGCTCACAATTGTGCGTTCAGTTCGCCTACTAACAGTAGAAATATCAGCATATTGCTAGAATATTTCATTGCGCAGCGCATTCAATTTCAGCTGGCCTCTCTGGCTCACCGCCTGTGGCAGCGCTCGCTGTCGCCATTCGTCGCTGGCCATCGCGCCTTCGCCGCCCCGGCCTCAGGCGGCGCCGCAGCCAAGAAGCTCAAAGGCAAAGGCGTGGCTGCCATCTCTTCTAAGAAGGAGCTGGAGGTTGAGACAGACACCAAGAAGCTCATTAGTCACCTGTGCATCAACTACCACATCGATGGCGAGTACATTCCGCTGAAGCCGCAGGAAGCTTATCCAGACTGGCTGTACGAGCTGTCCACCGAGATGGAGCCTCGGCCGTTGTCCGAGCTGGAGCCGGGCTCCGAGATCTACTGGCGCCACGTGATCGACGCCAAGATGAAGGAGGCCTTCAAGCTGGGCAAGATGGACGGCTGGATCAAGCCGGAGCACATTCATGAGACCAATGTGCTGGAGAGATTCTACGGCCCAGTCTATGAGGAAGTTCTCAGCTATGAAGCCGCTGTCAAGTCTCGGGAGCCGCCGTCAGTTCGCATTGGGAATGAAACCACGGGGAAAGCTGAACGCCTGGGATCTTGACAATTTGGTGCAATTCAGCAGATTTTATCCATTGTCTGTTGCTTCCAACCAAACGTTTGTTCTTTGCAGTCCGATAGTCCGCTAGTGTGTAGAGTCTTAAATAAAAATTGCATGCTTTTAAGTTGCTTGAATTATAGCTAGTTGCTATGCTAATATTGCTATCATTGGCTTTATTTCTTGATTAAAAAACTCACTAGTGTTTAAGAACTGGATAGAAATGATGAGGCAATGCCGCTTATTTAGTTAGACTCCTGAGCACACACTATCTGCCCTGACTTGATCATCTGAGTTCTGCAGTCTGAGTTCTATGTTTCAGCGCATAGGTTACACGTACTCACTCACTGAGTTATGTCGTCAGAATCCAAACATCAGCGGCAGCAAAACCTGTTGACAAAATTCACAGTGTCCCCGCTCAGCGGACCGTCACTCTACATCAAGCCCTACTGCGTAGATTTCATCCTCGACGGCGTTGCTCGCAAATGGCACTGCATGCGCAACCATGACGCTGTAGTCATCATCATCTACAACAGCGATCGCCGCGCCCTCGTCCTAGTCCGCCAGTTCCGTCCGGCCACCTACATGCAGCGCTGCCTGGAAGAGAACGGCGGCAATCTGGAAGCTCTGATGTCTCCGACTGCAGCTCCGCCGTTGCCAGCCGAAGCTGGCGACGTGCTGGAAGCTTGCGCCGGCATTGTCGACAAAACTGGAAAGAGTCTGGCGGACATTGCCGCTGAAGAGGTGCTGGAAGAGTGCGGCTATCGGGTGCAGCCAGCTGACCTGCAGCTGGTTGGCTGCTGCCGCTCCGGTGTCGGCGTATCGTCCGCCAAGCAGACAGTCTTCTACGTTGAGGTGACAGACGCTGTGCGAGTCAGCGAAGGTGGCGGCAACCCAGCTGAGGGCGAGCGCATCGAAGTGGTTCACTGGCCGGTTGAGAAGCTTGACGAATTGCTGATGAACGGCAGTTCCAGCTGCAATGAGATCTACATCGGCTTGCAGTACTGCCTGCTCTGGTTCAAGGTTAACAAGCTGGCCGCTCTCGCACCAACCTGATCAGATGGCATTGCGATTCTGAGATTCTGTAGTACCATAAATACAGATATTTTTAGTTTTTTTTTAAATCACAACTACACATTTGTAGTTACTCGTGCTTAGCTATCTTGAAGTGCTTGTTATAATTTATTAAATATAATAAATGTTTTTGCAGTACAATGATGTCTGATTTTATTCTGATTCAATCATTATTCATGAACGAAATCAATGAGAGATCGGTGATTTAACATTTCCAGCTCGCTATTAAAACAAAACAGCAACTCGAACTAACAAACTGCTAACACCGGAAGTTCTACTGGGATTAACTGAAAGTCAGTTTAAGAATGGCCGAAGCGGATCGAGAGTTCTTCTCCCTAGCCTTCTATTATTTCCGCGAGCGCTACTGGCGTCACGTGATCACCGCCTGCCAGGACGCCGGTCGGCGCTACGGACCGGGCGATCCGCTCGTGAAACTTTGGGAGGCCTGCGCCCTCATCGAGGAGGATCGAGTCCAGGAGGCTCTGCGCGAGCTTGAAGGCCTCAGGTCCAAGTCGGACATGAATGTGGCGGCCCTGCTAGCAATGGCCCATGCTCACAGGAAGTCCCGCCAGCCGGACCTTCAAGCCATCAAGGAGTGCGAGAGCGCCATGAGGGAGGAGCGAAAAAGAGCCGGCGAGAGGGGACTGCTGTACAGCGGCCTGGTTGTGGTGCTGCAGGACCGGCACGACAAGGCCAAGGAGTACATTGACAGGCTGTTGAAAGTCAATCCAGGATGTGTGAGTTGCTATGCGCTCACTGATTGGGGCTATTGCTATGCGCTCACCAAATAAGGACCGTTGCTATGTGCTTATCGACTTGATACCGTTGGCATACGCTTCCCAAATACCGTTGCTATGCGGTTACCAAATAAGGACGGTTTCTATGCGGTTACCAAATAAGGACCGTTGCTACGCGGTCACCAAATAAGGACCGTTGCTATGCGGCCACCAAAGAAGGACGGTTGCTATGCGGTTACCAAATAAGTACCGTTGCTATGCGGTCACCAAATAAGGACGGTTGCTTTGCGCTTATCGAATGGGGATCATTGCTATGCGTTTTTCTGTCTGCGGATAGTTTCTATGCGTTCGCATCGCGTTCTAACCATTCGTTAATGGCACATAACTGCTTCAACCGCCAGGTGGAAGGCCAGGCGCTCCGTGGCTGGGCGGACCTGCACTCCAAGGACGAGGCGGTGCGCAAAGCGGCGGGCGGCAGTTTCGACAAAGCGATCGAGGCCAGCAATGGCAGATTTCCCGACGCGTTGCTGGGCAAAGCAAAGAGTTTAGAGGGCAAGAGAAACTTTAGCGCCGCCCTGGAGGTTGTCAATCAGCTCATTGTGGCCTTCCCCCGCTTCCTGCCCGGCCTAATTGAGAAGATGCGAGTCCAGCTAGAACTGCAGGACTGGGATCAGATGCTGGACACTGCTACCAGGTGCTTGGACTCAGATCCAAGCTGCATACCTGCCATGGAATTCCAGCTGCTCAGCCTGCTGTGCCGGGAGGGCAACTATACTCAGGTGGGTATCTTAATAGGATTTTAGTCAGGGCAGCTTGGGATCATGGGACCTGTATCCTGGCGTTAATTGAGTCATGCTAGTCTAGAATAATGGGATCCATATCCTGGTGGCATTTCAGCCGTGGGAGCCTAATGGGATCCATATCCTGGTGGCATTTCAGTCATGGAAGTCTAATGGGATCTTTATCCTGGTGGCATTTCAGCCGTGGGAGTCTAATGGGATCTTTATCCTGGTGGCATTTCAGCCGTGGGAGTCTAATGGGATCTTTATCCAAAACTCGCCATCCCATCAACTCGCAGGCCACATCGTCCGTGAGCGATTTGCTTCAGGCGATGGACCGCTACGAGCCGAAGAATGTGTACCAGTACTCCAGACTTGCCAATCTGTTCTCTCGAGTGGTGAGTTCAGTTATGAGCATAATATTTGGTTATTGAGTCTGTGATTATTAATCAACTAATTTGAGGACTTCACTGATATTTTAGGTTCCACCAAATAGCCTTGTATGCTTTTATGGCAAATCAGTTTTATTAGTTTGACGTTTTTCTTATTTTAAAAAGCCTGTCTTTGTTTTGCTTCGATTTTGTTGGCTTTTTATTGACTTGTGTTCTTTCAGACGAATGAGTTCTCTTAGTGCCAGTCAGTTGGCTTTCCAGGAATTCACCAGCTTTTGGTTCTGTATCTATGCGTGCCCAAAACTCATTTCGCTTCTCTGCTCTAATACAAGTATTTTGCTTCTATCGTCTGCTCATGAATACAAATTACGCTCGTAACTCCCTAAACGATATCCGCTCCTTCTGCCCCCAAGATTACAGCCTCCCCCAAAGAAACCACCCTTTCCGCCTAAGAACCCACTCCTTCGCTCCCAAAGAATCCGCTCCTTCCGCCCCCCACAATGAATCTGCTCCTTCCACCCCCACAAAAAACCGCTCCTTCCGCCCCCACCAAGAATCCGCTCCTTCCGCCCCCACAATGAATCTGCTCCTTCCACCCCCACAAAAAACCGCTCCTTCCGCCCCACCAAGAATCCGCTCCTTCCGCCCCCCCCCCCAAAAAAATCAGCTCCTTCCACCCCCACAAAAATTGCTCCTTCCGCCCCCACCAAGAATCCGCTCCTTCCGCCCCCACCAAGAATCCGCTCCTTCCGCCCTTCACAAAGAATCCACTCCTTCTGCCCCCAACAATGAAACCGCTCCATCCGCCCCCAACAATGAAACCGCTCCTTCCGCCCCCAACAATGAAACCGCTCCTTCTTTGGGCCCCCTGAAGAATCCTCCCTTTCCGCCCCTGAAGATTACTCTCTTTCGGCCCATAAAGAACCCTTTCCGCCCCCCACCATAGAATCCTTTCTTTCCGCCCCTAAAAATCCTTTCCGCCCCGCCATAAAGAATCCTCTCTTTCCGCCCCCTCACCAACCAGGCCATTCGGCAGCCGGCCATCCTGCAGCAGACGGGCTACCTCCAGGAGCGCGCCCTGGCCCTGGACAAGGACAACGCCGAGCAGATCACCCGCATGGGCCACCAGCTGCTCATGCAGGGCAAAGTTCGCGACGCCATTAAAACATTTCGCCGCGCGCTCGACAAGGACGAGAGCAGCGTCACCGCCCTGCAGGGCATCATCCGCTGCCAGCTAGCCGAGGACCTGCTGCAGGAGGCCGCGTCACAGTTGGACTTCCTCAAGGAGGTTCAGAGCAGTCTGGGATCTTCAGGCGTGAGTTTTTCATCCGGATTCTGCCATCCCTATAGATTTTAGTTAGCATTTTCTATTCATGTTTTCCTTGCTCTTTCTTTATTTGTCTCCGGTGCAGGACTCCAGCAAAGCCGACGAAGCGGTAAACTGGGAGGGGGATTTTTTATCTGGTCTTCCTTTTTTTCTTTAAGTTTGCCCTTCTTTGCTTCTTGTTTGCCATTTGATTGTGCTTCAATCTAGTCTGCTAACATGTTTTTGTGTCTGTCTGCCTGTCTGTCTGTCTGTCTGTCTGTCTGTCTGTCTGTCTGCGTTAATTAATTCACTGTCACTGAAATGTTTTCCTCAGATGTTGAAAAATGTTAAATTAGCCACCATTAGGTAGCGCCAAAACTCTATGTACTTCTTATTCTAATTCAGTTATGTACTATTTTTGTCCAAAAATAGTTTTGTCTATAAATTTCTATCCTTTTGCTAATTCTTAGCTTTTTCTCTTTATTTCATCGCATCAATAAAAAATTAACAACAAAGCATTTGTTTTACAATTTACTAATTTTAACACGTTGCAGGATTCCGTTGCCAAGGTAACACTGTCATCAATTTGTGATTTTTGTTTACTCCGCATGTTTTAGACATTATTTTTGGCGCTTACCTGGACTTGTTGGGGCCCTTGAATGCACTTTTCTGCAACTTATGTTCAAGTACTGCACACTGACTGACTCTAGACATTGTTGCGTTTCTCTACTTCGTTTCCGTTCAAATAAGTTGCTATCAAATGTACTTCATTAACAGTAGAAATAGCATGCTATTTTGCCCTGGGGAAGACCACAGAGGGATTTCAAATACCCGCTGCCCTTCACGATTTGAAATTTCATGCAAATCTCTGTCGAAAGTAGAGAGGATTCTATAAGGGGGCGGAAAGAGAGGGTTCTATAAGGGGGCGGAAAGAGAGGGTTCTATAAGGGGGCGGAAAGAGTGGGTTCTATAAGGGGGCGGAAAGAGAGGGTTCTATAAGGGGGCGGAAAGAGTGGGTTCTATAAGGGGGCGGAAAGAGAGGGTTCTATAAGGGGGCGGAAAGAGAGGGTTCTATAAGGGGGCGGAAAGAGAGGGTTCTATAAGGGGGCGGAAAGAGAGGGTTCTATAAGGGGGCGGAAAGAGAGGGTTCTATAAGGGGGCGGAAAGAGTGGGTTCTATAAGGGGGCGGAAAGAGGGTTCTATAAGGGGGCGGAAAGAGAGGGTTCTATAAGGGGGCGGAAAGAGAGGGTTCTATAAGGGTGCAGAAAGAGGGTTCTATAAGGGGGCGGAAAGAGAGGGTTCTATAAGGGTGCGGAAAGAGGGTTCTATAAGGGGGCGGAAAGAGAGGGTTCTATAAGGGGGCGGAAAGAGAGGGTTCTATAAGGGTGCAGAAAGAGGGTTCTATAAGGGGGCGGAAAGAGAGGGTTCTATAAGGGTGCGGAAAGAGGGTTCTATAAGGGGGCGGAAAGAGAGGGTTCTATAAGGGGGCGGAAAGAGAGGGTTCTATAAGGGTGCAGAAAGAGGGTTCTATAAGGGGGCGAAAAGAGAGGGTTCTATAAGGGAATTCTACAACAGAATACGCTGTTGGCAGGACAACTATAATAATATTAATAATAATAATAATAATAATTGCAGGAGGGCTGCGGGCAGTGGCAAATCATTTGGTGATACTAGACCCGCAGCCAGCGAGGAGGCAATTCTGCCCGTTTCGCTGACTCCTGAGCACACACGCACACAGATACTGTACGCAGACTTTTTTCGTCAGGCAGTGTACATTTCACTGTGCCTTGAAGGTTGGCCCTCAAGGGCGTAAATTGCACGACAAGCCCCCAAGCCTTCTCTCCGCGGCTGCGGAGAGGCCCAAATGATGTGGCCTCGCCGTGAAATCGAACTTCGGGACCCTGGTGCGAGAGGCAAACGCGTTAACCGCTCTGCCACCGACCCCTCCGGCAGAACAACTAAAAAAATACAGTATAATCAACAGTAATAGCCTAAATATGATTTTATATGACTATAAATTTTATGAGCAGAAAAAATGATGCCTATATTGCTGGCTTTTGCCACCAGACACGCTGACAAGAATCGTTGAATATCTCGACGCTTTTTTGAGATTTTGAGCAGTTAATCGTTACCGTTAATCGTCTGTCGCTATCCTAAACTTAACCAACCTCTGCTGATGGGCAGCTCAATCTGATTATTTAATGTTGTAATTGAAAATATTATTTTCGTCTAAAAATCGATAGAAACTGTGCTCGGTAAGAGTAACCTTTGGTATTCGGCAACATTTCCTAGGGAGCTTCTAGTACATGAGTTGCTGTCTGCAACAGCTGCTGACCCATTTAACTGCCCCATTCCTACAGGACCTGAGCTTCCTGCTGGCCGTGCTGGCTAGAAAACGGGCCTCGCCACCGAACAAAATCCTGGCCCACCTGGACGATGCCATCCAGCAGCACTTTGCCAGCTTTAAGGTGAGATTCTAGAAATCATCGAGTGCATTCTTCTTCATTCGATTCCTCGTTCGGTTTTTTATGTTTCTTTATTTGATTCCTCATTCGATTCTTCATCTGATTTTTTGTCATTCGATTCCTCGTTCGATTATTCATTAGTTTCTTCATTCGATTCCTCGTTCGATTCTTCGTCAGTTTCTTCATTCGATTCCTGGTCAGTTTCTTCATTCGATTCCTCGTTCGATTCTTCGTCAGTTTCTTCATTCGATTCCACGACGATTCTTCGTCAGTTTCTTAATTCGATTCCTCGACGACTTTTCGTCAGTTTCTTCATTCGATTGCTCGACGATTCTTCGTCAGTTTCTTCATTCGATTCCTCGACGATTCTTCGTCTGTTTCTTCATTCGATTACTGGTCAGTTTCTTCATTTGATTTCTCGACGATTCTTCGTCAGTTTCTTCATTCGATTCCTGGTCAGTTTCTTCATTTGATTTCTCGACGATTCTTCGTCAGTTTCTTTATTTGATTTCTCGTTAGATTCTTCGTCTGATTCTTCATTCGATTCCTCGTTCTATTATTCGTCTGATTCTTCGTTTGATTATTCGTTAAATCATAAGTCTTTCTTTTTTTCGATTCCTCATTCGATTCTTCATTTCTTTGTTCCATACTTCAGCAGTTTCCACGGTCGATTCCTCGTCCGTGGAAACACACAAGTCACACATTCGCATTCGCTCCCCCCATTCTACCCGCAGGGTCTGGCACTCGGGCCGGACTACTACCACTCGTTAAACCCGGACTTTCTCATCCAGCTGGTTCACGAGTACCTGGTCCATGCGCCGCAAAAGCCTTCAGCTGCCGGCGGTCAGACCATCGACCCGGTGCTGCGGCGCTGCACTCAGCTGCTCGACCCCCTGACCCGCGCAATGCCGGGCCTGCTTGAGGCCCTCTACCAGATGGCCAAGATTCGCTACCTCCTAGGAGACAACGAGTCCGCCCTAGCCAAGCTGGAAACCTGCATAGACAATGACCCTTCGTTCAGTGCAGCCTTCCTGTTGAAGGCGCAGATCCTGGTTCACCAGGGCAACCTCAGACTGGCTGAACAGGCCCTGGACAATGCCCTGAGTCACAATTTTGAAGTGCGAGAATCTCCGGTTTATCATCTCACCCTGGCTAAGGTGCTTAAGGGGCAGAAACGATTG
The DNA here is from genome assembly GCA_950097015.1 of Macrostomum hystrix. Taxonomy (NCBI): domain Eukaryota; kingdom Metazoa; phylum Platyhelminthes; family Macrostomidae; genus Macrostomum; species Macrostomum hystrix. The sequence goes on from CATNEN010000001.1 coordinate 22,232,352, forward strand.
GATGAAGCTATTCAGAGTCTGCAGGCCGCCGTTAAACTAATCAGCGCTGCTCAGCAGGTAATTCTTTGAGCTTGTATTCGATCTCAGGCTGCAGGAATTCCCTGACCTTTTATGAACATATACGAAATTCATTAATTAACTGTACATATAGGAATTCCCCTTTCCTAATCATGCATCCGGGAATTCCCGAAATTTATAGTGCATACGGGAATTCCCTGAATTAACTGCACGCACAAGGATTCCCTTAACCTAGTTATGCATACGAGAATTTCCTTAAACGAAAAGAGAATCGTGCGAATGGGATTTCCCTCAACCGCCTGTACACACGGGAATTCCCTAAACCAACTTTACACACGGGAATTCCCTAAACCAACTTTACACCCGGGAATTCCCTAAACCAACTTTACACACGGGAATTCTCTAAACCAACTTTACACACGGGAATTCCCAAAACCAACTTTACACACGGGAATTCCCTAAACCAACTTTACACCCGGGAATTCCCTAAACCAACTTTACACACGGGAATTCTCTAAACCAACTTTACACACGGGAATTCCCAAAACCAAGTGTACACACGGGAATTCCCAAAACCAACTGTACACACGGGAATTCCCTAAACCAACTTTACACACGGGAATTCCCTAAACCAACTTTACACACGGGAATTCCCTAAACCAACTTTACACACGGGAATTCCTAAAACCAACTGTACACACGGGAATTCCCTAAACCAACTTTACACATGGAAATTCCCATAACCTAATCGTGCATTCGGAATTCCCTGAATTGCCTTTTCTCTTGTCTCGTTCTAGCACGCAGCCTCCAAAAAGACTCCGCAGCAGCAGCAGCAGCCGCAGCAGAAGTCGCTGCAAGCCCAACAGCTCACCAGCGCTGACCGCCTGAGTGTCTACCTGGAGTTGGCCGAAGTCTACCGACTAGCCGATCGACCGCACGAAGCCACGAAGGTGTTGCAGGACGCTCAGAACGACTTCTCTGGCTCGCCGGAGGAGGTCCGCGTCACCATCAGCAATGCCGATCTGGCTCTGCAGCGCGGAGACGTCGAGATGGCCTTGGGCACCCTGCGAACTGTCACTCCGGACCAGGCCTACTTCACCGAGGCCAGGAAGCGAATGGCCGACATCTACCTGAACCACAGAAAGGTAAGGATAGGACTGTCAGATCCCTTTACTCAAGCTGTCAGATCCGATAAGTCACACTGTCAAATCCCTGCAGTCAGACTGTCAGATCCCATCAGATCCCACCAGTCTTCCCATCAGACCCATCAGATCCCCATCAGTCATCCCATCAGACCCATCAGATCCCCATCAGTCATCCCATGAGACCCATCAGATCCCCATCAGTCATCCCATCAGACCCATCAGATCCCCATCAGTCATCCCATCAGACCCATCAGATCCCCATCAGTCATCCCATCAGACCCATCAGATCCCCATCAGTCATCCCATCAGACCCATCAGATCCCCATCAGTCATCCCATCAGACCCATCAGATCCCCATCAGTCATCCCATCAGACCCATCAGATCCCCATCAGTCATCCCATCAGACCCCCATCAGATCCCCATCAGTCATCCCATCAGATCCCATCAGATCCCCATCAGTCATCCCATCAGATCCCCATCAGTCATCCCATCAGACCCATCAGATCCCCATCAGTCATCCCATGAGACCCATCAGATCCCCATCAGTCATCCCATCAGACCCATCAGATCCCCATCAGTCATCCCATCAGACCCATCAGATCCCCATCAGTCATCCCATCAGATCCCATCAGATCCCATCAGATCCCATCAGATCCCATCAGATCCCATCAGATCCCATCAGATCCCATCAGATCCGTCAGATCCCATCAGTCTTCCCATCATATCCGTCAGATCCCATCAGTCTTCCCCTCAGATCCGTCAGATCCCATCAGTCATCTTATCAGATCCCATCAGTCTTCCCATCAGATCCATCAGATCCCCTGTCTGTTGCGCAGGACAAGCGGCTGTACGCAGCCTGCTACCGGGAGCTGGCGGAGAAAATGCAGACCCCGGAGACGGACCTGCTGCTGGCAGACGCGTACATGGCAATCCAGGAGCCCGAGAAGGCCATCGAGATCTACGAGAGCGTGCTGAAGCGCAACAGCAGAGACGCAGCGCTTGCTACCAAGATGGGCCAGGCGCTGGTGAAATGTCACAGCTACAAGAAGGCCGTGACCTACTATGAGCACGCACTCAAATCTGGTCAGGCCTTTCTAAGATTCGACCTGGCCCAGCTGCTGCTGCGCCTGAAGCAGTTCGACAAGGCCGAGAAGACTCTGGCTGCTGTTGACGAATCCGGCTCGGACGACCCATACCAGACGGCCCGCCTGCTGCACCTGCGCTCTCAGGTGTTCAGCCAGCAGAGCCGGACTCAGGAGGCCGCTGACGCCCTGAACTCAGCCAAGACTCTGCTCACCAAAGCTCTGCGTCGAGGCACCGAGAATGGCGACGAAGAGCAGGTGAGAATTGGTCCTAGTTATCGATGCCAAGCTTGATAGTTTTAGAATGTTGCAGCCTACTCACGTGTAGAAGGTCGAGGGTTCGATTCTCGACTTCTGTCCTTTAGCAAGACACTACTCTGCATCGCCATTAGCTGTGGTAATTAGGTGGGGTCTCCCCCTGTTCCATGGACTGAACAGCCGTACACGCACATGTGCTGTGTAATCCATATTTTGACTAATATAATTATAGTTCATACTCTAGCTCGTATTATTAGTTCGAGTTTCTATAGTCCCTGAAAAATAATATTCCAATAATCAGATTTTCAATATTTTCTAAAAATCTATAAAAATCCCGATTCCCTAAATTAACATTTTTATCTACTGCCACTGGTTCCCAATGCTCGTATATCCTAGCGAATACTCGATTTTAAAGTCTAATTATAATAGAATTCACTAAAGAGATTAGGTTCCTAAAATCCCAATTGCTGGTATCAGAAGTCGTGAAATCCCCTGTTCCCCAAGAACTGATCCAAATTACCAATTAAGATCCCAAAATCTGGATTCCCTAGAATTTAAATCCTTCAGATCCTGAGATTATTAAGAGTACTAACTATTGTTGTGTATCCGCTAATCCCACATTCCCTAATCCCACATCCCCTAATCCCAAATTCCCTAATCCCACATCCCCTAATCCCACATCCCCTAATCCCACATCCCCCTAATCCCACATCCCCGCTCAGATCCGGCAGCTGAAGGAGCGAGTTCACCTGGAAGCGGCCCGTCTGGCCAGGGACCGGGCTGACCTGGACTCCGCCAAGCAGCTGTACGCTGACGCCGGACCAACCGGCGGCCTGGAGCTGGTGCGGCTGCTGATGTCCCAGGACGACTTGGACACTGCGCAGCAGCACGCAATGCGACTGGTGGCCAAGAATCCTGACGATGATCAGGCCGTGTTCCTGCTGGCCGAGCTGCTGTGCCAGCAGGGCGACCTTCAACAAGCGGCTTATCACTACAGGTCAGATATTCGTAAAGCCTTGATTTCATATTCATTTAATAGGTACGATCTGAGGACCAATCATCCATCAATGCTAGAATCCCATGATCCCTAATCCATCAATGCTAAGATCCCATGGTCCCTAATCCATCAATGCTAGAATCCCATGATCCCTAATCCATCAATGCTAGGATCCCATGATCCCTAATCCATCAATGCTAGAATCCCATGTTCCCTAATCCATCAATGCTAAGATCCCATGATCCCTAATCCATCAATGCTAGAATCCCATGATCCCTAATCCATCAATGCTAGAATCCCATGTTCCCTAATCCATCAATGCTAGAATCCCATGTTCCCTAATCCATCAATGCTAGAATCCCATGATCCCTAATCCATCAATGCTAAGATCCCATGATCCCTAATCCATCAATGCTAGAATCCCATGTTCCCTAATCCATCAATGCTAGAATCCCATGTTCCCTAATCCATCAATGCTAGGATCCCATGATCCCTAATCCATCAATGCTAGAATCCCATGATCCCTAATCCATCAATGCTAGGATCCCATGATCCCTAATCCATCAATGCTAGAATCCCATGATCCCTAATCCATCAATGCTAGAATCCCATGATCCCTAATCCATCAATGCTAGGATCCCATGATCCCTAATCCATCAATGCTAGAATCCCATGATCCCTAATCCATCAATGCTAAGATCCCATGATCCCTAATCCATCAATGCTAGAATCCCATGATCCCTAATCCATCAATGCTAGAATCCCATGTTCCCTAATCCATCAATGCTAAGATCCCATGATCCCTAATCCATCCATGCTAGAATCCCATGATCCCTAATCCATCAATGCTAGAATCCCATGTTCCCTAATCCATCAATGCTAGGATCCCATGATCCCTAATCCATCAATGCTAGAATCCCATGATCCCTAATCCATCAATGCTAAGATCCCATGATCCCTAATCCATCAATGCTAGAATCCCATGATCCCTAACCACTGGTACAATAATCCAATGCCCCTAAACGGATCCCTAATCAGTCGTTATTTAACCCCTGACCGTCCCACTATTGGAGCAAATCCCTATCCCAAACTGCCGCCTGTTGCAGGCAGCTGCTGCAGTCTCGCCCGGACAACTACCCGGCCGTGGCTCGCCTCATTGACGTCCTACGACGCCTTGGCCGCATGGAGGAGGCGGCGCCATTCGTCCAGGCCCAGTCCGGTCGAGCTCGCGTCGACGGCGGCTTCTGCTACTGCCGCGGCCTGTACGAATGGCACTGCGGCAACGCTGGCGAGGCGCTGCGGCAGCTGAACAGGGCCAGGCTGGACTCGGACTTTCAGCACGAGGCCGTGTTCTGCATGGTGGAGATCTGCATTAACCCAGACAACAATACCTTGGGCGGAGAGCTGTTCGACTCTGGGTGAGACGCCATGTTGATTTGGAAATTCCATTCACTGTGCAAGATTATATTTTATTTGTAAGGGGAATCCAACTGGGGAATCTCATTTGTTTGTGAGGGAAATCCAATGTAACTAGGAATTCCCTTTTTATGAGGGTAATCCAACTGGGAATTACCATCCTTTTTTGGGGAATCCTCATAGGATGCCCCATATATTTTTAAGGGGAATCCAAAAAGTGATCCCATTTATTTTTGTGAGAATTTATCTGGAAATTCACATTTGTTTGTCATCGGAATCCAATTAGGAGTTCCCGTTTATTTGCGAGGAGAATCCAGTTGGGATTTCTCTATTGGATAGGCAGAAAATTCGAAGTTATTAATAACCCAATTGTGCTCTCCAGCGACATGCCAGCCGGCGACGCCGAGTCGATGGGGCTGCGCACGGCGGAGCGGCTGCTGCACGAGTTGAAGCCGCGCGGAGGCGTCGGTGGCAACGCGGCCCGCCTGCGCGCCGAGTACCTCAAAGCCATGGTTCTGGTGGCCGGCAAGCAAAAGGCAGGCGCCGACAAGGCCGTCCAGACGTTCAGCCAGATGCTGAGCCAGGACAAGAACTACGTGCCGGCGATCTACGGCCTCGCGGCTGCCTACATGGTGGCGAAGAACAGCGCGAAGGCTCGAAGCACCCTGAAGCCGCTAGTGACGGTCACGTGGTCCCTGGAGTTCGCCGACGAGCTGGAGAAGGGCTGGCTGCTGCTGGCCGACATGAGCGTCCAGTCTGGTGGCAGCCGGTCGGAGGGCGCCCAGGAGCTGCTGGGCAAAGTGCTGCAACACAACAAGGCCTGCTACAAGGCCTACGAATACCTGGGATTTCTCACGGAGAAGGAGCAGAACTACCGGGATGCGGCTAGGAACTATGAGCTGGCCTGGCGCTACTCCAACCAGACCAACCCGGCCATCGGCTTCAAGCTGGCCTTCAACTACCTCAAGGCCAAGAAGCTGGTGGAGGCTGTGGACATCTGCCACATTGTGAGCCACCTGACAGGCTGGGAGATAAGAGTGGGGAGAATGGATGAGTGGATTCTGTGGAGAGTGGGGAGAGGGAGAAGCATGGAAAGTATGGGGGAGCATGAGGAGTATGGGGAGAATAGGGAGTATGGGGACAATAGGGAGCATGGGGAGAATAGGGAGTATGGGGACAATAGGGAGCATGGGGAGAATAGGGAGTATGGGGGAGAACTCGGAGCATGGAAAGTATGGGGAGCATGAGGAGTATGGGGAGAATAGGGAGCATAGGGAGCATGGAGAAAATTGGGAGCATGGGAACAATAGGGAGCATGGGGACAATAGGAAGCATGGGGAGAATAGGGAGCATGGGGAGAATAGGGAGCATGGGGAGAATAGGGAGCATAGGGAGCATGGAGAAAATTGGGAGCATGGGAACAATAGGGAGCATGGGGACAATAGGGAGCATGGGAACAATAGGGAGCATGGGAACAATAGGGAGCATGGGGAGAATAGGGAGCATGGGGAGCATGGAGAAAATTGGGAGCATGGGAACAATAGGGAGCATGGGGACAATAGGGAGCATGGGAACAATAGGGAGCATGGGGACAATAGGGAGCATGGGAACAATAGGGAGCATGGGAACAATAGGGAGCATGGGAACAATAGGGAGCATGGGAACAATAGGGAGCATGGGGACAATAGGAAGCATGGGGAGAATAGGGAGCATGAGGAGTATGGGGAGAATAGGGAGCATGGAGAAAATTGGGAGCATGGGGACAATAGGAAGCATGGGGAGAATAGGGAGCATGAGGAGTATGGGGAGAATAGGGAGCATGAGGAGTATGGGGAGAATAGGGAGCATAGGGAGCATGGAGAAAATTGGGAGCATGGGGACAATAGGGAGCATGGGGACAATAGGGAGCATGGGGACAATAGGGAGCATGGGGAGAATAGGTAGTATGAGGAGAACTCGGAGCATGGAAAGTATGGGGAGCATGAGGAGTATGGAGAGAATAGGGAGCATGAGGAGTATGGAGAGAATAGGGAGCATGAGGAGTATGGGGACAATAGGGAGCATGGGGACAATAGGGAGTATGGAGAGAATAGGGAGTGTGAGTGTGGGAAGAACATGCAGATTGAGGAGGATATAGAGAATAGCTTTCACAGCGGCACTCTGTCCCATCTCCAGGTGCTGAAGAACCACCCGACTTATCCGAAGATCAAGAAGGAGATCCTTGACAAGGCACGGCAGCAGATCAGGGCCTGAGTTCCTAACCTGCTCAGCTTGAGCATAGTGACCTTTTTTAAACATGGTATGCTTGTCTCGTAATGCATATTTTTATAACATTCTTTCAAATTGATCGTTCAATGCTTGTGTTTTGTTTTACTGTTTTTCTCAGCTTTCTTATCTGCCGTTTCCGTCCATTAGAAACCAATTTTGAATTGATAATTTTTCTTACGAAAGCTTTGGCTGTGTTACTTATTGGTTACAACCACATATTAAAATATGTTCCCTTCGATTTAGGCTGTGTCCTTTGTTTTACTATTTGTGTGCAAATATACAGAAGTTTCTGTGATGGTGTCACGAGTCCCAATAATAAACTGCACTCCTAGCTCGTATTTTTTAATGTCTTGAATTCACAATCGAACTTTTTTATCTTTATTATTAAAGATAATCGCCATAACAATTGATTAATATTTGCTGGAGGGCTGTGAGGCAATATGGCACATCATTTGGTGACAGCCCCTGACTTTCTCATCGTCAGGCAGTGTACACTCTCACTGTGACGGAGCTGTGAAGTTTCCAGCGACTGCACTTCGCAGTCAGAGACGGGCTGAGCTCATCGACCACGAGCTGATAAGCTGATCGATTTCTTCAAAAATGTTAAGGAGGCTGATTTGCGCCGAAATTGCACTACGTGGATAGGATATTTTACTTCTGCACCAATTCATGAAGCAGACCTCTCAGCTCTCTCTCTCTATTTGTTGGATTTGGGATTGGTGAGCTGAGTATTTGGGGGGATGGTAGCGTAAGTTATGAGGGTGAGAATAGGTACTCGTATTTTCCACGCTGTTCGGGTTATACCTAAGGTAGCGCTAATGCCCGAGCGGCAAGACACTAGCTACTAACAATGGGGGGAGAATCGACTGCTGCTGGCACGAGGGCTAAGGTCACTGATCTGGGGCACACAGTCCGTGGGGCGTATCAGGATGGATCGAAGTTGCCTGGTGAACGTCCTTCGCACTCTCACTTACTTTCCTCTATGGGGTCCGGAATTAGTACAGTTTCATTAGGGGGATAAAGGCGGAGTTTTGGGACTTCAGGGGGGTATTTAGGGAAACTTAGGTGGACTTCAGATAGACTTCAGGTGGACTTTTAGATGGGATTTTAGGGCGGTATATTGAGGTTTCAAAGGGGTCATATAATAGGGTGGATTTGGGTGAAGAAGGCTGATGAGAGATCAATGGGAGAGGATTGGGGAGGTAAAGGGATCTATCTGTTTTACTCCTATTAGGAAAATAACTAAGGAACTCGGTTTATTTAATAGCGAAACAGGGAAAGAGGTAGGAAGTATATACGAATCGCTTATATTTCGTATAGGTTGTATCGAACGTAGAGCTAAACGTTGAGAACGTATAGCAGGTCAAACAGGTAAAGATCGCATTATATTCTTCTCTGTATATATATATCAAAATTAGGGTGGGTGCATGTCCCGCTTGAGTGCGCATACAACGAACAAAGAGCGCTGCGTGAGGTTACGACAAATAGCTAGCGCGTGAGAAAAAGTGGCGGGAATTCAAAATGCAAAAGTGTCTCAATTATTCACTGCCTCATTCAGTTGGGGCAAAGGCTCATGTTTTGATATTAGTTTCATTTTGTGAATTATTGGGTCTATTAAAGAACAGAAGCGAACGTGTTGAGCAGATTGCAGGACAGTCACAGGCGCGAACTCTAGCCGTTCACCTTAGTTCCATATATATTGTGCCAGACCGGCATGATTCAGCAAATACTCGAGATAGCAATAGGGTGGAGGATGGGTGGTCGCGTACGACACATCGAAGTAAATAACAGCGGCGGGGGTGGCGCGCGCGCACTTAAATAAACTGAACTAACAACGGCCGTGACTGCACTAACAATTGTCATAGACCGACACATTTATTTATAGCTTCATTGATTTCTGTCAAGCTTTGTTTGTGAATAGCATCGATTTCATACTCTTTTTTTCTGTACATGCCCTACCCTGTGCCTAAAAATGCATTTAGCCCCTAAAACTGGGGTCGGCAAACTTATTAACGTGCGGGCCACGGAGAGAACCTAAAAGACGAAAGTGGGCCGCATTGCTGTAGGAATATGAGAACGGAGAGAGATAAGACGGGGAGATGAGACAGGGATGGATGAGAAAGGGAAGAGATAAGAACGAGGAGAGAAGTATATCAGCAAAGTTCACTCCGAAAGGACCCACAAAGGAAGGAATGCGTAGCATAGAGAGGAAAATTTTCTATCTTCGTAATATATTTTCTTTCCGCAAAAACCTGCCTCCTAAACTTTTTCTAAGAAACGTAGTTTACTATCCTTCTATTCGTAGTGGTCCTTGCCACTGGGCGATTCTCTCCACCTCCTCGCTGCATCCCTTCAGGCTAATCAGCCGAGCTGGCGAGCTCAAGGAAAACCATCACGCCCTGGTATCCAATGGAGTCTGACGGTATTTTTACCGGCCAGATTGTTGAGCTGCCAGACGCAGACTGAGACCGTCCGAGAGGTGTTGGTGATGTGACAGAGGAAGATGTTAGTCCTGCCCGAGATTTTCTTCTCACACAGCTCTGCTGATGGTTAGGATTTCGTTCTGGAACACACTGCAGTTTTTCCCAGTATGTTAGGCGTAGGTGACGGTTACTTGCCCATTCTCACAGATGCAGACTCCGAAGCCGCATCTTTCATGGATCCGTCTGTGAGGCAGCGGACCTCCTGGTAGTTCCAGTGGTCATTAGCTTGCTGGGGATGATGATCCTGAAGCGCTGGGAAGATTGAGTGTGCTTGTCTCACCATCAGCGAGGATGGCAATTTCGTCGCACATCCCCAGATTCTTTAAGTACAGTTCCGTGTGTGGCAGGAGCTTGCACTTCGCTGCCGCTCTGTGAAGTGTGAACTTTATCCCCGCTTCGATAAGACGACGGGTGGTTTTCGCTGCTTAGCAGCGGGTAAAGATATCGAGCGGGAGGGTGTTGAGAAAGGTGTTAGGCCCTCAAAGGGGGCGGATGGCGGGGCGCTCGAAATCATGCGACACACGCGTCTCATGGCAGGTCTTGAGCTGCAGGGCGCTGGCCCAGATCAGTCCGGCGTACGAGACAGCCGGTTTGACCATAGCAGTGTAGATCCACCACAGGTGCTTGGCGTGAGACCCCAGCAGGTGGTGCCCACCGCACTGTGCAGAATCGCAAAGGCTTTTTTAGCTTTAGCGTGGACTTGAGGAGACCAGCTAAGCTTATGGTCGAGCGTGATGCCGAGGTATGTAGTTTGCTTCTGGAAATGGCTGTCCTTACCATAAAGCTGTAGAGGTCGAATCTGCCACTTGTGTCTGATGGTAAACATGATAGCAACTGACTTAGGCTCGGAAAGCTTCAGCCCACAGAGAGTTGCCCGTTTTTCAGATTTGTTTATAAAATTCTGCGGTATCTGGCACAGGGCCAGATGTCACTGCCGTGACGTCATCCACCTAACCAACCTTAAGGATTGAGTTCGGCTGAGCGTCTTGAAGGAGCTCGTTGTCGAAGGCCCCTTCGATATCCAGAAAAACGGTGAGACTGTGAGAATAGTATCCAGCGTTTCACCTGGATTTTCGGTGGGTTCGCCTTCGGCTTTCCTCACCGTTAATAGCTTTGACATTTTGTCTAGGGTAAGACTTGCTTTGAGCTGTTTGTTGTTTTTGGCGTTTCTGACTTCCTTCAAAGTTGAACCTGAAGGCTTCCCAATCGGTGTACCTCGCAATTGCACGACGAACGCCTGCCAGAAGGGAAGATATGAAATTGTGGTCAGACAGTTGCTTCGGGCAGCAGCTTTCACTCCCTGATGCTCTGGAAGAGCCTAGGTGGGGCAAGTTTAGCGTCGATCACCTCCGTTCGTCGACCATTAATTGAAAGGTGGAATATTTCCTGAGTTGCAAAATGTCCTCGCTGCATGCCTGTGGGTCTTATAATGTGCCATTGCCCGCAGCCCTCCTGCAATTATTACTATATATTATTTTCATTTCTAGTGCAATCTGTTGTTCAATACAGTGCAGGTCTTTCTTGTGCGAGCCGATCGATAAAATCTGGGGTTTGGAAAATAGCTTTAGTGCACACAGGAGGCAAAGACCGTATGAAAGATAAACTATAATTTGTACATGTGGCGCCGCGTAATATAATCGCGTTTTTCTTAGCTTAAGTAATTCTAACGTGTTTACCTCATATTTTGGTATAGAAAGCAAAAAGAATTGGCTGCACAGCAATGCTATGAAATGAATAATGGAATGCGCCTCACACCCGCACAATTTTTCTTTCTTGCCTTCACTCTCACATACGAGTATTAATAAACTGAGTGGCATGCTCGAAGCAGAATAAAATATCAGCTGACAAAAAAGTGGCATTTATCGGTGCCATATATCCTCTCAGGCCGATTTGGCTGCTTTAACACTTTCATCCCTACTCTATTTGGGAAATATTTTCCAGCATGTCTAGTGACATCGTGGTAAGATCAGATCTTTGCCAATGTTGGATTAGTCATTTTCTTGGACTTAGCCTTAGTCATAGGGATGTGAGGTGTAGTGATAAAAATGATACATAACTAATATTAGTTGATTTGTTTTACCAGTTGCAGTCGCGCCGACTTGCCACTCTAGTCAGCCATGGAGACTTCTGTCTGGTAAGAAAAATAGCCACCCCAGACCTGGTGACAGCCGCAGATGAGTTGGGCCGAACCGTACTCATGCTTGTGGCCGAAAATCGTGACACTCCTGTTGATAGCGAAAAGTGTATTTCGTACTTGCTCAGTCTCGGCGCAGATCCGGAAGTGACTAATGAGGCTGGTGACACGGCTGCGCACATCGCTGTGAGGTTGGACCACCTGCGACTCTTGACGCTGCTGCCGTTCGGTGCGAAGTGGCTGCAAAACTGCCAGGGCGCGACTCCGCTGATGGAGGCTGCCCAGAGAGGCAGCTGGAGATGCGCCAAGCACCTGATGCACCTGCTGAGGCAGAGGTGTCACAATAATTGCCGGAGGTTTGGCAACGATGAAAGACTGCGCCTGCTCGGTCTTACTAATCATGAAAATAAAAGTGCAGCGGATTTAGCTAAGCTGGCAGGCAACTCAGAGTTGGCCATGGATATCGAGCGGTGAGTTTTTGGTGAAACAGTTCAGGTATAAAACAATTCCTTCTTCTAGCTAGTTATAATAGTGTAAGTATTTGCTGAAGGGCTGTAGGCATTGACACATCATTTGGTGACAATTGATCCACAGCCAGCGAAGAGGCATTTCTGCCCATTTCGCAGACTCCTATGAGCACACCACAGATACCGTACGCAGGCACACACTCACACAGGGTGAGTACATCTACCCGGAGTTACTCATCGTCAAGCAGTATACGCCCTCTCTGTACCTTGGAGGTTGGCCCACAAGGGTGTCAACGATTGCATGACAAGCCCCAAGCCTTCACTCTTGAAAATTTGCAGCGAATTGCGGCTTTCCGTAGATAAGCAGGGCTTCATCAGCGGCCTGACAGAGCGCGTGAGTGATGGTCTCATCATCGAATTTCAAACCTTCATTGCCTCTTACCACTTTTTGCCTCTTTAAATGGTTAAAGCGTGAGCTCTAACTCGGGATTTCCATCCGAACCACCACAGGAGGAGTCGCATCGAGCAGAGCTGTGCCGCTTAGTCAAGGCCGGCGACGACGCGAGGCTGCTGCGCGTGGCCACACGTGAAAACATGGATCTGCCCGATGACAAGGGCTTCACCGCATTGCTTCGGGCTGCGGAAAACACTGAGCTGAAAGATGCGGCGGTTTGGACGCGCCTGCTGCAACTGTCTGACCCGACCTGCGCCACTGTGTGGTCGGACAGCTGCCTGCACATTGCGGCCGGCAGCGGGAACACAACGGCAGCCTCCGCTCTGCTGAATGCTGGAGCGTCTGTTAATTGCAAAGGCCAATTTCAGTTCACGCCCCTCCTCAAGGCAGCAAGCGAAGCGCCAACAGAGACGGCAGATGCAGTCGGCTGGGTTCTGCTGGCCTCTGGATCTGACTGGAGCCTCACAGATCGGAAGGGCAGAACCGCGTTGGATCTAGCCCGCCAGTGCAGGAGAGACAAGCTGGCCAATATGCTGCTTAGGTGAGTTCAGGATCAAATTTGTACTGTGTTTCCGCTGCCTGAAAATTGTAAATTCGGAGCAGATGTACACACTTGTGTGAATGTGTGTATTTGGCTGCGTACGGTATCTGAGTGCCTACGTGCTCAGGAGTATGTGGAATAGGAATACTATAACAAAAATGACACGAATTATTGGTCCGTGAGGAAAATATATAATGAGGCAGTCTATCATTTAAATGTGCTATCTCACAGCGCGTTTCATTCATTTCGCATTTGCAGCTACGAGGAGACAGAATTTTTACAGGAGCCTCTTGAACCACCGTAAGTTACCACCTGCTGGCCTTCTAATCAGTGTTCTTGATATTGGCTCTGGTCGATACCATGTTTTGGATTGAAATACTTGCTGTCATTTATATCGTAAATATGAAAATCTTCAGTCCTCCATTTCGCGAGAGCTGGACCACTGTGCGACTCATTGGTAGAGGAGGTTTCGGCGAAGTTCACGAGGTCACGACCGACCGGGCTGTGATTTGCGCCGCGAAAGTCCTCAAACTGCCTGTACAACTCGGGGAAGACTTGGAAGCTATCGATAGCAAGGTGAACAAAGCTATTGAAAACGAAAAGAATATTTGTTATATGAGGCACGACAACATTGTCAGGTTCATGTACATGACTCAGCCAGAGCCAGCAAAGTTGGTGCTTTTCATGGAGCTGCTGTCCGGCCGTTCATTAGAACAATACATTAACCACGTTCGTCTTGCTGAGGATATTATTCGAGCATTCTGTATTCAGGTAAATTCCTTTTAAGATGCTTTGTCAAAAGCTTATTTCAATGATTGACATAATCACATTGCATTTCCGAGCGTACGTCCGACACCGCCAACGGGCCGGATTTTGTTTGCCCAGCTCACGCTGGTAATTGCGACTCTGGAGTCGCGTATCTTGAAGTTGCTGCTGTTTTTGTTGCTGTTGAAATAAAAAAATAGGTCCACTAAACCTTTAGCATCTTTTTGTTCGCAGATTTGCAGCGCACTGACGTACATCCACAGCCGAGAGCCACCAGTGATTCACAGAGACATCAACTGCAGCAACATCATTGTACTCGCTGACAATAGTAGAATCAAACTGATCGACTTCGGCCTGTCCACCAAGCTCGAGGAGTCTGTCACCCACATCTCTGCGTCCACCGCATTTCCAAAGGGCACCTTGAACTTCCTGGCACCTGAGCTTGTGGCACCCGCAGAACAAGCAAATCCTCAATATAGCAAAGGCTCAGACATATGGGCCTTCGGATGCTCAATCTACCAGATGAGCTCTGGAACAAGGCCTTACGCCAGGATAACCAACCTTCTTCAGCTGGCTCAGCAGCTCAACAATAGCGGCGCGCCACAGCTTCCAGACGGCTGCTCAGAGAAGCTGCGAGATTTTTACGCATTCTGCACTGCCCGAGACCGCAGGCAACGAAAGTGCGCCAATGAGCTCATGAATCATGAGTTTTTTGCGACAAAATAGCACGAGGCTTGCAACTGTGCTTTGTTTTGTTTAGAGTTTTTCTTTAAAACAGATTTAGTAGCCGAGTATTTTCAACTGTTCTGTTATGCAAATGAATAGACCTTGGTTGCGTCTTCGTCGTGAAATATTATTTAACAAGTTTTAAATTGCACTGGTATCCATTTCACTGCTCACTGAACCGAAGCATTTAAACAATTTAAACAAAACTTTTTTGTTTTCAAAGGCAGTAATTCTCACTGTACGTCTGGGATAAAGGTCCAAAGACTCCAACGATTGCTCAGCAGACACACTAAGTTTAACTGGGCGTAGAGAATTACAAATGAATAATGATTATGTGTTGCACAAAACTTTATCCGTTCTCGCTTACAGTCGACAAAAAGCCTAGCTTAATCTCCACAATACGTATGGGTGTAAGTCCAGATGATTACATGAAAACTCTCTCGCTTCTTCATATCTAAAATAATTGAGTATCTTATTTGCCTAAAAATCAAAACGAATCATTTTGATTAAATGTTGACTTTTATATAGTCTTATTTAACATTTGAGATGAGTAAAAGAACTCCATAATTTAAATATTCTTGAAGAGTTGGCAGGTTTTTAATTCGCTTTAAATTATGCTTCTTGTCTAATTAGCTCGTTTCTTAGAAAAAGTTTAGGAAGCAGTTTTTTGCAGAAAGAAAATATAATACGAAGATTAGCGAAAGATTAGCAATATGGGTGACTCATCTCTCTTCGGTCTCGTCTCATCTCTCTCTGGAGATGGAGAGACTCATCTCTCTCTGGAGATGGAGAGACTCATCTCTCTCTGGAGATGGAGAGACTCATCTCTCTCTGGAGATGGAGAGACTCATCTCTCTCTGGAGATGGAGAGACTCATCTCTCTCTGGAGATGGAGAGACTCATCTCTCTCTGGAGATGGAGAGACTCATCTCTCTCTGGAGATGGAGAGACTCATCTCTCCTCGTTCTTATCTCTTCCCTTTAATTAATTTAACCTACGCAACAATTAGGCGGGGCTTCTGAAGGCTGTGTAGGGCTGTTCAGTCCATGGACTGGGGGGACGCCACACCCAAACTCCAATTACCACAGAGTAATGCTTCCTAAAAGTGTCTTGCTAAAGTACACAAATTGTTCCAGTAGAGTTGGGAATCGAACCGCTGACCTTCAAGTCTCTTCAAGTCCGACGTTCCAACCACTAAGCTACAACCCCCTACCTGGTCTTGGTAGAAAGCCGCGGAATCGAACTCAAGCACCTTGGCATCAGAGGCTAACGCATTAGGCGTTCTGCTGGCGCACGTCTAACACTGGTTACAGCTTATATTTATAAAGCGGAGTAAACTGTAATGCTGGACATTGCAGGAAGTCCTGGTTTAAACAACCGCGATAAGAGAAAAATAAAAGAAGAAATAATTTTGGGTAGTGTACAATACTGGCGACTGCAATTGCTACTCTGGGTAGCTGAACTTTAAGAATTTTGAAAGCCGACTGCTAGTGCGGCGGCTAAAAGCGCGAGTTGTACATTAGTTATTGTACGCGCAAAGGCGGTGGCAGGTAGGAGAGAGAAGTTCATAAAATGCTGCCAATGCCGCACACACACCTCAGCTATATAGCCAGTTCGATATTGGCAGTTTTAGTGAAGCAAACCAATTGTGCATGAGAGACAAGTGACAGATCAATGTAAAAAAGCCGTTTAAGAAGAATAACTCTGTGTTGGACTCTCTGCATTGGTAAGTACGAGCGTAGTTTACTTTTTGCTGAGCTCAAATTTGCACATTCCGGCTTTCCAGTTCCAGTAACTTCATTGAGCTTCAGAGACTTAAAACAGAAAATCTCCTCCATGATGTGTCCAAGGAACACCCTGCAGCTACTGTCTCATCTCCTCCCTGGTGTGTTTGAGGACAACCCTGTATTCATAATTTGCAGGAGGGCTGTGGGCAATGGCACATTATTAAGTGACACTAGACCTGCAGCCAGCGAGGAGGCAGTTCTTCCCGTTCCGCTGACTCTTGAGCACACTCACACAGATATCTTTCGCAGGCATACACTCGCACAGGTGTGTACATCTGCTTTGACTTTCTTCATCGTCATCGTCATCGAAATTGCACGAAAAGCCCCCAAGCCTTCAGTACGCGGCAACGCCCCTGATTAATATGGCTTCACCGTGAAATCGAGCTCAAAAACCTTGTAGCAAGAGGAAAACGCTTTATGCGCCCTGCCACTCACCTCCATGAGAAGTACCACCCTACAGACTCTTCCATCGCCTCCCTGGTGTGTCCACAGGACCACTCTCCAGCTACTGACCAATCGTTACTGTCAAATTCTCACAGGATCAAGTTCAAGACCGAGCACACGGCATCAATCGCAGAGGCGGCAATGTCTGACAGGGGATCGAGTAAAAAGACAGCTGTTGAGGACGTCTCTGTGGGTGACGTTCGTACTGCATTTAAGTAGCATGAGTAGGTTCTTAGCTTGCCGCTCTTAAGCCTTAATGGACAAGCGTATTTTGTTTGCAGAAAAAGCTGCAGAGACTAGCGAAGATCATCATTCAAGGAGACTTCGGACAGATGCGAGAGCTGGCAACGCGTGAGCTGGTGACGGCGATCGATGAGAACCGGCAAACAGTTCTCATGCTGACGGCGGACGCTCGCGACACTCCCGTGCAGACTGAGAAGTGCATCCTGTACCTGTTTGAGCGCGGCGCAAAACCGATAGCGACTGACTCAGCTGGCGACACGGCTGCTCACTTCGCAGCCAGGCGGGACAACCTCCGGATCCTGGCCCTGCTGCCGTTCAACGCAAAATGGCTGCGGAACAAGCAGGGAGCGACACCGCTGATGGAGGCTGTACGAGCTGGCAGCCTTAGATGCGCCAAGCACCTGCTGCACCTACTGAGACAGCAGAGGTACAATGAATGCACGCAGCTTGGTAACTCAAAGAGAAAGAAGCTACTGGGTCTGAAGGATCTCAGTGGTAGGACTGCACTCGATATCGCCCTTCAGATTGATAGGCCAGACCTGGCCAGCAGCATCGATCGGTGAGCCTTCAGCTGTACTCGATATTTGTTTCATCGTAAAAGAGTTTAGTGTACAGCGCCTCTTTAATTTCAGGGAGATGTTTCTCATCGCCAATCAGGACGGTCTGATTTCCAACCTTCCAGTGTTGGTGAGCATTTCCAACCTAATATCTTTGCTGACGGTCAGATTCTAACTAAATCCGCTGTTGCTTTCAGGAAACTACAGTTCGAGAGAATCTTGAATTGCTGCTTAGATCGGGTGACATCGCTAGGGTCCAACAAGAAGTGACCTGCAACACTTGCGACCTACCTGACCGTCTGGGGGCTACCATCTTGATGCGGCAATTTCAGCAGACCGAGCTTCTAGATGAAGCTCTGTGTCAGAAGCTGCTTGAGCTGACTGATCCAACCTGCGCTGACGTGTGGGCTGCCCGTTGCTTGCACTGGGCTGTGGCCAGCGGGAACTCTGCAGCCGTTCGCTCCCTACTCATTGCTGGTGCCTCAGTCAACAGTCGAGCTCTCTGCGGCTCCACGCCACTCATGTGGGCAGCTGTTTTCACGCCGGTAGATGCTGCCGCCACAATTGGCAAGGCGCTGCTGGCCGCTGGATCGAACTGGTGCCTGAAGGACAAGCGGAAGAGGACTGCACTGCTTCTGGCTGAAGAGCATGAAAAGTTTGAGCTAGCTGAGCTTCTTCGGGGGTACGTCTTTGTGATTTGTGACCTCGTATGTTGTAAGTTTTTCCTGTTTTGAAACTCTCTCACTAAAGTTAAATTTTAGGTACAAAGAAAAGAAGTACTTCGATGAACCTTTGGAGCTACCGTGAGATTCGAAATACTCTAATATACGCTCATAAAGAGTGAGCCTTCACATTAACGCTTTTCTGAAACTTCCCTTTCGCATGTGCAGGCCTCCGTTCCTGAAAAAGTGGGACTTCGAGCGAGCCTTGGGAAGAGGAGGCTACGGCCGAGTTGATCAAGTGCTCACGGACAGAGGCATCAGGTGCGCTGCGAAGACCATCAGACTGCCATTACAGGGAAGCGATCAAATAGATTCGATTAGGAGAAAAATTGATCAAACAGTGGAGAGTGAAAAGAACCTGTGTCGACTGCGACATGACAATATTGTACTCTTCTACCACATCACCGTGAAAGATTCTATTAACGCTGTGCTGTTTATGGAGCTTCTGGATGGCCGCACATTGGAGATTTACATAAACAAACAGCCTCTTAACGAGTGTACTGTTCGATATTTTAGCATTCAGGTATGGTCTCAATTAAAGTTTAATGCGAGTTTTTGTACTGTACTTTTTTATTGAAATGCGCACGCCGATTGGGTGCTGATTTTTTTGTTTATTTGATGTTGGTAAAAAAAGGCTGAACAATTCGATTTAAAAAAGGCGATAGAAAAACAGTAGCATGCATAATTTTAATTTTAGGTGAATAAAATATTTGAAATTTGCAAACAAAGACATTAATTAAAACAAAAAAGAACGATTGAAATTGAAGAGAAAATTAAAACCGAGACTGAAATCACTTCGCTCACGCAAGGAGAATAGCCATTGTGTTTTTGCGAGTTACGATCAAATATAAGAAAACTAAAACTCAAACTAGCTCGTACAATCAAGCATTTTAACTATGGGCCTCAGGGCAGTGGCTTTTTTATCTAGCTTCAAGTATGCTTTCTATGAAGTCCACAAAACTGTCTGTTAATTCTGTGCTTTCTTGTGCAGATCTGCAGCGCACTGCAGTGCATCCATAGCCAGAGTCCGCCTGTACTTCACAGGGACGTCAACTGCACCAACATCATGGTACTCGAAGACAGCAAGCGAATCAAGCTGATCGACTTCGGCCTGTCAATCAGTTTAAATCAATCAGTCAGCCATGTATCAGGCTCAGCTATACCCATCGGCACTCTGAACTTCTTGGCTCCGGAACTCTTGGGGTACAATGAGACCACAAGTGTCCAATACTGCAGAGAGACTGACGTCTGGGCGTTCGGCTGCTCCGTGTACCAAATGGCCACAGGCGCCAGACCCCACGCCAGCGTGGCCAACCTGCTGCAACTGGCGCTGAAGCTGAATAATTCGGGGGCTCCCGCCTTGTCAGAGGACTGCTCGGCGGAGCTGCGCTGTTTCTACGCCTGCTGTTCCGCGATGGAGCGTCAGAAGCGAAAGACAGCTGACGAGCTGATCTGTCACCCGTTTCTAAGAGCCAAGTGACTTTAATGTGCCGTGCCAAACCACCGCTATGTACAAGCAAAATGTACTTCAATTCAAAATGACAAATGTAAATATTTGGACAATCTGCCCCCGTCTGCCTTCTGAACTGTGCACCTATTTTTAATTAATAGCCTTTCCTTGTGCCGCGACCGCGACGCCTCATCTAGGCACTCTACTTCTTGCAATCGAAGCATCTTCAGGCTTACTGTAGTCTTCAAGCATTACTGTAACTAATTGCTGAAACCTCAGATTTCCACCAACTTATTTCTCACTTTTCTTAAGCTTTACCTCAAAGTAAAATGTTAAGGTAAGAGTCAAGTATTGAATTACGTATAATATCTGGACACCCGTTTACCTCTCGCTTTTAACCTCAATCTCGATGCTATTTCGGTTTGGGAAGACTTCTTGTCTACTTTGAAGGACATCATTTTAATGATTAAAGAACAAGTAAATAATGATTTTCTATTTTATCAATTTGAATGCAAGAATTCACTCATGTGACATGCTCATTACAAAAACTGACTCGCAATACATGAAAATGTGGCACTGAGGTAACAGCCAGGAGCGATTGTTCGTGTTGAAAGTGCAGTCTCATTTTACGCTGGACTTTGTTCGCCAGACCAGGAAGCAGTACCTGTGAAACTTGAACACCACACAGAAGCCGGCCATGTGAGTGAACCAGGCCCAGAACTGACCCGATGTGACCACCACCTGCCAGCTAGCACCGAACTTGTCGTCCAGCTCCTCCTTCAGCTCCCTTGGAAGAATCTGCGGGGCGCAGGGATGGGGATCTTGCTGTGGGTGGTTGAAGAGGATCTTCCAGCTATGAGGTCGAAGAGGGGGCTCTTCTGATCAACGTCGACTGAAACTTGTTGAGATGCTCTTCCGAGTGGGACAGTTTTCGCTGGCTTGACGCGGGTCCTACGATCCGATACGGCATTGTAAAGGAATACATCAGGCTAGAACTCACCTGTTCATTGACTTTGCGCCTGTTGAGAATGAGTCTCACTGAGTCAGCAATGTGCTCCACCAGTTCCTGAGACATATCGCAGCTGATCAGCTGAACATCTTCGAGGTGCTTTCTTGGAGGCAGAAACTGGCCATCAAAATAGTTGCTAGGCAGTGGCGGCAGGTGCAGCTGCATAACAAAACCAAGGTGTGCCTCTCGTGAGCTTTCTCAGAGGCGCTGGTACTCTGACCCGTTTCTGCTCAAAAGTTTGTCAACTGCTGCTTTGGTCAGCTTGCCTTCTAGACACTTGTATTTGAAGCAGTTGGTCGCTTTCGAGACAGAGAGGTCAGCCATTGTCCGATAGCTCTCGCATCGCATGTAGCTCGAGTACATTCACACCAGCCACACAGCCATACACAGCCTAGTGATTCATGGTCTGAGGCACAATAGGAACCCGACACGCTCATGTGTCTGCCTCGTTGAAGAGCAGCAAGGAAAACATTTCGTGTGGGAGGTCGGAGGGTCGGATGAATAAAAGATTATTTACTCAGCAGGCATATCGATTGCAGCTGAGTTGACACGAGCTCTCAGACTCTTTTGCGTATCGTAGGCGTGCTTTTACCAGCAATAAAGTTCAAAGGACTCGGGTGAAAGAAAAACAAACATTTTCTATTTGTTTCAGCCTTGCACAATTGCTCCAATCGACCTGGGTGGCATTGGTGGTGCCTTCTGCATTGTACTCAATGGCGGCAAGCTGACGGCACCGCCCGATGAGGCCACCCTGGTGATTCTGCTCGAAATTCTGCAGGCAAAGCACCTAGCCATGGGGAGCCGCCTCCACCTCTGAAACTGTTCATGGAGCAGCTACGGTTTGGAAGCGTTCCTGGTCGGACCGCGAGCGGGTTCGGCTTCGGTGGCTTTGCACGCTGCAATTTGCAACTTCCAAGGAGACTTCGGACAGGTGCGAGAGCTGGCAACGCGTGAGCTGGTGACGGCGATCGATGAGAACCGGCAAACAGATCTCATGCTGACGGCGGACGCTCGCGACACTCCCGTGCAGACTGAGAAGTGCATCCTGTATATGTTTGAGCGCGGCGCGCGACTGACCCAACTGGCGACACGGCTGCTCACTGGCCAGGCGGGACAACCGCATGGATATTTTTTTCCATGGCTATTTTAGCTCCACTGTTTTCGTTGTAACCCCCACCCCGAATGCTTTTTCGATGTTACAGATTTCTGGACTCGTAGGAACCAAAGGTCAATTCACTGTCTTTAAAATCAATGCTACGTATAGCTTTAACTGTATTTGATATATTTTCGTGTAAATTAAAAAGCAAAATTGGCAATGACACAGCTTTAAGAACTCTGTCACCCGATACTAGTTCACCAGAACATTCACACTTCTCAAAAAACTGTCTAATACTCTACTGTAAGTAGAGACTGCTAGGTTGGATTGAACTGAGCACTTTTCTACTTGCGTGTAAGATCTAACTGAACTTTAACTGGTTAAATATGGACCCACTATCAGGGTACTATCAGTACGTTGTCGTTATTTCGAAATTTAATTTTAAAAAATTTAAGTTAGATTTTCAGATGGTCGACATTGTTACATGATAAAATTTTATGAGCAGAAAAATTATGCCTGTATCTGGTGGTTCTTGTCACCAGACACCCCGCCGAGAATCGTTGAATATCTGGACGATGCCGGTGTTTTGTGATTTCGTAGGTTTGTTGTCTTGAGCTGAAAATCTTGGCCCATGTTCTGGATTTTCATGAAGATTGGTTGGCTGTCTTGGCGAGATACAGACAAGAATGTGGTTATTCGTGATCGTTCTATTGTTAATAAACTTTAGCAGCTCATACCCTGTGGTCGACACGCGCACTAATAGTGTATTTTAAGCAGCACTTTAGTCTATTCAAACTAAAATGGAAAAGCAAAGTTCTGTTCATAACGCTTTTATTAAACGAAGAGCTTGAGTACTCGCAGACAACAACCAAATGGAGATCTGTAGCCCTCCGCAAACATAGCTCATTCGCTCAATCTCAGACTCAAATTACAATAGGCAGTCATGCGCGCTTGTACACCAAGCCAGCTTTGTTAGCCTGGAAGAGCGAGTCTTTTTTCCAGGAAATTTTATCCACAATGCAAATTTTTATAGGAAAATTAATGAATAAAATTAATATCAAACAGAACTGCCTTTGTGTGCACTCTAAATTTAGCTACATAGCCAGTTGCACGTATTCATATACTCATCTATATAACCAGTTGCACAAGCGCAATTTAGACGTAGGTTATTTTAACCCGGCCCTCTAAAATGGCGGACGCAAGCCTTGAAGTCGAATATCGCCAGTACCAATTCCTAAAGAAACTGTTTCAGGTACTGCAAAGGGCTTTCCAAAACCCGGAGCACACTTCTGAGAACGGGTTTGGTCGCTGGCTGCAGAATATTCAGCATTGGGATCAACTTCATCACAAATACCGCCTGCTTCCAAATCACCCAGATCCAGAGGGTGTCACCGGGGTTGAACTAGTGCGAATGCTTGAGGAGACTCTGCATGTTACGCAGGAACTGGCTGAAAGCGTGGCCCGAGACTTGTACAATAGCATTGAGGAGTTCCTGAGCTCTGACCACGACGAGGAACCGTTGACTAGCGTCACTGTCACGTACAATGAAAATCAGAATGAGGGCCAGATAATTGTTGGCGAGTTTAAAACTCCGAGATGTCATCGGGTCAGCTGTCTTGCGAAAAACTTCGGCATTAACGAGACAGCGCTCGTGTGTCTCCGCTACAACCAGCTGAGCAAGTTCCGTGGCGGAGAGTCGGGCATGAGCGTGACGGGACTGAACGCACTGCACGACGTCGGCCAGGTGCGGTTTGAAGGCTTCTCATCGCCGCTGAATTGTCGCCTGCTTGGTCAGGACGGCGTCAGCTTCTGCAGCCTGTTCCAGGACACTGACGCCGCCTTTGGCAGCCTGGGAAACTTTTTCCGCATCAGGCTGACCGACTATCCGGGCGGCTGGAGTCTGGGACCGCCGTTCGTGGAGCCTGTCCTGAACGACACCGCAACAAAGGTTGTGCGTACTCTGGATGAGACGGAGCCGGGAAAGTTCTGGTTCTTCGTCACCATGCCGAACTGGGAAGACAACCCGGGCTGGCAGACCCTTGAGCAATCGCAACACAAGGTAGCGAGATTCGACTTCGACAAAAAACAGTTCTGGCAGCAGGACGACTACGGAGCCATCTACCATCCGAATGCGAAATACTGCGTCTTTGCTCTCGGCCAATTGCCCGACGAAGTTGACCTGGTCGAATTGCGGAACCGAATCTGCGTGGACGATGAGGCCACCGTTAGGGATGACTGGCTGGAGGCATGCGATGTTGAGGTGTAGAATCTGCTTGTGACAAGTTACTGTGTACCCCTTACTGCGGGAATTTTTGTAATGTCTAATTTCTCCACCAACATACTCTAACTTCCTCCTAATTATTCGATGATTGATATCATATTTAATGCTCAAGCATGATTTTATAACAGTAGGAATCGATATTTCAACAAATTATATTTGTAAGACTAAATTATTTATAAGACTTTCAGCTGCTCAGAATACAAATATTGTCAGAGATAAGGATAATCAAAGTCATATTTTAATGACTAAAAATGAAATTGCATCTAATACTACTTTAGGTAGCATGCTATATAGGCTTGCTTTTAAGCGTGTATGTGGTGAATCATGGTGACAATGAAGCTGCATGACCTCAACGAATCACAACAGTAGTAACAGCAAAAGCAGAAATATTCATGCAGCAGCTAGTTCAGAGCCAAATCAGTTTTCATTAACATATCTTGATGAAGCTGAAGTCCATAGCTGCTGCTGCTGCTGCTGCTGCTGCTGCTGAAGGTCTGCATTTTGTCTCGAGCTCAGCTGCAGCCGCGTCTTGTGCTCGCTGCGAAGCAGAGCCTGGCGAACTGAAAGGAGCAGCAAAATTATGTATTCTTTTACAAGCATTGGTGAGATTTTTGAACTACAAGGCAGTCTTTGCAGTTTTGCAGGATGTGTGGGGTACAGGCGCATCGTTTGGCGGTACGAAGGGATCGGTCGCAGAGCGTTTGCCTCAAACGTGTTCGCCTCTCGCACCAAGGTCCCTGAGCTCGATTACGCGGCGAAGCCACATTTATTTGGGGCGCAGCCGCGGAGAGAAGGCTTGGGGGCTTATCGTGCAATTTACGCCCTTAAAGGGCAACCTCCAAAGCACGTGACAGTGTACGCTGCCTGACTATGAGAAAGTCAGGGCAGATGTACACACCTGTGTGAGCGTGTGTGCCTGTGTACAGTATCTGTGTGCGTGTGTGCTCAGGAGTCAGCGAAATGGGCAGAATTGCCTCCTCGCTGGCTGCGGGTCTAGTGTCACCAAATGATGTGCCATTGCCCGCAGCCCTCCTGCACTTTTTATTATTTATTATTGGCAATGGTCGACCCGCCGACAGTGAGAAGTAAATTAAACGTATTCCGCTAAGCCCCTACGCAAACACCAGAACGGGGACGCATACAGCAGGTTTCTACATCAGCAATGACTTTTCATCCTTAGAAATTTTTTACTTTTTTGCCCTTCAAAAGCGCGAATCGTTCGACATGCCCCCAAGACCTTCGCTCCGCGGCCGCGCCCCAAATGAATGTGGCCTCACCGCGGATTCGAGCTCAGGAGTCTTGGTTCGCTGCTAAAAAGCAGAATTTTTCTATTGCAGCGAATATGTTGACAAACGTAGAATGGCTTCCCTCCCGGTCGCAAGTGACGCACCCATCCTGTCGATGTGGTCGGACATGGACAGTGTCACGACTATGAGCACGACGCACATTGCTAGAAGCAGAAACGCCACGGCCATCACCACCCGAGCGACTCGCTTCTGTTTGGCTGTGGGTCGATCGTCGGATTCCAGGCCGGCGGTGGCAAAGTTGCCGCACAGCGAGCCACCTTCAGCCAGGTCATGCCCGGCTGCCGTGTCCGCGGCCTGCGGAGCAACCAGGCGAGACAGCCGTGCCTGCTGAAGCTGCATGGCCGAGTCCTGATTGCCGAACAAAGCCAGGGCGGTGTTGGCTTGCGAAGGTCCGTAGGTGGTCGCTCCACCGAACTCGGCGGTCGTGTTGTTATCACAATCGCTTGGCGGCTCGGGCACACAGGATACGGACATTGGGTGTTGTGAAACGCTTTCACCTGGAGTTTTACAGTGAAAGCATTTCAATCCGAATTGCTGGCTTAACGCACTGCGTCAGAGTGATTCTAGTTTGCAGTCCTGAGCACAGAATATTCACAGTCGACTCACAGCCAGTGACGAGGCAGTTCTGCACAATCCGCTTACCCTTGAGCACACACTCACACTCACGTCCTGATTGACGATTGACGCCCCTTCTGGTATCGCCTGCTCAGTGTGAAAGCGTTCAGGAGAGCTGGTAGGCTATTATTTAGAACTTCGGACTTTTCACCAAGATGTCGGGAGTTCGAAACTCAGCCGAAGGGATTTATTGATCCCTAATGTCCCCTACTTTTTCAGCAGTCCACGGACTAAATAGTTGTACACAGCTGCGGCTGCGCCACTGACATTAGACCTGGACAAAATTCTCAACCGCTTGCATTCAGCCCTTCCATTCAGCAATGTAATGAGTAAACAAACTTACCTCGAGTTTAAATGAACCAAAAATAATGCTGCTTTGGCATTAAAGTACTACATCTAATAGCATCACTGGTCGGTCGGTGTCTAGATTGGCCAGCTAGCCTTTTATATTTATAATCGATATATTAGAAAAAACTGCCAGGGCTTTTGAATCCAATTTCAAGTTATAAAGATTGGGACTGGCGACGGACCCGGCTTGGGCGATACCGAGGGCGCCTGCCTATATAGATCAGATAGTCGACTAATTTTTCGGGTTGGATTTTCACTTTTCCCCTTCTTTTACGCCTGCTGCGCCGCTGTTGCAGAAAATGAGGGAGGCGGGGCGGAGGAGAGAAAGGGAAGGAAGAATTTGTTCCTGAGAGGGCCGCAGGAGCAACAGTGGTTGCCGCGCGGCACGCAGGCTTTCACTGGGGCCTGTAGTGTGCCTATAGGTAGGCGGGCAGCTATAAGTGAGAGGTGCAGAGGACGAAACGTCGAGCGCGAGGGATGAAAGTGACGAGAAGTGAGCTGACTGCTTCTACTCGTATGAGGCTGCAGAGGCGTCGGCACTCTCGCGAGGCGCAGGCTAAGGAGATCGGGACGAAGGGAGGGAGAGAGGGAGGCAGGAAGGGAGTTTGTGTCGAGTTTGTGGAAATCTCCTCAGTGGCTTCGTACAGCCAAGGGGATGCGGGGAGAGTGTGAAAGTGAGGGAAATAATTTGGTAGGGAAGTGAGGTGAGAGAATGTCTCGAGTTGAACGCAGGCACACTCTAGGGAGGTGCGAGGAATAGGATGATAGGTGCGCGAACTTGAGAACGAGGGGCAAAGTAATTAGCCAGAAAATAGATGGCAAACCATCGAGGGGCCTTGCAGAGGCGTCGAGAGCCGCATAGAGCTCTGAAACTGAGGTGCTGGGCGTCATCTCAGCTCAGAGAGGCTGTCATCGATTGAGCATAAGCTGCTGTGGTGCAGTTCGGAGTTATTTTTATCGATTTAGTCATTGAAAACCCCGACTTGTGAGTGCCATCGAGCGCATATCATGCATGGCAACCTCGATAAGTAGTAAAATTGGTGATCTTGAATTTGTCAAAGTCGATGTAAGATCTCCGCTCCACGTTGTTGTCCTATTTCACATTGTAGGAAGGGTATCTTGTCGTTCAGGGAAGGTCCATGACTATATAATTGCTATTGTTGTGAAAGCAGGAGGACTGTGGGCACTAGCAGATCATTTGGTGTCAGTGTAGCAGCAGCCAGTGAGATCGCAATTTTGACCATAACGTCCCGCGAAAGCACACATGCACATGGATGCGTACAAAGGAAAACACTTACACAGGTGAGGGTACACATCTGCAATGAGCTTTTTTATTATCATATAGTCTAGCCAATAAGTAAGTCAAAATAAAAGAGATTTTATCTTAGACAATTAGCAGTCAGGGTGCAATAATGGGAGCTAATCTTAGTCTTGAATAAATGATTGCCGCCACACACACGCGTACACACACTCGTACCAAACACTAAAACTTAGTCTATGGCCAATCTTCGATGATAACTATGAGCGGTACATGTACGCAATAAAAATATGAAAGCGGTACGCAATAATCGTGACGCAATGATTAGCCCGTAGAATAATCAGTGTGCAATAACGCTCCTGTCTATGGCAGAGCCCCACTGTTGGCTAGTCAATATGACAATGTGATAGAAGCAAGGCGTTATTGTACGTACTTGCAAGCTATGCAATATCTTAGGAGCCTGAAAATTATTTTCAGCCCATGGAGCAGCCTGGGCTAATCTGATATTTCTTAAACTAGACTCTCATAATAAAAAGATAAAAAAAGCTGTGCATTAGTCAAAAATGTTAGATTAAATTCATTCATAGTCATGGCAACGAACAATTCTCTGATTAAAAGAAAGAGTCGCACCACTTGCAAAGCCTCCAGCTATAATGGAAAACATGAGACACGGGAGAGATGAGACATCTCTCCATGTCTCATCTCTCCGTGTCTCATCTCTCCCGTGTCTCATCTCTCCCGTGTCTCATCTCTCCCGTGTCTCATCTCTCCCGTGTCTCATCTCTCCGTGTCTCATCTCTCCCGTGTCGCATCTCTCCCGTGTCTCATCCCTCCCGTGTCTCATCTCTCCCGTGTCTCATCTCTCCCGTGTCTCATCTCTCCCGTGTCTCATCTCTCCGTGTCTCATCTCTCCCGTGTCGCATCTCTCCCGTGTCTCATCTCTCCCGTGTCTCATCTCTCCCGTGTCTCATCTCTCTCGTGTCTCATCTCTCCCGTGTCTCATCTCTCCATGTCTCATCTCTCCGTGTCTCATCTCTCCCGTGTCTCATCTCTCCCGTGTCTCATCTCTCCCGTGTCTCATCTCTCCGTGTCTCATCTCTCCCGTGTCTCATCTCTCCCGTGTCTCATCTCTCCCGTGTCTCATCTCTCCTGTGTCTCATCTCTCCTGTGTCTCATCTCTCCCGTGTCTCATCTCTCCCGTGTTTCATCTCTCCCGTGTCTCATCTCTCCCGTGTCTCATCTCTCCCGTGTCTCTGTCTCGTCATTGCTACTGTCAATGCGGCACACAGTCGTCTATAGGATCCTCTGTATGGCGAGTGAGGTTATGCAAGCTTGCCAACCCATGGGTTAATAGCGTTAGATTTGCCAGCGAAAGCTTTTTCCACGCTAAAAACTTGATTAAGAATGATAAATGAGTTAATGATTACTAAAAGTATTTTTAGTGCTTATCTCGCGTTCACCAATTCAAGTTGGTACCAGAACTACCTCTCGGCATAGACTTAATCGTGAGACTCCAGGTACGCTATTTCCGATTGATACCGTTGCACTTGTCTCTTCAGTTCTGCTAGTTTAGTCCTCTTGTTGGACTCCAGGCGCAAGCTTGCTAGTTGCTCCTCAAGACCAAGGGCTGCACTCAGCCCCATCAGTCGGGCAGCCTCAACCCTATCGGCAAGTCCATTCATACGATTGATTGACTCGTTGATGTTGCTCATGCGCCGATGAAAGTCGCTGGCCAACCTCTCGAGTTGGCTAGCGTGCCTGAAAAATAGTCAGTGGCTTTTTTGATTTAATGCTTTCAAGTTACTCTATTTTAACTACGCTCATGGGAATGCGTTGCTTAAGTGCATTCCTGAGTCAGTTGACAAATTCTTAACACCTCTTATTAACCATTGCTGTTACACTTTCAAACTTTATTTAGGCGTTA
Source organism: Macrostomum hystrix (assembly GCA_950097015.1). NCBI lineage: Eukaryota > Metazoa > Platyhelminthes > Macrostomidae > Macrostomum > Macrostomum hystrix. The sequence continues at coordinate 22,262,148 of CATNEN010000001.1, forward strand.
CATTAATAATAATTGCAGGAGGGCTGCGGGCAATGGCACACCGTTTAGTGACACTAGACCCCGCAGCCTGCGAGAAGACAATATTGCCCATTTCGCTGACTCCAGAGCACACAAAGAGATACTGTACGCAGGCAAACGCTCACGCCGGTGTGCACATCTGCCCTGACTTTCTCATGGTCAGGCAGTGTACTCTTTCACTGTACACTCTCACTGTACCTTGGAGGTTGGCCCTCAAGGGCGTAAATTGCACGACAAGCCCCCAAGCCTTCTCTCCGCGGCTGCGCCTCAAATAAATGTGGCCTCGCCGCAGAATCGAGCTCATGGACGCAGGTGCGAGAGGCAAGCGCGTTAGGCGCTCTGCCACTGACCCCCTTCCGAGGAACTTTGCCCGCCATGATTCACCTTTACATTCCTAAACATAGCATGGCATTGCAAAGTAACTCTTGCTCGTTTGGGAAACGAAGCCTCGTTTGCGAAAAATTCCCAAGACTGGAAAATTTTGCACTGGCAGGAAAATCACAGATGAGAATGAGACCACGGGAAAGTCTTGGCGAGGAGTTCATGCGGGGAACTTTTGTGGGAAAAGCTCCTTTCCTACGGGAAAGGCTCCTGCGGGAAAGGCTCCTGCGGGAAAGGCTCCTGCGGGAAAGGCTCCTGCGGGAAAGGCTCCTGTGGGAAAGGCTCCTGTGGGAAAGGCTCCTGTGGGAAAGGCTCCTGTGGGAAAGGCTCCTGCGGGAAAGGCTCCTGTGGGAAAGGCTCCTGTGGGAAAGGCTCCTGTGGGAAAGGCTCCTACGGGAAAGGCTCCTGCGGGAAAGGCTCCTGTGGGAAAGGCTCCTACGGGAAAGGCTCCTGCGGGAAAGGCTCCTACGGGAAAGGCTCCTGCGGGAAAGGCTCCTGCGGGAAAGGCTCCTGCGGGAAAGGCTCCCGCGGGAAAGGCTCCTGCGGGAAAGGCTCCTGCGGGAAAGGCTCCTGCGGGAAAGGCTCCTGCGGGAAAGGCTCGAGAAACCCTGAGAAACAACTCTGACTGATTGCACCATGAATACACAAGAATGCTTAGCCAGTTTGCAAGCTTTTGTTGCATTCGAAAGCTAAAATTAACTCACTTCTTGGTGGCTGCGGCAGCGGCAGCAGCGCCCGCACCCAGCACTGCAGTACCGATCAGCGAGAGGCCGCCGGTAAAGAAAGCCGCCACTCCGCAGGCGACGGCGCCGGCTCCCATGGCGCCGGATACAGAGTAGCCGCCGATTTTAGTCTTTCTGGCGCCGGCCTGGGCTCTCTGAGCGGCCGACTGCAGGCTGCTGTACAGATCGTGCGCGGTGTTCAAAGCATCGTTGAATCGCTCGCGAAATATATTGTAACTGCTCTCACACGAGCTGCCATAGCTCAAATGATCTTCAACGCGCCGCTTGAACTCAATCAGCTGCCAGGCGTCAAGCCTTTTTAGGCTGACTACCATCTGCAACTCGCTCGAAATCTGCTGCCAGCGGCTCGACAAGTTGCGAAACATTTCCTGCGTCCGCTTGCCCTGGAATTGCACTTCCTTTTCGGCCGACGCAAAGTAGTACAATTGCTGCCGGTCAATGTTTGTCATCTCGGTCTCCAAGGACATTCTAAGTTGGGAGAAATCTCCAGCGACTACACCGACAACTCTGCAGACATTCTGCGCCGTGCTGCTGATACCGGAGCCGATGTCAATGATCTGTGAGAGCACATCGAAAACTTCCATAGCTAAAGCGAGATGGCAGATCTAGGTTTGTTCAAGGAAATTTAATTTGATGGGGCCGTTAGTGTATATATATACACTTTGCCTCAGCATCCTATAATTGATGCTGACGTGCAAAAGCGGAGAAAATATTGCCTGCCAGGTAAGAAGCTCAAATTAGTATGAAGGCAATTGCAAGCAAAGTACGAGTATCTACTCGTAAATACCTACTTAAAGATGTGCCATTTCTCTGCATAGCTGAGTTTTTTACTTTCTATCGGATACCATTTCATCATCGCTACAAATAGCAACAGATTTTTAGAACCTTCCAGAGCAATGTAGAAAAGCATCCTTTGGCTTCTTTTATGTTGAGTTAAAAAATGGAATGTATCGAACAATGGCACATCATTTGGTCACACTAGACCCTCAGCCTGCGAGGAGGCAATTCTGTCTATTTCTCTGACTCCTGAGCACACACAGATACTGTACGCAGGCATACGCTCACACGGGTGTGTACATCTGCCCTGACTTTCTCATCGTCAGACAGTGTACACTGTCACTGTGCCTTGGAGGTTGGCCCTCAAGGGCGTAAATTGCACGACAAGCCCCCAAGCCTTCTCTCCGCGGCTGCGCCCCAAATAAATGTGACCTCGCCGCGGATTCGAGCTCAGGGGCCTTGGTGCGAGAGGCTAACGTGCTCTTTCGCATTTAACAGCTTAAAGAAACTTTTAGTATCTTGTTGAAAATCTAACCAAACATTAAAGATAGATTCAGTTTAAGATTGTTCAAATATTTTCACTAATCTAGAATATTTTCTTTGGTGCCTTAAAAATTTGAAAATTGTGAGATTCACAGTCGTCAGTCAGATAAAACTACTAAGGTAACAGGCTTTGAGCATGTTCAGAGTTACTACTTATGTTAGTAGAGAATGGCGTTTGAGATGCCGCAGCTGGTAAAAAAATGAGATTGAAATTTCATTGAGATGCCCTTGCCATTTTCCCGCAATGTTTTTATATGTAGCTAACTTCCGTCCTACCTTTGGCATTGCGTCTTATGAACGTCAGTCCTGACAGAGAAATTTGAAGGGCTGGTCCTTTCGCTCATGCTGAAGTCTATCTTTCACCTGATTTAATGTCTGTCTGTCTGTCTCCCAGTGCTGAGTGACTGTCTGTCTCCCAGTGCTGGGTGTCTGTCAGTCTGTCTGTGCTGGGTGTCTGTCAGTCTGTGCTGGGTGTCTGTCAGTCTGTGCTGGGAGTCTCTCTGTCTGTCTGTGCTGAGTGTCTGTCAGTCTGTGCTGGGTGACTGTTTGTCTGTCTGTGCTGGGTGTCTGTCTGTGCTGGGAGTCTCTCTGTCTGTCTGTGCTGGGTGTCTGTCTGTCTGTGCTGGGTGTCTGTCTGTCTGTGCTGGGTGTCTGTCTGTCTATGCTGGGTGTCTGTCAGTCTGTGCTGGGTGACTGTTTGTCTGTCTGTGCTGGGTGTCTGTCTGTGCTGGGAGTCTCTCTGTCTGTCTGTGCTGGGTGTCTGTCTGTCTATGCTGGGTGTCTCTCTGTCTGTCAGTCTTCGAACAACCTCAATTCGCTGATTAATTGCAGAAAAAAAGAAAAATTATAACAAGTGAGTACATTTTCTATGCAAAAAGCTACAATAAATTCTAAACCAAACAGCTGGAAAAACTTTTTTTCTAGGAAAACATATAAGCAAAAATATTGCTCTTCATTGTTCTATGCACAATCATTGCATTTCTAGAATGTGAATTGCAAAAGTGCAAAATCCTAGCGACAGCACTTTCAAGCCGTGTTGTCACGTCGCTGAACCACTTTCTTAGCATCCTCTCAGGTCACTCGGAGGTCGGCCAAGGAGCGAAGGAAGTCGCGAACGGGCTGGTCCAACTCGAGCAGTCTGCGACGCTCCGCCTCAGCCCAAGCTCGACGCCGAGACGCGGCGTCCATTTGCTGATACGGCTGCAGCTGCTGCTGCTGCTGCTGTCTTTGCACGATTCCTGTAAAGAACGCTGAATGGCAGGATTGACTAGCAAGCCGAAGTCGCCTTTGCTCCTGTTGCTGTTGCTGCAGATCGCTGAACTTTGTGGCCGAAGCGGCCACAGTCTGCGGTCGTCTCCTCGTTGAGGATGCCGCGTTTGCGGCTGATCGAAGGCGTCGCAGACTCTCAGTGGTCGAAGCTGAGGAGCTCGAAGTCAGCGAGGACGTCTCGTAAATTTCGTCCTCAACTGGATCATCAAATTCTGTGTCAGAGCGGATAAACCTCCCGCTACCGGGGCCGACAGTCTTGCTGGTGGTGCAGGGTCGCCGGAGTCGCTGCAGAGAGTGCTTCTGCGTGAGCACTCCTCCGGCGTCGAGGCGTCTCTTAGCTGACAGGATAAGCTGGGCGGGTTCCAGGTGGGCGGGCCGCCTGTAGTAGCTGCAACCCGACGGCAGGCGGAGCTTGCCAGCGGCTTCCATTCGCCTGTAGCCGCTGCGCTCGTCATTCGTCAAGTGGCTACGCACGCGAGCGCTGCGAGTCTCCAACCGGCTGCGGCCGAGCTCCGCCAGCCGCTGGTTGGTCTCCAGGCAGCGCAGTCGGTAGCTGCGGTCGGCTTCGAGTCGGGCCCAGCTGCGAGAGAGCAGCCGGCGCTCCTTCATGTTGATGCGGCTGGCCGAGAGCTCGGCCTCCGAGTAGTGCAGCAGCGCCGAGCCTCGGTCCTCCATTCGGAAGGCCTCTTCATCTCTGCGGCATGACGGTGCGAAGGATAAGCGTGTGTTAGCTACTGTTTCCTTCAGAGCACTGGACTAGGCATACTTATTAAGGCAGAGCCAAAGTCAAATTTGTATTAGAAAAAAGCCTGCAATCAGCGTGATTGGTTGGACCCAATAAGGCCATCTTTTAGCCTCGAGCGCTCACATATTGAATTCTTATCTTAACCTTCTCGCCTTTTTTCTGGAAACTCAATGTTTTTTACAACAGCCAAGGCAGTGGCCTGTTAGCTGACGTGGGGGGACCCACCCTGGCTGCATCGTCAATTGCTAGCTAAGAAGTCTCAAGCTCTCCCTCTTCTTTCTGCTTGAGTCTGCACGTGAAGGCAACTTTTTTTCTGCTTCCGTTGGCTGGCATCCACGAGCCAGTAGACTGGCCTTACACGCAGTCTGTGCAGCTGGGACAAAGAAAATATAAGTGCGAGCTTGAGTTGAGAAATTCTCAATCGGCTGGTCTGACCTATTGTGCGCGTGGCGGTTGCTAGGCAGCTGTGCTCATTGTGCTGTAGATTGATGGCTGGGAAGTCTCTAGACACAGTGTGCTTCAGCTGCATTGATGAGAACTTGCCATATTCAGCAAGGAGACCGCATGTTTCCGTAAGATGATGGCTAGAAACATGAGAGCAGCTCAATTGAGTCAACACGGAGCTGCTCATGGGCCAATGGACCGGGCATTGTGATAGGATCGGCTCCCAAATTCTGCTTGCTTGACGCTTTGGTTGGGAAGGGCTAAGATGGACAGGCAAACACTCGCAGCTAGCTATTGTACAAACATCTTAAATTGCATGGCTAGTGGCTCAACCACAGCACTCCAAATGTAGTTACCTGTGCTTATATAGTGTTTATAACTTTCTAGTTATCAGTCAGTGGCAATATTAAACGCTGAGAGCATATTGGCTTTATTTGAAATAGTTTTATGTAAAGATTAACACAACTACGAAGGGTCGGTGGCAGAGCAGTTAACGCATTTTCCTATCGCACCAAGGTCCCTAAGTTCGATTCCACGGCGAGGCCACATTCATTTGGGTCGCAGCCGCGGAGAGAAGGCTTGGGGGCTTGTCGTGCAATTTACGCACTAAGGGCCAACCTCCAAGGCACAGTGAGAGTGTACACTGCCTGACGATGAGAAAGTCAGGGCAGATGTACACACCTGTGTGAACGTGTGTCTACCTACAGTATCTGTGCGTGTGTGCTCAGGAGTCAGCGAAATGGGCAGAATTGCCTCCTCGCCGGCTGCATGTCCAGTGTCACCAAATTATGTGCCATTGCCCGCAGCCCTCCTACAAGTAATATTATTATTAACACTACTACTAATCTATAGATGCACTACTCATAGTAAAGTATCAAACAAAATGTTAGAATCTGTAGAAAAAACTCTATATTTCTGATTGAAGCTTTTGACTAATGTTTAAAAAAATTTAAAATCCAAAGTAATGGATTCATTTCTAGGAAGCTTGTGAAAGCGAACCGCTTACCTAGCCTCGCCGCGGATTTGACCCAAGGTAATGGATTCAATTCTAGGAAGCTTGTGAAAGCGAACCGCTTACCTAGCCTCGCCGCGGATTTGACCCAAAGTAATGGATTCATTTCTAGGAAGCTTGTGAAAGCGAACCGCTTACCTAGCCTCGCCGCGGATTTGACCCAAAGTAATGGATTCATTTCTAGGAAGCTTGTGAAAGCGAACCGCTTACCTAGCCTCGCCGCGGATTTGACCCAAAGTAATGGATTCATTTTTAGGAAGCTTGTGAAAGCGAACCGCTTACCTAGCCTCGCCGCGGATTTGAACCAAGGTAATGGATTCATTTCTAGGAAGCTTGTGAAAGCGAACCGCTTACCTAGCCTCGCCGCGGATTTGACCCAAAGTAATGGATTCATTTCTAGGAAGCTTGTGAAAGCGAACCGCTTACCTAGCAAGCACTCAGGAAGACTATCTTTGAACGACTGACTCACCGCTTCGATGGCCAAATCTCGATTTGTTCTGAGTAATCCTGGTCCATTCTGCTGACAGTTGAGCTAGTGAATCTCGCTATGAATAGCACCAGTTTCAGGTGGAACTGGCAGACTTAAATAGGCGGTCAAACACAGACTTGCACTGCAGATTGACAGCAAGGCAAGTTCTGAGAGCAGTTGCCACCCCCCCAGTTTGGATTACATCCGACGACAAAAAGATTAGAGCAGGGAGAGAGCATGGCAGTTCGGTGAGAGTGACGGAAATTGAGAACCCCCACATTGGGAGGAATGAAAACAAGCAAAGATTTTTTAGAGCACAGGAGCAGTAGGCAGCGAGCTTTTGCCAATTGGCGATGACAGAAAAGAAACAAGAAGCAGTTGAGCAAGTGTGACGTGGGCTTGAGAGCGGAGAAAGCTGGGGCCGTGTGGGTTCGCAAACGATGGGGTGGGTTTTTGTCCGACAGCCAGGCTTCTCTACAGCTAGCCGGCATTGTAAAATTGCAAATTACCTTTGAGCACTCGCCCAGCACTCCGCCCCTGCTCAGCCAGCCAGCCTCACGGGTTTTCAGCTCGCTGCTTTCAAACATTATTCTAAGCATATAGGCTGGAGACTGAATTTCAGTAGATTGATATTTCAGTAGATTGGGATTTCAGTAGATTGGGATTTCAGTAGATTGGGATTTCAGTAGATTGGGATTTCAGTAGATTGTGATTTCAGTATATTGTGATTTCAGTAGATTGGGATTTCAGTAGATTGTGATTTCAGTAGATTGTGATTTCAGTAGATTGGGATTTCAGTAGATTGTGATTTCAGTAGATTGTGATTTCAGTAGATTGGGATTTCAGTAGATTGATATTTCAGTAGATTGGGATTTCAGTAGATTGTGATTTCAGTAGATTGTGATTTCAGTAGATTGTGATTTCAGTAGATTGGGATTTCAGTAGATTGGGATTTCAGTAGATTGTGATTTCAGTAGATTGTGATTTCAGTAGATTGGTATTTCAGTAGATTGGGATTTCAGTAGATTGTGATTTCAGTAGATTGTGATTTCAGTAGATTGGGATTTCAGTAGATTGTGATTTCAGTAGATTGGGATTTCAGTAGATTGGGATTTCAGTAGATTGGGATTTCAGTAGATTGTGATTTCAGTAGATTGTGATTTCAGTAGATTGGGATTTCAGTAGATTGTGATTTCAGTAGATTGTGATTTCAGTAGATTGATATTTCAGTAGATTGGGATTTCAGTAGATTGTGATTTCAGTAGATTGTGATTTCAGTAGATTGGGATTTCAGTAGATTGTGATTTCAGTAGATTGTGATTTCAGTAGATTGATATTTCAGTAGATTGGGATTTCAGTAGATTGTGATTTCAGTAGATTGTGATTTCAGTAGATTGGGATTTCAGTAGATTGGGATTTCAGTAGATTGGGATTTCAGTAGATTGGGATTTCAGTAGATTGGGATTTCGGTAGATTGTGATTTCAGTAGATTGGGATTTCAGTAGATTGGGATTTCAGTAGATTGGGATTTCAGTAGATTGGGATTTCAGTAGATTGGGATTTCAGTAGATTGGGATTTCAGTAGATTGGGATTTCAGTGGATTGATATTTCAGTTGATTGGGATTTCAGTAGATTGGGATTTCAGTAGATTGGGATTTCGGTAGATTGTGATTTCAGTAGATTGGAATTTCAGTAGATTGGGATTTCAGTAGATTGGAATTTCAGTAGATTGGGATTTCGGTAGATTGTGATTTCAGTAGATTGGAATTTCAGTAGATTGGGATTTCAGTAGATTGGGATTTCGGTAGATTGTGATTTCAGTAGATTGGAATTTCAGTAGATTGGGATTTCAGTAGATTGGGATTTCAGTAGATTGGGATTTCAGTAGATTGATATTTCAGTAGATTGGGATTTCAGTAGATTGATATTTCAGTAGATTGGGATTTCAGTAAATTGGGATGTTGCAGATTGGTGATTTTGTCATACTGGGATTCGAAAAGATGGCTGCTTTTTGTGCGAGTCCTTGCAATTGAGTTATTTCTATTTTCTATTTCTACCATCACGCATTTTTTGTTTTGAATTTGCAGATTGTCAGATAATCTTCGGTGCGCAATTACTTAGTGGCTTCCTTATTTGGCTGGCTCTGACAGGTGGGTCTAGCCAGAGAATTTCCTGAGGGACATTGTGCTAGGGCTAGATAAGTATCAACATTCAATAGACCCTTGCGTGTCGTGAACAATTTCCTGTCGCTTTTATTCTGTCAATTTTATTCTCAGCGAATTTAAGTCTAGACATCCATCGGTCTACTTTGGATGGTCGCATCAATGCATGCACTTGCTACTTGAGCTGGACCTGAATACAAGGTATATGAGACTGCTCAAATCGCATACTTAATCCATTGTAAGAGAATTAATTGCGCAGCCAAAGAAAACAGAAAGAAAGAAAATAGAACGATAGACAAGACAAGACTAAAGAGGTTTTCAATTTGGTACGCGTTGATGGTTTGTGTCTCTGTCATGCTAGCGACAGTTTTTCGTTAATAAACTCGAAAACCAGAGAAAAAACTGGATCCTTAAATGGTACTCTTATATCTGCGGTCATGTTATAGAGAAAATAGTTGACGGTGTGCAAGTAGACAGAATCGTACAGTTGTGCCAATCCTATAGGGGGTCGGTGGCAGTTTGCCTCTCGCACCAAGGTCCCTAAGTTCGATTCCACGACGAGGCCACATTTATTTGGGGCGCAGCCGCGGAGAGAAGGCTTGGGGGCTTGTCGTGCAATTCACGCCCTTGAGGGCCAACCTCCAAGGCACAGTGAAGTCTACACTGTCTGACCATGAGAAAGTCAGGAGTCAGTGAAATGGGCAGAATTGCCTCACCGCTGGCTGCGGGTCTAGTTTCACTAAATGATGTGCCTTTGCCCGCAGCCCTCCTGCAATTATTATTATTATTATTTTTCTGCAAGTAGTATCAGTGTATTCAGTAGTAGTTGTTTTCCACTTGTTGTTTATTTAGTCAACATAGCGCAGAGACATGGTCTGTTTGTCTCGGTCGGCTAGTTTTTTTGCCATCAGCTGCTGCTGCTGCTGCCGCTGCTTCATGAGCTTCTGCTTCTCCGTCTTCTCCAAAAGCAGTCGCAGAGCGTCGGTCAGCTCGGACAGTGTGTTGCCGATCTCTTCCGCCTGGGCCTCCAGTCGGTTGAGGCGGATGTTGGCCCAGCTGCACTGGGCGTTCTGGTCCAGCAGGCTGTTGCAGGTCGAGTCCCAGTCTGCGATGGCTTTGCGCATCGGCGATAAGCGGCCTGACATGCTAGCCAGGTGGGCTTCGTAGCGTCTGAACCGCCTCTGTTGGCGATGCAGGTCAATGAGCTCCTGCTGCAGCTGGCTGTCCAGCTCATGGCGCTGCTGCTCGCGTTGAAAGCGACGGCTCAGCGATAGTTCAGCGGCCGAGCTTTCCGAGTTCCGAGTTCCGAGTTCCGCGTCGATGCTGTAGTTGCGCAGCGTTGGCTCCTGCCAGGCTGGCCGCGGCTGCTGTTGCTGTTGTTTATTCTGCGGCCTCTGCTGCTGGTTCTTGACTTGCTTCCAAGGCTGAGCAAGTCTTTGTTCTGCTTTCGGGAGCTGCTTTGGAGGTTGTTTCTTTTGTTGCTCCTTTTCAGTTTTTTGTGGCAATTTCTGAGGCTGCTGGTGCTGCTTTTGTGGCTTTGGTTTCTTCGGAAATATTGCGGCCTTCGTCTGCTGCTGAAGCTGTGGCTGCACCATCGGTTTGGCCTGAAATCGTTCCGCATCATCAGAGGAGCAACTTGCAGTTGAATCCGACGACGCCAAGCTGGTTCGATAAACTGGCAACTGTCGCTTCGCCATTGGGGATAATGAGAGACCTGACTGGATGATGATTCTCAATATTTCGTGATATCATTTTTAGAAAAAAAATTTTAATAACTTGTTATACGATGGGATGAGAATCGGAAGTGAAACTGTCATTACCGATGCGTTACAGGGGCAGGGATGAAATTCTGCCTGTTGAAGATGCGCGCCGCAATACCTCAGGCATCATGCCTCAGCGATTAGGTGGGAACTGACAGCTGTGAAATAGACTTTTGCTTCACGGGCCTCATGAGGAATTCGACACCTGCTGCTGTTGCTGCTTCTGCTGCTGCTGCTGCATGGAAGCGGATAAGCTATAGAAACTAGGAAGGAATCCCCTTCACCCCATTGTCTCCATAGGCTTTCTTTCTCCCTCTCCACTGGTGGATTAATCGCGCATGAAAAATTGCAGGCTTTCATATAATTCGCATTTTTTAGCTAAAATGATTATTTATCATCCACAATGGGGGAGCTCTAAGCTGCCATGTGTGGAGACGTTTGCAGTGAACTGGGAAAATGTGGAATCATCAAATCCCATTCTTGATAGCATTGTCGGCAAAGCACTGTACGAGCGTAGAATGGAATCGGCCAGAATCGTACAGTCTAGGAGGCATCCGCATTGTCAAAGTGATCAGATAAAGGCATTAGAGATAAAAATCGCAGGCGTCGCGAGTGGGCTTGAGTAATCCAGACAATAGTTTTGGAGTGTTTCATAGGAACTAAGGCGATTAAAATCCCGATTTGAGCAACTGCAGACGGTCCTGATGGCGTCCGAGTCCGTTAAGCTACCCCCAGCAGACGCATCCGACAGTCTGGTTAGCAACAAGGCCGTGTCGTCCGGCACGGCTTCCTCTTCATCGTCTCGGTCCGGCTCCAAGCCAGCTCAAAGCCTGTCTGAGCTCTCAGAGAAACTGTCAGCCGCCAACGCGAAGATTGAATACCAGGGCCAGCTGCTGAACTCCATGCACGCCAGGATCTGCGTTATCGAGAGGGAGATGAAGCGCCTCATCGACGAGAACGACTACTTGGTGTACTGCGTCCAGGACCCGGACTTTCCCCAGCGACAGCGTTCGCGCGAGATGGTGCAACAGCTGCGCCAGATTAACGAGGCCCGCAAAGGCCAGAGCGGCGTCATTCAGCCGGCTGCTAGGCCGAGCTAAGCCAAGTCGGACTTCTCGGACTTCTCACCCGAAAGGTCGCGAGTTCGTCTCTCACCCAAGGGAGACAATTTGTGTTCTTGAGCAAAATACAGAAATTCCTTTTGCCAGCGATATTCACATTCAAGAAATTCTTTATACTTCTTTATACTTCGGTTTAATTTTGTTAAACTCTTGTCAGCGAATTAATTTCTCCGGGTTTTCCAGTTTCTGTAAAGCTGCATTGAATCATAGTAAAAACAAAACTAAAAAAAATTTTGTTCGCTGCCAATCTGCTCAGCACTTGCAAATAATTTTCTTGTATGAACATTTAATATCTATTTTTAATATCAAGGTTGCTTAATATCAATTGTTTGCAAAGTTAACAATTATGCATTCTTTGAATTGAAGCAGATAAACAAACAATTAATGAGAATTTTCTTAAAATAGAGCACAGCAAATAGTTTTGACACAGTCAAGAACGATACCATTTGTAATGCACTTTAACCTGCAATATCAGCAGTAAGCAACAGTTCCGTAAGCATGAAAAATTAACAAATAAAAAATTCACTGTGTAATATTATTCAGCATTTTTACCGAGAGAAGAACATAAAAAACTTTTATTAATGTTCCAGGAATAGTGTCAATAGAAGAGTCTATACACAGCTTAAGCTCCTTCTATACAGTGTACAATCAAGTCTAGTTCAGGGAAGCAAAAATGGTAAATGCTGCGAGTAAAACCTTTTAGTTTGTTTCAACGCAAACATCTTATATTATTTAGTCTCATCGGAAAGTTCCATTGTAATTGCGAAAATATTTAATTAATCAGCTCTTCACCGACTGCTTCAGCAGTCGACGCTTCTTCAGATTGATGGACTCCATCAAGGAGGGCGCCAGCTTCACGCTGCGCGGCCTTTCGTAGAAAGTGTCGACAGTCTCCGGACTGGTCTTGAGACTCTGGACACTCTCCAGGTGGCTGAGGTGCTGCCTCACACCGCGAAGCTCGTTGCTCATCTCCTGGACCTTCTTGGTGTAGCCCTCCAGGTCGCTCTTCATGTTGGCAAAGTTGCTGTCCTGCGCCTGGCACTGGTCCTCGGCAGATTTCTTCTCGGTCGTCTTGGTCTGGATCTCCGACTTCAGGTTGCTGATCTCCTGCTCCACCTTGCGCAGGAACTCCTCCAGCTCTTGGATTTGGGCCATCAGCCGCTGGCGCTTCAGCTGGGAAGGGAAGCGTTCGTTTTTGTTAGAATAGTTTCGATCGAAAATGGACCTAAATACGAACTCAAACGCAGGTACGTGAGTGCAGTCACCATGGCCCTCTCTGGGCCAGCCTAACTCGACCCAAACCCGGATCTCTCCGACGTTTTCAGACCTGTTGAGAATATCTGCCAGCTCGTTCGAAACCTGATAGCTACCGGACGAACACATCTCCACCTCCTGTGGAGGGCCGCACCCCGTGGAAGTCGTCGTTTTACTTAAGTCATGAGAATACAAACAAAACTCAACTCATAGCAGAGAGTGTGTGCGTGTGTGTGTCTGTGTCTGTGTGTTTGTTTATGAGTTAATAACAATAATATTGATAGCAGGAGGGCTGCAGGCAATGATACATCATTTGGTGACAATAGAGCTGCAGCCAGCGAGGAGGCAGTTCAGGCACATGCTCACACAGGTGTGTACATCTGCACTGACTTTCTCATCGCCAGGTAGTGTACACTTGACTGTGCCTTGGAGGTTGACCCTCAACGGCGTAAATTGCACGACAAGCCCCCAAGCCTTCACTCCGCGGCTGCGCCCCAATTTAACGTGGCCTCACCGCGGAATCGAGCTCAGGGACCTTGGTGCGAGAGGCAGCCGCGTTAACCGCTCCGCCACTCACCATCCTTGTTTAGGGCTATGCGGAGTAGTCAGATTTGCCATCGACGTTTCCAAAAGATTCTAAAAATATCTTTCGAAAAATTCAAAAAACTTTTTTCTGGCCTTGAGTAAAATCGTTAGCTAATTAGCAGCAAACTCAGCTCACCTGTAGAGCGTAGTTCATTTTAGTTTGCGAGATGCTCAAGTCGAGAAAGTCGGCCATCTCCTTCTTCTGCTTCTTCTCGTCCATCTTGATGCGGCGCTCCCTGGCCGACTGCTCAATGTGCTCCTCCAGACTTCTCAACTCCTGCGTGATCTCTCGCAGGCGCTTCTTGCTGTTCTGGCACATCAGGAAGGCGGACTTGACCGACTTCAGCAGCAGCCGGTGCTTCTCTCGCTCCGCGCGCAGCTGCTGCTCCATGTCTCGAGTTTCGCTGCGTTTATCCCTCAGCTCGCGCGACACCTCGAACAGGTAGGTCTCGTCCTTGTCCAGCCACTGGTACGCGATGCGTGCCATGGCCTCCAGCTTCACGGTCAGGTCCGGCACGACGCACAGGATCGGATAGAAATCATCGTTGCAGTTGAGCAGAACTCGGTCAGCATGCGACGCCTTGCCCAGTAGCTCCATGCGTATGTGCGTTCCCGCGCTATGGCACAGCAGGCGAACCTTCGTGCGTACGGACTCTAGCTCCTTGGCGTAGCCAGCAGCCTCGGCCTCGTAGGTTCGCGTCAACTGCGACTTGGCCGTCTCTAGCGAGCCACCAGATGCGATCAGGCAGCCTGTGCGCAGCTTCGACAGAACCCGACGCTCATAGTCATCAGCGATAGTCTGCAGCTGCTCCAGGGCTAGCTTGAATGACTCCCAGAACTGCAGCAGCAGCTGGGTGTCCTCTGGATTGGCCGACAGTCGAATCTCTTTGAGCTTGTTCACCAGGGTCGCTATGGGCGCTTGTCCATCGACAATGATAGTCTGATAGCCCGCCCGGTCAAGGCAGGCGTTGCACGCCTCGAACGCCTTGTTGACTTCAATGTTGAATGCGTTGAAAAGTTGTTCGTCCTTTTCCGATGTGCCGTAGAACTCGTTCAAGCTCTGAGCCAGCCGGTTCTCGCAGTCGTTCACAATTGACCGAAGGTTGTCTAGGCCAGCTAGATAGTCTTTGAACATGCCGCTGGAACGGGCTACCTCCAGGGCGGTTCGTGGTCTTTGTATGCCACTCTGGTTCTTGGTTTGCTGCTGCTGCTGTTCCTGCTGATGGCTATCATCGTCAGTCTCCGTTGCTTCTCTGTCGGGTGGAGTGGCTGTTCTTTCTATATTTCTCTTCATATTTTCAATCGAATTTCCCTTTGCTAGTCTGGAGGCGGGTGAATTATCAGCTTTGCCTACTGGTTTTCGAAGCATAAGAGCACTAATTTTACGACCTACGCGTCATATATGCTCTCGCTGGGCCAGGCTTTTGCTGTGCGCTGGCAGAAGAGGAAAGAAAGTTAAAGAAAAGACTATGAAAAAAGAGCAATTTTGAATTCGAAGCGGGGTTTCTGTGCAGAGGGCAGTGAGAGAATCAGGCGAGGAGTTTTGGCTGTCTCTTTCAGCTTGAAAAGGCCAGTGAGTGCCAACTGAATTGAAGTCTGTCTCGCACAGACTGAGCAGCAAGCCATGCACTCATTGAGTGCGAGTGTGTGCCCTGTGCGCGCGACTGCCTCACCCTGCGCTGTTGCCATGGCAACACCCAATGCACACACAGAACGGCTCCCCAGCTGAAGTTCTGCTGTCCTATACGATTTCCTGGCAAGTGGGTTCATTGCAGTTGCTTTTAAACCCGGCCCAGAAAGTCTTAGAAAGTATTGTCAAAAAGTAAATATATAAAGACATTGCTCAACTGCTTCTTAGAAAAAAGCAAATATGGCAGCGGGGTTGCTTTTATGATAACTTTGAGATCAGATGGACAGGTTAATGAAATACCACGTAGAATTTTTATTTGCTAACTGAAATATTAAAAAGTGCCAATATATTTAAAACGTTTCAAGGATTCTAGCTACTTTGTGTGACAGCTGAAAGCAGGAAGCTTCATTGAAAGTCGCACTCAATACAGGCTCAGGTTGGTTAGAGTATAGTGCGTTGCTCCTTCCATTGTTCGCTTTGGTATACTCCTGAATTACTGCTGTCAGTTCACACAAATCTTTAACTTTAAATAGTACTTTTAAAAGCAATTGAGAGCAATCATTTCGCTTTCCTGTGGATAAATATGGGCCAGGTAAGTTTGGAAATGAATAAGAATTAAAGATTAACTGATCCAGGATTAAAAGACTGCAGTATTGGGGACCAAGGACATTAGGATTTAGGACTAATACAGATGGCGGATTACGAACTTCAGGATCGAGGATCAAGGGCTTCAGGATCGATGATCAAGGGCTTCAGGATCGATGATCAAGGACTTCAGGATCGATGATCCAGGACTTCAGAATCGAGGATCAAGGGCTTCAGGGTCGAGGATAAGGGACGTCAGGATCGAGGATCAAGGGCTTCAGGATCGATGATCAAGGGCTTCAGGATCGATGATCAAGGACTTCAGGATCGAGGATGAATGACTTCAGGATCGAGGATCAAGGACTTCAGGATCGAGGATGAATGACTTCAGGATTGAGGATTGAGGGCTTCAGAATCGGGAATCTAGGTTTAATCACTTCAGGATTAAGGATTGAGAACTGAACGGGCTCAAATGTAGACTGATTAAAGTGCTGAAAAGCGAAGTCCAGAGACCTCGGTTCTTTTGAAAAAATTTGTTTTTCATAAATTTACTTTTTCATCTGCAGTTCTTGCCGCTTTTGTTTGGCAGGATCGGCATGCAAAGAAAGCGCAGAAACCAGAAGATCATCGCTTAAATAACATTATAAAAGGCTTACACACTTCTTTGCGAACGCTGGGGGTTTTCACAATCTGTAGCAATAAACCGAGAATTTTTTTTATGCTTTTAGGATTTTTCTCTTTACTTTAAGTAGCACAGAAGCGTATGGGTGTAAAGTGATAATTCATAGAAACACAATTCTGCCAGCAATATCTACTTATCTTATACACTTATGAGTGTTTTAATATTTTACAAAAGACAGCATGGAGACAGTGGAAGAGAAGACAGATTTTCGAAAGAGCAACTCAGTTCGGATCGCTCCTACAGCCGCGTCCTCGGACATGGGGGCGGGTTGAGCGGTCCGAATACGTTTGTCTCGTACAGGCAGGACAGAGTCGTCACAACCAGGTAGACAATCAGGCAGGTGACGCCAAGCCGGAAATTTAATTGCATTTTGTTATAATACACTATCACGAATAGGAAGACAATGGTGGAGAACAGGGTGATGGACGAGTACGTCAGTCCGGAGGAGTTGATGATCACGGAGCTGCCGGGATAAATGATCACTGTGCTGATGAACCAGGGCAGGCCGAGGCAGATCAGGATGTTGAACACATTGCTGCCGATGCTGTTGGACACGGCCATATCGCCCAGACCTGGGGATGCGCGTGAGCTTAGAAACTCAGAACTTAAAGCAGTAGCTATTTACCTGTTCGTAAGACTATTAGCAGGGGCTTGTGAGCTCTGCTGTGCCACTCCGAGTCAGTCGACCCCGCAGCCATTCTGCTGACCAGTGAGCACACATACACGCGGACGGTGAGCAGGCACACTCTCACAAAGGTGTGTACATATGCACTCACTTTCTCATCCTCAGGCAGTGTGCAAGCTCTGACTGTGCCAGCTTGTGGGGGTTGGCCCTCAACGTCGTAAATTGCACGACAAGCCCTTAGCCTTCTCTCCCGCGGCGCGCCCTCTATAAATGTGGCCACGCCGCGGAATCGAACTCAGGACCTTGGTGCGAGAGATAAACGCTTAAACCGCTCTGCCACAGACCCCCCAAAAGCCCACCAAGCAACTCACCGCCCTTGGAGACAAACACGGCAGCCATGCAGTCTGGTACGGAGGTGCCGGCAGCCAGCAGTGTCAGTCCCATGACTGTGTCCGGGATGCCCAGCGCATCGCCGGCTGCGCACACCATCCAAACCATGAGGTAGCTCATGCCAGAGATCCAGACCACGCTCGATATGAGCGTCAGGGGGAACAGGCGCTTCCAGATGCCCGGCTTGCGGCAGTCGGGAATGGTCAGGTAGAAGCCTGTGGACCACGGCAGCATGCAGAGCCAGATGGCGCGGCGCAGAAGGCCCAGCGGCATCAGGAATGGCGAATCGGGTCCGGTGTCAGCAGGGACTGGAGTGTGGGGCGCATTGGTTGGTATACAGTCTATGGCAGGGGTCGGCAAACTTAATAGCTAGCGGGCCGCATTGACTGCATAAATAGGAAACACGGGAGAGATGAGACACGGGAGAGATGAGACACGGGAGAGATGAGACACGGGAGAGATGAGACACGGGAGAGATGAGACACGGGAGAGATGAGACACGGGAGAGATGAGACACGGGAGAGATGAGACACGGGAGAGATGAGACACGGGAGAGATGAGACACGGGAGAGATGAGACACGGGAGAGATGAGACACGGGAGAGATGAGACACGGGAGAGATGAGACACGGGAGAGATGAGACACGGGAGAGATGAGACACGGGAGAGATGAGACACGGGAGAGATGAGACACGGGAGAGATGAGACACGGGAGAGATGAGACACGGGAGAGATGAGACACGGGAGAGATGAGACACGGGAGAGATGAGACACGGGAGAGATGAGACACGGGAGAGATGAGACACGGGAGAGATGAGACACGGGAGAGATGAGACACGGGAGAGATGAGACACGGGAGAGATGAGACACGGGAGAGATGAGACACGGGAGAGATGAGACACGGGAGAGATGAGACACGGGAGAGATGAGACACGGGAGAGATGAGACACGGGAGAGATGAGACATGGGAGAGATGAGACACGGGAGAGATGAGACACGGGAGAGATAGCACCAAGCACCAAGTGAAGTGAAGCAATTTGAAATTGAGCGTCTGGCTCGACAAGGTAACTTTTAAAAAGTCTCATCTAAAATTCGAACATCCGACCGCTCGACATCCCGTAGTCGGAAGCTCTAAAATGGAGCTCTAACATCTTCCTCTCGGCTTTAGCCCATATAAGCTTTTAACCTGCATGCCCTGAGACACCAACAGGGGTTGAACTCTATGCATCGCACATTTTTCTCAGGTACAGAATCCTGAGTACAATTTTGAGAACGGACATCGGTGAGAATCATTCAGGCTTTTTTGTTTTTCTGTCAAAGTTATTGGGGTGTATCGATAGGTCTGATAATAAAAAAGTGTGAAAAAATGTTTAATTAAAACAATTAATTACACCTGCCCCAAGTGGGCCAGATGTGCAGCCGACAGCACAGCCGCGTCTATCAGTTATGTCACTGTCAACTTTACCTGTTACTGTCACCTCAGGCACATCAGTAGCATCGTATCCCCTCTGCGAGCTCCCAGAGTTGCTCAGCAGCACAGCTCGTTCATCGTCGAGGACGTCAGTTTTCACGTACAGCTTGTATGACGCCCCGGTTCCCAGGCTCGGGTACCGGCTGGAGATGGCTCTGTCCAGACGGTCGTTGAAGAACATCATCACAATGTAGAGGATGTACAGGCTAACCAGGATGGTGGACTCAAACCTGGGAGATGAGGCATGGAGGACGGAGTGAGTGTCGACTCTCTCAACGAGGTTAGTGAGATTGTACACAGACTGACGATGAGAAAGTCAAGTCAGATGTACACACCTCTTCAGAATGTTACTCTGTATTAAGCCAGGAACTAAGTATGTGATCTAGTAACTGTGATGGTCTAATAATCACATTCTGCCCCAAAACCATTCACTTGTTTGCGTCATTGTTTTTTGCAAATCGTTTTTTAAGGTTTGATGTTTATCGGGTCATTGGTGTGACGTTTCGTTTCCTTTTCTAAGAAAACTCGAGATGCTAGCCAGCACAGCACAGGTCGATGAGCAGCGGCATCAAGAAGTATCAAAGAAATCTCAAGCTAGACGGCCCAGACTCACCAAGACACCCAGCCGTCGTTGATAACCACAATGAGTGCAATAACGCTGAGGCAGTAGAAGCTGCAATCTCTGAACAATGGCCACCAGGACAGGCAGACTAGTCTAGTTGAGAGCAGGCCGCACATACTCACAATCATGAGGATGTTGAATACGGCGCTGCCAACGATGGTGCTGACGCCGACGTCGCTCTCGGCGAAGAACACGCCGATGATTGACGTGAGCAGTTCAGGTGCCGAGCTGCTGCCGGCCATGAAGGTGGCACCGGCGACGTCCGGCTTCAGGTGCAGGGCTGCATCAGTTTTGGGGTTTTTTTTGTGGCGTAAATTGACTTGGTGGACAATAATCAAATCACTGCCGAGCTTAACTAACCATCACACAGGACCTCCATGGACGCCAGGAAGTAGTCGTTGCAGACGACAGCTAGAGCGGCGAACAGCCAGACAGCCACCAGGACGTGAATGACAATGGCTCCCCGCTGCTTCTGCTCCAATGTGAACAGATCAGGCGGGTAGGTCTCTACAGAGCGCGGAGTGCACGAGTTGTGCGCGTGTACAAACAGCAGGTGCCGACTGTGAGATGCTGCGCCATCTTCCAGCTGGGCCGTAGAACCTGTGACAGTTAATTAGCCGAGTAAGAGAATGTGTTCCCCAAAACCGTTATATTACTGTTTCAGAAACGAGCTTTATCCCAGCAACCTGCAGCTCTGTGGTTAGAGCTGCTTTAACTACCAAATCTCAGCCTAATGGGAGCCATTGTGTCTTTAACCAGATGCTTAATTCCCCATCGCTATAGTTACCCCCTGCTCGATAAATTAGCTGAGTTAGTAAATCAGGGTGGGTGTGGTCTCCTACCCCAGTTCATGGACTGAACAGCTGCGCACAGGTAGCTCTGCGCAATAGCAAGTGTGTCCAGGTGAAAATTCTACCTGTCTACCTATCCTCAGAAAGCAAACTGTTCATATCTTTCATATTAATTAGGTTTTACTTTTCTGCCACGGCATTCTCGTGTTCCGCGTCATTTTTTTGTTGACAGAATTGAGTCGCCCTGTACTGGGCTGTGAGGGCCGCAGTGGACCGCTTGTTTACACCTGCAACTCCAGATCGACTGCGTACAAAAGATTACAAAACTGAGTTGGCGCGAGCCTTGTGAGCTCGTTTGCGGGGTAAAGGTCGACTGCCACTTTGGGGTTCACAGTTGCTCTCTGTGCTTCTGCTTCTAGCTCCCCGCTTGTTATAAACACCTGCTTAACAAAATGGCTACGCAAGTTGCCTTATTAAATCCATAGAATGTTCTTTTGTCACCTTAATATTCGTGTTCATGTCCTGGTCATGACATTATTAACGTGCACAGCAGGGAGGAGTGGCAGAGCGGTTAACGAATTTGTTTTTTGCACCAAGGTCCATGAGTTCGATTCCATGGCGAGACCACATTGATTTGGGGCGCAGCCGCTGAGAGAAGGCATGGGGGCTTGTCGTGCAATTTACGCCCTTGAGGGCCAACTTCAAAGGCACAGAAGTGAAAGTGTACACTGCCTGACGATGAGAAAGTCAGGGCAGATGTACACCCCAGCGTAAGCGTGTGCCTGCGTACAGTATCTGTGAGCGTTTGTGCTCAGAACTGGCTGCGGGTCTAGTGTGACCAAATGATGTGCCACAGCCATCCTGCAAACAGTATTATTATTATTAACGTGTACTATCAACTTTTCATTTTTATAACCATTCTGTCTTTAAACCTCAGATTTCCAGAAGTATCAAAATTCAGGAAATAAACTTCAGTGGTCAGAAAATAACGCTTACTGTCACCGTCTGCCAGGTGTTTGAACCCCAGACCGTAGACCGCCATACAGGTGAGCCAGGCAGACATAGCAACAACCGACCATGTCCTGTCACGTCGTGGAATTCTAAATCGTTGCGATTGTGATGCCATTGCGAACGAATAAAACAAATTTAGCACACAAATTTAATAAACCGAATCTCGACAAATGAAGTCTAATGTACAAAACATTCTTAAAAGTTTGTGTTTGCTAAATTCATTTTTTAATTATGAAAAAACTCTGCGAAAACACTGATCCAGGGCTGAGGAAAATGAAGCGAAAGTTTTTAACTTTGCGCCAATTTAAAGCATGTAAACTGGTGTGGTTGGACCAGATGAGGTAGATAGTATCTGTGTGTCTTCTGCAATAGACTCAATTTAGCAAGCTTTTATAAAGCAGGAAATTGTGCAGTGCAGTGTGCTCATATCTGTTCTCAAGCAGCCCCCACGGCGGTTAGCACCAAGCAGTTAGTCAATATCTATAATTTTTGTTACCTGTGCAATCTGTCACACAGAATAGCGCTGTCTGAGTTAAATACTTCAGCATTGTGCCTTGTGACATTATTACACGAATTAAAAAAATGTATAACAAGTTTTTCAATCGGCCTTCAAAACTTAATTGGCTAAAAAAAATCTGGAAAACCTTGCTGTGAGAAAATTGAGACACATGTTTGAGTGTGTGCTCAGTAGTAACCAAATGATGTGTCAGTATTAACAGCCCTCCTGAAAATATTACTATTTTTATTTAAATATAGTCTCGAGCATATAATTAATGCATACACAATAATAATTGAAGAAGGGCTGCAGGCAATGGCGCATCATTTGGTGACACTACCCAATTCTGCCCATTTCGCTGACTCCTGAGCACACACGCACACAGGTGCACACGCTCACACAGGTGTGTACATCTGCCTGACTAGGTATAAAGCCAGCTAGTCAAAAAAAATGCATGCAAACCAGAAAGTGCGAAACACAAACTAACCCCGGCCTTCAGGTGCCTCTAAACCCGTGAACTCAAATCTCTTTCTGACTTAAAGTACGTCCTGTTCGAACTTTTGTTCTATAATTTCTTACAAAAAGTATCGTGTACTTTATTAGCTGTTCTGTATACCTTCTAGAGCTGTTGGTGTGAGATAAGCACATTACTGCTGAGTTGAGCATGCTTGTGCAATTGTAAGCGTTTAACATAGTTTTAACAGCAGATCAAATTAATTTTGTTAAATCTGAATCCGCTGAATCTGAATTTGAATCGATTTTTTAGCCAAGTTGGTGAGAGAGTCTGGGCAAAAGTACACCGTGGGCGAGTTTGCACCTGCTTAGGCGTTCCCTAATGGAGCAGAGTCGGGAATCGAACCCCTGACCTTCAAGTCGTGAGTCCGACGCTCTAACCACTAGGCTACAATCCCTTCCACTGACGCTTAGCGCACAAGCGGTTACAGATTCGTAAAGAACAAGTGAAAATTGGGATTCAAGCACACAACAGATCTTCCTCAGAATACCAGCTTTACTTAATAATGCGTATCTTCTAATTAGTATCATTTTCGCCCGAGTCCTTTGAACTTTATTGCTGGTAAAAGCACGCCTACGATACGCAAAAGAGTCTGAGAGCTCGTGTCAACTCAGCTGCAATCGATATGCCTGCTGAGTAAACAATATTTCATTCATCCGACCCTCCGACCTCCCACACGAAATGTTTTCCTTGCTGCTCTTCAACGAGGCAGACACATGAGCGTGTCGGGTTCCTATTGTGCCTCAGACCATGAATCACTAGGCTGTGTAAGGCTGTGTGGCTGGTGTGAATGTACTCGAGCTACATGCGATGCGAGAGCTATCGGACAATGGCTGACCTCTCTGTCTCGAAAGCGACCAACTGCTTCAAATACAAGTGTCTAGAAGGCAAGCTGACCAAAGCAGCAGTTGACAAACTTTTGAGCAGAAACGGGTCAGAGTACCAGCGCCTCTGAGAAAGCTCACGAGAGGCACACCTTGGTTTTGTTATGCAGCTGCACCTGCCGCCACTGCCTAGCAACTATTTTGATGGCCAGTTTCTGCCTCCAAGAAAGCGCCTCGAAGATGTTCAGCTGATCAGCTGCGATATGTCTCAGGAACTGGTGGAGCACATTGCTGACTCAGTGAGACTCATTCTCAACAGGCGCAAAGTCAATGAACAGGTGAGTTCTAGCCTGAAATATTCCTTTTCAATGCCGTATCGGATCGTAGGACCCGCGTCAAGCCAGCGAAAACTGTCCCACTCGGAAGAGCATCTCAACAAGTTTCAGTCGACGTTGATCAGCAGAGCCCCCTCTTCGACCTCATAGCTGGAAGATCCTCTTCAACCACCCACAGCAAGATCCTCATCCCTGCGCCCCGCAGATTCTTCCAAGGGAGCTGAAGGAGGAGCTGGACGACAAGTTCGGTGCCAGCTGGCAGGTGGTGGTCACATCGGGTCAGTTCTGGGCCTGGTTCACTCACACGGCCGGCTTCTGTGTGGTGTTCAAGTTTCACAGGTACTGCTTCCTGGTCTGGCGAACAAAGTCCAGCGTAAAATGAGACTGCACTTTCAACACGAACAATCGCTCCTGGCTGTTACCTCAGTGCCACATTTTCATGTATTGCGAGTCAGTTTTTGTAATGAGCATGTCACATGAGTGAATTCTTGCATTCAAGTTTTGCACATGTATTGATAAAATAGAAAATCATTATTTACTTGTTCTTCAATCATAAAATGATGTACTTCAAAGTAGACAAGAAGTCTTCCCAAACCGAAATAGCATCGAGATTGAGGTTAAAAGCGAGAGGTAAACGGGTGTCTAGATTGCAATAATAATTCTCTGTGAGCACGATATTTAGCTAGTGCTAGCCGTGCCATGCTCGTTGTGTATTTATCTATTTTCACGAGTCAGAATCCCAAAGAGATGCTGCACAAGGCTAATTACGAGCATTCGAGCGTACTTGAGTTACGGTACCTCTGAGGTTTGCCCTTAAGGGCAGAAATTAGACGACAAGCCCCCAAGCCTTCTCTCCGCCGCTGCGCCCCAAATGAATGTGGCCTCGCGCGGAATCGAGCTCAGGGACCTTGGTGCGACGGGCAAATGCACAACCTGCTCTGCGGCTCGCCCTGTATAGCAAAGAAAGAGTAAATTAACAGTTCCGGTCTAAAGCCTTTGTCGGGGACACGGATCCGGGTTGAGCCGCCCAAACACGTTGGTCTCGTACAGACAGGCAAAGGTGACTACGACCAGGTACACGGCTAGAAACACGAAGCCAATCTTCTTGTCGATTTGCATTCGATTGCAGTGCACAGCTACCAGTAGAAAAATGACAGTCGACAGCAGGGTGATTGACGTGTAGGTCAGCCCGCTCGAGCTGATCACCACTGTGCTGCCTGGCTTCAGCAGGGCGGTGCTGATGAACCAGGGCAGGCCGAGGCAAGCCGTGATGTCAAAGACGTTGCTGGCGATGCTGTTCGCTATGGCCATGTCTGCTAGACCTGGCGATTTTGGTGGGGCCGTTACGGATATTTGGTTGCATACTAATGAATGTACATCTAGTTAATAAATATCACTCTCAACGTCAGGGAGTTTTACATCGCCAAAACTGGCCTTGGCTTGTTCCCGAGACATATTTCACTCCCAACCGGGTGCTCCAGGTGTGGAAACTGCGGCGAACCACGTCACCTTCTGCCCGTTCTTTCAGCAAGTAGCACAGACATCATCTCGGAGTTGACGACTCTGGAGAGGATCCTCAAGCTCCACGCCTTCATTCGCCAGACCGCCGGCAGGATAAAGATCGCCACAGCCGACCCAGCCAACCCGCCTAGCACTCAGCTGCACTCAACATTCACGGATTATGTCCACTGACTGGAGACTGTACGCTGAAGATAATTACTTAATTGAAGCTTCGGAATTGCAGCTTCTTTGACATGCTGACTGGGTGTTTTTGTTGAAGGTCCTGACTTTCGCAGCCGATGCTCCTGACGGCGATGAAGGGAACTCCGGTGGCTGGGATGCTGACACCAGCCTGGTGAATGCTGGGGGAATGTCCCTACGACAGATGGACTCAGATTATTGAACCAATATGGATTCACCATATGGTGCCATACGGTAGAGCAATGTTAGTTGCCTTGTCACCCGCGTCTTCGACAAAAACGTTGCATATCTAAACGATGCTTTGAAAGTTCATCGTAATCGACGGAAATTTTTCCATATGGTGGACTCAGGGGAAAAATAGCGTGGCCATAAAATACTTTTTATAGCTACCCGAGGATATGAAATTCGAAATCTCCTCTCGTTGGTTCTCACCTCCCTTGGCAACAAATATGCCAGCCATGGCGTCGGGAATGCAGGTGCCGATGGAGAGCAGCGTCAGGCCCATCACTGTGTCCGGAATGCCCAT
Source organism: Macrostomum hystrix (assembly GCA_950097015.1). Taxonomy (NCBI): domain Eukaryota; kingdom Metazoa; phylum Platyhelminthes; family Macrostomidae; genus Macrostomum; species Macrostomum hystrix. The sequence continues at coordinate 22,287,634 of CATNEN010000001.1, forward strand.
TGCGTCACCGACTGCGCACACCATCCACACCAGCATGTAGATCAGGACGGAGATCCACAGTACGCTGACAAGGAAGGTCAGGACGAAGAGCCTGCGCCAGATACCGGGCTTTCTGCAGTCCGGTATGGTGAAGTGGAATACGGTTGCCCATGGCAACGAGAAGAGCCAGTAGGCGCGACGCAAGCAGCCCAGCGGTGGTTGGAAAGGCGATGGCGGGCCTTCATTGGTCACTGGGCGCAGGATTGGTGTTGCGGAGCTTCGGTTTCAGCCATTCGAACTTGTGAAACTCTTTCAAAACACTAATAGGTGATCGGTGCTCAAAAAAATTGAGCTCTGATCTGTACCGAGCTCCTGAAGGTTGTTGTCGAAAAAGCAAACTCTCGCGTCGGAGGAAGGGCTTAGTGACAGAGTTTAACGCATTTTCCTATCGCACCAAGGTCCCTGAGTTCGATTCCACGGCGAGCCCCACATTCATTTGGAGCGCAGCCGCGGAGAGAAGGCTTGGGGGGCTTGTCGTGCAATTACGCCCTTGAGGGCCAACCTCAAAGGCACAGTGAGAGTGTACACTGCCTGACGAAGAGAATTCAGGGCAGATGTACACACCTGTGTGATTGTGTGCCTGCGTACAGTATCTGTGTGCGTGTGTGCTCAGGAGTCAGCGAAATGGGCAGAATTGCCTCTGACTGGCTGCGGGTCTAGTGTCATCAAATGATGTGCCATTGCCTGCAGCCCTCTTGCAGCTATTAAAATAATTATCATAACTCACGCGTGACTGCAGCTTCATCTCGCAAGCCTGAGGAAGCAGCTCCAGCCTCCTTATCTGTCTGTACATTCCGAATTTCTACTTGAACCGCTGTATTGCCGGTTTCCTCTAGCGGAACACCATCCGTGACGTCCATTTCCTCCGCCACCGGACTCAAATCCTGCTCAGCGGAACTGGCGCCGTAGAATCGCTTGACGCCACCGGTGCCCAGGCGGGGATAGCGGCTGGAGATGGCCGCATCAATGCGATCGTTGAACACCATCACCACGATGTAGATTGCGAACAGCACAAGCAGCACAACCGATTCGTACCTTTGGTTTAGGTGCGTTCGAGTTGGTGGCATTGCAATTTGAAGTCAGTGTGCGTCATGCAACTCATGCAATTTCTAAGCAATATTGCACGATTTAATTACAGACGGGACCTTGCGAATCCGAAGGCAGTTCCTTTTCAATTCCAGCTACGATTCCTTCTTCGATTCCAGCTACGATTCCTTCTTCGATTCCAGCTACGATTCCTTCTTCGATTCCAGCTACAATTCTTCTTCGATACCAGCTACGATTCCTTCTTCGATTCCAGCTACGATTCCTTCTTCGATACCAGCTACGATTACTTCTTCGATGATAGCTACGATTCCTTCTTCGATTCCAGCTACGATTGCTTCTTCGATACCAGCTACGATTGCTTCTTCGATACCAGCTACGGCTCCTTCTTCGATACCAGCTACGATTGCTTCTTCGATACCAGCTACGGTTCCTTCTTCGATACCAGCTACGATTCCTTCTTCGATACCAGCTACGGTACCTTCTTCGATACCAGCTACGATTCTTCTTCGATACCAGCTACGATTCCTTCTTCGATACCAGCTACGGTTCTTTCTTCGATACCAGCTACGATTCTTCTTCGATTCCAGCTACGATTCCTTTTCTATTCCGAAGACAGTTCCTTCTTCGATTGCAACTACGATTCCTTTTATCATTGCAGTTCTGAATCTAACAAACCCCTATGCTAATTATGAAGCCCACCTGCTGGAGTTGCACCAGCGACTCACCAGGTAACGAGGCCATCGTGAATGACAGCGATGAGGACGGCAATGCTGAGGCAGTAGAAGCCACAGTCTCTAAACAATGGCCACCAGGATAGGTACACAATGCCGGTGGCAGCCAGGCCGCACAGGCTCACAATCATCAGATTGTTGAAGATGGCACTGCCGACAATGGTGCTGATGCCAACGTCGCTCTGGGCGATGAAGACGCCGACAACGGCAGCCAGCAGTTCGGGCGCCGAGCTGCCAGCGGCCATGAAAGTGGCGCCCGCTACATCCGGCTTCAGGTGGAGAGCTGACAAAGGTTTCATGGAAGGAATCTTTTGATTGGCTTTACCGGTAGTACTAAAAATAACAGCACTAAAGCTGGCTACGATTAGTAAGCCATGTTAACGCACAATGGCTGCGACTGTGCCGTCGGCTGCACATCTTGCCCGAAAATAGTAATACTCGTAATACTCGTAATAATAATAATAATATGCTGGACAGCTGCGAGCAATGGCACATCATTTGTTGACACTAGACCCGCAGAAAGCGGGTGTACACTTCACTTCTGTGCCTTTGAGGTTGGCCCTCAAAGGCTTAAATTGCACAACAAGCCCCCAAGCCTTCTGTCAGCGGCTGCGCCACAAATGAATGTGGCCTCGCCGTGGAATCGAGCTCAGGGACCTTGGTGCGAGAGGCAAACGCGTTAGAACGCTCTGCTACCGACCCCCTCCCCCGACGAAAGATTTTGCTACCCAAAAAAGGTATGCCTCTTGCCCTATCAGCGCAGTTGTAATAAATTATTATAAATATTATATTTATCATTGCTAACTGCACTGTTAACTCACATTCGCAGACCACCTCCAGTGAAGCCACAAAATAGTTGTTGCAGACAACAGCCAGAGCTACAAACAGCCACACGGAGGCGAAGGCGTGAATGAGGATGGCGCCTTGCTGCTTCTGAGCCAGAGTGAACAGGTCCGGTGGGTAGGCCTCCACGGTGCGCGGCGTGCACGTCGATTCGTTGCTGGCATTGTGGCCAACTGCTCTGGATTGATTGCGCACTTGAACTTGTTTCGCTGCAATTTTTATTACTGATAGTAGAGCTAATCGAATATTGCGTGAATTCCTCACATGGCGGACTAGAAAATGTCGCCATGTGTTATGGCGGACCGCTAAGCTGTTGAGGGGTGGAGCGGCCACACTCTCAGCCGCTGATACTTCATTCTCATTTGGAGGCGGAAGATAATCTCACGATACTTCAGTAGTGAGGAGACACAGAAGAGATGAGACGGGGGAGACGGGAGGACATACGAACCCTGGACCCTGATTTAACAGCAGAAGGACTACTGGATTTTTTAAGTACCCATTGCCCAATTCACGATAGCTACCAAACTGGATGACCGATTTTCGTGAAAGTTCAGCATAAAGATCTGCTAAATTGGGGGGTCGGTGGCAGAGCGGCTAAAGCGTTTGCCTCTCGCACCAAGGTCCGTAAGTTCGATTCCACGGCGAGGCCACATTTATTTTGGGCGCAGCCGCGGAGAGAAGGCTTGGGGGGCTTGTCGTGCAATTTACGCCCTTGAAGGCCAACCTCAAAGGCGAATTCATGTTGGTCAATAATATTATAATTTACGAGCACAATATAATCAGCAACAATAGCCGACTAGGTTGCTTGACGAAGTTTAGTGAGCAAGAAAACTAAGGCCTATCTTGGTGGTTTTTTCCACCTGACACCCCGATTAGAATCGTTGAATATCTCGCCGATGCCCGATGTTTTGTCATTCTGTATGTTGTTCTATCGAATAGAGATTTTGTGAGTTTTCATGCCGATTGGTTGAATACTTTGGAAGATGCAGAAAAAAGGTGCGTATTTGAAATACCTCGTGGTCCTTCTACTTTTAAGGGCTCACCTTGATGCGCTGCTGGCTGCAGATCCAATTTGGCTTCACTGAAAATTACTTCAGTTTTCAAATTAGTTTTCGAACTGACAAACGATGCTGTGAAGGCCAGGCTGCCAACCAGAGACAGCAGACAGCACAGCAGGCGGACATTGTTGAGCCCATTCGATTGACAAATTGATGACGTCATGCTTGAAACAGTTCTTAGCGGGCCTTCCTAACTTTACAGCTATACTTATCGATGAATCGCAGGAAGCAACACTAAAATCGCTGGCTTTCATTGAACTGAAATAATACTTATGAAAACAAAACTTTCACCAGCTGATAGGTTCGAATTTTCTGACCTCGAGGCCACAATTTATTCTTCTTAGATTAACTATTTCGTATGCGCACAGGAGTGAATTCTGCTTATAAAAGAATCTAGTTAGTGGAATTTTTGTTAGATAGCGAACGGGCGGCAAGAAAAAATGTACAGATAACAATCTTAGTGGCTTTGGCACAGGGGGGACATTTTACGGGTCACACTGAAATATCAAATTTTCAACAATTGACTAGTTACTGTCGGGTGTACATCGACGCGGGAAATGTCAAATGTCAAATCTGTCGCAAGCAGTTTGTAACCATCTGGCCCTGAGAAGGTCGAAATCTCCGTAGACTCATCGACTATGATTGCTGTGACCCTTTTATCACCTTGTGATGCGTCTTTCATGCGAATCTGCGGAGCCTGTTTCGAATTTACCTGCCATACCTTCGCAAGTACAGAGCACAAAAAATGTCTATCCCTGGCGAGGTCTGTATCTATGATTGTCGAGCTACCTACGAACCGGTAATAACTGGTGTATAGCTTCTTGTCATAGCTTTCGACATTGAAAACCCCGCTCTTTTGACAAGCTAAAGGCGAAGTGTCCCCTCATTCTCAGTTTTAGCAGGGGTCTTGCGGTAACTGTACAAAGATGGGCCAACAGATTGTAAAGAAGGTGAGAGTCTAACTAGATATTATTTTGAAAATGATGGTACGAGACAAATTTAAGCAGAGTGAGTGAAATTTTAATTGCGATCCGGCCATCGTGCAAGAAAATATATGACGAAGACAGACTCAGCACTCTACCTTTGTATTGAATGTACTCTGAATGAGCGCGCTAGTGAACTTTTGGCGTGCCTTAAAGCACAGAGAAGCGCATAATACGCTCGTAGCAGGAAGGTTTCGTCTCCCTGCTACCTTCTGCTACACCATCAGCGATATGTCGCTTCCAGTGTGCTTAAATTCAAACGGCGCCAGTGTACAGAACGCAGAACGGGACCCATAGCGACACCGCTACTGAGCAACTGCAGCAATATCCATGGAACCAGCTGAGGAACTGCCGTCTGTAGAAGTGAGTCTGAACCAATGAACTTTCATCGAATTGCAACTTCTTATTTTAGGTCCACCTTTGAGGTTCAAGGTTCTTATTTGAATCTCCATTCGGCTTTATTTAAATTTCGCTTGTGATTATGATGGCAATTTATCGGAAAAAATCAGTACCCTTGATGACGTGCGCTTAATACTAATAATAATAATGCTATCTAGCCTTTGTTGGTATAAGCATAACCTCATTCTGAACTCCAATCTTCATGCCTAACAAGTATTGATTTAAGATATTGGTGCCTTATAAAATTAGCTTGATTCTGATGCACCTTTTACACGCAACAGGAGCAGCCTCTGCTGACTCGAACAGAACCAATAGTTCTGACCTCGCAGCCGACGCCATTCTGTAAGACTCTGTGCGGCATCTGCATTCTATTTATAGTTGCCACCGCCTTGGTCGCTTCATTGAATGAGTCCAAGGAACATCTTAACGGTCATCACGATGAGTCCAAGGACAAGCTGGAAAACTCTAGCAGCCACCATCAGCAGGCCAGCGGCACAGAGCTGACGGTGCTGGTGCTGAAATGTATTTTCCTAGCTCTGGGAATCAGCGCATATCTGTACCTCGTGTGTGTGGTAGTGCTGGAGAAGACAATCGATCAGGCCGCCATTGTGCATCCTTATCAGCCTCACAGAATGATCAAACTGGGACCTGTCAACTGGTGCTTTAAGATGGGACATCATTTGGCCAACTATCCGACCGCCTTCTTCAAGCTCATATTTATCAGCTTCTCCCTTTTAGGCCAGCTCTGCGTGATATTCCAATGCGTGGAACGCGTGCTTGAAGTCGATTCTATAGGTCTTAAGATGTTTGCGGAGGCAACCCTTTGCGTACTAGTCGCGACCTTCATAATGATCCAGCTTTGGTTCTTTCTGATGCACAGCAAACTGTGCTTGCAGTCGAGGCTGGACGCGGCCTGGCTGTCTTTCAGCGTGATACTCTCAGCCAACCTGTCATGTTGGTGCTTCCACACCGCCTTGGAGATACGAGAAGTATTCGAGATCAAGCAAAGTGACTGGTGCGGAAAAAACCAGCCGGCGACATTGAAGCAGTGGTTCCAGACGCTGGGCCAGAGCTTTTCGCCGTTTCTGTCCGAGTGTTTCCTGATGGGAGCAATTCTCTCGGGGACCGTCCTGTCCAACGCGGGCCGTTGGGTGGAGGCCATGCAGTGCAAGTGGCTCTCGGGAGCCTCCGAGGACGACTTGAGGGAAAGCGTCGCGCCTCATCACTACCGCGTGAATGGAAAGTTTGTTAAAAAGCTCCGAAAATACGGAGTCAAGCTTGTATTACCATGTGTCTTTTCTTTGGCAGTGGTATTCGCAACAATGGCCGCTAAGATATTTATGACCTGTTCAAAGAGCACAGAAGAGTGGAATGCGTCGCTCAACCGAATATACACAACCTTACACTCTTTCGGCATAGCTGCCTGCCTCCTGCTGCTGCTTGCGATCTCTCTGAAGCGAAGCTGCGGTCACGAGCCTGGTGCCGACGACACCCAAATGGAGGATCGACACGCCGCCGACCGCCTGATGCTCTGGTTCGCTGTCGCCGGCGTGGTTGTGTACCGGCTGCAGCGAATGTGGATTACATTCATCACCAGCCCGCACCTGCCGAATATAGAAGGGGGCACTTCTCTGCTGAATTTCATTCAGAGCATATTGCAGGTGAGCTCATCAAACCTTTCACGTGGAATCATGATTCAATAATTAACTTGACGTACGGGCTTGAAGGGCGAACATTTAAGGGCAACATGCCACACAGCTACATCCATCCAAACCTGACCTCATCGTGCAGCTGTCAGTAATCGAAGGAATCTTGTCTGGTCGGATCCGCAACCTGAACCGAATACTAGCCAATGGGACTGCTTGGTTCATGATATTTCTTAACGCTGCTGAATGGTTCATCTATGCCACAGCCTTCGGCCTGATCACTGGCTACAGAAACGAGGACTCCCTTAACCTGGCCCTGGCCATTGTCAGCATGCCGCTGCACGTATTCTTCTGCTTTCACTCCATCGGTTGCTTCTATGAGTTTAAGGAGCACATGCACAGCCGCGACCAGCACACTAACGCTGCGCTGACCACGAACAGCACAAACTTTAACAACAACCAACCCGCAGTCAGCGAGGAGGCCATTCTGCCCCCGTCCGCCGACTCCTGAGCACAGACACAAACGAAAGCATGTACATCTCTATACAGCCTCACAAACTACAAACAGTGCCACGTGAAAGCTAGTAGCATTACTGTCAACAAAAACTAACAAAACAACAGTAGAAAGACAAAATATGATTGCTCTTTTACGAATGTGATATATTATATCGAATATTTAATTGGAGAAACTTGAATAAAAATCTCTAATTAGTAACAAAACCAATGCTCAATTACATGCTACTTCTAGTAGAACAACGCTTGCCCGTGAGGGAGAAAGAAGAGATGTGCAAAACGCATTACGGAAAAGCTTAGAGGAAATATAAGCTTCTATTAAAACAAAACTAGCTTTCCTTCGCTTCATATGGGATGAAAAATGACTGTCTCCCAGAAGACAGGACAGGATCTTCATCTTCATTGAACACCTGGAGTCTTTGACAAAGGAACTTGAAAAAAAGAGGAAAATTCTTTGTTTAAAACGACTGAACGCGTAGCGGCAAATATGAAAAACTGATTTTGATGTTTGTGCAAAAACTAGAAAAGCATTGCCTCATTTTCGATGAGATTGCAAATATATCTGCTTGCAGTGCTAGCAAAGAAAACTAAAAAAATTCAAATGGATAAAAACTGGTACACGAAAACAATGAACAGCCCTTAAAGGAGAGATGAATTCATAGGCTATCTAGAAAATTAGCAAGCAATTTAAAGGCAGCATAAAGTACAGATTACTGTATGCAGCTTTATAAAATAATTATTTGTTTGACAGAGAGGCATGCCGATAACATTGACAGACACAAAAGTTTAATGCGAAAACAGACACACTGACAGGGATATTAGATAGGAAAGTTTCTATTTGTTAATGAATATTCAGAATATTAACTGGCTAAGCATTGTCGATTCGCAAACAAAAGTAAATTATTTGATAGCATAAACTGGCTATGACTTGTTAAACGTCTAGTTAATTGTCATCTTCTACAATTAAGATGAAATTGCATCTAATCTAATACGAGCTAAAGTAAAAATAAATGTATTCAGTTGCAACCATAGAACACTGGAATTCAACAGCTGAACTCTATATTAAGCTTACATTTTATTAAAGCAACGGTGGCGGACTCACAATAGTATGCTCACAGATTGCCGACATGTGGCGAAATAAACAATAACAATAAAAAGTGCATCCGCCATTGTTAGCTAGCAGCTTGATAGCATGCTCTAGTAGATGTGAAATAAAGGATTTATTCAGAGTAACTACATCTAGCAGTGCATGAGGATAAATCATTGTCCTGACCCCGCCAGTTACAACAGCTTCTTCTCTGGGCAGGAGCACTTGAGTAGCTGCGCGCTAGTCACTGTGGGATGATCGTCGCACGAGAACGCGTAGCCGGAGTCTGGAATAGAGCGGCGTTCACAACTCAAGCTTCTACTCATACCCAACATGCGAGAGATAGTGAGCTGCTATAGAAATCTGACTCATAACTGCTGTGACTGCCGTGACACTGAGTTGGTTATTACCCACCTAACCCTAAACTGGTGATGGGTCATTACCCACCTAACCCTAAACTGGTGATGGGTCATTACCCACCTAACCCTAAACTGGTGATGGGTCATTACCCACCTAACCCTAAACTGGTGATGGGTCATTACCCACCTAACCCTAAACTGGTGATGGGTCATTACCCACCTAACCCTAAACTGGTGATGGGTCATTACCCACCTAACCCTAAACTGGTGATGGGTCATTTCCCACCTAACCCTAAACTGGTGATGGGTCATTACCCACCTAACCCTAAACTGGTGATGGGTCATTTCCCACCTAACCCTAAACTGGTGATGGGTCATTTCCCACCTAACCCTAAACTGGTGATGGGTCATTACCCACCTAACCCTAAACTGGTGATGGGTCATTTCCCACCTAACCCTAAACTGGTGATGGGTCATTTCCCACCTAACCCTAAACTGGTGATGGGTCATTACCGACCTAACCCTAAACTGATAATTGGTCATTACCCCTTCACCTCCTAAACTGATAATGGATCATTACCCCTCCACCTCCTAAACTGATAATGGATCATTACCCCTCCACCTCCTAAACTGATAATGGGATATTTACAAGCAATTTAGTTGCCAGTTGACAGTACTAATCCCACTAGTATCTATTCATTTCGATCAGCATTTAGACAGTTGAATAAGGAAGCAATATTTTAAGGAATATGGAATTTGCAGCCGTATTCTACTAGCAGTAGAGCGGTTCGCTTTGATTGATTAAAATTACAGTTCAGATTCAGATCAGCTGCACTACAATAAGCAACAATGGATTGGTTAAATTAGAAAGCGAGTTACACAGAATCAGATTTTCAAATCAGATTTGTTTACACAGTGATTCAGTTTGAATGAAATCTTTCAGAGTTACACAAAGACCACACTGACCGTGCTGTGACAGCACACATAATGATATGTTAAAAAATTAAATAAATCCGACTTGTTTGACAGACAATCTTTGTGACTAGAACAAGCGGGTGCACACAAAAGTATTAAGAAAATCTGTTAGCAATTTTACCCAATCTGGTACGCTCTGAAAAGTAGATATTCGTTCTCAGTATATGGCTTTAGGGGATTGGGAGTACTGGAGATGGGGAAATATATTTCGGGGGACTGGTGAGTGAATAGTGAGAGATTGGGGGAATATTAGGGATTGAGAATATAGGAGGATTGGGGATAATAGGATGATTGAGGAATATAGGATGATTGGGGAACATAGGATGATTGGGGAACATAGGATGATTGGGGAACATAGGATGATTGGGGATTATAGGAGGATTGGGGATGATAGGAGGATAGGGGAATATTAGAGGATTGAGGATTATAGGAGGATTGGGGAATATAGGATGATTGGGGATTATAGGAGGATTGGGGAATATAGGATGATTGGGGAATATAGGATGATTGGGGATTATAGGAGGATTGGGGAATATAGGATGATTGGGGATTATAAGAGGATTGAGGATTATAGGAGGATTGGGGAATATAGGATGATTGGGGATTATAAGAGGATTGAGGATTATAGGAGGATTGGGGAATATAGGATGATTGGGGAATATAGGATGATTGGGGATTATAAGAGGATTGAGGATTATAGGAGGATTGGGGAGTATAGGATGATTGGGGAATATAGGATGACTGGGGATTATAAGAGGATTGAGGATTATAGGAGGATTGGGGAGTATAGGAGGATTGGGGATTATAAGAGGATTGAGGATTATAGGAGGATTGGGGATGATAGGAGGATAGGGGAATATTAGAGGATTGGGGATTATAGGAGGATTGGGGAATATAGGATGATTGGGGATTATAAGAGGATTGAGGATTATAGGAGGATTGGGGAGTATAGGATGATTGGGGAATATAGGATGATTGGGGATTATAGGAGGATTGGGTATTATAGGAGGATTGGGGAATATAGGATGATTGGATAATATAGTATGATTAAGGATTATAGGAGGATTGGGGATTATAGGAGGATTGGGAAATATTAGAGGATTGAGGAATATTAGAGGATTGAGAATTATAGGATAATTGGGGATTTTTTGGGGATTGAAATTATAGGAGGATTAGGGAATATATAAGGATTGGGGATTTTTTGGGGATTGGGGATATAAATAGGATTGTGGAATATGAAAGGATTGCGGATCGGTGAATCGAAGAATCCTGGAATTGCGGAATGGCATACATACGAGTACATGCTCAGCACAATTACAAGTTCTATCATCCAATTACCAGGGTAAATAATACTACTTGGAAGAAAATTTTGTTACTTTTCCTAATCAACTTACGACTAGTGTGCGCTATCTGATCCGCACCCGCAGCCGCCTCAGCAGCGCCACCAATAGTGCTCGGACTTCCAGCTGCGGCGGCACTGGATTTAGCTGCTTCGAGTCCCGCTGAAGCGGCCCCGGTGGCCGGGCCAGCGGCAGCGGAGGGCGAACCGCGATGACCGCTGACTGCGTTGCGGAACAGGCGGGCCTTTTCGGAAACCCTGCGGCAGAGACAATAGGAGGCGGCGACAGTTAGCAACTAGCACTATGGCTATGGCAAAGAATTGCCGACCTCAGAAAATTGGGGAGGAGGGGGAAAATTGGAGGACAGTGGGGGAGGAAGGTGAGAATTGGAAGACAGTGGGGGAGGAAGGTGAGAATTGGAAGACAGTGGGGGAGGAAGGTGAGAATTGGAAGAAAGTGGGTACTGAGAGGGGAGAATTGGAAGACGGTGGGGGAGGAAGGGGAGAACTGGAAGACAGTGGGTTCTGAGAGGGGAGAATTAGAAGACGGTGGGGAGGAACGTGAGAATTTGAGGACAGTGGGAGATGAAGGGAGAATTGGAGCACAGTGGGAGATGAAGGGAGAATTGGAGCACAGTGGGAGATGAAGGGAGAATTGGAGCACAGTGGGAGATGAAGGGAGAATTGGAGCACAGTGGGAGATGAAGGGAGAATTGGAGCACAGTGGGAGATGAAGGGAGAATTGGAGCACAGTGGGAGATGAAAGGAGAATTGGAGCACAGTGGGAGATGAAGGGAGAATTGGAGCACAGTGGGAGAGGAAGGTGAGAATTGGAGCACAGTGGTAGAGGAAGGTGAGAATTGGAGCACAGTGGGAGATGAAGGGAGAATTGGAGCACAGTGGTAGAGGAAGGTGAGAATTGGAGCACAGTGGGAGATGAAGGGAGAATTGGAGCACAGTGGGAGATGAAGGGAGAATTGGAGCACAGTGGTAGAGGAAGGTGAGAATTGGAGCACAGTGGTAGAGGAAGGTGAGAATTGGAGCACAGTGGTAGAGGAAGGTGAGAATTGGAGCACAGTGGGAGAGGAAGGTGAGAATTGGAGCACAGTGGGAGAGGAAGGTGAGAATTGGAGCACAGTGGTAGAGGAAGGTGAGAATTGGAGCACAGTGGTAGAGAAAGGTGAGAATTGGAGCACAGTGGGAGATGAAGGGAGAATTGGAGCACAGTGGGAGATGAAGGGAGAATTGGAGCACAGTGGGAGATGAAGGGAGAATTGGAGCACAGTGGTAGAGGAAGGTGAGAATTGGAGCACAGTGGTAGAGGAAGGTGAGAATTGGAGCACAGTGGTAGAGGAAGGTGAGAATTGGAGCACAGTGGGAGAGGAAGGTGAGAATTGGAGCACAGTGGGAGAGGAAGGTGAGAATTGGAGCACAGTGGTAGAGGAAGGTGAGAATTGGAGCACAGTGGTAGAGAAAGGTGAGAATTGGAGCACAGTGGGAGATGAACGGAGAATTGGAGCACAGTGGGAGATGAAGGGAGAATTGGAGCACAGTGGTAGAGAAAGGTGAGAATTGGAGCACAGTGGGAGATGAAGGGAGAATTGGAGCACAGTGGGAGAGGAGCGGATGTTAAAGATACTATAGAAAAGACGAAACTGTACTTTTGAAGAGCAGATTTAAAAGGCCTACAGCGAGCGCAAAATGAGAATGTCGGGAGCTTAACAAGATGGACAAACCTATACCCAACTAAGAGAGAAACGCGGGAGCTTAATTATCGCTTAACAAAATTGATCGGACGGCCACAGAGGCAAGTTTAAGAGACCCATTCAGACAATTAGAGACACAGGAGTGTCTCGTGGATACAGGCTTCAAGAAAGACAGACGTACAGGCATACAGTGAAACACACATGAATATACATATACTTAAGAATAATAAAATAAACATTTACACTTGCCACAATAAAGTATATGTGTAGCCAACAGCACCCAGGAGCCGCATCACTGGGGGACGCCACACCCACCCTCAATTACCATAGCTAATGCTGGTACCCATTTAACAGCTGGGTGAACTGAAGCAAGGCAGAGTAAAGTGTCTTGCCAAACGGCACACATTTTTTCAGTGAAGCCAGGAATCGAACCACCAAACTTTAAGATGTGAGTTCGACTTTCTAAGCACTAGGCTACAAACCTATAGAGACAGACAGGCTGACAGGCAGACATAGGCAGACAGATACTGTAAGCAGACACACGCTCACACAGGTGTGTCAATCTGCCCTGACTTTCTCATCGTCAGGCAGTGTACACTTTCCTGTGCCTCGGAGGTTGGCCCTCAAGGGCGTAAATTGCACGACAAGCCCCCAAGCCTTCTCTCCGCGGCTGTGCCCCAAAGTAATGTGGCCTCGCCTTGGGAATCGAACTTAGGGACCTTGGTGCAAGAGGCAAACGCGTTAACCATTCTGCCATCGACCTGCTGGCAGACAGACAGACAGACAGACAGACAGACAGGCAGACAGACAGACAGACAGACAGACAGACGGACAGACAGACAGACAGACAGGCAGACAGACAGAAAGACAGGCAGACAGACAGACAGACAGACAGACAGACAGGCAGACAGACAGACAGGCAGACAGACAGGCAGACAGACAGACAGGCTCGGGTGGCATAACTCACTTCTTGTAGGTGCCCTGGAACAGCACCGTGGAGGGATCCTCTCGCAGCTTCTCCATCTCGAAGACCTCCTCTCTCAGCGTCTTCTTGCAAGTCTTCTTGTAGGCCTTCCAAGCCACATCCCTGGTGAGGGCCAGGGCGGGCACGAGCATCAGCAGGTACCAGAAGATGCCGGAGCCGAACAGCGCCCTGTCGTAGCCGACAACTTCGGCGAAATTGCCGCCGGCGTGGGGGAAAAAGTTGGAAGAGATGAGAAGAAACACCAGATAGTTGCCTATGCCACCCCAGATAGCCAGGTGTGACATTCCTGTCCAGGCTGTGTGCTCAAGGCCGGCTTTGAGTCCAACGGTTATGACAGCGATGGCGTACACCAGACTGCCCAGATAGTACAGGCCGGCAGTTTTGCCATCGGAGAAGACGGCCCCCGTGGACACGGCTAGCAGGACGCATAGGAAGATGATGGCCGAATGGTACACACCGTTCAGCATCCACAGGGTGAATACTCTGAAGTTATACCTGTCCGAGCCTTGGCACTCGCGGTAGAGCTGAGGATAACGCATGCAGTTCTCAACTGAGCAGCAACGATCCCAGACTCCCAGCGCGAACGGCGTAGCCCCGGTGAAGAACACATTGTACAGGGCTTGGGTCCATTTTTCGAACATCACCTGCACAGGTTGACATGTGGGTGGCTAGAATTAGTCTATGGTCAAAATAATATAATAAAAATAATGATTGATTACACCTGCCCTAATTGGGCCAGATGCGCAGCCGACAGCACAGCCGCAGCTATTGCGCGGCGCATCTGAAGGCTGCGTACAGCTGTTCAGTCCATGGACTGGGAGACACTAAGTAAAGTGTCTTACTAAAGGACACAAATTGTTCCAGTGGAGTCGGGAATCGAACCCCTGACCTTCAAGCCGTAAGTCCGACGCTCTAACAACAAGGCTACAACCTCCTATGGTCAAAAACGTGAGTTGAATACGAAAGTTGCAGACTTACCTGACCGGAGAAACCTGACACCAGAGCGAACCAGAATGCCGTGACATAGATGGTAATGTTCTTATAGAATGAGAACAGTATCACTATGGTCACTCGGTGATAATTCCAAGCTCCGTGCACCAGCAGCAGCTTCTTTAGGAAGCGAAACTGCGACAGCGAATAATCCGAAGCGGCTGAAGCCTGCAGGCCTTCCTTGCCTTTGAGGCCGACGCCAACGTGGCTCTCCTGAATCATCGGCACATCGTTGGCTCCGTCGCCAATGGCCAGAGTGACGGCTGACGGCATGGCTTCGCGGACGTAGCGGACAACGTCGGATTTCTGCTTGGGACTGACGCGACAGCAGATCACCGTGCGGCACTGTAGGCACACCTGCGGATAGCAACGGGTTAGCAACGACTTAATAACATGAAAGAAAAGTATAGTTAGTGATTGTGAATAGTGAATTAGACAGTTTGTGAATGGTATATCAGACAGTTGGTGAATGGTGAATCAGACAGTTGGTGAATGGTGAATCAGGCAGTTGGTGAATCAGGCAGTTGGTGAATTAGGCAGTTGGTGAATCAGACAGTTGGTGAATCAGGCAGTTGGTGAATCAGGCAGTTGGTGAATCAGGCAGTTGGTGAATGGTGAATCAGGCAGTTGGTGAATCAGGCAGTTGGTGAATCAGGCAGTTGGTGAATCAGGCAGTTGGTGAATCAGGCAGTTGGTGAATCAGGCAGTTGGTGAATCAGGCAGTTGGTGAATCAGGCAGTTGGTGAATCAGGCAGTTGGTGAATGGTGAATCAGGCAGTTGGTGAATCAGGCAGTTGGTGAATCAGGCAGTTAGTGAATGGTGAATCAGGCAGTTGGTGAATCAGGCAGTTGGTGAATGGTGAATCAGGCAGTTGGTGAATCAGGCAGTTGGTGAATCAGGTTGGTGAATCAGGCAGTTGGTAAATCAGGCAGTTGGTGAATCAGGCAGTTGGTGAATCAGGCAGTTGGTGAATGGTGAATCAGGCAGTTGGTGAATCAGGCAGTTGGTAAAAATGGTGAATCAGGCAGTTGGTGAATGGTGAATCAGGCAGTTGGTGAATGGTGAATCAGGCAGTTGGTGAATCAGGCAGTTGGTGAATGGTGAATCAGGCAGTTGGTGAATGGTGAATCAGGCAGTTGGTGAATGGTGAATCAGGCAGTTGGTGAATGGTGAATCAGGCAGTTGGTGAATCAGGCAGTTGGTGAATGGTGAATCAGGCATTCCTACTCACATCGATAAACTCGTGCCGCAGGCTGCGGTGGCTGGCCCAGGCCAGGCTTTCGCCCTCGATGACCAGCGCGGGCTCCTTGCCCCTGACGCCGGCCAGGCTGCCTAGCCAGATTGCCAGGTCGGCGATGGCGTTCCTGACTGCGCTGAGGCTGTCGCCAGTGAGTGTGCGAACCTCCATCTCAGGCTGCAGCAGGCGGCAGGAGTAGCCGATGTTGACGGCAGTTTCCAGCTTGTCGCCGGTGAGGACCCAGATCCGGATTCCGGCTAGCAGGAGGTCGTTGATGGTCGCGGGCACTCCGGTCTGAAGCCGGTCCTCGATGGCGGTGGCGCCGAGCAGCCGAAGGTTCTACCGGGTGTTGGACATTGTGGAATTTAAGATTGGTCAATAACTTTAGCTTAATCAACTAGCTAAACAATGTGTTGACACGATCAATGCAAAAGCCCACTTTGGATAATGACCAACTCTATATGATAAAACTTATAGATAAAACTCTATAAGACCAACAATATGAGCACACTATGGATTACGATCTACAGTATGAGCACACTATGGATTACGATCAACAATATGAGCACACTATGGATTACGATCAACAATATGAGCACACTATGGATTACGATCACCAGTATGAGCAAACTATGGATTATGATCACCAGTATGAGCACACTATGGATTATGATCACCAGTATGAGCAAACTATGGATTATGATCACCAGTATGAGCAAACTATGAATTATGATCACCAGTATGAGCAAACTATGGATTATGATCACCAGTATGAGCAAAATATGGATTATGATCACCAGTATGAGCAAACTATGGATTACGATCACCAGTATGAGCAAACTATGGATTATGATCACCAGTATGAGCAAACTATGGATTACGATCACCAGTATGAGCAAACTATGGATTATGATCACCAGTATGAGCAAACTATGGATTACGATCACCAGTATGAGCAAACTATGGATTATGATCACCAGTATGAGCCCACTATGGATTATGGTCAACAATAAGATCAAAATAGAGACTATGATAAACAAAAATGAGCAAACTAGGGATTAGGATCAATAATATGATCAAACCGTGAGCCACTGATCAAGCAAAAACTGACTAGTATGAGAACAGCGGATTTACAAGACAGCCCCACAAACATGAGCAGCAGGTGGGAGAGAAAGGAAGTGCACTCGGGTGGGAGAAACGGAAGAGAGTCACTCCCATCATTAAAGAATAACTTGCAGCTGCCTCATCCACCTAGCCGCTCCGGAGACGGCGCTAGAAATGGCCCTCAGAGTGAGAACAGTGGAGCAGTCGGATTGGGATTAACGGGGGATGTTGCCCAGGAAGGAGATTTGGCAACAGACAGTGAGAGCACTTTCACTATTACAGTACGGAATTCAGTTTCCGAACTAGCCTAATTGGACCAGGGAGATTATGAATAATTATTTTTCGGCACAGTAAATAATATTTTTCAAGGCTGATCTCACGCGTGAGTGAGCGAATAATTAGAGTGGCTAGCCAACAGTAGCTTTGCAGTTGCTTAATACAATATGATTATACCCTGATTGGTCAAGCGACCGCACCAACGCTACACCAACGCTTCACTACGCTACTGTTTATCCTGATTGTTAAAGTGACTACACCAACCTCACTCCACCACTATGATTCGTTAAGAGAATACACCAACCTCACTCTACTATTATGACTGGTTAAGAGACTACAGCAATCTTACTCCACCACTCTGATTGGTTAACAGACTACAACAACCTCACTCCACCACTTTGATTGGTTAAGAGAATTCTACAACCTCACTCCACCACTTTGATTGGTTAAGAGACTTCAACAACCTTACTCCACCACTCTGATTGGTTAAGAGACTACAACAACCTCACTCCACCACTTTGATTAGTTAGGAAACTACAAAAACCTCACTCCACCACTCTGATTGGTTAAGAGACTACAACAACCTCACTCCACCACTTTGATTTGTTAAGAGAATTCTACAACCTCACTCCACCACTTTGATTGGTTAAGAGACTTCAACAACCTTACTCCACAACTCTAATTTGTTAAGAGACTACAACAACCTCACTCCACCACTTTGATTAGTTAAGAAACTACAACAACCTCACTCCACCACTCTGATTGGTAAAGCGACGAGGCCATTGGTAACTTTATAGACCAGTAACTTATTAACAATCAGTAGAAGTAAAAAAAGTAGGGATTGCGACTTACTTTTTCAATTTTTTCGGCCACCATTTCGAGTTTGAACTCCCGGCGTTCGATATCATTCTTAGCACTGTCGTACTCAACTTGCAGTTTAGACCATTTATCTGGAGACAATTCTGCTACAGCGATGCACAGGGTGCGTAGGCCAGCGATAGCAAATTTACCCATGTGAGAAGTGGTCTCCGGTACAAGGTGGGGCGACTGAAGTCGCGAGAAAATCACAGAGTCCTGTAAAATAATCATTTTAATTGTGTCGTTCATAATAAACCACCCACCTCCGATTGGTTGAATCTAATCGACAAATAGACAAAGACTGACACTCACGGCTCCCTTGCAGAAGACTCTTATAGCGCCATTCGGACAGCGGACAACCATAGACATGCGCTTGCGATCGCTAGTGAACTCAAACGTGGCCAAAATTTCAAAGCGAAGCATCTCATCATTCTGGAAAGGTTAGTACAAATCAAAACAAGTCATGCATTGAGCGCAACATTCGGCCCAACAAGGATAAGCATAATCTATGTCTCTCTAGTCCATTATGTAGGACAGAGGTCCGGAACCTCCCGTCCGCAGGCCAGATGCGGCCCTCGAAGCTCCTAAATCCTAACATCTGGTCCATTCAAAAACACACACTACCCTGTCGATCAATATTGTGACTCATCTCTCCACTCTCATCTCTCCACTCTCATCTCTCCGCTGCCTCATCTCTCCACTCTCATCTCTCCACTGTCTCATCTCTCCGTTGTCTCATCTCTCCGCTGCCTCATCTCTCCACTCTCATCTCTCCACTGTCTCATCTCTCCGTTGTCTCATCTCTCCGCTGTCTCATGTCTCCACTCTCATCTCTCCACTCTCATCTCTCCACTCTCATCTCTCCGCTGTCTCATCTCTCGACTGACTCATCTCTCCGCTGCCTCATCTCTCCCCTCTCATCTCTCCACTGTCTCATCTCTCCGTTGTCTCATCTCTCCACTCTCATCTCTCCACTGTCTCATCTCTCCGTTGTCTCATCTCTCCGCTGTCTCATCTCTCCACTCTCATCTCTCCACTGTCTTATCTCTCCACTGTCTTATCTCTCCATTGTCTCATCTCTCCGTTGTCTTATCTCTTCAATGTCTCATCTCTCCGTTGTCTCATCCCTCCGTTGTCTCATCTCTCCATTGTCTTATCTCTCCCGTGTCTCATCTCTCTGTTGTCTTAACTCTCGTTGACTCATCTCTTCGATGTCTCAAATATTTGATGACTTATCTCTTGAGTCACCTCCTGCGGCCGCTATCGTATTTTGGACTGTCAATTTGGCCCGCGGAGCATATAAATCGTCTGTCTCTAGCCCATTCTGGAGGCAAGCACTCACCACTTTGACAGTGACAAAAGTGTCCAAGCTTCGTTCAAACAGTTCGTAGCCCATATCCTTGGCGGCCACCACTAGCGCACTCTCGTCTGGCGAGCTGGCGCTGTACTCTAGCAGCCTGCCCTGAGGGTCCCGCTCGGGAATGACGGTGTGGCACACAGTCAGGATGGTCAGGAACATGTCAAGGTCGGCATTTTTACCACCGGAGGCTTCGGCTCGCATCGATTCAACGCCGGAGACGAACTCGTATGCGCCGGGGCCTGTACTAACAGCATCGCCGAACATTACACCCCCTACCGTGGCGCCTTGAAACACCATGGAGTTCTGAGTGAGTGTGCCGGTCTTGTCGGAGAATATAAAGTTAACCTGGCCCAGCTCCTCATTTAAGCTGGAGGTGCGCGCCTCCGCAGCAATGTCAGCTACGGGGTCGTACATGTCCATGTCCTGCGTCAGATCGGCGTGCGAGATGGGAGTCAGTTATGATGGAATTACATT
Source organism: Macrostomum hystrix (assembly GCA_950097015.1). Classification (NCBI taxonomy): domain Eukaryota; kingdom Metazoa; phylum Platyhelminthes; family Macrostomidae; genus Macrostomum; species Macrostomum hystrix. Next base: position 22,307,644 of record CATNEN010000001.1, read on the forward strand.
ATCACTTATTCGAGACTGGAGCACGCAAGTCAGATCTAATGGGAGATGATTGGGATCTGATGGGAGAGGATTGGGATCTGATGGGAGATGATTGGGATCTGATGGGAGAGGATTGGGATCTGATGGGAGAGGATTGGGATCTCATATAAAAGGATTGGGATCTGATGGGAGAGGATTGGGATCTGATGGGAAAGGATTGGGATCTCATATAAAAGGATTGGGATCTGATGGGAGAGGATTGGGATCTCATATAAAAGGATACAGATCTGATCGGAGAGGATTGGGATCTCATAAAAAAGGATTCGGATCTGATGGGAGAGGATTCGGATCTCATATAAAGGGATTGGGGTCTGATGGGAGAGGATTGGGATCTCATAAAAAAGGATTCGGATCTGATGGGAGAGGATTGGGATCTCATAGAAAAGGATTGGGATCTGATGGGAGAGGATTCGGATCTCATAAAAAAGGATTGGGATCTGATTGGAAAGGATTGGGATCTCAAAGAAGAGGATTGGGACCTGATGGGAGAGGATTGAGACTGATGGGAGATGGTAATTATCTACAGCGGGGTGTCGAATGTTGCCGAAAACATAAAAACAAACAGCATAGTCAGTTCACTCACGCATTGAATAAAGTAGGCCTGAAATATTCGCATAAACTCCAACGTGACCTGCAGCGAGATGGGCACAATAGTGTGGAACATAATAAAGCAGGTGATTAGAACCGAGCCGAAATGTCCGACACTGATCTCTGCAAGGTAAAGTCATTGTTTGACGATTTGAAGGATGTGACATTTGTGGGTAACGTAAGTGGAATGCCACTAAATGGTCTAATTATGTCAACTGACGGTTGTTAGTGATGTACCAAGCCAGAGGCCCAATCTTGCTAGTCCAGATCATATTGGCAATTGTGGTGAACAGGGTAAAGAAGGCCAATATGAGCAGCAGCAGCAGGAAGTAGCGATTCGATTCGCGTTCGACTCGCGACCTCTTCAACGGCACAGGCTTTGAATTCTTCATCACTTTGGTGTCAGCTCCGGTGTACACAACCAGGCCGATGACGTAACTGGTCTTGCGCAGGCAGGTGCCGCGCATTAGCAGCTGATTAAGACTCACAGAATGACGCTCCTGGTCCATGTAGAGGGAGCCCTTGAACTTGGTTGTGTCATCGTCAGGAGGCTCGCAGACCAGATGGCCCTGGAGGGACTGCAACTGCACAGGCTGCTTGTAATCCGCTGTGGCAGACAGTGACTGGCGGACCTGGGGAGCGTAATGACAATGGGATCTGTTGGGATTAAGTGAATGGGATCCGGTGGGGTCAACAAGGTATCAGGTGGGATTAACATGATATCAAGTGGGATTAATGTGGTGTTAGGTAGGATAATAATTGGAACAGGTGGGATGTGATCAGGTGAGGTCTACATGGGATAATGTGGGTTTAAGATGGAATAAGGTGTGGCTAAAATGGTATTAACATAGGATCAGGTGGGATTAACATGGGATCAGGTGGGGTCAACATGGGATAATGTGGGTTTAAGATGGAATAAGGTGTGGCTAAAATGGTATTAACATGGGATCAGGTAGGATTAACCTGGTATCAGGTGGGATTAACATGGGATCAGGTGGGGTCAACATGGGATAATGTGGGTTTAAGATGGAATAAGGTGTGGCTAAAATGGTATTAACATAGGATCAGGTGGGATTAACATGGGATCAGGTGGGGTCAACATGGGATAATGTGGGTTTAAGATGGAATAAGGTGTGGCTAAAATGGTATTAACATGGGATCAGGTAGGATTAACCTGGTATCAGGTGGGATTAACATGGGATCAGGTGGGGTCAACATGGGATAATGTGGGTTTAAGATGGAATAAGGTGTGGCTAAAATGGTATTAACATAGGATCAGGTGGGATTAACATGGGATCAGGTGGGGTCAACATGGGATAATGTGGGTTTAAGATGGAATAAGGTGTGGCTAAAATGGGATTATCATGGATCATGTAGGATTAAAATGGGATCAGGAGAGATTACAATGGATTCTTGTACAATTACTAACCTTTAAGTTGGTTTCCCCATCCAAATTAGCCGTCTCGATGTAACATATTCCTTTAGGCTCGGAGCTGGCCAACAATAGAATATCGGCTGGCAACAGGCAGTTATGCTCCACCATAAGCAGGTCGCCAACCTGCACGTGCTGCCATTTGGCGTCCTGCCAGGAGCCGTGACGCAGCAGCTTAGTGCGCGAGTTGTTCACCCGCCTGTCAGTTCGCATGCGATTCTAAGAAAGGTCGGGACAGCGTTGGCAGTGGAAACAAGTTTGATAATGAAACAAATTGAGCTTTAGATGAAATAATTATCTTACCCAATCTTCGACGACCTCCTTAATGGCGGTAAGCAGCATGATGATGGATAGTGGCACAGCCGTCGTGAACCGGCCGGTTGGCGATATGCCCGGGATTTGCTGACGAAGTTTAATAGAGAAGACAGGATTAACTTTTCTCAATTAGCTACGTTCCTAACAACAGATAAATAGCTTCGAGTGGGGACGGATTCGAGTTGAGATGGGATTGAGTGGGATTTGATTCGAGTTGGGATGGGATTCGAGTTGGGATGGGATTCGAGTTGGGATGGGATTCGAGTTGGGATGGGATTCGAGTTGGGATGGGATTGAGTGGGATTGGATTCGAGTTGGGATGGGATTCGAGTTGGGATGGGATTCGAGTTGGGATGGGATTTGAGTTGGGATGGGATTCGAGTTGGGATGGGATTGAGTGGGATTGGATTCGAGTTGGGATGGGATTGAGTGGGATGGGATTCGAGTTGGGATGGGATTGAGTGAATAGATTCGAGTTGGGATGGGATTGAGTAAATGGATTCGAGTTGGGATGGGACGGGCGAAAGTAAGGGATTAAAATAAAGTAGAGCGATCAAACTCAGGTGTTTTTTCGGGTAGGATTAATTAAATAATAGGACAGCATTTACAATAAAAGCAGCGAGAGCGGCCTACCTGAAGCAGCGCAATGAGAAAGAAAAATGCATTTGGTGCTTTGCGGAATTGTTCAAATAGAAATTTCGGCCAAAACGTTGCCATGGTGTACTTCGTGGTGCTTATCGAATTGGACCTAAACTGGGCTCGACCTTCAGCATCGGCCCGGTTCAGATGAATCAAGCGTTCCTTGTATGCAGCCGATTGCAGACTGGAGTGCTGGCGGCTAGGCTGCTGCTGCTGCTGCTGTTGCTGCTGCTGCTCCGCCGATTGCTGCTGCAGTGGCACATACCCTGAGAATGAGTTTAAATACCGGTTAAACAAGTTAATTCAGCATCTAAGCAATTAAGGTTAATTGAGACACTTCAGAGTGATATTACAAAGACAAAATAAAAACTCAATTAGTAGAAATGTAAATGTAGCCGGGCCAGGTTACTGATAGAATGCGAGATAAAATTTATTAAACAAACAGCAACCAATAATTAAACTAGGCCAAACATTTCAATTTTTTATTAGAAAAGCTACATAAACCAATGAGCAAAACATTACTGATGATAAATGTTATATGTGGGGTGTTGATAAATTGTTGTTAATTAGCACTATATTGTCAAGAATTGGGCACTGCTAATAAAGTAGCTACAGGCTACAAATAATTTCAACTGCTGCCTAAATACTGTTAAATTGCCACCAGCTATCAGTACTCAGAGGATCAATAGCAAATAATTTACCCTGATATTTGGATTCTTTCAATCTAAAAAACTGAAATGATAGAATTTGGGTGAAAGGAAAACTCTAAATAAAAGTGTATTTAAAATTATATTTATTTCAACTATATATATATTAATAATAACTGGATAAACTCTTCTAGTGAAAAAATTCAATACTTTAAAATCTAGGGATAGTGTACTTTTATCAAATTTTAAATCCATATATTGTAGCTTTTACTGCCGTACATCAAAGGTCAAACTTAATCTTAAGAAGAGGGGTTAAATATAGAAAAATTTGTCAGCATTCTCTTCAAAAAACTGGTTATCAGAATTTTTTATGTAGGGTTATTTTTCATTTTTACGTTACATTTCTTAGAAACATTTTCCTGCGAAAATTTATTATTTTGTTTTACTTTACGAAACTTTGTTTTAATGCACAAAATTTTGTCTAACTGCACTGAAAAATAAAGGTTTTAATGAAGTCGCGGATGTGGGGGGAAATTCTACTATAAATACACAAGTGAAAGAGAGAGAAAAGTAACCTCGTGCCTGACAAAGTTCAGAATAAAGAAAGCTTGAATTTGAAGTGTTCGTGTTAAAGTTATTTGAGAAAAAGAGACATTGCAAAAGAGAAGTAAATAGAGTGAAGAGAAAGCTGTAAATCTAGATCCACTGGAAAGCCCTATGAAGCGGACTGCAGATTGAAATTGAAGACGGACTGAAGATTTAATTGAAGGTTAACTGAATAATAATTGAAGAGTGCTAAAGACTGATAAAGACGGATAAAGACGGATAAAGACTGATAAAGACTGATAAAGACGGATAAAGATTGATACAAAGTACTTATAGAAATAATACAGTAAAGTTATAAGTAGAAGGGAATATAAAGGAGAGATACCAGCCATACTGAAAGTATAACGCTACCATATTTGAATACATAAATGCTACCAATTTGAATTGAGATAAGAAATACATAAAGCGAATAAGTAAAGACAATACTAAAATTGACATAAGATAGTACTTGAATAAAAGAAGCCTAGAACAACTTTAGTGACAGCAGTAGCATTAATTTAGCCCTACAACAACTTTGGTGGCATTGTTAGAATTAATATTGAATCAGAGGGAAGCCCTAGGACATTTTTATGAACAGGGCTAGAGTAGTCTAGGCCAAATTTTAGTGACCTGAGCTCAGTTCTTGGATTTATTTAATTTAATCATTACTCTGTTCATATCAATTATAAGCTTTAGCTTATTTTACTTTAATCTGAATCTAATTTGTTCATTATATAACGGGCGAATTGTTCTCTGCTGATCATTGGGAAACATTGAGTTGTTTTTCTGCTGTTGAGGGAGGGCATTGATTTATTGCTAAGGGGGATGTTGGTTTGCTGTTTTTAGGGGAAGAAAGCTTTTGTTTCTTTTATACTTGAGACATAGGTTCACTGCTTAGCTAAATGGGGACATTGTCCATTGGTTCTCTGCTGCTTTGGGGCAAGAAGAACTGCTTCACTGCTTTAGCTGAGGTTGCTACCACTGAAAGGAATATTTTTGGCCACAGAGAGGGGCACAAGAAAGCTTATTGGCTATAACTAGCTATAACTTGGCCTACACTGTAGCTAAATAAACTATGATAGCTATAAATCCAACCAAGTCCAGTCACTATGCTTAGTCTATAGATTAAGAGACTTGACAGTTATGTATTTATATATATATAATGTATCACCTATAGGCCTATATCAGCATTTAACCATTTCCTAATCCCAACTCTAAAAACAATTGTGAATTGTATAACACATTAGGCCTGATATAAAAAGATGTATACCTACTTTGGCCATCTTGAACGTCCTCGGTTGTATGGCTCATAACGAACTGAACGTTTAGAGGCACAGAAGCATAACTCTATAACTAATTAATAAAAGTAGGTAGGCTTCCTGTCATGTGTAAAATACTGACGTCAAAGCTTGAAAACATTTCTGACAGACTGAAGACCTGTCAGTTACTTTATAGATGAGCGGAAAGCACAAATTACAAATTAAGAAGAAATAAAGAAGAAATATTAAAAATAAATTCGGGCTAACATTTTTTCTAGCAGTCTATAGAGTCTCTATGCGAAAAAATAACGGAAAAATACTTCTTAGAAAATAAAAAAGACCTGACAAAAAATGCTGCACAGAACAAGATGCTGTCTATGCACAGCTTCCAATTCGGATAATAGTTTGTCTAATCTTTCAGTGGAACTAATTAAACTATAGTCATGTATGGCAGTTCTTGGTAGTGCCTAACTTTAATGTTGTTAAAATGCTCAGCTAAGTAAACAATTTGAAGTTAAAACATCAGCAGTAGAAGGACTGATGCGAAATTTCAGCACAAAATCAGCGTTGCAGAGATAATTTTGTCTGGGCATGTAGTAATTCCGTGCGAGACTGTATTTAAATATTTGCCTCAACGTACCACCGATACGATCAACGTGCGCGTGGGGGCATCTAGGTGAGACTCAGTAACAGATGTAGTACATGGTAGATTGCCAGCCAAAGCGATACATGAGTGCTGGTGGCATTCTTTTGCTCGAGAAAGTAAGAAATTTCGCTGTGCTAATGCATTAGAGTACGGTATTATCGGGAAGAAACGCGCCGTTACGGCATACGGCATGCTTGCACCCCGATATTATCGGTGCCATTTGGTTCATCTCTTCCGATCATTTGGTTCAGCTGCCACTTGGGTGCTTTCCTCATGAAGCGGTCAAAATTAGAGGTTCCGTGGCCTCCTCTGCAACCTGATTAGGGCCTGCATTACTCTTGGCCGTCTCGGGTCCGTACCCAGGTCCTGGCAGCAAGCCACCATCGTCATCATCCCCACACATGATAAGTAAAGGACTACCAGTCCGCCAAAGCTTTGGCATTAGCTTGATCCCCCCATCAGCTTAACATCCTTCTGTTTCAAGCTGCTGGAAAGGCTAGTTCTTTGAAGCCTCCTACACGTTGAGCTAAGGAACTCGCTGCTCTCCGCCAACCAGCAACCTTTCGGTCTTCGGTCTTCGGTCTTTCCATCGAAAGTGTTTGTCGACAAGCGCGCCGTGTTTCGCATAGAGCATAGACGGTGCCTTCGACAGTGTGCTCTTTGAAGGCTATAACCATTATTATCGCATCATCAATGTACGCGTGCCCAATGTACATCCTGCGCATGCATATCATGTCCCTCTTTATCGATAATATATCGTCAAGTGAAATGCTTAGTAGGGTTCAATTTGTGATTCAGCAAATGTCTCGTCTCTCGTGTCAGTCACTACACTGGCGTCGCAAGCAGGATGTAAATTGGGCACGCGTACATTGATGATACGATAATATCAACAAGGGTGGCGTCGAGGACCTCTGTCCACTGCCAAAGGTGGGTGTGCCACCCGTGTTGCAGAACTTAATATCAGTGGTGCAGATGTAGGCAAGGAGATCCTCACCTCTATTACTACAGTTGTTACTACAGTTAGAAGTAACACTGCCCCAGTAGGTGTGGTGGGCGTTAATGTCGCCCGCCACCAGCAGCTCAAAGTTACGGAGTTACGGTCTGAGCAGTAGTCCACAAGGGAAGTGAGACTGGGCGGAACCGCGGGACCGTCACCAGGAAGGTAGATAGAGGCGATGATGACGGTGCGGTTCGGGAGATGTGGTTGGTTTGGATGACACAGAGGTCTCGGTCAGAGAGGTCCGGTCTGTGCCAAGCTTTGAGATCGGTAGTCGCGAACACAGCGGCCCTGGGGTTTGGGGGCATTAAAAGACAGTCAAAACCAACAGGAATGTTCGGAATCTTACATTTCTTCGTCCAGGGCCCCTGGTGGAGGATGTTGCTCAGATTTACGAAATCCACCACACGCGTCAGGTTGGTCGAGGCGGATATCACGGATAAATTTTCTAACGACCTTGCGGCAATGAATATTTCATTTGCACTTTAGCTAAAGTCTATTTAAAAGGCCATGTAACAAAATTGATGACAAGAGAGAATGCAAAAACTTTCAACGCTTGTTTTGTAAAACAAAAGAAATGTTTATTTTATTTTTTTATTTCATTGCGTAGGTGTGGCAGTTGCCAAATTCGCAACGCTACAAAATGCCGGATTATAAAAACTGAAAATTAGAATCCGACAGACTAGAAAGATTTGCTTTACGTAGTAAAAAATGTTTTAGCTTAACAAAGAAGAGAAAACTATTAAGAAAGCGATAAATATATTGCAAGATCTTTGTGCTTTGCTGTGTGCGCTTAAACTGATTATTAGATGCATGAACGGTTGAAAACGACTAGAAAATATAAATTCTATAATAGAATATACTCGTACAATCAGTTGGACCACGTGTACAGCTGTTCAGTCCATGGACTGGGGATGCCGCCACGACACGCACTCTCGAATTTCTAGCCGAGCATTTTACAGCATGGCGAAATCAGGCCAACTCAGAAACTTAAGTACCTAGATGCGAACTCACGACCTCTTAGATTACAAGCCTTAACTACAATAAAAGCAAAAAAATAATAATCAAACTGTGGATTTTACAGCGGAACAGATTTCGCATCACGTCAAGACTCACAGAAATTTATAGCCTTAATGGTAGAATATCTGCTTTGCTTTGTTACATTGGAGGCTTAAAAGCTTTTCAAACGCAGCAAGCGTGAAAAAAAATTATTTATTTATCAGCAAAATAATTTGCAATAGTCGAACCAGATCAGCGTATTTTGTTAGGGCAGGATATTTTCCCCATTTTCCTGATTGGGTAGTTGCGATGGTAAATCCTTCACAAGCTAAATTTGTCAATTCCTACTTACGCTACTGGAGTCAAGAAGTTTTACTACTGGAGTTTTTCTATAAGAATTTCTACGAAAGAAGAGCGCATGAAATCTAGTTTTAAACCGAAACATTTATCCTTTAAGGATCAGTTAGACATCCGCATCAGCCACACACACAATGCCCCGGACTTTTCCAGGTTTACAGTGGCGGTAGGCGACCAAAGCGTGACATCGGAGTCGGCGCCGGGACTTGTTGCTGCGTCGTTGCGTTGTCCGCGAGTATCGAATCGCCGTCTATAGGCCAAGCGGCCAGCAGAGAGTCGGCTTGGCCAGCCACCGGACTGGTGGGGCCCATGGCCAGCAGAGTCGCCTGATAGTCTGGTGGCGGCGACTCAGATGGCGGCGGAGCGGAAGGGACAACGATCGAATTGCTGACTGGTATGGCCGTGGCGGTGGCAGTGGTGGCCGCGGTTGGCTGTCTCGGAATCTGCCTCGGTCGCTCTCCGCCGCCGCCGAAGACAACGCTATCATCAGCCACGGTGAAAATGGCAAAGTCGGTGAAGTTCTGACCATTCTGCAGGTCCGGCTTCACTGAGGCTACGGAACCGGATGGCTGCTCGGATCTGGCGGTGCTGGGGTCGTCGGCTTGTTCGTCGAAGCCGATGATGTCAATCTGTTAAATTGCACGTTTTTTACAGTCAAACTACCTGGATTTGGTTGCCATGAAACGGATTCTCACATTTCTCTTCTGTGTTTTTGTCCTGATCCTCTGATAGATACAAATAGCATATAGTCTATGTACAGGGTCAGATGTACAGCCGCAGCTATTGCGCTGAACTTCCTCATCTCTCCCATGTCTCATCTCTCCCGTGTCTCATCTCTCCCGTGTCTCATCTCTCCCGTGTCTCATCTCTCCCGTGTCTCATCTCTCCCGTGTCTCATCTCTCCCGTGTCTCATCTCTCCCGTGTCTCATCTCTCCCGTGTCTCATCTCTCCCGTGTCTCATCTCTCCCGTGTCTCATCTCTCCCGTGTCTCATCTCTCCCGTGTCTCATCTCTCCCGTGTCTCATCTCTCCCGTGTCTCATCTCTCCCGTGTCTCATCTCTCCCGTGTCTCATCTCTCCCGTGTCTCATCTCTCCCGTGTCTCATCTCTCCCGTGTCTCATCTCTCCCGTGTCTCATCTCTCCCGTGTCTCATCTCTCCCGTGTCTCATCTCTCCCGTGTCTCATCTCTCCCGTGTCTCATCTCTCCCGTGTCTCATCTCTCCCGTGTCTCATCTCTCCCGTGTCTCATCTCTCCCGTGTCTCATCTCTCCCGTGTCTCATCTCTCCCGTGTCTCATCTCTCCCGTGTCTCATCTCTCCCGTGTCTCATCTCTCCCGTGTCTCATCTCTCCCGTGTCTCATCTCTCCCGTGTCTCATCTCTCCCGTTTCTTATCTCTCCTCTCTCGTAACACTCGTAACCATTTTACAGCTGGGCGAACTGAAGCAGTAAGGAATATTGTGTCATGCTCAGGGATGCAAACTGTTTCTATTGGGCTATGATTAGAACTCACGACTTCTTTGTCAGAGTTCGAATCGCTCTAACCACTGCGCTATGAGCAGCCTGAAAGCACAAAAACCTGGATTTAAATGTAAGTGTTTATGGTCCCAAAATTGACACAATGTTCTATTACGACTGTAATAAAAAAAATAAATAAAAATAATAATTGCTGGAGGGCTGTCCATTACGCAAACTCCTAAGCACACACGCTCACACAGGTGTGTACATCTGCCCTGACTTTCTCATCGTCGGGCAGTGTACACTCCCACTGTGCATTTGTCATCGGCCCTCAATAGCGTAAATTACACGACAAGCCCCCAAGTAAATGTGGCCCCGTTGCAAAATCGAACATAGGGACCTTAGTGCGAGAGGCAAACGCGTTAAAGCCGCTGTGCCACCGACCTCTATTAAGAGGTCAGATTGCGGTGGTCGAGCGCATCGTTTAATAAACAAACACAAAATCTGCCTCACCTGCGATGTTTTAATGTGAAAAGGGAAGTTTTTATTGGCCAGATTGGGCCAGGTGTGGGCCAGGTAGAAAACTAGAGCAGCTAGTTGCACCACCAGCTCAACAAAGTTGGCCACCTTCTCTCTCAAGTAGTCGGGCACGCGAGTCATGTTGATTGCTATGGTTACCGGGATGGCAATAAACCACAGGGTGTAATAGATCATCATCGGTATGTAGAACACGCGCTTCGATCCGTGCTTGACGATTGTGCGAATGCAACAGGCCAGGTACAACACCCAGGCGGCCAGGATTAATGCGATTATGCCGTAGCCGGCTGGGCTCTCCCACCTGTACAGTATCAGCGCCGGATCAAATGTGGCGGCCTGAACCACGTAGAGAGCGATGTACGCGATGACAAAGGCGCTCATGAGTGCGGCGATGAGGGTGCTGGCCCAGGTGGGCAGCCGGCCACAGGTGACGGTGTAGCCGAGGCTTAGCAGGTTCAGCATCAGTACGAAACTGATTTGTGAGGCTGCGTATAGGCCGGCAGCTGTGGAATTGCCATTTTTTACTCTTGGCTTGGTAGTTACAGGTAACACTCCTATCTAACAGGTAACTTTTCTGTCTAACAGGTGAAACCTGTCTAACAGATGGCACTCCTGTCTAACAGGTAAATTTCCTGTCTAACAAGTGACACTATTATCTAACAAGTGACACTATTATCTATCAGGTGACACTCCTATCTATCAGGTAACACTCATGTCTAACATGTGACACTCCTGTTTAACAGGTGACACTCTTTTCTGACAGGTGGTAAACCTGTCTAACATTCTTGGTCGCAAAGGATTTGAGTATAGTCTCACCAAAGTTAATTAGTCCCTCGCTCTTGTCGCCAGTGAGACCATAGCTCAGGTAGGCAATGGTCGTGAACACAACTGACAGGAAAAACAGAATGACAGAAGCCAGGAAGATCTTGTAGGTGGTGTGAAACATTTGCATCTTGGCCAGTCGAACTGTGAGTTGTAAAAAGCTAACTATAGTAGAAACTCAGAAGGCTCGCGAATAAAAAAGTTTGTGATAAACCAAATCACTCACGTGACACGTAGATAGCCAAAATTAGCAGGATAAATATGATAAACAAGAAAACCAGGTTAAACTCGAGAATATCTGAAAGTGTTTTTATGAGATCCCAAATTTCAGACATAAAGATTAAAATTAAAGTACAGCTCAGTTCCACTCACAGATCTCATCCGCTGAGAATTGTTCGCGAAAGAATTCTTCAGGCGAGCCGTTGGTCATCCACGCGTCATACTCCATGTACAGGCCCTATGGGGTGGATTATTGAAAAGTTTTAGATTAAAAGTTTGCATTTCCACAGGATAACATTCGAAAATCATCCAAATTTCACAACATCCAAAAGCATTATCAGCTTCTACCCTTCGGAGCATTGTGCTGAGACTCAGGGTGAGACTCAAGAGAGAGAAGTGAGACTGAGGGGGTGAGATTCAGGATGTCGGGTGAGACTCAGAAGTTAGAAGACTGGGGTTGAAAGCGGAGGCACCCAACCCCCGAAAGGCATTTTGGAATTATGTTGTATGTGACATTTTCAAGTTTAGGAAGTTTGAACTGGACCCAAATGCGGACACCACAGCATTCGTTATTATGAACATCGGTTATTACGAATACTAAGCTCAAAAATGGGACTCACATTGGATGTGAAACAGTTGGACAGCGCAAGGAACCACCAGCGTTCTCTAGTCGACTTGAAGCGGACTTGAACGTCACAAGAAATGGTTCGGTTAGAATCGGACCTCACACACTCTCCGTAGATCGGGCTGAGACGAATCAGCTGATAATTTTCAGGACTCAGAACCGACTCCTTCTGCGTGCAGGACTGGAAAATTTGAACACAATTAGCAAATGCCTAGTTAACTTTAATTCACTAATTTATAATTAATAATATCGTAAACTTACAGTGTCCTTGCCATAGACAGATCTCCAAAGATTTGGTCTGTCCCAATAAAACAGCAAATTTTGAGTCAAGTAGCTCTGAAATGAAACAGTTGTAATTTTTTCTTTTTAGATTGAGAGAATACAGCACTGCCACTTGAGTAAATGAAAAAATATCCAAAACAGTAGTACAAACCACAGGATAGTTTAGCTTCATGCTGAGCTTTCCTTTTTCCGAAAGAAAGCAGAATCTAGTCAAGAAGTGCCATTGCTGAAATGAATGGTCATGCTGCTTTAAGCAAAGAAAATTATAATTTGCACTAGATTGAAAGTATGCCCTAATAAACCCTTGATATATTAAGTTCTTAATAAATGCGTTTCAACCTAATTACGCACTACTTTTAGAAGCAAAAATATTACATTTATACATCAGTTAATACTAGTTATAAGTTACTAGAAATTTAGTAATTACTATTTTACCAGAAAGAGTAATTAGTGTTAATTAAGATAAAAATGGTAAATGAAAAGAACTTTTAAATTAAAGGAATATTACATGGACCAATTCAAGACTTTGCTCGGTGCCTTGAATCGGTCATATTATTATAGTTAATTTACTTACGTCGTTTGTCTTTAGGACTCCTCGGACATGCTTAGCACTAGTAGACAAAAAATAAAAGCCACCGATAAAGAAAATCAAAGTTGAAATTATATTCATTGCTAAATTGGTATGAATGCAGTTTTTTAACTAAAATAATTTTCCTTCAAAATCAATAGAGTATTATTGAACTCCTAAGCACAAAATAAGTTTCTAAAGAGCTATATTGCCCAGTAAGCAAAATATGCTATTAATTCACTTAAAACTGTTGACAGAAAAAATGGAATGAAAAAGACGGTGTTAAAATAAACAGAAAATCAACAAACATTAATGCAGGCATCAGAAAAATCTTTCAGAGCCATTAAGAAACTAAAGGTATCCTTTTAATCACTAATTTAGCTTTAAACTTACAGATCGTTCAGTTTGTAATAATATTAAGTTTGTGTTTGTTTATAACGCAACTCTTCCGGATTACCGTAACACTAATTTGCTATTCTCCTGAATTGGATAGAAGTAGTGCACTGCAGACTAATATATCGAGCTCATTTCGCACGTATATATGTCCGAATCATTAGAATATTCATTGGGTTTTCGCAAAAAATATTAGATTACCAAAAACAATGCAAAAAGTTCAGGGTCTAATATAAATAAAAACGGTCCTTTTTAGGGTCCACGAAAATTATCATATTTCATTTGAACTTTAGTCGGATCCCGATTAATAAGGAAATTTAAGTATTCTTATTAAAATTAAAATATGTATAAAATTATATAATGTAGGTACACCTTACCTCATTTGTTTAAATCAATTAGGGCTATAAAATGATTTATTTATATTGCTCTCCGATTCCAAGGCAAGATACATACTCGATGTAATCATACGTAATTATATATTTTCAACACCTAAGAAAATATGAAACTTTTGTTCTAAACCAAATCCTATTGTCATAAGCAAGTCGCACCGTCAGCTTAATTGGCTAACTTTTTTATATCGCGCGAGAGAGGGATCCCATCATGGAGATCTCGATATGCTCTTAAGTTGGTAAACAGCGTCCATATAAAGTGTTGAAAAATGTAATACTCGAACAATATGAATTACCTAGATCAAATCTACAAAAAAGATCTACTAAGCAAGTTAGATCAGCTCATTTATTGTTTGGGTTTATTGTCACGGCAATGTTTTTAATCGTATTGCTTTTCGTGGAATAGTAAAACAGCAGATATAGAAAATGCATGAGGGAAAGCAAAATTTGGATGTTATCACAGTCGTAGTAAATAGATCCGATAAAGTCTTTCCTCAGGCCTCCCTTAGAGCCAAGTAATTTCGGCTTAACTCTAACCAGGCCCCAACCAGGTAGCCGCGGTCACCGATGGCGTCCTTGACAACCAGCAGGCGCAGTCGGCCGGTAGAATTGGTCACACTGAGACCCAGCCGCGGACCGTCGTACTCATACTCAACTCCGCCGTCCAGCTCATTGTCTCCTACGCTGGCAAAGAATGCCGGCTCGCTGAGACTCCACACGGCGCTGCCGGCTGCTGCGTTGCTACCGACGCCGCTGCCAGCGCCGCTGGGTCCGGCGTACAACGCGAAGTCGCAGTAGCAGGCGTCGCGAACCCGACCCTCGAGTCCGGCCGGCCCGGCGCGCCAGCGGAACTCCGGCTCGCAGTCGTAGGGCACGTGATCGCCGCGCCGACGAGGATCGATCAGCTCGCAGGCCAGCCAGTCATCGCCAGCCGCTGGCGTCAGGTCCAGGCAGCGCCATGTATTGTAGACGAACTCGGTGCCGCGATGCTCCTTGAGCAGGAGAATGGCTGACAGGCCCGAGATGCGGCTGGTAAGCGCTGGCGGGACTGCTGGGATTGAAGCCGCGATGGATGAGCCCTGCAGCGACCCGACTGAAGCGGTCGAAGACCCTCGGCGAACGCTCTTTGACACTGGCGGGATTTGAGGCAGGGAATGATATTGGTCTAACAGGTCAATAGTGTCTAACAGGTTGATCTTGTGTCTAACAGGTTGATCTTGTGTCTAACAGGTTGATCTTGTGTCTAACAGGTTGATCTTGTGTCTAACAGGTTGATCTTGTGTCTAACAGGTTGATCTTGTGTCTAACAGGTTGATCTTGTGTCTAACAGGTTGATCTTGTGTCTAACAGGTTGATCTTGTGTCTAACAGGTTGATCTTGTGTCTAACAGGTTGATCTTGTGTCTAACAGGTTGATCTTGTGTCTAACAGGTTGATCTTGTGTCTAACAGGTTGATCTTGTGTCTAACAGGTTGATCTTGTGTCTAACAGGTTGATCTTGTGTCTAACAGGTTGATCTTGTGTCTAACAGGTTGATCTTGTGTCTAACAGGTTGATCTTGTGTCTAACAGGTTGATCTTGTGTCTAACAGGTAGATCTTGTGTCTAACAGGTTGATCTTGTGTCTAACAGGTTGATCTTGTGTCTAACAGGTTGATCTTGTGTCTAACAGGTTGATCTTGTGTCTAACAGGCAGATTTAGTTACGAATATGTCACCTGTGGCAGCAGCCCTTGTACTGCCAGCCTTCGCAGCGGCTCCACCGGAGCCTCCACCGGCGGCAGCAGCGGAGCCTCCCAAAATAGCGGTTCTGGCCGCGTTGACGACCAACTCGTAAGCCAGCTGCAGCCTGACAAATGCCAGCGTCGAATCGCCTCTGTCCCCGTGGACACTGCCGTCAGTCCACTCGCCGACAAGCAGGCCGTCGCCAAGGAGATGGACTGTGACGCAGCTGGCGTCTTTGTCACCGGTGCGACTGTCGCGGCTGAGGCGCGCCAACGGCTGGCAACCGGTGAGACGGTTGAACAGCACCGCGGCTCGGCGGGGACATTCACTGGCCGGGAGAAGGTCGGGATGGGCGGCGGGGAAGCTGGCGCGACACACCTTGGCCGGAGGTGGGGCGGGTGGAACCGTTCGATTGGAATGCCTCATCAGAGATCCTCATTCCGGATGGATGGCGTCAGAGATCATAGTGGCGTCAGAGATCAGAGAGATCAGAGAGATCAGAGATCAGAAATCCTCATAGTAAGATCAGAGATTCTCATAGTGAGATCAGAGATTCTCATAGTGAGATTAGGGATTCTCATAGTGAGATCAGAGATTCTCTTAGTGAGATCAGAGATTCTCATAGTGAGATCAGAGATTATCATAGTAAGATCAGAGATTCTCATAATGAGATCAGAGATTCTCATAGTGAGATCAGAGATTCTTATACTCAGATCAGAGATTCTCATTTTGAGATCAGAGATTCTCACAGTGAGATCAGAGATTCTCATAGTAAGATCAGATATTTTTATAGTGAGATCAGAGATTCTCACAGTGAGATTAGAGATTCTCATAGTAAGATCAGATATTTTTATAGTGTGATCAGAGCTATTCTCACAGTGAGATCAGAGATTCTCACAGTGAGATCAGAGATTCTCACAGTGAGATCAGAGATTCTCACAGTGAGATCAGAGATTCTCACATTGAGATCAGAGATTCTCACAGTGAGATCAGAGATTCTCACAGTGAGATCAGAGATTCTCACAGTGAGATCAGAGATTCTCACAGTGAGATCAGTGAGAGATTCTCATTTTGAGATCAGAGATTCTCACAGTGAGATCAGAGATTCTCATAGTAAGATCAGATATTTTTATAGTGAGATCAGAGATTCTCACAGTGAGATTAGAGATTCTCATAGTAAGATCAGATATTTTTATAGTGTGATCAGAGTTATTCTCACAGTGAGATCAGAGATTCTCACAGTGCGATCAGAGATTCTCACATTGAGATCAGAGATTCTCACAGTGAGATCAGAGTGATAAGCTCCTATTTAGTTAAAAGTCTGCGGCACAGACCAGCTGAGACACTCGGCCCATATTGTCAGGCAGGCTGTTCGCAGCAGCAGAGGTGGTGAAGGCTATGACGGTGCTAAGTCTGCCTGGGTTTCGAACCCTGGCAGACATGGACGCCTCCAATGAGCGCCCGGAGTCGCCCAAAAAGTCCAGGGTGACGCGGAAGTCGATGTCGGAGAAGTTTGCCAAACTGCTCAAGTATTTGCGGCTGCTGGCGTGCTTGCGAAGTCTGCCATGGACGGGAATGGAAAAAATGGTTAAGATTAATGTTAAGAAATAGGAAACTGGAAAAAATCATATAGAAATCCCGCTGTGCTGCGGATTGTACAAACGATTGAAATTCTACCAAATTCTCGTGAAAAATCAACAACAACTTTAGAAAACAAGCCTGGAATGAAAATTTCCTGATTTCATTCTTGCACTCGCTTGAATGTGTTTTTTGTTATAATTATTTGAAAGGCCATTCAGCGCACCGATTGAAGAAGGTGGCTTTCCAGACTCCGCCGTTGGCACCCAGCGGCACGCCAAACGGCTCCGGCTGCTTCGGGAAGCACCGGGCGCAGATCGGGCGCCAGAGCGATTCGGAGGCGGCGAACTCGGCCCACAGGCGGCAGACCATCGAGCAGCTGACCAGGGCACGGGGCGAGAGTTGGCGAAAAATCTGCAGCAGCAGCTCGGGCGGCAGCGAGTCTGCCGAGATGCCGGCGGCTCGGCCTCGAGGCCGGCTCTGACGCGACTGCAGCCAGCTGGTGACGTCAGACTTTTGCAGTCGATTTGATGTGCCTCGGGTAGACTGACTGCGACTCATTGCTCAGCAGGGCTGAAAACTGGCTAAGTTTGGTCAGCAAAAATTTATAATACATTTAAAATTATTTTCGTTAGTTTATTGGTTTTCACAGTTTATTGTTTTAAGATAAAAAAACTGGATCCAAGGAAATTTTCAACATGCCAGTTGAAATACAAAAAATATTGATACTAAAAACGTTAGAAAAAAATTAATTTACGAGAAATTTTTTTGTTATTGGAAGCTAATGAAGTGAGACTAGATATTCTATGATCAAGTAATTAAAAATAATTGCATTTGTTTATGAAAATATATGAATATGTACTTAAGCTTATTGACAAAGAATACAAAAAATTACGAGTTGCATTTTCGTTCGAAACATTTGTGACACAAAAAGGTTTATTAATATAGAAAGTATTTTGCTTTCTAATTCTGTCATTTTGTCACTTTGTTTGTGTCAATGACACATTTCAAGAAAGAAAATTAACTAAAATGACACTTTAGTTCATTTTAAAATGGGTAAATTTGTCATTTTTATTACACTCGTAGAGAGCCGCTAATTTAGCTAGTTTAAACATCACATATTAAATACACCGTTTTCGACATGATTCCAGAAGAACGTGTGACGTTCTTTTAAAAAATCGCGGACATGAGAAATGAGAATGCCATATTTTAGAAGTTGTATTTGTTGTTACTGTAAACTAACAATAAAATTATATGTTACCTATTATATTAATGTATTCTAATTTCATATTAACAGTATTTGTATTTTTATAATATTCTCTGCACTTAAGTTATGACTTCTAATATAGCATGACTTTTTACATTTGTTTTGATGCTCGCAAAAAATAGCGTAATTTGTTGCATATTTAAAATTTCTAAGCATAAAATGAAGTTACACACTATTTTTAAGTATTTTTCTCTAAAGTTAAGGCTATAGTTAGAATTACTTAACTTTTTAGACAAGGCTAAGCGAAAGATAGCCTGCTACTTCCTCCTAATTGCACAGTGCGGCTAAATAAACAGTATATGCTATCCCCATTTTTAAGAGGACAATTAACTTGGAGACTTGTGAACGTGTTAATTTCATAAAATACAGCAGAAAGTTAACGAAGTCTAGACAGTAATGACTGTTAAAGTTTGACGCGAATTTTGATTAAATAAAACACTTTAGCTTACTTGATTTAATGAAGCAATTAAACACGGTTACATGTAGAATGTACAAGATGTACAACAGCAGCACGGCCTATCTGGTTACCACGGAGTCGAGAATGCTGAACGACGAAGCAAGGAGCCAAATATTCTCCGGCTTCCCTTGTGTGCATCAGAGCGGGTATCCAGAGGTATTTTGAATTTGTTGTGAAGAGAAAGCTTTGTTAATTTTGTATTGAATAAAAAATATCCTCGGAAACGCATTGATACAGGAATATACAGATTGCTCATCTGCAAATGGGTATATCCAAATATAACCCGTTGGGAATATCCAAAGATGGGGGGGCGGCTTGACCTTAGACTATTCGCAGATAAGCAATCTGTTTCGATGCCCGAAAGGCGCGCAAAAATTTACTTAGTTCACAATTTCCGTCGACGCAATCGTTTGTGGCCCAAACGAAACATACACAATAGCATCCATTCCATCAGACTTGAACTCACTTATCATTTTTAGCTCGTATGTCGCATACTAAAAGTACTCTCTTTTTTTCTCTTGCTAGTTGACACTCGGCCCATAGACTATGGGGTAACTGAGTGAGTACAAGCGGTCTTGAGAAGCCAACAACTTGCAAGAGATGACAAATTGACAATTAGCATAATCTAAAAGAAGCTAAAAGAGCCGCAATAGACGAAAATGGGTGGCGAAGAGTCGGAAGACCCGCAGGAGCCACAGGCCGCCAATTACAATAATTACCGCAAGAGAATCAGCGTATTGCAAGAGATTAATGTGCGAGAACTGACCATACGGCTGCTCAGCTTCCCGGCGGACAATTTTTCGTCCCACCCAAAGATCACAGCTCAGGAATGCTTAGCCTTGTGCCATACTGGCTTGGTGTTCCTCAGCACCAAAACCACCACCTGCCTGAGCGTGCAGACACCGGTTAACATTGTGGGCGATATTCACGGCCAGTTTCACGACCTCCTGCGCTACTTCGACATCCTTGGTCAGCCGCCGGCCTCACGCTACCTATTCTTGGGCGACTATATCGACCGGGGAAAGTTCTCAATCGAGGTGTTCGTTCTGCTGCTGTCCCTGATGATCATGTACCCGGACTCAGTGTACCTGCTGCGCGGAAATCACGAGGCTGCTAACATCTGTCTCCGATACGGCTTCAAAGACGAAGTGATGCAGCGATACGGCCCGGAGATGGGGCTGAAGGTGCTCAAGGGCTTCCTGCGCTGCTTCCAGTGGCTGCCATTGTGCGCGATTGTTGGCAAACAAATTTTCTGCTGCCACGGCGGCATCTCGCCCAGCTTCTCGCTGGACCCGTACCTGGACGGCAATCAGGACTCGTGCATCAATGCGATCAACAGTATCGAACGGCCGTTCGAGCCGCCACTCTTTGGCGTCAAATGCGACCTGCTTTGGGCTGATCCGCAGAACACCGAAATCTACGATCATTTCCAGGTGATGGGCGAGAAGCCAAAAATGTTCTGGTCGCCAACCCGACGCGGCTGCTCGTTCCTATTCTCAGCCGAGGCTCTGGAAGCCGTTTTGCAGCGTTTCCAAGTCAACTTTATAGTCCGCGGTCACCAGTTGGCCAACATGGGCTTTAACATGCTGCTTGGCAGGCGCTGCGTCACCATCTTCAGCGCGCCCGGGTACAGTGGCAATTACTACAACAATGGCGCCGTGCTGCAATTTGAGACTGACATGATCAATCCGAAAAGGCCTGGAGCATTCTTTATACTCAAGCCACAGGCCAACAAGCCTTTGGAAAATCTGTTCTGGATTTGACGCCTTCTTTGGAAAATTCCTTGCTTTGATTTTTTTCCCCCGGCCAAAAATAAACTAGGAAGCAAAGAATGTTTTTAAATAATTGTCATCAAACGCGTTGTTAAAAGACGCGGCATTTTCATCGGCAACTAAAGATGTTTGTTTGCAACGCATCTACTTTAGAATTCGATTGACAGGCTGAGATTCAAGTCCTGTTGGCGGGGCAGACAGTGAAAATTGGGGGTGGTGGGGTAGGGTGTTTGTCAGTGATTGGCTGCGAGCTAGTCAATGTAAATTGGGGGTGGTGCGATAGGGTGTTTGTCAGTGGTTGGCTGCGAGCTAGTCAATGTACTCGTAAATTAGGGTGGTGGGGTAGGGTGTTTGTCAGTGATTGGCTGCGAGCTAGTCAATGTAAATTGGGGGTGGTGCGATAGGGTGTTTGTCAGTGGTTGGCTGCGAGCTAGTCAATGTACTCGTAAATTAGGGTGGTGGGGTAGGGTGTTTGTCAGTGATTGGCTGCGAGCTAGTCAATGTAAATTGGGGGTGGTGCGATAGGGTGTTTGTCAGTGGTTGGCTGCGAGCTAGTCAATGTACTCGTAAATTAGGGTGGTGGGGTAGGGTGTTTGTCAGTGATTGGCTGCGAGCTAGTCAATGTAAATTGGGGGTGGTGCGATAGGGTGTTTGTCAGTGATTGGCTGCGAGCTAGTCAATGTACTCGTAAATTAGGGTGGTGGGGTAGGGTGTTTGTCAGCGATTGGCTGCGAGCTAGTCAATGTAAAATGGGGTGGTGGGGTAGGGTGTTTGTCTGTGATTGGCTGCGAGCTAGTCAATGTAAATTAGGGTGGTGGGGTAGGGTGTCTGTCAGCGATTGGCTGCGAGCTAGTCAATGTAAATTGGGGTGGTAGGGTAGGGTGTTTGTCAGTGATTGGCTGCGAGCTAGTCAATGTAAATTGGGGTGGTAGGGTAGGGTGTTTGTCAGTGATTGGCTGCGAGCTAGTCAATGTAAAATGGGGTGGTGGGGTAGGGTGTTTGTCTGTGATTGGCTGCGAGCTATTAAATGTAAATTGGGGTGGTGGGGTAGGGTGTCTGTCAGCGATTGGCTGCGAGCTATTCAATGTAAATTGGGGTGGTGGAGTAGGGCTTTTGTCAGCGATTGGCTGCGAGCTATTCAATGTAAATTGGGGTGGTGGGGTAGGGTGTTTGTCAGTGATTGGCTGCGAGATTGTCAATGTAAATTGGGGATCGTGAGTAGGGCTTTTGTCAGTGATTGGCTGCGAGCTAGTCTACGTAAATTGGGGGTGGTGCGATAGGGTGTTTGTCAGTGGTTGGCTGCGAGCTATTCAATGTACTCGTAAATTGGGGTGGTGGGTAGGGTGTTTATCACCGATTGGCTGCGAGATGGTCAGTTAAAATTGGGGCTTGTCAGCGATTGGCGCGTGCTGGTGTACAATATAGAGAATGAACAAGTCATGAATAAAGGCTTCTTTAAAATTCCTGATGGTAGCAGAAAGTAATTAATCATTACCAAGCAAGTCACTGCAGGCAAGTGAATTATCTTTTCAAATATGCATTTTTTATTTGCTAATTTTCAACGCGCTTACTAGATTACTTATAACAGTAATAATAGCAAGAGCGCAGCTCACTCAACACCGTATTGAAAAGTATTCAAGACAAGAAAAGATAATTCTAGGTAACTTAACTAAGAACAGCCTTTGCACACGAGTCTGGTGTCAGCAAATGTACTTTTGCTAATACTCACAGTGATAGGGGTTAGAATTCGCTACCTATACGTGTAAGAATATGATTATGTAAGAATTCTGTTTATATTGCGGCAAAAAATAGATGAACTAATTATTTCAATACTGAGGCATATTGTTGATTTTAATTCTGCTTAGCATATTACTTTTCTAGCAATGTTTGCTCAAGCTACTATAAGTAACATGCAGTTGGTGAACAAATTAAAGCCAAGAAGAGAATCGAAATCGATATTGCAGCTTCTATTTGCCTTTGTTGCGCAAAACAGATTGCATTTCAAAACGACAGCCAATTGACAATGCGGCATAAAAGGCCCAAATCATGTTCGCAACAGCCTACTTACAAAGAGTTATCAGTAGTGTGATTAACAAATAGCAACATTTTTATAAAGAAAACCATAAAATAAGTGCAATTACGAGTAGCAGTATAATTTAAAAGAAAATTGCATGCATCACTCAGGAGAAGCTAACGGAAGTCCCACGAGAGCTTTGAAACAAAGCATTGAAGACAAGGGGCGATGCAGCGATGTGACCAGAATCAAATATACACGGAAGTAAAAAAACGGTTGACAGAAAAACAATACAGTCAGAAACGGTTGAAAAACTCAATTGCAAAATAATCAATACAGACAGACAAAGCTTGCCATTGAGTCCAAAGCAGTTTTGCAAGTTGACAATAACTTGTGTGACCAGTTAGGTTCGAGCTAATAAACAAGGCTATTAGTTTTTAGTTAATAAATCAAGTCAAGCTTCAACAGGAGTAGGTGTGAGACAGTTTCAATTGTCATTTAAACAATAGACGCCACTGTTCACTCAGAAATCCAGAAATCCAGAAATCCACAAAGTCAAATCCCAAATCCTAGATAAGTGAACAAAATTCCTAGAAGCGCTACGCCTAATTCCTAGAATCCTTATTCTTTATTCCTAGAATCCTTATCCCTAATTCCCAGAATCCTTATCCCTAACTCCTAGAATCCTTATCCCTAACTCCTAGAATCCTTATCCCTAACTCCTAGAATCCTTATTCTTTATTCCTAGAATCCTTATCCCTAACTCCTAGAATCCTTATACATAATTACTAGAGCATATCCCTAATTCCCAGAATCCTTATCCCTAATTCCCAGAATCCTTATCCCTAATTTCTAGAATCTTTATCCCTAACTCCTAGAATCCTTATTCTTTATTCCTAGAATCCTTATCCCTAGCTCCTAGAATCCTTATCCCTAACTCCTAGAATCCTTATCCCTAACTCCTAGAATCCTTATTCTTTATTCCTAGAATCCTTATCCCTAACTCCTAGAATCCTTATACATAATTACTAGAGCATATCCCTAATTCCCAGAATCCTTATCCCTAATTCCCAGAATCCTTATCCCTAATTTCTAGAATCTTTATCCCTAACTCCTAGAATCCTTATTCTTTATTCCTAGAATCCTTATCCCTAGCTCCTAGAATCCTTATCCCTAATTTCTAGAATCTTTATCCCTAACTCCTAGAATCCTTATTCTTTATTCCTAGAATCCTTATCCCTAGCTCCTAGAATCCTTATCCCTAATTCCTAGAATCCTTATCCCTAATTCCTAGAATCCTTATCCCTAATTCCTAGAATCCTTATCCCTAATTCCCAGAATCCTTATTCTTTATTCCTAGAATCCTTATCCCTAGCTCCTAGAATCCTTATCCCTAATTCCTAGAATCCTTATCCCTAATTCCTAGAATCCTTATCCCTAATTCCCAGAATCCTTATCCCTAATTCCTAGAATCCTTATCCCTAATTCCTAGAATCCTTATCCCTAATTCCTAGAATCCTTATCCCTAATTCCTAGAATCTTTATCCCTAACTCCTAGAATCCTTATCCCTAACTCCTAGAATCCTTATCCCTAATTCCTAGAATCCTTATCCCTAATTCCTAGAATCCTTATCCCTAATTCCTAGAATCTTTATCCCTAACTCCTAGAATCCTTATCCCTAATTCCTAGAATCCTTATCCCTAATTCCTAGAATCCTTATCCCTAATTCCTAGAATCTTTATCCCTAACTCCTAGAATCCTTATCCCTAACTCCTAGAATCCTTATCCCTAATTCCTAGAATCCTTATCCCTAATTCCCAGAATCCTTATCCCTAATTCCTAGAATCTTTATCCCTAACTCCTAGAATCCTTATCCCTAATTCCTAGAATCCTTATCCCTAATTCCTAGAATCTTTATCCCTAACTCCTAGAATCCTTATCCCTAACTCCTAGAATCCTTATCCCTAATTCCTAGAATCCTTATCCCTAATTCCCAGAATCCTTATCCCTAATTCCTAGAATCTTTATCCCTAACTCCTAGAATCCTTATCCCTAATTCCTAGAATCCTTATCCCTAATTCCTAGAATCCTTATCCCTAACTCCGAGAATCCTTATCCCTAATTCCTAGAATCCTTATCCCTAATTCCTAGAATCCTTATCCCTAATTCCCAGAATCCTTATCCCTAATTCCTAGAATCCTTATCCCTAATTCCCAGAATCCTTATCCCTAATTCCCAGAATCCTTATCCCTAATTCCTAGAATCCTTATCCCTAATTCCCAGAATCCTTATCCCTAATTCCTAGAATCCTTATCCCTAGCTCCTAGAATCCTTATCTCTAATTCGTAGAACTTAAATCCAAGTTAGTAGAACCAAAGTCCCAAATTCCTAGGAATTTCAGTTCGAACCAAGCACGTTTCAGCGCCAATTCTCTCCAAGTAGAGTATTAATAGTTAAAGCAAAAACAATCACGAATAAAAAATGTTAAGGTAAAAATTAATTATAAAAAAAACAGCGAACTGCATTCGTTGAATTTAGTTGTGCTTAAAAAGCAAAGAAAACTCGATGAGTGAAATCACAGCGCTGAAAAGCATGTTTACACAGTCGGAAAAAAAATAACTAAAATCGATTGCCACACACAGAATGTGCGCTTGAAATCATAAAAAAATTACTGCTTGCAGTGTGACAGTGGGACTAACAAATAGAGCAGTTTTCTAGGAAACTGTCCTTGCCTAGCATTATGTGAGACAATGTGAGCTCACAGTTGACCAGAATAGGCAAGCAAATAAAGTTCAGTTAGGGCTTTAGCGGAATAAAATAGACAAATATTGCCACAGGAAGTCATTTATAACTGCATCTCAACTCAAGGTGTTTTACGTTTTACGCCACCTGTTGAATTTAGTAACGAATAATTAAAGTTACTTTTTTGCTACTGGTAGAGTTTCGTTACTTAAAGCAAGGTGACTAGAACAAACGTTAACAATCGTTACTTTCCGTTACTTAGAAGTGAAATTATGAGGATATAAAATTCTTTTTGTTTTATGCACCAAATTTTCAATAAGTAACGAGTAAAAAGTAACGACTAAAGCGCTACTTTTTCAAACCCGTGAAATTAAGTGTAAAAGTAACGAAAAAAGTAACGATGCCCAACACCGTAAAAGAAAACGGCTCTGAGAATAATCGTTACTCCACAGCGGCCGGCTGCAGCGGACTCATCAGAGAGGTCATCGGAGAATGCGGGCCAGCATCGGCTCCTGGCGAGGAGACGCCGCTCTCCGTGTTCTCATCCTTGGCGCCGGAGCCGGAGTCGGTTCGCAGACCGGATCCGCTGGCTGCCGAAGAGTCGGCGGCAGCGGATGCGGCAGCATCAGCGGCCATCGTGGCGGAATAGATGGTCTCACCGCCGACTGTCCGCTTGGACGCGGCGGCGGCCGCAAGCCTGGCTCGAACCTCGGCTAGGCGAGTCTCCACGTTGCTGGCTAGAAGGGCCGGATGGTCGACGTCTTCGTCCTGCTCTTCGTCGATAATAATATCCGATTGGAATTCCGCGGCCGCGGGAGACTCGCAACCTTGCCGCTGTTGATTCTCGTGCTGGCTGGTCAGAGCTGTTGTCGACTCCGACCGACTGTCGCTGGTTGGACTCGAGTCAATGAGGCATCTGGATGGATGGGTGCAGGTGGATGACAGATTGCTGGCATGTACTTTTGACTGCCAACTGCCAATCATTATCTACTTGCTTGCAATACTCATATGTACCTGTTGTCTCCACTCTCTATCTACATGCTGTCTACCTGTCTACCAGTTGTCTCCCTTATCTAACAGTTGTCTCCCTTATCTAACAGTTGTCTCCCTTATCTAACAGTTGTCTCCCTTATCTAACAGTTGTCTCCCCTGTCTACCAGTTGTCTACTCTATCTACCTGTCGTCCCCTCACTATATCTACCTGTCTACCAGTTGTCTCCCTTATCTACCAGCTATCTCCCCTGTCTACCAGTTGTCTCCCTTATCTACCAGCTATCTCCCCTGTCTACCAGTTGTCTCCCTTATCTACCAGCTATCTCCCCTGTCTACCAGTTGTCTCCCGTCTACCAGATGTCTCCCCTGTCTACCAGTATTATTCTCCCATAACCTACACCAGATCCCAGCAGAAAACTTACCTGGATGGCTGCTGCTCGTGCAGCGGCAGTCTCGGCGTTGCGGGCTGTCCTACAGCGGTGCCGGTGTGTCGGGCCAATATCTCGGCGGCTTTTGTGCCCTTCAATTTGCCGGCAGCCACCAGGCGAGCCAGGGCGAGATTGCTGCTGCTGCTGCTGTTGCTGATTGTGCTACTAACAGCAGGATTGGGCCCATTCAGACCAGTAGCGGTCATGGAGGCTGACATGCTGGGAGTCGATGCGAAACCATTCATAGTTGAAGCGGTCATTGCGCCGGTGTACAGCATGGAGGTGGACATCAGGGACTTGGGCGTCTCGTCAACAGCCGGCATGGGCATCTGCGGCTCCGCTGGAGCGCTGACAGCGCCGCTAGCAACTGCCGGCTGCTCATCGGAGACTGTCAGGCCAGCTGGGGTGGTCTTGACCCGGTGCATGATCGACTCCAGTTTGCGACGGCGTTCACGACGCTCGGCCTCTTCGCGCTCTCGGGCCTTCTGGGCCGCGACTTCAGCCTGACGGGTGAGACAGCGGAACAGTTGCGAATCTCTATTTTTTAAAATAAAAGTTTAACTTACAATGCTAATTCTCACGAGCTAAAATATAACTTTTAAATCTTAACCTTACCGCATCCCTCAAAATCCTTTTTTAAAATCTCATCCCTCAAAATTTCAAAATCTCATCCCTCAAAATCCCGTTTCAAAATCTCATCCCTCAAAATCCTGTTTCAAAATCTCATCCCTCAAAATCCTGTTTCAAAATCTCATCCCTCAAAATCCTGTTTCAAAATCTCATCCCTCAAAATCCTGTTTTAAAATCTCATCCCTCAAAATCCTGTTTCAAAATCTCATCCCTCAAAATCCTGTTTCAAAATCTCATCCCTCAAAATCCTGTTTTAAAATCTCATCCCTCAAAATCCTGTTTTAAAATCTCATCCCTCAAAATCCTGTTTTAAAATCTCATCCCTCAAAATCCTGTTTCAAAATCTCATCCCTCAAAATCCTGTTTTAAAATCTCATCCCTCAAAATCCTGTTTTAAAATCTCATCCCTCAAAATCCTGTTTCAAAATCTCATCCCTCAAAATCCTGTTTCAAAATCTCATCCTTCAGAATCCTACTTCAAAATCTCATTCCTCAAAATCCTACTTCCAAATCTCATCCCTCAAAATCCTACTTCCAAATCTCATCCCTCAAAATCCTACTTCCAAATCTCATCCCTCAAAATCCTACTTACAAATCTCATTCCTCAAAATCCTACTTCCAAATCTCATCCCTCAAAACCCTACTTCCAAATCTCATCCCTCAAAATCCTACTTCCAAATCTCATCCCTTAAAATCCTGCTTCAAAATCTCATTCCTCAAAATCTACTTCCAAATCTCATCCCTCAAAATCCTACTTCCAAATCTCATCCCTCAAAATCCTACTTCCAAATCTCATCCCTTAAAATCCTGCTTCAAAATCTCATTCCTCAAAATCTTACTTCCAAATCTCATCCCTCAAAATGCAGTTCCAAAACCTCATCCCTTAAAATTCAATTCCAGGAAACAGCGATTCATCCCCAGCCTTAAAACCCAGCTCAGATGTGCTCACCGCCCTCCTCTCCTCCTCCTCTCTCATCTGAGATTCTTCCGCTTCGCGACGAGCCGCCTCAGCAGCGGCCGCCTTCGCGGCCAGTCGAGCAGCTTCAGCGGCGGCGGCCTCCTCGGCGGCCCTGGCCTCAGCCACGGCAGCTTCGGCTTCGCGGCGCCGCAGCTCCTCGGCCCGTCGGCGACGGAATTCTTCTTCGGCTCGCTTGTCGGCCTCGGCGCGCTCTCGGTGCAGCCGGCGCTGCTCCTCAAATCGACGCTTCGCCTCGGCGGCGGCTTCGGCTGCGGCCGCAGCTTCAGAGTCGTGGATCTCGACAGCAGCAGCATCAGTTGACGGAGAAGCCTTGTCAGACTCTTCAACTGGCTTAACAAGGTTTGACTGCGGCGGTTCTGGAAGCTTCAACTCCTGCGCAGACTGAGACTTGGGCACGGAGACTGCTGGTGCTGGCAAAGCTGGCGCTGAAGGCTTCGAAGAGCCGCCGTCAGTTTTGACGCTGTTGCCAGGCGCGGGCGCCTTGGGTCGAGAACGAACCACCGTGGAACTTCCAGCTGATGACGGCACCACTTCTGCCTGCTCGAATTTAAATATACAACAATTAATACAAATTAGTAGGAACGTTACGTTACAAATCACTGCACGTAACAATTCGTTACTTTTTACTAATCGTTACTTTGTACAATTCGTTAATTTTAACAATATTTCAACTTTTAATGACAAATTGCTACTTTTTACAAATCACTGCACATAACAAGTCGTTACTTTTTACTAATCGTTACTTTGTACAATTCGTTACTTTTTAGAAATCACTAATTTGAACGATTTGCTACTTAGTACAAATCGCTACTTTTTCCGAAGCACTACTTTTGAACATATCGCTACTTTGTAGCAACTGCAATTTTTTTAACTCTAGAAACGATTATAGCTAGTTTCAGCTTTGTTTTTTTTTGTCGTTACTCTCTATAGAACGTTACTTATTTTATTTGCTATAAAAAATAAGAAATACTACTTTGGAAAATCCGTTAACGTTAATTAAAACGTTTGTCTGTAAATGAACTAAGTATTAAATTGGTAATTTGAATACTTCATAGATGCTATTTGATAACTTTTAGAAATAAACGATGGAAGCTCGTATTTCATACTCATTCTTAGCAAAGATTTTTGACAACAAGCAATTTAAAATAAGCATGCTTAGTATCACAATATCACAATTACATGAGATGTGTTAATTTTATAATCAGTTAAAGCCAAATAGTAAACAACATGGGGCTTAAAATTAAATTGTGCTTAAGCGCATGCAAAAAATTCTTATATAACTACTTAAAAAATCATTGTAAGTAGCGTATACGAGTATGACATGAATTTCTGAGCATGACACAAACCTTTAATACTGGCTTTTTCACCAGAACAGGAGGGTTGGTGCTTGAGCCGTAAGCTGGCCGATGATTTACTCGATTCTGTATGAACACCATAGAAAATGTGGCGTCCAGTAATTTTGCTCGTCGTATAGAAAACAACCTAGATGATGTAGCTAGCGAATGCTTACTTAATGATCACGAATGCATCTAATCGCCTAATAGCAAGTTTCTCTGTGTTTCTATGTACAGTCACTAAAATACGTTTAGGTCATTTGATTATAGTCATTATAGTCATAACCACATATAATCAGTCATTGAATTAGTCATGAACAACTATAACCAGTCATTTGATAGGTCATGACCACATATAACCAGTCATTATATTGTTCAAAACCACATAAATCAGTCATATGATAGGTCATAACCACCCATAACCAGTCATTTGATTGGTCATAACCACAAAAACCAGTCATTTGATTGGTCATAACCACAAAAACCAGTCATTTGATTGGTCATAACCACATAAACCAGTCATTGAATTGACCAGAATTGACCACAAAAGTGCAAACCAAGGCAGTCACAACCGGCTCACCATTTTATTCTTCAAAGTATTCCTTGATGCCGCAGCAGCTGCTGGCAGTTCAACCATGGATTTGGTCATTGCATTTGAATCTGGTGCGGTAGCTGAAGGTGCACTAGCTGCGGCAACTCTGCTAGTTCTCAACGGTTTGGCCTTTGACAGCGACTGCTGACGCTGTTCAATGGTTGAAGCTGTCATACGACTGCTCATGGGTAGAGTTAGCTCGGATGAAGAAGCCTGCTTGCTAGACGCGGCTGTCCTTCCCGCGTGACTGACCCGAGCAGCATGAGCTGGTCGCTGATGCTGCTTCGCTGGCGCAGCGGCAGCTGAGAATGGGACAGTAGCAAATGTACTTTTAATGCCGCTGAGAGGGAATGAGTTGAGTCTGATATACAGACTGGCACTTACACTAGTCAAACAGCAGGCTAAATACTCCCAATAAGCTAATGTGCGCAAGGATATTAATGGGGTAATATTATCCCATGATGCATCAGGGGGTCAGACTTGAGTAAGAAAAACATGAACAGAATTAGTTTTTCCTGATGCTGAGAGATATTACAGTGTGTAACAGCCGCTATGCTCAATTATGATCTCTATTGCTTCGATTTCTAATGCAAATAATACAAACAATCAACCACCCTTTCTCCCTCTACCCCTCTCAATCTCACACTCTCCCTCTCAATCTCCCACTCTCCCTCTCAATCTCCCACTCTCCCTCTCAATCTCCCACTCTCCCTCTCAATCTCCCACTCTCCCTCTCAATCTCCCACTCTCCCTCTCAATCTCCCACTCTCCCTCTCAATCTCACACTCTCCCTCTCTCGATCTCAATCTCCCACTCTCCCTCTCAATCTCCCACTCTCCCTCTCAATCTCCCACTCTCCCTCTCAATCTCCCACTCTCCCTCTCAATCTCCCACTCTCCCTCTCAATCTCCCACTCTCCCTCTCAATCTCCCACTCTCCCTCTCAATCTCCCACTCTCCCTCTCAATCTCCCACTCTCCCTCTCAATCTCCCACTCTCCCTCTCAATCTCCCACTCTCCCTCTCAATCTCACACTCTCCCTCTCAATCTCACACTCTCCCTCTCTCAATCTCCCACTCTCTCTCTCAATCTCCCACTCTCCCTCTCAATCTCACACTCTCCCTCTCAATCTCACACTCTCCCTCTCTCGATCTCAATCTCCCTCTCAATCTCCCACTCTCCCTCTCAATCTCCCACTCTCCCTCTCAATCTCCCCCTCTCCCTCTCAATCTCACACTCTCCCACTCTCCCTCTCAATCTCCCACTCTCCCTCTCAATCCGCCCCTCTCCCTCTCAATCTCCCACTCTCCCTCTCAATCCCCTACTCACCCGAATCCACTGAGCTGCTCAAATCGACAGCCGACTTAGCAACCGATTTGCTATTCTGGCTTTTTCTTCTGATCACAGAAGCAGCAGCAGCAGCAGTGTCTGCACAGCTGCCAGTGGACATGATGGAAGAGTCCATCACGGTGAGAGCTTTGTCGCGAGACCGAGTCACTGCAAATTAGCAGAGTGTGGCTTAAAAAATCAGCAAGACAGTGAGAAAAGGGCTGGAGGATTTTGATCCCTACAGCATGTTAGAATAAAAAGCTAAAGCGAAGACGTAGAAACACGCGATTGGCGGCGGAAGCTTTACTGTTCACTGTTACAAGGCGTGTCCCATCATGTTAGGATTGTGGTAATAATGGTCAAGCAAGTAGCTTGGTTATATGAAATACTCGTACTAATGAGTGATATTGATTCCAATTTCTACTACTGATCGAACACACACATCTACTGACACTGCCATCACCTCTGAATCTCTATCTCCTATATTTCACCTCTGAATCTCTATCTCCTATATTTAATCCCTCTCCTCTTCCTAATATCCGTCTTCTCTTCCTAATATCCCTCTCCTCTTCCTAATATCCGTCTTCTCTTCCTAATATCCCTCTCCTCTTCCTAATATCCCTCTCCTCTTCCTAATATCCCTCTCCTCTTCTTAATATCCCTCTCCTCTTCCTAATATCCGTCTTCTCTTCCTAATATCCCTCTCCTCTTCCTAATATCTCTCTCCTCTTCCTAATATCCCTCTCCTCTTCTTAATATCCCTCTCCTCTTCCTAATATCCGTCTTCTCTTCCTAATATCCCTCTCCTCTTCCTAATATCCCTCTCCTCTTCCTAATATCCGTCTTCTCTTCCTAATATCCCTCTCCTCTTCCTAATATCCGTCTTCTCTTCCTAATATCCCTCTCCTCTTCCTAATATCCGTCTTCTCTTCCTAATATCCGTCTTCTCTTCCTAATATCCCTCTCCTCTTCCTAATATCCGTCTTCTCTTCCTAATATCCCTCTCCTCTTCCTAATATCCCTTTCCCAATCCTTATATCCCTCTCCCATTCCTAATATCCCTCTCCTCTTCCTAATATCCCTCTCCTCTTCCTAATATCCCTCTCCTCTTCCTAATATCTGTCTTCTCTTCCTAATATCCCTCTCCCCTTCCTAATATTCCTTTCCCATTCAAAATATCCCTCTCCCATTCCTAATATCCCTCTTCCATTCCTAATATCCCTCTCCCATTCCTAACATCCCTCTCCCATTCCTAATATCCCTCTCCCATTCCTAATATCCCTCTCCTCTTCCTAATATCCCTCTCCCATTCTTAATATCCCTCTCCCATTCCTAATATCCCTCTCCCATTCCTAATATCCATCTCCCATTCCTAATATCCCTCTCCCATTCCTAATATCCCTCTCCCATTCCTAATATCTCTCTCCTCTTCCTAATATCCCTCTCCCATTCCTAATATCTCTCTCCTCTTCCTAATATCCCTCTCCCATTCCTAATATCCCTCTCCCATTCCTAATATCCCTCTCCCATTCCTAATATCCCTCTCCTCTTCCTAATATCCCTCTCCCATTCCTAATCTATATTTTCAATAGAAAATTGAAAATATATTTTCTATATTTCAAATATGTTTCAAATCTATATTTTCAATACTTCAAACTCAAAGTTTCAATTGTAGTTAATATTTGCAGAACAAATCAAAATGAACAGTTCAGGATTTTGCGAAAATAATTGTTGGAAAATTTCAATTCCCTTGGCAACTTCAGGGACACTAAAACTGGTTAGCGGAAAAGTGCAAAAAAAATAAATGAACTATCTGATAAGACAAGAATGATAATAAAAATTTCTGCTTCCGGGAGAGACAAAAAATTTTTCGCAAGGGAAGTGAGTGGAGATGGGATAATTGAATTAGCTGCGGATGGTATCCAGGATTTGAAATGAGAAACTAGAAAAGAACGCGTGCCACGAATTCAAGAGGAAGAAATAGCACACTTTCCTAAATGTTCTCAGCGTATTGGTGGAATTTTTGATTGTGCAAGGTTCTCTCTTTAAAGCACCCACTACTTTAGCCTAACCACATTTACTGCTGGCATTGAATACAAAACCAAGTTGAGGAAAAAAGCTCCTAAATCTCGCCTTAAGTAATCTCACCCTAAAATCTCACCCTAAGGTCACAAACTCAAAAATCTCACCCTAAGGACAAAGACTCTAAAATCTCACCCTCAGGACAAAAATTACAAAATCTCATCTTAGGGACACAATCTCCAAAATCTCACCCTAAGGACAAAGACTCCAAAATCTCACCCTAAGGTCACAAATTCCAAAATCTCACCCTATAAGGATACTAACTACAAAATCTCACCCTAAGGGCACAAATTCCAAAATCTCACCCTAAAGGGCACAGATTCCAAAATCTCACCCTAAGGACACAGACTCCAAAATCTCACCCTAAGGACACAGACTCCAAAATCTCACCCTAAGGACACAGACTCCAAAATCTCACCCTAAGGACACAGACTCCAAAATCTCACCCTAAGGACACAGACTCCAAAATCTCACCCTAAGGACACAGACTCCAAAATCTCACCCTAAGGACACAGACT
The DNA here is from genome assembly GCA_950097015.1 of Macrostomum hystrix. Classification (NCBI taxonomy): domain Eukaryota; kingdom Metazoa; phylum Platyhelminthes; family Macrostomidae; genus Macrostomum; species Macrostomum hystrix. Next base: position 22,341,876 of record CATNEN010000001.1, read on the forward strand.
CCAAAATCTCACCCTAAGGTCACAAATTACAAAATCTCACCCTAAGGACAAAGACTCCAAAATCTCACACTGAGGACACAAACTCAAAAATCCCATCTTATGGACAAAGACTCGTAAATCTCACCCAAAAGAGAAAAAGCTCAAAATACTCATACTACTTACTGAGTAGCTAGTAAACTACCAAAATAGTTCTTTATGTTGACCATAGTGCTGATTAAATATTACTTCAAATCATAAGAATGTTTTATTAAATACAGAGGCTAGCTGTGATTGGTTTTAGATGAATTTCTGCCAACGCATAGCCTGATTAGAACACTTTCTGTTTACCAATAACACTGCTGATCATGCAGTCTGCATGAAGCATTGATTCCAGCACATCCGAGGTCAAACTACAGGTCATGCCGTGCATTGACTGCTGCATCCAGGGCTGCTCTGAACTGCTCAACACTGATCACAAAGAGCAGAGGTGTGCGAATAAATCTGACAGCTGTCACTCATCTCTGAATATTTCTAGGAAATGTACAAAGAAATGCAAGCAATTTATATTTATATTCACTCTTAAAAATGAGTGAGTAAGATCTGATCTAGAGGGTTTTGATCTATAGGGAACTGATCTATAGGGATTTGATCTTTAGGGATCTGATCTATAGGGATCTGATCTATAGGGATCTGATCTATAGGGATTTGATCTAAAGGGATCTGATCTATAGGGATATGATCTATAGGGATCTGATCTATAGGGATCTGATCTATAGGGATTTGATCTTTAGGGATCTGATCTATAGGGATCTGATCTATAGGGATCTGATCTATAGGGATCTGATCTATAGGGATTTGATCTTTAGGGATCTGATCTATAGGGATCTGATCTATAGGGATCTGATCTATATGGATTTGATCTATAGGGATCTGATCTATAGGGATATGATCTATAGGGATCTGATCTATAGGGATCTGATCTATAGGGATCTGATCTAGAGGGTTCTGATCTAGAGGGTTTTGATCTAGAGGGATCTGATCTATAGGGATCTGATCTAGAAGGTTTTGATCTAGAGGGTTTTGATCTATGGGGATCTGATCTAGAGGGTTTTGATCTATGGGGATCTGATCTATAGGGATCTGATCTATAGGGATCTGATCTATAGGGATCTGATCTATAGGGATCTGATCTATAGGGATCTGATCTATAGGGATTTGATCTATAGGGATCTGATCTAGAAGGTTTTGATCTAGAGGTTTTTGATCTATGGGGATCTGATCTAGAGGGTTTTGATCTATGGGGATCTGATCTATAGGGATCTGATCTATAGGGATCTGATCTATAGGGATCTGATCTATAGGGATTTGATCTATAGGGATCTGATCTAGAGGGTTCTGATCTAGAGGGCTTTGATCTAGAGGGATCTGATCTATAGGGATCTGATCTATAGGGAACTGACCTATAGGGTTTTATTGAGTTAAAGGCATTCAGATTACTGAACTGCAATCAAGGCCAATCAGCAAGAAATGAATGTTGCAAGTAAACGGCAGCAATTTCATGCGTGATCACTTTAGAAGCAGCACTGCTTTGACATGCTTGATCAATCAGCATTTTTGCAGCTATAAATGCTTTTTTCCGAACTGTCGAGTGATTTACCGCGAAGGAACGGCGGCGGAGATGGCAGCCTGAGTGCCGCTTTCGGATATACGCGCAGCAGGCGAGGACACACTGCTTTCAAAATAATATTTTCTGTTTAGTTGGCCATCATTATTTTTACAGTAGAATAAAAGGTGATCGACAACACGCAGTTTAAAGAAGCATTTAGCTCAAATAGCCACTTGTCAAAAAAACCAAAAGAGGAAAAACATATTTGAAGGTCGCTGAGGATTAGAAAATGGGCCAATCGGGGCTATTTACTTGGGATTAGAAAGGTATTAGGAGGAGGGGATTCAGAAGAGGGGAATAGGAAGAGGGATATAACAAAGGGGATTGAGAAAAATGATTAGGAAGGGCGATTCGGGAAGAGAAGATTAAGAGAGGAATAGGTAGAGGAGATTATGAAGAGGGGATTATGAAAAGTGGATTATGAAAGGGGGATTATGAAAAGGGGATTGGAAGAAGAGGGGATAATAAAAAGGGGATTAGAAGAGGGGATAATAAAAAGGGGATTAGAAGTGGGGATTATAAAAGGGATTACAAGAAGAGGGGATATTTAAAAAGGGATTGAGAAGAGAAGATAAGGAAGGGAGATTTGAGAAGAGAAGACTAAGACAGGATTAGGTATAGGAGATTATGAAAAGGGGATTTTAAAAGGGGGATTAGGAAGAGGCGATTAAAACATGGGATTGGGAAAAGAGTATTAAGAAGAGCAAGAATGCAAGAAGCCAATTAAGCAGTAAAAACTCACCGCACACGCTGGCGCTCATACCGGAAGCCCTGCCGGCATAGCTGACCGTCCGTCTCCCGGAGGCGTTGGTCTCAGCGGAGGCGGCCGCAGCGGTCAGCTCGCAGATATCCCTCGGCGTGCTGCTGCCGAAGGCGAACGCCATCCCAGAACGACCTCGGCGCTCCCGCTGTCGCTCAGCCGCCCGGCTCTCGCGCTCCGTTAGGCGGCGCAGGAGGGTGGCGCGCCGCTCGGATTCGGCCGCCTCCAGCCGGCGTCGACGCTCTTCAAAAACCCGACGACGCTCGGCGTCTCTGGCGCGGGCGGCTTCGATCCGGGCCCGCCTGGCCGCCTCCTGGCGCTGCCGAGCCTCCTCAGCCTGACGGTGGGCGGCCTCCAGCGCCTGCAGGCGGCGGCTGCGCTCCGCCTCGCGCTGCAGCCGGGCCTGTCGCAGCTTCTCGTCGCGCGACTGGTCTGCGAGGGTGTGGGGTTCGGTGTGGGGTTTAGTTTAGTGTTCAGTGTGGGGTTCAGTGTGGGGTTCAGTGTGGGGTTTAGTGTGGGGTTCAGTGTGGGGTTCAGTGTGGGGTTTAGTGTGGGGTTGGTGTGGGGTTCAGTGTGAGGTTTAGTGTGGGGTTCAGTGTGGGGTTCAGTGTGGGGTTCAGTGTGGGGTTCAGTGTGGGGTTTAGTGTGGGATTTAGTGTGGGGTTGGTTTGGGGTTCAGTGTGAGGTTTAGTGTGGGGTTTAGTGTGGGGTTTCGTGTGGGGTTTCGTGTGGGGTTCAGTGTGGGGTTCAGTGTGGGGTTCAGTGTGGGGTTCAGTGTGAGGTTTAGTGTGGGGTTTAGTGTGGGGTTCAGTGTGGGGTTTAGTGTGGGGTTCAGTGTGGGGTTTAGTGTGGGGTTCAGTGTGGGGTTTAGTGTGGGGTTCAGTGTGGGGTTCAGTGTGGGCTTGGTGTGGGGTTTGGTGTGGGTTTTACTATGGGTTTCAGTATGGGATTCCGTATGGGGCTTAGTGTGGGTTTTAATGCGATTTAGTTGAGGATTCAGTGTGGTATATTCGGAATGGGATTTTATAAAGGACTAAGTCTGGGGCTTCGTGTAAGTTCTGGACCCGTTCAAATGAACTAAACAGAAAACTACTTTCAATGGAAAAAACACTGCTTTCTACTATAAGTAGAACAGTTTAAGTAATTTTCAAGTACATTATTTAATTAAAACTTAGTCTAAAACCTAACATTTTTGTTATCCATCTCTACCAAACGCATAAACAGTTTTAGCTGGAATAATTCACACTTACAATCTGAATGCTGAACTCGGGCTTATTCTATAAGAGACAGAAAATCAAGCTGAAAGTGTAATTTTGTCACACAGCAAGAGACCCTCAAATTTCTCACAGATACCGTCTGTAGCGAAATTGGCTGCCTGCAATGCTGCTACTTCTTTAAAAAAACTTTTGCTCCTACGACCTCGTCTCGCCGGGGCCATCGCGAAAGGGAAAATAAAAATGCCTACAAAATTGCACACATCACTGTCCCGTCTTTCCTTTCTATCCTGCCAGGCGAATTTCGGTGTCTGGCCCAAGGCCACTGAATAGCGCAATGATTGTCCGCGTTCTAAAATGTACTTTTATTCATAAGGGCTTCGGATGGATGCAAAGGAATTCGGTGAGAAAATAGATGCCACGACTAAAGCGCTTGCCTCTCGCGCCAAGGTCCCTGAGTTCGATTCCGCGGCGAGGCCACATTTATTTGAATCGCAGCCGCGGAGAGAAGGCTCGGTGGTCTGTCGTGCAATTTACGCCACAGTGAGAGTGTACACTGCCTGACGATGAGAAAGTCAGGGCAGATGTACACACCTGTGTGTGCGTGTGTGCTCAGGAGTCAGCGAAATGGGCAGAATTGCCTCCTCGCTGGCTGCGGGTCTAGTGTCACCAAATGATGTGCCATTGCCCGCAGTCCTCCTGCAATTGTTATTTTTATTATTAAGGCCCAGAGGTTAGGGGTTTTAGCCAAGGGAATTCGACTTGTGTCATTGAGTAACCGTTTTTAATTACCACGTAGCTTTAACGCACACAGCTGTAAAATTAGGGAGTAATTGTGGCATTCCACGTGTCCACGGACTATACATCTGTACACAGCCTTCGGTTGTACATCCTATAGGACTAGGCATAATGTAATATCTTATACGTAGGTTGCAGCTCTTCTGTTACTTAAGGCAGCCACTTTCTCTTGCCTCTCATTTCTCTCAAGAGCTGTTTTGTATACCTACTCCATAAGCATCATGAAATATACAGTAGGACTCAAGAGCCAGGTGCTCCATCTTCTCAATCTTCTAGTTCTCGGCCGGCATCCGGCCCTGACAACGGTGGCCAAGCATAAATCAATGCCAGCACTTGGCTTTCTTTCGTTTTTTCACTCTCTCCAGAGAAAAGACCCAAAACCCGATTATCGACGCTTATAGAACATTGTTGAATTCCAAGATACTGTAAAAATCTTAAGAGTAGAAATCTTTTACTTACTAGAAAACGTCTTATTTCTCTCACTCACTCACTTCTTAGAAATCGTCTGATTCTTAGAAATCTTCTGTTTCTTAGAAATCGTCTGATTCTTAGAAATCGTTTGATTCTTAGAAATCGTCTGATTCTTAGAAATCGTCTGATTCTTAGAAGTCGTCTGATTCTTAGAAATCGTCTGATTCTTAGAAGTCGTATGACTCTTAGGAATAGTCTAGTTCTTACAAATCGTCTGATTCTAACAAAGTATGATTCCTAGAAATCGTCTAGTTCTTAGAAATCGTCTAGTTCTTAGAAATCGTCTGATTCTTAGAAATCGTTTAATTCTTAGAGATCGTCTAGTGACTCTAGTCCTTAGAAATCGACAGATTTTTTCAAATCATCAGATTCTTAGAAATCATCAGATTCTTAGAAATCACCAGATTCTTAGAAATCATCTGATTCTTAGAAATCATCATACTCTTAGAGATCGTCTGATTCTTAGAAATCGTATAATTCTTAGAGATCGTCTAGTCCTTAGAAATCGGCCGATTCTTAGAACTCATCAGGCAGATTCTTAGAAATCATCAGATTCTTAGAAATCGTATAATTCTTAGAAATCGTCTGATTCTTAGAAATCGTCTGATTCTTAGAAATCGTCTGATTCTTAGAGATCGTCTGATTCTTAGAGATCGTCTGATTCTTAGAGATCGTCTGATTCTTAGAGATCGTCTGATTCTTAGAGATCGTCTGATTCTTAGAAATCGTCTGATTCTTAGAAATCGTCTGATTCTTAGAAATCGTCTGATTCTTAGAAATCGTCTGATTGCTGATAACCTTCTGATTCTTAGAAATTGTCTGATTCTTAGAAATCGTCTGATTCTTAAAAATCGTCTGATTCTTAGAAATCGTCTGATTCTTAGAAATCGTCTGATTGCTGATAACCTTCTGATTCTTAGAAATTTTCTGATTCTTAGAAATCGTCTAGATCTCAATTATTTGAATTTCTTCAACCAGCAAACAAGCGAATTCAAAACTATTTCCAATTCTAAAATAGCCTCTTTTACGAAACTAACAAACTTAATAAACAAAACTAGTCCGATATTACAGATCGTTAACACTGGCGAAATTCTGATTACCTGCTAGCTACAAAAAACATAGCCACCGAATGTAAAGCTACTCAGACCAACTGCAAAGCATTAATTGTACTCACATGCAAAATAATAAGATCTACATGGAGAATGTATTTTCAGTGCCAGTGGAGTGCAAATCGTCACTCAAAGAAACTAAAGTTTCTCACACTCTCCCCTGACTTGAAACTAGACCTGCGCTCATATCTAGAAACAGCTGTCAATCATGCTTTATTTGAGTCATAGTTGAGAAGCATTCGTATAAGACTAGAACTATTAGTTAAACGAAAATTATTGCTAGCAAAGGTAGACTTTATTGTTTAATTAGAACTGAGAATAGCTTTTTTGAATCGCATACCTGACCGCAGCAGATGCAATAGATTGCTAAATATAGAGTGCTTCAAGGCTAGCAGCAGAAAATATTCTCTATTATTAAGGAGCAGAAGAATGAGTTCATTGAATATCCTGCGCATAATTTCTCTAAATAGGCCGACCAGTTTGTTTGAAACATGTTTGAACTGCACTGGTGCACACTGTCTGACGATGTGAATGTGAGCGTATGTGTGAACCAATGCCTGCTTACAGTATCTGTGTGCGTGTGCTCAGGAGTCAGCTGAATGGGGCAGAACTGCCTCCTCGCTGGCTGTGGGTCTAGTGTCACCAAATGTGTCTATAGTCGGTCTTCTCCCCCTTCAGTCTGTCTTCTCCCCCTTCAGTCTGTCTTCTCCCCTTCGTCAGACTTATCCCCTTCGTCAGTCTTCTCCCCTTCGTCAGTCTTCTCCCCTTCGTCAGTCTTCTCCCCTTCGTCAGTCTTCTCCCCTTCGTCAGTCTTCTCCCCTTTAGTCTGTCTTCTCCCCCTTCAGTCTGTCTTCTCCCCCTTCAGTCTGTCTTCTCCCCTTCGTCAGACTTATCCCCTTCGTCAGTCTTCTCCCCTTCGTCAGTCTTCTCCCCTTCGTCAGTCTTCTCCCCTTTAGTCTGTCTTCTCCACTTCGTCAGTCTTCTCCCCTTTAGTCTGTCTTCTCCCCTTAAGTCTGTCTTCTCCCCCTTCAGTCTGTCTTCTCCCCTTCGTCAGTCTTCTCCCCTTTAGTCTGTCTTCTCCCCTTAAGTCTGTCTTCTCCCCCTTCAGTCTGTCTTCTCCCCTTCGTCAGTCTTCTCCCCTTTAGTCTGTCTTCTCCCCTTCGTCAGTCTTCTCCCCTTCGTCAGTCTTCTCCCCTTTAGTCAGTCTTCTCCCCTTCAGTCTGTCTTCTCCACTTCGTCAGTCTTCTCCCCTTTAGTCTGCCTTCTCCCCTTCGTCTGTCCTCTCCCCCTTCAGTCTGTCTTCTCCCCCTTCAGTCTGTCTTCTCCCCCTTCAGTCTGTCTTCTCCCCCCTTCAGTCTGTCGTCTCCCACTTCAGTCTGCCTTCTCCCCTTCAGTCTGTCTTCTCCCCCTTCAGTCTGTCTTCTCCCCCTTCAGTCTATCTTCTCCCCCTTCAGTCTGTCTTCTCCCCCTTCAGTCTGTCTTCTCCCCCTTCAGTCTGTCTTCTCCCCCTTCAGTCTGTCGTCTCCCACTTCAGTCTGCCTTCTCCCCTTCTATCTGTTTTCTTCCCTTCAGTCTGTATTCTCCCCCTTCAGTCTGTCTTCTCCCACTTCAGTCTGCCTTTTCCCATTTAGTCTGTTTTCTTCCCTTTCAGTCGGTGTCCTTCCCTTATAAGCCATCAGCATTTTCGTTTAAAAATGTCTGCTGGCACCAAATGATGTGACCACAGCCGTCCCGTAAATTGAAAACTATGATTTAATAAAATCTGGAGTAAGGAGAAAAAAAGACTTTTGCACCAATAGAAGCTAGAAGAACTGATTCAGTCAGGTCACGAAAGCAAAGGAAGGAAGTCTAATGGGTCGGATTTGGGACTTGAAACTGCGCCGGCAATAACTGCTGCTAGTTCAGAAACTCTTGCTTAGCCAACACACAGGAAGTTGAGAATGAATTGCAAGTTAAATGCGCGTTCAATGATCGATAAAAGTACAAGCTTATACTTTTCTGACATTAAAAAATGTAAGTGTAAATAAGCCAGAAAACGCGGACAAACTACTCACGAACTGCAGTAGTATCGCCATCTTGGTCATTATCTGCCGAAGCTGTCCATTCCATGGCCGAAGCTGCTAGTTCGTTGTCGATCATTGAATGCTGAGCCGCATGCTGAACTGACGACATGCCCGATTCTTCCGGTATGGCTGCAAGATGGCAAATGCAGTGAATGCTGTGGTACACATAATGACTTTTGTTTAAATACACTCAACTTTTTTGGATTAAATTTAAGCAAATCATAAGCTGCAACGATCTATGACCCTAAACAGAAGACTCATGACCCTAAACAGACAATCTATGACCCTAAACAGAGGATCTTTGACCCTAAACAGAGGATCAATGACCCTAAACAGAGGATCAATGACCCTAAACATAGGATCTATGACCCTAAACAGACAATCTATGACCCTAAACAATCTATGACCCTAAACAGCTCTAGGATCTATGACCCTAAACAGACAATCTTTAACCTTTAAAAGAGGATCTATGACCATAAACAGAGGACACATTACCCTAAACAGAGGATCAATGACCCTAAACAGACAATCTATGACCCTAAACAGAGGATCTATGACCCTAAACAGACAATCTTTAACCTTTAAAAGAGGATCTATGACCATAAACAGAGGACCCATTACCCTAAACAGAGGATCAATGACCCTAAACAGACAATCTATGACCATACACAGAGGATCTATGACCATAAACAGAGGATCAATGACCCTAAACAGACATATATGAACCTAAACAGAGGATCTATGACCCTAAACAGAGTCTATGACCCAAAACAGAGTCTATGACCCAAAACAGAGTCTATGACCCAAAACAGAGTCTATGACCCTAAACAGAGTCTATGACCCTAAACAGAGTCTATGACCCTAAACAGTGAAACTTTGACCCTAACTTTTAGCGCAGTTTAGTAGTTACTACATTTGGCAACAAAAAAAACGAAACTTAATTTACCTCTCAATTTACTATCTTTACCGTGAAGTTGAACAACCATTTGAAGCTAAAAATACTAATAATTAATTATGTCAAATTTAATGAAAACTTCTTCCTCTAAATCAATGGAAAGAATAAACTAAACGGATTATCCTTCTGTGCACGCCAACTCTCAGGCTTTTAGCTCGGTGTCAGGCAAGGCCACTGGTTTGGGAATAAGTCCAAGGCCTCATAAATAGTCACCTATGCAATAGTCTATAGCCTCAGCCGCTAATTACTCTCCCAACGACTCCCCAAAGACCCGAGACGGGATGAGGAGAGAGGGGCGGGATAAGAGGCCGATGGACAAGTCCAGCAAGGTTGGCTGGGAGAAACAGAGGGATTTAGATAGGGATCAGACGAAGTAAGGTAGATGGCAAGAATTTTGAGCGTAGAAGGGAGAGAAAACTCGTCGCTGTTCTGTCCTCGCTCCCTGCCTCTCCCTATCCACGTAGCCCCTGCCCGACTCTGTCAGGCGACAATGCGAACGGTTGCCCCTAGCAACAATGGTGTTAGCAGTCTGCATGCGGACAGGAAGGCCAGGAGAGACGGAGACGGGAGAAAAATTGGAAGGGAGATGGACATGTCCATCACTGGGTGGGGATCAAACAGGACTTCGAAAAGACAGGTGTGCGTGTGCGCGCTGCAATTGCTGATGGATAGGCGAAAGCAGAATTGCTGCATTAGGGAATGAGAAAAATAGGAGAGATATGCTAGTTTTCCTATTGTGATCAAAACAGGAGTGGAACAAACAAGGAGGTAGGTTGGGAGTTTTTGAGCCCCCTAACGATGTTTGGGATGATAGCCACGCCCCATCGTGAGAAGAGACTGAGAGGCCTTAACAATTGATGCTCTGAGAACTCAGCCATTTAGAAAAAAAATACTGAATACTTAAATAGTACATTGTGCTGAATGCGTACTGCTTAGAACATAGAGTGAACTTATAAAAGAAAAAAATATGTTTTAAAGTGGAGGACACCGACTGAAGGGGGAGAGGAAAAACAGAAGAGGAGGGGAGAAAACTGACTGAAGGGGAGAAGACAGACTGAAGGGGGAGAGGACAGACTAAAAGGAGAGAGGACAGACTGATGGGGGAGAGGACAGACTGATGGGGGGAGAGGACAGACAGATGGGGGAGAGGACAGACAGATGGGGGAGAGGACAGACAGATGGGGAGAGGACAGACAGATGGGGGAGAGGACAGATAGATGGGGGAGAGGACAGACAGATGGGGAGAGGACAGACTGATGGGGAGAGGACAGACGGATGTAAGCAATGTAAGATTGAAGAAAACAATAAAATTATGATTCAAAAGCGGAAGAGAGAAAGCAAGAGAGCAAGGTTATAAAATTTAAGAAGATATATTGTGTTATAAGAAAGATATAAGAAAAGAAAATGTGTTCAGAAGAATGCATTCACTTTCCAGCTCCTCAGATTAGCTTGAGCTGTATTAAATTTCATAGGCAATGACTATCAGCTACTTAGCAATGCAAGAGAACTATTTATTTAGCTCAACTTACCTTTATAATGCTAATAAAAAGAGGTGTTGTAGTGAATTACATCATAAATCAAGGCGTTTTTATTTGATTGAGCATCGTTGTCAAGCATCATATTTAAGAAATAAAACACTGCGAGATATGTCAACACTCAACATATAAACTCACATTTCGAGTAGAGTCTACTCAACTAACCTATCCGAGTAGAGTCTACTCAACTCACCTACCCGAGTAGAGTCTACTCAACTAACCTACCCGAGTAGAGTCTACTTAACTAACCTACCCGAGTAGATTCTACTCAACTCACCTATCCGAGTAGAGTCTACTCAACTCACCTATCCGAGTAAAGTCTACTCAACTCACCTACCCGAGTAGAGTCTACTCAACTCACGTATCCGAGTAGAGTCTACTCAACTCACCTACCAGAGTAGAGTCTACTCAACTCACCTACCCGAGTAGAGTCTACTCAACTAACTTATCCGAGTAGAGTCTACTCAACTCACCTATCTGAGTAAAGTCTACTCAACTCACCTACCCGAGTAGAGTCTACTCAACTCACCTACCTGAGTAGAGTCTACTCAATTAACCTATCCGAGTAGAGTCTACTCAACTCACCTACCAGAGTAGATTCTACTCAACTCACCTACCTGAGTAGAGTCTACTCAACTCACCTATCCGAGTAAAGTCTACTCAACTCACCTATCCGAGTAGAGTCTACTCAACTAACCTATCCGAGTAGAGTCTACTCAACTAACCTATCCGAGTAGAGTTTACTCAACTAACCTATCCGACTAGAGTCTACTTAACTAACCTACCCGAGTAGAGTCTACTCAACACACCTATCCGAGTAGAGTCTACTCAACTCACCTATCCGAGTAAAGTCTACTCAACTCACCTACGAGAGTAGAGTCTACTCGACTCACCTACCCGAGTAGAGTCTACTCAACTAACCTATCCGAGTAGAGTCTACTCAACTCACCTATCTGAGTAAAGTCTACTCAACTCACCTACCTGAGTAGAGTCTACTCAATTAACCTATCCGAGTAGAGTCTACTCAACTCACCTACCAGAGTAGAGTCTACTCAACTCACCTATCCGAGTAAAGTCTACTCAACTCACCTATCCGAGTAGAGTCTACTCAACTCACCTACCCGAGTAGAGTCTACTTAACTAACCTACCCGAGTAGATTCTACTCAACTCACCTATCCGAGTAGAGTCTACTCAACTCACCTACCCGAGTAGAGTCTACTCAACTCACCTATCCGAGTAGAGTCTACTCAACTCACCTACCCGAGTAGAGTCTACTCAACTAACCTACTCGAGTACAGTCTACTCAATTAACCTATCCGAGTAGAGTCTACTCAACTCGACTATCCGAGTAGAGTCTACTCAACTCACCTATCCGAGTAGAGTCTACTCAACTCACCTACCCGAGTACACGAAATCTCAGAACAAAATCAATAACCAACCTGCTATGCTGCGGTGGTAATAGAACACAAAAGAGCCGGGTGATGAGCAGCCAGACACTGAAGAGTTCTCACTGCTACTGCTAGGATTGTCTGCATCTATGCAGGCGGCTGAACCTGTGGACAGATTGTCCACATTAATGTCCAAATCCAACAAGCAATTCGACATGCTAGATCTAAACCTAATTTATCTGCAGCTTTTTTTCTGCTAGCTCAAATAGAATTTCCTAGAATAGTAGAAATACTAATGCTTTATGAGTTAGCGGGACACAATATATAGCGACTATAACAGTCCTGCTGAGTTCGGATTGGATGCGAAAAATAATAACGAAGTTTGCCTCGCAATTTACCTAGCATAAATGAGCTTGAGCACACGAGAGGAGGAGAGAGCAACACACGACGATGTGAAAGTGTTTGTATGAGTTTGTATTTGAGTTCGGGTGTGTATGTGCAAAAATTTAATTCTATTTTTGGTACTTTAATTAGTCTATTCAGCTCTTGTTTAAGCTTCATTGGACTGTAAACTGTGGTTTAACAAAAGCGCGAAATTGTTGGTACAATTAGTCATAAACGGATTGTCCCTATGTCTGTCTAGACTCTAGACTCTAGCTGCTGATAGCCTGCTATTGTAATGTACTATTATTAGAAACATTATAATACAGAAAAACTGACCAAAGTACAAGACATACACAAACTTAAAGCGGAAACAAAGAACATAATAAGAAAATAGACTTTGGCGAAAAAAAGATGGTGAGAATTGATGGTGAGAAAAGAGACTGATGGGGAAGCAGAATGACTAAAGGGGAGAAGACAGGCTAGAGGGGAGAAGACAGACTAGAGGGGAGAAGACAGACTAGAGAGGAGAAGACAGACTAGAGGGAAGAAGACAGAATGAAAGGAAAAAACGGACTAAAGGGGAGAAGGCAGACTAACGGGGAGAAGACAGAATGAAAGGAAGGAGACAGACTGAATGGGAGAGGACAGACTAAAAGGGAGAAGGCAGACTAAAGGGAAGAAGACAGACTAAAAGGGAGAAGGCAGACTAAAGGGGAGAAGACAGACTAAAAGGGAGAAGGCAGACTAAAGGGGAGAAGACAGACTGAAGAGAAGAAGACAGACTGAAGGGGAGAAGGCAGACTGAAGAGAAGAAGACAGACTGAAGGGAAGAAGACAGACTGAATGGGAGAGGACAGACTAAAGGGGAGAAGACAGACTAACAGGGAGAAGATGGTAAACCTTACCTAATAGTTGATAACATTTTAGTTCCATGCAGCCATGCCATGCGGCTGAGTATGTTAATGCTAGTCTGCTACATATAATTTACTATTTTTAGAATCGCTAATGACACTACAGAATTCGCACAGAAGACAAATACAAAGCGGAAACTGCGCACTGCATGCGTAGTGCGCAGTAAGTAAGTACTAAATAGTAGTTAGTACTTACTCCATGAGCCATTCGAACCGCAAGAAAAATTATGAAATAACCTAGCTACGACCTTTCGCGTAAATATGGGAGAGATGAGACACGGGAGAGATGAGACACTGGAGAGATGAGACACGGGAGAGATGAGACACGGGAGAGATGAGACACGGGAGAGATGAGACACGGGAGAGATGAGACACTGGAGAGATGAGACACGGGAGAGATGAGACACGGGAGAGATGAGACACGGGAGAGATGAGACACGGGAGAGATGAGACACGGGAGAGATTAGACACGGGAGAGATGAGACACGGGAGAGATGAGACACTGGAGAGATGAGACACAAGAGAGATGAGACACGGGAGAGATGAGACACTGGAGAGATGAGACACAAGAGAGATGAGACACGGGAGAGATGAGACACGGGAGAGATGAGACACGGGAGAGATTAGACACGGGAGAGATGAGACACGGGAGAGATGAGACACGGGAGAGATGAGACACTGGAGAGATGAGACAATGGAGAGATGGGGCACTGGAGAGACGAGACACAGGAGAGACGAGGCACACGAGAGACGAGACACACGAGAGACAAGACACACGAGAGACGAGACACAGGACAGACGAGACACATGAGAGATTAAAAACAGAAGAGACGAGACACAGGAGATATGAGACGAGACCGAGGAGAGACGAGACAGATACTGTAGCTGGCGGAAGGGGCAACAGGCCGGATTTGGGAGCTTCAAGGGGTGCATCTGGCCCACGGGACAGAGTTCGCCGACCCCCTTGCTCTAGAACATGCAGTTTGCAATATGAATATATAATTTAGCTTGCTTTTAATTTTAAAACAGAAAATTTACTTAGCGTGCGCGTCATGCTTGATTGAGAAGTAAAAATTCGACATAGAATGCAAGTAAAACTGCAGAAATATTCTCATACTCTACTCTAAGTAGACAGTTAAAGCACACTTGAGCACACTTGAGCACACTTGAGCAGACTAAAAGTACACATTTTAAGTGTTTGAGCATTAGTTAAGCTAATGAAAAATATACATTTACATGGTAACTTAATCATCAGCATGAAGAAACTTTAGTAGGATGCTGAAGTGTCTAAGAAACTAAGAAATGTCATAGACAAGGAGCATCATGAAATTAAACAATTTTCTACCATTATAATGCTAGCTAAAATAAGGTTAGCTACTCCAAATACTAATGTTTAAAAGCCAGAAGCCTGACTAGTAGTAACCATAATGACATTATATTTTAATGTGATTCTTGTGTGCTGTAACTAAGCAAAAAATCAACAAATTATTGAAATGCTTGAATTAGTACCTACAATCAATTTTGAATTTGTATCTAGGAGCTAAGCTAACTGGTCATATTCTGATATCTCTGTAGGTAAAAATGAATGACATTCTTATAACCTATAGTAAACAACAACAATATGTGGTGCTTTTGTGTACAGATCATTGTTAAGATTTATATACATTATGAATTACTATGGCCAATAGCCATCTAAACAAAATATAAATATAAAGTAGTTGGTACAAGTTTGCTCATAGTTTTTATGAAAAAGAGAATTAAAACTAAATTATATTTATTTAAATTTAAAGTTTTACTTTACTTAATTTTAATAACAAAATTCATCGATAAAAATTACAAAAAAATTCAGAGCTTCAACACAAAAATGTAGCTATTGCTATCATTTGTCCTCATTGCCATGGTGTCTGATTCATATTTATTAAGATACTCACAAAAGTCCTCAGAGTCACCCTATTATAAATAGGATCAATCTTCAATAGGTCTCCATGTCTCTATTGAAGTTTAATCTGATTTAATTTTCAGACAGAATATAACCAATCCAAAACCTCAAAGTCCTCACCATGTCCCACTTAGTATAGTTTTCCTATATATTGGGGTCCCCACACAAGCCTTTATGCCTATCCAAAAGTAATTATAAGTAATCTTTAATAGGGTTCTCTTGACTCTATTGAACTTAAATCTTATTTATTCACTTTTCTCCCACAAATAAAACACTAACATGTTTTTCTAAAATTCATAATGCCTTATGAACCATTAAGTGTGGTCATCCTGTGATTGGGAAGCCACTCCATTGAAAGTTGTTGTAGATGGAAAAATCATTTTCTTTTTTATTCAGCACCCTAAAAACCTTTTAGACACAAATTTCTGAACATACTAAAACTGGAACTTTTTTATAGGATTAAAGTTCAAGAAGCCTATATACTTTCCTGCCTGTCTAGGATCAACATTTATTTGTCTCTCAACACACTTGACAGGCTGCCAACAGATTTTCTTGATTAGCTTGAAAATATTCTAGCACTTTAGCAGCTTCGGTTGGGTACTTAATACTGAATATGGTTGCTAATAATACTTTATTACCTACTACTGCATTAGAAATAGTTAGCTCTTGAAAACTTGATCTGGGCTAATAGAACAAATGATAAAGGCTTAGAATTTTAAATATATGTATTATGTTATTGTGGCCGATTAAAATAAGTTAGAGGCCTAGAGCACTGAGCTGATCCGTGATCTCACTGTCACTTCGTAGGGAGGTTCATGGAGTCGAAGAAAGTTTTATAAGAAATAAGCGAGTTAAATTTTTATGAATTTTATAATAACAAAGTTTAGTAAGTATTTAACACATTAAATTAAGAAGTACACATTTTAAATGTATAGTTATGTTATTTAAACTGACATTAGCACAATATGCATTACTTAATTAATTTTGAATTTATTTTACTTAATTTTACTTAAATAACATAATACACATGGGTCCATTTTGGCACAGATGAGCTTGATTTTGCCTGAGCGAAATATACTACTATTATACTGCTTAGTACTAAGTTTCGATTTTATAGATTTTTATATATTGCATTTCTTGATATTTCGAAGTTCCGATTTTTTTTAATTCTTCTTATTGATACATATAATCTAAATTGCGCCAAGTGAATTTGCCTATGTTTGAAAATGTCTCAATGATAATTTCAGTTCACATCACCGTGAAACCTTGAAAAAGTCACGTTAAGGGCGTAAAAATGCAGTTGGTGTCCAGAGCAGTGCTGTCAGCACGCGTGAAGGTGTCTGTATCAGCCAGCTGCATCTGCTTGGCTCAAGGAACTGCTTGCAGGACTAAATATATTCAAGGGTCTGTCAAAGCTATGCATAAATACACAATACTGATGCAGGGCATTATGGCATGTGAATCTTGCGACATCCGCGTGACAAATTATGTGTCAAAAAGACGCAAAAAAATCATGCAGTCTGTGTGAATATTCCATTCTGACAGGCGCTAAGGCGGGCCCCACCGCCCCCTTGTCCAGTTTTTTCCTGTGTTGTCCTTGGCTAAGGAAGAAATTCTATTATTCTATTATTTGAAGCGTCTGAATGCGGCTTCATTTACAGATGTCAAAATGAGCAACAGCAGCAGCAGCTGCATCCCATAATATTGAACCGACAGTTTAGGTGCGAAGGGGTGTCACAGGGCCAAGTTGAATGTGTCAGTGATTGATTGCTAACAGTTATGCCGCTTCAAATAATTATTCTTGTCTTTGTGACCGTCTTTGGGAAGCAGAAAACAGGAGAATATGTGGAGTGGGTAGGTGTGACTGCACCGCCTAAAGCCGCGGTATTGACCCCTCACCTCTGCACAGGTATTGCATGGAGGGGCCAAATCCAATTACATCTACTAGAGGAAAAAAACAACACCAGCGAAGGTCGAAGCAAGTCAGACGGCAACAAAGCCAGGATGTAAATTATCTTTGCGTCGCTTATGTCTTTCTGCCTCTCTGCTATGTTTGCCTAAATCGATGGCACTGATCGATGGGATATGGCACGTAAATTGCTAATTGAAATTACTTCATTTGTTTGTCTTGTTTGGCGCTAGTCTTGGACCCAACAATGGCTAAAGACGAACCCAGGGACTTATGGACTAAGGGAATTCAATGAAGTTGGGTGTTTCAACATCGGCTTTTTATTTTTTATGTTTGGCCCTTGCTTTAACGATCCCGGTGAATGGGAATCCGCTGAAGGATCAGGGAATCCGCTGAAGGATACGGGAATCCGCTGATGGATCAGGGAATCCACTGATGGATCAGGGAATCCACTGAAGGATCAGGGAATCCACTGATGGATCAGGGAATCCACTGAAGGATCAGGGAATCCACTGAAGGATCAGGGAATCCACTGAAGGATCAGGGAATCCACTGATGAATCAGAGAATCCACTGAAGGATCAGGGAATCCGCTGAAGGATCAGAGAATCCACTGAAGGATCAGGGAATCCACTGAAGGATCTTGGAATCCACTGATGGATCAGAGAATCCACTGAAGGATCTTGGAGTCCACTGATGGATCAGAGAATCCACTGAAGGATCAGGGAATCCACTGAAGGATCAGAGAATCCACTGAAGGATCAGGGAATCCACTGAAGGATCAGGGAATCCACTGAAGGATCAGAGAATCCACTGAAGGATCAGGGAATCCACTGAAGGATCAGGGAATCCACTGAGGGATCAGGGAATCCACTGAAGGATCAGGGAATCCACTGAAGGATCAGGGAATCCACTGAGGGATCAGGGAATCCACTGAAGGATCAGGGAATCCACTGAAGGATCAGGGAATCCACTGAAGGATCTTGGAATCCACTGATGGATCAGAGAATCCACTGAAGGATCAGGGAATCCGCTGAAGGATCAGAGAATCCACTGAAGGATCAGGGAATCCACTGAAGGATCTTGGAATCCACTGATGGATCAGAGAATCCACTGAAGGATCTTGGAATCCACTGATGGATCAGAGAATCCACTGAAGGATCAGGGAATCCACTGAAGGATCAGAGAATCCGCTGAAGGATCAGGGAATCCACTGAAGGATCTTGGAATCCACTGATGGATCAGGGAATCCGCTGATGGATCAGGGAATCCACTGAAGGATCAGGGAATCCGCTGAAGGATCAGAGAATCCACTGAAGGATCAGGGAATCCACTGAAGGATCAGGGAATCCGCTGAAGGATCAGGGAATCCGCTGAAGGATCAGGGAATCCACTGATGGATCAGAGAATCCACTGATGGATCAGGGAATTCACTGAAGGATCAGGGAATCCACTGATGGATCAGGGAATCCACTGATGGATCAGGGAATCCACTGATGGATCAGGAATCCAAATAAGAATCAGGAAGTGTACCTGCAACCCATAGTTTCGGGGTCGGTGGCAGAGCGGTTAACGCGTTTGCCTCTCGCACCAAGGTCCCTGAGTTCGATTCCGTGGCGAGGTCACATTCATTTGGGGCGCAGCCTCGGAGAGAAGGCTTGGGGGCTTGTCGTGCAATTTACGCCCTCGAGGGCCAACCTCCAAGGCACAGTGAGAATGTACACTGTCTGACCATGAGAAAGTCAGGGGAGATGTACACACCTGTGTGAGCGTGTGGCTCCGTACAGTATCTGTGTGCGTGTGTGCTCAAAGTGTCAGTAAAATGGGCAGAATTGCCTCCTTGCTGCGGGTCTGGTGTCACCAAATGATGTGCCATTGCCCGCAGCCCTCCTACAACCAACAGCTACACTGTTACTATTTACTAATCCATAGTTCAGTTATTTGATGTAGTGATCGAAATTAAATAAATTATAAGAAAACGCTAAAATGCTTTCAATTTTGTAACGAACTCAATCGTATAAATAACTGTGCTTGATTTTACATGCTACAATTTCATTATTAGCAAATCAAGTTTATGCTGCGAATTCGATACGCAATGATAGAATATATTTTCAGATGGAGAGACACGTGACTGATGGATTGATAGCATCACTGTAGGCTTCAGAGCAAGCGATTCAAAGTATTGCAGATGGCATCCGATTTTCAATAATAAGAAAAACTAGAGTAGAATATTAACAAAAATAGAGCAATTTACAAAGATACTAGACTTTATGTGCGAGCAGAAAATCGATTCTTGTGTGTAAAATGTGCCAAATAGGCACTTCATGCGGCATGAGAAATATTTTGTTATAGAGAAAT
Organism: Macrostomum hystrix; assembly: GCA_950097015.1. Classification (NCBI taxonomy): domain Eukaryota; kingdom Metazoa; phylum Platyhelminthes; family Macrostomidae; genus Macrostomum; species Macrostomum hystrix. The sequence continues at coordinate 22,361,315 of CATNEN010000001.1, forward strand.
AGGGCACTATTAGAACAATTAGAGTTAATTCTAATATTGTGATTCTTAGAGCTTTGATCTGCGAATCGATACACAAGCACAAAATTCGATGTACAAAACTAGCACACTACTGTCGCAATGCATTATTGACCTAAAATATAAATATATTGCAGGTGGCAATTTTGTCATTTTTTAGTGAAGGCCGAAACAAATCACTACAGAGTCAAGTTGCTGGCATAGTGATGATGATGGTGATGCTGAGACATGTACGCTACTGCAGCGGCTGCTGATGACGGATCTGCCGATATCATTGACGTCGGCGTTGTCTGCATCGGGTAGGTCGCAGACATTTGGCTCGGGTGGTGATGATGATGGTGCAATGACGGATGCTGCATCGCCTGGTGCTGCTGCTGCTGCACTGTCGGACCGGTGGCCCTGCCGTAGGCGCCGTGCAGGTAATAGGCGGACGCGGAGGGCAGGACGGCGCCCGGAGACGGTCCGACTGACAAAGCGGCGCCGAATTTGTGCAGGTATTCGGTGGCCATGGCTGACTGGTGCTGATCCATGAACTGCTGATGATGCTGATGCCCGAAGTCAGCGCCTACAACCAGGCCTCCCGTCAGGTTGCCGACTGCACCGCCGGACCGACGACGCTTTTTGGACTTTTGCGACAGGCGACGATTTCTGGTCTGAATTCCATCCTTCTTCATTGAGACCGGTCGATTCACCTGCAGGATTCGAGCATAGGGTGTCATGAGTTGAATAAGACCAGTTGCTTTGAAATGAACTTCAATCAATAACTAACTTGTTTTAATATCTTCAAGGCTTATTCACGGGATGTTGAAGTTTCTTCACGGGATGATGAGGTTTCTTCACGGGATGATGAGGTTTCTTCACGGGATGTTGAAGTTTCTTCACGGGATGATGAAGTTTCTTCACGGGATGATGAAGTTTCTTCACGGGATGATGACGTTTCTTCACGGGATGTTGAAGTTTCTTCACGGGATGTTGAAGTTTCTTCACGGGATGTTGAAGTTTCTTCACGGGATGTTGAAGTTTCTTCACGGGATGATGAAGTTTCTTCACGGGATGATGAAGTTTCTTCACGGGATGATGACGTTTCTTCACGGGATGTTGAAGTTTCTTCACGGGATGTTGAAGTTTCTTCACGGGATGTTGAAGTTTCTTCGTGGGATTTTGAAGTTTCTTCACGGGATGATGAAGTTTCTTCACGGGATGATGAGGTTTCTTCATGGGATCTAAGGCTGCTTCATGGATAAATAGATTTCTTCGGCGCATCTTAGCGATAACGTTTCGAGTATTTTGGGGGAAAGTCAGTTCTAACATCTTATAATTAATATAAAGAGTTAAAATCGTTTTAACTAACAATTTGCGATGGGCCCATAATTGTTGATCGGTTCATTATGAGACAATTTCTAATATGACATTAGTTTAGATAGGAGTTCTGTTCGAGTATCAATTAATTAATTTGATAAGGGCGGTGGTCAATTGGATTGTAGGCGTCGATAGAGTAGACAAAGACCTGTTGTTGCTCGCAATGGGAGGGCGCCAGAACTACAGACCCTCCCGCTGATACTGGTCTTGTTATTCTTTTAGAAAGAACTGATTGATCAATTGGATATAAATGGAGCTAATTTCTTAGAAACTCTCGGCGCGACACTTGCAATTCTGCGAGTGCAAGGACAAACAAAGACTTCAAAGTATAAACTGTTCTAGTTTTAGTTCCAGTTCAAAGTACTCACGCTGTGCAGTTTGTAGTACAGGCCGCACGCGTTGCACACCGGCTCGCCGCTACCGTTGCGACGCCAGAGAGTTGTCGAGGTTGTGAGACAGTTCGAGCAGATGATGCCAACCCGGCGAGTTGTGGACTGCAAATAAAAAGATAGAGAAACGTGACTTGTCTTGGTTACTGCAGCTAAAACTGACCTGTCACAGAAGTGCTGAAGCAAAACTATTTCTGCTTAAAATAGACCTTCAATAGCCTTTTGATTTGACAGGCGAGACGCAAGTGGTGCTCTGGAGCAGTTGAGGTAAATGAGCGCATTGTTCGCATTCTGGGTGGCAAGCTTCACTTCCCCATTATTGACTTGACAAGGGATGCAGCGGGAACACAGGAGCAGAAATGATTAGTCGCGTTGACAACCAGACTGGCAAATGCCGGTTTGAGCAGATCGCCAAGTTCCCCCAACCGCCCAAATCCCGAATCCCCATAATTAACCGACTCACTGGTGCAAATCCGCGGGTTTTCGAGTCGTTTTTAAAAAAGAAAAAAACCTAGCACCAGTCTGGCCCCGTTAAGAATGGAGCCAAAAACACAAACGTCAAGCCAAATTGCCCAGGAATAGTCGGGCTTCTTTTTTTGCCACACCCTCCATTGATCCCAGTTGGATTGCGCAACACTGCCGCTCTGCCATACCACAACCGCGTCCTGTCTGGCTAAGCCAATAGGCGATCTACTTCGTTAAATTTATAAATTAAAAAGAATAATAACCAGATCGACAACACTAGGATTGGAACACTGATTTCTTAGAATGCAATAGGGAGGGGATTTTTCATGCACGGTAGAATGGGGAATTGTAGTCTGCAACACAGCAAGCGAGTTTGCTGAATGTGTGGAGGACCACCCGTTGGGCGGGAGGATTCTGCGAAGATGAAGGTCGACGGGGTGGCGTGAGATTCTGAGGGTTGATAAAAATTTTGGCTAATACAGCTCCCCCTCTCTGCCCATCAGAAGCTCCAGAATAACAATTCCAACGGCCATCGATGTGTTGATGCAGATAAAAGTAGAATCAGTTTTGATTGGCCAGCGGCAACTCGTGGTCTATGAGTGTGTCTTATAGATTGCTCGTCTTGCTTTTCAATTGTTGCACAAGTGGTTTGTTTCTAATAAAATTTCAGCTGCACACTCTAGACGGATGGTGGAGAGAAAATTGAAGACAGACTTTGCGGCTGATAGAATTTCAAAATATTCTATTGCAAAATTACTTATTGAATTGATTTTAAAAGCCAAAGCCAGATCTACTGAATAAACAAATATTATCCCCCAGATCGAGATCTTGAAGTCTTTCCTTAGTTTATGGAATTCACTCGACTTTTATATTTTACGAATTGCTAGACTGGATTCATTGGGATCTCTAGTTTTGAGGCATTGGGATCTCTAGTTTTGAGGCATTGGGATCTCTAGTTTTGAGGCACTGGGATCTCTAGTTTTGAGGCATTGGGATCTCTAGTTTTGAGGCATTGGGATCTCTAGTTTTGAGGCGTTGGGATCTCTAGTTTTGAGGCATTGGGACCTCTAGTTTTGAGGCACTGGGATCTCTAGTTTTGAGGCATTGGGATCTCTAGTTTTGAGGCATTGGGATCTCTAGTTTTGAGGCGTTGGGATCTCTAGTTTTGAGGCATTGGGATCTCTAGTTTTGAGGCATTGGGATCTCTAGTTTTGAGGCGTTGGGATCTCTAGTTTTGAGGCATTGGGATCTCTAGTTTTGAGGCATTGGGATCTCTAGTTTTGAGGCATTGGGATCTCTAGTTTTGAGGCGTTGGGATCTCTAGTTTTGAGGCATTGGGATCTCTAGTTTTGAGGCATTGGGATCTCTAGTTTTGAGGCATTGGGATCTCTAGTTTTGAGGCATTGGGACCTCTAGTTTTGAGGTACTGGGACCTCTAGTTTTGACGTACTGGGATCCCGCACTCACCAGCCGTCTCTTGGGCTTCACCAGCGGCCTTGCACTGCCGTTCATCTTCTGGTAGAGGCCGCAGGCGTTGCACAGGTAGTGCCCGGCGCCGTCGCGACGCCAAAGCGGCGTGCTGGTGGCGCCGCAGTTCACGCATTCGCGACCTTCGGCTGAGGACACCCCGCCGCTGCCGCCGCCTCCGCCACCCTTCTTTCCACTCCCAGCTTGTCGTTGTAGAGGCGTCTGCAGCAGCTGCTGCTGCTGGCCAAAGTGCTGATGATCGCCCGGATGTACCAGGTGATGATGCATCGGCGTCTGTTGAGATGCCGCTGCGGCGGCTGCTGCGGCGGCTGCGGCAGCTGCGGCATTCCAGGCCAACGGTAGTGACTCGTGGGCTGCAGCCTCTGCAATATCCTCATGATCGTCTGGATCGTCAGGTGCCCCGCTGGTGACATCTCCGGCATCGTCGGTGCTGCTTCTGGGCCTTCCGACATCGGCTCCGGACAGCTCATTGCTGACACTCTGGCTGTGGTTGTTGTTGCCTTCGCTGACATTGAGGACTTCGGCTTCGGGTAGTGAAAGTAGCGGCTGCTCCTGCTGCTGCTGCTGCTGCAAATGCTGGGCGTGTTGCAGAGTCTGCAGACCTTCGGGCGGCTCACCCTTGACGGAAATGGCGGTGCCAACGCCGTTCAGGAACGAGTGATAAGCGGCCTGCTGAAGATAGGTGCTGCTGCTTCCGCAGCCGCCGACGAAGCCACTGGACACTGGGATATCAGAGAACTGATTCTGCTGTTGCTGCTGTTGCAGTTGATGCTGCTGCAGCTGCTGCTGCTGATGCTGCTGATGTTGCTGCTGAAGGTGCTGTGCGTGTTGATGCTGATACCACTGAGCTGTCGAGTGCGCTGACGGGCCAGCAGTCGGTGACGCCGCCTGAGCCGAGGTGCCGGTCATCCAGCCGAAGCGCTGCTGCCGGTAATGATCTGCGGAGTAGGCGATAAGCGTTGTTGGCGGTCGGTGAGCCATGAACATTGGCAAAGGACCGAATGAGCCGAAATTTGCCGCGGTCAGCATTGGAAGCTACCGAAATATGTTCTTGAGGCTCAAATTGGACCACTGAAGAACAGTTTCACCCCCTCTGCTCGTGTCCCTAGAAGAACCGAGAAGATATTTATATACCGAAGCCAAATTAAATTTTGCCTGCGTTCCTCTTCTTTGTCTTCCTGTTTTGTCCTTTTTAGTGCCCGGATCCAAAAGAATGCGTACCTGCGCCCCCATGCTTTTGCTCGAAAACGATCACAGCAAGACAGACAAAGACGCTGCAAAATTGGCCCACTCCCAGTGTTGCTTTTTTGATCGGTTCTCAGGAAACCGGCCCTTCTAACTATTTCGGAGTGGTGGCGCCGCCCGCCTCTTGTCAATGGCGCCAGGGCGGGTCCCCTGCCAGTCTTTTCGAGCGTATAGGGAGGTGGCTGCAGGAACTGACAGCTTTCAACTGAACCGACCCAGTTCATATTTTTCCACGCTAATTTCTTCTAGGCTTGAAGTTTTCAATTGCATTTACGACTGTTAACCCTGTATTTGCCGCCACTTCAGGGATTTGAATCCTCAACTCTCCGGGATCCTAAAGCTTGTTTTCCCACAATAACTGTTTTAGTTCCGCGTTATAGGGACATTTTTTAGGCGCAATGAATTTCTAATAATTTTTATTGGGCCATCTACCAGTTATGATCTAGGGGAAAATCTATAGGAGAATATCTATTGGCATATCTAGAGGTGAAGATCTATTGGGATATGTATGGGTGAAGATCTATTGGGATATCTATGGGTGAAGATCTATTGGGATATCTATAGGTGAAAATCTATTGGGATATCTATAGGTGAAAATCTATTGGGATATCTATAGGTTAAAATCTATTGGGATATCTATAGGTGAAGATCTATTGGGATATCTATAGGTGAAGATCTATTGGGATATCTATAGGTGAAGATCTATTGGGATATCTATAAGTGAAGATCTATTGGGATATCTATAGGAGAATATCTATTGGGATATCGATAGGAGAATATCTATTGGGATATCGATAGGAGAATATCTATTGGGATATCTATAGGTGAAGATATCCAAATCCTGCATCTTGGACTGTTGAATTATTTAAACAAAGGACGAATATTAAAGCATGTGTTATTTATAAACCTCTTAATAACTCCAACCCCATGCACTGTAAGCCTTGGCAACAAGACTAAAAAACCGACAAGTTTTGGAGAACATTGTTGCTCCTTTTTATGTAGCTTTCCTGACCAAGTTTCCTAGAAGATTAGGCCCTACTCTGCTGGTATTCTGATGTCGGAGACTGGACTAACCACTTCGTATTTTTTGGTTTGTTCAAAATTGAAAACATGTTTTCTAGAACCGGAATTGCATGTGTTTTTTCTGCTCATGAGATTGCTAATCAGTGGTAGGCAGGTAGTTATTAATAATTCATAATTAGCACCGGGTTGCCGTCCAGATTGGCTGTTGATGCTTTTTTATCTGTTCTTTGTGTTGCAGCAAAAACTAAAAGGCCAGCTTTTTTTGCTGAAGTAAAAAGTAGATGAAACAAGAAATAAAATTCTATGAAAGAGAGACAAAGAAGCGGTGAGTTTTCGAAGATGAAAGTTTGCGACAGATGAGTTCGCTTTCAACTTTCTCGGATTAAGAATTCTGCAATCCCTGAGTCAGATTAACTGCAAGATAAGCCGCTGCTCACTTGGAACCGCGGAATTTCATCATAAAATGTTGCTTTAAGAGGAGTGACTTTTATGATTGGTTTAGTTTGAATAGGATCCTGTACGGTGTTAGAGACAAAACTAGAGACTCTCATATCAGAATAGTTTTAAGTCTCATGCATCGAATGTTTAAAATAACTGCATTGAAAAATTATAGCCCTTTGTAGAAAATTGAACTATTATATAACTATTATAAATACGCAATTGGAAAAAATCGATTTTAGTCAGTCCTAATGAACTTGGGTCGTCATTAGGCCGAGCCGTATATAGAGATGCTTATCTTCGTGTCCACTATAAATGGACTCAAAATCTCACTGTCGGTGAATTCATAGAAACTGACCAAACACGGCGCTTGATATCAGAGGAGACAGGTGGTCCTCAAACTGCTCAAACTGCTATTAGTCCCGCCTCAAACTCGCAAGCCTATGCCAGTCAGGAGCATGAAATTTCTGATTTCCGAGCTCATACTTTAATCTATGAATCCGATCTCTGTAAAACCATTGCGACCGCCACTGCTCACATCACACAGACTGTTTTCTATGGGGGTCAGGCGAGCGACCTGTTTCACATGGACCATGCCGAAGTTAACAGCTCGGGAAATAACAGTAGACCAAATACACTCCTAGGGGGAAGGGAGGCAGAGAGTGAGACAGAGAGTGAGACAGAGAGTGAGACAGAGAGTGAGACAGAGAGTGAGACAGAGAGTGAGACAGAGAGTGAGACAGAGAGTGAGACAGGGAGTGAGACAGAGAGTGAGATGGAGAGTGAGACAGAGAGTAAGACAGAGAGTGAGATGGAGAGTGAGACAGAGAGTAAGACAGAGAGTGAGACAGAGAGTGAGACAGAGAGTGAGATGGAGAGTGAGACAGAGAGTAAGACAGAGAGTGAGATGGAGAGTGAGACAGAGAGTAAGACAGAGAGTGAGACAGAGAGTGAGACAGAGAGTGAGACAGAGAGTGAGACAGAGAGTGAGACAGAGAGTGAGACAGAGAGTGAGACAGAGAGTGAGACAGAGAGTGAGACAGAGAGTGAGACAGAGAGTGAGACAGAGAGTGAGATGGAGAGTGAGACAGAAAGTGAGAAAGAGAGTGAGACAGAGAGTGAGACAGAGAGTGAGACAGAGAGTGAGACAGAGAGTGAGACAGAGAGTGAGACAGAGAGTGAGACAGAGAGTGAGACAGAGAGTGAGACAGAGAGTGTAATAATATAGTATAGAATTTTCGCATTCAAACTATGCACTGTGCACTAAACGCAATTGATAGAACATTGCACCATTCGTGTTTGTTAGATAGTTTGATTTTATCTTGACATCTTGACGGGTGCAATCAATGCAGAGGGTTAAGCAGTTATACAAGCTATAGGCTCGTATTGTTGGATAAAGATAGGTGCTAAAGAAACTGCATAAAAATAGCAACATAGGTAATCAGTTTGTAGCTGAAATTCATCAGCGAAGTTCAGTTTTTAAAGCATAGCATAAATACCCGATACTAATAAAGCTAAAAGTGAATTTTGCAATCTTCTGCTAATAGCATGCAGCCACTGAAAGACTGCAAAAGTAAACATTTCAAGTCAAATTTGTGTCTGCAGAAGAGAAGCGGATGATGATGGCACCCTGAAGCTGGAGGTGATGTGCCCATTGTGAAATTAGCTGCCTCTGACTGTAACACACCTGCATGCTTACTGGATATGCACTTTGTAAAGCTAATATAGGCCTCAAGGGGACATTGTATGGTAGGCATATAGTTATGCAGCTTCAGGACTTGGTTTGTATAATAATCCCATGAGATTATCGAGGAAAAGAATCAGTCGATAATGCCGTGTTAAATTGGCACCCCAACCAAAATGATGCAATATCAGAGGCCCTATAAACTAAGCCATTTGTTTGTTAAGAACTGGTCTTTGGCACAGAGCAGAAAGCAAGAAAAAATGGTCCACTGCAGTTTGTTTCGATTTCTATATAATCAGCGCTGGAAAATCTCACGCGAGTTTGGTTAGTTGAAGTTTGTCCAACATTCTGTGAACACATCTTCAGTATTTTTCTGCTGTGTATGTTATCTACATAGGCTTTGGTGTTGTATATGGTATGCTATTGCTAGCGTTGGCAGCAATAAACACTGAAAACTGACTGTTAGGGGGTTGGGGTCAATGCAGCTAGCTACTCCATTGCAGGCAGGTAATGTTAACAAGGCTACCAAAATGTTTGCTGAATCTTTCCTTCTGTCCGATGTGTCCATTGCATAAACGGGACATCAACCTGTATTGGCGGCATGCTACGGAAATGCCATGCAGTTTTGCATAATAATAAATATATATTGTCAACTTAGCCGCTATCTCATTCCTTCATCTCTGTATTAGGAGGGCTGTATATTTGGCACAGAGTGAAAGACTGCTCTGTAGGTTGGAGAATTGTGACAGGGATACTGATTTTGTGAAAGGGAGAGAGTGAGGTAGAGTGTAGTAGAGAGTGAGTTAGAGTGTAGTAGAGAGTGAGTTAGAATGTAGAGAGTGAGGTAGAGTGTAGTAGAGAGTGAGGTAGAGTGTAGTAGAGAGTGAGGTAGAGTGTAGTAGAGAGTGAGGTAGAGTGTAGTAGAGAGTGAGTTAGAATGTAGAGAGTGAGGTAGAGTGTAATAGAGAGTGAGGTAGAGTGTAGTAGAGAGTGAGTTAGAATGTAGTAGAGAGTGAGGTAGAGTGTAGTAGAGAGTGAGTTAGAATGTAGAGAGTGAGGTAGAGTGTAATAGAGAGTGAGGTAGAGTGTAGTAGAGAGTGAGTTAGAATGTAGTAGAGAGTGAGGTAGAGTGTAGTAGAGAGTGAGTTAGAATGTAGAGAGTGAGGTAGAGTGTAATAGAGAGTGAGGTAGAGTGTAGTAGAGAGTGAGGTAGAGTGTAGTAGAGAGTGAGGTAGAGTGTAGTAGATAGTAAGGTAGAGTGTAGTAGAGAGTGAGGTAGAGTGTAGTAGAGAGTGACGTAGAGTGTAGTAGAGAGTGAGGTAGAGTGTAGTAGAGAGTGAGTTAGAATGTAGTAGAGAGTGAGGTAGAGTGTAGTAGATAGTGAGGTAGAGTGTAGTAGATAGTGAGGTAGAGTGTAGTAGAGAGTGAGGTAGAGTGTAGTAGAGAGTGAGGTAGAGTGTAGTAGAGAGTGAGGTAGAGTGTAGTAGATAGTGAGGTAGAGTGTAGTAGAGAGTGAGGTAGAGTGTAGTAGAGAGTGAGGTAGAGTGTAGTAGAGAGTGAGGTAGAGTGTAGTAGAGAGTGAGGTAGAATGTAGAAGAGAGCGAGCTAGATGGCAAGGTAGAGAGTGAGTCGGACAGGGGGTGAGTGAAGGAAAGTTTAAGATATAGTAAGACGTAAGAGAATGGGTTTAAAAATGGCAAAAACGAACTTTGTCAGAATCCAGAGACCAAATTGTTAGCCCCTTAAACACTCCCAATATATGATCTATAAGTTATAAAACAATAAAAGCAACAATAGAAAACTTACTGTATTGATAGGCGGTAGGAATCTGTTGATAACAGTTGTCCTGATGCAGCATGTGATGCTGCTGCTGTAGCTGCTGCTGCTGCTGCTGAAGCTGCTGATGCTGCATCGGTGGCGAGTCACTGCCGTCGTACATCAGCTGATGGCCAGGCGATGACGCGTGAGCTGCCGCCGCTGCTGCTGCCGCCGCCGCCGCTGCCGCTGCAGCGTGGAGTGCCTGATCGGGTCTGTTCCACCGAATATCCGTCGTCATGTTAGCCTCTGCGAGGATCATTAGAAATTAAAGCAGGTCTATAGACTGATAACATTCTACAATGCTAGCAACACTAGTCAGGTAGTTAAAGTAATCCCAGACTTACATGCGGTGTAGTTTGCGGTGGCAATTGTTTTCTTTATTGCTTTCGATTGAAATCTTCCGACAAGTCCCTTCAACTGCAGCTCTGGACTTGGAATCAGATAATCACCAGCTCGGAGATCAACTAGTCCTGATTAGGTTTCGGAGCTGTTGAAAGGTGTCGCGGAGGAGAAGACAGTCACTGACGCGGCGTAGGCAGAGGATCGGGCGAGAGATTCCGAATCTCTGATGATCATCTCATCAGATATAAGCTTGAAAGGAGGGGAAGGCGGACCAGACGGGGGGAGATTGGGTTCTGGGGGTTGGGGGTGGAAACCGCGGGCCACAGACACCGGCCGCCGGCCGACTCCCATTGGCTGCCGCGGCGGCAACCCCACTCGCGGTGTCCGTCATAGCCGCCATATTTCAAATGCACAGTTTGGAGCCTCGAAAATTTAACACAGTGAAGGGTGGTGGGTTCGAAGCCCACTGCCCCACGTTTCTATTGGCGTCTATTTCAGTCTGCCAGTTTAGCCCACTGCTCATTTTTGGCTCATTTTTATTCAAAATGGAGAACTTCCACTTTTAAGATTTTCAAATATTATTCATTGGACCTCAATCCGCCACTTCAAAATTTTATACTGCCCCTTCTACCTCTTTTTCTGCCCCTTGTCAACAGTCGCTTTCGCATCATCCGCCCCCTCTTTCGCTTCATCCGACCCCTCTTTCGCATCATACGCCCCCCTCTTTCGCATCATCCGCCCCCTCTTTCGCATCATCCGCCCCCCTCTTTCGCATCATCCGCCCCCTCTTTCGCATCATCCGCGCCCTCTTTCGCATCCTCCGCCGCCTCTTTCGCATCATCCGCCCCCTCTTTCGCATCATCCGCCCCCCTCTTTCGCATCATCCGCGCTCTCTTTCGCATCATCCGCCCTCTCTTTCGCATCATCCGCCCCCTCTTTCGGATCATCCGCCCCCTCTTTCGGATGATCCGCCCCTGAAATTCCGTCTCCCTCTTGAGTTCACCCGCATTTCATTAATGTCAGTCATGCTTTTGAGTTTTAAATAAAAAACTGAGTTTTCATTTGCCACATTGTTGCAATGCTTAAAATTAACAATTAGCCTATTGTTTAAAAATCAGTCTTAGACACACCGGTGCACACAAATGGTGGAGTAAAATTTCTGAATACATTCTTAGCCAGATAATATGTGGCCCATATAAAGGCCTATAGAAGGAGATAGCTCATTTAAGATTCAACTTGTAATAGGATGTTACACGGAGTCTGGGCTCCCGCTTTCTATTGTTGTCAACGCAAATTTCATGTGCTGTTCAAAATAAAACACCGTCTTTCTTTGTACGCGGCTATATAGCACAGCCTTATATAGTTGCCATGGTCACTTATTGTCTATGGGCCGAGAAGTGTCAGGTTAAAGGAGTGTCTGCCGCACATTCAGAAGAAGGATCAGGTGCATTCACGGCCATCTTTCATTTCAAAAGATGGTATCAAATATTCTTTTAACATTCGATTTGAAACCCCGAGTAGATGCGTTCAAAATCAGAACTAACTGAATACGAGTAAGTAAAGAGAAAATCACTTTAATTTGAACAAATCCCCATTGTCAGGGGTCGGCAAACTTATTAGCTAGCGGGCCAAAGAGAGAATCTAAAAGAGGATAGCGCGCCGCATTGACTGCAGAAATATGAGTTAGAGGAGAGATGAAACACGGGAGAGATGAGACACGGGAGAGATGAGACACGGGAGAGATGAGACACGGGAGAGATGAGACACGGGAGAGATGAGACACGGGAGAGATGAGACACAGGAGAGATGAGACACGGGAGAGATGAGACACGGGAGAGATGAGACACGGGAGAGATGAGACACGGGAGAGATGAGACACGGGAGAGATGAGACACGGGAGAGATGAGACACGGGAGAGATGAGACACGGGAGAGATGAGACACGGGAGAGATGAGACACAATGCCCATGCCCAATGACGTTAAACCATGATCTCGAAGTCAAATGGTTAAAGGAGTCAATTTTTTTAAGCAAACACATAAAACACGAGGATATATTTATGCATAACACTGACACCAGATCCGTGCAATGGCTAAATTTATATTTGCTTGCGAGTCGGACTCGAGTGTCCAAAAATATAAATCATGCTTTCAAGTAAACAATACGAGACAAACCAAATAATAATAAAATAAATGCAAAATAGTTAATACGTGACTTTTGAACACAGTCTAGAGCAGGGTTTGGCCCATAGACATTATGGGCCTAGACAGCGGTCTATGGGATTCAGCTCCCCGTTGGGAGCCTGGAAGGCCCCCCTAAGGGCGGACTTGGCCCAACACAGCCTAAACAGGAGGATGGGGAGTTGGATGGGATAGCGATCTCTGCGCGGACTCCCAACTGGGCGCGCCTAGGAGAATTTCGACAGTTTCATGTAAACACAAAATCTTTAACTTCAGCATATTTGCCGTGCCAGGAAGCCGACTGCCCCCCATTCAACCCGCTGAAGACATTCAATGATTTGGAACTAGCGACATTCTTTTCTAAATAGAAATATTTCAGAAATTTTGAAACACTCTTCAAATCGTGCGCCTTCTCCTAAGTTGGCCTCTATTAAATTACTAAGAGCTGCTCTCTGCCTACTTTCAATCTTCATTGGTGGCATTCTGAAGTCTACTCCATCCACATGTGACTTGAAATGGGAGATTTCTGACTGCTACCACACTCTGTATTACTCCCCTCTCTACCTCCCTCTCCCCTTTCTCTCCCTCTCTCCCTGTCTCTAATTAGTTCCAAAAATGTACTACCTGGACCAATATGATATATAGGCATGGCTGCCGCATTGATGCGTGAATTATCTTAATCCTCCTAATCATTATCTAAGCTCTGAATTCGTCGATTGAAATTTTTATAGGAAGCTAATTTTCTCAGGAGTTAGTGACCACAAGAATAAGTTTGGCATTTTCAAAATTGCACAAAAACGAGCATTAGAATGTCAGAAAGTTATCTCCAACTGTGCTATTCACAGAATTGCAGATAATCAAGATTAGATAGCGGACTCGGCCTCCTAATCTTCTGCATGCTCCGAGCTCTGTCCTACAAAAGGTCAAAGCAGATAAAAAATGATTAGTTTAAATATCTGCGGGAGGCATTTGACAACCACGCAACAGGGGGTGTATGCGGAGGGGGGTGCTGTGGCGGTTGGCTTGACATCCCATTGTCACCTGTTCACAGCACATTGGTAATGGGATCTTTGTTGTGCAAATTTAAAAAAGGCACACTAAAGCTAAACAAAAGACCTCTACAGGCTTAACACTTTACCTTGTCTATGTATATTGGCGTGTATGTCTATTGTGCAACAGGCCAAGAATTGCATGACCACTTCATTCTGGTTTTGTGTTCCACTCGAACCGCAAACTCCGCTGTTGCGCTTGCTTTGATAAATAATTATTGTTGTCTGTCTCTGGCTGCCGTCTCTCTCTCTGTCTGTCTTTGGCTGCCGTCTCTCTCTCTGTCTGTCTGTCTCTGGCTGCCGTCTCTCTCTCTGTCTGTCTCTGGCTGCCGTCTCTCTCTCTGTCTGTCTTTGGCTGCCGTCTCTCTCTCTGTCTGTCTGTCTCTGGCTGCCGTCTCTCTCTCTCTGTCTGTCTCTGGCTGCCGTCTCTCTCTCTCTGTCTGTCTCTGGCTGCCGTCTCTCTCTGTCTGTCTGTCTCTGGCTGCCGTCTCTCTCTGTCTGTCTGTCTCTGGCTGCCGTCTCTCTCTGTCTGTCTGTCTCTGGCTGCCGTCTCTCTCTCTCTGTCTGTCTCTGGCTGCCGTCTCTCTCTGTCTGTCTGTCTCTGGCTGCCGTCTCTCTCTCTCTGTCTGTCTCTGGCTGCCGTCTCTCTCTCTGTCTGTCTGTCTCTGGCTGCCGTCTCTCTCTGTCTGTCTGTCTCTGGCTGCCGTCTCTCTCTGTCTGTCTGTCTCTGGCTGCCGTCTCTCTCTCTCTGTCTGTCTCTGGCTGCCGTCTCTCTCTCTCTGTCTGTCTCTGGCTGCCGTCTCTCTCTCTCTGTCTGTCTCTGGCTGCCGTCTCTCTCTGTCTGTCTGTCTCTGGCTGCCGTCTCTCTCTGTCTGTCTGTCTCTGGCTGCCGTCTCTCTCTGTCTGTCTGTCTCTGGCTGCCGTCTCTCTCTGTCTGTCTGTCTCTGGCTGCCGTCTCTCTCTCTCTGTCTGTCTCTGGCTGCCGTCTCTCTCTCTGTCTGTCTGTCTCTGGCTGCCGTCTCTCTCTGTCTGTCTGTCTCTGGCTGCCGTCTCTCTCTGTCTGTCTGTCTCTGGCTGCCGTCTCTCTCTCTCTGTCTGTCTCTGGCTGCCGTCTCTCTCTCTCTGTCTGTCTCTGGCTGCCGTCTCTCTCTCTCTGTCTGTCTCTGGCTGCCGTCTCTCTCTGTCTGTCTGTCTCTGGCTGCCGTCTCTCTCTGTCTGTCTGTCTCTGGCTGCCGTCTCTCTCTGTCTGTCTGTCTCTGGCTGCCGTCTCTCTCTCTCTGTCTGTCTCTGGCTGCCGTCTCTCTCTGTCTGTCTGTCTCTGGCTGCCGTCTCTCTCTGTCTGTCTGTCTCTGGCTGCCGTCTCTCTCTGTCTGTCTGTCTCTGGCTGCCGTCTCTCTCTCTCTGTCTGTCTCTGGCTGCCGTCTCTCTCTGTCTGTCTGTCTCTGGCTGCCATCTCTCTCTGTCTGTCTGTCTCTGGCTGCCGTCTCTCTCTGTCTGTCTGTCTCTGGCTGCCGTCTCTCTCTGTCTGTCTGTCTCTGGCTGCCGTCTCTCTCTGTCTGTCTGTCTCTGGCTGCCGTCTCTCTCTGTCTGTCTGTCTCTGGCTGCCGTCTCTCTCTCTCTGTCTGTCTCTTAACAAAAGAATTCAACTTTCTTCAAAAAACGTTTTTTTTCATCAGGTATTCGAGAGACAGGTTTTCAAGCGTTGGGACTAAAAACAGGTAGTGTTGGGAATGGAGTTCCTACAAAGACTATATTGCAAAGTCTTTGTTCTCAGCTTTCCCCATGCTTTATGGCGCATGTTTTCCATCCGAATTGGACGCCGAATCCTTGTTAATTTCAATTTCTCTTTCAGGAACAGGGAGCTTGTAATAATCATTAAAGACTTGAAGACTAGCTATTTGCTGCATTTAATAGACACGATTATTAATGTTTTATGATAATTGTTGCAACTTTTATTGCTAGTGCTGGTGGTGGTCGAGCATTTTTTTACCTTAACCTGATTGAATTTTGAATTTTGATTATGGTACAAGGACAGGGCAGGCATAACATAACTGTTGTCCTTGTTAAAATTCAGTTTTAAATTTTTCTATATAGCCTAGGGGAAGGGAGTGTAACAGTATTTTTTTGTTTTGTCGGTCTGATCAAAATCACCGCTAACCACACAGTAGGAAAGGTTTTTCTCTAAAAACATCTTTGGCACCAAAACGTGTTTAGGATTTTTCGCACATTTCTATCAGTTTTTAATATTCAGCTCTGTGTGGGCGGAGCTGTTGTCGCCCTCAGGGCAGTGTGTGGTGCCAATGTATTTTTCACAACCGTGAATTCGGCACCCGGCGCAATGTTTGTTGCACATATGATTTCACAAATCTTTATAGAGTTGGATCAGAAGTGTCAAATCAGAAAGTGTTAAGGTGACAGCATGACCTGCAGGAGTTCGAGTGGGTGGAGTCAAATCTTCGTATATTAGAGCTGATAATTTTGAGGCTGAGGATGAAGAGGCAGAAATAGAACTTGCCCTGAAGCATCCGGCGCATCACCTTCACTACAAAACCTCATAACGGTGCGCTCAACATTTTCGTCTGAGTTCTCTTTACAGTTAATTTGTCTTGCTAAAAATGACAGGCTTGTCTAAATATTTCGACAGATAAATTTCCCTGAATTCCCTGAAGGACAGGAGTGATGCTCCCTGAGGGACAGGAGTGATGGTCCCTGAAGGACAGGAGTGATGGTCCCTGAAGGACAGGAGTGATGGTCCCTGATGGACAGGAGTGATGGTCCCTGAAGGACAGGAGTGATGTTCCCTGATGGACAGGAGTGATGGTCCCTGAAGGACAGGAGTGATGGTCCCTGAAGGACAGGAGTGATGGTCCCTGAAGGACAGGAGTGATGGTCCCTGAAGGACAGGAGTGATGGTCCCTTAAGGTCAGAAGTACTTGTACCTGTAGGACAGGAGTGATAGTCCCTGAAGGTCAGAAGTGATTGTCCCTGAAGGTCAGAAGCGCCGGTTCCTGAAGGTCAGAAGTGCTGGTCCATGAAGGCCAAATGTTTCGGCCGAACGCAGAACAAAAATAAACTGTTAGAGACCTTCCAAGATTGCCGGAACCAGACTCATTCTCACAGACTGCTCATAAATCGAGCTAAAGACTCTCCTCCTCCTGTTTCCTGCGAACATCCTTAGCACGCACAGCTTTTTATTCTCCAATTTCCCAACCCACTTCTCGATCCCCTTAACAACGCCTGCTCAAATTGAAGAGAATTTCAGAGGCCCCTGATACCATCATCATCGACATCAGGCGGGTGCAAGGGGTGGCACCCGGCTGTGTGTTCCAGGAAACCAACAAGAGAGACAAGGACTAGCCGCACGGCTCATTTTATAAATTTATCCCTTTTCAAATAGGCCGCGGCTCGCCTGATTTTCGGTGGCGATAAGGCGCCAAGGGCTATGGTGGAAATGAGGAGGGGAGTGCAGCATGTGTTGGCGCTTTGTGGGGCCATTTCGGTCGAGATAGGGATCTGGGAGAATTCTCAGTGTCTAACAAGACCCGGCGACATTTCCAAGGCTCACAAAAGGGAAGACAAAAACTCGAACTCAAGCAGCTAGATTCGTGTGTGAAGTTGGAAAACTCGACGAAAATTCTATTCTAAACATTTTCAGTCTCACTTTAAATATCGGGAGAGATTGAAGGGGAAGCAAAAGGAGAATGGCGGGAAGGAAGGGGAGAATGGCGGGAAGGAAGGGGAGAATGGCGGGAAGGAAGGGGAGAATGGCGGGAAGGAAGGAGAGAATGGCGCGAGGGAAGGGGAGAATGGCGCGAGGGAAGGGGAGAATGGCGCGAGGGAAGGGGAGAATGGCGGGAAGGAAGGGGAGAATGGCCCGAGGGAAGGGGAGAATGGCGCGAGGGAAGGGGAGAATGGCGGGAAGGAAGGGGAGAATGGCGGGAAGGAAGGAGAGAATGGCGCGAGGGAAGGGGAGAATGGCGCGAGGGAAGGGGAGAATGGCGCGAGGGAAGGGGAGAATGGCGGGAAGGAAGGGGAGAATGGCCCGAGGGAAGGGGAGAATGGCGCGAGAGAAGGGGAAAATGGCGCGAGGTAAGGTGAGAATGGTGGGAAGGAAGGGGAGAATGGCGGGAAGGAAGGGGAGAATGGCGGGAAGGAAGGGGAGAATGGCGGGAAGGAAGGGGAGAATGGCTGGAAGGATGGGGAGAATGGTGGGAAGGAAGGGGAGAATGGCGGGAAGGAAGGGGAGAATGGCGGGAAGGAAGGGGAGAATGGCGGGAAGGAAGGGGAGAATGGCGGGAAGGAAGGGGAGAATGGCGGGAAGGAAGGGGAGAATGGCGGGAAGGAAGGGGAGAATGGTGGGATGGAAGGGGAGAAAGAGAAAAACTTACGCAGGTGGAAGGGCAGGGAGAGTGCCTCATTGCTGATAAGGAGAGCATGTTGGTTTTTGCATTATTTAACAGGCCACGTTGAGACAATCGGTGAAAAACCTGCCGAAAATAACTACCCACAACAAGAGATTATGGGAATAATCTCCCGAATTTGATTAATTACATTTTTTCGACCATCGTCAAGTCCAAATATTGTTACCTATAGTTGAGATCCGGGTATTAGCATTGTGTGGTGGAGGATCGCAAAAATTTTGATGGCATTTAAAACAGGCACAAAGACGCGGCGGCGAATGAGGGATAATATTGTTGGTTGTTGATGAGGGGCTGTGTTGTGTGCTGTGTGCTGATCGCCCAGCCTGATTAGCACAGGGAATGGGGTCCACAGTCAGTCAGTAGCCGCGTCTATCTCGTGGTTTGACATTTGATATTTAGTCTGTGCTCATTGCTCAAATAGCAAAGCACAATACTTCGAGTCGGGCCCGACCAAGACTTTACAAGAATTTGAGCGTGTTTCGTGTTTATCCCAATAGTTCAATTGCCGCTTCCGCACAATTGCTCACTGCAAATGTTTAAGAGTGGAGAGACAGAATTGCTAGACTTTTAACCAACATCCACTTTACAAGAGGTCCAAGCCGTTCATCGATCAATGCTAGGCTTGAAAAAAGGCCTTGAAGGTGATTTGAGAACAAAAAAATGTGGACTGAAAATTTGAGCACAGGTATGCCCTGTTCATTCTGGGTGTAGCCTCGCCCGCAACCCTTTGATTCTTATCAGCACATTGTCCTCCTTTTGTCTAGAGAGATCGTCTTTGTTGAGCCTTTGAGACGCCTAATTAGTGACGCAAGCTTTTGCGCTAGCAAAATTTTAGCTGCCGTTGCCTCACCTGTCACTGCCTCATGTCAGTCAGGTCAGAACTGCACCCGGAATCCCCTATGGCATAACGAATTGGGAAAACGGATAATAGTCCGTCATTATCCTAGATGGGTGAACTGAGAGTGACAATCTTTGACTTAGGGTGAACGGAGAGTGAGAGAGCAAGAGTGACAGTCGCACAGAGAGAGAGAGTGACAGTCGCACAGAGAGAGAGTGACAGTCGCACACAGAGAGAGTGACAGTCGCACAGAGAGAGAGAGTGACAGTCGCACACAGACAGAGTGACAGTCGCACACAGAGAGAGTGACAGTCGCACAGAGAGAGAGAGTGACAGTCGCACACAGACAGAGTGACAGTCGCACACAGAGAGAGTGACAGTCGCACACAGAGAGAGTGACAGTCACAGAGAGAGTGACAGTCACAGAGAGAGTGACAGTCGCACAGAGAGAGAGAGTGACAGTCGCACACAGACAGAGTGACAGTCGCACAGAGAGAGAGAGTGACAGTCACACACAGAGAGAGAGTGACAGTCACAGAGAGAGAGTGACAGTCACAGAGAGAGTGACAGTCACAGAGAGAGTGGCAGTCACAGAGAGAGTGACAGTCACAGAGAGAGTGACAGTCACAGAGAGAGTGACAGTCACAGAGAGAGTGACAGTCGCACAGAGAGAGAGAGTGACAGTCGCACACAGACAGAGTGACAGTCGCACAGAGAGAGAGAGAGTGACAGTCACAGAGAGAGTGACAGTCACAGAGAGAGTGACAGTCACAGAGAGAGTGACAGTCACAGAGAGAGTGACAGTCACAGAGAGAGAGCGACAGTCACAGAGAGAGTGACAGTCACAGAGAGAGTGACAGTCACACAGAGAGAGTGACAGTCGCACACAGACAGAGTGACAGTCGCACAGAGAGTGACAGTCACAGAGAGAGAGTGACAGTCGCACAGAGAGTGACAGTCACAGAGAGAGAGTGACAGTCACAGAGAGAGTGACAGTCACAGAGAGAGTGACAGTCACAGAGAGAGTGACAGTCACAGAGAGAGTGACAGTCACAGAGAGAGTGACAGTCACAGAGAGAGTGACAGTCACAGAGAGAGTGACAGTCACAGAGAGAGTGACAGTCACAGAGAGAGTGACAGTCACAGAGAGAGTGACAGTCACAGAGAGAGTGACAGTCACAGAGAGAGTGACAGTCACAGAGAGAGTGACAGTCACAGAGAGAGTGACAGTCACAGAGACGGTGACAGCTGGTCGGGCCTTTTCTGACTATTTTTAACACACTAGCCAATCATTCTGTGTGTCGATCAGACTTCATCAATACACTGTTATCCTATTTAACATTTCTTACCTGCCTGTGTTGGACCTATAACAGAAGCAATAAACAATGTCGTAATAATTTATATCTTTCGACAAATGATTTTCTTGACTACTGAGCTAAACCATTGCTTCCCTCTTTTCGCAACTTCCGTGTTTGCTTTTTTTCTTCGAAGCAGGAAATCAGAGCGAACTGATAGACATCTACTCCCTTTCATATGCAGAGTGCCTTGGAGGAAATCCTTTGCACCCACTGAGAAGCTTCTTAAAGAATAAATACAATAATTTACTCCCATATTCTGTGTGTAGGGCTAGTTTGGTTAGCAACTAAATATTATATCCTATTATAATATAACTTATAGCAGCCTTCACAGTCGCTAAGACAGTCGGTTCACTAACTTTAACAAATGTAGGGGAATATTTTTCTCTGCGGTCACTTGATATCGATGGCTCCTCGGCAATAAATAATAAAACAAGAAGAAAAGACAAAGGTTTTGGGATCTTGGGGGATAGAATCCTATTTTTTTAACTACATGACATATAGCTAGATTCCTTAGTATCTGCACAAAGCCAAACACTTGCTTGACAAAATCAATCGAAACCTATAGTGCGCGCATGGGATCATATAACTGCCGCTTCCCATGCACCCGTCGAAGCATTTTCTGCCCTAGCAACCAGCTAGTGTCACAGGAGTTCTAGGAACCCAGAACCGCGACCCAGTTTTCTGACTTTACTGTGAAATATATCATTTGTTTAAGAAAATTCCCAGGTAAGAATTAAGACAATTCATAGGATTGATTTTGGCCTCAATACATCTCAATTAGGCTTGGTAACATAGGCCGGGTGATGGCAACACCTGTTCCTCTGCTGCACTGCAGGTGAAATGTTGCTTTTAGCAAGCCCGTATGGATAGAACTGTTCGACTTGAACCGTTTGCGCAACGCCATCCGCAGGGCCGGAACTCGGTACAGAATCCCCCTTCACTGCTTTGCTTCTGATCTTTCACTCTGCAGCTCCTTGACAGGAAGCAACACCCACCCCCAACCCCCTGTGACAGAGTCCAGAACTGCTGTCAGAAGCAGCCGCTGAACACTGCTGGGAGCTGTTGCTAACCGGAATAGCTTGGTCCATTCAGTAGAATATCATAATGCTTGGGCTTGTCTGCTATTCAGCCTGCTTAGAAAAACGATACACTATATGGGCCGCTGATGCTATAAGGGAAGGGTCAGCAACAAGGGGCGAAATTCCCACGGCCTTAACTAATACAGATCCCTCCTGTATAAGAGTCCAGAGAAATGCCGCGAAATCACTGCCCCTCATTTGTCACAGTGCTAGTCAAGCTTCACTGCCTTCACTTCATAAGGAAACCGGTTTAATGAGCTCAATCATTGGATAAAGATTTTTAATGCCATGAAAATCGTCTAAAATGCCATTTTGTAGTCAACAGAATGGAGGATGAAAATCACTGCCAATTGCTTTCCATGCTCCGACTTTTAATTCCTCTCTTGGTTGGAACGCCCCCTCTGCAGAGCACACTTTGACAGTTGACAACGGGGGCCACTGTCATTATGGGGCTGGCAACCTTTTCAAGTTTTGCTTGGAGTCTTGGATGCTCACGTTTGTCAGTCATGCGCCACTGAATTAGGAATAAAAGATCTTGGTGTAGGCCTTTGATCGCATAATTCAAGACACGCTGAGTACATGCAGCCACGCCTACCAACAAATATCTGCAGGGGGTGTGCAAGTCTCTCCTCTTGACTGGTAAACTGTTGATATTTGACAACACCGCGATGCTTTTTGAAGCTTTACCGATTCCTTATGTCAATTATGTAATACTAAATATATCCCATGCCGTAGCTCTGGCAGGCCAGGATTTTGCCATATAGTTAAGTAACCACATAGGAAAATTTTCGCTATATAAAAGGATATCATCATGTCATTTATGTAGTCATTGAATTATAAATTATCACGGTGAATCGTTGATATGGGCCCTGACAAGGTTTAGGCAAGCCATGAATTACAGAAACTATTTTGTTAAGCAGCGCTTAATTTTTATATTTACTTAATAATGATTTATTTACCTAGATAAATGAAATATTATTCCATTCCACGTGTTCACTAGTAGATACTACGTACAGTAGCGAGTATGTATGCAAGGACAACTTAAGTAGATATACGTTACATGAGTAGTCCTTGTATGTCGAAACCAAATATCTCTGGTATGAGCGATAAAATCTTAATGCGTACGAACTGATTTTCTTTTAACAAAGAAGTAGATTTATGCAGCTGTCGATCTAATAAAAAGTGTTTGATGATGCATGGTGCATGATGCGTGAAGTAGCGTCTTCAACTAGCGATGTACACTACTGATTGAGGGCAAGGAGCGTACAGTACTATTCACAAGCAACCAACCGAAAATAATTTCTTAGCGCAGTAACAATTTAATTGCAAGGACTACTACACGCAGACGTTACGTACACGTTGACTACTAAAGTACTAATATGACATTTTACTTTAGTAGTACTTGATTTCATGTAAAAGAATTTAGCATATGAAAAATAGTGATTTTATCCATCATTTTCTGGTTGCAAAAACTGCAGGCAAGTTAAATCACATGAATCATACATACAAAGACGCGCAATTTATGTTCGCCTATTTATGTTTGCTACTGTATGTACGTACGCTTGAATGAAAATCTAACCCAAAAGGGCCACCAGGTAGTATACCATTGTCATATGTCATCAACGGCTTGCTAATAGAAAAGACACGCACGTTAAGACGATCTTTTGGCGCTTTTTAAAAAATCACTAAAATTTTTAGAAACGAAGTCCTTCTAAGAACTTATTAGCTTTTTCTTCTTTGGTATTCGTGTTCAAACAAAATAATAATTATGGCTGTCTTAGCGTTGTTTAGCAATATCTGTCCTATTCCTGGGTATGAATAATTATAGAATTATTATTATCTCCTTAATTTCCTTAGAAATATAATTAGATTGCTAATAAAATAATTATTGCATTTTATACTGTTATTATATTTAATAATATTTTAGCTTAATACTATTATCTACAAATGATTGTGAACAAAAAAGAAAGGTAGAAGTATATTAATTTAGTCATTGCTAGGAATTCCAGAATTCCGAATTTTAGGAATTCCAGTTCCAGGTGATTTTAAATGTCTGCTTTAAATTTAAATGAGTTGACCCTGAAGCATTTTAAATTTTATTTTTCAGTAAGCCTATTTTTTAAATCAACTTATTTTTAAATCCCATTATAGTCGCTAGGCCATACTGCCGATCATGTCAATTGACACAAGTATCAACCAGCATTTTTTGCAAGCCAAATACTAGCCATGCAGATACATAAAATTAAATGCCACTTTTTTACTTTCTACACAATGAAAATCAATTATTAATCAATTATTATCACTTAATTAGCCCTATGAGCCATAGCCCTCTTTATTTTGAGTCAGTTTGTCAGTTCAAAATTGATTTACAAAATATATTTTGTCCTTGGGCTTCTCTCTATTAATGATGTTAACCAAGATTAAGAATGTTTTTAATAGTTCCTAATAGTCATACATGTGCAACCTCCCAAATCTTAGCCGGCCGTGCGACTTAGTTTTTGCTCTATTTACGACTTAGTTTGCTCTCATTTGCGACTTAGTTCGTTTCATTGCTCTATTTATGACTTAGTTTGCTCTCATTTGCTCTCTTTTTCTCTCCCCTTTTCCTTTTCTTCACGCCTTCCTTTTTTGTCCCTTGGTCCCCCTTTGATTTTTTTGCACTTGGTCGATTGGTTTTTGCGACTTACCTTGCTTGACCCTTGTTTCACCCAGCCGGTTCAGCCGGGTCGGCCGGGTGTTGCGCATGTATGCTAATAGTAATACAAAATCTTCATTATAGTGTTTTTCTTAAAATAATTCTTGATTATTCTATGTATCTTTTATATTACTTTTGAGTTAGCAGTTAGAGGGTATTCTAGGTTTTTGTATAGGCCTACTGATTGGCCAAAAAGTTTTCTGGAATGCATGTAGCTGCTTATAACATTCTAAGCAATCCCTTCCTTTTATCTTTGTATTATTGTCTCACATTCTCTCCTCAAACAAATGAGTCTTTATTTAGTACTGAATTTATCATCTTAATAGAACTGATAAATTCTAAGTAGGCTCAAATGGCAACTGGTTCGTTTCTGTCTCTCTTTTTGCATCTGCTTGTGTATTTTTTGTCATTTTAACTGCCACCTCACTTTATTAAAAACTAAAATTTCTTGAATACAAATATTTGCACCTAAAAGTTAAATTACAACAAATTTAAATAAAAAAAACCAGCATGTAGGCTTTTAGAGGCTGAAAGAATTTCAAAGAACTTACTATCTGCATATAACAAGCCATTTAGCCTAAACACAAACAATTCCAGGGCTAGGTGCAGGGCTAGCCATCTAAACTCGCAATGCGCACTCACAAGCTGGGCGCATTCACATTCTACTCGCGTCAGCATCAGGGCGACGAGTGCGGCAGCGACGGCCTCCCATTGACGCCAAACTCTGTGAAGATTGTTGGCAGATTTCACGCTATGAAAGAGTCCCTCAGCCATCCCGGACTCTGTCGCTATCTGGACATTGTCCGGTGCAAGGACGAGCAGCTCATTGTGGTGTCCGAGCTGACTAAAAGGCCGCTGCTTGAGTGCCTGGACAGCTTGTCACTGGCTCAGAGAGTTCAGGTGTGCTTTGTGTCTGCTTTTCAGTTTGAGCATCTCGACTGTAGCATTGATGTGTGATTCTTTCATTTGATCCCATCATTGGAATTCATCATCCCCAACGCCACCCCCTTAACCAGATCCTGCGCGAGGTAGCAGACGCCCTGGCCTACCTGCACAGTAGATCCATTGTGTGCGCTCGCGTATCGGCCGCCTGCATCTTCCTAGACGAATTGTCGGCTGACGAGCCGAAATTGTCCAACAGCAATCATCGCAGCAGATCTGGGGACGTCCAGCAGCAGCAGCAACAGCAGCAGCAGCAGCAGCACAGCTACCGAGCCAAGCTATTCAACTACGCCATGTTCTATTTAACCGGCTGCGGCGAGGAGGTCGACTTTCCTATCCATCGTATCGACTGCGCTCCGCCCGAAGCTCTGTTGGACTCATCGCTGGCCGCAGCAGCCGCAGCATCTGCCGCCGTTAAAGCCGGTGTTGCCGACTCGGCCGGCTCGAAGCATCGTCGCCGAAGACCCAACCCAGAGTGTCCCCGGCTTGACTGCTCAAATGTGGACTCACGCATGGACAGCTTCGGCTTAGGCCTGCTCGCCCTGCACCTGCTAGTCGGCCTGCCGCCTTTGCCTTCTAATCAATCGGATACGGAATCCTCTGATACGGTTGCTATGCTGTTGCGATGCGGTCTGTCTGGCGACTGCCTGCTAGACAGCCTGCTGTCGCGGCATCAGCATGGCGGCTTTGCTGAGGCCTTCGCCGCTTGCGATTGGTCGGCGGTGGATGACGAGCTGGGCTGCCCAGAAGGCGCCGCCCTGAACATGATTCGAGCCTGCCTGGCTGGCTGGCCAAGCCGCCGGCCCTTCGTGTCCGACCTGGTGCTGCCACAGCCCAACGGTTGCGCCATTCTGGCCTCGAAGACCCCACAGAGAAGTCGCGACTGGTCCCAGCTAGACGCCAGGTGTCGAAAGCGTTTCGGTCCGATTCGCTGCGAGTCGGATCCGCCAGACGGCGACGATGTCGAAGTTGGCGCAGACGAAAGTCGGCTGATCACTGGCGGCGAGTTTGCCAGCCTCCGCTCAGCCGAGGAGTTTTATCACTGGTGGACCCTGGCCGGCGGAGATCCCGTCCAGCCAATCAGAGAGGCCGGCCTAGTCCAACGGCATCGGCCAATCACGCAGCTGCCCTGCTATCTTGGCGGCAGCGGCGGCGGAGTGCTCTACCTTGAGCAGCCCAGGCCGCACCTGTTGCACGAGTTTGTTGTGCCATTGAATGACAGAGAGCTGCGTGATCGAGTTCGCCGACTAAATCCGCTGCTGTTCTTCCCGGTGCCCAGACAGCCTGACGACACGTCCGGTAACTCGTCGACCGCCAGCGTCTCGGCTTCGTCGGCGGCTCCCGGCAGGTTCGGCGCCTATTCAGACACTTCCTCGCAGCCAAAGGCGGTGAAGGAGCGCGACTTGGCCTATCAGATTGAACGCTGCGTGCTGTTCCACCAGCTGCTGCTGTGCTGCCCCTACTCTCGCCATACTCTGCTCATGGAATCAGCCAGGGATATTCCGCCTCTCTATCGCGCCCTCACCTGGGCTCACCTGCTTGGCGTCTCCGGCGATGTACAGAGTCGGTACGCCGCTTTGGACACCGTGACGCCTAGGGAGAGTAGGAGAGTCAGCGACAAACAACTCGCTAGCGACATCCCCAGGTGTCACCAGTACAATCCGCTAATGGCTTCCCCTCATGGCCACGCCAAGCTGAGGCGGCTGATCAAAGCCTGGGTGCTGCGCAGGCCAGCGTGTGCCTACTACCAGGCAAGTGCTCTGCCAGCTTTTTAAATAAGGTGTCTAGAATTTCAGGATTTCAGCGACCTTGGGGTGTCTAGAATTTCGGGATTTCAGCGACCTTGGGGTGTCTAGAATTTCGGGATTTCAGCGACCTTGGGGTGTCTAGAATTTCGGGATTTAAGCGACCTTGGGGTGTCTAGAATTTTGGGATTTAAGCGACCTTGGGGTGTCTAGAATTTCGGGATTCAAGCGAACTTGGGGTGTCTAGAATTTCAGGATTTCAGCGACCTTGGGGTGTCTAGAATTTCGGGATTTCAGCGACCTTGGGGTGTCTAGAATTTCGGGATTTAAGCGACCTTGGGGTGTCTAGAATTTCGGGATTTCAGCGACCTTGGGGTGTCTAGAATTTCGGGATTTAAGCGACCTTGGGGTGTCTAGAATTTTGGGATTTCAGCGACCTTGGGGTGTCTAGAATTTCGGGATTTAAGCGACCTTGGGGTGTCTAGAATTTTGGGATTTAAGCGACCTTGGGGTGTCTAGAATTTCGGGATTCAAGCGAACTTGGGGTGTCTAGAATTTCGGGATTTCAGCGACCTTGGGGTGTCTAGAATTTCGGCATTTCAGCGACCTTGGGGTGTCTAGAATTTCGGGATTTCAGCGACCTTGGGGTGTCTAGAATTTTGGGATTTAAGCGACCTTGGGGTGTCTAGAATTTCGGGATTTAAGCGACCTTTGTTGTGTCTAGAATTTTGGGATTTAAGTGACCTTGGGGTGTCTAGAATTTTGGGATTTAAGCGACCTTGGGGTGTCTAGAATTTCAGGATTTAAGCGACCTTTGTTGTGTCTAGAATTTTGGGATTTAAGCGACCTTGGGGTGTCTAGAATTTTGGGATTTAAGCGACCTTGGGGTGTCTAGAATTTTGGGATTTAAGCGACCTTGGGGTGTCTAGAATTTCGGGATTTAAGCGACCTTGGGGTATCTAGAATTTCGGGATTTAAGCGACCTTGGGGTGTCTAGAATTTTGGGATTTAAGCGACCTTGGTGTGTCTAGAATTTTGGGATTTCTCAGACTTTTGCAATCTTAGTTTATAGACGTCTAGAAACTTGTGATTTTTTGTGAAGTTGGGATTTATAAGAACTCAGGCTTTCTAATAATTTTGTATTTCAGAAATTTTAGGATTTTGCAACTTAGGGATTTCAAGGTATTATTTATTTCTGTGACAAAAAGTGTCAAAAAATGCGGATTTCTCAAACTCGTAGATGCTTGACAGTCTACTGTTAGTAGAAAAAAATAATTTAATTCCACGCACCCTCACTGTACAGGGCGTGGACTCCGTGGCAGCCGTCTTCCTTCACCTGAACTTCTCCGACGAGCCGCTGGCCCTGGCCTGCCTGGAACGCTTCATCGACAAATACCAGGCCAACTTCTTTGCCAACGACAACAACAAGGAGGTTACTCAAGAGTACTTTGCCGTCTTTCAACAGCTACTGGCATTCCACTGTCCTACATTGGCTGTCTACCTTGAACAGATCGGCCTTTTACCTGACCACTACGCCTTTCCTTGGTTCCTAACCATGTTCGCTCATCACTTCTCACTGCCCAGCGTTGTGCACATCTGGGACGCCCTGTTGCTAGGCAACAGCAGCTTCCCGCTGTTCATTGGCCTGGCTGTTCTGCTGCAGCTTAAGCGACGGCTGGGACTGATGGAGCACGATTTTAATGAAGCCGTGCACGACATACTGCCTCAGGTGAGTCATGTAGCTTATCGCGGAACAGAGGGATTTGGGATTGCAGCAGAAGGATTTGGGATTTAAGAGAAGGGTCAGAGATCGAGATTGCAATTAGTTTAGATAATGAATGCCTACTTTTAAGTCTAAAATAAAAAAAATTAAATAAGTCTAGATGCTTAGTATTATAAACTACTGATCTGGGATCACAATTTTCTTATCTGGGATTCCAACTTTCTGATCTGGGATTCCAACTTTCGATCTGGGATTCCAACTTTCGATCTGGGATTACAACTTTCGATCTGGGATTACAACTTTCGATCTGGGATTCCAACTTTCGATCTGGGATTACAACTTTCGATCTGGGATTACAACTTTCGATCTGGGATTACAACTTTCGATCTGGGATTAGAACTTTCGATCTGGGATTACAACTTTCCGATGTGCGAGTGCGATTACAACTTTCGATCTCAGATTACAACTTTCGATCTGGGGTTACAACTTTCCGATCTGAGATTACAACTTTCCGATCCGGGATTACAAATTCGGCTATTTTCTGACCAATTTTCAAAATGAATTCAGGTCGCCAACGTGGACATCGAGCTGTGCCTGTCCGATGCCACGCGCATGTACCGAGACACTCCGCACAGCTGCTCGTATCGCAGATTCGATGGCTCGGATCTGGAACTGTGCGGCCAGCTGTTCCCAATCGAGACCCTGGGCATCGAGGCGCTGCAGAGATGCCGAGCTCCCAGGATCAGCGTTGAAGAATTCCTCACCATCGCTGGTCACCTGGACGCCAAGACATCCTGCATTGCTCGCTCCCGACTCAGCGTTGTCGACATTCGACCAGCTGAGGAGTACAACCGCGGCTGCCTGCCCTGCTCCATCCACCTGCCGGCTGAGCTTCTGCTGAACACCGCCGGAGAACTCACCAAACTTAGCGACCCCGCTGTGCAGGCCAGTGTCAAAGTTCTTGTCTACAGACTAGAAGATGAAGCTGTGACCGCTGCCAACCACCTGGTCATGAAGGGCGTCACCAGGGTCTGCCTGCTGCAGGGTGGCATTGAAGCTCTGCGATCCACTGGACTGCTGGCACTGCCCTCTTGACTGCTAGCCTGTGCCAGCCCACCAACCCACAGACAGCTAGACAGCTCACCAACCCACGAACTCATAGCCAGCCCACCATCCCACAGACAGCTCACCAACCCACAGCCAATCCACAGCCAACCCACAGCCAACCCACAGCCAGACCACAGCCAACCCACAGCCAGTCCACAGCCAGCCCACAGCCAACCCACAGCTAATCCACAGCCAATCCACAGCCAACCCACAGCCAGTCCACAGCCAGTCCACAGCCAGTCCACAGCCAATCCACAGCCAACCCACAGCCAGTCCACAGCCAGTCCACAGCCAGTCCACAGCCAATCCATAGCCAATCCACAGCCAACCCACAGCAAATCCACAGCCAACCCACAGCCAGACCACAGCCAACCCACAGCCAGACCACAGCCAGTCCACAGCCAGTCCACAGCCAGTCCACAGCCAGTCCACAGCCAGTCCACAGCCAATCCATAGCCAATCCACAGCCAACCCACAGCAAATCCACAGCCAACCCACAGCCAGCCCACAGCCAACCCACAGCCAATCCACAGCCAGCCCACAGCCAACCCACAGCCAACCTTGGCCACACCACTTCTAAAATCAAATCACTGAATATATAACTGACTGACTAGTATAATCCCAGCATTGAATCAGTCAGTCTTATTAATGAATCAGATTTCACCGTAATTCGTTGTTTTACACAGATTTTTATTAATTAACTTCATGGAACTTTTCAGTAAATTTCTTTCTTCCATAAATTTTCAAAAAGATGCGAATCTTTTGTGCAATAGCATGATTTGCTTGCTAAAATTTACTTAAAATAATTCGATTAATTAATGCGCTTTCCGCTGCAATACACGCTTATTAGTTTGCCAGCCTTCTCATATATATTCTTCTGTGATTGTTAAATTACACTAGACTGTTGTGCTAATTTTTTGCAAGCTAGTAATAAATAATCGTTTGTTATATGCCAGTATTTGAATAATGCTGATTTGTACTGAACAAATATACCTAAATATAATGATTCTGCTTATTAATCCAGAACGAATTATTGTCGTAGTTTTATTTGTTAGCATGTTAGCATTTTAGACTTATTCATTATTAATATTTCTTTATAACCATTTTTGCCAGTTGTTTTACAATTAAAGAACAATTGAAGGCCTATCATAATATAATATAATATTTACCGGAGGGCGAGGGGGTCGGTGGCAGAGCGGTTAATCGCGCTTGCCTCTCGCACCAAGGTCCCTGAGTTCGATTCCCCGGCGAGGCCACATTCATTTGGGGCGCAGCCGCGGAGGGAAGGCTTGAGGGCTTGTCGTGCAATTTACGCCCTTGTGGGCCAACCTCCAAGGCACAGTTAAATGTACACTGCCTGACGGTGAGAAAGTCAGGGCAGATGTACACACCTGTGTGAGCGTGTGCCTGCGTACAGTATCTGTGTGCGTGTGTGCTCAGGAGTCAGAGAAATGGGCAGAATTGCGCGCTGGCTCCGGGTCTAGTGTCACTAAATTATGTGCCACTGCCCGCAGCCCTCCTGCAATTATTATTATTATTCATTGCCGGAGGGCTGCGGGCAATAGCCCATCATTTGGTGACACCAAATTGGTGTCCTTGTGCAAGACACTTGAGTGTCTATTTGGGGTCGGGGGAGCAGACACTTGGCTGAATGCTGCGGCTCCCCAGTCTAAATAGAAAATTCACATTTTTGCAGAAAAATTCACGGCACACATGAGCGTCCACCGGTTGCTAGGCGGCAGTGTTGTCGCAGCTTTGAGCATGGCCGGACTCACCTACCTGGGCAGCCGCTACATGCAGAGCAGGACTCACTCTGCCGGCTATACCAAGCTAGCCATGGAGCTGCTCAATGAGTATCCGCACGCTGAGAAGTGCCTCGGCATTCCCATTGTGCCGGGTCACATTGTGTTCTTCGGTGACAAGGAACGATTCGCCTCCTGGTCGCCCAGATCCGGCATAAGAAGGCTGAAATTGCCGGTGCACGGCTTCCACAGCTCCGGCTATCTGTACGTCTGGGCCAAGAAGCTGGACATGACCGAACCTGACGATTCCATCGAGGACATCTGGCAGATTGAACGACTGGACCTAGCCTTGCCGAAGCTCAATGGGAGTGGCTTCTGTCGGTGGACATTCTATGATAGGGGAGATGGGAAGCAACTGAACTAAAAATGATTCCTGTGCTCATTCACTTATTTAATCATTGCCTATGCTAGCCTAAGAAATATTGTTATACTTTTCTACTGGTTTTGAAGTACTGCATGTACCACAATTATACCATATTCGTTATTATACGCTCGTAGTGTGCATTTGTCCAGATTGCAAAGATGCTATGCATTTCTAAATATGAGTCCTAAAAGTGTTTGCCATTTTAATGTCAATGCCTATTTTTTTACATCTCCCAGTCAATCTCCCAGATCCTCTGGTTGAGCAGCCACTCTCCCAGATCCTCAGGTTGAGCAGCCAATCTCTCAGATCCTCATGTTAAGCAGTTAATCTCCCAGATCCTCAGGTTGAGCAGTGACTCTCCTAGATCCTCAGATTGAGCAGCCACTCTCCCAGATCCTCATGTTAAGCAGTCACTCTCCCAGATCCTCAGATTGAGCAGCCACTCTCCCAGATCCTCATGTTAAGCAGTCACTCTCCCAGATCCTCAGGTTGAGCAGTCACTCTCCCAGATCCTCAGATTGAGCAGCCACTCTCCCAGATCCTCAGGTTGAGCAGTCACTCTCCCAGATCCTCAGGTTGAGCAGTCACTCTCCCAGATCCTCAGGTTGAGCAGCCACTCTCCCAGATCCTCAGGTTGAGCAGCCAATCTCTCAGATCCTCATGTTAAGCAGTTAATCTCCCAGATCCTCAGGTTGAGCAGTCACTCTCCTAGATCCTCAGATTGAGCAGCCACTCTCCCAGATCCTCATGTTAAGCAGTTAATCTCCCAGATCCTCAGGTTGAGCAGTCACTCTCCCAGATCCTCAGATTGAGCAGTCACTCTCCCAGATCCTCAGGTTGAGCAGCCACTCTCCCAGATCCTCAGGTTGAGCAGTCACTCTCCCAGATCCTCAGGTTGAGCAGTCACTCTCCCAGATCCTCAGGTTGAGCAGCCAATCTCTCAGATCCTCATGTTGAGCAGCCAATCTCCCAGATCCTCAGGTTGAGCAGCCACTCTCCCAGATCCTCAGGTTGAGCAGTCACTCTCCCAGATCCTCAGGTTGAGCAGTCACTCTCCCAGATCCTCAGGTTGAGCAGCCACTCTCCCAGATCCTCAGGTTGAGCAGTCACTCTCCCAGATCCTCAGGTTGAGCAGTCACTCTCCCAGATCCTCAGGTTGAGCAGCCAATCTCTCAGATCCTCATGTTGAGCAGCCAATCTCCCAGATCCTCAGGTTGAGCAGCCACTCTCCCAGATCCTCAGGTTGAGCAGTCACTCTCCCAGATCCTCAGGTTGAGCAGTCACTCTCCCAGATCCTCAGGTTGAGCAGCCAATCTCTCAGATCCTCATGTTGAGCAGCCAATCTCCCAGATCCTCAGGTTGAGCAGCCAATCTCTCAGA
The DNA here is from genome assembly GCA_950097015.1 of Macrostomum hystrix. NCBI lineage: Eukaryota > Metazoa > Platyhelminthes > Macrostomidae > Macrostomum > Macrostomum hystrix. The sequence goes on from CATNEN010000001.1 coordinate 22,394,262, forward strand.
TCCTCATGTTAAGCAGTTAATCTCCCAGATCCTCAGTTTGAGCAGCCAAACTCCCAAATATTTACATTTCTGCCATGCCAGAGACTTGGTGGCTAGAGTTTTATCCATACAGTCTTTAAAAATCCTTCATTACGAGAAAGTGGGTAGTAACAGATAAAATGTATCACATTTCTTTTGCTTTTCAGAGAGCCCCAAAGCGGATTCCAGCCTCACAGCAGCAGCGGTTGAGCGAGTTGCCCAAAAGCAGGCTGAGGCCGTTCGCAGCCATCTATGCCGGCGTGACAGTCGGCGCCATGGCCTATATGGCCTGGCGCAATAGGCAAAGAACCAAACAGCGGCTAGAACAGCGGGACAAACTGGCCGATATGGCTCTGGAGTTCGCCAATTCCAATGAGACGGTGAGTCACAATGTCCAATGTCCAGCTGTCACAATGTCCAGCTGTCACAATGTCCAGCTGTCACAATGTCCAGCTGTCACAATGTCCAGGTGTCACAATGTCCAGCTGTCACAATGTCCAGGTGTCACAATGTCCAGCTGTCACAATGTCCAGCTGTCACAATGTCCAGCTCTTTAATCTGTCCCAATTTCCAGCTGTTTAATCTGTCCCAATATCCAGCTCTTTGAAGCTCTTTAAAAAAGTACTAAGCCACCCGCGCTTGCAGGTGTCCGAGCTGTACACCCCGCCGCTGCGTCCACAGCTGTCAGACGAGACGCAGAGCTTTGCCAAACTGGGCCTGATGGAACGCCTGTCCTCTCGCAGCTCCGACTGGAATCCGGCTCGCCAGATCGAGTTCCACCGCATCCTGTTCTCAGACGAGTTCGGCACCGCTGGCTGCCTGTTTGTCTATGGCAAACTGTTGAATAACAGCACGTCGAAGGTACCGGAATTGAACGATTCGTGGAAAATTGTTCGGATAGAAATCTGCGATCCCAGGAAGGCCCCTGACAGCGATCAGTCGGGATCGTTTCAGCAGGTGTGGGAGAGAGTGAGCCTGCCGGCCAGGACCTCCAACAGGCGCATTGTCCGACTATTTGATTACGAGGAGGACGTGAGGGATTGCGATTCGTCGTTGGGCTTAAAAGATCCCGTTTGTGAATGCGTCTGAAATTTCGCTCAGACTATTAATACGACCTGATAAAGCATTGTATATTGAGCTGCTAGCTCCTACACTGCGGGGTGTACGTCTGCTCTGACCTTGTCATCGTCAGGCAGTGTGTACACGCTGCCGCGCCTTCAAAGTTGCCCATCATTGGCTTTAACTGCAGCTCCGAGCCTTCTCTCTGTGTTTGCTGCTTGTCCGATAGTTTAGAATAAATCTTTAGATTTGTTGGCTATTGTTACTCGTAGTTGTTGGTTATCTTTCTACGAGTATTTATCACTAGCTAGCTGTCTAGTGCTGTGTAGTTTGAGGCTTCCTGGAAAAAAATGGAATCCTAAATGCATCCTTAAAACGCGTTTGCTTGCTGAGCTGGGAATGACTTTGAGCATTTCCCTGCTTTACAACTTTCTTAGAAATAAATTGATGCCGCTTGGCGTCTCACACATTAAAGACGGTTCACAAAATCACATGTCTCATGACTTTTGGAATTGGTGTTCATTTTAATTATGCCCGATTAAGAACACGCTTGCAAGCTGTAGCTGTGTTTTGTTAGCCGTCTGCTCAGTAAGACGTCCGTAGCAAAGGAATCTTGATCGATATAAAAATAAACATTAACTACACTCCAGCCATGCTCATCCGAAACTCTGTTGCCATAGTAACGGGCGGTGGCCGTGGCATCGGCCGGGCCATTGTGGAGACGCTGCTGGCCCGTCAGGCCCAGCGGGTGATCGTGGCCGATCTGAACGAGTCGGTCGGAGGCCAGACGGTGCAGGAGCTGAACGAGGCCCACGGCAGCGGTCGGTGCCATTTCGTTCGCTGCAGCGTCACCGACAAGTCCGAGCTGAGGCGCGCCTTCCAGAAGGCGATGGAACTCGAGGGTCGCATCGACATTGTGGCTAACAACGCCGGAGTGCTCAATGAAGCTGAGCCAGACCTCACCATCGACGTGAACGTGAAGGGTGTGATCTATGGCAGCCAGCTGGCCCTGGAGTTCATGTCCAAGAAAAACGGAGGTCGTGGTGGTGTTGTCATCAACACCGCCAGCATTGCAGGCCTGTTCTCCACGGCTTTTGCTCCCGCTTACGCGGCCTCGAAGCACGCGGTGGTGGGCTGGACAGGCTCCATGGGCTCCGAGCCGAACCTGAGCCATCACGGCATCAGGTTCAACTGCCTCTGCCCGTCCATTATTGGCACGGACATGTTCACAGATTCGCTGGCGGTTGGGAGTGGGTCCACCCTCATGCCGGACAAGCTGAAGCAGAGGATCGTCGAGAACCAGGTGCTTATCCCGATGTCGGTGCTGACCGACCAGTTTGTGAGGCTCATTGAGGACCCGCAGCAGTTCAACGGCTACGCTGTAGGCATCCTGCCGCCTGATCGAGTGAAATTAATCGACAAGTCAATGAAGGCGATGATTTGATTGGTCAGCTAGATTCATTCGCCGGCCATTTCAATCTGGTCTACTTGTGCTAGAAATCTAATTTTGATTTTTACCCGATAATCATTTTTATATTGTTTTGTTTTTTTCCGTAAGACCAGAAATTTGTTCCTTCGTACGTCGTATCGCAAGTTTCTGGTGCCTTTTAAATTATTTTTTAAATCGTCTCTCGCTGCCTTTAGTCTGTAGGTATTTTTAAAATATAGAATTGATTATTGATTTTTCAGCTTCAAAGAATTAATAAAGCTTTTTTAACAAATTTCGCGACACTCTGTGAATCACTGAAGATATAAGATAGGATTAATTTCTCGTTTTCACAGGCTTACAGTGTGTTAGGTTAGAATGAAAATTAAATTAGATTAATTATTTATTGTCTTTGTAAGTCTTTAAGACACGGTGGACCAAGGTCTTGGTTGTGCGTGTTGCATCTTTTGACTGCTCAAACTACACTCCAGCCATGCTGATCCGCAACTCTGTTGCCATAGTAACGGGCGGTGGCCGCGGCATCGGCCGGGCCATTGTGGAGACGCTGCTGGCCCGTCAGGCCCAGCGGGTGATCGTGGCCGACCTGAACGAGTCGGTCGGAGGCCAGACGGTGCAGGAGCTGAACGAGGCCCACGGCAGCGGTCGGTGCCATTTCGTTCGCTGCAGCGTCACCGACAAGTCCGAACTGAGGCGCGCCTTCCAGAAGGCGATGGAGCTCGAGGGTCGCATCGACATTATGGCCAACAACGCCGGAGTGCTCAATGAAGCTGAGCCAGACCTCACCATCGACGTGAACGTGAAGGGTGTGATCTATGGCAGCCAGCTGGCCCTGGAGTTCATGTCAAAACAGAACGGAGGTCGCGGTGGTGTGGTCATTAACACCGCCAGTGCTGCAGGTCTGTTTGCATCGTCGTACATTCCAGCGTACACCGCATCGAAGCACGCAGTCGTTGGCTGGACAGGCTCCATGGGCTCCGAGCCGAACCTGAGCCATCACGGCATCAGGTTCAACTGCCTCTGCCCGGCCTTCATCCGCACCGACATGGTGACGGACTTGTTGAATCCGAATAGCGAGTCCACCCTCTTGCCGGACAAGCTGAAGGACTTGATGTCTAAGGAGCAGGTGCTGATCCCGATGTCAGTTTTGACGGACCAGTTTGTGAGGCTCATAGAGGACCCGCAGCAGTACAATGGCTTCGCTGTGGGCATATTGCCTCCTGACAAAGTACGCTACTTTGACAAGTCTATGAAAGCCATGGTCTGAAATTAAATTCTGTGAGCTTTCCTGGTCAGTCTGTATTCATTGGCGTTCCACGATTTCCTTATTGTAGAAACCAATTAAATTAGCTTCAGTGACGTTTTTTAATGATTAGGGTAATATCAAACGATTTCTTAATCTGACTAGGACGTTTAATGACGTTTCCGATAAAAAATTAACATTTTTGACACTGTCCCGTTTCCTGCTATTTGAATTTTGCCAATTAACAAGACTGTAAAAGTCTGTGATTATCACTAACAATTAGCAATTGGACTCGTTCATATTTATTGACAGATAACATTTATTTTTGAAATTTCTATTGTGCCATGTTCGTCGAATTAACGTTAAAGCATTAAACAACGGTGATTTCCTAGTAACTTTTACTGTTGAGACTTCACCAGTAGACATTCGTACGATTTTTCGTATTAACTTGATTTTATATTTTTATTTCAGATATATTTTCTGACTGACTTGAAATAACATACAGATATATGCAATGACAGTTTATAGTTATTGAACTTCAGTTTTTCTGTCTTACGAGTAAGTCTTTGATGCTAGTGTCACCCAATGTCAACCAGTTTTCTTTTTGGGTATGTAGAATGCTGTCTTAAAGAAGCATATAGAGTCTAGTTTGAGTCATCACTGAGACGGTTCAAAATTAGACCACTTACGGCGCTAGATTATGGTTCGTAATATTTAGATATGTTCTAAGTTTCTAAAATTGCAAAAAAATTAACAAAAACCACCGTACTGAATGATACACGTTATCAAGATTAATAAAAACATTAAGTAGCTGCTCAAACTACACTCCAGCCATGCTGATCCGCAACTCTGTTGCCATAGTAACGGGCGGTGGCCGTGGCATCGGCCGGGCCATTGTGGAGACGCTGCTGGCCCGTCAGGCCCAGCGGGTGATCGTGGCCGACCTGAACGAGTCGGTCGGAGGCCAGACGGTGCAGGAGCTGAACGAGGCCCACGGCAGCGGTCGGTGCCATTTCGTTCGCTGCAGCGTCACCGACAAGTCCGAGCTGAGGCGCGCCTTCCAGAAGGCGATGGAGCTCGACGGTCGCATCGACATTGTGGCCAACAACGCTGGAGTAGCTAATGAGGCGAACCCCGACCTCACAATCGACGTGAACGTGAAGGGTGTGATCTATGGCAGCCAGCTGGCTCTGGAGTTCATGTCCAAGAAAAATGGAGGTCGCGGCGGAGTTGTCATCAACACCGCCAGTGCTGCAGGCCTGTTTACTTCTTCGTACGTTCCAGCGTACACCGCATCGAAGCACGCAGTCGTTGGCTGGACAGGCTCCATGGGCTCCGAGCCGAACCTGAGCCATCACGGCATCAGGTTCAACTGCCTCTGCCCGGCCTTCATCCGCACCGACATGGTGACGGACTCGTTGAAGCCGGGCAGTGAGTCCACCCTCATGCCGGACAAGATGAAGCTGAAGATTGCCGAACGGCAGGTGCTGATCCCGATGTCGGTGCTGACGGATCAGTTTGTGAGGCTCATAGAGGACCCGCAGCAGTACAACGGCTTTGCTGTGTGCATTCTGCCACCGGACCAAGTGAAATTCATCGACAAGTCCATGAAGGCGCTGATGTGATGTCTCCATCGTAGAAGACAGCAACATTGGTTCTATTTCCGTAGATTATTCATTTTGCGATAGTTTTTTAGTGTTCCATTTTATTTACTTCTTAATTTTAAGTTTTAATTGGCTATTTAACTAACCGAGTGTATTTTTCACATTTGAACGGACTCAAAAGCGATATACCGGTTTCATAGTACATTTCCCGATGCTTGTATTGGGAGAATTGCGTCGTAACTTCCCTAATTTCCTTGAGTCAATTTTTTCTGCTAATTTTCATACCCTTTGCCAGATTGTGTTTATCATGTGCCATCGCAGAAATTGTCATTAACCAGCGTTGACTTCTATAAATTATAGGCGTATCTGTTTGCCAGTTTTGATTGTATTATATTATATTTTATTGATTTTTTGGCGCAGTAAACGGAATGATTCGAACACTACTTGTTGTAGTTTTCACACACCTTTGTGATTGTTTTAAAGGAAAATTAAAAGTCAGGAGTCAGAGGAATGAGGAGAATTACGTTGGTTTTAGTGTCACCAAATGATTTTATTATAACATGATGTAGTTGTAGACTCTAAACTCTAGTAAACCCTAGTTGGGAACTAGACAGCCCGACGAGAATCATTGAATATCTCGACGATGTCGATGTTTTGTGATTCTGGAAGTTGTTTCGTCGGATAGAGCGGCAAATTTTTCCCATTTCCGGATTTTCATGACGATTGATTGAATATTTTTGGAGATGCATAAAATTTTTTTCGTAGTCTTTCTACTATTTATCGACCAGCCGTAGCAGTGACGAATGCCACACATCACACCTACACACACACCTGCGATTTTATTCCTTTCAGAGCTCCAGCGAGCAGTGACGACCGCCATTATGTCGATGGAACCAGCTAATCTCGCCGTTGAGGTAGACACCCTGTGCAAGTCCTACTACAAGGAGGCGCCAGTCCTCAAAGGCCTGTCCCTGCAAGTTCCCCTGGGTAAAATGTGAGTCGTTCTCAAAGATTCTCAAATTCTCAAATCTGTCAGTGACAGTTTTGTTCCTAATGAATGATAAAATATTACCAAACTCTGGGACGCTCCTTCAGCTACGGTCTGCTGGGTCCTAGCGGCTGTGGCAAGACTACTCTGCTGAAGTGCGTCGTCGGTCGCCTGAAGCCTGACGCCGGTGTTGTCCGAGTCATGGGCGGCCGACCCGGGAAACCGGGGCACCGGGTGCCCGGCAACCTCATCGGCTACATGCCGCAGGATCTGGCTCTTTATCAGGACTTTACCGTGTCCGAGACAATGTACTATTTTGGCAGGATATTCCACATGCCAGCTGACGATATCGACACGCAGACGGACTTTCTTGTAGCTTTGCTTGAGCTGCCGAGCAAACAGAGGCTTATCTGCCAGCTCAGGTGACTTGAGTGATAGCGGAAACATATCTTGAAACAGTGAACTCGCCCTTTTTGCCCTAACTCTCTCATTATCCTACCGACCCTTCTCTGACCAATGACTTCAATGACTTCGAAAGACAAGACTTCTTGTCTTGTCTTTCGATTTACAACCTTGAGGACCAACCTCAAAGGCACAGTGAGTGTGTACACTGCCTGACGATGAGAAAGTCAGGGCAGATATATACACTTGTGTGATTGTGTGCCTGCGTACGGTATCTGTGCGCGTGTCTTCTCAGGAGTCTCCGAATTGCCTCCTCGCTGGCTGCGGGTCTACTGTCACTAAATGACTCTCCATGAGTGACTCATGAATGACTCACCCATCCATGACCCTGCAGCGGCGGCCAACAGCGCCGAGTGTCATTCGCCTGCGCTCTGTTGCACCGGCCGCCTCTGCTAATTTTGGACGAGCCAACGGTCGGTGTGGACCCTCTGCTCAGGCAGTGGTAAGTTTGCAACAACCATTAACAACGGCTAATTGATCTACGCTCATATTATACCTTCAGTAACTTGACCTCTGCAGCATCTGGAATCACATGCTGTCCATTGTGAACAACCCGGATCGTCCAACTTCCATTGTGATCACCACTCACTACATTGAGGAGGCGCGTCAAGGCCACATGGTCGCTCTCATGCGAGACGGCCGACTATTAGCCGAGGCGACACCGAACGAGCTCTTGGAGAGGCACAATGACACCGTGAGTGCCTGCCAATAAAAAAAATCAATCACGTATCGTTAGAGTAAGTGGTTAGTGGCAGAGCAAGTCTAATGCTTTTACCTCAAGCACCAAGGTCCCTGAGCTCGATTCCGCGGCGAGGCCATATATTTACCTAGACATCTGGGCAGCAAGACGTGTCTTGTAAAGTAGCAAGCAGTACTATGTACTCCAGCTGTAATCAAATTCTTCCCCTCATCGCAGAGCCTGGAGTCAGTATTCCTCAAGCTCTGCCAGATGGACGCTGTTGAAGTCGACGACCAATCAACATCCGCGACAACGTCGGCCGCGACCGCAACTGAGACCTCCCCGTTGCTAGGCAGACCAGGCAGTCGATCCCTGAACTCTCGCGATGTCGTTCCTCCATCGTCATCATCTGCCAACGCCGATCCGCTACCGGACGTGCTCTACAAGGAGTTCGTCCCGTTCAGCGAGTCCGTTCGCAGCCTGATCGGCTTGCCATCGCTCTGGCACGTGCTGGCGGTTGTCGGCAAGAACATCACCAACCTGCGTCGGCGTCTGACGTTCCTGAGCTTCCAGTTCGCTCTGCCGATCATTCAGATTGTCCTGTTCTGCGTCTGCGTTGGCGGCGATCCGTTCGGCCTTCGGTTGGCCGCGGTGAACTTAGACAGCTCTGGGGAGCTGGGAGCCAAGTTCATGACCTACCTGGACAATAAAACATTTCAGACGGTGCGACCTCGCGACTAACCTATAAAAATGCTTAATTTTAAATGAGACATCGATACAGACCGCTCAATCATTCTGTCCTCACAGACAGCGTACCATGACCTGGCCGTAGCCCGCAACGAGGTGCTCAACGTTCGCGCCTGGGCGGTGGTCTCCGTCGGCGAGAACTTCACCGCCGACTTGATGTCGCGCCTGCTGAATCCGGTCTCGGCCACCAACGCCACCCTGAGCGGCGGCAGCGTCCACTTGCAGCTGGACAACTCCAATTACCAGGTGGGCCTCATGGTGCAAAAGTCGGTCCTTGACTCCTTCCAAGCCTTCGCCGGAGACCTGCTAGCACAGTCGGGCCTGTCGCCCCAGCTCATCAGCCTGCCGGTGGTGATTGACCCACCCCTGCTGGGCAGCGACAATCCCAGCTTCACCGAGTTCATGGCACCCGGCATGATTGTGACCATCGTGTTCTTCATGGCTACGGGCCTCACGGCTCTGAGCTTCGTCTTGGAGCGCAAGGAGGGCCTACTAGACCGCAGTCTGGTAGCCGGAGTGACCATCCTGGAGCTCATGTTGGGTCACATGCTCACCCAACTGCTGATCATGGCGGGCCAGACCGGCCTCCTGTTGTTCTTCTCTCTGGTTGTATTCCGAGTGCCCTGCCACGGCTCGGTGCTGTGGGTCATCCTGCTGGCACTACTGAACGGCTTCACCGGGATGTCTCTGGGTCTGTTGATCTCAGCCCTATGCACGGCTGAAAACTCAGCTATTCAAGCCGCCCTGGGCACAATGTACCCCAACCTGCTGCTCAGCGGCATCATCTGGCCCGCCGAGGCCATGCCGCAGTATCTGCGCTTCATCAGTCGCGGGCTGCCCATCAGCCAATCAGTGGAGGCCATGCGGTCTGTGCTAAGCAGAGGTGAATTTCAAGCATTGTTAAACTTGCTCTCCAATCAAAACTAATAGCCCAGGTGTTATTCTTACAGCTGTTAAGTCCGTGGTCGCTACGCCTACTCACATATTTACCCCAGCAACTGCTTGCTGGTTCCCAGGATGAGGCAAGCGCATTCTTAATGCACAAGTCTGACACAAGCGCATCCTAAATTAACGAGTCTGACACAAGCGCATCCTAAATTAACGAGTCTGACACAAGCGCATCCTAAATTAACGAGTCTGACACAAGCGTATCCTAAATACACGAGTCTGACACAAGCGCATCTTAAATGCTCAAGCCTGACACAAGCCCATCTTAAATGCTCGAGCCTGACACAAGCCCATCTTAAATGCTCGAGTCTGACACAAGCGCATCTTAAATGCTCGAGCCTGACACAAGCGCATCTTTAATGCTCGAGCCTGACACAAGCGCATCTTTAATGCTCGAGCCTGACACAAGCGCATCTTTAATGCTCAAGTCTGACACAAGCGCATCTTAAATGCTCGAGTCTGACACAAGCGCATCTTTAATGCTCGAGCCTGACACAAGCGCATCTTTAATGCTCAAGTCTGACACAAGCGCATCTTAAATGCTCAAGTCTGACACAAGCGCATCTTAAATGCTCGAGCCTGACACAAGCCCATCTTAAATGCTCGAGCCTGACACAAGCGCATCTTTAATGCTCGAGCCTGACACAAGCGCATCTTAAATGCTCGAGCCTGACACAAGCCCATCTTAAATGCTCGAGTCTGACACAAGCGCATCTTTAATGCTCAAGCCTGACACAAGCCCATCTTAAATGCTCGAGTCTGACACATTCTACAGTTTCGCCTTATATTTTTAAAGGCCAAACATAGAATGTGAGGACTTATATAATTAGTACTTACAGACCTTCAAGACCTACATAGCCAGTCTTATTTTGGCAGGCTTCGGTTTCACGGCTGCGCCGGTGTACCTCGGCTTCGTGTCCGCCATCGCCTGGGCTACCGGCCTGCTGCTGCTGGCGCTGCTGTTGCTGCGTCTGAGAGGAATTTGATTGGTACCTGGAACACATTCAATAACACTTCTATCAATTTTTAGTCTTTCCTGATTTTCTGCTAAATGAAGCGTGCCTTTGACTGATTATTTTATTCTGCCCGTCACTGCCTAATGACGACCTACGGGTTTGATATCGCATATTCGAGAATTTCATGACATTTTTATTCTTAATCAGAAAGTTAATAAGTCATAGATAATTAATGCAATGTTAAAGGTTTTTGTGAACTCTTTGTTACACTGACTGTTTTGTTTTACACACTTTTCAGATTTAGCATTGTAGATTAAAAAACAAGATAACTTTTTATAATAATAAAATATGGATTGAAAAGTTTTAATCGCCAATATTTAAAGGCTTTGTTTCATGTTTTTACTTTGCTGAAAATGCATCACCTGCGTCACCATTAAACTATGATAGCACTCTATGATAGTACTTGATGTGATTTGGGGTGCCTGGCCTTGTGGTGTCCTGTCTTGCAGACTGAGAGTCTGTTTGTCGATGGGTTCGGCTGGGAGAAGGACTGAAGACTGCGTCGGCGACAAACGACATGCGTACAGTCGAAAGCGTACGAGGCACTCTTCGGCCTTATTTACCTATTCGCTTCGAATATTAGAATTTGGAGGACAAAAATTGCATCTCATTAACCGACTCATTTCATGGCTGGCAGGGCTGAGAGAGGAAGGGGGCACAGCGGGTGTAGTACAGGCACAGCTCACAGCACACTGTACTCAGTTAGTATTCAGTAACTGCGAAATAAAACCTACTGTTGAATCGTATCAGTTAGAGTTTAATTCTGGAGCGAGCAAAAGGTTGAGAAATGAGATTACCCGATGTATCGGCCCGTACAGACTGGGCGTGCACAATTCTGAGTAGCTCGCATCTAGCGCTGCGATAACAGAGCGACTGCGATATCTCTGCACCTGTAAACGCTGGGGTAAATTGATTTTATCTGACAAACAGCGAACCTGAAGAAAGGTAGTTCATAGTAACTAGGCGCTGATATATTGGATTCACTATTCAAACTTGGCTGCAAGTGTCTATCAGCATTTAAAAGTGTGCCATGAGCTGCTTATCTACCTGCTCCGTCAGGTTATGCCGTCAGCCCGCCGCCGGCAATTCACCGATCACCGACCAGCCCTACTGTGCCAAGCATCTGCTGGTCGATTTGAGCAGGTGTGAGAAGTTGGAAGCTGTCGTGACTGAGAGAATTTCTTACTTTAAGAAGTACCAGAAGCCTCTTGAGCTGATGCAGCAGAGATTGGCTTCCGACCTGCTGCTTCTAGGAAAAAACTTCAACAACTTGAGAGAAACTATCGACAAGTATCAAACTGAACTCACTGCTGCCATCACAAAGCATCATGACAAGCTCAAGGAATCTCTTCAGATTCTCACCGATCTGGACAATTTTGAAATAGAACTGCGTACTGCCAAGGACGGCAAAAACAATCGACAGGCCTTTCTAATGACTGAGAACATGGAGAAATCTGCTCTGCAGCTTGACTCGGAGCTCGTGTCCATTAACGATGACGCAACAGCAGTTGAAATCACCGCATTTCCCGATGTAAATTCTGTCGTTAAAGATCTGGAATCCTGTACAGAAATTTCACTCCGGCTCTTGCGAATACAAGTTCAATTTCTGAACAAAGGATCAGAGACGGTGTCCTTCACTGAAGAAGAAAAGCAAGTCGAGCTTGATGGCGTACCGGCATGCATGGCTTTATGCAACGACATCAGGGGCTCCGCTCTAGCGACGTGTGGCCTAAGATCGCAAATTCCCGAACAGCCTCAACCAACAGTTTTCGTTGCTGTTGAAAATGACACCGAGAGAAAAATTGTGCTGGTTTCAGATAGCGGCGAGGTGACAGGCAGTCTTTCATGCACATTCGATCAGCCCATTCGAGGCCTTCACTGCGACAGTGACGAGCAGCTGCTGTTCATCGCTCAGGACGATGCTGTGATCGTCACTGATCTGTGCGGAGTCGAGCAGGCGACCATCGCGGCTTATGAGCTCCAACAGGACGTGCAGAAGGTGCGCTGCATCACCGGAGACTCCGACAAGCTGTTTGTCCTGGCCGAACTGGCTGACGGCAAGCCAGCGATATTCGGACTGTCCAAGAAGTCACGGGAAATTCAGCTGACGCACTCGCTTTCTGGCCTCGAAAATATCGCTGACTGCGCAGCGATTTCAGCCAGGGACGGAATGCTGTTCGTGAATGACGGCGTCCAGCTGCACACAGTGTGCTCCATCACTGGGGTACTGCTCGCCTCAAGCGACTGTAACAACAGCGACAACGGCAGCATCCTAGACCTTGATGCCCTAACCAGTGCTGAGGATGCTGTTTCAGTCACGTATCTGCTAGCCTGCCACCGACTCCGCTCTTCGTATCCGATCCTGGCCATTCGAGGTCCTTATTGCGGCGACGCCTCCACCGTTCGGCTTGTCAGAGAGGGCAAAGGAAAAGAATTCGAAATTAGCGACGGGCGCCTGGCTTTCACCGCCTTTGAAATACTTTAAAACCGAAATTACTCCTGTTTACTAATGGTGCTCTGCGCGTCTCGTGTATATCAGAGTGTGTTTGGATTGAGAAAGACAGAAGTTACTTGCCTAAATATAAGATATGAATAGTTCTAATTTATTAGTACTACTAGCAACTTATTGATTTGTAATCGATTGCTGAACTTTAAATGTATTTTGACTTTGCAAAGTCCTCTTTGAAAACATAATTTCTTTACATTTTGTGTTCATAACTTTTTGAAGTTATTTGTGGACATTAAAACTCCAGAACTGATTTTAACATGAGAGCTGCAGTTCTAAATAGCAGAGCTACACTAAAGAAATGTACCAGTGTCGTCTAACGCTGTTTAACTCTAACTGGCGCTGTTTAATGTCTAGCGAAGTGAAACGACAGCAAGAGACCAGGTGCAAGAGTAAAACACATTCTTATGCTTAGTCACTAACTAAATTTGTGACCGATTGCTTAGCTGATAATGAAACTCTGCCCTGACGGCATATCAACTCACGCTGTTGGCTACAGCGAGCTCAACAAATTACTATTGGTGTGCAATTTTCTAATCAACAGGACACTTTTTTATCGAAACTCACCTGTAAGGTTCAGAAAATTGGAAAGCTGTTCTTGCGGAAAGCAGAGCAGAGAGTCAAATTCAGCAGGTACAACTCTAAAATGAGTAGTCCCACGAAGTGCAGTGTTCGATTCTGCCAATCGACTGCCGATGGCAAGTCGCCCATCACGGACCAGCCTTACTGTACGCTGCATCTGCAAGTCGACGTGCGCAGGTGCGAGCAGTCTGAGGCCGATGTGGCTGACAAAATTACTAACTTCAAGAAGTACCAGACACCTCTGAGACTGATGCAGCAGCGCATGGCTTCTGACCTGCTACTGCTGGACGAAAGCTTCGATGCACTTCAAGAGACACTGAAGAAGCACAAGGCTGAGCTCACTGCTGCCATCACCCAGCATCATGAGAACTTGATGAGCTCGCTAAAGATCCTGGATGAGCTGGAGGACTTCCAGAAAGAATTGAGGGAGGCAAAGGATGCCAGAGACACGAGACTTGCGTTCCTTCTCACCGAGAACATGAATCAGTCGCTAGAGACTCTGCGCCTGGACTCGAAGCTTGTGTGCATGGATGAGGAAACTGGGGTGGTTCAGACGGCGGCGTTTCCCGATGTGAATTCCGCTGTTTTGGACGCGGATTCGTGCGCTGATGTCATCTTTGACGTGGCATCGCGCCAAATCGAACGCTTGGATGTTCGGATCAGCGAGGGCGGACGAGCGGAACTCTTTGTTCCTGAGAAAATGGGAAAAGTCAACCTGGTGGGAACGCCTTCCTGCTTTGCTCTGTGCTCCAACACTAGTGGCTTCACTCTGGATGAATCTAATCGCATTGTTAGAGCTGAAAAAGGCTCTAATAGTGGTGAGCTGCCTCAGCCAACTGTCTTTGTGGCTGTCGAACTGCCCGATTCCCAAAGTGATTCAAGGTCTGAATGTAACGAAAAATACGTCATCCAGTTGGTTTGCCCAACGTCTGCAGCCACAGGTCGCCTCTCGTCCTGCTGGGAAGCGAGCCAACCAATCAGAGACCTTCACTGCGACAGTGACGAGCAGCTGCTGTTCATCGCTCAGGACGATGCTGTGATCGTCACTGATCTGTGCGGAGTCGAACAGGCGACCATCGCGACTTATGAGCTCCAACAGGACGTGCAAAAGGTGCGCTGCATCGCCGGAGACTCCGACAAGCTGTTTGTCCTGGCCGAACTGGCTGACGGCAAGCCAGCGGTATTCGGACTGTCCAAGAAGTCACGGGAAATTCAGCTGAAGCACACCATAATGGGCATGGACCAAGTCGGTGACAAACCTCGAATGTTCCTTCGTGACCGCATGCTGTTCTTGAGTGACGGCGACCAGCTGCACGCCGTTTGCTCCATCACTGGGATGCTGATCCTCTCTTTCTCGCTAAAGGAGGGCCTGGTGGCGGGCTTGAATTCAGGCGACATGAAGAATAACTCGGCCTCTTCCATTTTCTGTCAGTCTCGAAGTGCAGCCGTGGGCACTGTGCCGTTCATCTGCCTTCCGATCCGAGTTCCATCGCCAATGTCCGTGTCGGCGGCGCAGGCAGGTCGGCGCGTCTTTTTGCGGCTCGCCGGCGACAGCCTTCTATTTTCCGCAGCGGACTGAGAAAGAGAAAGAAATGCAAACTCGCTAACTGCGTGCAAACTGTTTTCAATCGCTGCGAGTATTTTGAGAAGCTCTTTTTTCTAGGGAGCTTTGAATCCTAAATAATTTTTTTAGGATGCCAGTTTTTGCTTCTTGATTTCCCTGCGCCAATTTTGATGGAGAACAGTAAAAATGGATCGAATATACGTTCATTGCAAATTATCTTAGATTTTATCGAAAAATTTGATGTCGATGTTACTTTACGCTTACTTTATTTTTTTCAAATGACGTATCATTAACTACTAATATAACGAGGTTTATTGTTTTTCTGGTAGGTATAGATTCGTAAAAAGAAGCAAAAATAGAAGAATAAGCAACAAGACTTGAAATGTACTACTCATGAAAGTACTCAGTAGCGTATCACGTAGATAAATTACGGTAATGCAACTAAAATTAGTTCAAACCAGTTTTTAACTACTTGTCAATCATCTGTCACATTGAAACTATTCACCTGTCAGTTGAAAGTAGAAGGACTCCACAGGGGTATTTCAAATACCCACTGCCTACTTCATGATGGCTCCCAAGCAGAATGACCGATTTTTGTGAAAGTCCACCATCAGAGTTTAAATTTTCCGCCCTTTACGATTAAATAACTTTCAAGGCCCGCAGAGGTCAGCATTGTCGATATTTTCAGCGATTATTTTCGAAGACCCTGGGGACAAGGACAAGTAATATTGCTCTGTATAAACCTCTATGGCGCATCCATATCGATCAGTATTATATAAATTAGCAACATAACAATATAAGTAACAATAATAGCCGACATAGTTACATGATGAAGTTTTATTAGCAGAAAAAAATGCTTAAATTATGCCGATGTCTGTCTGTCTGTCTGTCTGTCTGTCTGTCTGTGTGTCTGTCTGTCTAATACATTTTCATTGTGTATTGCATAGTGTGCAGTAATGGCAAATCATTAACAGTCCGTCAATTCGTTTCACACCAAAACCAGCCAAGCAAAGACACGGCAGGCACGCACATGTGGATGTACATCATCTGCACGCAGTTTACCATAGTCAAACCAGTGTACGATACTAGTAACTTCTATCAATTCCTTCATATTTCGCAACAGACGCACTCAAGTTCATTGGTGCGACGGTTGAATTTCGCTCAAACAAACATACGAGCCCGTACTTGCCCACCAAACAACCCCTGTCCACCGGTTTAAACCTTAACCGGATTATGTACGGTCAAATGAAGAGATTTTCTGACTAAAGGTACTATTTACATGCGAGCTGAGCGCCTGCAGATGCAAGCAGAAGACTTCATTTGCTAGATTCCTAATTGTGTTTTGTATAACGCCCAAGACCCTAGTGACTACCCTAGTGACTGCTGGCCTACTATTTTTAAACGCCACTTAAACAATTATAAAAAGGCTTTGAAACCATGGAGCAGGCAGCATGTTCCGTGCGGCTCTGTCGCGACGCTGCAGTGGGCGAGTCCCCACTCTCCTGCCAGCCGCTCTGCAGCTCGCACATGCAAAACGATCTCGCCGAGATGGAAGCCACAGAAGCCATCGTCGCTCACCGAATCCAGCACTTCAAGAAGTACCTCAGGAGCCCCTCAGGAGGATGCAGCAGCGACTGGCCTCCGACCTGCAGCTGCTCGATGACACTTTCAGCGACTTCAGAGCAACGCTGGACAAGTACCAGGGAGAGCTCATTGCTGCAATCACAGAACAGCACGACGTACTGATGGAATCAATCAAAACTGTCTCCGAGCTGGAAGACTTTGAGGTCGAGCTGCGGCGAGCCAAGGATGAGCGCAACATGAGACAGGCCTTCCTCATCAATAGGAGCATGGAGAAGTCACTGAAGACTCTGAAGCTGGACTCACAGTTGGTGAGAATAGGAAAGTCAGGAGATCCAGCTGGCATCTTACCCAGACTTGAACTCGAGAGTGAGGAAGCTGCAGATTTGCATCGGCACTGAGCTCATTACGATGGGACAGTTCATTAAGCGCTTTGGACGTTGCTAATAAAGAAAACTATAAGGATGCTAAACTGCAAGTAGAGTTGGAGAACCACCAGCTGGATTTGGATGCTTGTGGCATGCGCAATGCGCTTTGCATAGCTGTGTGCAGCAACACCAGCGGTTTCATTATAAACAGATCAAAAAAGATCGTCCGAGCTGCAGACGGTGCTGCAGATGGCACCTTACTTGACAAAAAATGTCTCCTGGTTGCCAGCCTTGAGTCAGTATACGGCTATGACACCTTATCGGATGACGCTGAAAACAGCATAATCAGCAAAAGCCGGAAGTTCAAAGTGTCGCTCCTTAAAATAGGGGAAGTCTTGTCTGGCGTGGACATTGAGTGCAGCTGGGATGCGAATGAGCCCAGCAGAGACATGCACTTCGACAACGAACGCCAGCTTCTGTTCCTCGCCCATGAGCAGACGGTGATCGTCACTGAACTTCACAGTAACTATGAAACTTGAAGAACCATGAAATGCGTAGCCTTTAGATGCCTCGCAGTAGCTGCGTCTGTGCCTTGGGCTGCAGATCTGGACTAAACAGGGCAGGTGTAATCAATTTTTAACGCAAACAATATAACCAAAACGATTTAATAATTTTTTTTACAATTTTTTTATTACTTTAAGCTAAAGCGAGTGATGCTTACAGTAAGTGGGCAGAGGTCCATCTGATGAGCTCGATCACCTCCCAGGACACGATTCTTCGACTCCGTCGCACATTCGCACAGGAGGGAGTGCCGCCTGTCATTAATTGTCTCAGACAACGGACCTCAGCTCGTATCGAAAGAGATGGAAAAGTAGCTTCGAGCGATCGGCTGCAAACATCTCCTGACACCTCCATCCCATCCTCGTCGCCATTGTTAGACCTCTCGTCAGGTCTAATGAAGAAGACTTACTGCTCGGTAGTTGCTTAAACTACACTATTATAGCATTTTGCGGTCTAGTTGGGACAGCGGGCTTTTAAATTGGACACTGAGTTGTCTGCTGCTCCAACCATGCAGCGACTGCTGTCTATGGCCAACTCTGAAAAACACACGGGCTTTCAATTTAGACATTCAAACACTTGTCTATGGCTACATCCAAGAAACACACCCTGCGCTACATCCCTCAGTGCCTGGCCAATGTGAACATATCAGGATGAGTGGATGACTGTAAACAAAACTCTAAATAATCGTTGTGTTAGGTTGCTTTATGATTTGTAAAGACGTTTCTGTTGGCGTGAACTTCTTGAGAATGCACGAAAAATGTACTCCATTTTATTCCGAGCGTATCAACGAATTGCACTGAAATATATATGATAGTGGCTGCTTAATTGGCATTCTGTGGTTAGAAAGTCTGAGGCTGCGTTTAATGGTCCGAGGCGAGCGAAGCGAGCCGAGGTCTATTGAGCGTGGCCGAGGACTTTTTAACCATAGATTGATCAGTCTTTTAGAGTAGGCCATAGACAGCAGTCGCTGCTTGGAGCAGCAGACAACTCTGTGTCCAATTTAAAAGCCCGCTGTCCCAACTAGACCGCAAAATGCTATAGTGTTGGCTCTCTTTTAGCCGATCTGCACCCTTATTTATTTTTTACGTTATGCTGCGGCTCTCGTTAGCTGCAGCCAAATCAATTACCGTACGGCCCCATAGACATATCTACTTGAGGCATAAGTGCTTCAAGCACTAATAAAAGCAAAACAAAGCACTACAAATAGCATTTTCTTTATTATTTACTTACCTTAACATCAATACTCAATGATGGATTAATTGCCTAATTTCCTGCCTGAATTTCGGTTTATTTTGCATGCAACTTCATGTTTTCTCGTAATAATCATATTTTAAGTAGGGCAGTGGGTTCAGGTAGATCGTTTGTGACAGTAGACTCGCGGCAGATCGTTGTCATTCAGTGTACACTCTCACTGTCTTGGGTGTCGGCCCCAATGGGCGTTAGCTCGTACATGCACTCTCCTCCAAGCCTTCTCACTCAAATCAGGTTGAATTATAAAGCTATCTTGAGTAACGCTTAATCAAATCAAATATTCTAACGAGGAACAGGATTAAGCTATGATTTTAGGGAATTAAATTATTCTGTGGGAATAAAAAATCTACAGCATTTTATCTAGTACGAATAAATCAGTGCATGCTCGATTGAAAGTGTTATTATCAGTATTTAGCTGTGCCCGACAAGACTAGAGCGTGCAAGGAGTGATGGGTCGATAATTAGCACTGAAATTATTATTTTTTTTATTATTATTATGGTGCGCACGCCGATTGGGTGCTGATTTTTTTGTTTATTTTATGTTTGAGGTTGAATAAATCGATTAAAAAAAAAGAAGGCGATAGGAAAACAGTGGCATGCATAATATTAATTTTAGCCTTTAGGTGAATAAAATATTTGAAAAAAACAAATTTTTGAAATAAACAAAGGCATTAAAACAAAAAATGAAATATTGAAATTTAAAGAGAAAATTAAAACTGACCTAACAAGGAATAGCTATTGTGTTTTCGCATTCTAACTATGGGCCTCAGGGCAGTGGCTTTTTTATCTAGCTTCAAGTATGCTTTCTATGAAGTCCACAAAACTTTCTGTTAAGTCTGCGCTTTCCTGTGTCATTAAATACACAATTTTGTCATCAGCTGTTAGGCTTTCGAGATTACGAACAGTACCTGCCACTTTCTCTATGAATTTATTTCTAATTGGAACAAACGGGCCAATCGCATCTAAAGAGAATATGAGTTTCGTTCTCTACCTCGACTCTACATTTTGGACGTTCTGTTTTCATAGGCGATTTTCGGTCTTACAGTGCGCAATGTCTCACAGGCCAGTTTGTGGTTTCCTAGACGAAATCGGGACATTGTTCTGGGTTAGAGATTATTGTTAGGTACTTTTCTCGGGAGAAATCTTTCTTAAACGTGTAATAGAAGTGGCTGAGCTTGGCTGATTTTTCCATTCTCTGAGTCCAGTGCCTTCGAAACTCTGACTCAAAGTTCTCTCTGTGCGTTTTGATGGACTTTGTTTTTCTAGTCTGTTGACAATTCCGCATTACTTCACTATATATTTTCCCCAATGCCAACATCGCTGTATTCTGTATCTGCCACTAATTTCGCGATGATAGAGTCTGCTCGGCTCCGAACTGAGGACCAGTATTGAAGGCTTCTTTTTTGAATACTATATAATAGTGGTAGTCTTCCTAATTCGGACCGAGCACCATTGCTGTCAGTGTTTGGACTAACTTGCAGAATCGACTTGCAGATTCTAAAATTAATTCTCTCTATAAGGTTCCGATCCCAAGTACCCAGTTTCCAGGAGACAAAAGCTCCCCAGGCCATCAGTGCTGCTGCTATCGCTTCAAACTAAGTTAGTCTCTAGGAGTGCTACTTCTAATTGTTGCCAAGTGTTTCTATGGCTGAAATCAGTATCACACACAGTCAGCAAAAGCCAAGCGTACAGCCAACGACAGTCAAGCGTACAGACAAAACGTTCAGTCAACGTCGAGAGTTATTTGAAGCTAGCCAATTATAGTTTTCAACTCTATTAGGTTTTCTTTTTCCTTCTCAAGCACAATGCAGACATTGTCGCCGATTCTGAATTTGAGATACTTGGAGGAATCCAGTAACCAACTGACCAGAGTTGACGCTCTCGGCAGTGGGTCTCGATGAGTCGCGCAGCGGTACAAGTCTTCTGGTTTGTCACATGACAGCTCCGGTACACCATTCAACTGCTTCACCGACTCCTTGCTTACAATGAGACCAGTGATGCTGCAGAGTGTGAACACGTCCTCATAGTCTGATAATAGAAGCATTCGGTTCTGAACGCCGATGCGTGTTGAAGAATCCAAAGCCAGGTTACAATCGTCAGGCAGTGGCAGTGTCAGCTGAATCTCGAGCGACTCTTTGCTCAGACCAAATACTGAAGGCCCTCCACTGTACATCTCGGTCAGCAGGAACAGCTTGTCGGAGTCACCCGTGATGCAGTGCACAGACGTAATTTGCGCACGTCTCCGCAGGTCCAAAACGGTCACTTTAGATTTCAATTCTCCACTGAGATCAGTCACAATAACTGCATTGTGCTGAGCTATGTACAGCATCTGCCGGTCACTATCGCAATGCAAATCTCTGATAGGCTGATCTAAATCCCAGCTAAATTTCAAATATCCTGCTACTTTGTGCTCGATAGAGATCATTGATATTGTACTCGCCAATTCCTTACCATCACGGTGCTGCTTTAGCTTCCTTCTGATAGCAACAAAGACCATTGGATTTGGTAGCATTCCCGTCGCCGAAGAGGCGTCCTGGTTTTTGATAATTCGTTTCGGCCCACTGAGAGAGTAGCCGTTTGTGTTGGTGCACAAGGCCATGCACTGCGCCTCTCCGTTCAGAGGAAGTTGAGTATGGCTAGTCTTTAACTTGCATGCATGGTCTGCATCAAAGTTTTCAACTCGGGCCACCCTTTCAAACAGCATACTTTCTGTGCAAGCCTTCAAATCCCTGACGTCCGAGGTCACGTCAGGAAAGGCGGCCATTTTGACCTCTTTGGTTGACTCATCGAAGCGCACCAGCGTTGAATTGATTCCAAAGTTCTCGAGGGACTCGCGCATGCCTTCAGCCAGAGTGAAAGCCAATCTCAAGTCTTTGGCGTCCTTAGCCACCTCCAATTCATTCTCAAAGCTGTCCAGCTCAGAAAGAATATTCAACGAGTCCATGATCTGGTCATGGTGCTTGGTGACGGCGGCGGTGAGCTCAGCCTGGAACTTGTCGATGGTCTCTCTAAGCTCGTGAAAACTTTCATCCAGCAGCTGCAGATCAGAGGCCAGTCTCTGCTGCATCAGGCGCAATGGCTGCTGGAACTTCTTGAAGTGCGCGATCTTGGCGGTCAATTTAGTCTCGGCTTCGGCGCACTTGCGCAGGTCGTTCTGCAGATGCTGTCTGCATAGCGGCAGGCATGTGCTGGGAGACGGGCCCTCCGATGGCTGAGTGCACAGCCTCACTGAGCAGACAGCGGCAGGTTTCTCACTCATTCCGCACGGCTTGTTGCAAGTTTCTGCAACATTAAAACAAAATAACATGGACTGTATTCGTGATTTTGCTGTGTAATTTTTCTATTTCTATTAAAAAATTGTTGCTATCTGAATCTGAATGGAAAAGGCCACAAAGAAAACTCTGGCATCATTTTTGACGAGCTACCTTTTACCGACCCTAAGCGTTTTACCAAGGCCTTCAACAAGCAGTTCTTTGATCTAACTCACCCGGCCACCTCGAAAGACAGAAGCCAGACACAAAGGGAAATCAGACACTCCCCCACCAGCGGCTTTCTGCTCACGTCCAGGGACGTCACGTTGGCCTTCAAAAGCTCCTCGCCGTCCAAAGCCACAGGCCCGGATGGCTTCTTCCCTATCGTCCTGAAGCACCTCGGCCCTTGGGGAATTGTCTTCATTTGCTGCCTTTTAAAACTGAGTCTTACCACCAGCATCATTGATAGTTTTCACCACCACTATGCACCTGGACCTCGGGCAAGGTTGTGCCTCTCCTCAAAGCGGGCAAAGACGCCAGTCTCAGCTCGTCCTACAGGCCCATTTCCATCTTCCTCTTGCAGCAGGAAAAGTGCCTGCTGTCCACCTTTCAGAGTGCGCTTCCACTTCCCAGCTGGCAGCATGGCTTCCGTGCTGGGCACTCCACCGCCTCTGCCCTCACCAGTCTTACTACAAGTAGCTTCATAAGTAATGGCTACCATCAACCTAAACCTGCTGAGAGGACAGTGCTCGACGCGCTTGATCTGCAAAAAGCGTATGTCTGCGTACAGTATCTGTGTGCTTGTGTGCTCAGGAGTCAGCAAAATGGGCAGAATTGCCTCCTCGCTGGCTGCGGTTCTAGTGTCACTAAATTATGTGCCACTGCCCACAGCCCTCCTGCAATTATTATTATTATTAAGCTCCTCTGGATGCTCTTTAACTCCAGCCTGCCGAAATGTCTCACCAGGTGGCTCATCTCACCAGTGCGTAACTCTGCGGTCGGAACACGAGAGTCCTCTTTCGTGGCTCGCTCTCCCCGGCAAGGCGTCTCAGAGCGGGCGTGCCTCAAGAGGGGTTCTGTCCCCGCTCCTCTTCGCCTTCTACATGAGTGACATCCCGGCTCCTCCTGTCAAGATCCAGCTCACAGCTCACAAGTCCTCCGCTAGAGCGAGCTCACGAGCTCAAACCATAAGTTCAACGCAGCTCTGACGATCTTCCTTTATGGAACTGCTGTCCCTACGGTTCACAACCCAAAGCTGCTTGGAGTCCATTTCGACCCGCTCCTGAAATTTCACCTGCACGCCGGCCATCACCGGTAGCATCAAAAGGAACAATAACATCCTGAAAGCCCTGTCTGGAAGCACCTGGGGACAAGATAAGGAGACTTTGCTCGTCACCAACAAAGCTATCTCCAGGGCCCACGTCAACTACTGCGCCCCTGTCTGGGCGCCTTACCTCAGCCCCACTCGCACCACCAGACCGCGCAGAACGCAGCGTTATCATTACCGGATGCCACAGCTGCTCGGGCACAGACCATCTCCATGACGAATGAACCATCCTGCCGGTGTCCTTCACTCCGAACTCCTGTCAGTGCAGTTCTGGGTGCAAGCGCTTCACCCGTGCCATCCGTGTCATCACCTCTCGCTCGATCCCGCATTCCGGCGGCAGCTTCGCTCGCCACTTACGCCACTAACTTCCTCAACGCGCACCAGCCGCTCCTCTGCCCTTCAGTGGGTCCGCTGATATAGAACATAGCCCAAGAACGCAGATATAGCCCAAGGCCCTATTCGCCGAGCTCTTCCCCGGAGAAGGTACTGGCCCTGGCCCGCCGAGTCAAGGTTAACACACACACACACACACACACACACACACACACACGCTTGATTGAATACTTTTAAAAATACAGAAAACAAGAAAAGATAAATTCAATATTCGTCATTTATTAGCCGTGCAAATAAAAACATAGCAATGCGCTTTACAAAGACAAAGTGAACGATAAACTTTGAAAAATATCTTACAAACATAAAGCATGTTAACATATCTCTTTGAAATGCAAATACGAGTACAAGCAAATCTTAATTGCCTTAATCAAGTACTACAGAACCGGGGTCACAAAGAGAATGTACTTTAAGACCTGTGGTTACAAAGAGAATGTACTTTAAGACCCGGGGTTACAAATGAAATGTACTTCAGACCCGGGGTCACAAAGAGAATTTACTTTAAGACCTGGGGTCAAAATTCTTCGGTACATCACGACCCGTGAAAAACAATCCTCATGTGATGCTTCAATGCCCAGAGTCTGGCTGAGCAGCAACCGAATCTGCCGGGTCGGCCCACAGGAAAATGGCGTCGCCCATGGCGGTGAGGACGCGGCATCGACTGGGATGCGCCGAGATCGACTGCACAACGCCAGCTGACACGGACTTGGTCCTGGCTGTTGCATCAGGCGGCTGATGCCGCAGCCTGCATCGCAGGTCGCCGGTGATCAGGTCCCAGCAAAGCAGCTCTCCAGATGCGCCAGCAGAGCCGGACAGAACCAGCGAGTCGCCGGCTGTGACATCACAGTCGACGCACAGATCGGCCACGGAGTGCCCGGAGTAGCTGGCCAGGAGGTCGCCAGTGTCCCGATCGATCAGTCGAAGCCGGGCATCTGAACAGCTGGCTAATAGGCAGCGGCCGTCCCTGGTGGCAGCCAGGCCGACGAGCCCCAACCGGCCCAGGTGATCCTCGCTCAGCTGGCCCTTCCTGGCGTCGTAGCAGCGCAGGCAGCCGTCCAGACTGGCTGTGTAGATGCGCCAGGACTGCACAGTCACAGACGTGACGGAGTCTCTGGCGTCTGTCAGCAGCTGCACAGGAGCCGAGGCCCGACTGCGCAGATCCCACAGGCGGACGGTGCAGTCCACAGAGCCGCTGGCAAGCAGGGTGGCGTCCGGACTGAAGGCTAGGGCGCTGACGCGAGCGAGGTGGCTGCGGTATCTGGGCGCCGGATTTTGGAGTTGAGAGTGAGCTCAATGGCAAGCTTAATTGGTAGATATCTTGATGTCTATCTCTAAGATTGTTTGAGTATGGGCGGCTTTCAATGGAATAACAAAGGATTGAAAAAATCTCACACAAAATCTCATTGAGATTTTTTAAAATCTCACTGATAATCTCATAGAGAATCGAAAACAATCTGCATGATATTATCATAGAGAATCGCAGACAATCTCACCAAGAATCTCATAGAGAATCGCAGACAATCTCACTGAGAATCTGATAGAGAATCGAAGACAGTCTCACTGAGAATCTCATAGAGAATCGCAGACAGTCTCACCAAGAATCTCATAGAGAATCACAGACAATCTCATTGAGAATCTCCTTGAGAATCTTTTAATGAATCGCTGGCCAACAATCCCAATTCTCACTTTCTCACAGCGGTGCCGCTGGCCGTATCCCAGTAGGCCACCATCTTGTCCTCGCCACCGCTAGCCAGGTTGGCATTGTCGCAGGCGCAGGCCACAGTTAGCACATCTTGGCCGTGGCCCAGATAAGATCTGAGCAGCAGAGATTTAGCCGGATTCCACAGCTTCAAGGATTTGTCAGCGCCCCCAGTCAGGCAGTAGTTGCCATCGGCGTTGAATCGAACGCACCTGACCGCGCCCTGGCCGCAAACTGTGCGACACTGCAGCTGCTCAGGCGCGGCCTGAATTAGTTTTGTAAAAATTGTAAATTAGAACATTCGTTTTCGTTAGTACGCTACTGACAGTAGGCTAACTGAACATGTATGTATTTTTTCTTAAAAAGTAAAAAAATAATGAAGTCCTGATAAACGCTTTAGTCCTAGTTTTTCTTACAATTTTATTCGCAGCTAAGCAGTCACGATGATTAAAAAACGGGAATAATATAAAAACGGGGCTTATTTATTTCTGCTAACAATAGAAAATCATCGCTACAATAATTGCATGCAGAACATAGCGTTAATAATAATGTTAGCAAGCAAGATTATTGATCATAAAATAAGGTCATTTGCTCATCATCAGAACAGTAGGAATTTTCATCTCTGTACAATTAGAATACTTCAACAAGGCATCCAGCCTTAACAAACTTGCTATTGGGGAAGAAATAAACACTATTAGAAAACTAGGATAATAGCAAGAAATATGAAACCATGCTTGATGTCCATCTTGTCATTTTTAAGAAAAAAACATTTCGAAGGTATTTAAATTTGGTATATTAAAGGTATATTGAAATAAATCGCTGCAGGTAGAAATATATCAGAATTAAAGAAATGTAACTAGGTATATCAGGTACAGCGGAACTTTGTGCTGAGCTTTGAATGGATTGGGATCATAGCCATAACCTTAGAATGGATTGGGATCATGGCCATAACCTTAGAATGGATTGGGGTCATAGCCATAACCTTAGAATGGATTGGGATCATGGCCATAACCTTAGAATGGATTGGGGTCATAGCCATAACCTTAGAATGGATTGGGATCATAGCCATAACCTTAGAATGGATTGGGGTCATAGCCATAACCTTAGAATGGATTGGGATCATGGCCATAACCTTAGAATACATTGGGATCATGGCCATAACCTTAGAATGGATTGGGATCATGGCCATAACCTTAGAATGGATTGGGATCATAGCCATAACCTTAGAATGGATTGGGATCATAGCCATAACCTTAGAATGGATTGGGATCATAGCCATAACCTTAGAAGGGATTGGGATCATAGCCATAACCTTAGAAGGGATTGGGATCATAGTTATGACCTCTGGTGGGATTGGGATAATAGTTATAACATCTGAAGGGATTAGGATCACAGTCATGACCTCTAAAAGGGATTGGGATCACAGTCACGACCTATAAAAGGGATTGGGATCACAGTCATGACCTCTAAAAGGGATTGGGATCACAGTCATGACCTCTAAAAGGGATTGGGATCACAGTCACGACCTCTGAAGGGATTGGGATCATAGTCATGACCTCTGAAGGGATTGGGATCACAGTCATGACCTCTGACGGGATTGGGATCATAGTCACGACCTCTGAAGGGATTGGGATCATAGTCACGACCTCTGAAGGGATTGGGATCATAGTCACGACCTCTGAAGGGATTGGGATCACAGTCACGACCTCTGATGGGATTGGGATCATAGTCACGACCTCTGAAGGGATTGGGATCACAGTCACGACCTCTGAAGGGATTGGGATCATAGTCACGACCTCTGAAGGGATTGGGATCATAGTCACGACCTCTGAAGGGATTGGGATCATAGTCACGACCTCTGAAGGGATTGGGATCACAGTCACGACCTCTGATGGGATTGGGATCATAGTCACGACCTCTGAAGGGATTGGGATCACAGTCACGACCTCTGAAGGGATTGGGATCACAGTCATGACCTCTGACGGGATTGGGTTCATAGTCACGACCTCTGACGGGATTGGGATCACAGTCACGACCTCTGACGGGATTGGGATCATAGTCACGACCTCTGAAGGTATTGGGATCATAGTCACGACCTCTGACGGGATTGGGAACATAGTCACGACCTCTGAAGGGATTGGGATCATAGTCACGACCTCTGAAGGGATTGGGATCATAGTCACGACCTCTGAAGGTATTGGGATCATAGTCACGACCTCTGACGGGATTGGGATCATAGTCACGACCTCTGAAGGGATTGGGATCATAGTCACGATCTATAAAAAGGGATTGGGATCATAGTCACGACCTCTGAAGGGATTGGGATCACAGTCACGACCTCTGAGGGGATTGGGATCACAGTCACGACCTCTGAAGGGATTGGGATCACAGTCACGACCTCTGAAGGGATTGGGATCACAGTCACGACCTCTGAAGGGATTGGGATCACAGTCACGACCTCTGAAGGGATTGGGATCACAGTCACGACCTCTGAAGGGATTGGGATCACAGTCACGACCTCTGAAGGGATTGGGATCATAGTCAAGACCTCTGACGGGATTGGGATTGAAATTATTGATATTACGAGTACAACCACAATTATAGATAATAATTAGTGATTAAAAGTACCCAAATCAATGAAATCTAAATAAACAAACACACACAGTACACAAAGCGGAGGTCAAGTTCGATGCAAATTTGTTAAAATCTCTAGCGACGAAACTCAATAGCAAACTGTCAGCAAAGTGCTCAGCTACTGAGCAGCCATGGGTGGAGAGATGCGCCTCACGCCACTGACAGACTCGCTGCTGTTGCTGCTGATGCCGCCAGCCGAGTTGTCCGCGCTGACAGCCGCTCGCTTGGCGGCAACGGTTGCCAGGGCGACGGAGTTCTGGCTAGCAACGGCCCGATGCTGCGCCTGCAGGTACTGCTGTTCCTCAATTAGCATTCGCTGATGCCGCTGCAGTAAGGGCTCCTGGAGTCGGCAGTGGGCGTGATGCCTCAGGTAGTAGCCGGACCAGAAGCGCAGGAACTGGGCGGAGTGCTGCGGCTTCAGCACCTGTGGCGAGAATAGCCGTCAGGTTCATGCTGGTTCTGATATTAACACGAAAATCAAACAGGTTCTCGCCAGTTTTTTCTTTGAACGAAGCAGCGCAGACATTTTAGATTCTTATAGAACAATAAAAAAGCTGCCAGCAATCTACAATAAAGGAGGATTCCCCCAAAGTCATGGGGGATTCCCTCAAAATTCTAAGAGTTTTCTCCTAAAATCAAGAGTGATTTCTTCTAAAGTCTTGAGGGATTTCGTTTTAAAATCATGAGGGATTTCCTTCTAAAATCATGAGGGATTCCTTTCTAAAATCATGAGGGATTTCCTTCTAAAATCATGAGGGAATCCCTTCTAAAATCATGAGGGATTTCCTTCTAAAATCATGAGGGATTCCCTTCTAAAATCATGAGGGATTCCCTTCTAAAATCATGAGGGATTCCCTTCTAAAATCATGAGGGATTTCCTACTAAAATCATGAGGGAATCCCTTCTAAAATCATGAGGGATTTCCTTCTAAAATCATGAGGGATTTCCTTCTAAAATCATGAGGGATTCCCTTCTAAAATCATCAGGGATTTCCTATTAAAATCATGAGTGATTTCCTTCTAAAATCATGAGGGATTCCCTTCTAAAATCATGAGGGATTCCCTTCTAAAATCATGAGGGATTCCCTTCTAAAATCATCAGGGATTTCCTATTGAAATCATGAGGGATTTCCTACTAAAATCATGAGGGATTCCCTTCTAAAATCATGAGGGATTCCCTTCTAAAATCATGAGGGATTCCCTTCTAAAATCATGAGGGATTCCCTTCTAAAATCATCAGGGATTTCCTATTAAATTCATGAGGGATTTCCTACTAAAATCATGAGGGATTCCCTTCTAAAATCATGAGGGAATCCCTTCTAAAATCATGAGGGATTCCCTACTAAAATCATGAGGGAATCCCTTATAAATTCATGAGGGATTCCCTTCTAAAACCATGAGGGATTTCCTACTAAAATCATGAGGGATTGGCCCCAAAGTCAAGGTATTTTCCCGTAAAATAATGAGTAAAATAATAACTGCTCAGTTCATGGACTGTGGGAGGCCACCACGCCCGCCAAGATTTCTACCCCAGCTGATGCTGGCAATTTTTTTACTGCTGGGTAAAGAAGGATGTGAATCGTGAAATTGACTGTCTTGCCTAATAAAACCGATTGTTTGGACCTTGGACTTGAGATTCGAACTCACGACCTCTCATGATCATAAGTCTTAAGCCAACAACACTGGTCTACGAAGCTTTAGAGCATTTAATCAATTAAAATTACTTCTTATATTTAGAATGATTGAGAACCCGTACACACACACATTGGAATTACCTGATACCGACCAGCAGCATAATGCGGATTAGTGTAATTAGTAACCATGGAATTGACCAGAGACCACAGCGAGTGAGTCTTGGTTCTGATCTTCACTCGCTCCTGATCGCAATTGCCCAAGAAGGTGCCAAATCGATTGCTGTACAGGTGTTCCATGATGGTAATGAGCAGGTGTTCATTGAACTCAAATGCGTTCGGGAACTGATGAGTGAGCTGCCACACGCATTCGATGAACTGCAAGAACACTGGAGACCGTTCGCTGTCCGACGGATTATCCTCAAGGAAGCCGATGCGCTTGGCAAACTGGTGACCCATCGAGCACCTGTGCGGTTTCGCATAATTAACTTGTGTTAATTATAATGTCTAGTAGAGGATCTACAGTTGTGAAAGGCTAACATTGGTAGCTATAGACAACTGTGACAAAATGTCAGGTAACCAATTTCAGGTACTTCAGTTGACTAAATCTACCAATTTCAGGTACTTCAGTTGACTAAATCAACCAATTTCAGGTACTTCAGTTGACTAAATCTACAAACTTCAGGTACTTCAGTTGACTAAATCTACAAACTTCAGGTACTTCAGTTGACTAAAGCTACCAATTTCAGGTACTTCAGTTGACTATAGCTACCAATTTCAGGTACTTCAGTTGACTAAATCTACCAATTTCAGGTACTTCAGTTGACTATAGCTACCAATTTCAGGTACTTCAGTTGACTAAATCTACCAATTTCAGGTACTTCAGTTGACTAAATCTACAAACTTCAGGTACTTCAGTTGACTAAATCTACAAACTTCAGGTACTTCAGTTGACTATAGCTACCAATTTCAGGTACTTCAGTTGACTAAAGCTACCAATTTCAGGTACTTCAGTTGACTATAGCTACCAATTTCAGGTACTTCAGTTGACTAAATCTACAAACTTCAGGTACTTCAGTTGACTAAATCAACCAATTTCAGGTACATCAGATGACTATAGCTACCAATTTCAGGTACTTCAGTTGAATATAGCTACCAATTTCAGGTACATCAGATGACTATAGCTACCAATTTCAGGTACTTCAGTTGACTAAATCTACCAATTTCAGGTACATCAGATGACTACCAACTTCAATACACTCCAGTTGGCTATTAAAGCTAAAATGCTCTGTTTAAAATTTGCTATCAAACACAGTCTACATTGCCGTAGAGTCAAAAGTGAGCAGCTGTTCTCATAGCTCACCACTCTTTCTCAATGAGCGCTTCAAAGCCGCGTACAGTCCTGTAGTACGGATCAAGGCAGAGCATGGACAGCGAGGTGAGTTGAGCAGTTCGGTCCCAGCCATCTGAGCAGTGCACCAGCACTGAGTACTTCTCTGAGCCAACCTTGTGCACAATGTACACCACTCCAACTAGAATCTGGCGAATGTGGCCCAGCCATTGGGTGTTCTCAAGGCAGCTGAGAAACTTCACCGACTCAAGCGCTGGCCAGCAGATTTCGCGCAGCTTGCGCAATGACTCGCGCATCACGTGAATGTTTTGAATGTCAACAAAGGCCACCTCGACTGTGTTGTTGTAGTCCGCCACCGCCTCGTAGCCGCCGCCTTTGCCTCGATTGGCCACAGCGTTGGTCTTCGGCCGGGCGTCGATAATGCACAGAGAAGTTGTCTGGCCATTGTTGTTGAGTATCTTGGCCAGAAAGCGCTCGTCCTCTTGACAGCGCTTCCCGGCTAGACCCACCATGGGCTGGGAGCATCGCGTGATGGAGGCCCGGGTGTCCCTGTCCAGCCAGCTCAGCACGGGCACGCGGCTGCGGCTCCTGTAGGCCGCGCACTTGCGCAGATCTTCATCAGTGATCTCGGTGGGAATGGCGAACAGTTGGGGATAGGTGGAACAAAGACTATAGTCTCTGTTTAACTCGCACACCTTCCACACCGAACCAGCAGTCCGGATGCCCAATCGCTCGAACTCCAGCATGGGATTGTAGACATCCCAGCCCTGCTCAGTCAGCTGGGGCATGGCTTTCCAATAGTCTATGGCAAACAGTATCAGGCTGGAACTGCCCAGACTGGAGCCCGGGCGAAAGGTGAGCCGCTGCAGAGCCTCAAAGATATTGTGCCTGGAATTGTTCTGCGTAGGCGCCTTGCTCAGCTGCAGCCGCAGCGAGAAGAAATCCTTGCACGTCACCTCGATGCCGTACTTATCGCCTCGGCTATTAGCGCCGCCGAATTTCTCCAGCTTGCTGATGCTGCCCAGCGCAATGTCCACCGTCTCCTGTGGAGAATTGGCCGAAGCGAAGTGCAAACGGTAGTTGGTGAGCAGCAGGCTGCCCTGGATGGCTCGCTCGTTCAACGGCTCCACCTTGGACACGTACTGCTCACTCTCTTTGATTACGATATGCTCAGTCTCGCCTGGTAGCAGATCAACATCGGGAAACTGGCCGGCACCGCTGTTGGCTCCGCTGGCACCGCCACCGCCTCTACCAGAGGGCCCTAAACTGGACAATGAGGATTCGGACCTAGCAGAAGGTGTGCCAGCCCTACCTGTGCCAGCCTGCTCAGCTGCAGCTTGGCTGGACATTATGCAACTGCAATAGTGGGACAGAGTAACATCACTTAGCTTACATATAGAGGTATATTTGTATGCGTGAATTATTTGTAACTTAGATTTTATCAACAGGTTCTTACAAAACTGAAGATATATTTTCTAGTGTATATTTCTAAGAAGACAATAATTATCCATAATAATTATTACAATTGATTTATGGTACAATTCCTATTAAATGGTTTTATAGTATTTTTTTATTTTAATGCATCTATTTTAATGCATTCTCAAAGGTCCAAAAAAGATATTGAAGTGATTTAAACACTATTTTTGTTTCTTAGTATTAACTGTACACTTCAGTGTTAAAATGGTTGGTATATATCTTTACCTTGTTTGAATAGGATATATCAGATTAAAAAATGGTAGAAAAGAGTTCACTACATATTCTAAATATCATAGTAAAATAGGCTTAAGACAAGGAGTGAACTAATTTACTGAAATGAAATGAAATTTGTCTGCCTTTATTTTATAAGTTTTTTCATTCTTGTAACACACAAATGTAGGGTGCTGATCTATATTAGACAAAATACAGGTAAGCTTTGATCATAGGTGCCCAATGGCAAAAGACCTGTATAAATATATACTTTTAGAGTGTATAGCCAGTGTAGGATTCCCTTTGCAATGACCCTAAGTTTTCTAATTGGGTGTTGCCTTACCAAGAAAATGGATTGGAACATCTGCTATAATAATGTAATCAGCATAGAAAAGAAAACACTTTTTCATTTTTAAATAGCTACAAATTCTTAACAAAGAAACATAATTTGATGCAGACTAGAATTTCAGTTTTTAAAGATCTTCTGGCACATGCACAGCATGGCACAGTATACTGTAGATAAAAAAATTGACCCACTATATCTAACTCAGTCACAGTGGGTAGGCCAATTAATGCATTTCTGAAGCACAAAATAATTTCTGGGGATGCTACTGGCACACAAAGCATGATCACAACTATGGGCTTACAGACTTAAGTAAAAATTGCTTAGGCCTACAATTAATATAAATAGAATTAGAATAGTAACTGAGGCCACCTTGCTTAAGTGACGATATGAATATCAGCACTTTGTCTGATTCCAAGTTTACAGAGTTCTGTAAACATTCGATAACTTTTTACTCTTGACTGTTAAAATTCGAGGACTTTTATACCTTAAGCTTCAATATCTTATGTCTATGCGGTTCTTCTTGTCAACTATTTAACGCATTAAGCATTCTTTTTTGGCAATGTGGTTTAAAGTCTTAAAATTAAATAAGCCTACACAAATCGATTTTTACTTAATAATATTCGAGTGGGCCCTATTGAGATGGGAATAACAGACTAAAGTGAAAAACGAAGTTAAATAAAGGACGATTTATTTTAAAAAACTGTGTCAGTTTTTATATAAGGCAGGTATATTTTCGAGTTTAGAGCAATTAAATTTTTGAAGGAATCATTTTGATAGGAAATTAAGAAGAACAATCAAACAAAAAGCTTAAGTAAAACTCTTTAAAGGAAAACTCTTTTTGGTTTTCAACTTGATTTGGTATACTTTTACGAGAAACATACTAGTTCGATTAAACAAAATGTTTCTGTTATAATCTGTTTTATTGCCTAGTTTAAAAAACCGAAACCGAAGTCCAAACCGAACGGCAGAGACCCGATAACTCGGTTCTGCATATCAGTTAAAACAATCATTACCTTGTACTCAGGAACCTTTTCAGCTGAGTCACTTTGTAAGTAACGCGCCACTGACACGAAGACAATTGGCTGAGGAAGCAAGCGGCCTGTCGGAGTTTGCTGCGATGTCACGATGCAATCGGAGTCGTCGAGGACAAAGCCGCACGTGTTGTTGCATACAACCAAGCATTTCGGCTCACCGTCCAACTCAACATGCTGCTCAGTGCTCTGTACTCCGACACGTTCCTTATTGTCCTGTGTGACGTCAAGATTTTAAATCTGAACTCTAGCCAAGCACATCTCAGTCTCTATGCACACCTTCAGGTCGCTGATCCTCAAGTTTACGTCCGGAAGGATGGCCATTTTCGAATCCGCAGCTTCCTCACCTTGGCAAACCAGTTTCGAGCTCAGCTTTAGCGTCTCGAGAGACCGTCTCATGTTTTCATTGACAGTGAAGGCCTCCCTGAGCTTACCTGTATCTTTTGCTGTCTTCAGCTCCTTCTCAAAGAGTTCTAGCTCGGAAAGCACTTGCAGCGAGTCCAACAGGTCGTCATTGTGCTTGCTGATGGCAGCGTTGAGTTCCGCCTGCACCTTGTCCAAGGTCTCTCTTATCTTATCTCTTATCTCAAATGTGTCACCCAGCAGTTGCAGGTTCGATGCCAGTCTCTGCTGCATCAGCCGTAGCGGCTTCTGACATCGTTTAAGTCGGGCAATCTTTTCAGCACCGAAAACTTGGGAATTTTCACACTGGAGAATTTCATGTTCAAGGTGGTGCCTGCAAAGTGGCTGGCAAGTGATAGCGGATACACCTTCAGCTGAGCCGCTGCAGAATCTCACAGAGCACTTGGTTGCTTCCATTTTTGCCCGATTCCGTAGATCCGAAGTGCAGTGTACAATGGCAGCTCTTGGGCTGTTAGCTCTTAGCAGTAGGCTTGGAAGAGCATTGCAGTTCTAAATAAAGTTTTGGACGTGTGCGCAAATTGTTTGATACTAACCAGCAGAGAGGAAGCATCACTGTTTACTTTGCTCGTACAGCTTGAGGCAAAGCATTAGCTACCTTAGCTAAGGTAAGGTCGGATGCAGTGAAGTGCCCTTTGGCTTGGCGTGTTTCACGAAGAGGTGCAAATGGAGTACAATATATTCAAAATAGCTCTACTGCAAACCACTAGCACTGTTGTT
The DNA here is from genome assembly GCA_950097015.1 of Macrostomum hystrix. Classification (NCBI taxonomy): domain Eukaryota; kingdom Metazoa; phylum Platyhelminthes; family Macrostomidae; genus Macrostomum; species Macrostomum hystrix. The sequence goes on from CATNEN010000001.1 coordinate 22,429,368, forward strand.
TGCAGTTAAGGACCAACTGTTGCTATGCTAATCCAGAGTGTCCAATGTATTGAAAAGTTTGCTGAAAAAAGACAGATGCTAATTTTCTTTACTCGTCGAAATTCCAAGTGGATTTAATCAACAGTTTCACATTCGGCTGTTCATCATGCCAAACTGGCTTACTCAGTGAGACTGGCTTGCTCAGTCCGGCTCAAACCACAACTCAATCCCGAAGCTTAGCCATCTTCTCAGCTGGGCGTCCGCAAATTACTCTCCTGTTTTCGATTAGTTCTTCAACTCCCTAGCTTCCTTCACGCATTTCGCCTGGCCAGCCCAGAACCTGTCCGGCTTGCCGAAACAACTCAGAGGCGCCCAACACACGCTTCCAGCCCCAAATCAATAAGCCGTTTGTCGGCCTTCCCATCGCGGCGGCAACAGATCAATCACTCGCCCAGCCCAGAGTCTCCCAGCTACTCCGATGGGAGCAGTGGGATAACTGAGACGCGTGGGTGTCAGCTGGATTTGGCATATTTTTTACCTAGACTTTTGTCAGCTGATCACCACTCTCTGCCGTCTCTCTTTGGTCGATTTCTAGGCCGGATAGACGGAAGCTTGATACTAGGACTTTGGTTGCTGAAGAATTGCATTATTACTAATACTAATAAACACTACGACGCTGAAAAATAGTGACCAAGTATTTGGTACTCGGAAAGCAATTTAAAATAACTGTTTGAGAAATATCTGTTTACTTTCACTTCACTGTGATCACTAGAACTAGGAATTAGTTCTAAATGGTTCGTTCTGAAATGAGTGCATGCGTACTTTACTTATGTTGACCAAATCCTGCAACAGCTACAGTTAACATTTTGGCTAAAAGAGGAATAAACTCTGCAATTGTGAGTGAAAATAATGTGCCATTTTTTGCGAGTATAGAAGTCCCTTGCTTTTGCGGAACGTACCGAAAACAACAACAAAAACAACAACAACAACAAAATACGCTGTCAGGTGGAAAAAAACAGCGTCACAGTGCACGCTTCAGAGCCTGGGCGCGAACAAAGGCCGCACCGCCGGCAGTGTCCGGGGCGCCTGCATCGGCCAGCAGGCAGTCGACGAAACGCCGAGCTCGGGCCTGGCCACGCCGGTAGGGTGCCTGCAGGGTTAGCAGCAGTACCTCCTGCACCGGCTGCGGGCAGTAGGACTCGGCGCGGATGATATGGCCTGCCAGCTGGAGTCGCCGAAGTCGCAGCCGTTCACTTGGACGGGCCAGGCCGGCGCGGCGATAGAGTGCCGCGTTAGTGATCCGCTCGTCGCTGATCTTAAAGGCGGCACGCAGCAGGCCAGCGTGCGCCGCGTTGACTTGTTGTTCGAGCGAATCCGTCAGCGTCCACGTCTCGGCGTTGTACAACAGGACGGTCTCGACAGCGCCGCCCTCTGGCGATCAGGTAGGGCCTCGGACTGCAGGACCGCCCTCACAGAATGAAAGGCAGCGCAAGCGAACCCGCAGCGACGCCGCAGATCTTCGCGGACGTCAGGTACCAGACCGCCGAGGTAGACGAACTGCTGACAGCGCGGAAGCTCCGTTACCTGCCCGTCAGCGCTTCGGCAGAAAATTGCGGCCTCGATGTCGCCCGGCACGCAGAGCACAACGATCTTCTACGTGTTGACCATCAGGCCGACGCTCGCTGCAGCGCTAACCAGCTTATCCAGCTGGCGCTGGGCGCCCTCTACGGTCGAGGACAGCAGGGCGAGGTCATCGGCGTAGCCAAGCACGCTGAGCCGTTTCTCCGGTTGACGTAAAAAAATAACTCATCATTCAGTTTACCCCTGAGCACACACATTAAAATACTTACACAAGTCTTTACATCGATTCTGGACAATTCTCTAAGGAATCTCCATACAAACCCAGGACCATGGGTGCACCAATCGAACTCGAATTATTTTTTAGAAAGAAAACCCGCAGCAATTCTACCCATTCCGCTGAGCACACATGCGCATGGATAGTTTAAGAAGGCACAAACTCATACAAGTGAGATGTCTGAAGGTCATACTGCCTGATGACTCTATCATTTTCAGGCAATGTACACTCTTACTGTACCTTGGGGATCATTCTCTCCACGCTGTACCCAATTTTAGTGTGGCCCCACCGCGGATTCGAGCTCAGCAACTATGGCGCGCTACCGCCACTCACGCCCCTGTGTTCAGAGTGACAAAACGGAGAAGCTTTCAAAACCGCTTTTGATCGGGTCATCCCAGCGAAGCACTTTCCGCTTCACTTTCCTAATGCGAATTTTAAACGCCCGCTTGAGTCACCAGTCTCAATTCTCAAGATCTCTTCACTGGGCAAGTATTTTGTATTTTTCTGCCTGAATTCCTCCAGCCTCCTTCTCTCTCTGTTTGAATTTCTCCATCTGATTCCTCGCTCACTTGTCCCACAGTACCACCCCCACCAACTGTGTCAGTTCCCGCCTAGCTCCGCCTAGAGCCCAGCTAGAAGAGGTCATGAGGAGAGGGAAGAAGCCTCCGCTCCCTCCCAATGGGCTCTCATCAGCTGCTTAACAGCAATGGCTTCCAGCAGTCCAGTTTAAATTGATGAGGCCGAGGTCTTTAGTGACTCCAATCCCCCGCTGAAAAGAACACTTTGCCCGACCGCCTCATTCTTGACCAGCGGGTCGCTGACTGGAGCTCTACTGATAGAGTCCTAATAGTGTGCAGCCTCTCAAGTGGTGTCTGCGATTCAGCGCGCATTATTATCTGTCTCTTAGAGTTTCAGTCATCAATCAGAGAGAGAGAAGAAAAGGGAATGAGAGATGGAATCAAAGAAGTGCTGCTGACTCGCTCGTGCACTATTCGCCAATATCTCGGCGTCTGATCTCGACAGACCCCAGTCCGAGAGGTCCTTGCACTGTCCCGGTCTTCAACTCCCCTCTGACCTCCCCCGGCTTTCTGCCTCTCCTTCTTTGGCTTCTAAGTGGGTCCGGGGCTATCAGTTCTCATCGCTGGCTGAGTCTGTTAAAGTAGACTGCGAACTTTCGCCCTTGAAGTGGAACGGAAATGAAGTCACGTGACTTCAAAAGTTGATGAAAGTTGATGAAAATAATCACAGAAATAACAGACAATTTTGTGTTTGATAGTCACTGAACTTTCAGCTCGAAGACTCCGGTCAAGAATTCAATCCAGATTGCTCTGCTCGCTGAGATGATTATAGATTATCACCGGGAACTAAGAGCTGCAGAGCTGGTCCTGTGACATCTGGTCCTGTGAGACCTGGTCCTGTGACATCTGGTCCTGTGAAATCTGGTCCAGTGAACTCTGTTCCTGTGACATTTGGTCCTGTGAGATCTGGTCCTGTGACATCTGGTCCTGTGACATTTGGTCCTGTGACATCTGGTCCTGTGACATCTGGTCCTGTGACAGCTGGTCCTGCTTATTTTCCTATCTCACTTGGTTAATCAAAAGATTCAAGAATGTGAAAGCCATCCAGTAATTCGTAATTAGGTTTTAGATTGGCTAACCAGGCACTGCTAGTCTGCCCAATGCCCGGGTTCTGTGTCAGTCTTTGATCTTTTCGTCTTGCAAAAAACTGCTTTTGCTAAGTCAAGATATGAAGCTTTCCCGACTCGCAACTCCTGTCTGTTAATCCGGGATCTTACAGCTTTGGGATTTAATAATTCACCGTGGTAAGCACTCCGTCAGCCTTGCTCAGTGGGGATTTCATATTTCCCTCCTCCCAGTGGAAAAGGGTTGGCGCATTTTTGAGTAGCTCGACCCGTCAGCACTGATTTTCTAGACTTTTTGTAAAGCAAAACGATTTGCTATTCCTGCTGTTGTTGATAGTAAAGCTATTTTCCTACTCCGACTTACTTTCCTAAATCGCGGTTTTAACTTTTCAGCAGTTTTTTGTCCTCGTGTGTGACTTTGACACTCTTCAGTACAGTGCCTCAAAGTCCTAATGTCACGCACTACTAAAAATAATCGTACCACAGGAACGATATTTTTACGCATGCGAATGACTTCGAATGATGCAGAACTTTCAGTTTTTTTTAGTATACGCTCGGTAAATGTCATGAATGAGACACACAGCGATGGCATAAAGCGATCTTCTTGAAAAACTATTACGACGAATATCGTACAAGGAATGGGCATCGGTTAACGGCTATTGGGTGCCTGTTATCGTCTAAAAGGTGTCTTATCGTAAAATAGGTGTCTTATCGTAAAATAGGCTTCTTATCGTCTAATAGGTATATCTTATCGTCTAATGGGTATCTGTTCTCAAAGAAGCGGTTCGTACTCTCACACGAAGTACGAAGTTCGAGGTTCGTACTCACTCACAGTGTCGCCGACACCTAGCCCGGTTGGCCAGATGTACAGTGATCTATTGTTACAGTCACAGTCACAGTCACAGTCACAGCTATTGTTTGGCGCTTCCGAAGGCTGTGAAAAACTGTTCAGTCCATGGACTGGCCACAACCCGAGTCAGAACTCCAAAGCTCCACTAACCACTGGAATAGAAGCTGCATTTTGTGCTCTTCATTAAAAAGGAAGCTAAAATTATTTATGCTTCAGCTAAATTAAATTAGCAACAGCAGCTTGAGCGGCAAAGCAATCGATGTCGCTCATTCTTCATCATTTGGTGTGCTCAAATCGACTGGCTCTAAAAGAGGCCTGCTTCTGAAACTAGGACCTGATTAGCTGTCCAGTCCTTGCCCTGCCTTTGTCAGCTGAAGCCTCAACCCCGTGAAGATTTCCCGAGATAAAAAGCTGAAAAAGGCAGAGTCGTTGATTGCTTCGCAGTTGTGCTAGCAATTAGCTAACCGAATTAACAAGTCTGATTATTTCTGAGACTATCTACAAAATGCTCTCTTCTTCTTATTTTTTCTAGAAGTGAGTTTTGCTTCCCTTCCTCCCAGCTCTCTTCCTGAGCGTCCGGAAGCCATTAGCGCAGACCTGGCTCAGGAAATTGTTCTCTGCTCAGGAGCTCTCGGCTCTGGGGAGCGTGGACCGCCCGAGGAAATTGCGCTCCACAAGAGGCGACTCAGTTGAGTAACAGCTGAACCTGTACTCATAATCAGATGGCACTGGCTAGTGTGATTCGTGCAGTCTGAGAGCACTAGAAATCAAACCAAATATGTTTTCAAGGTGCAGGCGTTGATACAAAAGTCCAAAAATGCGAGCAACTGATATCGGCTGAATAAAAATCGACTCGACTCACCCAGAGAGCGAATTCGGACAGGGCCAGAAGACCCGGAGCCCCGAGAACCACTCGCCCGCGTCCTCTTCCCGTTCGTCAATCTCGCCCCTCACCCTCTGATTAACTCAAGGTTTTCACCATTTTCCTCCTCCCCTTCCTGCGCCCTCCTATACACCGGGTCCTCCCGTCCCCGCCTCGGCCGTCACCGCCAAGGTCCGGCCTTATTCGCCTCGGAGCGGAAGTCAATCATGACCATGGTAATTTACTGACTCGACCGCCGGGCCGAAAACGGGGAGGCGAGGCGCTAGGGGGGTCGGCCCGCTGGCGTGGCCACCCCCCGTAATCTCCTTATCTCTTGAGGGACTTTCCGCCCAGGGAGTCCCCGTCCCATAAGCCGAGGCGCGGACGGGGGTGAGGAAACCAAGTCCGAGAAAACCTAAAGGCTTCAGTCTGACGCCCTGGCGCTTTTCTTCTGTTGGGCCCGCATGACCTTCCTCCTGCTTTGGGCGGCGCGTGCAGAAAGAAAGAGAGAAAGAGAAAGAGGGAGAGGACTCACGGGAGAACAGACCGAGCCTGTCTTGAGAGAGGGTGTGGATTGGTGAAGCGGAGATTCTTCTACTTTCTCCTCGTCTCTCGACCCTTCCTATCCTCCGCTCTATGCTCGATGTTGAATCCCCAAGCACGCTCCGCTTATGCATGTTATTTGCCAGTCCATTCAGCCGAAGCAACCGCAGCAGTCGCCGACATTCACCCACTACTCTACACTCTTCCACTATCGGAGCTGTTGACGGGGCGGGGTACGCCTTAGTTCCATTCCACTGGTCCCACTCCACCGACGGTCGAGTTGCTCGCTAAAGAAAAGAATGCGGCTTCAGTACAAGAGTAGGTAGTTGAGTCTGAGGTGGGCTTCATTCAGCCATAAGAGAGAACAGAATGAGACGCCGGTGAGAGGTTGGGAACAGAGACGTCACTCATAACGGTCGAGTGGATAGCGGAGCACGCGACTACATCCTTGTCTGGCGGCTCGCTACGCCTAATCTCTCCCCAACTCTCCGCAGTTTTTTCTCCTCTCCTCCTGAACGCCCTTCGGGCTGTCCGTCTTTCGCTCTTTCGTCTCGAGCGCGCTAAAACAGACTTCGCCCAGACCAAGCTAGTAGAACTTGCTGGCCTTAATAAGAACTATTATAGCATGTTTGAAATGCATTGCATTTGATGCAAGACATTGCCGCATTGTTTTTAATAAGTACGTAGCAACATGCCTTTTGACGTAACAAATCAATTTTGTTAGACTCTAAATAGAGCAAGTTAAAATCCGAACCTCAAGCCAGCGAGGTTCGATCTATTGTCGCTTACAAAACAGATTTTCACAGATGAATTCTCGCATTGAGTCAGTGGCGCGTGTTATTCTCGTATTTATTCCAAGTGTCGGCAATCAAACTATCAAGCAAATCGAACTTGTTAAATGCGATCGCGAGGGAATGAAGAGAAGCGTGCCGCAAGAAGCAATTGGCTTTCGTTAGACGAGGAGTGAACAGACAGGCGGGGGCTACGAAAAACTCTGTGCATGCAAAATTATTGTCACGGGTGACAGTCGAGCGTACTGAAAACAATTGACATGACTGACCGCATTTGGATTGGTGCGCAAAGACTCAATATAAAACACGTGACAAAGATCAAGGCGTGAAAAATATGAGGAGCAGTTGGGAAGGTGTAACAAGTGAAGCCTCGATGTCGGAAACAACCTTGTTCAAGCATGCGCTTCACTAGTGTTGCGGCGGAATTCAGCAGAGAACAAGGCACTTGAGTGCGATAGATTGGATGGCGCCCAGTTCCTCATCTGAGCGAACCTTGAGTCGATGGTGGGAGAAGTGCCTCGTTGAGAGACAGAAAAAGTAGGACGGCGCCATTAAGCTTCTGCAACTCCGAAAAAACCAGACGAGTGGAATTCAGACATTGTGCTTTGAGTATCGCTAGTTGACAACTACTATAAAGAATGAATGCCGCGAGAGAACAGAGACGGAATTTCCGAAATTAGAGGGTTGTGAACGAAATTTGAAAAGTGCTTTCTGTGTCACATGATGCTGCACTGGTTGCGCCGCAGGGCCTCCTGAACCCTAGCGGAGGTTGGCTTGTGCCCGAAGTCTTTGTGATCAATGGCTTTGAGCAGTTCCCGGAACGCTGTACCAACGTGCCAGTTATACTTGGCTGAGCACTCGACGAACATGCACTTCCACTGCTTGCGCACAATGTTACTAGTCTCTCTGCGAGCCTCCTTGCCTTTGTCCTTGGCTGCGTCCTTGTTGCTGCTGTCCTTCTCCGATCGACCGTTGCTGACGAGATCCGCCTTGTTGGCTGCCACCAGAATAGGCGCGTCGATGCCCTGCTCCTGGATGCGCTCCCGGATGCGCCGAACGTATGCGAACGAGGAATCGTCGGTGATGTCGAAGACAAGGACGTAGCCTGAGGCGGAGCGCAAACCGAAGCCGCGGAAATCTGAGAACTCCTGGAGTGAGTCAGTCGGAAAGTAGCTTACAGTTGGGCAGTCAACTATCCGAGCGTCGTAGCAGTGCTCGTTGACTGTGATAGATGGATGGTAGATTGTCGGCTTTCTGGTCGGTGTGTAGACCTCTGGACAGCTGCAGTGAACAAATTGCTGCACTAGGCAGGTCTTGCCTACTTTTGATGCACCCAGGACCACGATGCGGATGTCCTGTACCTCAGGACCAGGTTTTTCGGGGGCATTGTGATTCGAAAAAGCTGCAGCCATTGATCGGTCTTTAGTCTTTGAGTCCTTCGTCTGCACCGAGTGCCCGTTAGAGCTGCCGCCACCGCTTCCGCCAATGCCGCCGCTGCCACCAACGCCGCTGCCTCCTAGGCCGCCGCTGCCACCAACGCCGCCAATGCCGCCACTTCCGCCGCCTCCATTGCGGAACATTTAGGCTTTAAACAGTGAGACTAAAAACGATTGCACTATCTTTCTGTTTAAGCTATAAAACTCTCTTCCGATCGCCGGCTCGACTCGATTGGGTTGAGTACGATAAAGCGGAGCGTTGCAACTCTTGTGTCTCGCGCCCTCTGCCAGCTGATTCTCAGTTCTGGCTGCTCGAAGATTCACTCGCCTGTTGAATTGAGTTGTGATTTTTGCGCGATAAAAAAGTGAAAGGAATAAAAAAGATCGGCATTTTGCCGGGCAAGAGGAGTAAAGAGGTTCAGGATCGTGGTTTGAGAGGCCTGCCGCGAGCCCATTGGAAAGCGGCTCGACAGTGGGAACAGTGGTGAAGAGGTGGTCGAACAGGAAGATTCCCGTCCTTGCACAAGTCTCATTGGGCGAGCGACAGACAAGAGAGAAATCTGCACTATGAGTGCGACCAGGACAGCAGGAAACCTGGCGGTTAGTGGAACAGGGTGGCTTTGACGGGGACAGAGGGGAGAATTTGATAATGCCAGATACGAGACTGGGGGCGTGATTTTTGAGAAGATTTTTATTTAAAAAATGCTTTTGGATGCTAATCCTCAGAGTGGGAGCAGGATTTTGAAAAGGCGCTCAAAAAGCGACCCGAATGATAAGTGCTGGGATAAAAATCCCCATGAATTTGCTCTCGGATGCGCGCGCGATTGTTCGTGGCGTGGACCAATCCATCACTGCCTGCTGGGTTTGTCTTTACTCTCCTATTTTGTTCCTCGTGTTTCTGCTGTCAGTCTGGGCGCAGGTAGAGTGTGAGTCGATGCTGGTTAAGAAGGCTGCACTTGGTGGAGGCTCGGACAACAGGTTGTGGGGGAGAGAGGAAGATCCAGCGAAGGAGCAGAATTGGCGTGGGTAACAAGGGACAATTGAGTAAGAGGCGGTGGTTGAGGGCGGGCTGAGATGGGGATGAGCAGTGTCGCGGGGGAGCAGTTCGCTCCAACTCCGAAGGGCGGAAGAGAGCGAAGGGGCGAAAGCGAGAGCCAAAGCAAAGAGAAAAGAAGAGGAAATTAGTCTTTGGACACGAAATTCCTGCTCAAGTACAGCGGCCACAAGCCCCCTTAAAACCTTGTAGGAATGGAAGACAGTTTGATGTCTTCAGCCTGTCTTCTACTTCCCGTCAAACTCCCCATTTCCCATTTTTCTCGTTTCCTCTGGCTCTGTTTGGGACTGTCGGGCTGCATGTCGGGACTATTCAAGTTCTATCAACTGAGCGTCCCATTCAGCATGTCTAGCAAGGACTTGCACTGAATCCGAACATCAAAGACTAGATTCGCATCATACAGTCACAAAAGAATTTAAAACTGAGACGGCGATTCGAAAATTATTTCCGTTCTGAAATTTCACCCCCTCATTTCCAATGGCTGAAATAGGACTCGAGCAGAGAGCTTGGCGATTCGGTACAATCAAAGGACTAAAAGTGTTTCAAAATCCTTGGTGAAATTGAATTTCGTCAAGCTAATAAAGCAGCTAACCTCCGGCTAATAAGGCGATGTGAATTTCTGCTTAAAGTGCACTTTTCTGCCGGGCAATAAGTGTCGGTAAATGAGTTCGACAACATGTTTGAGCCTGTTTGAACATGTTTTACCGCCTTCGCCCTTCGTTTCATTGGTACAGATGTACTGGTACTCCGTTGTTAGTCCAATGTCCTCGTACTAAACCAGTGCTACCAACCCCAGAGGACTTGACAGTAGGACTCAGATCCAACATCTGCGAGCCTTAGTAGCCTTGTCCCTGATAAATATAGCTTTTTGCATTCCATTTAATCCCCAGCTTGGCCCGGCCTATTGGCTATTAATTCTATGTATTTATTATTTAACTGGCCTAACCCAGTCATTTAACGGCCTAGGCCGATTAAACATATAGTCTATGGTCACAGTTGCTGTAAACAGTTTTAGTAGTGCAATATCATGAGCCGGGCCAAGCTTTAGGATTAAATACTATAATACCCCCTGAACTCGTTGTCTATGGCCTAGGAACGGCTTCGGACTGCGCTTCTGGGCCTCGGCTTCGCATCGGCCAAGAAACCCGTCCTCAGCCGTTCGTAGGCCAAAGAAACGAAATCAGGGGGGTATTATTCTATACTTAAGAATAGCTGCGTTCAATTTTGTAATATCATATATCAAAGGTTGTCTATGGTAAAAATGATCGGAACTGCGTTTAATTTAAGAATTATCATACATCAGAGACTGTCTATGGTAAAAATGGTCGGAACTGCATTCAATTTGAGAAAGCCTGCGTTTTATTTAGGAGCCATAGACCATGGCTTATAAAAAATATTTCAAAGAATAAGTATGACGTAATCGTCACAGCAATTGAGAGAGGTTCTTCAGTCGGAGAGATTGCCGAAATGCTTGAAGTGAATCCCAAAAACTGTTTACACCATTCAGCGGATACTCGAGGTGACAGGAAGATTAGAGCGGATGTCACGAGGTAGAAAGAAAAAAGTAAAAACATCACATGAAGCTAACTAACCAACTTTTGCCGTTTCTGGTCAGAAGTCAGACCAGATGTCAAAAAGCAGCAAGTTGATTGAAGATTTAGCCAACTAGAACGCGAAAAAGGTATATTTGCTCAGGCATCTTTTGCTCAGGCAAGTAATATAGCAGATAACGAAGACTATTGTGACAGCGCAGTTGCTCTATTCTGATCCGAATTTACCCTCTCGTCACTCAATCATGCTAAAATAGTTCTGACAGATTTCAGAGATGGATGCAGTCAGAGGAGAGAGGTCAGTAGGAAGACGAGGGAAAAAATTATTTAGCGCGATCGTGGGAAGACCCATCGACAGGCCGGCGAGGGCGTTCGGCAGGGAAGATTAGAAATCTTGAAATTAACTTTTCTCGAGCCTTTTCTCGCCGCTTCGCCCTTCTCTCTCCCTCTCCCTCGCGCGCCAAACAGATTCTCACGACCAATAAACAAATTGTTGAAAAAGGTCGCATGGCAGGAGCTAAAGCACTGAGAAGCGGAGATGACCGCTCGGTTGTGGTCCCTCTGGGAGCGGGGCAGACTCAATAGGCCGGGATGCCTATTTTCAACTCAAATTGGACACGAAATCATTTTTTTAAAGCAGACTTAACTTAGCGCGCTAATGCAAAAGTGAAGGCTGTGGCAAAGTGGGAGGCTGGGGGGAGTCGATGAAGAGGACTTTGAGCTGGCCTGAGCAGAAGTCAAACGCTATATAAGAAGAGCTGAGAGATTGAATAAATTCATGGCTAGAGAGATTTCGCGTGACAAAATCGACTGGAAGGGCTCGGGTGGGGGAACCGGCAAAGAGGGCCGACCCGAGTTAACTGCGGGGATAAAAATGTAGCGGATGCCTCCGACTGAGTAGAAGGTGGCCCAATTGAGAATAAAACTAGTCTTTTTTAAAGCGGCTTTGCAGAGGAGGGCTGATGACTGAAGGGCCTGGGCCAGCTGTCAGAGTTGCGTGTAAACACAGGTGCGCTCGGGATTCACCGGCAGCAATGGGAGGCTGACTTCGCAATTGCCACCTGCAGATCTTTTTAGATGAATGCGACACTGCCTGTTTGATTTTTGCCGCACTGGGGATAAGTGCGTTTCAGTGAGGCCGAGAATCATATGCGCTATCTATAAAAGTACATTCGATGAGGAGGTTGAGGAGATTGTAGCCTAGTGGTTAGAGCGTCGGACTTATGACTTGAAAGTCGGGGGTTCGATTCCCGATTTTACTGGAACGATTTGTGTCCTTTAGTACCTTGCATTAGCTGGGGTTGATTGAGGGTGGGTGTGGCGTCGATCCTGTCCATGGACTGAACAGCCGTACGCAGCCTTCAGATGCGCCGCGCAATAGCTGTGGCTGTGCTGTCGGCTGCACATCTGGCCCAATTGGGGCAGCTGTGATCAAATATTATTATTATTATTATTACTGACATTAAATATGATGGCGCCTTTTAATGTAACTTTCCTTATCTCAAAAGCTAACTTTCCTGTTCGTATTCAGCCTTAACGTAAATTTCTAATTTAAGGATTGCAGCTAATCAGTTGTTTACCCGTTCGCGAAAAGCAGTTTTATTAAACAGAAATAATTTAATTAACTTTTGTTAGTCCTGATATTTTTTCCTAGAAGTCAGCCGTTTTTGCTGAAAAAATCATTAAAACACGGCAAAACGCAGTAATATTCTCTCGTTGTCTAAGACTTTCTACTGCAAGTAGAAATGCACGAAAATAACAGATTTCTTAGCATCAGCACTGTCATACCCTGCATTAAAATTCACAGCATTGCTCTCATTGGCCACAGCCACACCCAGCAATGAAGGCACGGTCGCCACTTACCAGTAATCCAGATGTTAAATTGTAGCTTTCCCAACAAAAATAGTCTTTGCCGGGCTGTGTTGACCCACCTGCGATTTTTATCCGTGTCTGTATTCTCAGCTGTTCTAGATGGTCGATTCTTTAAGACCGAATGCACGCACGAGGCTACATAACAGCAGCAGAAATTGTTCAAAGCGCATCTGAAACGCGCTTTCACTTCTGAAGCCGCCACAGTACAATGGGACAACACACGAGATTCCATCTGCTCTGTTTGATTCTCTGCCTTGGCAGTCGGATTTTCATTGCCGAATCTCTGACTCGAACCCAGACTGTCACAGTGATGAAACCTGGCGGCAGCAACGAAGCGAACGTATCGCGCTGGGTCACGGACACCGGCGCCTTGTCCGAGACCGAATCCAACAACTTTGCCTACATTGTGGCCCTAGTGCCCGAGGACACCGGCGTGCTGACTGAGAAGCTGCAACTCGCTCTGAGGTCGGCCGTCGGGCTGGCTGGCGGAGTCCGCCTGCGGCTTGTGCTGGCAGCAACTGAGGTGAGCGGCTCTGCTTCAAGGTGACAGGTCAAATCTATAGAAGTAGAGAAAATTGGGTCATATGTGCAGCAAGTGTGCAGCTGCTATTACGCTTCTTAAGGCTACATGTACGAAAAGCTGTTCAGTCCATGGACTGGAGGGCCACGATGCCCACCAAAATTTCTAACTGCAGCTAGCTAATAGTTAATTAGAATTTGTAGGAGGGCTGTGGGCAATAACACATCATTTGGTGACTGCTCGTTCCGCTGACTCCTGAGCACACACGCACATTGATACTGTGCATAGGCACTCACTTACACTCATTGTGCTTGGAGGTCGGCCGCCCCCAAGCCTTCTCTCCGCGGCTGTGCCCCAAATAAAATTGGCCTCGCCGCGGAATCGAGCTCAGGGACCTTGGTGCGAGAGAGGCAAACGCGTTGAATGCTCTGCCACTCAACCCTACGTAGTAGACAACTCTGGTACCAATTTTTAAAGCTGGTTAAAGCCAGCTTCTTAAAGACACCCATTGTTCCCCAATCGGCTGAAATTCGATCTCCCGACCTCTAGGTTAGAAGTCTGAGGCTCTGATGACTTGGCTACATGCTAGATACATAGTTTAACGCACAATGTTCTTATAAAATTTGCCACATTCGTTGAATTCGTCGAGCTGAACGAAAATCAAAGCTGGGCTAGTTAGCATTCCGAGCGAGTCACCGCAGCAGACGTCTCAACTGTACGCTGCTCTCCAAAGTGCGCATGTACGAGCGTAACTGCATGCGTTGACTGCTGTTTCTCGGTCACGAAATGTTAATTAAACTCGAATTTAAAAGATCTGCTTTTTACATTAGATTTTCCAAATATGGAGTGCATAGTTTGTTTAAACCATATTATTAGAATTTTAATGTCAGTAAAGAGACAGGGCCCAGAAGGCTGTCGCGGATGAGAACCTCGGTGAGGAGGAATGTCTGTCTTATGTGGCTCTTATCTCGGGAAATTGGCACAAAAGCCTGCCTTCAGCTCCCAGACTCAGATAACCAATAACAAGCTGCTATTCGTCTTTTATGGCCCACATTTATTTGCTATCTTCCGCGGGGCTGGCTAAATCGACGACTCTATCAAGTCCAAGGTACGGACAGACATTGTGAGCTAAGGTTCGAATATGACCAGCGGTCTAGACCAAAGACTAATCCTATACCTGACACATTTTCACATGAGAACTGCTGAGCAAATGCATGAAATCCCACAAGACATCTGTGGCTGCTGTGCCAGCATAGATAGCTGAGCTGCATGGCCCATCTTCAAATACCTCCCTCCACCTGAAAAAATTATTATCCCTCGACTGGAGGGCTTCCACTCGGTTTAGAATTAAGTTCATTTCTTTAAAAATTGAAAAGCCTGATTTCTTTGTTAAAATCAAATCAGCGTCAGTGCACTTTAAAGCAGAAAAAAATGACGCACCTGAAACTTCAACTGTCAGTGCGAGGCGGGGCAAGCTACACGCTACCTGTTCAACCTGCTGCACCGGTTGCCCACGGCCATCGCCTTGCTGGGCTGCGGCTGTCCCGGGCTGACCGGGCCCATGTCTCAGGTGTCATACTTCTGGAATATCACCATGGTGAGGCATGGAGCAGAGTGTCAGTGTGAGGCTGGGACGTGCTCAGGGCACGTCAGTGTCAGTGTGAGGCTGGGACGGACATGGAGCAGAGTGTCAGTGTGAGGCTGTGACGGACATGAAGCAGAGTGACAGTGTGAGGCTGGGACAGGCATGGAGCAGAGTGTCAGTGTGAGTCTGGGACAGGCATGGAGCAGAGTGTCAGTGTGAGGCTGGGACAGGCATGGAGCAGAGTGTCATTGTGAGGCTGGGACGGACATGGAGCAGAGTGTCAGCGTGAGGCTGGGACAGGCATGGAGCAGAGTGTCAGTGTGAGGCTGGGACAGGCATGGAGCAGAGTGTCAGTGTGAGTCTGGGACAGGCATGGAGCAGAGTGTCAGTGTGAGGCTGGGACAGGCATGGAGCAGAGTGTCAGTGTGAGTCTGGGACAGGCATGGAGCAGAGTGTCAGTGTGAGTCTGGGACAGGCATGGAGCAGAGTGTCAGTGTGAGGCTGGGACAGGCATGGAGCAGAGTGTCAGTGTGAGTCTGGGACAGGCATGGAGCAGAGTGTCAGTGTGAGTCTGGGACAGGCATGGAGCAGAGTGTCAGTGTTGAACTAACTCAAGCGTCGCAACTCAAAGGTATCCTACGAGGACACGTCACCGGAGCTGGGCAATAGCCGTCGCTACAGAAACCTGGTTCGTCTGGCACCGAGCGAAGCTGACGCGAACCTGGCGAGGCTGCAGCTGCTGAGGCAGTTTAGCTGGACCAAGACAGGCTCGCTGTACTACCAGGAATCCGACGGGCACGGCAGCGTGGCTGCGAAAATGGCGGCTGTGCGTTATAAGATTGTTTTGTGCTTGAAATTTATCTTAGAAGATAACGAGAGAACTTTTTCATAATCTACCACGGCTGTTGACCAATTTGGCCAGGCCAGCGCTAACCTCAGCGATCTTCTGGAGTCGCAAGGATTCAACATGAATGACATTTTGTCGGCCAGGTTCACATCTATGGAGACTGCTATGGAGGCCCTGAGCACGTTCAAGGCGAGTTGCTGACATGTGCGATGCTAAAGATCGCTTCTATAAACATAATAATTGCAGGAGGTCTGCGGGAAATGAAACATCATTTGGTGACACTAGACCCGCAGCCAGCGAGGAGTCCTGAACACACATGCACACAGATACCGTACGCAGGCACACAGTAATACACAGGTGTGTACACTGCCTGACTCACTCATCGTCAGGCAGTGTACAAACTGACTGTGCCTTGTACGAGGTTGGCTAGCCCTCGTAGGTTGGCCCTCAAGAGTGTAAATGGCACGACAAGCCCCAAAATATATGTGGCCTCGCCGCAGAATCGAGCCCGGGACCTTGGTGCCATAGGAGAATGCGTTAAACCGCTTTGCCACTCACCCCCTCACGATAGAAGAGATGGCTTCTAATATTCGTCCGATTTTCTGAAATTCTTCCAGAACAAACAGTACCGGATCATCTCCGCGTTTGTGTGCGATATGACTCATCTTGCTGTGCTATTCTGCGCTGTAAGTGAGCCGACAACAGTCGCTTGTTACAAGCATAGACAGACCGACAAAGGAATACTGCAGACTAAAATTAAAAAAGGCTACAATAGGTTCATGGGAATACTAAGAAGAATACAATTCTACAGACATTTATTGAGCTTTGTGAGATAATATTTTTTAAAAGATTTTCTAAGAAACCATTTCTTTGTAGAGGCAGTCCTTCCAGGTCAATGCTGTTCCTTGGGGAAGGGGTTTCACAAACTCAAAATTTCACAACGTCGAAAGCACCTGTCTTCACAAGGCGGAAACTTCAAAGGTCGCAATTTCACAATTAAAAAACATTTTATGGTTTCCATTTCCAGCATGGGGCGATGGTTGTCACAAAAGCTTTGAGTTGTGCTTCAATTTAGTAATATATAGATTTGGGAATGCATGCTTAATAAATTAATACAGATTGTCATAAGGAGGTACAAATATTTGCTTTAAGACGTCATTTGCTATGAAGTTTTCGACGTTCTGAAATTTCGACCTCGCGAAGTTTTAATCTCGTGAAATTTCGACTTCGCAAAGTATTGATCTCGTGAAATTTCGACCTCGTGAAGTTTCGACCTTGTGAAGTTTCGATCTCGTGAAGTTTCGACATTGTGAAAGCACTCCTTTCCTTGGACAGACAAGACTCAAATCCCAAACCCCCCCCGAAGGCGCACCGCACAGGTTTGTTCGGCAATCGGCACGTCTGGATTGTGTCCGGCCCACGCCAGCTGAAGCAGACAGTCGGCAGCCTCGCCTGTCCACGCGGCGGCTGCAACTGCAGCCGGTGGCAGCTGCAATCGGCGGCCAATCGCAGCCTCTTCATCGACCTGGCCGGGTGGAGAGCGTCTCAGCTGGCCAGCCAAGGAGTTCCTGCCGAGGTAGCCTACGCCATGGACAGTGTCAGCGCGGTTGCTAGGGCAGCCGGGCAGCTTGTCAAGAACCTGTCGGCGTCGGAAAACACGGAGGGAGCGTCATTGGTTACCTTGAGTCGTCTGAGAAGTTTGGAACTGATGCAGCAGATGGTGCGGCTGAATTTCACCGGTCAGACGGTAGGAGTTCATGACAATATTGTTTCTCGTGACTGCTTTAAATCGGTGTCACAAGGGACACCTGTTTGTACTACGGGACACCCTCGTGTACAGACAGTTAAAACGATAATCTAACAATGCGCTAACAATGCCAACACAAAAAATCCAGGGCACGGTGAGATTCGCGAAGAACTCCAGGCTCGGCTTTCTGTCACTCTATCAGCTGATCGTATCGCCGAATGGTAAATCTTAAAGTAGACTTCGTACGGATTTGTGTTGATGTACAGTTCGCTATAGATTTCTCAATACTGAAACGAAAACTAGGCCAAGTTTCCTACTTGTCCTTCCACACCTTGGACTTAACGGCATCGGCTCTCATGGGCCATTGAGTCTTGTATCTTCTGGTCACGCGCCATGCCAAACTCCAATCGCACTGGAGACACTTGTGCCACTCTTCACCTGACTCTACCTGTCCTCTCCTAGACACCTTTTGACCTCTAGGTGGACGAGAAGGACATATGAGATATTTGATTGGGCCAATCACTTCGCCAAACCAAGCTGTTATCTAAATATTCGTGTTGCTATGCAGGCAGCCACTCCGAGTTGAAGTTTGTCTCCGAGTTCGACTGCTCGGCTGGTCAGTTTGTCCGGCTGCGGCAGTTCACCGGATGGCCAGGTGAATGGGGAACGTCTGGTGTGGGATTGGGTAGAGTAGATTAAATGGAGTAGATTGGGTAGAGTACATTGGGTAGAGTAGATCAGGTAGAGTAGATTGGGTAGAGCAGATCTGTTAGAGCAGATTGGGGTCAGTACACACAGGAGATTGAAATCGAAGCCTTTAATCAATGTCTCCAATT
Source organism: Macrostomum hystrix (assembly GCA_950097015.1). Lineage (NCBI taxonomy): Eukaryota > Metazoa > Platyhelminthes > Macrostomidae > Macrostomum > Macrostomum hystrix. The sequence goes on from CATNEN010000001.1 coordinate 22,447,337, forward strand.
TAGCGAATCTAACAATTTGCACCTCAGAGGGCTGGCCACCCAGAGATCGCACCCAGGTGGAAGTCAAAGTCGTCCGTCTGCAGCTCTGGCTCTGCCTGACATTCAGCGGCCTTGCAGCCGCCGGGGTGGCGCTGTCCGTGGCCCTGGTCGCAGTGAACTGCAAGTTCCGGCAGCATCCGTGAGTGCAGACGGCAGAAATATCACAGAACTCCGTTTCTCTTTGAAAGTGCAGCTTAATTAGGCCAGCTATGTAGTATTAGGCTGTAAGCGCTGACGAATTTCATCTTCCTACTTCCGCCATCCTTTGATCTACCTACCTCGTAACATGCCGGCCTCTGTACTGTCACCCAGGTGGCGGTCCTTGCCTCTGATGATTGCAGGTGATCCTGAAATCTCCTCGAGTTAGTTGAGAGTCCAATTTGAGTTGCTGTGACTATGCTCAACTGCCCCAGTGTTGAAATCTCACTGTGACTTGATCGATGATTGATTTGGTTGCAGAATAATTATATCATGTCGTCTTTTCAATGGCAACGATTTTTGCTACCAGAAGGCCTACAAAAAGGAACTAAATACCTGTTAGTTCTTGCAATTTATCATATACGTTGCAGCTACATCAAGATGTCCAGTCCGCAGATGAACAATGTCATTGTGATGGGCTGCATTGTGTGTTACGCCTCCATGATCCTGTTGGCCTCGGATGGGTCCAGCCTGGCCAGCTCACTGCGTTCTGAACCAATGCTACCCGGCATATGCGCGGTGAGTCTGTTCTAAAAGCAGCGAAAATTCTGCAAAACTTTGCTGCAATCCCTTCTGCGATTCTAGCTCCTGCTGCGATTCTAGCTCCTGCTACAACTCCTGCTCCTGCTGCGATTCTTTACGTAGCTTTTGTTGCGATTCTAGCTGTAGCTCTTGCTGCGATTCTAGCCCCTGCTAAAATTCAAACTCCTGCTGCGATTCTAGCCCCTGCTGCGATTCTAGCCACTGCTGCGATTTTATCCCCTGCATCGATTTAAGCTGCAGCTCCTGCTGCGATTCCAGATATAGCTCCAACTGTAGCTCCTGTTGCGATTCTAGCCCCTGCTGCGTTTCTAGCTCCTGCTGCGATTCTAGCTGCAGCCCCTGCTGCGATTCTCTTGCTGTAGCTACTGCACGATTCTTGCTGCGATTCTGGGAGCACTTACTAGAACGACTTCAGCTTTTGCTGCTTTGTCTTAATATGCACCGAACAAATTTAGCCATTTTTTAAAAAGCATTCATGTATAAAAATCGCTGTTTGTGTAGGGATGCCCTTAAATTTAGCTTTGCTGTGATATTACAATTATCATTTGAATTTTTCGCATTACTAAATATGCGAGGGAAATAATGAATCTAACGGTATTCAAAAGAAACACCTCAGTGCCGCACGGGGCTGACCAAGGTGCAACTTGGCTAACCAGACTAAATTATTGAAGTAAGGCGTGTCCAACCACCCCGAGTCCTTCCTTCTGGGGATTCTAGAGAGGCCGGGATTCGGGATCTCGTGCCGCCGCTGATCAGCAGAAGTCCGTCTGGGCGATCGGAGGAAGACTCGATTTCCGTTTCTCATCCCTGCCTGCATTAGCGGCCTCGCCGTCTCGCCCTGCCTATCCAGTGCTCAGGACTTGAAAGAGTCCGTCTACCCTTCGCGCCGCCGTCCATGGTCTTTTATCTTTCTGCCCGGCCTTTTAAATCTCTTCAAGCAATCGCGCTATGAAAATTTTTCGATTTGCTTCCACCTGAAATTTTCGCTTGAAGATCAAAGGGAGCTGCGACAGAGAAAATGGCAAAGAGAGGCCGGTGCTATGGGCCAATTTATTTAAGATGCGTTTAGCGAGCAAAATTGCTTCAGCGGAGAGCAGTTTACGCTGATTTCTGCTGAACTTGTTTTTCCCCAGTTCAGCGCTGCTAATCGATGCGCTTTCCGGATAGCCAAACGAGGTTGCAAACAAAGTCGCAGACCCATGTTATCCATCCTTTCTTGTCCTTGGCTATGCAGAAGCGAGTGCATTGGATCAGACGATCAGTCCTTTCAAAAGTGAACAATTTTCTATCTCTCAGGCCCGCTCGTGGACTCTGTGCATTGGATTCACTCTCTCATTTGGCGCAATGTTTAGCAAGACATGGCGGGTGCACTGCATCTTCACTAACATCAGCATGAACAAGAAGGTGAGCAATAGGAGCCTTTGTGCTCCGAGCATTCAACAATGTGCAGCAGTTGTTGCACCTCTGATTTGAATTGTCAATATCTGCAGATCATCAAGGACTACCAGCTGTTGCTGATAGTGCTTCTCTTGCTGCTAATTGACATTGCCATCCTGACAGTGTGGACCGTACTGGATCCTATGTCTAGCGAGAAACAACTCATCGGCATTGAGGTTCGCTTTGGTCCAATTCAGATTTTTCGGGTGCTAAAATGGTCTCAACAATGGCAACGCTTTAATTTAGTAATTCATTATCATAAAGCACAGCGTAAAAAAACAAAAATTCCAGAATCTTTCGGCTGATCGAGAGGTTCACTTCTACAATGAAGTTTGCACCAGCCATCGGTTAACGCTGTGGATTGGCGTTCTGTTTGCTTACAAAGGGCTGTTGTTGGTGAGAGAGCGTGAAAAAAACAAAAAACAGTGGGTCAGATTTGCTAGTCTAGTATACTAAAATACAAAGTGATAGCGGTATTGCACCAAGGTCCCTGAGTTTGAGTGCGCGGCGCAGGAATTTAGGGTTCTGCTGCGGAGATAAGTCTTGGGGGCTTTTGAACATAATGAGGGCCATCCCACGCAGTGTGTGCGCCTGCAGGGCCAGCAAACGGCAGAATTGTCTCCCGACTGGCTGCCAATAATTATACAACTCATATAAATCATATAAAATAGACACAAAGCCAAATCACTACTCAGATAATTGGCTGCTTCTTCGCTTGGGAGACTCGCAGTGTGAACATCCCAGCGCTGAACGACAGTAAGTACATCGGCCTGTCCGTGTACAACGCTCTGGTGATGTGCGTCTCCGGGGCCGCAGTCAGCTTCGCGCTCAACGACAACCAGAATGCGGCATTTGTCATCACCTCGCTGCTCATCTTTTGCTGCACCAGCATCACACTTTTACTGCTCTTCTCTCCAAAGGTGAGAATTTTGTTATGTTTTGTACTTTTTAGAAATCAAATAAAAAACTACTCCATGACTAATTCCGCCCTCGCCAGTTGATTGAGATTCGTCGGGACCCCCGAGGCGAGGCCAGGCGGGCCAGAGCAACACTGCTTCGCGGTGGCACAATGGCGGGGGCTGCGAGACGAAAGCAGCAGCAGCGGCAGCAACAACAACAGGATGGCAACCTGCAACAGCAGCTGTACCAGCCAGAGCGTCGAGGACTTCGTCACAATCCAACAGCTAGCTCCAATTATTTTGGACTCAGCATGGCCAAAGCGCTGGACGAAAATAGGCAGCTGAGCGCCAGACTAAGCTCTGTAAGTTGCGCTGAAGAGTTTTAAACTGACTAGCTCGAGATGACGGGTCATTTAAACCCTAATTTTCTAAGAAACTGTCCGAGCTGGAGAGAGCCGAGACGCGGCTAGCGGCCCTGCGAGTCGGCCTGGAAAGCCGCTCGCAATCCCCGGCTGAGATTCGACAACGCTGGCTACAATTCGCCAGCCGGCTGCCTCCGTTTGGTACGGCTTTGCTGAAGCGGACTTACTTTCGAACTATCCTACTGGCATTCAGTAGGATAGACATATTTATTTCACATCACATTATATTTTTCAGATTACATTGATGCCGAGAGGGACAGCGACATCCAGAGACACACTACTCAGCCGAGAGATGAGGATGAACAATTTCAGGAGATTTGGGTGCCCAGAGTGGACAGGTGAAACTCAGCTTGTTTGGGAATATTTAATTTTGCGGAATCAAAAGCGAATACTCAAGCGTAGCAGTTGAATATTTACCTTGCCTTTCAAATATTGATTACGTACAGGTTTCTGCCCAGTCTGACCTGTTTCTGACCTTGTCTAACAGGTGTTTACTTTGTCTGAATGTGTTTACTTTATCTGAAAGTGTTTACCTTGTCTTAAAGGTGTTTACTTTGTCCGAGAGGTGTTTACCTTGTCTGAAGGAGTTAACCTTGTCTGAAGGAGTTTACTTTGTCTGAAGGTGTTTACTTTGTCTGACAGGTGTTTACTTTGTCTGACAAGTGTTTACTTTGTCTGAAGGTGTTTACTTTGTCTGAAGGTGCTTACTTTGTCTGAAGGTGTTTACTTTGTCTGACAGGTGTTTACTTTGTCTGACAGGTGTTTACTTTGTCTGAAAGGTGTTTACTTTGTCTGACAGGTGTTTACTTTGTCTGACAGGTGTTTACTTTGTCTGAAAGGTGTTTACTTTGTCTGACAGGTGTTTACTTTGTCTTACAGGTGTTTACTTTGTCTGACAGGTGTTTACTTTGTCTGAAGGTGTTTACTTTGTCTGACAGGTGTTTACTTTGTCTGACAGGAGTTTACTTTGTCTGACAGGTGTTTACTTTGTCTGACAGGTGTTTACTTTGTCTGACAGGTGTTTACTTTGTCTGACAGGTGTTTACTTTGTCTGACAGGTGTTTACTTTGTCTGAAAGGTGTTTACTTTGTCTGACAGGTGTTTACTTTGTCTGAAAGGTGTTTACTTTGTCTGACAGGTGTTTACTTTGTCTTACAGGTGTTTACTTTGTCTGACAGGTGTTTACTTTGTCTGAAGGTGTTTACTTTGTCTGACAGGTGTTTACTTTGTCTGACAGGAGTTTACTTTGTCTGACAGGTGTTTACTTTGTCTGACAGGTGTTTACTTTGTCTGACAGGTGTTTACTTTGTCTGACAGGTGTTTACTTTGTCTGACAGGTGTTTACTTTGTCTGACAGGTGTTTACTTTGTCTGACAGGAGTTTACTTTGTCTGACAGGTGTTTACTTTGTCTGACAGGTGTTTACTTTGTCTGACAGGTGTTTACTTTGTCTGACAGGTGTTTACTTTGTCTGACTGGTGTTTACTTTGTCTTAAATGTGTTTACTTTGTCCGAGAGGTGTTTACCTTGTCTGACAGGAGTTTACTTTGTCTGACAGGAGTTTACTTTGTCTGAAGGTGTTTACCTTGTCTGAAGGTGTTTACTTTGTCTGACAGGTGTTTACTTTGTCCGAGAGGTGTTTACCTTGTCTGACAGGTGTTTACCTTGTCTGAAGGTGTTTACTTTGTCTGACAGGTGTTTACTTTGTCTGACAGGAGTTTACTTTGTCTGAAGGTGTTTACCTTGTCTGAAGGTGTTTACTTTGTCTTACAGGTGTTTACTTTGTCTGACAGGTGTTTACTTTGTCTGAAGGTGTTTACTTTGTCTGACAGGTGTTTACTTTGTCTGACAGGAGTTTACTTTGTCTGACAGGTGTTTACTTTGTCTGACAGGTGTTTACTTTGTCTGACAGGTGTTTACTTTGTCTGACAGGTGTTTACTTTGTCTGACAGGTGTTTACTTTGTCTGACAGGAGTTTACTTTGTCTGACAGGTGTTTACTTTGTCTGACAGGTGTTTACTTTGTCTGACAGGTGTTTACTTTGTCTGACAGGTGTTTACTTTGTCTGACTGGTGTTTACTTTGTCTTAAATGTGTTTACTTTGTCCGAGAGGTGTTTACCTTGTCTGACAGGAGTTTACTTTGTCTGACAGGAGTTTACTTTGTCTGAAGGTGTTTACCTTGTCTGAAGGTGTTTACTTTGTCTGACAGGTGTTTACTTTGTCCGAGAGGTGTTTACCTTGTCTGACAGGTGTTTACCTTGTCTGAAGGTGTTTACTTTGTCTGACAGGTGTTTACTTTGTCCGAGAGGTGTTTACCTTGTCTGACAGGTGTTTACCTTATATGATTAAGGCAAACAGAAAAAAACAGACAGCCTGCAAATTCTCTTTTCCACCACTGTAAAACTGTTGTTACAGCCCAGCAACGAAGCGCCGTCAGCAACAGCAGCGGGAGCAACAAAATCGATTAGTTCAAGGTGATATGGACAGCGACACCGACTCGTTTGAGCAGCAGATTGCGGACGTTCAAGAACGACTGTTGGCTTCAGAGCCGCGGTGAGTTCCATCCGATGGAAGTTGCGCACCTGTCTGACAGTTTGAAAAGACTAGTACAATAACAATTATTAAAGCATTGTAAAATCTACCAAAACTATTTTTCGCACTTTAATCCACAATCTGCAGATAATTTGAGAAATTGACCAAACCCTTTTGGTTCAATCAGCTTTGTGCAAACAAGTAAATACAATCTAGAAGCTTTCATGTCCTAGATTGTAGCATTGCTGAATATTTAGTCTACTTTGTGTCCATATAGCTGTGATAGTGATTCATGTATTGCTAAAGAAACATGTACGAGACTCGTAAATTGTTTACTAGCTTTGTAACTGTAGCTATAATATAAAAATGTTGTCACTATTGCAAGCCCTTGTCAATGTTGTCATTTCTGACAATTCATTTCAGACAGTCTATATGAGAAACATACAATTTGATAATTTCAGACTCGCAAGCCCTGAACCGGAGACATCAGGAATCATTGTGGATGTCAACGATGAACTGTCAGCAACGAAGGACACAGCAAGATACTAGATAACTGAGGATCTGGGAGAGTGACTGCTCAACCTGAGGATCTGGGAAAGTGACTGCTTAACCTGAGGATCTGAGAGAGTGACTGCTGAATCTGAAGATCTGGGAGAGTGACTGCTCAACCTGATGATCTGGGAGAGTGGCTGCTCAACCTGAGGATCTGGGAGAGTGACTGCTCAATCTGAAGATCTGGGAGAGTGACTGCTCAACCTGAGGATCTGGGAGAGTGGCTGCTCAACCTGAGGATCTGGGAGAGTGACTGCTCAATCTGAAGATCTGGGAGAGTGACTGCTCAACCTGAGGATCTGGGAGAGTGACTGCTCAACCTGAGGATCTGGGAGAGTGACTGCTCAACCTGAGGAATAGTATAAAATAAAAACTTGCCAATTTTTTTACTTAATGCAAAATTTATTTTAAGTTATTTAATACGAGTACAACGTTAATGCAACAATCATTGAACGCTTATAACTAGAATATATAAATTAAAAATTGATTTGTAACGATTCTATTTTTTGTATTTGTGAAATTAGATGGCAGATGTTAAATAATAATATTAATAAATATTTCACAGGTAAATTTTTAGCCCTAAATAAAAAACAAATGCATCGCTATCTTCCGTGTCAATAAAAACAACAGAAGTATTGAGCTGTTTCGATATACTACTAACCAGTGAACAGTAAATTAGACTAAATACGCATCGATGAAAGCATAAAACAGTTGGACGTTCAAACATTCCAGCCAGTTTCCCAGTTCCCGCAAACTGCTGCATCAAATTTAGCTGCACAATCCAGATACACGCCGGAGTCTGTCGGCTCAACGAACTCGTCGTCCTGTACGAATTTGGCCCAATTTTGAACATCGAACTTGCCGGCGACTGTGGGAACTACGTTCTTGGGCTGCTGCTGCTGCTTCGTTAACTGCTGAGCTGTTTGCCGTTGAAACGACGGGCCGTAGCGAGTGACGACATCTTTAGAGTTCGACATGAATTTGGCGATGTAACTGCTGAAAGAGATATATGATGCGCAGTTTGTTTGGATTGTGTTATTGGATTCATCGATTAGCTTAGGTAACTCATAATAGGTAAGCAGCTTTCAATAAAAATGGGAATCAGTAAAATAAATTTATTATGAAAGACAGGCAAAATTTTCAATATATTTACATTGTAATGTACGATAAAAAGTGCAGTAGAAAACTAATTTATATTTTTTGTTGGACCAAGACTAGAGAGCGGAATTTTGATTCAGTATAACAGCAGATTCTCAGGTGGATAACGAGATGTACATAAGGGCGGATTAGTTGATTCTAGGCGTGGATTAACTGTTTCAAGAGTTTATTATTATGATTCTAGAGGTGGATTAACTGATTCTAGAGGTGGATTAACAGGTTCTAGTGGTGGATTATCAGTTTCTCGAGGTGGAATAACAGATTCTAGAGGTGGATTAACTGATTCTAGAGGTGGATTAACTGATTTTTGAGGTGGATTATCAGATTCTAGAGGTGGATTAACTTATTCTAGAGGTGGATTATTAGATTCTACAAGTGGATTATCAAATACTAGAGGTGGATTATCAGATACTAGAGGTGGATTATCAGATACTAGAGGTGGATTATCAGATTCTAGAGGTGGATTAACTGATTCTAGAGGTGGATTAACTGATTCTAGAGGTGGATTAACTTATTCTAGAGGTGGATTATCAGACTCTACAAGTGGATTATCAGACACTAGAGGTGGATTATCAGATTCTGGAGGTGGATTATCAGATTCTAGAGGTGGATTATCAGATTCTAGAGGTGGATTATCAGATTTTATAAGTGGATAAACCGATTCTAGAGGTGGATTAACTGATTCTAGTGGAGGATTAACGAGTTCTCAATAGAACTCAAAGATAGATTAACGGATGTAACACTGGTGAATTTCCTGAAGTGAATTTTCATGGATATAAGATTATCTTTCAGCACTCAGTTCGCAGCCTTCTCGGCCTCTTCAAGCAGTTTTGCCAGCTCACTGTGTCCGGCCTCGGCGGCCCGCATCGCCGGTGTTCGACCGTCGGCATCAGCGGCGCCGGGCTTGGCTCCGCGGGCCAGCAGGAGGCGGGCACAGTGCACTCTGCCAGCTCCGGCGGCGCGATGCAACGGCGAAGCGCCACCGGCGCGGGTGACAGCGTCAGGATCAGCGCCAGTATCGAGCAGGTACTGGCACACTGCAAGTTGGCCAGCACGGCAGGCATAGTGCAATGCTGTGTACCCACCAGCGTCACGAGCATCGACCAAGTGTCTGCCGCGCCCAGACTCACTGTCGCCTTCGATCAGGCGTTTCAACCGAGCCAAGTCGCCAGCCAGTGCGGCCGGCCAAGGACCGCGATCGAAGTCCAGCTCAGACAGGGTTTGAACTACAGATGGGGCAGTTGATGCTGCTGAGCTGTGGCAGTGGCAGTTCATTTCTGTCGAGTGCTTCATTGCTAACTGCCTGTGGAAAATTGTTGTATATTGTAAATACTTCTGCGCAGCAATCAAAAGCAAACGACAGATGGTAAGGATCAATAAATTAAAACAGAGGTTCTTCTTGATAAATTTTGAATCTCAACTTTTGAGTCTGTTAGCTAATCATAACATGTTCACTTATTTATTAGAAAATTTATCAGGGCTTATCACTTTATTTCTATCTCTGTCTCTTGGTAGTGAATCACTAAGGCCAATTGAGTTCTGTTATTACACAATTTTCCTCTATTTGGTGGCCCTGAAAAGGGCCGTTTTAACTCTGCTGAGGTTTCTATTATCCACTGGCTTAACACACTAATGGTAGCCAATCACTTAGCACAAGCGGTCTCCTTCTAATGCTTTATTACTGGTATAATGCTCTCAGTCTCCAGGGCTCTCTTGGACTGGAGGACCACAGCCTCAACGTCAAGAAAAAAGGAAAACTTAGAACAACAATTCCTAATTTATGCCTTTAACAAAAAAGTTAATCTGCTTCGAAAGCTTTACTCAGCTCTAAGCTGGTGAATGGTTGTCTTTTTCTGGGCTCCATGTCACTCAATTTTATTTATATAAAAAATATGGACACTGCTTAATCATCACACATAAAATTTAATATTTTTATTTAAGATTTAAGATATTAAATATTAAGCATTATTATATTTAAAAATAATAGAAATTGAATATCATGCAAGGATTATTTCAGTAAAACATTATATAGATGTAGGCATAATATTAATAAAGAAATGAAATATATTTAATTCATTAATTCATTATAGAAATGAACTAACAACAATATTTAACCAATATAAAATGTAAAAAATTAATGTATTAATAAAGTATTAATTATATTATTTAAAATTAAAGTTTTTGAAATAATGGCAATGCATTTAATAAATATTTACTCATTTTGCTTATTTGGAGTCGTTCACAATATACATATTTTAGTGTATTATACATTATACAATGCATATCACAAAGACACAAACAATCAAACTATTCTATATAAATTTTAATTAGTAAGCTAGCCAACAGAACTCGATTTTATTAAGGCAAACTCGACCTTAAGGCAACCAGCGAACGAATGCACATAAGTCTGTAGAAGACAAAAAATATGTGATAGTTTTTGTAATCGAGACTCGTAGTCAATTGAACCCGTGGACTAATACTGAAACTCATTGTCGCAAATCTTGGAAAGTATTGAAATCAAAAATGGCTATTTTTGTTAATTATAAATAGCTAAAACAAAATATTATAAGTAAGGCCAATGTCTTTATAATTAATTGTTCATTCAGACAGGGTTTTTTAATTTTAATATATTTCTTTGATAAATTATAAAGGCAAAATGGCTTGGTAGTCCTTCTGTTTAGGAGGCGAATATTAAAACCATTTTTTGTGCTACGATCGAAATCGATTAAAAAACGGCCCAACCCCAGGATTAATTGGGGCGGAGTCGCGGACTGACAAGATAGATTGGGGTGAACTAAGAGATGGAATTGGGGTGGACTGACAGGATCGATCGGGCGCGGGCTGACAGATGCATGGAACGATGCGAATTAAAGGTCCAGTGAAATTGGCTTTTTTCATTGGATGGCGATGTCACTCTGTGCTCGTAGCTTCCAGTAGAAGTTTCCATAGTTTAAATTACCTTTTTCCATCGCCCTCTTAACCCAGTTTTGTCGCATTACCCTCATAAATGTTGACCCTATTGTTTGAGCAATGGACAACCAATGAGAAGTTTTAAATTTCAAAGAAACACCCACTCTCTCAGAGTTTAAATAAACTTCTAGACCTCATTTTTGCGTATTGAAAACGACAAATTTTCTGCTTTCAAATTGAAACCAAACAAAGTCCACCCATGGGATCCTGTTCCACAGCGAAATGCAGCCTCATCCACTCCAGAATGTGGCACACGGCAGTATCAGAGCTTCTCGGCACATTCCTCCTCGTGTCCCTGGGCTTGTCAGCCGCAGCCACCGCGGCCGTGTCAGCCCCGGCGACCGCCCAGCTGGGCTCCGGACTCGCCCTCATTGTGGCTCTCTACGTTAGCATGGGCGCATCCGGCGGGCATATCAACCCCGCCGTGTCAACCGCCCTGTTCGTTGTCAAGCGCATGCCGCTGGCGGACTTTCTGGTGTACCAGGCAGCCCAGTACACTGGCGGCCTCCTGGCAGCTGCTCTGGTCTGCTGTTTCTTCTACCCGCCTCTGCTGGACTTTGCCGGCGCTGATCCAGCTGCCTCTGGCGATGCTGCCAACATCAGCAGCATTGTCGCGGCGAACTCCGCCACTGCCGATATGGAGAACATCTACGTGACCCACGCTCACCAGAGTGTGTCTGTGTGGCGGGCGCTGACCAGCGAGGTGAATAATTGTCGCCCTCCCTCAGAATAAAAAGAATAATATAATAACAATTGCAGGAGGGCTGCGAGCACTGGCACATCATATGGTGACACTAGACCCGCAGCCAGCAAGGAGGCAATTCTGCCCATTTTGCTGAATCCTGAATACACGCGCACACAGATACCGTACGCAGACACACACTCACACAGGTGTGTACATCTGTCCTGACTTCTATCGACAGGCATTGCACACTCTCACTGTGCCTTTGAGGTTGGCCCTCAAAGGAAGAAAATTGCACGACAAGCCCCCAAGCCTTCTCTCCGCAGCTGCGCCCCAAATGAATGTGGCCTCGCCGCGAAATCGAGCTTCGGGATATTGACACGACAGGCAAACGCGTTAACCGCTCTGCCACCGACCCCTCTAGCGATTCGAGCTCTAATGAGCTCTAATGCTAACTTCTTTAATTTTAATTAATTTAATTCTATTTATTGTGAAACTTTGCCCCCCCCCAGCCACGTTGGCAGCTAAAGTATGAGAAAAACAAAAAACAACAGGGGCAGCCGATGTACTCACAAACAACAACGCAGCTTCTTCAACCGGAGCACATGCTTATTACTAAAAATGTAGCAAACTTTAGCAACTGGTCAGTAAATAGTAGTTTTCTGTGAGCCTTCGTTGCTCTCTGGAAGCAAATAGAATGGTAGGTCTTTTGCCCTACGGAAATTTCCACTCTGTTTGTGTGCTTAAGTGAGGTGCGATAGAATTCTCAAATTACAATGGACTCAGTCGAGGACAGTTGCAACAAAGTGCTGCTAATTGAAGTGGAAAATTACACTCGAGAATAGTATTTATTTTCATCAAGATTGTCATGCACATAATATTCAATAAGTAAAACATTTTATGACATGAAAGGAAGCTCAAATAGAACATTGACAGCAGTGATGAACTTATCAGTGATTCTGTCACTCCCGTCAATAAACTCTTAACAATCAGCCAGTCACCCTCATCAAACGCTTTGTCACTCCTAACAATCACCCAGCCACCCTCATCAATTAACTCTCATCAATTAACTCTCATCAATTAACTCTCATCAATTAACTCTCATCAATTAACTCTCATCAATTAACTCTCATCAATTAACTCTCATCAATTAACTCTCATCAATTAACTCTCATCAATTAACTCTCATCAATTAACTCTCATCAATTAACTCTCATCAATTAACTCTCATCAATTAACTCTCATCAATTAACTCTCATCAATTAACTCTCATCAATTAACTCTCATCAATTAACTCTCATCAATTAACTCTCATCAATTAACTCTCATCAATTAACTCTCATCAATCAACTCCCATCAACCGCTGTCACTCTCAAACAGGTGTTCGCCACCGGCTCCTTCATCCTGGCTGTTCGTGGCATCACTGACAGCCGCAACGCCGGGCCGCCGATGCACCTGCAGCCGCCGATGATTGCTGCCGTTGTTCTGGCTCTCACCCAGTGCACCGCGCCACTATCCGGCTGCGCGCTGAATCCGGCACGCGACCTGCCCTCCCGGGTTGTCGTGGCCGTCTTTCAACTGGTGGCCGACGGCGCCACCACAGGCCTGTTCAGCCTGGGAGGAAACTCCGGCTTCGTTGCGCCCCTTCTCGGCCCCTACCTGGGTGCGACAATTGGCTCCTGGCTGTACGAGCTCTGCATCGCCAGAGGACTGCCAGCTGCCAGCAACTCCTTAGCTGACGACGTTGAAGAAGACGAAAATTATGACGACGAGTTTAGCGACGAAACTCGGAATAAGAGCGAAGATCCCTTCAATGCAGCAGACGCGGTTGAAAAGGGTCCTCGAAGAACGCATCGGCAGCAGCGCAAGCCACGTCGTAGAATGATGACTCGAGACACCGACCTCAGCCTGCTCAGCTCCGGTGGCAAGAGTCGCGATGTCAGCGTGTCGCTTTACAACGCCTGAGACGACTTAAGACTGGAGTGAAGCTAGACTAAAAAATTATAAAGTTATTGTTTAAGTAGACCAATAAGCTGAGGGTTAACGAAAGTACTTTAACCTGATGGTATTCAAACCGGAAGTGCTTTTAAACTACAGTCTATGGCTTCAAGGAAGCTCTATGCCGCCAAACTACAAGCAGACTCGCTATTTTCAAAAATCCAAATCTCTCTTCTTTAATTTTCACTGGTGGCCGCTAGCCTCACCGACTCACTCGTGCTGTTCCAGACAATAATCTTGTGAGTGTAGTATTTTGCTCTGGTTGTGTTGCAACTGCTCCAGATGCAGTAGCCAGGTTAATTGTCTAAGGGAAGCACAATAGATTCAATAGTTTGCTTGTGTACAAGTATCAAACTAGGTTTTAATTATAAAAATTTGAATTCGAGAAGAAAAAATAATAAAACCAATGCGATTTTTTCGTCTAATTTGAGTCACAAATCCCTTTTTTATACTATGAAGTAGTATATTCAGAACATCCGAGTTTATTCAAAAAACAACCTTTTGTATTAAAATCTGACTTAAAATCTGAGTAGTGATAATGTGGGTAATGCGGGTCTGTCATTACCCACAGAACTACCATTACCCACAGAAGTATTCATTACCCACAGAAGTACTTTTACCTAATGAAGTACCATTACCCACAGAACTATTATCACCCACAGAACTCATTACCCACAGAAGTATTCATTACCCATAAAACTATGATTACCCACAGAAGTATCGTTACCCACAGAAGTATTTATCACCCACAGAACTACAATTACCCACAGAACGATGATTACCCACAGAAGTATTCATTACCCACTCATAGAACTTTAATTACCCGCAGAACTATGATTACCCACAGAAATATCGTTACCCACAGAAGTAGTCATTACCCACTCATAGAACTTTAATTACCCGCAGAACTATGATTACCCACAGAAGTATCGTTACCCACAGAAGTAGTCATTACCCACTCATAGAACTATCATTACCCACAGAACTATGATTACCCACTCATAGAACTACCATTACCCATAGAACTATGATTACCCACAGAAGTATCCTTACCCACGAAGTATTTATTACCTACAGAAGTATCATTACCCACGCAAGTACCATTACCCACAAAACTACCAGTACCCACAATGAAGTACCCACAAGGAAGTACCAATGAAGTATTCATTACCCAGAACTATGATTACCCATAGAAGTATCGTTACCCACATAACTATGATTACCCAAAGAACTACAATTATCCAAAGAACTACAATTACCCACAGAAGTATTTATTTCCCCCGCAAAGTACCAATACCCACAGATGTACAATTACATACAGAAGAATCTTTGCCCAAACATGTAATAATTAACCTAAGAATTATATAGTGAAAGGACTCAAGATTTCCATGTAACCTATCTAAAATGCTTTAGAGGGCATGAAATGCAGACTCGGAGAGTGAAAACTCATTGAGCAGTACTCTAACAGAAAAAGTAGCACGTAAACTTTTTGGTTTTAACAATCGTCTGTGCCGACGCATATAAAGTAAAGCTTGCTAAAAATATACAATGAATGGCGGCGATGGCGCATGTGTTGTGGTGGGTGCCATAAAGTGGCCCTAAGGGCTGAGACCAGGCCGGAGCGATCCAGTTTCCTCCAAAGCGTACTTTGTTATTCTTTGCACTTTCCGCGCAGAAATCGTGTTATTATTCTTACCTGCCGGTTCTACCCTACCCAGAGTTCTGGCAATCAATTAACTTATTTTTCGAGCGAAGCCGTGTTGCCACCCAGCATTGGGAAGATTGCCGTGACAGCATTTTCTGTACCTGCCTTCGCTGGCGTTCTTTAAGAAAGTGCACTTCAGGATGTAGCTTTTTTTCTCTTAGCCCTCTGGAAGCGTTCAACAGAGGGCTGAATGGATTCCTATTTTAGTCAGAATTAGTTTTTTATCAAAGTCCAAGTCATCATTTAGGGGGGTCGGTGGCAGAGCGGATAACGCGTTTGCCTCTCGCACCATGGTTCGATTCCGCGGCGAGGCCACATTCATTTGGGGCGCAGCTGCGTAGAAAAGGCTTGGGGGCTTGTAGTGCAATTTACGCCCTTGAGGGCCAACCTCCAAGGCACAGTGAGGGTGTACACTGCCTGACGATGAGAAAGTGCCTGCGCACGGTATCTGTGTGTGTGCGTGTGATCATGAGTCAGCGAAATGGGCGGAATTGCCTCCCTGCTGGCTTCGGGTCCACCGTCACCACATGATGTGCCATTGCCCGCAACCCTCCTGCAATTATTATTATTATTAATTCATAATCTAAGCAACAATTCGCTGAGTTACAATCACAACTAGACGCTATACTATGGAGTAAGCAATGAGATGCATTTACAATGGTAACATGTAAAATACACGGAACACTGGGCCAGGCAGTCCAACTTGTGACCAGAGCAATGGAACTGTTGGGGTTACTGAAAATAGCTTGGCTCTGCTTATCGCACTCCAGCCACAAGCTAGTGACATGGGCAGTGACATTTGGCCTGCCCCGTCACACAGGTGACGGCTCGCCACTCGGCCCTGGCGCCAGATCGGCACCCAAAGGTCGCCTAAGGTCATGCTCTGAGCAGAACTGATCGCAGCTTGAGAAGCCGGAGAGTCCGTCATCATCAGGAATTAGTTCAACGACCGTTGCAGACTGCGGCACGTTCTGGGCCATGGCCTTCTTTGGAGCCCGGTCGAGTCCGAGCCAGCTGAGGCACAGCAGCAGCAGGATGAGCAGCACGGACGCCATGGAGACCGCGATCCAGGCGCCCGAGTCCGGAGCTCCGTACATCCGGCCGAGGTCCAGCATGGACGGCTGTCCAGTGGATGCAGGACCGTCGGGACTGGTAGAGCTCATTGTTGCTAACATCTGTTGCTGCTGGTGATTCATCTTCCCAAATAGCTTTGGCTTCTATAGACAACTGAAACAAACTGGCCTTTAGAGGCCAGAGTTGAATGAGCAGTTAGCAAAGAATTTCTGACAAGATGAGATGACTAAGCCTTCTTTTATATGCGGGGCCTCGACTTCTCTAAGCTTGTACAAGGTTCGAAATGCTAAATTCGCATTGAACTCAGGTCAAGCTTTCTTTAGTCTCAGAAGACATTGTATGCGGCTAACATACTGTATAAACAATGACACAGCCTACCCCACAGTAGCCTCTGCATGACATTGCAGCTGAGCACGACAAAAACCCGTCTGCGCCACGAACTACCTGCAGCCAGGCCCCACCCCCAGCCGACTGCGGTTCTCATTGTGAAGCTCCAGATAAAACCGGTCCAATCTTGCTTTGTCTCCGTACCCCCCTCCACTTCCCGCCGACTCACCTACGAGGAAACCCGCGACAATATGGACAGCGAGTAAGAAAAACTTAGTGAAGCCTATCAAACAGGCGTACAGAAATGCCCTTTCCGCCAAATGCTGGGCACTGTACACTAATAAGCGAGTAGATTCTCCTCCACTGCGTACTCAGGCCTCCCATCTCGCTCCGCTCTCTCTAGCAGCCAGTGTCCCAGAGCTGGATTCAACCGCCCACTTCCGCATTTCGCTGCCCTGTTTAAAGGAACTGGCAGCCACTCCACTCCGCTTGCGGGTCCTTTGAACTTTGCCCCAAAACTGCAGGCCGAAACGGGGCGAACTGTGTCCTCATTTTTCAGCTCTTTGCACACAGCAAATGCACCAGTTTGAACCTGAGATGCCGGGGGTTCATTGGAGCGAAGCTAGCTGTCTTCAGATAAATCTTATGAAAGAAGACACGATTTTGCTCGCAGAGACTCTGATTATATTTTCATAATTTTTGTTATTCACAAACTATAGACAGACTTCAGGCAGATAGAA
This sequence comes from Macrostomum hystrix, assembly GCA_950097015.1. NCBI lineage: Eukaryota > Metazoa > Platyhelminthes > Macrostomidae > Macrostomum > Macrostomum hystrix. Next base: position 22,464,613 of record CATNEN010000001.1, read on the forward strand.
AGTTAAATTCAAGTACAGAAAGGTACAGGAAGGGACAGTTGAAAGAAAGGGTAGAGAGCAATTATAGCATGCCTCTATGGACAGGTAAGACATTTACACAGGAGAAGAAATATTCTTCATTTCATACTAGTACTCGCAAAATGGCGCAGTTTCGAGCAGGTAGCAGCGCAGTGGATGCGCAAAATACAATGTACGAGTTGCATCTATCAGAAAGTATTGGGTCCGTGTCAAAACAATTTGCTTGCATTTCTTCTTGCCAGGAAGCGAATTAGCGAATTTGAAGAGGTAAAAATATGAATTAAATCTCCTATAGACCCAGGGGAAGCTGCAGCACATTGCAATAAGCTAAGGTGTAAAGTACAAAAGTTTACAATGGAACATCCAGGATCTGTGGAGGCGTGCTGACTAGCCTTTACCACCAACCGAATCCCACAGAGCAAGCGATGAAACAATGGGAATGCCAGATTCTGGACCTAAAAAATTGTCAGTGGTCAGACTCAGTGGCACAGCTCAGGCCGGTTGAGACCTGGTCGACCCGCCTTCCACCAGGCAGAACTCGTGGTAGAAGCAATTCTTGTCGCTCTCGGATAGGAACTGGAAGTCCTGGCTCTGCACGACGCTGCTGTACGAGAAGTGGCGCTGGATAGAGCGCATCACGGCCAGCTGCAGCTGCGGCTCGTGCAGGTGACGATTGCAGGTGAGCCACAGGCTGACCAGGTCCCCGGCGCCCCAGGTGATGCGAGTGTGCGCGGCTGCAACAGTTGAAGTTGACATCGACCCCGTGGAACCGGTTATCTTCGCTGCCGCATCCATCTGTGGGTTTTCAAGTGACGTGTTATATTTTAGAATCAATGTATTGCCCACGTGAAGCCAGGATAGGTGAGTGACTAATCAGTTGAAATTCTTACCTGCAGGCAGTGATTGATGAAGCGGCTGCACTGCAGCAGTACGGTCGGCACTCCGTACTGATCAGCGATACGGGCCAGCATGCGGAAGGTCTCAAAGCGAGCGATGCTGAAGGCCTGGTGAGACTGCAGGTAGAACAGGAAGCGCTTCATCTCGGACGCGTACTCGGCGTCGCAGTGGATGGCGGCGCCTCTGTCTGCATCGAAGTTCCACAGCGTTGACGTCAGCAGCACCCGGCAGTAGTCCGAGTGCGTCAGAAGCAGCAGCCGCGGCGCTCGCACCGAACCGTCGCGGCATCGCAGCGTCACCCAGGTTGCCTCATCGATGACGGCATTTTCATTGCCTTCAACTTCTTCGTCCTCGTCCCCGTAGCCGTTGCCGGGCACACCGTCGAATGCGGCCACCGGCGGCGGCTTCAGGAAGGCCGGCGACGTGTCTGTAATGCGCAGCAGGAAGCAGAACTCCACCACCGACGAGTCCAAATTCACAGGCGCGCCGCTGGACTGGGCTTCGTCTTCGAGATCGGCTCGAGTGAGGCAGGCCGGCAGGGTGACAATGTCTCTGCCGGTGGCCCAGACTGCTGGCTCGGACAGCGCGCGGCAGCTGACCAGACGGCCATCGAGCTCCACGCAGCACGTCAGGCGACCCCGGACTTCATAGTCGCAGCAGATATCCAAGGCACGCAGGCAGAGGACAATGTGCAGAGAGTCGCCTTCGGCCAGCGCCAACATGCCGCAGCCTATCGACGCGAACTCCAGACCGTCCACGCGAGACAGCGGCTTAGTTTTGACGGCACCCTCGCTGGCAGCTTGCAAGAGGTCGAGAAGTTCCCGTCTGGTCATGCGGGCTGTCAGGCCGTATCGGAGCCTGTCATCCTCGCTCGGTGGCGGAGCCGGGTCAGTGCGCATGCTGACTGAAGCTGACTGTGCTTGTCGGGTTTCTGGAGTTAAAGTTGGGATTGTTTCTATTCTGTTTCTCAGCCGAAATCGTGCAGCCTTTTTATGTAGCTGCCCGTCTGGCGCAGAAGGGAGGGAGGGTTGGAGGGTCTGAGGACGTCTGTGAGTGGCTGGGAGGCTCTGGGGGGGGTCGCCACACCAGCAAGCGTACAGGGAAATCGCTGTCGTGGCTATTGCAGTCGCACGCGCATTGTGAAGGCTCGCTCGCTCCAGGGGTTCGTTTTGCGCTCGAGTCCGGAGACAGCCAGCACCCGATAGACCTGAGAAGACCTCGTTTTTGGCATTTTTCTTTTCCTCCGACTTTCCGCAGGTTTCGGCTGTGTAAGTTTTATGCTTGCAATGGCATGCAGCCATTGTTCACTCAGCATCTAGATGGCTCGCAATGCGATACTCGAGTGAGTCTGGACTCAGGAATGCTAAGTAGCCGTCGGGTGGGCCCGTGGGTGATAACACGAACTTAGCAACAGGAGACTGTACTCCTTCATCGTCAAGTTCGCCCGTTAAACATGCTATTTTTAGGAGCATGTTGAGAGCGAGTTCTCTGCCTCTCCCAGATTTGTGAAGCACCTTTGTCATCTGCACAGGTAGTAAACACGAATCGCACACACCAGATGGTGCGCACAAGGCGTCCCTTTGGTTCATCCACAGTTTCATAGTTGCAGTTTTATAAGTGTACACGTGGCACGGCATGGCCATGCTGGAAGACAGAAGTTTCACATACTCTGCCTATTAGCAATTCAAATGTCAAGTCAATAGAAAATAAAACAAAGTGTTTACAGGCGAGCCTGTAAATGCAACTGGTTGTTTTGTGCGATGTGAAGCCGGTGATGTCAGACCAGCTAGAGACTAAACAATGATGAGATGTACTTTAGGACTTCACCAAATAAGCAGCATGCAGTGTCAGGGTGGCACAGTTCATAGCAAAATAACTATAGAGGTAAACATTATGTTTTCAAATCCAATGCAAATTTTTTAATTGCTGCTTTATCTTATTTTTTTGTTCGAAAGCTGGTTGTCTGAAAAAAGTAACTTTTTTTCAAATCCAGGGTTTTCAAACAGTACAATCCGATTTGGTAAACAGCGTCTTTGAAATCAGTTTTGTCAGCGCATTCCTGAGTTGCACTTTGAGTCGATCTGGCTCAGTTTTACACTCCATGTGAAACAGGCTTGAGAACGATATATAGCGCGATAAACACTAGGCCAGCTCAGCAAATGCTCAAGAACTTGGCCCCATAACTTGGCAAGGGCATTCAGTATGAGGGGGGGGCTGGGCATGGTGGCCTTTGAGAAGTGCAAACTCCACTCCGCACTGACTGACAGGGGAAGGGAGGTGGGCAGTATAAACACGGCCAGCTCATGTGACTGAAGGCACGCTGACCGGCATCCAGAACATGAGATCGGTGTACTCTTGCTCATTTCCCATTTGATTCCACCGCACGCAGTTAAGAAAATCTCAATTCATTTTCTTTCCTTCCCATTTCATTTGTCTTCACATTCACTCGCTTGTAGACTGAATTAAAATCGAAAACATGAATCTTACATTTTGCTCTTTCCTGTCTCTGCGACTGTGACTATACAAATAACTTATTTAACAGCTGCTAATCTGCTGATCTTCAGCTCAACTTGTATAACTGTCTCAGTATCTCACTGTCTCAGTATCTCACTGTCTCACTGTCTCAGTATCTCACTGTCTCACTGTCTCACTGTCTCAGTATCTCATTGTCTCACTGTCTCAGTATCTCACTGACTCACTGTCTCACTATCTCACTGTCTCACTGTCTCACTATCTCAGTATCTCACTGTCTCAGTATCTCACTGTCTTAGTATCTCACTGTCTCAGTATCTCACTGTCTCAGTATCTCACTGTCTCAGTATCTCACTGTCTCAGTATCTCACTGTCTCAGTATCTCACTGTCTCACTGTCTCACTGTCTCACTGTCTCAGTATCTCACTGTCTCAGTATCTCACTGTCTCAGTATCTCACTGTCTCACTGTCTCAGTATCTCACTGTCTCACTGTCTCACTGTCTCAGTATCTCATTGTCTCACTGTCTCAGTATCTCACTGTCTCAGTATCTCACTGTCTCACTGTCTCACTGTCTCAGTATCTCACTATCTCACTGTCTCACTGTCTCACTGTCTCAGTATCTCACTGTCTCACTGTCTCACTGTCTCACTATCTCACTGTCTCACTGTCTCACTGTCTCACTGTCTCACTGTCTCACTATCTCACTGTCTCACTGTCTCAGTATCTCACTGTCTCACTGTCTCACTGTCTTACTGTCTCACTGTCTCACTATCTCACTGTCTCACTGTCTCACTATCTCACTGTCTCACTGTCTCAGTATCTCACTGTCTCACTGTCTCACTGTCTCACTATCTCACTGTCTCACTGTCTCAGTATCTCACTGTCTCACTGTCTCACTGTCTCAGTATCTCATTGTCTCACTGTCTCAGTATCTCACTGTCTCAGTATCTCACTGTCTCACTGTCTCACTATCTCACAGTCTCACTGTGTCACTATCTCACTGTCTCACTATCTCACTGTCTCACTGTCTTACTATCTGACTATCTCAGTATCTCACTGTCTCAGTATCTCACTGTCTCAGTATCTCAGTATCTCACTGTCTCAGTATCTCACTGTCTTAGTATCTCACTGTCTCAGTATCTCACTGTCTCACTGTCTCACTATCTCACTGTCTCACTATCTCACTGTCTTACTATCTCACTGTCTCAGTATCTCACTGTCTCAGTATCTCAGTATCTCACTGTCTTAGTATCTCACTGTCTCAGCATCTCACTGTCTCACTGTCTCAGTATCTCACTGTCTCACTGTCTCACTATCTCACTGTCTCACTGTCTTACTATCTGACTATCTCAGTATCTCACTGTCTCAGTATCTCACTGTCTCAGTATCTCACTGTCTCACTATCTCAGTATCTCACTGTCTCAGTATCTCACTATCTCACTATCTCACTGTCTCACTGTCTCACTGTCTCAGTATCTCACTGGCTCACTGTCTCACTGTCTCACTATCTCAGTATCTCACTGTCTCAGTATCTCACTATCTCACTGTCTCACTATCTCACTGTCTCACTATCTCACTATCTCACTGTCTCACTATCTCACTATCTCACTGTCTCACTATCTCACTGTCTCACTGTCTCACTATCTCACTGTCTCACTATCTCACTGTCTCACTGTCTCACTGTCTCACTGTCTCACTGTCTCACTGTCTCAGTATCTCACTGTCTCACTGTCTCACTGTCTCACTATCTCACTGTCTCACTGTCTCACTATCTCACTGTCTCACTGTCTCACTATCTCAGTATCTCACTGTCTCAGTATCTCACTGTCTTAGTATCTCACTGTCTCAGTATCTCACTGTCTCAGTATCTCACTGTCTCACTGTCTCACTGTCTCACTGTCTCAGTATCTCACTGTCTCACTGTCTCACTATCTCACTGTCTCAGTATCTCACTGTCTCACTGTCTCACTGTCTCACTGTCTCACTGTCTCAGTATCTCACTGTCTCACTGTCTCACTGTCTCAATATCTCAGTATCTCACTGTCTCAGTATCTCACTATCTCACTGTCTCACTATCTTACTGTCTCACTATCTCACAGTCTCACTGTGTCACTATCTCACTGTCTCACTATCTCACTGTCTCACTGTCTTACTATCTGACTATCTCAGTATCTCACTGTCTCAGTATCTCACTGTCTCAGTATCTCACTGTCTCACTATCTCAGTATCTCACTGTCTCAGTATCTCACTATCTCACTATCTCACTGTCTCACTGTCTCACCGTCTCAGTATCTCACTGTCTCACTGTCTCACTGTCTCACTATCTCAGTATCTCACTGTCTCAGTATCTCACTATCTCACTGTCTCACTATCTCACTGTCTCACTATCTCACTATCTCACTGTCTCACTATCTCACTATCTCACTGTCTCACTATCTCACTGTCTCACTGTCTCACTATCTCACTGTCTCACTATCTCACTGTCTCACTGTCTCACTGTCTCACTGTCTCACTGTCTCACTGTCTCAGTATCTCACTGTCTCACTGTCTCACTGTCTCACTATCTCACTGTCTCACTGTCTCACTATCTCACTGTCTCACTGTCTCACTATCTCAGTATCTCACTGTCTCAGTATCTCACTGTCTTAGTATCTCACTGTCTCAGTATCTCACTGTCTCAGTATCTCACTGTCTCACTGTCTCACTGTCTCACTGTCTCAGTATCTCACTGTCTCACTGTCTCACTATCTCACTGTCTCAGTATCTCACTGTCTCACTGTCTCACTGTCTCACTGTCTCACTGTCTCAGTATCTCACTGTCTCACTGTCTCACTGTCTCACTATCTCAGTATCTCACTGTCTCAGTATCTCACTATCTCACTGTCTCACTATCTCACTGTCTCACTATCTCACAGTCTCACTGTCTCACTATCTCACTGTCTCACTATCTCACTGTCTCACTGTCTCACTGTCTCACTGTCTCACTGTCTCAGTATCTCACTGTCTCACTGTCTCACTGTCTCACTATCTCACTGTCTCACTGTCTCACTATCTCACTGTCTCACTGTCTCACTATCTCAGTATCTCACTGTCTCAGTATCTCACTGTCTTAGTATCTCACTGTCTCAGTATCTCACTGTCTCAGTATCTCACTGTCTCACTGTCTCACTGTCTCACTGTCTCAGTATCTCACTGTCTTACTGTCTCACTATCTCACTGTCTCAGTATCTCACTGTCTCACTGTCTCACTGTCTCACTATCTCACTGTCTCACTGTCTCACTGTCTCACTATCTCACTGTCTCACTGTCTCACTGTCTCACTATCTCACTGTCTCACTATCTCACTGTCTCACTGTCTCACTGTCTCAGTATCTCACTGTCTCACTGTCTCACTGTCTCACTATCTCACTGTCTCACTGTCTCAGTATCTCACTGTCTCACTGTCTCACTATCTCACTGTCTCACTGTCTCAGTATCTCACTGTCTCACTGTCTCACTGTCTCAGTATCTCACTGTCTCACTGTCTCACTGTCTCACTATCTCACTGTCTCACTGTCTCAGTATCTCACTGTCTCACTATCTCACTGTCTCACTGTCTCAGTATCTCACTGTCTCACTGTCTCACTGTCTCACTATCTCAGTATCTCACTGTCTCACTGTCTCACTGTCTCACTATCTCACTGTCTCAGTATCTCACTGTCTCACTGTCTCACTGTCTCACTGTCTCAGTATCTCTCTGTCTCACTGTCTCACTATCTCACTGTCTCACTGTCTCAGTATCTCACTGTCTCACTGTCTCACTGTCTCACTATCTCAGTATCTCACTGTCTCACCGTCTCACTGTCTCACTATCTCAGTATCTCACTGTCTCACTGTCTCACTGTCTCACTATCTCACTGTCTCACTGTCTCAGTATCTCACTGTCTCACTGTCTCACTATCTCACTGTCTCACTGTCTCAGTGTCTCACTATCTCACTGTCTCACTGTCTCAGTATCTCACTGTCTCAGTATCTCACTGTCTCACTGTCTCACTGTCTCAGTATCTCACTGTCTCACTATCTCACTGTCTCACTGTCTCACTGTCTCACTGTCTCACTATCTCACTGTCTCACTGTCTCACTGTCTCACTGTCTCACTGTCTCAGTATCTCACTGTCTCACTGTCTCACTATCTCACTGTCTCACTGTCTCACTATCTCACTGTCTCACTGTCTCACTATCTCAGTATCTCACTGTCTCAGTATCTCACTGTCTTAGTATCTCACTGTCTCAGTATCTCACTGTCTCAGTATCTCACTGTCTCACTGTCTCACTGTCTCACTGTCTCAGTATCTCACTGTCTCACTGTCTCACTATCTCACTGTCTCAGTATCTCACTGTCTCACTGTCTCACTGTCTCAGTATCTCACTGTCTCACTGTCTCACTGTCTCAATATCTCAGTATCTCACTGTCTCAGTATCTCACTATCTCACTGTCTCACTATCTTACTGTCTCACTATCTCACAGTCTCACTGTGTCACTATCTCACTGTCTCACTATCTCACTGTCTCACTGTCTTACTATCTGACTATCTCAGTATCTCACTGTCTCAGTATCTCACTGTCTCAGTATCTCACTGTCTCACTATCTCAGTATCTCACTGTCTCAGTATCTCACTATCTCACTATCTCACTGTCTCACTGTCTCACTGTCTCAGTATCTCACTGTCTCACTGTCTCACTGTCTCACTATCTCAGTATCTCACTGTCTCAGTATCTCACTATCTCACTGTCTCACTATCTCACTGTCTCACTATCTCACTATCTCACTGTCTCACTATCTCACTGTCTCACTATCTCACTGTCTCACTGTCTCACTATCTCACTGTCTCACTATCTCACTGTCTCACTGTCTCACTGTCTCACTGTCTCACTGTCTCACTGTCTCAGTATCTCACTGTCTCACTGTCTCACTGTCTCACTATCTCACTGTCTCACTGTCTCACTATCTCAGTATCTCACTGTCTCAGTATCTCACTGTCTTAGTATCTCACTGTCTCAGTATCTCACTGTCTCAGTATCTCACTGTCTCACTGTCTCACTGTCTCACTGTCTCAGTATCTCACTGTCTCACTGTCTCACTATCTCACTGTCTCACTGTCTCACTATCTCAGTATCTCACTGTCTCAGTATCTCACTGTCTTAGTATCTCACTGTCTCAGTATCTCACTGTCTCAGTATCTCACTGTCTCACTGTCTCACTGTCTCACTGTCTCAGTATCTCACTGTCTCACTGTCTCACTATCTCACTGTCTCAGTATCTCACTGTCTCACTGTCTCACTGTCTCACTGTCTCACTGTCTCAGTATCTCACTGTCTCACTGTCTCACTGTCTCACTATCTCAGTATCTCACTGTCTCAGTATCTCACTATCTCACTGTCTCACTATCTCACTGTCTCACTATCTCACAGTCTCACTGTCTCACTATCTCACTGTCTCACTATCTCACTGTCTCACTGTCTCACTGTCTCACTGTCTCACTGTCTCAGTATCTCACTGTCTCACTGTCTCACTGTCTCACTATCTCACTGTCTCACTGTCTCACTATCTCACTGTCTCACTGTCTCACTATCTCAGTATCTCACTGTCTCAGTATCTCACTGTCTTAGTATCTCACTGTCTCAGTATCTCACTGTCTCAGTATCTCACTGTCTCACTGTCTCACTGTCTCACTGTCTCAGTATCTCACTGTCTTACTGTCTCACTATCTCACTGTCTCAGTATCTCACTGTCTCACTGTCTCACTGTCTCACTGTCTCACTATCTCACTGTCTCACTGTCTCACTGTCTCACTGTCTCACTATCTCACTGTCTTACTGTCTCACTGTCTCACTATCTCACTGTCTCACTGTCTCACTATCTCACTGTCTCACTGTCTCAGTATCTCACTGTCTCACTGTCTCACTGTCTCACTATCTCACTGTCTCACTGTCTCAGTATCTCACTGTCTCACTGTCTCACTATCTCACTGTCTCACTGTCTCAGTATCTCACTGTCTCACTGTCTCAGTATCTCACTGTCTCACTGTCTCACTGTCTCACTATCTCACTGTCTCACTGTCTCAGTATCTCACTGTCTCACTATCTCACTGTCTCACTGTCTCAGTATCTCACTGTCTCACTGTCTCACTGTCTCACTATCTCAGTATCTCACTGTCTCACTGTCTCACTGTCTCACTATCTCACTGTCTCAGTATCTCACTGTCTCACTGTCTCACTGTCTCACTATCTCACTGTCTCACTGTCTCACTATCTCACTGTCTCACTGTCTCACTATCTCAGTATCTCACTGTCTCAGTATCTCACTGTCTTAGTATCTCACTGTCTCAGTATCTCACTGTCTCAGTATCTCACTGTCTCACTGTCTCACTGTCTCACTGTCTCAGTATCTCACTGTCTTACTGTCTCACTATCTCACTGTCTCAGTATCTCACTGTCTCACTGTCTCACTGTCTCACTATCTCACTGTCTCACTGTCTCACTGTCTCACTGTCTCACTATCTCACTGTCTTACTGTCTCACTGTCTCACTGTCTCACTATCTCACTGTCTCACTGTCTCACTATCTCACTGTCTCACTGTCTCACTGTCTCAGTATCTCACTGTCTCACTGTCTCACTGTCTCACTATCTCACTGTCTCACTGTCTCAGTATCTCACTGTCTCACTGTCTCACTATCTCACTGTCTCACTGTCTCAGTATCTCACTGTCTCACTGTCTCACTGTCTCAGTATCTCACTGTCTCACTGTCTCACTGTCTCACTATCTCACTGTCTCACTGTCTCAGTATCTCACTGTCTCACTATCTCACTGTCTCACTGTCTCAGTATCTCACTGTCTCACTGTCTCACTGTCTCACTATCTCAGTATCTCACTGTCTCACTGTCTCACTGTCTCACTATCTCACTGTCTCAGTATCTCACTGTCTCACTGTCTCACTATCTCACTGTCTCACTGTCTCAGTATCTCTCTGTCTCACTGTCTCACTATCTCACTGTCTCACTGTCTCAGTATCTCACTGTCTCACTGTCTCACTGTCTCACTATCTCAGTATCTCACTGTCTCACTGTCTTACTGTCTCACTATCTCAGTATCTCACTGTCTCACTGTCTCACTGTCTCACTATCTCACTGTCTCACTGTCTCAGTATCTCACTGTCTCACTGTCTCACTATCTCACTGTCTCACTGTCTCAGTGTCTCACTATCTCACTGTCTCACTGTCTCAGTATCTCACTGTCTCACTGTCTCACTATCTCACTGTCTCACTATCTCAGTATCTCACTGTCTCACTGTCTCACTGTCTCACTATCTCACTGTCTCACTGTCTCAGTATCTCACTGTCTCACTGTCTCACTATCTCACTGTCTCACTGTCTCACTATCTCACTATCTCAGTATCTCACTGTCTCACTGTCTCACTATCTCAGTATCTCACTGTCTCACTGTCTCACTGTCTCACTGTCTCACTATCTCACTGTCTCACTGTCTCAGTATCTCACTGTCTCACTGTCTCACTGTCTCACTGTCTCACTATCTCAGTATCTCACTGTCTCACTGTCTCACTATTTTCACTAGTTTTAGTCACTAGTTTTAGCCAGCTTTTCCAGGGCAGCAAAATGTAAACAGAAAATTATCCTAGTAGTCTGCTATTCAGTAGCCCGAGCTGTCAATCACGATTCGAATGCATAATCGAAATTAAAAAGCTGAAGTGGAGCAAGCAAAATGACCAAACAGCACAGCTAGCTTTGTAGTGCTAGTGTTATACAGAAAATGGAAGCCATGTGCTTTCAGTGTGAGCGACCTTGGCGGGGAAATCTTAACTCCCCCCCCCCCTACGGTCGGACCATTCCCGGCGCGGCCGTGACTGCCCGGGCTTCAGCGAGGGAAGGAAACAATCGCGCCATCGTGAGGACGCCCGCTTCCGTTTGACCAGCAATGTACATTTAGGGTGTGAAAGTAGTGCAGCATCATTTAATAAAACGCTTGACGAACTCCAGCAATATACTAGTGCAATTGTGACAGTTCAATTCTAGTGCTCGACTAGGGAAAGCCAGAGAGACTGAAAAATAATCGCAGAATCGGTGGAACAAAATGAGAGTGACAGAATGAATGACAGAATGAATGGCAGAATGAATGACAGAATGAATGACAGAATGAATGACAGAATGAATGACAGAATGAGAGTGACAGAATGAATGACAGAATGAATGACAGAATGAATGAAAGAATGACAGTGACATAATTGTCATGCCGTAGTCTAATAGCACTCACGTATCGCTTTGCCGGTATGTACATATGTACATAATATGTACATATCACTAACTCTCGCTCACTATGTACATGCCCCCCACGCGCACGTTGATCGTCGGTTGCACGTTGAGGCAAATATATAAATACTGTCTCGCCCTACTTGGAGGGCTCACCTTTTTCTTCGCACCTCACACAGCGTGACTCTTGAGCTATTACATTGGCGTCGCAAGGCCGAACCATGGCCTTCCTACAACTGCCTCCACCAGCCCACTTTAGCATCAGAGACGACCCTCACTCTGTAAGCAAGCGCTGGCAGGAGTGGTCGACAAACCTTCTGCGGTACCTGGCGGCAACCGGCATCAAAGATGAGACGCAGAAACGCCAGATCCTTCTGTATACGGCAGGCAAAGAAGTGAGCGACCTGTACAACGAGATCGCCACCCAGTCGCAGCAACAAGAAGGCGAGCCCGCAGCCGAGCCCACGGTCGACCAGCTGATCGCACAGTTCAGCACGCACTTCCAAGGCCGCGATAACGTCGTCTTCATTCGATACCAGTTTCGCCACTGTCTCCAGGAAGAAGGCGAATCCATAGACGCTTGGCACAGCAGACTGTGGAGCGCCTCGGAAGCCTGCAAGTTCGAGGGTCTCCGCCAGTCGCTCATCAGGGACCAAATCGTGGCCAGCTGTCGCAGCGAGTCACTGAGGAAGCGCCTGCTGAATATCCCCAACATCAGCCTGTCGGACACTCTCCAGCTGGCCAGGACGCACGAGGCAGCAGAGAAGCAGGCGGCCATCATGACCAGGACAGCGGCAGCCTCTGAGGAAGTGGCGCAACTGCGCCGCCAGCGCCACCCGCTGCCGGAACCTTCGCGTGAGTCGCAGCAATTTGCTAAGTGCATCCGGTGCGGCGAGCTGGGCCACAAAAGCTGCAGCAGGGCGCAAGGCAAGCGATGCAGCAGCTGCGGCAAGGCCAACCATCTGGCCAAGGCCTGCCTCAGCAGCCGCTCGAAGATTAACTCACTGCAGCCCGAGCAGGACCAGTCAGCCGACCAACCACCCAACGAGGTGTTCTGCACGCTCAGCGGCAAGGACGACAGCGCCAAGTTCGTCATCAGAATCAACGGCAGTCCGGTCCGCACACTGATCGACAGCGGAGCGAGCTGCAACGTGTTGGACATGGCGACGTTCCACAGAATCTGCCGGCCCGGCACGCCGCTTTCGCCGTCCAGCACCACAGTCTTTGCGCTTGGTGCCAGCGAGCCACTGAAGACAGCCGGCCAAACAACGCTCACTGTCAGAGCGAACCACCGCGAATTGCAGGCCAATTTCATCGTCATCAGCAGCAACTGCACACCGATTCTCGGAAGATCGTCCAGCACAAAGCTCGGCATGCTGAGAGTCGGACCTGAAGTCAGCACGAACTCTGCGGTGGTGGCCAGCCTAGCTAAGCCGGCCAGCAGTGAGGACCAGCACCTGCCCAAGCAGCTGCAACTTCAGACAATCCTGGCGGAATTCAGCGACTGCTTTCAAGGCATCGGATGCGTGAAGGGAGTCAGCGTCACTATCAGGCTCAGGGCGGATGCCACTCCAGTCTGCCAGCCGCCATCCCGAGTGCCCGTTCACCTAAGGAATGCTGTAATCAAGGAGCTGGAAGATCAACTGGCACTGGGAATCGTCGAACGAGTGCGTGGTCCAACAGCCTGGTGCTCCAGGATGGTCGCAGTTCCAAAGGCCGAGCAGGGCGAGGTTCGCATCACCCAGGACCTCCGCGAGGTGAACAAGTACGTCATCCCAGAGAAGCAGCCTATACCCACATTCGAAGAGGTGACGGACGAGATGGCGGGCGCGACGTATTTCTCGGAGCTGGACGTCGCCAAAGCCTTCCACCAAATTGAAGTCGCCGAGGAGTCTAGAGACCTGCTAACGTTCTCCTCACCCATCGGGCTCCTGCGGCTGCGCCGGCTCTGCATGGGCTTCACATCCGCTTCCGAGATCCTCCAGCGGGTGATGACCTCCGTCCTGAGCGGCCTCCCCGGCGTCCGCTGGGTGCACGACGACATCCTGGTGTACGCGAAAAACATTGAAGAGCACAACCAGCGCCTGCGAGACTGCCTGGCCCGGTTGAAGGCTAGCAACATCACGTTGAACCCCAAGAAGTGCCGCTTCGCCCGGCCAGAGGTCGACTTTCTCGCCATGCGGCTCTCTGCATGCGGCATTCACCCAAGCGCCGAGAAAGTAGCGGCCATCAACAACTTCAAGCGGCCGACCAACGCAACCGAGGTGCGCTCCTTCCTCGGCCTCGTCACCTTCGTGGCGCGCTTCATCAGCAACCTGTCTGACAGGGCCCGGCCACTCCGCGAGCTGACAAGGCAGGCCGCCGAGTGGACGTGGGGCGAAAAGCAAGAGGCCGCATTCAACGACATCAAACAGACGATCGCCAGCAGCCACGCGCTGGCATTCTTCAATAGTGAGCTGCAGACTCAGCTGATCGTGGACGCCAGCCCCACGGGTGTCGGCGCCATCCTTGCCCAAGTCCAGCCAGACGGATCGACGCGGCCGGTGGCATACGCGAGCCGCAGCCTCAGCCCGACCGAGCAGCGCTACTCCCAGACGGAGCGAGAGGCCCTCGCGGTGAAGTACGGCGGCCTGAAGTTCTACCACTACCTCAGCGGGGGTGGCAGTTTCAAGGTCATCACCGACCACAAGCCGCTGATATCCCTGTTCAGCACGGGGTCTCGGCCGCCACCCCGCATTGAGCGCATGGCGCTGCGACTGCAAGACCTTGTCTTTCGGGTCGTGTACCAGCCCGGCGCCGGCAACCCGTCTGACGTCCTGAGCCGCCAGCCGCTGCCAATGCCACCAAACAACGTCGGCGAGCAGGCGGACGCGATCTACGTGGCCACGGCAGTCCAAGCTGCCACTCCGGTGTCCATCAGCCTGGGCACAATCAAGGCGGCCTCCGAACGAGACGGCACGGTACAAGCAGCGCTACACGCCATCCGCGGCCACCAATGGGACAAGAGTGACACGTGCCTGCAGGGACTCCATGGCGTATCCCACGAACTATCCGAGCTGAACGGCCTGCTGCTGCGCGGCAGTCAGCTGTACATGCCGACGACTCTGCGATACCGGTGCATGCAGCTGGCCCACCAGGGACACCAGGGCGTCAAAAAAACGCTCGACCGCTTGCAAGCGAAGGTCTGGTGGCCAGGCATGCGAGCATCCGTGGAGGCGCACGTAGCAGCCTGCACCAGCTGCCTGACCTGCACCAGCGAGACCTCGCCGAAAGCCACGCCGCTAAAGCCGACCGAACTGCCGGAGGGCCCCTGGCTCGAGCTGGGGCTCGACTTCCTAGGACCGATAAACGGCAAGTCGCTGCTCGTCTGTACGGACCACTTCTCCAGGTTCCCGCTCGTGGAGGTCATGGCCAGCACCACCGCCTCCGCCGTCATCAACGTGCTACGCCGGTGGTTTAGCATCTTCGGGCAGCCGACAAAGATGACCACAGACAATGGCCCACCCTTCGCATCGGCCGAGTTCAGCAGCTTCCTGATGGATCAGGGCGCTCGGCACCATCGGATCACGCCTCTCTACCCTCAGGCCAACGGCGCAACGGAGCGGTGCAATCAAGGGCTGAACAAGGCTATCCGCGCAGCGATCGTCGAAGGCAGGGACTGGACACTGGCCCTGGACGAGTACCTGGCAGCGTACAGACGCACTCCGCACTGCTCCACGGGCGTCGCGCCGGCCAGTCTGTTATTTGGCAGGCAGATCAACGATGTGATCCCGAGTCTCCGACACTCGCAGCCCGTCGACGCGACTCGAGCGGCCATTGCCGACAGCGACAGACAGGCCAAGGAGGCTATGAAGCGGCACGCCGACCGACGCTTCAGAGCCGCCGA
Source organism: Macrostomum hystrix (assembly GCA_950097015.1). Classification (NCBI taxonomy): domain Eukaryota; kingdom Metazoa; phylum Platyhelminthes; family Macrostomidae; genus Macrostomum; species Macrostomum hystrix. Next base: position 22,480,193 of record CATNEN010000001.1, read on the forward strand.
CCACGGCATTCACGCCGGCGACCGCGTCCTCAGGCGCCAGCAGCCCCGGCAAAAGACGGACGCCTTCTACGAGTCGGCGCCGTGGACCGTGGCCGAGGTGCAAGGCGACTCCCTGCTCATGCAGCGCGACGACGTCGTCTGCCGCAGGCACGCCACGCAGGTCAAGCGGCTGCCCGGGCAGCCTGAGCAGTCCGATCAGCAGCCGCTCGAACCTCCCGACGCCCCTGAGCTCACGGAGCCAGTCGCAGCCCGGCTCCACCCACGGCGGGCGAAGGACCCAGAGAGGAACTACAGAGAACCCGACCTGCGCAGAAGCTGAATTGCTTGATTGACAGACTTAAGTTACAAGGACTGTTCTAAAAACAATTATATTGTTGCCTGCTACTACTTCTTTCATTTTATTCCCTTAATTTTTCATCCACTTGAGGAGGACTGTCATGCCGTAGTCTAATAGCACTCACGTATCGCTTTGCCGGTCAATCTAATATGTACATATCACTAACTCTCGCTCACTATGTACATGCCCCCCACGCGCACGTTGATCGTCGGTTGCACGTTGAGGCAAATATATAAATACTGTCTCGCCCTACTTGGAGGGCTCACCTTTTTCTTCGCACCTCACACAGCGTGACTCTTGAGCTATTACAATAATGAGTGACAGAATGAGAGTGACAGAAAATGTGTCATTTAATGAGAGCAACAGAACAGGTGTGACAGAATAAGAGGGACAGAATAGGCGTGAAAGAGTTAATGAAGGACAGACAAAATTGAAGAGGTAGAACGAGGCGAATTTGGAGGGAGAAGAATTAAATGCAGATCAGAGAGAAGATGAGAGAACGAACGCGAAGTTCGGAGCCATTCAGTTTTGCTAACCATGATTCGCATGTTGATATTTTTACTTAAAGTAGCAATCGACGCATTTTATATTCTTTTACGTTCTTTTATTTTAACGAGACGCCAGTTAAATTGTATGTTAGAGCAAAACATATCCAAAAAGCTCTTTTTAAAGTAGCGATCTAAATTATTCGTAATTTGTGACAGTGAGACAGTGAGACAGAGAGATAGTGAGATAGTGAGAAAGTAAGACAGTCAGAGAGAGAGAGACAGTGAGACAGAGACAGTAACAGTCATATAGTGAGACAGTGAGACATTAAGAGATAGAGAGAGACAGATTGTGGGACAGTGAGACAGTGAGACACAGAGACAGTGAAAGAGAGACAGTGAGACACTGAGACAGTGGGACAGTGAGACAGTGAGAGACAGTGAGACCCACAGAGAGACAGTGAGAGCGAGAAACAGAGAGAGACAGTGAGACTGTGATACAGTGGGACAGTGAGACAGTGAGAGACACACAGAGAGTCAGAGAGACCATAAGACAGTGAGGCAGTGAGACATTGACGGATAGAGAGAGAGACAGTTAGACAGTGGGACAGTGAGACAGAGAGACAAGGAGATAGTGAGACAGAGAGACAAGGAGATAGTGAGACAGAGAGACAAGGAGATAGTGAGACAGAGAGACAAGGAGATAGTGAGACAGAGAGACAAGGAGATAGTGTCTCTGGAAAAAGAACCGCAAAGTTTGAGCTTACAGAAATCCAAATATTATATAGGATTGGATTTTTCGTTTGATTTTGTTGTGACGCAGCCCTCGCCTCTGCCCTATCATTTTCATCTCTTTCTCATTCCCTGCCCCGCCAGTCGGCTAGCGTGCCCCCCACCCCAGTTCATATGTATCGATCGCCCAGCCTACCCCTAATTGTTGAAGGTACATCTCCCCCGCCTTGCGCGCTCTCGTACGCCACCCCCTGTTTGTTTTGTCGCTAAAGCCCGGAGTTCTGTGGTGCCAACCTAACTATATAGTTGTGCCCAGTTAATTAGACCCTGCTAACCTCGTCTGCCCACCTGTTACAAGACTGTCTATTTTAGTGCAAATAAAACCGACCGGCTACTAACTGTTGCATCAGCCGAGATACCGTGAGTCTGTTGTTGTTTCTCTCTGTCATTCCTCCGGACGCGGGTCGAGCGGCGCTTTTCTGGGGACCTGGGGAGTCGCAGCTTACCCAACCTAGCTGTAGGCCTACCTGCACATGTAGGTGAACCACAAAAATTTCATAAAATGGTCATTTGATTTCGTCCATAGAAGTTGACAGCGCGGCCATAGAGTCTATGGCAATAAAGTGTGCTGTTTTCCGATTGAATTCATAACTTTGCCACTTCATTTCGACTTGACGCGCGGAGTGACAAAGGGGGCTGGGATATCAGTGGGTGAATATCTATGGCCAAACCTCTCATAGAAATGAAAAGCTTATATGAACGTGTCCTCTTCTTGGGCAACAGTCACCTTCCTTGTGTGCCTAAAAATGGCTGCATACGCGTCCATTGGAAACGACAGAGGGCATCTTGTCATTGAAGCAATGAACAGGGGTGAGAAAGTGACGGACATAGCGCGATGGCTCAACATCAACAAACAGACAGTGTACTCCATAGTGAAGGTGTACGAAGAGACTGGGCGCATCGACAAGCTGCCGAAAGGAGGAAACAATCCTAAGAAGCTGGCCGATCCAATCGTACAAGAACTCGTTTCTGACATAGAAGACAATTCAATGTTGATATTAAAGGAGATGAAGGCGAAACTGCACTCGACGCATGCTGTCGATATTGGTCTCAGTACCATCTCGCGCTACTTGGATGCACAATTGATCACGCTGAAGCAAATGTGCAAAGATGCGGACGTCACGGTGTCTCGTAACACACCAGAAAACATCCAACGCAGAAGAGAGTTTGCCACCTGCTTTCTAAATCTTGACCAAGGAACCGAGATTATTTTCCTGGACGAGTCAGGGTTCCACGTCTTGACCCGACGATCAAAAGTACGAAGCCACAGAGGGACAAGCGTACGACGGCCCGTTCATGCACAGAGAGGAGCGACGGTCTCTGTGCTTTTGGCGATCTCTTCTGCACGTGGAGTCGTTTGTTCCGACTTTCTGGACAGAACCCTGAATGCCCAAACGTTTGCAACAGGGACAGCAATGCGTTGTCATCATGGATGGGGCCAGGGCTCATGGCAATGCACAGTTTCCACAACAGCTGGCCAATCGTATTCAACTGCGAATTCGTGCCACCGTACTCTTCATTTCTTAACGCCGCGGAGCAGGCACACAGTTGTCTCAAGGCTTCGCTAAAACGCCAGCTAGCAACACCTGAGCTTCAACAGGAACTTAGCAATCCGCCTGATGGCATCATGGTGCTTTTGGAGTGGAGACTCATGGTGCTTTTCCGCTGCGGCTACGTTGCACTAGAGGAAATTTCCGCCCCGAAGTGCCTTGCCTGGGAACGACATGTGATGCGGTTTCTGCCCCTGTGCATCAATGAGCAGCAGATAATGTGAAATCTGCAGCTTGTTGCAGCGAACGAGCATTAACATTGGCGGACATAACTGATTTCATTGTTGCAACTGTCTACTTCTTCATGTGACTTAATACACAGCTTTCTGTTTTTAACATTTCTTTCTGTACTGGACAAGCGCATCGACTTTTCTGTTGCCTTTCTACTGGGTATGTCGAAATGAAGTGGTAAAGTTATGAATTCAATCGGAAAACAGCGCACTATATTGCCATAGACTGTATGACCACGCTGCCAACTTCTATGGACGAAATCAAATGGCTATTTTATGAAATCAAACGAAAAATCCTATATTAATCATCCACCGGCCCTCCCCTGAAAATCAACCTATTTGGTCGTACTTTCAAACGAAGTTCAGTACTCGTACTTTGCGTTTGCATTTACCGCAATCTTATGCTAAGTGCACGACAGTGCTGTGCAGCTGGATGCTCCAGCAGTTTAACTTCGCTGCCAGAGGGTGGAGTGCCAATTCGGCTTCATTGTTTCATTATAAAGCAACCTGAATAAAAATTGAAGCTCTAAATGTGTGATTTGCTGTAGACTGCTGAGCAGCCTCCAGGCAATCTGTGAGTCAGGCTGTTCTAGGTCTGTGGGAGGGCTGGGGTGTAGGTAGTTTGTGGTTCCCGTGCACATTCACCTCCGCTCGCAACCCCCTCCGCTTTCTCTCTCTCGTTCCAGCTCTGTCTGCGCACTGAGTCACATTGCACGCCATGGTGCAATCGCTTCGGTTCGGAAGAAGACTGGCAGAATATCGTTCAAATGCTCCTACTATAAGTGGAGCACAGTCTGACGAATACACCGGGTGTTGTTAGCATTGTGGAAGCACACTTTCTTTATTTTGATGGCACTGTTTGGACTGTTTTTCTTCATGCGTTTGCGTTTTCGTTTGCATCGTCCGTTGAAGTTTACTCCTTCTGTGACTTTGATAAACTTTAGCCAAACTAGGTTAGAAACAGCATTTTGAAGCAGTGTTTCTAGCCCGTTTGAGTCCAAAGTCCCTAAGAGCTGGTAACACGTAGTCATACTCCAAAGTAAGAGAAAACTAAGCAATCTGAGCCTGACTACCAGGTTGTTGTCCTGCTAAGACGCATCAGTGTTGAGGCCGGATAAAACCCTCTCTGAGTCTAGTTCCTGACTTGGTCATTTTACCAATTGTGTGTGCCACGCTACCACAGATACAACATGTCCAAATGAGTAGAATTGCCTTGATGCATTTTGCAAGCTGGGTGATTTTTGTTTTTTTCGCTTTTAGAGACCTGCAAAGCAAAAAAAAGTTTTTTACAAAAAACCTTTGTTGCTACTGAAAAAAGAGTAGAAAAGCGCTTTTTAAGCGAGTGATATATCTAGTTATTTTAGTATCTATGATGCCAAGTATATGTCTCCGCGTCTTGCGGTTTAAGATAGTTTAAAGAACGTTCTCTTATCGGCGTGAGCCTTGCGCAGGCTTGCCTATAGATACTCGTGTAAAAGAATGAAGTATATAATCTTTGTCTGTTCTTTTGGTGTCTATGGCAGAAAGGCCGAGGACGCGCTTATTAGGCCGAGGCGAAGCCTTAAAGCTAAGTTCTCACTTAGCTTAAAAAATTCTCACTTTGCTTGCAAGGCGCGCCCAAAAAGCTGGGCTGCAGCGAGGGGTGGCCATAGACAATAGTGTTTTTGCTATTCAGTCTCAGATTGTTTGAAAAAAAGATTGTTTTTGCACTTTGTATGGGTTTTGTCAGCCTAACTGAGAATAAAGCCACCCAAAATGATAATCCTGCCTACGCTGACTGCGAAGGGCCTGGCTGCGTGCAGCCTTAGTCTATGGGCCATAGAAAATAAAGGACAAGCAAAGTGATAAACACCATGGACACTACAATTTTTAAGTAGAAAAGGAAGGACTGGACACTGAGAAGCAGAGACAGACAGTCAGGCAGACTTTATAGAATCAGTGAGAGAGTTGCATACGAGCTATCTGCTTATTTTGCGAATCCAGGACTCTCCCATAGGTGTCCGACTTGAGGAAGTCCAGCTTCGTTCGCCTTGAATATGCGAGTATCATCTCAGACGGTGACTTCCCAGTGGTACTGTGTGGAGCACAGATTCTATATTATCTATATTCTATTATATAGAATCTGTGGTGTGGAGTGCTTCGATACCGGAATAGAAAGTTCTGCAAGCTGAGAATTGCATCGCCGTGGCTCTTCATGCCTGCTCGGATTGCTTTCTTTGTTGTCTGAACCATTCGCTCACTCAGCCCATTGGTCCTTGGATGTCCGACCGGACTGAAGATATGTTTGATTTGGTTTAGCTTTGTAAAGTCGGCGAATTCTTGCGATGCAAACTGACTTCTGTTGTCTGTTAGAATCTGTCGTGGAATTCCGAAACGGGCAAATGTCTCTCTGAATCTTTGAATAGTGTTGACGGCGTTAACAAACTTAAATGGTAAAACTTCTACCCATTTCGAGGTAGCATCGACAATCACTAACCAGTTGTAACCATAGCAAGGACCAAAGAAGTCGGCTTGTAGTCTCGTCCATGGCTTTTCTGGCCAACTGAGTGGGTGAACAGTCGATTCTGGCGGCTTGTTTTGCTGCAGTTCACATCCCTTGCATTGCTTCACAGCTCTTTCTATTTGCTGATCTATTCCAGGAAACCAGACATGCAGGCGAGCAAACGACTTCATTAATACTATTCCTTGATGTCCTTCGTGTAGTAAATCCAGAATTTGATACCGAAGTCTGTCAGGTACAATGACGCGAATACCCCAGAAAATGACTCCTTGCTCAAGGCATACTTCATTTCGCTTCTGACGGTATAACTCAAGCTCACCTTCGCATCTCTCAGGCCAGTCATCTTGACAGAATCTGATAACCTTGCTCAAGATGCGATCTCGCGATGTCTCCCGACGGATCTTGGCAGATGTGATGGGTAACTCTTGAAGTCGCTTTTCCATGACTTTGTCTACGCGAGATGTAGAACTTGGAAGCGGTAGTCGAGACTAAGCATCGGCGTTTCCGTGATCCTCCGTCTTCCTGAACCTGATCTCGTACTGATGAGCTGAGAGCAAGATGGCCCAACGCTGCAGTCTACTTGCAGCGATGCTTGGAATGTCTTTCTTTTCACCGGAGATTGGGATCAGCGGCTTGTGATCGGTTACTAATGATGTGCTGTAGACTGCTGAGCAGCCTCCAGGCAATCTGAGAGTCAGGCTGTCCTAGGTCTGTGGGAGGGCTAGGGTTGGTAGTTAGTGTTTCCCGTGCACTGTCACATCCGCTCGCCACCCCCTCCGCTCTCTCTCTCTCTCTTTCCAGCTCTGTCTGCGCACTGAGTCACATTGCACACCATGGTGCAATCGCTTAAGTTCGGAAGAAGACTGGCAGAACAACGCTCAAATGCTCCTACTATAAGTAGAGCACAGTCCGACGAATCCTTGAGATGGTGTTGTTATTATGGTAGCACGTTTTCTGTATGAATATGGCACGTTTCTTGTCTCCAGTCTTCATGCCGCTCGGAACCGTTTGTGCTTACATTCTGTGTCCATTCTTTTGGCTCTAAGATCTTAGACAATTCTTGTTGGTCTAGGTCACACACTGCATTTAGAAGCTTGGTGTGTCACCCGATCAAGCATAAGATCTGAGAGTTTAGCTAGGACGTGGACTAAGTAGAAGAAGTCACGAGAGAACTTAGCTGTCTAAGCCTGACTACCGGATTGTTCCTCTGCTAGGAAGCATCTGAGTGTGAGGCCGGATACTCTCTCTCTCGGAATCTAGTTCCTGTCTTGGTTATTTTTACCAATTGTGTGTGCCACGCTACCACAGGTACAACATTGGTGGCAAAGCGGTGTGATTCGAGTTAGCCTTTTACTCATTCACTGCGGATACGAACGCCATGTCCCAAGAGGAATTGGATTCTGAGAGGGAGGAGAGGCAGCAGGTAGCCCGGAGCAAGGAGTCTCGCGGTGGCTGTGCGCTGCAGGAAGCTGCTGGCAGGAGTCGGTGGAACGGCCGCGGCAACGGCTGTGTCGGCGACGGCGAGGACGGCGAGAGCGACTTCGGCGACGACGACCAGTCTGGCGGCGAGGACGACGACCGGGGCGCAGCGGCAGCGGCAGCAAGGCGACGACGACCGAGGCTGGACGACAGGGCGACGGCTGACCTGGTGTACCGGATGCTCAACCTGATGGAGAAGCAGGTGGAACAACAACAAGGTAGGACGGCGAAGATTGCCAAGTTTTCTCGGGGTCAGGACGTGCATCTGTGGGTGGACGCGTTTGAAGCGTATTGCGCCCGGGCTGCGATTCGCAGTTCGGAGACACGCAAGGCCCTTCTACTCGACCACCTCGATGTACAGTGCCTGAATGCCGTCCTCAGGATGAAGCTGCCCGAAGAGCTCACGTATGCCCAGTTCAAGGAGCGTATTGTGGAGCGATTCGCGCCGCTGAGTAGCCCTGAGGAGTACCGAGACGAGTTCCGCAATCGCTATCAGAAGAAAGCGGAAACGCTTGATGATTATGCTGATGCGTTGCAGGGACTCGGTGAGCAGGCCTACACCAACCTTCGCCAGAGAGACCTGGACTATGAGTTGGTCGACCAGTTTGTGAAAGGGGTTCGGACTTCGGTTGAGAACCGCAAACACCTGCTGCGGACTCGCCCTAGGACACTCCTAGAAGCTAGGCGAGAGTTAAAGCGCCTAGAGGTGGTCGACGAGGCAGTCCAGAGGGCGAAGGATGGGCCGGCTCGGATGGTGCACGGCGAGGACGGGGACCTGAATGCGCGGCCGCCACCGCAAGGTGTTACCGCTGCGCTGAAGGGACTCGAATCGCTGATGACCAAGATGGTCGAGGTCCAGGGTCAGCAGCTGCAGCATCAGCAGAAGATGCAGGAGATGCTGGTCCAGGCGCTCAGCCGACCACAAGGAGCCGTGCAGCAGGAAGGACCGGCGCCGCCAAGAGGGGCATGCTTTGGTTGCGGGAAGTTCGGACACCTGAGGCGTGATTGCCCGACGAGGCCACCCAAGCCGCGTTATGAGCACCACGCTCAGGGGTACCCGAGAGAGCAACGGCAAGAGCCCAGGCAGCAGTCCGAGCTGCAGGCCCAAGGCACTCAGACGTCGGGAAACGGGACGGCGAGGAGCACGGACGGCAGTGCCCCTCGCAGTCCAGTTCCTGGACGGGCCTGAGGGAGACTGAGGAGTCAGCTGGAGGAGAGGGTAGGGGCTCTCCTAGTACCAGCTTCCTCGAGCGTTGGTATGCCTCCAACGCTGACCCCTATGTGACGGCGATGGTTTCCAAGAAGACGGTGCCTTTTCTCCTAGACTCAGGGAGCAGGCGCTGTCTGATTGGAAGTGAGACGTGGGCATCTCTGCGGCAAGTAGTGCCGCACGCTGTGCTGACAGGAGAGAGTGCCCTGTGCGACTTTGATGGTTCTCGATTGCCGGTTTTAGGGCGAGTCGCCTTTGAGGTCAGGCTCGGCGACTACGCTGTAGACGTCGAGTTCTGCGTGACGAAGGGCGAGCACGAGAACATCCTAGGAATTGATTTCATGCGCCAGCACACCCAGAAGATTGACTTTCCGAAGGGGATGCTGACCATGAAGTCAGGAACCAGAGTGCCGCTGAGGTTCACGAGGCGAGAGGCGAGGGCCAGTCGGGTTTACTCACTCGAGCAGACCACTGTGCCAGCGCGCTCTTCGATGCTCGTAGCGGTGAAGCTAGCGGGTGGCCGGACTGACTGTCACGGCACGCCGCTGCTTGTTGAGTCCTTGAGGTCAGGACTGAAGCCAGGGGCGTCTCAAGTCGAGATGGCCCCGACATTGCTGACGATGGCTGACGGGACAGGGTGTGTTGAAGTCGTCAACACCTCTTGCTTCCCGGCGGTCATTCGGCGCAATGGACTTGTAGGGCTAGCGAGGCCACTGAAGGCAGACGAACTGGAATATCTACCAGAGCTAGAGGAGACGCCGGTCAGGCAGGTCCAGGCAGAAGGGCTGGAGAGCGATGAGGCATGGCTAGAGGAGGTGGAGATTTGTGAGAGGTTGACCGAGGAGCAGAGGCATCGGGTTAAGGAGATGTTGAGAGAGTGCCGCGAGGCATTCGCAATGCATCCCCTGGACCATGGTGTCACTGACTTAGTCACTCATGAGATCATTGTGACAGATCCCACTCCAGTTCGCATTCCACCGAGGAGGATCCCGCCTCACTTGATGGAACAGTTGGACAAGATGCTGGATGAGATGTTGGCGAAAGGCATCATCAAGCCGACATTCTCCAGCTACAACACGCCTCTCCTGATCGTCCCTAAAAAAGACAAGACTATCAGGATTGTCTTAGACTATCGCGAGTTGAATAGCCGCTGCCTGAAGCATGTCTATCCGCTGCCAGACATACAACAGACCTTTGAGCATTTAAGAGGGGCGCAGTACTATTCCGCCCTCGATCTTGCACAGGGTTTCTGGCAAATCCCGCTGAGAGAGCAGGATAGACACCTGACCGCGTTCTCGGTTCACCACAGAGGTCAGTTTGAGTTTACTGTGTTGCCGATGGGCATGACGGATTCGGCAGGGTCCTTTCAGCGCTGTATCAACAAGCTGCTGGAGGGGCTGACGCCAAGGGTAGCGTTGGGGTATATCGATGATATACTCGTCCACTCGCCTACCTTTGACGACCATTTGGAGCATCTGAGGATGATGCTGACTCGAATCCGTGAAGCCCAGTTCAAGCTGAAGCCGAAGAAGTGCCACCTGTTCAAGAGGGAGCTGCACTACTTAGGCCATGTGGTGACACCAGAAGGCATCCTGACGAACGAGGATAAGATCGCCGAGCTCAGAGGCTGGCCGACACCTCGAAGCGCCAAAGAATTGCGCAGCTTCTTGGGGTTGGCACAGTATTACAAGAAGTTCGTCCGCAACTACTCAGGGATTGCAGCACCATTGCACGAGCTCACTAGGCGGGACATTACCAGCTTGAAGGGTCTGTGGAAGACAGAGCATGAGAGAGCCTTTCAGGGATTGAAGGATGCGTTGTGCTCTACGGAGGTACTGGCGTACCCGGAGTACACCTCTGACCCGAAGGTGACTTTCGTCCTCGACACAGATGCCTCTGATGACCGCATAGGGGCTTGTCTGAATCAGCTGCAGTCCGACGGAGTAGAGAGGCCTGTTGGCTACTACAGCCGGAAGCTGCGAGGGCCGGAGACCCGCTACACTACGACCCGCAAAGAATTGCTGGCAGTCGTAGATGCGATGCGGCATTTCCGGTACTTCCTGGTTGGCAAGAAGTTTGTTGTCCGGTCCGATCACAAGGCCCTGCTGTGGCTCATGCATCAGACCGAGGCGACAGGCATCTTAGGCCGTTGGGTTGAGAGAATGAGTGAGTTTGACTTCACCATTGTTCATCGTCCTGGAAAGTCTCACCAAAATGCTGACTCGATGTCGAGAAAGCCGGATAACCCGGTCAATTGTTCTTTTGGGGTGGTGACACCCCACAACATGTTCGATGCGAGTGCTTGCACCCGCCAATTTTCGAGTCAGCTGGAGGAGGGACAGGAAAGGGACAATGAACAGGTTGAAGTCAACGAAGCCGCAGAGCCACTGCGAGCTGTGAAACCCAAGGCTCAAGATGTCGTTGACGGCCGACCAGGATGGGAAGCAGCTGTGTCTGAAGGACTGGTGGAAGAGCCGGTCCTGGAGCCTGTCGAGGTGCGCCAAGATAAGGCGGTGCTGCAAGGGTGTCAGGAAGACACGACCGCAGGCCAGCCTGTGAGGCGGGAAGCACCTGTCAACGGGGCCCCGCAGTCAGCTCGTTGCAGCCAGTTCTGCCTGCAGACTGTGGACGCCGCCGTGCAGACGGTAGCTACTGAAGGTAGCTGGAGCCAGGGAGCCACGAGGGAGGAGCACTGGGTGCGGGGCTGTGATGCCAAGGCACAGGTGCAGACTCAGGTGGTGGCGGAAGGCTCAGAGGTGAAGGAGAAGGTGCCCGCTCGTTGCAGCCAGTCCTGCCTGCAGGCGCCAGATCCGGAACCTCTGGTGTGTCCGGAGACAGAGGAGGAGGTGTCCGCTCGTTGCAGCCAGTCCTGCCTGCAGACGCCGAATCCTGCTGTCGAGGAGTTCTCAGAAACAGGGGAGAAATCGCTGGCTCGTTGCAGCCAGTCCTGCCTGCGAGCGACTAATCCCGCTGTGTCAAGGTCCTCGGGTCAGGAGGATCAGCAGTTAGCTCGTTGCAGCCAGTCCTGCCTGCCGACTGTTGGTCCCTCCGTGGGACAGGGAGCAGAGGTGGAGGGGAGTTGTCAGACTCGTTGCGACCAGTCTCGCCTGTCAAGGACACCCCCTGTTGCCAGGGCTCCTGGGTCCAAGGACAAGGAGGACAAGGACAGTGGAGAGCTGCCTCCGGTAAGAGCAGTGGTGACAGAGTTCCTGAAGGTGCCGGTTAGCCAGGTCGAGTTGCTAGAAGCTCAGCACCAAGACCCGGCAATCCGATACCTGACGGAACTGAAGCTGTCAGGAAGGGACAAGCCCAGGTTCGATCAGCGACTCCAGATGCCGAAGGAGGTCAGAGACCTCCTGGGTGCATTTGAGGAGCTGGAGGTGCGCGACGGGCTGCTCGTCATAGACTTTGATGACAACCGGCCGCCGCGACCAGTGCTACCGAAAGCGTTAGACTCGCGTGTCTTTGAGGCCTTGCATGACTCACCCCTGGCGGGTCATCTCGGCCAGTCCAAGACAGTGCAGAGAGTGAGAGACAGGTTCTGGAGACCCGGTCTCTGGTCGGAGGCGACGGGGTACGTGGCACGTTGCAGGACATGCCTGGAGAGCAAGACAAGGCGGAAGGAGATAGTCCCACCGCAGAGCTATCCAGTGTGTGAGGTTTTGGGAAGGGTGCACGCCGACGTAATCGGGCCTTTGTCTCAACCAAGTGCCCGAGGACATCGGTACATCCTCACCCTGTGTGATGCAACATCGAAGTACCCGTTTGCCTACCCGATGCGAAACCAGAAGACGAAAACCGTAATTAAACTGCTGCTGGATAGGTTCATTCCCGAGTACGGTGCACCAGCCTGGTTGCACACGGACCAGGGGACGAACTTTATGAGTGCAGAGTTTGAGGACTTCTGTAAGCTGTATGGCATCCGTCATACGCACACGTGTCCCTATAACCCGGCCAGCAATGGCCAGGTCGAAAACCTGAATCGCCAAATCAAGTCAGTGCTCACGTGCTTGTTGGAAAAGGATCACAAGGATTGGGACCTGATGCTGCCCGCGTGCTTAATCGCGTTGCGCACCAGTGTCCACCCTGTGACCGGGTACACGCCGTACTTCCTGGTCTTCGGACGGGAGTACCGGCTGCCCGTAGACAACACGTTGACTGCGCTGGCTGAGTACGCAGACTCGCCAGATTATCTCCGACATTTCCAGGAGCGCATAGACCAGGCGGTCAATTGTGCCCGGGACAAGCTCGAGAGGTACCAGGTGCTGCGTGAAGAACACTACCAAGAAAGACCGCAGGCGAGACCACTCCGCCCAGGCCAGCTGGTCCTGCTTAACAACCCGGTGATCGAATCCGGCGAGATCAGCAAATTCCATCGGCCTAGACAATCGGTCTACGTAGTGCTCGAGTGTAAGGGCGAAACGGTGTACAAGATCAGGCGACACGGCAACACCAGGAAGGCCAGGAAGCAGGTGCTGGTAGTCCACCGGCGCAACCTGCTCCCGGTACCGGCCTCAATATGCGACAGGACGGAAGAGGCGAGCCCGGCACGGCGGAAGCTCGGAAGGCCACCCAAGGGTAGCCCTCCAGTAGCTGACGCGGCCGGTGAGCCTGCCGACAGCGACGACGACGACGACGACGACGACGAGATCGGCCTGTGGAGCGCTCGAAGGTGGCACCTGCGACCACGAGTTGTTTCCAGGCCGAATCTCCACGAACCGGCCGGTCCAGAGATCTGCAACGGAGAAGAGGCGGGGGAGGCGTATGGTGATGTGGTTGTCCTGCCGTCGGACAGTCCGTTGCCCTCTCCAACCCTGTCCCCTATCCCATCCTCTGTGCACGGGGAAGTTGCAGAAAGTGTTAGGGCCGAAGGTGTAGGTGAGGCTGCTCAGATAGGTGGAGCTAGGGATCAGGAGCCGCAGCAGAGGCCGCAAAGAGTTAGGCGAGAGCCGGAAAGGCTGCAGGTCGATCCTAGCAGGAAATCCTATTTCATCAGAGCAATGTATGGCCTACCTACGATGTTTCAGTGATCTCCTGTCCGAATCTGCTCGGAGAAGACGCCTCAGAGAGATAGAATAAGAAGTAGCGAAAGCAAAAAGAGAAAAGATGGAGAACAAAGAAAATGATGCGCCAGAAGGAAGACAGCCGACGCGTCCCCGCCTGATGGGCAGCGTCCGCAGAGTGGGTGCGCCGTTAGAGGTAAGAATAGAGATTTTAAGGGGTCAATTTGGCAGAGGTGCGCCCTTTCCACTGGGTCAGCGCCCGCCGGATTGGCACAAAAAGTTCATGCCCTCACTCCCCCGTTCGCAGCAGTTACTCAAGCGACCGGCTAGTGAGGCAGGAAATGCGCCACCCAAAAAGAAATGTAAAGCGGTGCAAGTGGCTCCTACCACGACAGAGGCCAGCGTCCAGGTACGGAGGCCTGTCTCTAGCTCCAGCAGTAGTGGGTCAAACGAGGCCCAAGTTGACCCACAAGAAGATCTGTGGGCAGCGCTACTAGAGGGCATGCCCTCAGAAGATGAAGGGTTATCCGACCCGGATTCGCCTGAGGAGTTGCCAGTAGCCGAAGGGCCAGCAGCACCGCCACCACAGCTATGGCTGCCACCCCAGGCCTCAACCTCTAGTGATAGCCAAGGGGAGGCGGAGGCAGGTGTCAGGCCGAGAAGACGGCGGGGCGGCGCCCAACGCCGAAGGCAGCGACGGGCACAGTGGGGTCTGCGGACACCAGCTCGGCAGCACGCTGTCTTCGAGGTAGCACAGGCTTTGGCGAGGGCGGCACGAGGCGAACAGGACTACGGGTGGCCGGCAGAGGTCCACCAAGCCTTCGCCAGTGAAGACAAGGCCACACGCAGAGAGATGGCCCACGAAGCGGCAGCCAGGGCCGAAGTATTGGTCGGCGGACCGGCGATGGCGCCGCACTTGCTACTAGCACGCTTCGGGCAAGTGGCGATCGAACTAGTGGAAGAATGGTGGCTGCCAGAAGCCCTGATGAGGATGGCCCAAGCTCCGTGAACCAAATTCGGGCGATCTGACCTGTGTGTTTGTTATTTTATCCAGGTTATAAAACAAGAGCATCATTGTTATCCAGATCATGGATCTCGTTGAAGTAGTAAAAACACAATCTACTGTTTGTTATGCGGTTCCTTATTATTGCCAGCTGTTTTTATTTTCTGCTCAAGTGCTCATGTCTTAGCTGCAAGGTTGTTTGTGCACTGGTGCGCATGGTAACCTCTTTTTGTGCGCCTTCGCGACATTGTGACAAGATTTCGGTGTTATGTGTGCTCCATTTTGTAGCTACTATGCTGGTTATTAGTTATAGTTGTTTTTTTTAATTTGGTGCGCCATGATGGATGGAATAAATATAAAGTGCTTACCTGATTTTGGTTTAAGTGCGGCTGACGGCCAGCCGATGTTGACCGTCATCCTTTAGCTGGAGGAGAATGATGTGCTGTAGACTGCTGAGCAGCCTCCAGGCAATCTGAGAGTCAGGCTGTCCTAGGTCTGTGGGAGGGCTAGGGTTGGTAGTTAGTGTTTCCCGTGCACTGTCACATCCGCTCGCCACCCCCTCCGCTCTCTCTCTCTCTCTTTCCAGCTCTGTCTGCGCACTGAGTCACATTGCACACCATGGTGCAATCGCTTAAGTTCGGAAGAAGACTGGCAGAACAACGCTCAAATGCTCCTACTATAAGTAGAGCACAGTCCGACGAATCCTTGAGATGGTGTTGTTATTATGGTAGCACGTTTTCTGTATGAATATGGCACGTTTCTTGTCTCCAGTCTTCATGCCTGCCGGATCCTTCCGAATTAGTGGACCTCACAGTCCTAGTGAGCGGAAAAAGCCAGACAGAACCGATTTCCAAGCCAGAGATAACCTTTTCTGGTTCGGTTTTAGGGGCCGCTCAAGTTAGCTCTCTTACCTCTCTAAGAGGTAATCCCTCTCTAGTCGTAGGTTAGGCCAGTTCCTCTCTCCTTGCCTCCTCTCTAAGAGGAAGCGCCTTTTCCTTCTCCCGTTGCCTCCTCTCTAAGAGGAGGGCCTTCTCCCTCTCTCCCTTTTGTGCTCCCCCTCCTTTCCTCCTCCGGTCCCTGCTACCCTCTCTAAGAGGCTAGCCCCTGTCCTTCCTCTGCCCGTGTCCTCGCTCCCCTGCTACCCTCTTTAAGAGGTTAGCTTCCGTCCCTGTCCCCCTGTCCCTGTCCCTGTCCGTCTCTTCTCTCTTCTTTTTTGCTTGCTTTAGTTTTATTTTTACTTATTGTGTACTTTTAGTTTTAATTGCAGTTTTATTATACTGATTTACTTTTAATTGCAGTTTTATTATATTGATTTAGTTTTACTTTATTGTTTAATACCAGTTTTAATTTGATTTATTGATTGTTTTACTTTTACGATTTAATACTTTAATTAATTGCACTCGTTTATTATACTACTTAACTGAATTTGCTTATACTTTCTCATTTATAATACTCTCACTTTTAATTGAATTTATACTACTTTTACGTTTTATTGATTAATTGTCCAATTACTTTACAGGTTTTACTTTAATTGAATTTATTCTACTTTAATTTATATTACTTTTACACTTAATTTACGTTATTTGATTTATACTACTTACATTTAATTGCTTTAATTTACTTTTCTTTCTCTTCTTCTCTTTCCCCCGGATCCGGCACCATCTCTACTTAGATTAGTTTAGCTTTTTATTAACATTAGAAATCCTAGCAATGTCCACAAAGCCAAAGAATCCCAAAGACGCCAAGCCGACCAAGCAGCAGCAACCGCCTCCAGTCCAGACCAAACGCAGCCTCCGCCAATCAACCGATGCAGTCGCCCAAGCCGCAGCTACTGACAAAAAACAACGACGCCAGTCCGCAGCTCCAACCCAAGCCAGCAGCAACACCACCGAGGACACTGAGATGCTTTCTCCACCCGCATCCAGTACATCCTCTCCCAACAACACCGTTATCCAAGCCCAAGCCCAAGACCAAGCCCAAGCCCAAGCCCAAGCCGACAAGCCGAGCCCGATCAGCAGTCCGAGCGACTCCAATGCTGGTCCAACGACGGCGAGTGCACGCAACTCCACAGGTAGCAACTCTTCTTCTTCCACTTGCACTTCCACAGCCTCCAGGAGCCTTGACTTGCTCGCCATCAACAGTCTTGGTTCCTACACCAAATATCTTGTTCTTGACACTTGCCCGGTCGACTTTTATCCAAAAGCATTCGCCAGTCTTGCCGATGACCTCCTCAAAACCATCCAGGACGAAATCCTTCCCCTTGCCACCATCCATCGCTCTCAAGGTCGTCCGGAACCCAGACAGATCGTCTGGTATGGACCCTCTTACTCTTATTCTGGCGAGACCATTCCAGCCAACAACAACTGGCATCCAATTATCCGTAACATCGCTCAACTCCTGTCGTCTCAACTTGACTTACCGGCCTTACTAGCACGCTTCGGGCAAGTGGCGATCGAACTAGTGGAAGAATGGTGGCTGCCAGAAGCCCTGATGAGGATGGCCCAAGCTCCGTGAACCAAATTCGGGCGATCTGACCTGTGTGTTTGTTATTTTATCCAGGTTATAAAACAAGAGCATCATTGTTATCCAGATCATGGATCTCGTTGAAGTAGTAAAAACACAATCTACTGTTTGTTATGCGGTTCCTTATTATTGCCAGCTGTTTTTATTTTCTGCTCAAGTGCTCATGTCTTAGCTGCAAGGTTGTTTGTGCACTGGTGCGCATGGTAACCTCTTTTTGTGCGCCTTCGCGACATTGTGACAAGATTTCGGTGTTATGTGTGCTCCATTTTGTAGCTACTATGCTGGTTATTAGTTATAGTTGTTTTTTTTAATTTGGTGCGCCATGATGGATGGAATAAATATAAAGTGCTTACCTGATTTTGGTTTAAGTGCGGCTGACGGCCAGCCGATGTTGACCGTCATCCTTTAGCTGGAGGAGAATGATGTGCTGTAGACTGCTGAGCAGCCTCCAGGCAATCTGAGAGTCAGGCTGTCCTAGGTCTGTGGGAGGGCTAGGGTTGGTAGTTAGTGTTTCCCGTGCACTGTCACATCCGCTCGCCACCCCCTCCGCTCTCTCTCTCTCTCTTTCCAGCTCTGTCTGCGCACTGAGTCACATTGCACACCATGGTGCAATCGCTTAAGTTCGGAAGAAGACTGGCAGAACAACGCTCAAATGCTCCTACTATAAGTAGAGCACAGTCCGACGAATCCTTGAGATGGTGTTGTTATTATGGTAGCACGTTTTCTGTATGAATATGGCACGTTTCTTGTCTCCAGTCTTCATGCCTGCCGGATCCTTCCGAATTAGTGGACCTCACAGTCCTAGTGAGCGGAAAAAGCCAGACAGAACCGATTTCCAAGCCAGAGATAACCTTTTCTGGTTCGGTTTTAGGGGCCGCTCAAGTTAGCTCTCTTACCTCTCTAAGAGGTAATCCCTCTCTAGTCGTAGGTTAGGCCAGTTCCTCTCTCCTTGCCTCCTCTCTAAGAGGAAGCGCCTTTTCCTTCTCCCGTTGCCTCCTCTCTAAGAGGAGGGCCTTCTCCCTCTCTCCCTTTTGTGCTCCCCCTCCTTTCCTCCTCCGGTCCCTGCTACCCTCTCTAAGAGGCTAGCCCCTGTCCTTCCTCTGCCCGTGTCCTCGCTCCCCTGCTACCCTCTTTAAGAGGTTAGCTTCCGTCCCTGTCCCCCTGTCCCTGTCCCTGTCCGTCTCTTCTCTCTTCTTTTTTGCTTGCTTTAGTTTTATTTTTACTTATTGTGTACTTTTAGTTTTAATTGCAGTTTTATTATACTGATTTACTTTTAATTGCAGTTTTATTATATTGATTTAGTTTTACTTTATTGTTTAATACCAGTTTTAATTTGATTTATTGATTGTTTTACTTTTACGATTTAATACTTTAATTAATTGCA
Organism: Macrostomum hystrix; assembly: GCA_950097015.1. Classification (NCBI taxonomy): domain Eukaryota; kingdom Metazoa; phylum Platyhelminthes; family Macrostomidae; genus Macrostomum; species Macrostomum hystrix. Next base: position 22,498,689 of record CATNEN010000001.1, read on the forward strand.
CTCGTTTATTATACTACTTAACTGAATTTGCTTATACTTTCTCATTTATAATACTCTCACTTTTAATTGAATTTATACTACTTTTACGTTTTATTGATTAATTGTCCAATTACTTTACAGGTTTTACTTTAATTGAATTTATTCTACTTTAATTTATATTACTTTTACACTTAATTTACGTTATTTGATTTATACTACTTACATTTAATTGCTTTAATTTACTTTTCTTTCTCTTCTTCTCTTTCCCCCGGATCCGGCACCATCTCTACTTAGATTAGTTTAGCTTTTTATTAACATTAGAAATCCTAGCAATGTCCACAAAGCCAAAGAATCCCAAAGACGCCAAGCCGACCAAGCAGCAGCAACCGCCTCCAGTCCAGACCAAACGCAGCCTCCGCCAATCAACCGATGCAGTCGCCCAAGCCGCAGCTACTGACAAAAAACAACGACGCCAGTCCGCAGCTCCAACCCAAGCCAGCAGCAACACCACCGAGGACACTGAGATGCTTTCTCCACCCGCATCCAGTACATCCTCTCCCAACAACACCGTTATCCAAGCCCAAGCCCAAGACCAAGCCCAAGCCCAAGCCCAAGCCGACAAGCCGAGCCCGATCAGCAGTCCGAGCGACTCCAATGCTGGTCCAACGACGGCGAGTGCACGCAACTCCACAGGTAGCAACTCTTCTTCTTCCACTTGCACTTCCACAGCCTCCAGGAGCCTTGACTTGCTCGCCATCAACAGTCTTGGTTCCTACACCAAATATCTTGTTCTTGACACTTGCCCGGTCGACTTTTATCCAAAAGCATTCGCCAGTCTTGCCGATGACCTCCTCAAAACCATCCAGGACGAAATCCTTCCCCTTGCCACCATCCATCGCTCTCAAGGTCGTCCGGAACCCAGACAGATCGTCTGGTATGGACCCTCTTACTCTTATTCTGGCGAGACCATTCCAGCCAACAACAACTGGCATCCAATTATCCGTAACATCGCTCAACTCCTGTCGTCTCAACTTGACTTACCGGCCTTCAACTCTTGTCTTGTCAACATCTATCGGACTGGCAACGACTTCGTAGGTTTCCATTCCGACAACGAGCCCGAACTTGGGCGAAATCCAGTCATCGCATCTCTTTCTCTTGGCGCCACGCGAGAATTCCGATTCCGAGCCATCTCCAACCGAGCCATTCTTCATTCCGAACCTCTTTATCACGGTAGTCTCATCGTCATGCGAGGTGAAACCCAGCAACTCTGCCAGCACTCCATCATCCAGGACGCCCGCGTCAAAGGCATGCGCATCAATCTTACCTTCCGAGTCACTTCTCCAGTCATCCAGGACATCGACGACTTTAATCCAGCTCCAGTAGCTCCATCCATGCCGTCCAGAACCCTTGACTCTTCCGTCTACGAGGTCGTCGAGGAATGCAACCGCACTATCACCGAGGAACGATCTTCTCCTTCCACTTCTCAACGCCAAGGTAACTCTTCTGTCCATGACAGCCAATTTCCGGATCAGCCTCCTTCTACTTCTACTTCCCAGCCAAAAGGAAACTCCAAGGTCGCACCAGTACTCTTCCTCCTTCCAAAATCGACTCTTGACGAGCTTAGGTTCGAGAGGTTCCTTAAGGACAACTTCCCGACAGTTCGCATCAAGTCCGTCCAACGCTGCTTCCACTCTTCTGGCTTCAAGGTCTTTGCTCTTGACTTTCAAGGTTACCAGCATCTTACTTCTGACGAACTTAAGCATCCAACCATCGACGGCATCGAGGTAGAACGCCGCCTTCCCATCCGACGTGAGGACGCCCAGGTTAATTCCAGACGTCTCCCAGCCAACATCACGACTCCAAAAGCCTTGTCTTTCATCATCCGTCAGGTATCTCTTGCAACGGATCTTAAGGACCTTCTCTTGAGAATCCAGTCGGTCGAGCCCAACATCTCAGGCATTGTCCGGATTATCTCTTCTTCTTCCAATGAGCCAACTCAATTTGTCCGAGCCTTCACTACAGACTTAGGTACGCAAGCCCGATGCATTTCCAAAGGCATCCACATCGGGTTCTTCCACTTCCGATGCGAAGCCAGCAGGTCACCTCCTCCACTAATGGCAACTCAGTGTGGTCACTGTCAGGCATTCGGCCACCATTCCAAACAATGTGATCGTCGACCAAGGTGCAGGGTCTGTGGGTCCGATCACCTAACGTCCGAGTGTGACAGTAGGCATCCCAGCATCCCAGGTGCCTTCATCCGGTGCGCCAACTGTAAAGGTCCACACCAATCCACTGACAAAGCATGTCCGGCAAGGCAGGCAGCCAACAACCGAGTCCAGGCATGGGCATCTAAAAATCTTCCTCCTCAAGTTCAATGTCCTCCTCCTCCGAGGAGTTACGCCGCAGCTCTAGCTCCTCCACAACAACGCCAGCAACGCCAAGCCATTCCTCCTCTCATGCAAGTTCCAACACTGCCGAACAACGACTCCAGCGAGGACTTCCCTTCTCTTCCAAACTCTTCGGTACAGAGGCAACCTTTGGTAACTCAGGTCTCTTGCCTTCTCCAAAATGGTGCACACGCCGCCGCCGCGGCAGCTCCGATCGAGATCAACTCGGAGGACGACGAGCCAAGGAACGCCCTACTGCCGACGCCGCCTAGAAACAGACGTCAGGAGCCGGCAATCAGGGTTCCACCAACACCAGCGACCCCGGGCTACAGGCAGGCGCCGATTGGCCCGAAAGTCCACGCCCTGGAACTGCTACAAGCCGTCGCCTTCGCACTGGTCCACGCTGCATTCGCCAAGCCTGAGAGCAGGACAGTGGCTGGACTCGTAGAGGCGTCCATCCAGCTGGTTCAATTTGCAACCGGGTGGCGGCCTCCGACCGTTTGGACGGCCCAACTATGCGACAATTTAAGTAAACTACAATCCTCTCTAAATTCAGTTGCTTAAATTCAATGTCATGTCTGCATTCAAACCATCTGGGCTGAATCTAGAATCTAATTGTAGAAGAGAACCTAACGAAACTAGTGAATCAACTAACTCTAACAACACTGACACGAGCAGTGCTTCTCAAAAAGCAAAAACCAACCGTGAAAGGCAATAGCTCTAAATTCAATGAAAACGAATTAGCCATTCTGCACCTTAACTGTAACAGCATCTGGAATAAAATCTGGGAACTTAGAGACTATTTGAGAAATCACAACATAGACATTGCACTCCTCTCTGAGACAACTCTCAAGGAACCCGATCACGTACACTTTCCTGGCTACTCAACAATCAGACTAGACACACCTCAATGTAGACGTGGTCTACTCATCGCTCACCGTGAGTTCATCAAAGTCAGCACTGTCTGTGCTCACTACGACGGGACCAATCATGAATACATCTCTATCACCATCGACACCAACGGCAACGGAAACGAGCTTCCTCAACTTACCATCACCCTCTTCTATAGGGCACCAACACCGGAGACTCTCAACACCAACATCCTTGACACTCTTCTATCATCGACTCACAGCCTCATTCTTGGAGACTTCAACTGCAGAATGGCGGCTCTACAGGGCGAAAGCCCAGAAAACTTCACAGGTAAAGAACTCTACCACTGGCTCACCGAATCTGATTCACCTCCTGTTCTTCTCAACGAACCAGGACAATTCACGAGATACGCAAAAAGAGCGGAGAAACATCTAGGCAACGTGCTCGACCTAGGCATCTGCACAAAGGATCTTGCACCATACATCAGTCACTTTGAAATAATCGACGACCTCAACAGTGACCATCTCCCTCAACTTGTCAAAATCTCAATCAAACCAAAAAACAAAAAGCCTCTGGGTCCACCCAAATGCTACAATAAAACAGACTGGGAAAAATTTCATATAGAGTTAGAAGACAAGATCACAACACTGTGGAATAGCGACTTCAACCCGAGAACAACACACGAGATCGACACGGCCATCGACACATTCACCGACGTCCTCAAGCTCACCATCGACAAGGTAGTGCCAAACTTCAGCGGCAGAGAAGAACTACCTCAGCACATCATCCAGCTCATCAGGAATAGGCGTAGACTTAGGAAGCTGTACCACCAAACTAGAATAGATGAATTCAGAGTCTCAGCCAACGGACTAGCATCGCAGATCAGGAAGGAGATCCAGCACTACAGGGTCAGCAGATTCAACAACCTGTGCGACAAAATCACTCAAGCCAGTCTAAAATTTAACAATAACAAATTTTGGAGGGATATCCGTATCATAATGGGCACCCAAAGGCAACCAACTAAATTTCCAAACTTAGTTTACAATAATGCTACTGCCTACACGGACTATGATAAAGCTAACCTACTAGCTAAATCACTCAATGACAAAATGAGGCCAGAACCTAGTACCTCTAGGAGTTTTGTGAACAAAGTGGCCACCATCACTAGCAATAGCACCAACTTCCAGCCGCTAAACAACCTAGACCCCAACCAAATACAATCCGAGGAAACAAACACCTATCTCACGGAACCAATAAGAATAGCAGACGTCACCTGGGAATTAGCTCACCTTAGGTCAGGAGGAGCCCCGGGACCGGATGGTATTCCCAACATCATCCTCAAGAAAGGTCTCAGCCCATCATCCATCATAGTGCTCACCAAAATCCTAGACAACTGTCTCAAACTAGGCTATTTCCCAAAAGCCTGGAAAATAGCCCACACCACTATGCTCCACAAACCAGAAAAACCCAAAAAAGACCCACTCAGTTACAGGCCCATCAGTCTTACCTCCTGCATAGGAAAAGTGTTTGAGAAAATCCTGAAAAGGCGGCTGTATAAATTTCTAGAAGAAAATAACACACTGGGACACAACCAATGTGCCTATAGAGAGAGGCACTGCTCGTATGACAACCTAGCCAGACTTGTCCATGACATAATGGAAGGAAAAACAAAAAACAGATCAACTATCGGAGTATTCTTTGATGTGGAAGGAGCCTTTGATAAAATCTGGCATGACGCACTACGCTACAGACTCCAAAAGATCAAGCTACCCACCAGGTTGACTAGGATCTTCTCCAACTACATGTCAGACCGTGAGATCGCTGTGAGAGTAAACGGTCAACTCAGTGAATACTTCACGCCTGAGGCTGGAGTTCCTCAGGGCGGAGTTCTCAGCCCCATCCTATTCCTCATTGTGGTTGCCACAATGCCCAAACCCAAAGACATCAGAGTTAGAGCCAGTCAGTTCGCCGACGACACATCAATCTGGTGCCAGTCACTCAAAGCCAGTGTAGCTGCCAAACTCATTCAAGACTTCATCGAAGACTACCAAAAATGGCTAGGAAAATATGGCATCAAAGTCAATCCTAGCAAGAGCAAAGCCATCGCCTTCATCCACAGAACCAAGAACTTCGGTCAGCCTCCTCCTATCACCTTCAACGGGACCGTCATCAACTATCAACCTGGTGTCAAATTCCTTGGAGTCACTCTTGATCCTCAACTCATTCTCACTGCTCACTGCTCCAACATTCTCAAAACCTGCGATCTGAGAGTCCTACAACTGCTCAGAGTAGCACAACTCACCAGAGCCACCACCAACTCACTCATCGCCATCTACAGAGCCTACATCGAAAGCATCATCACCTATGCCTCACCTATCCTCACTCTTCTTGGCAAAAGCTACCTTGGCAAACTGCAAATTATCCAAAATCGTGCTCTGCGTCACTGCCATAGCGCACCAAAATATTGCAAGGCCTCCTTCCTGCAAAAACTTTCTAAAGTAGAACCAATTAAGGCAAGAATCGATGACCTAGCCAGTAGGTGGTTCCTGCGGGCTAAGGCCAACAAAATTCACGGACTAGAAAGCGTGACAGACATCTCGCTAGCAAAAAGGACCAGAGTACCTCTGTTCCAACAACTGAAAAAGCTTAGTGAAAAATAGAGAGGAAACACTCAAGCCCAGATGGCCAAATATTAATTTAAATGTTAACTTTCATTGCTTACTACTCACTAACTACTTACATTCTACTTATATATGCCATGATAAATTTAACTATGCCAACAATTGCCTACTAACTAAAATTGCATGTAAAACCAAAAAGGAACATGCTGGAGTCATAAACTACACTAATAATACCATCTGGGTCAGCTCAGAAGCAAATGGTAAAAACCGACCCAACTCTCTTATATAGGCACACCGTCAACCATTGCTATATTATATAGACCAGACTGTTCTCACCCCCCTACATGGTGGTAAGAAATTTAGTCAACAAAAACTTAGCTCGCTACTTACAGTAGACCTTGCATGTTCCTAAATTTAATAAATTAACTCAGAATTAATTATAATTCTTAAACGGTCCTGTGCAGGCGGGGGTTTTTGGTGGGGGTTTTTCACACCTCAGACCTTCGATCAAATCAAAATAATAATCAATAACTAAGCCAAAAATGCCGAAATTATGATAAACTCTAAAAGTCAAAGTCCAAAATTAACTCAACTTTGTGATATCCCGCGCACTGAGGTGTTTTCCCACACCTTTGTTCCCTCGCACTCTGCACACGACCCTTGTTTTATTTGTTTTATAATAGATTTGCACCCATTTTCCTGTTATTTGCTCACCATGCATGCCTATCTTTGCCTACGTGAATGCCCAAAACTTCAGAAAAGTAACAATCCAAACTCAAATACAATTTATAATTTAGTAGCGTAAGAGCTTCGGCTGATGCGCGGGGAGCAGGTGTTAAACCCTGTGTTTTACCCCAAACATAGTAACAACAACTCCAGTCTTCATGCCGCTCGGAACCGTTTGTGCTTACACTCTGTGTCCATTCTTTTGGCTCTAAGATCTTAGACAATTCTTGTTGGTCTAGGTCACACACTGCATTTAGAAGCTTGGTGTGTCACCCGATCAAGCATAAGATCTGAGAGTTTAGCTAGGACGTGGACTAAGTAGAAGAAGTCACGAGAGAACTTAGCTGTCTAAGCCTGACTACCGGATTGTTCCTCTGCTAGGAAGCATCTGAGTGTGAGGCCGGATACTCTCTCTCTCGGAATCTAGTTCCTGTCTTGGTTATTTTTACCAATTGTGTGTGCCACGCTACCACAGGTACAACACTAATGTGAACTTGTTTCCGAATAAATACTGATGAAACTTCTTAATCCCAAAAACAATAGAAAGGGCTTCTTTCTCCAACTGTTAGTAGTTTTGTTCAGCTGATGACAGAGTCCTTGATGCGTAGCAAATGCGCATTTCAACTCCATCTGACAGTGTGTGAGACAGAACACATCCAAGTCCATACTTCGACGCATCGGTGTGTAGAACAATCGGTTTCTTCGGATCAAAATGTACCAGCAGTCTATCAGATGTTAATACTGACTTCACAGATTCCAAAGCTGATTGACACTGACTGTCCCATCTAAATGTCGCATCGTTGCTGAGCAGTCGATTTATCGGGGACAAAACAGATGACAAGTTTAGGATGAACTTCCCGTAGTAGTTTATGAGCCCAACCAAAGATCTTACTTCGGACACGCTGCTAGGGTTTGGCGCATTTCGCACAGCATTGACCTTGTCTGGCGATGGGTGCAACCTGTCACAGTCGATTATGTGACCCTTGAATTCTACCTTCTGCAGTCGTCTTTGCACTTGTCTTTGTTGAGTTTGACACCCCAGGACTGCAATACTTTCAGTACTTTGTGTATCTTCTGATTAATGTTGCTTTTTTAGTTACATTTGCAAGATTATTTTTTGCTACATTAAATTATGATTGTTCTGTTTTTGGTACTTATGGCCTTGAAATCGTAGCTGTCATTTTCTTCTAAAATAAACATCGACTCGACACAGTTTCTTACTAAACTTTTTTTACAAAGAGTGCTTTAATTATACTTTTAACTGAAACAGAATTTTTGTTGATACAGTTTTCGTTTTTTGTACATTTAATATAGATTTATAACTAAAATCACGATAACTTAGAGAAGGATTCCTTACCTTGAGCAACCCGATTTTGACAAGGAAATGTACTTTTTTATACTATTTAAATAAAATCTCGACAATGGCAATGAATCTCATTCGAGCAGTAAGTAGCAGCTTTCATTGGCTCAGGAGCTTTTGCTATTTTGCTCGATATTCAATATTCCAACAACCGCCATGTACCAACTTCTATTTTTTTATACTTATGTTCTCTCTCTCAAATAGGTAGCGCGGCAACAGGCGAGGCGTCTCTGTTCCGAACCATCTGTACGCTACGAAATCAATGAGCTGATCGCGCGGAATTTTCAAGGCCGCTTCAACAGAACAGGCGGGAAGGGCGATCAAGAAAACTCCAAACTTTCTTTCGATACCTGTGGCGAAATTCTGAAAGGTTTGTACAATGTTCATTGGCTATGTGCATATTGCTATAACTAGAAAATTTGAATTTCAAGATCCAAAATCATAAATTTCGTTTAATAATCGAAATTATGAACTCTAAAAATTATAAAGTAAAGCTGTCCTGATTTTAAATATTTTTTCTGCTGCGATGTACCGTTAAGCCTTTACTTACTGCATGTTAATAGACCCACTGTAGTTAATAAACCCACTTTTACCTTCAGATTGTCCAGATGCCCTGTCGCCCAAGTTTTCTTTTGAAAAGATCCACAAGGCCATCCAAGGTTTTTTATGGTGTCTGAAAGCGGAGAAGCGCGCGCACAACAGTCGCGATGCAGAAGCGGCAGAGCAGAGAGGCGCATCCTGTAGCGACGAGTCTACAGCCGGCGATTCGGAGTAACTGATCGCCAGTTGAACTACTAATTCAGGTGAACTACTCAGGTGAGAGAAATTGTGGCTTCATTACGCTCTTCCCGATCTTTTGGCGCCTGGGATAAAGCCAACGAATTTTAGAAAAAAATGGGGACGCCACACCACCCTCAATTACCCCAGCTAATGCTTGTACCCATTTGGGTGAGCTGAAGCAATGCTGAGTTAAGTGTCTAGCTAAAGGACACAAGTTGTACTAGTGTTGTCAGGAATCGAACCTCCCTGCCTTTAAGCGTGAGTGCGACGCTCTAACTTCTAGGCTACAACCTCTTAGTAGCTAGATATTATATTATTTGCTAGAAAACTAACTGCTTTGAAAGTTATCTTTCCACACAAAGTATCTCAAACTTAACTTATTGGCAAGCTTAACTTAACCTTTCACAGGGTAGAAAAGGATGATTGCTGATTAAATGTTTTATATATTCGCTGTGAGTTTAGATTTTTTCTAAAAAAGGGGTCAACGATTGCGCCGCGTAGTTCATACACAACGCGGTATCCAAGTGAACATCTCCAAGCCATTTCATTAAATCTTGGCCTACTGCACGATGAAATAATCGCTGAAACAATGGCTTCTCAAAAGTTTCAGGGCTGTATCGATCGACTGGTCATAAACGTTAGTGGTCGCTGTTGTGCAGTTGATTAATGCACGTACATAGTTCGTACATGTACACCTCTGATATCGATTGGCGCAGAATATATATAGTCCAATAACTGAGAGCCAACTTGGCGTGAAAGTTTCGGATACTAACTTGGCTGACTCGCTACTATTCATTTACAACATTGGCATCGCAAGCTCAAGCGAACACCCACCCCAATAAGCCGGGGTCGGAGTAGACTGAAGTGAAGTGACTGCAAGCCTGCCAAGCCAAGCGTAAACAACAGCGCCAAACTGCAAAAGTGCAAACTGAAACATGACGAGTGACAGCAACTCAGCAGAAGCGCCGCGGATCAGCGTATCGCCGCCGGATCAATTCCTGCCGCAGCCGGGCCGACCGGCGAGGCCGTGGAAAGAGTGGAAGGCCCTCTTTGAGAACTACTTACTTGCGGCCGGCTACGACACTTTGCCGGAAGCGAGGAGGCGCGCGCTGTTGCTGCACTGCCTTGGCGCGGAAGGGCAGCGAGTCTTTGCGGCTGTGGCAGCAACGAAGAGGCCGAGTCCGACAGAACTCGCGGCGACAGTCGCGATTCTGGACGAGCAGTTCGGAGCCAAAGTCAACGTGGTGGCGGAGCGCCACAAGTTTCGGCAGCGCAGTCAGCGTCCGGGTGAAAAGATTGCGGACTTCGTGGCGGCTCTGTATGCTCTGGCTGGCTCATGTGAGTTCCGCGACATGATGGAAGAAATGATCCGCGACCAGATCGTGGAGAAGGTCAGCGACAGGCGAATTCGAGAGCGCTTGCTGATCGAGGACGGCCTGACGCTGCAGAAGGCAGTGACGCTGAGCCAGCAATGGGAGACCAGCATCGCTGAGGCCAGCGCGATAGAGACGGAAGGCGCAGCCGCGGCCGGAGCACAGCTGGAAGAAGAGGTGAAGAGAGTCCGACTACAACCAGACAGGAAGAACACAGGACAAGGGCGACCAGATCGGGAGTCATGCTCCAAGTGCGGAGGCGGGCACAACAGACGAGCCCGGTGTCCAGCTGAAGGCAAGAGTTGTCATGTCTGCGGGAAGGCGAACCATTTCGGCCGGATGTGCAGGTCGCAGGGCGCCAAGGTCGCCGAGGTCATGGACGAGAGCGGCCAAGCCGTGTACATGGTGCGCGGCGCCTCCAGTCCCGACATCCGCTGCCGGCTGAAGGTGCATGGCATCTGGCTGAATCTGCTTGTAGACTCGGGAGCCAAGGTGTCCATCCTGTCAGAGAGGACCTTCAGGAAGCTCGGAAACCGGTCGCCACTCCAGCCGTCGACCAAGAAACTCATCGCGTACAACGGCAAGGCAATCGATGTCGTCGGCGAGGCGGTGCTGTCCGTCAGCTATCGCGGCCAGCTGGTGCCATTTTTCTGCTTTACCGTGGTACGGCAAGGCTCCGACATCATGGGAACGGATCTGATGCAGCACCTCAGCTTCCAGGTGGTGGACAAGGACGGCGACCTCGTGCGCACAGTCGAAAAAACGGCAGAGCTACCGGTCTGGCTGGCCGAGCGCTTCAAGCCACTGACGCAGGGACTCGGGCGGATCCGAGGATTCGAGCACCGGCCCAGGCTGAACCCCGCCGTGCCCCCGGTGGCGCAATCGCTACGCCGCATCCCACTTAGCATCAAAGACAAAGTCCAGGCGGAGATTGACCAGCTGCTGGAGGATGACATCATCGAGGAGATCCAGGCTTCAGAGTGGATTTCGAACCTGGTGATCGTCCCGAAGCCTGATGGCAAAATCAGGGTCTGCAATGACCTCAGGTGCCCAAACAAGGCCATAGTTCCGGATAAGCAGCCGCTGCCGACATTCGAGGAGCTGACAACGGAGTTCAAGGGCTCGACCGTGTTCACTAAGCTGGATTTAAATTCTTCGTATCTGCAGTTGGAGCTAGCAGAAGATAGGCGGGACTTAACGGCCTTCATTACGGAGAAAGGGCTGTACCGGTACAAGCGCGTATGCTATGGCCTAAACAGCGCCCCGGCGGCCTTCCAGAAAGTTCTCAGCAAGATTCTCCATGGCTGTTCCGGGACGCTGCACTACATCGACGACATAGTGGTGCACGCTGCCAACGAGGCGGAGCACCTGCGGCGGCTCACGACAGTGCTGGACAAGCTGCTCGCCCATGGCGTCACGCTCAACGCCTCAAAGTGCCAGTGGGCTGCAGAGACAGTGCAGTTCCTGGGCTACATCGTCTCCGCGAGAGGACTTCAGCCGATGCAGTCTAACGTTGAAGACATCGAGGCGGTGCCGGAGCCCCAGAACGCCGAGGCAGTGGCCTCATTTCTGGGAATGGTTAAATTCTATTCCAACTTTCTGCACAACCTGTCCGACATCGCCGAGCCGCTGCTGCTGCTACTTCGCAAAGAGCAGCCCTGGAACTGGACAACAGATTGCCAAAAGGCCTTTTGGAGGCTCAAGAAGATGGTGGTGTCCCCAACATGCTTGCGATTCTTCAGTCCCGACGACAAGATCATCGTGGCCTGCGACAGCTCCGCGCACGCTCTGGGGGCCGTGCTGATGCAAGACGACAGCGCCGGGGTTCGAAGACCAGTCGCTTTCGCGTCAAGGACCCTGTCAGCGACCGAGCGCAAGTACTCCGCATCAGAGAGAGAGGCTCTCGCGTGCATCTTCGCGTGCGAGAGATGGCACTATTTCCTGTTCGGCCGGAGATTCGAGCTGCACACGGACCACCAGGCTCTGACGACGCTGCTGACGGCTCAAGGCAGCGGCCACCGGCCTCTGCGGCTTCATCGATGGGCCGACCGCCTGCTCGCGTACGACTTCCAAGTCTGCCACGTTCCTGGCAAGAAGAACATCGTGCCAGATTTTTTGTCGCGCCACGGCGCTCTCGAAGGAAAATGCCCAAGGCAAAGCGAAGAGGACTCGACCGAGCTCCAAGTGAATGCCGTACTGCTATCGGGCGCGCTGGAGATTGTCAGTCCAAGCGAACTGGCCGAGGCATCCCTGCAGGACCCGGTGATCAATGATGCGGTCACAATGACGCTCCAGGGGTGGCCTAACTCCATCAAGCAGCTGAAGCCGGAGCTGCAGCCGTTCTGGAGGATGCGGACGCAACTGGCGCTCTGGAATGACGGCAAGTGCCTGGCCAACGGCACCCGAGCAGTAATCCCCGCATCCCTGAGGGAGAAGACGCTGCAGCTGGCGCATTTCGGGCACCTCGGCGTGAGCAAAATGAAGCAGCATTGCCGGGACGCAGTCTGGTGGCCGCAAATCGATCAGCATATCGAGGAATTTGTGCGACATTGCGAGGCCTGCCTGCTTAGCGAGAAGAACTTTAAGCCACCCAAGACGGTCCTGACCCCTACGAAGTGGCCGACGCGTCCATGGGAGGAACTCCAGCTCGACATCTTCGGGGAGCTGCACTCTGCGCCGAACTCCTGTCGCTTCATCCTGGTGCTGTACGATTTGCATTCAAAGTGGCCGGAGGCTGCCTGCATGTCGACTGTCACAAGCGCGGATGTCATCGACGCCCTGACAACGTGGTTTAGCCGCTGGGGCCTGCCGAAGAGCATTAAAACAGACGGAGGTCCGCAGTTCGTGTCCGGCGATTTTGAGGATTTTCTTCAGCGCTGCGGCATCCGGCACCGGCAGTCACCGCACTACCACCCCCAGGGCAACGCGGCCGTAGAGCGCTTCAACCGTTTTCTCAAGGACGGCCTAAAGACGCACCTAGAGGAGTGCTACGACTTCAAGGACGCGGTGAAGACGCTGCTGTGGTCGTACAGGGCCACCCCGCATGCACTGACTGGAGTGTCACCGGCGGAGCTCATGACAGGCCGGAAGATCAGCACCCCGTTGACAGCTCTGCAGCCAAGGACAACAGCGCGGCACAGACTGGCGGCCAGCATCAAGCGGAGGCAGCAGCGCGTTTTCGATCAGCTCAACACGACCCGGAGGCCGCCGCCCACGTTCATAGTCGGCGACTGGGTGCGCGTGAAGCGGCCGTTCGCCCGCGGCAAGCTGAGCAGCCGCCTGTCCGAGCCACGGCAGATCTCCCGGATCGCGAGCGCGACCACCGTCATCCTCAGCGATGGCTCCCGCTGGCACGTCGACAACTGCGTCCGGGTACCGCGGCCAGCCGGAGCGCTGCCGCACTGGCCAGCGCCGGCTCCCAGCGCAGCCGGGACAGCCGCGGAGGCGGCGACGGCGGCAGACCCAGCGAGACAGCAGCAGCCAGCCCAGACGGCGATCCGAGTGAGCTCAAGGCCGCGAGCGCCGCCGCAATGGTACGGTGAAATCGTGACTCACTGACTCGTTTTTTAGTGACGGTTATTCAGCTGTTATTAGCGATCAGCTGTTTCGATTTAATTCTCTTTGAAGTACCTGATGCATAAAAAGATCATTTTACTCCTTCGATGCTTGGTAATGCACTTTTATTTCCTGCTCAATATTTGCATAATTATTTTCGTTGCTCTATCCTTTGAAAGGGAAGGTGAATGTTGTGCAGTTGATTAATGCACGTACATAGTTCGTACATGTACACCTCTGATATCGATTGGCGCAGAATATATATAGTCCAATAACTGAGAGCCAACTTGGCGTGAAAGTTTCGGATACTAACTTGGCTGACTCGCTACTATTCATTTACAACAGTCGCCACGATGTACAGCCTCAGCAGCAGTTCTACATAGTAATGGAATGTAGAACTAGAGCAAGATTAGAGCAAGATTTCATAATGGCGTTCGAATTCCAGCCAACTCTCAATTTTATTGGCAGGATGTTGTGCTTCCACCGTACTCACCATTTTTAAATCCTGTGGAATCTGCGCACAGTTGTTTAAAAGCCGCGATCAAGCAGCATCTGGCGCTTCCGGCAGTCAAAGCCGAACTGGACGGTCAATCTCTACAAATTACCCTCAGTCAATGGCGAGTTGCTGTTTTAATCCGGATCGTCGAAGAATCGACTTGCATGTTGACAGCAGCGAAGTGCGGTGGTTGGAACCGCCAGATGATGCGCTTCATTCCTAGATGCATCGCTGGAGATTCGATTTTATAAGTCATAGCTCGCATACCAAAGTCTCGTAGAACAGAGGACTACTTAGGTTAGGAAGTCAACGAGAACTGTATATTATGACATTATTCCTTATAATTCTGATGTGCTGTAGTCTGCTGAGCAGCCTCCAGGCAATCTGTGGAGTCAGCGCTGCCCTGGTGCTGTGGGGGGCATGTGAGTAGGAAGTCTGCGGTTACCCGTGCGGTTAAGTGCAGGTAAGTGTTGTATAGGAATAGTTAGGTTAGGTAGTGGTGGTGAGGATAGAATATAATTGGTTGGCTTTTCGATAGCAGACTGCCGTATGGTCAGCGATATGAAATCGAATGTTTAGAAAGAAGCATAGGCTATAATTGAGAATAAAAGCGTGTTGGGCATAAGATCAACAATTGCTGGTCTAGAGTATAGCTGAAACGATAATACAGCAAGAGTTGCTTTAAATTGACAATTTCACTTGTCAAGTAGGCAAAAATTAAGCCAAGCAATTCATGCTATTTATTGATTCACTTATGCTCAAAATTACCCCTACTGCCAGTTTATATTGCTGCAATGTTGTCAATGTTACTATTATGTTACCTTTCAATGTATATATTGTTCAAATGTTGCGGCAATGTTGAAACGGCAATTTGTTTTCTTTTTCTTTTCATCAATTCCCTACTTATAGTAGCACTAAGAAAACATTAAAGAATGGAGCTATTTTGCAGGGTTAGCTCAAATTATGGTGAAAGTTTTGCTTGGTCACATATATTATAATATTATGACTATACCCATTTAAAAAAATAACCGCATTCTCAATAATTAGAACTGCAATTTATGTTTTTTGTTAAAATTTTTCAATTTATTTTGATCATGCAAAAATATTCGTGCATTTTATAACATAAAATATAGATTTTACTCTGTGGGTGTTCGCGGCATGTTTGTTTGTGGTTGTTTGTATCTAGGCATAGATTAGATTAGCCATATAAAAATTCTAAATGGGTAATTCCATATTAGACTTAGAGTCCTATTTCCAAAAAATGAAAATTTGTACAAAAAGTTATAGACAATCAGCAAAAAATTGAAATTGATATGTCCCTAAGTCTTTTGTCATGCTGTTATCCCAACTCATCTATTATGCATTTGTAGTCAATTTTATTATCTTCTATAAATCTTAGTCATTTTAGTGTTTAATAGATATTTTTTTAAATCAAATGAAATTCCATGATTTGTTGTTACATTAGAACATGGAAGTTTAGCTCCTTATAGGCCTACCTTCACTTTAAGAATATATATATATATATATATATATATCTGATATTTGAATATTGCGACTTTACTATATATAGGCCTATAGCATCAACTTTCAATATGCACATTGCATGGCAGAATTTACACTATGAGATAGGAAGCATCTTTCATTATAAAAAATTAAAATTTGAGGTTAACCCTGTCCTGTCTATTTTCCATGGGTTTGAGTAAATTTTTGTCTTTTTGATAGATTTCAATACCTTTGCGATTTCAACACAAGTGCTATCTTCTTTCTATCATTAAAATAGTAACACTGTCCACCATGCCCACAAGTGTGGCATAATAAATTATGTTATTATGTTAATAGTTAATATTTGTTATAGATGAAATCAAATATAACAATGAATTTTAAAATAAGTAGAAAATAAGACAGATTATTATAAACCTTGGTGTACTGTAAACAAAAACGAGTCGATCGATGGTTAGCTTGAACAAACCGACAAAAAAACACTCACATCTCGTGAGTGGCCTTCTGTGCTCATTTATTATAGATTTCACAAGCAGCAGGCTCAAGCGGAGGGGGTGGACGATGCCACTGCACGTCAAACAGGTTAGGGGTGAGAAAGTTAAGTACGCATGCGAGCTAAATGGAATATTTGATGTACATTAAAATGAGACCATGACAAAATAAATGAAAGAACCCCTGCCTTCAATTCACTTGGAATAAATAATCCTGCTACAAAATATGAATTTTAACAACTGTTATCTACAATTGTTTGCAAAATGTTAGACATATTAGCCTTTTTATGATTTTTACCACTATTTTCTGATGTTGTCTTTTTAATGAAATCAGTCATTACATTTGTATATTCTACAGTTTTTGCAAGATAAAGGCTTCTATTAAAAGATTGTAAACTACAAATTTTCTGCAAAAGACAATTTTTTAAATTTAGTAAGCTCTCAAAGCCACTGGCTCTTTATATCAATATGAAACTTTCGTAGTAATAGGTGTTAATGTTAGAATGTTAGTCATTGTGCCTTTTCAAAATAGAATAGTTGTGCAATGGCCAATAGTTAGCCATTGTCATTTATTATTGTTGATATTGTCTATATTATAATTATTTTTATATGTAGATGTTTAAAATTTAATGTACTATTTCACTAAGTTTATTGCCCTAGATTAGATCCTGAGATACAAAAGAAGTATATTTATATTTTTCAGTTGAAATCTCATGGATGATAAGAGTTACAGCAAGCGTACCTTTCAAATGAAGGCCCTAGGCAATATAAAGAGATCCAAGCATTATGAGCATCAGCTCATTTGGAGAGATCTATAAGTGTTTCTCATCAACTAGAAGATGCCATTGCTGAACAACAAGAAGCCGAACACTTGGTTCAAGCCCATGAAGTTGAACACCATGAAGCCCAGTACCATGCCCACGCCCAACTACATAAATCTGAGCAAAATGGAGTCTCCAATGACTGCATGGAACAAGAAGACAAAGATTTGTTGACAGAAGTTGCAAATGTGAATGATCTACCTGGTAAGTTGCTGCAGTCTCTTAAACTGTAACATTACTGACCTAATGTTAAAATGAATGCATTGATTTATTGTAGAACCTTCATCATTTTTATTTTAGTTCCTAGTACTAGCAAGTTTTGCCCCCCTTCGGGGAGCCATATTCAGTACTCAAAAGTGAAAATACTACGATAATGTTCTCTATTTAAAATAGGCTTTTTTGGAGATCGTTAATAACGCATTTTAGGTAAAACAAAACTATCAACTTTTTACGGTTTCTTAGTTTAGAGCCTTTTATGTCAACGTTTTTTGATAAAATGATCTTACCAATTTCATACATAAAATTGTTCAGAGCGCTTTTTTAGTTGTTACTGAAAATGAAATGAAATTTTATTTCAAGAAATTCCTACTATCCGAGAAATGTACTTGCTTTATTCCGATTTTCTTGTTGCTTGTATTGCTCATGTGTACTACAGTTTTATACACATCCAGACAAATTTTTTACTTTCTTCATTTGTAAGTGAATTTCTAAGCCCTGCTCATCGTACTAACTGCGACTGCAATGTTCCGAACAATAAGTAGCTCAGCATTGCAACTATTGCCCTTGAATGAGGCCCCTATTATAATAATAAATGACTTAAAGAGTCAGTTCAATGCAGCTATCTCATTGTGAATGGACTTTGCAAAAGCAACTGGAGCTACATCCTTCGACCTTTGGTTTGACGCTTTTAATAAAGCTAACACTGGCTATATATGGCTATGATATATGATATATATTATCATACTAAATTTCCCGACCCCCTCTCTTTTCTAGTCACACTCCTCAGCAGACTTCTCTTTTCTTATTTGCCTCATTCACATTGTCAAATCTTATTTTGAATCTTACATATTACATTTTACATAAAAGTCTATTTCAAATTAGATCCCATTTTGATAGTTCATAATTGATAGCTAATATCAATGGCTAATTAAATATCAATGGATCAATTTCTAATCTCCTTTCTTTTTCTTAATAATTCCAGTTCTCATCAGATCCTATTTCTCATCTGACCTCTTTTCTTAGTAATCCATTATGTATCATTCTTCATTACAAATGCATGCCTGACAATTTGTCTTTTAAAATAGAATAAGGGAATTACCAGGAGTGCAGATTCATGAATCATGGGACTGGTCTTTGTAGGCTAAAACATTTATTTGTATCTCTTCAATTACAAAACACATTTAAAACAACAAAACAACAACAATTAAGTCAGCATTCGGCAAAATTATTATTATACAAATACATATCATTATCATTATGACGTTATAAGAAAACAAACTCAAAATGTAAAGAATTCAATGCAATAAAAAAACTGGATTGCGCCTAAAAATATTTACACAAACAGTAAACATGATAAACTTGCAGAAGGCTCCGCCAACAAGACAGTATCATTGCACAGTTCATTGCATTTGACTGCAAGAATAATGGTGTCAATCCTACTGCTTGTTGGCTTGCTTTACTCTGCACTGCTGGTCAGAGGCATTCACTGGGGCAAGTTAAGTTCACATTCTCAACGTCACACAAAAAGCTTTACTGCTTGGGAAGCATTCACAGCCGGGGTCGGCATTAAGCAAGTTCATTCACTCTTGCCACAGCACAGCAACATGCTTAGTCGGCCGTCACAAGATTTAAGGTCTGCGATTAGGCTGCTTCAGAACATGGCTGCGTACCCTCCATTTTACCGTGGAAGAACCTCTGAATCGTGATAAGCAGCGAACACGTATTTCAACCACGTCTCTCAAGGCCCATTGATATGCAGTCAACCTGCTCCAAAAGGAACAGGATTTACGCTGATGTGACTCATTGGGCCAATGGGCAGAGCTCAACTATCATGCACCATTTACACATCAGGCGGCTCAACTTGTGATGGCGACTCACTGCAACATCTCACAGACACAATTACACAGCAACTGTCTCACCCATGCTACACTCAATCTGAGTAGTTTAGGTTGAAATCCTTGTCCGAACCAATTACTCGTCCATAGACATTCGCGAGTCGCCGTAATGCTCAGCCACATCAGCTCTAGGCGTATAAGTGAGGACCTGCTGGCTCCTGTATTGCCCGTCTCGGGAGAATGTAATCTGCGAAATGAAATGGGGGATAAAATCTCTTTAATTAGGAAGTCTTAATATAATACTGTTGCATACGTGTGCGTGCCCCATTTGCATCCTTTTAGACAATGGAAAATGCATAATATAGGGGTGTGGTCAGCAGCATTATTCAGTCCCTCAGTTAAAGGGTAGAGTCGCGAAGCAGAAAATTCGCGTTAGTTCCGTCAAATAAACTCACCTCCTTGTCTCCGAAACGCAGTCGGATTCGTTGTACACCGTTGAATTGGTTATACATTCGCTCGGGGTATTGCATCACCATTTCGTCATCTCGTGACGCCTTGTTCTCCTGTTGAACACTTTGGATGATGCGCACCGCCTCGAAGCACTGTTGGCTAGTCACAGCCTGTCTGTACCAGTCGGAAGCATCAGAGACTTCGGCAGAGTCTTCTGGCCAATGCTGCTCTTCCGCTTTGGAACAACCGAGACTAACCGCTTCGGCGAACTCCTGGACTTGCGCACCTCGAATGGCCAGAACGTCGCCCACGGACCAGTTAGTCACCTTGCTGGCAGAGGTAGCCCAGAAGGTACACGATACTTGGCACCCAGACTGATCCACGAGCGTCACTTTCGCTAGGTTGACCAGCTTTCCGGCACCGGTTTTCACTTCCCGCGGTTTCTCGACTGCAGAGATTGTTCCACGAACGTCGACATTCCTGCGTTGTATGGAAATGGAAAACAAATGACTAAAAGCGACTGCACGAAGGCTGCCAAGCTTGTAGTATCTATAAACTGCAGTCTAATAAGCCACAAAGATCCCAGAGTAAAACGACTATAATAACCTGTCAACAATATTACTCACGTGTTAATCTGGCTTCCGGAAATCTCATTAATTTTCCTGTACATAGCTGCACGTCGAGAAACCGTCTCGTTTGTCTTCACAATAACACCAGATTTGTCAACAGATACGGTCATCTCGTATTGGTTACCCGTACGGTTGTACGCCGAATTTGCCTTCTTCACCCAACCTCCGGTTATGCGCACGGCCTCGTCGGCTTGGCAGACGTCCAGAAGTGGCCTCAGATCTGTGCCAAACACGCTCACTCGAATGTTCCCCGTGTCATCACTTAAGACGAAGGAGAACACTTGGCCCGGTCCGTCCTTGCCGACAAAGTCCTTGATGGTCGTCAGCATCGTCACCAGGCCGACGACAGCAACCTCCATCAGGCCCGGAAGCAGAGCAGATACGCACATTTTGCTCTTCTTGGCTTGTCCGGCAGGCGACTCCATCGTTTGTTTGCTATTAAGTAAACAGAAAAGTCTAGAAAATGACAGAACAAAAATTTTGCACTTAGATAGGGCTGTTTAGTTTGATATAAAAGTCGCTGTCGCTTATATTATCTCTATATTCATTTCAAAATAACAACCCACCGTGCACTTAAAAGTGCGATGACTCACGCCACTTTCAATTGGGTGTGGCAACCTCCTCTGGCTTCCAGACCCCTCAAATCCACCATCCCCAATAACATAAGTGAGGAGTGGGCCCAAAAGCTGCTGACCAATCAGAAACAGCTTTGATAATAACCATGGTACAATTCCAAACCATAATGAGCTGATAAAGCTAAGCCAGTCAAAATGGCAGAACACCACCCACTGTATACACTAATCTCAAATCACACAGCATTAAGCTGTCCTACCTCAACTACAACGTAACGTCTAGACGATACAAAAAAACTTCTAGACGCAAACTGGCTGAGACAACTTTGGACTGCCTAAAAGCTCTAAGCCAATCAGAATGGACCAAGCTAATCTGCAGGGTTTTGAGCACTGATTGAAATCCAGCCTTTACGGTGGAGTATATTTATATGACGTACAACACTGAATGGCCCACAACCATGAAAATCAACCACAACTACTATGCCGGCGGCGGCGGCGGCGGCGGACGTCGCGGTCGAAGAGGCCACCGCAGAGGACCCAGTAAGTAACATTGTGTCTGCCTATAATTCTATACATCTGCCTTACTTGGTCATTTATTTTCACTAAGTCCTTCCGTCAGGCATTCAGTTAGACAATAAACTTGGTACAATTCTAACACTCATTGCAACATTCTTAACACTCAATTCATACAGTCTCGTGTTACCTCTGCGGTGGGCCCCACAGCATAGCACGCTGCCCCGCCGTCGCCGAGCACCGGCGGCAACAGCAAGAAGAAGAGAAGAAAGCAGACGAAGAAAAACGGCTGCAGGAACGGCTCCAAAAATTTCGAATCCAGCAGCAGAAGCAGAGGGAGCAAGAGCAGCAGCAGGAGCAGCAGCAGCAGTAGCAGCTGCAGCAGCAATGACAACAGCACCAAAAAAAACTGCGACGTTAATTCGTATCATTAATTCATAGCATATTATTTCATATCATATTAATTCATAACATAATATTTCATGAAATAATAATTCATATCATATTAATTCATATCATATTATTATTATGATATGATAAATAAATTGTAACCACTCTGTTCTTCTTTGCTTACATTTACGATTACTAAAGACTCATTTTTTCGCTTGGATTAACACACTATTATAATAGTGTGTAAACTTCGTTGCAAACTTTCATGCCATTTAAAATACACTGCATCGAACAGAGAAGGCGAATTTCAAGAATTGAGGATACTCGGTATTGTCACTAACTGTCATTTTGTCAGCTAGCGATAATCAGTCTTAAAGACTTACAGATCTGCTGATCTGAAATTTCATACATTTGCAGAACTCAGAGGTACTCATTTTCATCAAATTCAAATTTGAATTATATCCTATTTTTAATCAGATCCCATTCTGCTTGTAGATATATCAAACAATATCTACGGCAATAAATTGTTGTCCTATGCTGTTCCAGTTTAAATCCAATCTCAGAAGCTCAGTTCTGCCTTTTCTCCTTTGATTTTATATTCTATAGTTTCATTGCTCAATTTTCACATTATTTCCCCTTCTCCTTTCTAGTCACTCCTCAGCAAACTTCTCTTTTCTCACATGCCTCATTCGCATTGTCAAATCCCACTTTAAATCAAATCCCTTTTTGAATACGAGTACATTTCAAATCAGATCACATCTTGATAGTTTGCAATGTGTAATAGCTAATATCAATGGCTGATTCAACCAGTTTGATTCAAATAAGTTTCGCAGCTATGCCTAAATCAGCTGTGCCTAAATCAGCTTCGCAGCTGTGTCTAAATCAGTTTGTATGACAGATGACAGATCTGCATGACAGTATGACAGATTTGTATGACAGTTAGTTGAAAGATACATTGACAGGCTGCTAGACTGCTAGACAGATTGATAAACACGCAGATAAATACATAAAAGAAACTTATATGTCTACACTCTCCACTGTGTGGACTTATTATAATAACACATTTACATCCTGATGTCTGTTACTCTACTGTCAGTAGAAATATTCACACGTCAGAATTTTACTGAATTTTACGGTATTGGCTTTACTGAAACATGTGCCTCTTTTTCACAATTTATTTACATAAGGCTGTTAGTTAAGGCTGTTATCATTAATCATAGTAAATATTTCACAAAGCATAGCATAGTCAAACAAAATTGCACAACCATAATGCCGTTATTAGTCAATCATAATGCAGTTATTGGTCAATCATGTCTTCGCCATGCCGTGGCCCGCAGAGCTGAAATAGCGAAATAAATAAACAATAGACACAAAACATTTTAGTTTTAAAACAAAACACCATCTCATCAGAAAGTGCAGGCATCAATTCTGTTATTAAAAAGGGTTTGCTGGATTGGCAGTGTCTTTCGCAAGCGGAACAGCATTATTGCATGATTCATTAGAATCTTTTATGTCAATCCTACTGTCCACAGCAAAATTATTCTGCCCTGCGTCACAGAGCGCATTCACTGGGGTATGCAATAAATAAATAAATAGCAGCGAAATGTCCATTTCAAACATCTCTCTCTCGAGGCCCATTACTATGCAGCCAGCCTGCTATCTGCAATGACATCAAAGAATTCAACTGCTTGATTACTGAGGGAATCTGTGTCCCAGCTAGACACCTAAAACATTGGTCATCAAAAGCACATCGCTTATTCCACACATTTTACAGAAGTATTCGCTTATACACCCATAGTTAGCCCAGTAAAAGGTTGTGGAATTCATATAGCATGCACTTTCCCAGTTCTTGGAGCCAGCTGCCAGTTCTATCATACTGACTAATTTGCTCATATTTAATCCTGTCAGCAACAGCCATACAATTCGGACAGCGCAGTTCTCATGAATGAGTCTGATGTGCCATTCAAATCATGCACAACCGGCATACCCAACTTCCAACTTAAAAAGGTGACCTGAAAAGTTCGGGGCATCCAACAGGTTCAGCATTTCTGATGATTCGATAATAATCACAAATAATCATCAATTATCTATGCTAGTATGATTCCCACAGGGCAGCTTCACTTCGAGAAAGTTCACTTTCTCTGCTTGAACATTTTGGCAATAGAGTGCGAAAGCGATGAGAAGTATCTTCTCATGGGAAGCGAAAGTGGTGAGCAGAATTGATTTCTCGACTCTGGCGCCCATGAAGACTTCTTAGTGTTTCATGGGGATTTCCCTTAGTTATATGCGCTATTATTCAATCGACCCATGGCTTTTCAGCAGGATAATCCTGCTTTGTTGGACAATCCACTCTGGCATTTTTAATATACTCATCGTCAAACGTGGCCGGTGATTTCGGCCAGCTGTGTGTGGACAGACAGGTGCGAATGTTCATTCTTAATCGCAAATCAATCGGTACTCTTAAACAGGCATTCTTCTGCAGCTGACTCTAAAAATGGATTACTTGCTTTTGTATGCATTCACAGCATTTTGCAAGGCTTATAAATGTAAAATATAATACTCCTGTCAAATATGCAGACTTAAGAATATACCTTTTCTGACTTTTGTTTCACGCCCTACTGTGACACAAATTCCGCTACTCCTACTATATAATATTCACTTTCTTTGATGTCACTGCAGCACAGCCACAACACAGCTCAACATGCTTAGTCGGCCATCACAAGATTTAAGGTCTGCGATTAGGCTGCTTCAGACCATGGCTGCATACCCTCCATTTTATCGTGGAAGAACCTCTGAATCGTGATAAGCAGCGAACACGTATTTCAACCACGTCTCTCAAGGCCCATTGATATGCAGTCAACCTGCTCCAAAAGGAACAGGATTTACGCTGATGTGACTCATTGGGCCAATGGGCAGAGCTCAACTATCATGCACCATTTACACATCAGGCGGCTCAACTTGTGATGGCGACTCACTGCAACATCTCACAGACTCACAAGTCACGGGAACTCAATTGAAGTTCGATAAACTCACGAATGTCCAGTGAACAATCTTCTAGTCTCCAGTGAGCACCTCTGGGTAGACAACGTTCCTGGTCGTGGTTTCAGACAACCGGACCCGGACATTTGCTACATTTTCGCTCGAGACAGCGCAGTATATAACTGGCCGTGCGAAAAGCATCCAACCGCCAGGTCGATGCCGACTGTCTCCAGGCTCTGCCCCTGAGACTTGTGAATCGTCAGGCAAAAGCTGGGCTTCACCGGGAACTGCAGCCGCTTGAAGCAGACTGGCAGGTCAGCATTGTTGGGCTGTAGGGGAATCCGCGGCAGCAGGATTTCATCTCCAGTGAACTGGCCGGCAGCGACTTTGCAGCGCAGCACATTCTCGCCCAGCTCCAGGATGATCAGCCGGGTGCCGTTGCACAGCCGTGGCGGATTCAGAATCCGCAGCAGAACCAGCGGCATGCCCACCTTGAGCTTCAGAAGGTGGGCAGGGAAATTCGGTGCATCCAGCTGATTCAGCAGCTCCGGAGGAAAGTGCGTGGCCGCATCCTCGTCAGCCACGCTGTCCACCGAGCGATACTCGCGCAGTTGGCCTGGGAACATGGCCAGGCACTCGTTGTTGATCGCGTCAACCGCATCGTTGTAGGGCGCCAGGATGGCTCGGCTGGCAAAGTAGCTATCGCGCTCCTGACGCCTCGAACGCAGGGTACACGAACAGGATCAGCTCGGATAGCGGCGCCTCCGCCGAAATGACAATCTCGGCAGGAAGGCGGACGGTGTCATCCGACTGATCAGCCAACCCAGAGCCGATCTGTGTGGATTGGGCAGGAAAATGCAAGAGAATCGCAGGCTACACAGGTGATCTACTCCTACAAGCAGCAATAGCAAAACTTACCTGCATGAGCAGCTGCATATAGCGATGGTACAGCTCAGCATCAGCACAACTCTGCAGCAGCAGCAGGCGGGCAAACTCGTCAGTGCGGCACAGCTTGAAGAAGGCCGTCAGTGTCGAGTCTCGTGGCACCTTTGCTCTGGCGCCCGCGGTCTGCTCGTTGAAGTACACAAGCTGCTCTTCCGTCTTGTGCACGCAAAGTCGGATGACCGCCGGAAACCTGTTGTGCACCTGGGCAAAGGTGAGGATATTTTTTGAGCATCAGAGTGACCGCCAAGACTAAATGCAGTGCTAAAATCACAGCTACATCACAGCAGACCAGAGCAATTACCTCAAAGGCCAGGATAGTGTTGACAGCTTCCATCGGACCAATGTAGCGTGCAGACAGGTACTCCGAGATTTCGTCCCGTGACTTCGCCTGCCTCTCAGGAGGAGCACTCGGCTGAGATTCAGCAGCTTCTGCGGCGGCGGCGACTTTGAAAACGGCCATGTCGCCATTCTTCATCAAGTACTTGATCACGTACTTCACAGACTTGACAGTGGCGCAAACTTCAACGTTCAAATGGCACGCGAACTGCTCGCACCGGCGGGACACAATGCCTGTGTGGTATGAGGCAGACCAGGCCTACGGGCTAAGGTCTGCGATGCCTCACACCTGCAGTCGTTTTTTGAGCAGGCTTGGCAGGAATGGAGCCCTGTGCCTCCGGGTGCAGGAATCCTCTCCACGTTGTCCCGTCAGCTGACCCATGGGTACACGTCCCGCGAGTGTTCAAGGCTGACCCTAGGGCAGCCGGACAGAATGGGCAACAGCGCTGGATGACCCATCCAGGGCCTCCGGCCTAACTGGGTACCTCTAGCCCCGGCTGGAGGGAAAGGTGTCACCCTTTGACCTTAACAGGGTATGCGGCGAGTCCGCAGCGTTTCGTGCACCTGTGCGTGATCAGGTACCTCTGGCTACGGCTCCGAGGGAAAGGTGTCACCCTTTGACCTTAACAGGGTATGCGGCGAGTCCGCAGCGTTTCGTGCACCTGTGCGTGATCAGGTACCTCTGGCTACGGCTCCGAGGGAAAGGTGTCACCCTTTGACCTTAACAGGGTATGCGGCCAGTCCGCAGCGTTCGTGCACCTGTGCGTGATCAGGTACCTCTGGCTACGGCTCTGAGGGAAAGGTGTCACCCTTTGACCTTAACAGGGTATGCCGCCAGTCCGCAGGCCTCGGCGCTGGCCAAATAGCGCCCTCTAATGTCCCAGTGTTGACCGTGCTGATGGACGCTTGACCAGGGAGTAGTCTGGCCTCCTACGGTTCCTCCCGGTGGTCCTGGCATCCCACCCCGGGTTGTAACTTGTCTTTTTTGGCTGCCCCCGCTCAGCTTTGGGATCGCGGCTGAGCGGGTTATTCCTGCCTGTGTCTACAGGAAGCCCCTCTCCTCATTGCAGCTTCTAATGGCTTCCAGCCTTCCAACTGCTCCGGCCGAGGACACCATGGTGCCCGAGGCCATACACGCTGCGGCGCCCGGGCTAGCTGGCCCCGCGACCGCCACAAATGCCGCGCTGCCCAACTCGCGCGATGACCGGGGCGCTAAGCGCTCCACAACCTCTGGAGCGGCAAAGCGTCGTAGGCGCTTAATGGCCCACGGCAAGCCGGCTCCATCGACCGAGGACCGGGCCCAGGCCAGAGGGGCCGAAGGGGCTCTGCCTAGGGCGGGGGCTGGGGCGGGGGGCCTTGCGCCTCCTGCCCAGGCTCCTGCACGGGGCGGAGCCCACGACGCCCCGAGGCCAGGGTCGCGGGCCAAGGAGGTCCCGGCGCCCATCCGGACGGCGGCTCGGCCTGAAGGAGAAGCGGAGGCAGAGGGCCCTGTGCCCACCGCCGACGCTGATCCCGAGGGTGGGGTCGCCACCGGACAGGGCCCGGGACCACATGCCACCTACGCCGCCATCGCACGTAGGCAACCTGCCGTTGTCATCACCGGCAGAGACGGAAAAAGGCTGAGCAGCGAACAGCTCAGCAACATTTGCCGCAACATAGATGCTATGCTGTGGCAACTTCAACTGAAGGGCGAGCCCCTGGCGGTCGGCGCAAGCGCTACCAGGGAATCGTGCTTCGTCGTCTGGCCCGGCGACGCGGAATCAGGGCGGCGGCTCCTTGAGTTGCTGCCCACGCAGAGCTGGGCGGCTGGCCTCGACTTCCTCCGGGAGAACGAGCCACCAAAGACCAAGCGACACCGCATTTTCGTCCCGGCGAAAAGTGTCGTCACCAGCGCTGAGGACCTCCGCATGGGCCTCATCGCGATGAACCGGGAGCTGCAGACAGCGGGCATGATCGTGCACCGCACGATCCTGCGCCCCGATGGCACCGGGTTCACCGCCATTCTGGGCCTGTCCGAGCAATGGACACGCCGATACCCAGATGGCGCCAACATCTGCATTGGTCTGTGGAAGACCAAAATCTTCGCCTTCGAGGCAGATAAAACTCGAGGTCAGACCGGGCCCACCACCGTACCGGCCACTGAAGGGTCCTCGGACCCCGAGGTTGGGACTGGGGGCAGGGCCCAGTCGTCTCGCCAAAAAAGGCCAGAGCGTGCCATCGCTGGCAGCTCTGAGCGTCGCCCCGCGCGCATCACAAAGCGCCGGGGCCTTCTCCAGCGGGCCTCCGAGGTGGTGCGAACCGCCAGGATGGCCCAGCTGCGCGCTGAGATGCGCGGTGGCCCACCGGGGCAGGCGCCGCAACCAAGGGCTACGGGGGAGGCCTCTAAGGTGCCCAGCTCCATCGAGCAGGGCCCTTCGAGCGCCCCTCCCACGGCCCAGGGTGCGGTGTCGGCACCGGTTGAGGGTGACTCTGGGCCTGGGCTCGGGGCCGGGGGTGGGGACTGGGCGGCTGACCCCGTCGAGTTCCCGCCTCTGGCTCGGGGCCGGGGCACGGAGGAGCCCATGGCTACCGACATCGACCCGGAGGAGGAGGACCGCCTTCTGGCTGAGTCCCCCTCCAAGTAGACCTCTGTCTGCATGATGATCCCCGGAATATCATGCCTGCAAGTTAACACCCAGCACTGCGTGGCAGCATCAGTCAATCTGTACCTGTGGTCAGAGGTCAGAACTTGACTTTCTTGGCCCTCTTGGCAGGAGTTCTGCTTGCTGCCAAGCTTGGAAACTCTGCATCTGAAAGGGCTTGCAAAGGCTCTCGAAGTCTCAGTGACTCGTAATGTTCATGGCGCAAGAGCACCCGCACAATGGCATTAGGAGGATGCAGATTAGCCCTAAAATACTGCATAACATTACCATTGGCCTGGTAAATGACCAGGTCCACATTAAAACAGCGGCTCAATAACGAAGCAACTTCATCTGAAACATGAATTCCTGTTTGAAAAGAGCAATTCACAATGTCATCAGCACTCTCAGGTGCAATGAGGCCATCTGCAACCAACTGAGGCATGAGTTCTGCAACACGGCAAGACAAATCCTGCCGCAAGGAGGCTGCGTCAGTTTCCAGCGGGGTTCCACGCAGCTGATCACACACGGAATAAAAGAAGCAATTGCCATCACCCACAATGGGGATTACCTGCAACTGATCAAAGGGTACAATAGCTTCCGTACCTTGCTGCTGGGTGTCCGACCTAAGGGGCAATGAGTGAACGTAAGCACAGCTCCCTTAATTGGCTTTTTTTTAAAGACAATTAATTTTAAAAAATTATCCCATTCAAGGCAATTCCGATAAAAAAACAAAAATAAAGACTTGTTTAAAACTTTGCTATAAAACTCACCTAGAAACCACGGCTCCACGGCGACGAATCCGATCGGCTTCCAGTCGGGCAGCTCGCTCTGCCTCAGTCTCAGCCTCTCTGCGCTGAGCGTCCCGCTGCCGCTGTTCTTCCAGTCGGGCAGCCCACTCTGCCTCAGTCTCAGCCTCTCTGCGCTGAGCGTCCCGCTGCCGATGTTCTTCCAGTCGGGCAGCCCACTCTGCCTCAGTCTCAGCATGTCTGCGCTGAGCGTCCCGCTGCCGCTGTTCTTCCCGTCGGGCAGCCCGCTCTGCCTCAGTCTCAGCCTCTCTGCGCTGAGCGTCCCGCTGCCGCTGTTCTTCCAGTCGGGCATCCCGCTCTGCCTCGGATTCTGCCTGTCGCCGTCGCTTAGCATCGCGGCTCTTCTTTAAACTGCTAGCGCCGCGTCGAACCATGATTGAGAAATGAGAAGTGAAATGAAATAGTTGAGAAAGAATGATAAGGTTTGAAAGGTAAAAGTTTGTGATTTGGATGTCTGAAGAATCAGATAAGGTGCCCTTATAGCCAAACTAAATGCAGGCTATTTATCATCCAGTGGGCTGAATCGGCCCTTATCTAAAGACGCAGGGTAAAAACTGAAAAATCGATAAAGAAGAAAGGGGTCTCAATCTTAAAAACCTATGATTTCGGGTGTGGGCTCTCCAGGCCTGTGTGTGCACATTCCAGGGCAGAGGGCTAACAATGTACACTGGTCTGCGCCAGCCTGAAAATGAAGCGGGTTAGGGTACTAATGTACATGCTAATACTATACCCAGCAGAGAACCAATGTCGCTGTTGTATAAAACTGTTGGACACATTTAGAAAACAGACACAGATATTATTAAGACACATTTAAAAAACTGCAAAACACATAAAAAACAGGTAAACACATTAAAAAACGGTTAAACACATTTCGACAACTGTTAACACATTTAGAAAACTGTTGAACACATAAAACTGGTAAACACGTTTAGAAAACTGTTAAACACATTTAGAATACTGTTAAACACATTTAGAATACTGGTAAACACATTTAAAATACTGTTAAACACATACATTGCTTTAAGAAATTTAGACAAGGTTTGATGATTTATATGTTGTAGTAAGAAAGGAGTAGATGTCTCGCTTGTATTGAGCAGTATATTGCAGTTTATTTGAAATGAAGTCTGCTATGCACATTTTACCTATTCAAATCAAACACACACACACACACGGGTGAGAAAAGCTATGATGTAATCTATTTATAAATTCGCACTGACTGTCTCGCCAGTGGGGCTGACATAGCTATGTACATTTCTTATACGTGTACTCACTTTTAACGAAACTGGCCCTGATGCAATCATTAAAATTGGCAGCGGAACGCACATTGACAAAACTGGCTCTGATGTAATGCATTAAAAATCCTATCTAAAACAGTTTTTCGAATATTTAATCCCCTTAGCAATAAAGTTAAGCTTAATAGAAATACGTGCATATGTGTCCCCATATTTGGCATCTTTTGGTGAAGAAATGGTGAAAATCGGTTGAGCCGTTCGGGAGAAAATCAATTACAAGCAAGCAAGCAACCATTTCATTTTTAGTATATACTAGTGATGTGCTGTAGACTGCTGAGCAGCCTCCAGGCAATCTGTGAGTCAGGCTGTTCTAGGTCTGTGGGAGGGCTAGGGTTGGTAGTTAGTGTTTCCCGTGCACGGTCACATCCGCTCGCCACCCCCTCCGCTCTCTCTCTCTCTTTCCAGCTCTGTCTGCGCACTGAGTCATATTGCACACCATGGTGCAATCGCTTAAGTTCGGAAGAAGACTGGCAGAACAACGCTCAAATGCTCCTACTATAAGTAGAGCACAGTCCGACGAATCCTTGAGATGGTGTTGTTATCATGGTAGCACGATTTCTGTATGAATATGGCACTTTCTTGTCTCCAGCCTTCATGCGTTTTGCAACGTTTGCGTTCTCTTGCATCCGTTCAAGCATCTGTAAGTCTGCAAACTTATTGGCAATTGTGACCGCATACTGCATTTAGAAGCATAGTGTGCCGTCAATTGCAGGGCAGAAGTATCAGACTTGAGAATCATAGTTTGACGGTAAGATTCCCGAGGAAGCTAGGTAATCTAGCCTGACTACCGGATTGCTCCACTGCTACGAAGCATTCAGTGTTGAGGCCGGTAAAATCTCTCTCTCTCGGAATCTAGTTCCTGTCTTGGTTATTTGCCAATTGTGTGTGCCACGCTACCACAGGTACAACATTGGTGGCAAAGCGGTGTGATTCGAGTTAGCCTTTTTACTCATTCACTGCGGAAACGGACGCCATGTCCCAAGAGGAATTGGATTCGGAGAGAGAAGAGAGGCAGCAGGTAGCCCGGAGCTTGGAGTCTCGCGGTGGCTGTGCGCTGCAGGAAGCTGCTGGCAGGAGTCAGTGGAACGGCCGCGGCAACGGCTGTGTCGGCGACGGCGAGGACAGCGAGAGCGACTTCGGCGACGACGACCAGTCCGGCGGCGAGGACGACCGGGGCGCAGCGGCAGCGGCAGCAAGGCGACGACGACCGAGGCTGGACGACAGGGCGACGGCTGACCTGGTGTACCGGATGCTCAACCTGATGGAGAAGCAGGTGGAACAACAGCAAGGTAGGACGGCGAAGATCGCCAAGTTTTCTCGGGGTCAGGACGTGCATCTGTGGGTGGACGCGTTTGAAGCGTATTGCGCCCGGGCTGCGATTCGCAGTTCGGAGACACGCAAGGCCCTTCTACTCGACCACCTCGATGTACAGTGCCTGAATGCCGTCCTCAGGATGAAGCTGCCCGAAGAGCTCACGTATGCCCAGTTCAAGGAGCGTATTGTGGAGCGATTCGCGCCGCTGAGTAGCCCTGAGGAGTACCGAGACGAGTTCCGCAATCGCTATCAGAAGAAATCGGAAACGCTTGATGATTATGCTGATGCGTTGCAGGGACTCGGCGAGCAGGCCTATACCAACCTTCGCCAAAGAGATTTGGACTATGAGTTGGTCGACCAGTTTATTAAGGGAGTTCGGACTTCGGTTGAGAACCGCAAGCACCTGCTGCGGACTCGCCCTAGGACACTCCTGGAAGCTAGGCGAGAGCTAAAGCGCCTAGAGGTGGTCGACGAGGCAGTCCAGAGGGCGAAGGAAGGGCCGGCTCGGATGGTGCACGGCGAGGATGAGGACCTGAATGCGCGGCCGCCACCGCAAGGTGTTACCGCTGCGCTGAAGGGACTCGAATCGCTGATGACCAAGATGGTCGAGGTCCAGGGTCAGCAGCTGCAGCATCAGCAGAAGATGCAGGAGATGCTGGTCCAGGCGCTCAGCCGACCACAAGGAGCCGTGCAGCAGGAAGGACCGGCGCCGCCAAGAGGGGCATGCTTTGGTTGCGGGAAGTTCGGACACCTGAGGCGTGATTGCCCGACGAGGCCACCCAAGCCGCGTTTCGAGCACCACACTCAGGGGTACCCGAGAGAGCAACGGCAAGAGCCCAGGCAGCAGTCCGAGCTGCAGGCCCAAGGCACTCAGACGTCGGGAAACGGGACGGCGAGGAGCACGGACGGCAGTGCCCCTCGCAGTCCAGTTCCTGGACGGGCCTGAGGGAGACTGAGGAGTCAGCTGGAGGAGAGGGTAGGGGCTCTCCTAGCACCAGCTTCCTCGAGCGTTGGTATGCCTCCAACGCTGACCCCTATGTGACGGCGATGGTTTCCAAAAAGACGGTGCCTTTTCTCCTAGACTCAGGGAGCAGGCGCTGTCTGATTGGAAGTGAGACGTGGGCATCTCTGCGGCAAGTAGTGCCGCACGCTGTGCTGACAGGAGAGAGTGCCCTGTGCAACTTTGATGGTTCTCGATTGCCGGTTTTAGGGCGAGTCGCCTTTGAGGTCAGGCTCGGCGACTACGCTGTAGACGTCGAGTTCTGCGTGACGAAGGGCGAGCACGAGAACATCCTAGGAATTGATTTCATGCGCCAGCACACCCAGAAGATTGACTTTCCGAAGGGGATGCTGACCATGAAGTCAGGAACCAGAGTGCCGCTGAGGTTCACGAGGCGAGAGGCGAGGGCCAGTCGGGTTTACTCACTCGAGCAGACCACTGTGCCAGCGCGCTCTTCGATGCTCGTAGCGGTGAAGCTAGCGGGTGGCCGGACTGACTGTCACGGCACGCCGCTGCTTGTTGAGTCCTTGAGGTCAGGACTGAAGCCAGGGGCGTCTCAAGTCGAGATGGCCCCGACATTGCTGACGATGGCTGACGGGACAGGGTGTGTTGAAGTCATCAATACCTCTTGCTTCCCGGCGGTTATTAGACGCAATGGTCTTGTAGGGCTGGCGAGGCCATTGAAGGCAGACGAACTCGAATATCTACCGGAGCTAGAGGAGACGCCGGTCAGGCAGGTTCAGGCAGAAGGGCTGGAGAGCGATGAGGCATGGCTAGAGGAGGTGGAGATTTGTGAGAGGTTGACCGAGGAGCAGAGGCATCGGGTTAAGGAGATGTTGAGAGAGTGCCGCGAGGCATTCGCAATGCATCCCCTGGACCATGGTGTCACTGACTTAGTCACTCATGAGATCATTGTGACAGATCCCACTCCAGTTCGCATTCCACCGAGGAGGATCCCGCCTCACTTGATGGAACAGTTGGACAAGATGCTGGATGAGATGTTGGCGAAAGGCATCATCAAGCCGACATTCTCCAGCTACAACACGCCTCTCCTGATTGTCCCTAAGAAAGACAAGACTATCAGGATTGTCTTAGACTATCGCGAGTTGAATAGCCGCTGCCTGAAGCACGTCTATCCGCTGCCAGACATACAGCAGACCTTTGAGCATTTGAGAGGGGCGTAATACTATTCCGCCCTCGATCTTGCACAGGGTTTCTGGCAGATCCCGCTGAGAGAACAGGATAGACACCTGACCGCGTTCTCGGTTCACCACAGAGGTCAGTTTGAGTTTACTGTGTTGCCGATGGGCATGACGGATTCGGCAGGGTCTTTTCAGCTCTGTATCAACAAGCTGCTGGAAGGGCTGACGCCAAAGGTAGCGTTGGGGTATATCGATGATATACTCGTCCACTCGCCTACCTTTGACGACCATTTGGAGCATCTGAGGATGATGCTGACGCGAATCCGTGAAGCCCAGTTCAAGCTGAAGCCGAAGAAGTGCCACCTGTTCAAGAGGGAGCTGCACTACTTAGGCCATGTGGTGACACCAGAAGGCATCCTGACGAACGAGGATAAGATCGCCGAGCTCAGAGGCTGGCCGACACCTCGAAGCGCCAAAGAATTGCGCAGCTTCTTGGGGTTGGCACAGTACTACAAGAAGTTCGTCCGCAATTACTCAGGGATTGCAGCACCATTGCACGAGCTCACTAAGCGGGACGTTACCAGCTTGAAGGGTCTGTGGAAGACAGAGCATGAGAGAGCCTTTCAGGGATTGAAGGATGCGTTGTGCTCAACGGAGGTACTGGCGTACCCGGAGTACACCTCTGACCCGAAGGTGACTTTCGTCCTGGACACAGATGCCTCTGATGACCGCATAGGGGCTTGTTTGAATCAGCTGCAGTCTGATGGAGTAGAAAGGCCTGTCGGCTACTACAGCCGGAAGCTGCGAGGGCCGGAGACCCGCTACACTACGACCCGCAAAGAATTGTTGGCAGTCGTAGATGCGATGCGGCATTTCCGGTACTTCCTGGTTGGCAAGAAGTTTGTTGTCCGGTCCGATCACAAGGCCCTGTTGTGGCTCATGCATCAGACCGAGGCGACAGGCATCCTAGGCCGTTGGGTTGAGAGAATGAGTGAGTTTGACTTCACCATTGTTCATCGTCCTGGAAAGTCTCACCAAAATGCTGACTCGATGTCGAGAAAGCCGGATAACCCGGTGAATTGTTCTTTTGGGGTGGTGACACCCCACAACCAGTTCGGTGCGAGTGCTTGCACCCGCCAATTTTCGAGTCAGCTGGAGGAGGGACAGGAAAGGGACAATAAACAGGTTGAAGTCAACGAAGCCGCAGAGCCACTGCGAGCTGTGAAACCCAAGGCTCAAGATGTCATTGACGGCCGATCAGGATGGGAAGCAGCTGTGTCTGAAGGACTGGTGAAAGAGCCGGTCCTGGAGCCTGTCGAGGTGCGCCAAGACAAGGCGGTGCTGCAAGGGTGTCAGGATGACACGACCGCAGGCCAGCCTTTGAGGCGGGAAGCACCTGTCAACGGGGCCCCGCAGTCAGCTCGTTGCAGCCAGTTCTGCCTGCAGACTGTGGACGCCGCCGGGCAGACGGTAGCTACTGAAGGTAGCTGGAGCCAGGGAGCCACAAGGGAGGAGCACTGGGTGCGGGGCTGTGATGCCAAGGCACAGGTGCAGACTCAGGTGGTGGCGGAAGGTTCAGAGGTAAAGGATAAGGTGCCCGCTCGTTGCAGCCAGTCCTGCCTGCAGGCGCCGGATCCAGAGCCTCTGGTGTGTCCGGAGACAGAGGAGGTGTCCGCTCGTTGCAGCCAGTCCTGCCTGCAGACACCGAATCCTGCTGTTGAGGAGTTCTCGGAAACAGGGGAGAAGTCGCTGGCTCGTTGCAGCCAGTCCTGCCTGCGAGCGACTGATCCCGCTGTGTCAAGGTCCTCGGGTCAGGAGGATCAGCAGTTAGCTCGTTGCAGCCAGTCCTGCCTGCCGACTGCTGGTCCCTCCGTGGGACAGGGAGCAGAGGTGGAGGGGAGTTGTCAGACTCGTTGCGACCAGTCTCGCCTGTCAAGGACACCCCCTGCTGCCAGGGCTCCTGGGTCCAAGGACAAGGAGGACAAGGACAGTGGAGAGCTGCCTCCGGTAAGAGCAGTGGTGACAGAGTTCCTGAGGGTGCCGGTTAGCCAGGTCGAGTTGCTAGAAGCTCAGCACCAAGACCCAGCAATCCGATACCTGACGGAACTGAAACTGTCAGGAAGGCAAAAGCCCAGGTTCGATCAGCGACTCCAGATGCCGAAAGAGGTCAGAGACCTCCTGGGTGCATTTGAGGAGCTGGAGGTGCGCGACGGGTTGCTCGTCATAGACTTTGATGACAACCGGCCGCCGCGACCAGTGCTACCGAAAGCGTTAGACTCGCGTGTCTTTGAGGCCTTGCATGACTCACCCCTGGCGGGTCATCTCGGCCAGTCCAAGACAGTGCAGAGAGTTAGAGACAGGTTCTGGAGACCCGGTCTCTGGTCGGAGGCGACGGGGTACGTGGCACGTTGCAGGACATGCCTGGAGAGCAAGTCAAGGCGGAAGGAGGTAGTCCCACCGCAGAGCTATCCAGTGTGTGAGGTTTTGGGAAGGGTGCACGCCGACGTAATCGGGCCTTTGTCTCAGCCAAGTGCCCGAGGACATCGGTACATCCTCACCCTGTGTGATGCAACATCGAAGTACCCGTTTGCCTATCCGATGCGAAACCAGAAGACGAAAACCGTGATCAAACTGCTGCTGGATAGGTTCATTCCCGAGTACGGTGCACCAGCCTGGTTGCACACGGACCAGGGGACGAACTTCATGAGTGCAGAGTTTGAGGACTTCTGCAAGCTGTATGGCATCCGCCACACGCACACGTGTCCCTATAACCCAGCCAGCAATGGCCAGGTCGAAAACCTGAATCGCCAAATCAAGTCAGTGCTCACGTGCTTGTTGGAAAAGGATCACAAGGATTGGGACCTGATGCTGCCCGCGTGCTTAATCGCGTTGCGCACCAGTGTCCACCCTGTGACCGGGTACACGCCGTACTTCCTGGTCTTCGGACGGGAGTACCGGCTGCCCGTCGACAACACCTTGACTGCACTGGCTGAATACGCAGACCTGCCAGATTATCTCCGACAGTTCCAGGAGCGCATAGACCAGGCGGTCAATTGTGCCCGGGACAAGCTCGAGAGGTACCAGGTGCTGCGAGAAGAACACTACCAAGAAAGACCGCAGGCGAGACCACTCCGCCCAGGCCAGCTGGTCCTGCTCAACAACCCGGTGATCGAATCCGGCGAGATCAGCAAATTCCATCGGCCTAGACAATCGGTCTACGTAGTGCTCGAGTGTAAGGGCGAAACGGTGTACAAGATCAGGCGACACGGCAACACCAGGAAGGCCAGGAAGCAGGTGCTTGTAGTCCACCGTCGCAACCTGCTCCCGGTACCGGCCTCAATATGCGACAGGACGGAAGAGGCGA
The DNA here is from genome assembly GCA_950097015.1 of Macrostomum hystrix. Lineage (NCBI taxonomy): Eukaryota > Metazoa > Platyhelminthes > Macrostomidae > Macrostomum > Macrostomum hystrix. Next base: position 22,536,055 of record CATNEN010000001.1, read on the forward strand.
GCCCGGCACGGCGGAAGCTCGGAAGGCCACCCAAGGGTAGCCCTCCAGCAGCTGACGCGGCCGGTGAGCCTGCCGACAGCGACGACGACAGTGACGACGACGAGATCGGCCTGTGGAGCGCTCGAAGGTGGCACCTGATCCCCCAGTTGGCCATGATCCCCCAGTTGATAATGATCCCCCAGTTGACAATGCTCCCCCAGATGACAATGATCCCCCCAGATGACAATGATCCCCCAGATGACAATGATCCCCCAGTTGACAATGATCCCCCAGTTGACGATGCTCCCCCAGATGACAATGATACCCCAGTTGACAATTATCCCCCAGTTGACGATGATCCCCCAGTTGACAATGATCCCCCAGTTGATGATGATCACCCAGTTGAGAATGATTTCCCATTTGATGATGACTCCCCATTGATGATGATGCCTAGTTGACAATGTTGCCCAGTTGAATTTTTATCTTAGCTTCTTTCGTAGAAAATTGAGAAGTACAACAATTAAGTGAATATTAGGCAAAATATTTATCATAAAAAAATATATCATTATGAAGTTATGAGATAACAAACTCAAAATGTCGAGAATTCAATTCAATGACAAAAGAAAACTTTTGTCATGATTCAAACTCCGGCTAAACTAGAGTCTAAATCATGGCTAAACTAGAGTCTGAATCATGGCTAAACCAGAGTTTAAATCATGACAAAACCAGAGCTTGAATCATGGCTAAACTAGAGTCTGAATCATGGCTAAACCAGAGTTTGAATCATGGCTAAACCAGAGTCTGAATCATGGCTTAACCAGAGTCCGAATCATGGCTAACGCAGAGTTTGAATATGGCTAAAGCAGAGTCAGATTCAGACGCATTATCTCAAATGCTGAAGTGAAAATTACAAAATCACAGTTCAATGAAATTGGTTTTCTGTGCACATTAAGATAGCTAATTTACCGATTGTCCATTCGAAGGCTTCGACCCTTAAAAATAATTTTTAACTCTTTTCAAGTCATTTAATGTCCGAATCCAGCGATTATCAGTTTATTGATTTTCTATTGACCAACTGGTGGTACATTAGGTTGAGTACAAGCCCCACCACCCATTCACCTGCATTGCAGTGCAGTCAGAGAAAAGAAATAGCAGTTTATCGATATTCGTTAGATCACATCAAAATGAATAGATCAATCAGCTTGGGCTACGTAGAAGCATGTACACACGCCACGGTTAATATTAGTTTTCACACCTCATGCCGCCCCCTGCGCACTGCTCAAGCCAGCCTTCTCGCTAGCATTTGGGATACAATCATTATTGAAATTAAAAAAATAGCAAATGAGACAGCCTAGTTTGGAAGTAGTGAGTTTGGAATGCAAGTCAATCAGTCAGTCAGGTTTTAATATATATTGCTGTGGATGGACGGTTAGCAAAATTTACGTGTACATTTAAACACTTCCTAATTTATATTTTCTTCCAGCTTTTAGAATGTGAATGCAAGGGTGACTGAGAGACAGGAAGAACATCGTTCATCGTTCAGCGATCACTGAAAGATGAACGATGTACAGCGACTGTCAACGATCCAATCACATTATTAAAAGCAGCTAGTACATGTAGAAGATATAGATAAGGTAGACAAGAGAGAGAAGTACCTGTTTTGTGCAAACAAATAGTGTACATTATCCAATGGTTACAATCTTTTCTATATATATAGCTATATATAATTGGAATGGTATAGTGTAAAAAGCCAGGTAAAACCTACAGACAGCCTTTTTTGCTTTGTTGCTTAATCTTATTCAATGCACCAACTTTAATAATGAAAATTTTGGATCTGCCGCACAACGGAAGATCATCAGTTGTTGCACGAGTCTTACTGAGAACGGAAGTAAGTTACTCGATTTTAATTGTTTAATAATATACACTCGTATTGTTACAGACATTTCTCCAATTTTTAGGCTTTTTCGCTTTGCACAAACATTCATTTCAGCTACGCAACTTCACAACATCGCAAGGCGGCAACAGCACTCTTTTTTCCGCGCTCCTAGTTGACGAGACCAGCGATGTAAGGGCTTGTTTTTTTGGGCGCCAACTCGAAGCGATTTGGGAGAAGTGCGCCGAGGACAACAGCATATCTGTAAATGGCGCAATCGTAAAGCTGGCCGACGACCGCTATAACATTTCTCATAATCAAAGAGAGTTACGAGTCGACATCGACAATGGCGGCGCCGTTGAAGAAGTGCCTGAAAAGGTACCGGGCGTCGCGAGCTTCAGACTCCGCCCGATTTCAGAACTCGCTGCAATTAGAACTGACGGGTCTGTTATTAGAGTTTTTAGATTTTATGAATTGTAACTACACCCGGTGTAAAAAGCATCGTCGAAAAGACGTCTTTTCGACGCCTACGGTCCGATCTAACCCTATGACAGCTCAGCTAAAAAAATCGAGTTAGCTGCTGAAAACGTCATAAAAGGCTTTATTTTCCGTTACTTATGCATTTAAAAGATGAAAAATTGTGTAATTCCAACAGTCCGATTCCAGTCCGCAAAAGGACATTTTTTGATCTACTGTACAGAACCTAACATGCTTAAAATACTACTCGTATTTAAACGTTAGTAGTACAGCAAGTTAAATGTTTGGTTTGTATAATCGTAATATTTAGTTTTTAGATATAAATTATTTACTATACATATACTTACTGTTTTACTGATCAGTGAGAGCTAGGAAATAAAGTTTGTGTGCATCAGTGAAACAATTTACGAGTCTATAGTGGAATCATCAAAATATTCTGAGCGTGTATACAGTTCGATCTTCTGGTCGGCCATGCATATTCTGGCTGTCTGCAGTAAACCGCTCAATAGCCGTATAAAATGATTGATACTGCGGCAAATGCTTTAATTGAATTACATCTCGAATAGCTATGTATTTAGGAGTATATAGAATAGGTTGAAATCGCATGATTGAGATGGTCCGTTTTCCGTCCGATTTGAGTCCGTAAAAAAGCGACGTGAATGTAAAATTTAACAAACACATGTATTTTGACCGCAGGCAATAAAAAGTTTTGTCGCAGAAGAAGCCAGTTGCACTAAACTTAATAAGAAGTCAGAATCAATTTTTTAGTTTCAAATTGCAGCTTAAAAACGAAAGAATGGCCTGAGCAAAGTTTTTGAAAGCGCATGCACTGCAAACTTTCACTTTGACCTGACCGGATCCTCAATTAATTAGCTATTATGTACGTGAGAATTCTCGATTCGATCAACGAATTCTCAAAAACTATTCACAGTAAGACACTACAACTCATTAGACAAGACAAAGTGAATATAAACACCGATATCAAACGATCGCCATCACTTTGTGGTTTATATATAAGTTAATTATTAAGTGAAAGTCTATTTGATCAGCAATGTTAGTGTAGTTTAGTTAGGATATATTATGAAGCTACAGGAATATTTTTTACAAAAAAGAGTGTTATTTTAAAGCGCATAGTGTATATTTACTTTTATTTAGCAAAAAATACATATTTTTGCAACATATTATAATGAATTGTACCATGTGAGGCTTAAATGCCTATATACTATATAGCTAGGTTACAATTCCTATTTTCTGCTCTAGATACTTCAAGTCTAACTCCTGTTTATTCTTGGGCTTTCACAAGTGGCTATTTTATTGAAACAGTGAAAGAAAGAAACTGTTATATAGCTATGATATGAGAACTAATTGTCATGAAAAATGTATTATTACTTATTAGCTGGTTTAGGTATGTGGCATGCAGTTTTGGTCATGCTTAGGCATTAAGAAGCAAAGATCTGTCAGTTAACAGTGAGCTATAGTCAATCATGCCTTTCATAATCTTGGATGGCAGCAGCATTCAGGCTAGCTCTTGTTGGCCAAGCACCAGATACAGTAGAAGTTCCAGTAAGCTCTCGTACATGCAGATCGAGAATCTTGCCATTCCTTAACCTGTTTGAAAAGGATAAGGTGGTTAAGAGAGTTGTTGGTTAGCTTGTTGGTTTTAAATGTATTAAACAGAGCAGAAAAATAAATAACATAGCACATAATATGTATAGGCTAAGTAATTAATATAATTTATTATACCTACCTATGGTCAACAGCACAGCCACAGCTATTGTGCAGCATACGCTCGTATCTAAAGGCTGCACATGGCTGTTCAGTCCATGGACATAGGGATGCCAGACCCACCTTCAGTTCCCCTAGTTAATATTGGTACCCATTTTACAGCTGGGTTGTAGCCAGCAGTTAGAGCGTCGGACTCGCATCTTGAAGCTTGATGGTTCGATTCCTGACTCCTATTTCAATTTGTGTGTCTAAGAAAGGCACTTAACTCTGAATTGCTTCAGTTCACCTAGCTAGCTATTAAATGGATGGGTACCAGTATTAGCTGTGGTAACTTATGGTGGGTGTAGCCTCCCCCCAGTCCATGGACTGTACTGGCTGTAGTCCATAGCCGTACGCAGTCTTCAGATGCGCTGCAAAATAGTTGCAGCTGTGCTGTCACTCCACATCTGGCCCAATAGAGACAGGTGTAATTAGTTATAGCATTATTATTACTTTTATAACTGGGTGAACTGAAGCAAATAAGTTAGGCGTCTTGCCAAAGGGCATAAATTGTACTAGTAGAGTTGGGAATCAAACCCCCCACCCTAATTCCCGCTGCCTCATCTCTCCCATGTCTAATCCCTCCCCTTTCTCAGATTCCTACAGATAAAACGGCCGTCGTCTTTTAGGTTCTGTACGTCGCCCACAGGCTAATAATTTTGCTGACCCCTAGCTGCTAAATACCATTGAACCAGACCAAATAACTCATGTATACACTGGGATCACTGGCTATGGTAGGACCAAATACTAGATACCAGTACAAGTAACTTCACTTGCCTTAACTTGCTGCTGTTTCAAGATCTACTACACCTCCATCTCTAAAGTTATCAGAGCTACTAATAAATGAACAAGTGTTTTTAAACCAACCTTGTACATGGATGTAAATAACTAATAATTGATTACACCAATTGGGCCAGATGTGCAGCCGACAGCACAGCCGGAGCTATCCACGGCGCATCTGAAGACTGCGTACAGCTGTACAGTCCATGGTCTGGGGGGACGCCACACCCACCTTCAAATATCCCAGCGAATGCTGGTACCATTTAACAGCTGAACTGAAGCAATGCAGAGTTAAATTAGTGTCTTGCTAAAGGACACAAATTGTCTCACATGAATGCAGCAGACCAAATAACCCTAGCTAGTACCAACAGCTGTCAATAGCTAATGAATGGCTATAATTTTTATGACACTTTAGGGTCTGACATACAAAGGTAGTCTATGTTTAGTAAGCCTTTTAGTTCAAAAATGCATTCATAGCAAACTGAACCTGTACACATTTATAATCGAAACCAATGGCTCAAAAAGCTAGTAGCTATCAATTTTGGGTTAGGTGCCAAGTATTTCACAAAAGGATCATGATTAGTCAAGCACTTACAATGTGACCAGTTCTCAGATGCACTGATGTAAGGAAAGCAGTTGCTAGGTAGTACTGCCTTAAGCCAGTCAACAATGCCACCATTCCAGCTAGTGTGATAAGTACCTGTTCAATAATGTTAAATATTTTAATAGCTGAAAAACTTATTACTATTAGCCATTTAAATTAGTCTGATAAAAAAGATTCGAGCTACAATTGAAACTAGTAACTCACCAGTCAGCTGAATTTATTTAATAGAACACTCTTGCCGAAACCTAGTCTTGTTTCGTCTGACTTTGAATTTATTTTATTTGTTTAATTCCTTCGAGATTCTTTTGATTGCTTCTCATTTGATTCCTCTGAGATTTCAGTGCTGAGTGCTCTTAAAAAATCGATAATCATACAAAGATCTGTTCATACGATCTTGATTAAAAAGATACGAATTTGATTGAAACCACTTAATTTCAGATATCAGTTACTGCGTCATGTCTGCGTGTTATATTCAGATACTACTACTGGCCCACATCTTAACATAGATATGGAAAATCAGCAGCAGCCCCAGCAACAGCAGCAGCAGCAGCAGCCCCAGCAGCAGCAGGGGCAGCAGCAGGGCCCTGGCTCACCGTGGCTTCTTGAGCCACACACGGTGGGCCAGGGCCAACGTGTGGTTGTCTGGAAGGTGAAGGTAGGTGCCGGGGCATCTACCAACTTCACCCCGCGCCGGCACCTACCTTCCGGTGGAAGTAAATAAAAAGGTTTGTTAAACCACTTTTTGCTATTTTATATCAATTGTTCTTCGCAATTCTTGACAGTTTTTTAACAATTATTAAAATATGCTTTTAAACATCCTAAAAAAGATATACCCGGTTTTGCAGGTTTTACTTTCCTTAAAAAACTTCATATTGGTGCTAGGTGGTAAAACTAAATCTCTTTCTAGCCATTAGCTACACGTCGTTTAACATGCTGCAATTCACACAACAAATGCTAACACATTATTACAATAAAGCAAAATGCACTCACCTTTAATATGACAGTAGCTAAATGCTATAACGTTAGTATTTTTGTCGTACGTGCCGCACTTCGTGTTTAACCATGCAGCTCATTCCATAAGCCAACTTCAAGCATTCGCTTAGAGTTGGATGCATGCCCTTGTTGCCATTGGATAAAGCATTTATTAAAGTTGCATATTTTTACTAAATAATGATATTTGCGTTGCATGCCAAATATTAATTACGTATTTAAATTATAACATTTGCGCCTTAAAACTACTTTTCGCCTTTCAGAGCATATATCGAGAGCTGCGCCATATATCGAGAGCTGCGCCAAAAAATAGCGCCACATAGCTGCATGCGTTTTTGGATATCTATGCCTTCGTGTCTTTATTTATTTCACACTTATTTATTACATGCACTGCATGCATAAGTATTTATAAAGTGCTTTAGCTTTGAACGACAACAAACATATTTATTGAGCTATTGCACCTTGCTTTGTGTTTCTGCACTTAACATGCATGCATGCTTCGCTTCTCAGAATGACTTGATATAATAGCTGGCTATAATCGCATCTGTCCCTTAAAGGCTTGCTGAAAGCTGAAATTCATAGTTGACCAGGGATCAAATTTCAACCGAAAGCAAAAAACTGTATACTGTCAATTTCAAAATTTAGTTTTCCCCGTTCCAGAAAATGCTGAGACGTGTGTTGCAAGGTGGTCGGCAGAAAATGCACCGACGAGACATCGCTCTTAGCTTTTACCTCGGATGTACAGGTATGCAGTTACTTTCTTCTTAAGCAGTTTGAGTTTAAATTCACATTAGGAATTCAAAATGAGATAAATGAATTGATCTAACCCTCTGCAGCATGGGGAATTTCAGTCAGCGTCGAGCACAAGTTTGCCCAGCGTCCCGGCTAGCTGCATCTGGCCGAGTTTAGCAGGTTAGAGAACGACAGCGACCTTCACGAACTCCTTGTCATGTCAATAGAGTTCCACGGCTGCACTCGCAACAACGTTGTGTGCTTTTTGTTTTTTAGTTTATGAAATAATGTGCAGCAACAATTAGTTTATTTATAGTATAGCATTTATAAGTACTCGTAGATCTCATACTTTTATAGGAAACAGTCGGTCTCAATTACATGTCTTCAAAATCAAGGTTTAATTACAGATGATAAGTCATGCATGGACAATATGAGAAAACACAAGAAAACAGAACAAAACATGGCCGTAAGAAACAATAGTTTACATGAGTGAAGTAGCGCAACTGACAATCAGACAATCCGTGATGTAATTCTGAGTCATTGTCTGGATCATGTGATTTCTAGGGCAATGTAGGGATTTCTGAGGTATTAATTAAATTATGGGATTTCTGATTTGGGTGTCATTTTGTCTGTCATTTTTCTAAAAAAAGTTTTACTTTCTCGTGGTCGAAGTGAAATTTGTAAAAGTGCTTGTCTCTTGGGTGGGTCTTGGTGATAAGCTTGTCCTCGTAGTAATGCCTCAGCGCTCGCTTCATCGTTTCAAAGCTCATGTCCCGCCGCTTGTAACTGCCCCAGGCCTCTGCTAGGCCGGTTGGGTTTAGAATTTGGAAAATGCCCTCCAGCTTGTTCTCCCAGCGCAAGCAGGGTGGCGACAGGTCAGCGACAGACGGAGTTTCGAGAAACTGGTACAGAAACTCCCACAGCCAAAAATTCCTGTCTGAGGTTGGGCAATCCTAAGTTTTGATAGCTAATTGTTGTTAAATACTAAAGATTCTCAAATCCCAATTTTTCGCAGCTCAAAAACACTAAACGATGCCAGCACGCTTCTTCCTTGTTCTTTTTATGACGCCTGGCGGCTGCACATGCGTTGGGAGATGCGAAGTGGGCGGATCAAGCGAATGAACCCAGCAAAGGGAGCAATCAATCGCCGAAGCATTCAGTCGCTGCTGCGGATGCTGTTGCTGTCCGATGGACCAGATGGACTCCGATGCGCTCATGGCCCCAGTGTCATCTTCGTTGGCAACCGGCTTGTACAAATCGAAGAGGGCAGCGCTTTCGTAAGACTGGAGGTCACTGAATTCGCAGCGCATCACGGCGAAGTCCAAATTGTCTAGACTGCCCAGGTCATCGACGGGCTGGTAAGAATAAATGGGTTTGCGATTAGCTTGTCTCCCGTGAACAATCAATCTAGACACCGTGTCCCATAGCTAGACAATCTAGCCACTCTCCGCAATCAAGTGTTGCTATAGTAACTGTCTTTCTAGCTATAAGCTAGCTACCTAGAAAATCTGAGATTTTGATATACTCCTAGTAGATACCCACTGTCTCCCATAGAACTACCAGTCACTGTCTCGAATCATAGATTTACCTTTAGGGATTCAGTTGTATTTCGGCTATCAAAATTCATTGTCCCAGTGTCTGGCACAGCCTCTAAGAGGAACCAGTTAATATTACTCTTGGCTGCTTCCGCTTTGTTGCTTATAGTTGTTGGAAAAAATATTGTGGCCGTGTCTCCGCTTTAGACAGCTAGCCAAATCAAGTTAAAATGTAAGGTATCTATGCTACCCTAAAGAAACGCTTTGTTTGTCTAGTCTAGACTCTAGTGACTCTAGACTCTTATCTCTGCTGTGAATTTTACTTCCCCTCGAGATCTCTCAAAATTTAGTTGGGTTAGACCATGAAATTCCCCAGGCTATTGTATTGTCTACAATTACGGTTGTAGACAATAATCAGTAATTATATTTCTCATTGTCATTGTCAATGACAGTTGTTCGTTGTTGTTGTTGTTGTTGTTGTATTGTCAATGACACTGATCCCTTTACAAATTTGGTAATATACGTTTATAATTTTGATTATTGGCAATCATTCTATACAAAGATAAATACTCGTATGTAAATTGGGTTTAAAACATTCCGAATTTCTTCCAGATATTCTCCATGAACACCTGACGCCCGGTACACGGTCAGGTGCGTCGAGAAATGGAAGCTGCGGATGACATTGATATTAGTGTCTATTCTAAGATTGCTCCTCAGAAGTTCGAGCGTCATGAAACTGTTGCCGTACTGTTTAGTTTAGCGGCATAATCACTGCAATATAACTGTTCAGCGTGAGAAATAAATTCGAAAATAAGTTTTTACTAATTAATAGTCACAACAGGCATTTTGTACGAAAGAAAAACTCCAAGTGCCTTTATCAGGTAAAAGCGGGCTCTTTTATTATTGCTCTTTAAGCTTTCCCATTTTTATTTCTGTAATTTACTGTTGGTCTGTTCAATTTCACTCCTCTTCAGTTGCTTTGCATTTAGTACCCTGCAGATATTTAATTCTACAAAAAATTCCGGTTTGAGTGCAATCCAAATCCTATCCTAGGCCTATCCCATATGTATACAGATATTTGGTGTTTACTTTTTTCTCCCGCTATGCATCCTTTTACTATTTATACAGAAAATTAAACGTTCTTTGTGCGGCAATTAAGCAGCCACAGTCAGACTTATTCATTATACTGAACTGCGTTAGAAATTTATATTTATTTTCGTTGACTCTTACTTCTTTTATTTCGAAATCTCACATACTAATACTATATGTATATACAAAACTATTCCTTATTGTCAAGTCAACAACTACGGAAATCCAACCAGTGCCAGTGGCACACAAAAAGGGAAGGCGACGATGAAAAATTATGGCTTGTGTATTTTTTGTGTAAATGTGTATTTTTTAAAGATTTATTTATTAAAAAATGTGCGCGTGCGTATTTGTGCATAAATATTGAACACAACATTGATACAGTTATTTATAAACTATTGGCGCCAGTCAGTCAGCCGGCTTGGTCAGCCGGTCCCAGTCAGCCGATCTGCTGCCCTGCAGAGATTCACAGGACGCCCGGCTGCGATATAAAATATGGGTTTCAGTTTCATTTAGCTTATTTAGCTCGGTTATTAGATCAGATGCGTTAATAAATATTCTAATAATAATAATATTCAAAAGCGACTACTCACATATGGGTCCAGGCCCGCCGCTATGCGGCGAGCTCTGGCCATCCGAATCATGGCCAGATTCACTCGACGCGTCGCTTCATTCAGCGCGTCCTGTGCCCGGCGCCGTGCGGGCTTCCAGGCCACTGTCGCCGCCATCTCTTCCGCAGCGACGAGGCACGACTGGATGGCCTCATCCAGTTTGGTGGCGGCATTGGCCAGAATGTTAGCCCGGAACTGTGCCGGGAACAAATGAAAGTGGAACTCATTGTAGACATCAAGGCCATGGACATGGCATTGGCTGCTGTTGATGCTGTTGCTGTCGCTGTTGTTATTCATTTTTATTTGTTGAAGGAAGGTTGAAGGAAGTTAGTTGAGGGAATTTTAGTGATCTGGTGGGAGAAGTTGCAACTATAAAATTGCTCAACAACGATTGATTATCTATTTATATATGAGCCATACGTGCAGATATGCCACAGGTGGGTCCCCGCCTTCTCAAAAATTTATTGGACACAAGCCAATGAAAACGTGCCCGCGCCGCGCGGAATCCGACAGAGCCAATCCGAGCCAAGAGCGAGCCGAACCGGCTCGAGCCGAGCCGAGCGAGCCGAGCCGAGCCGAGCTGAGCTGAGCCAACTCGACTCGAGTCTCGACAAAGGCAAGTAAACTAGCAATTGTAGTAAATTAGTGAATTGTAATTTACAGACTTCTAGGCTATAGTAATATTATTTTCCCGGGTTAATTTACAGCAATTTTATTTTCAATATATCCCATCTATTAGCCTTTGATAACCATCACTTACTCACAAAATTTCTAAAAGACGGACTAAAGGCGACACGAACCAACGACGAAAGTTTCAAAATTGGTTCACAAAGAACCTACTTGACTTTGCGGACAGTGATGTAGAAATGGACCAAGTGAGTTTTCAATTTTTATTGAGTTTCTATTTAAGTTTCATGCAAGTTTGTGAAGAAATTTGACGAGGGTGGGGCAGACAGAGCAGAGGCAGGATTGACAGGGTTATAGGTTTGATTGATTGCATCGAATTTTATGCACAGTTTCATCGTCTTCTTTTTTTCCTCTTTATTGTCAATCAGGAGGTTGCATCTTCCCATGCAGATGGCGCAAGCCTCATTCCACCTGAGGATTCGCGGCCTGATTCTACCAGTGCCGGTGTCAATGCCTGTGACCCCATGCATTTATCAGCTATTAACGAGGCTTTCGACGAAAGTGAGGCTGATGAGTTCGACTACGCCGATCACTTGTCAACAGATGCGGAAGATGGGGACCCAGGCCAAACAGCAAAGCCATCATTGGAGAGCCTGAATGAGGAGCTTCTAATATTCTTCGTTCGTTACAACATCTCACATTGAGCGATGCAGTTCCTGCTCAATGCTCTAGTCTGCCGAGGCCTGCCGGTCGCAAGAACAGTGCACCGTCTGCGCAAAGAACCTTCGGCTGAAGCAGTACAAATACAAAAGTACACCATGGGTAGTGGACACTTTTCCTACATCGGTATTGCTTCGAACCTGGCGTTCCTGATTCGCGACGGCATGTTGGATCTTGGAAATCCGGAAGCCACCCAGAATGACAGCAAGGTTGGAACTGGACATTGATGTTGGCATTGACGGAATGCCGATTTACAATTCGTCAAATTACGCGGCATGGCCTATTATCGTTAAGTTTTCGAGGTTCTGTCGCCCACTTCCTGTTGCTGTGTATGCTGGGTTGGGTAAACCACCTCTTACCGAGTACCTGGCCGACTTCATCAAGGAGCTGCAGTCCTTCATGACCGACTTTGTCGAAGTTAATGGGGTGCTAATCCACATCAGGAACATCACGTTCATTTGCTACACGCCAGCGCGGTCCTTCATCACCGCAACTTTGGGCCACAACGCACATCACGGCTGCCCCTACTGCAGAGTGGTAGCCCAGACGGTCGACCGGCGAATAGTCTACCCTGTCGAAGTCGGAGAGTGTCGCACAGCTGAGGATTATCGTTTTAATAGGTGCGTGTGTGTGCATGGGGTTGTGAAATAGTCGCGGGTTTGCAATCCGATGATCTGTCCTCGTGGAGGAAAGGAGTGTGGGGATGGCGATAGGGTCAGAAGTCGTACCGCAAAGTCTCGCGAGTTGCCGCGGAAAGAGGGATGAAGGGAGAGATGAAGGGAGAGACAGTGGATGCAGGGAGTGGTCCTCTCGGCCTCAGGCTGGCCAGTCCCACTCAACCCATAGGCCACAGGCATGACTGCCGTGCCTACCCCAAGCAGTGCTCGAAACCGGCTAAAAGTCTAAATAGATGTCGGACTACCCGCAAACGGATAGGACAGGGCTATGCAGCCTACTGTCATCAGTAGCATGTTCGTAACTGACCCCTAAACTCGGTAGCAGTGGTCGACTCGGCCTAGGCTCTTGTCTTAGAAATGTGGAAAGGCTGTCGGCAAGCGGAAAATGATCTAGGGTAGCGCCACCACCCAATGCGCCTACGTTGCCACCGCAGACATTTGGGAACTTGGGTCCCCGGAGCTCGCGGCTCCTAGTTTGTCACACAGATCTTAGACAAGCCGAAAAAATAGAGCCTTCTGTAACTTCCGTTTTAGACTAGGGTGAAGACCCCAGAATGGATCGAGACACGCCTCACCAGGGGATTCCTGAAATTGCGCTACAGTGGTCTAGAAAGGTGGTACTCAGAACCTGAAAGAGAAACCCATAGCCAGAATCCTACTCATGGGACATCAGACACATTCTGTACATTAGACTGCAGCCTACACATTAGATAACTAGCAATCCGAGTCTGTGTGAGTTGAGGAAAACAGAGGCAGGAGAGATTAAGCTGAACACTGGCTGAGTGATTATGCGAGCGTAAGATTAAAAGATCATCACCCCCCACTCCCTTGGCGGTGGGAGCGAGAGGGGGGAACGGAAGGGAAACTCAATTGGCAGAAGAGCTTGACACGCACTCCCAGTTCCGCCAGGAAACGAGGAAAACCCGCCAAGGAATTCCCCACCCCTGGGCAGAAAGACAACACGTGCTACACCCCGCATTTTACTTGCAAATCCCTAGCTCCATATTGCTCTCATACGCGCTTACAATTTCCTTCCTGCCGCAGCTTTCAGCTCGGCTGTGCCAGAGCCCATTCCCCTAATAGATTAGCCACTCATGGTAGAGGGCTGTCTAAGGTTAAAATAAAGGTGAAAAGGAGACATAATAAGAGAAGATAAGTTGTTATAAAGTTAAGCCCAATAAGTTAAAAGTGCTTAGATTGGATAGTTTATTAGGCGAAAAAGTTCCTAGCTTCCCTCCCACTAAATGCCGCTTAACTAATAGAAAGCCCCTTAGGAGCAATAATTGCAAACCGCTGCGCGGATTACTTATCTGGACGCTTCGGCCGCGTGCTGCAATCCCGTTGTTCTCGGGGAAGAGGACGGGGTAAGATAGTAAAAGCCGGGAAGGGAAAGATGCTGCGAGTCGGCAGGGGGCCAACACGCTTGGAGCTCAAGGCTCAATTTAACAGCTCACCTAAAGAGGTGGCTCGCGCTCAGGGGGAACGGGGACAGGAAATGGGCCTGCACTAACTGTGGAGCTATGAGCTCTAGGGTCTATGCCCTAACTGGGTCTGGGGGATAAGTCCTGGGTCCGGTGGGAGTCCGGCCCGGCAAAAGTAAGTCCGGCAGGGGAGAAGGGGAAGAGCCGGTGGGAGAAAAGAGGTCCTAGAGGGAGCAGCGCCGCGCGCTTGCTTAAATAGGCCTTGCAGCACGCCAACCCCGACATCCATCAAAGCAACCCACATTCGCGCCCGCCTGTCAACGGGGAATCGAAGCGACGACAGGCCGCCCCAATTGCCCAATGAACCGGCGGCGGGAAACGACAGGTGCTCATCGAGAGCAGCCATCGGCAGACGGCCAACAATTGTTACTCCGCCGGGACAATGGAAGCGCAGGCGCCGACCTGCCTACAGTGATATTTACACGTATCTAAAGGAAGGAGGTCATAAAGTCGAGCTGGGCTCGAATACTGTAAAGAAGCGGGGACATGAAGAATTTTATGATCACTCATAACGCGTGAGTGAGCCCCTATATCTGATCGCGGTTTGGAGGGGAATTATGACCTAAACTAGTTCATACAGTAACATTATGGCCGCGATCAGTCATTCCTACGGGGAGTCTAGACAACTCCGGAGAGAGAGGATTCGACAGCTACTTGATTCACCGCCGCCTCAAACCCGGCCCTAAGATTAATGATCTTGTTTTGTGACCAGCTGCTGGGTGGGTCGCAATTATTAGTTACTTAAAAATTTGAAAAATTATGCTGGCTCACATTCCCACTCGATTCCAGCAGCACACTCCACATCACTCCACCTTCGCTCACTTTCACGTAAGACACTTACGTGCCTACTGACAGTAGTAGCGGGGTGTCTCGGGAATCGAGGGGATAAATAAAAATTACCTACAACATACTGTAGAGAACCCTAGGAAGAATTCCGCTAGAGAAGAAATCCTAATGCGTACGTACGTACGGCTATAAATAGATTGGTGCGAGAGTAAAAAAACGGTCGGCGCCCCTAGCGACTAAGGGATAGAGTCCTGAGGGGAGGTGGGTGCGCATTCCGGTCGCGGCGATGTTGTTCTCGTTGCCCAGGGGGTGCCTCGTCCCGGCTCGCCTTCTTCTCCAGGTGGCTGCAGCTCGTCCCAGTTCTCCCTGCCCGGCTTGGTCTCGGTTGCGCAATCCTGGGGGGCCCCGGCCGTCTTCTCCTTGAGTCCGAGGGGTCCGGCCGTGCTCTGCCCAGGTGGGTCCAGGTTGTTCAGCCCGTTTGCGCCCTTGCCGATCCTGCTGCCGGGCCTTGGTAGCCTCTGATTCGCCGCGCGCCCGGATGTTTACAGCTGGCCGTGCCCGAAAATGCTCGCCGGGCCGGTTGCCTAGCCGTTGCGCGCGGTCCAATCGGCGCTGCAGCTGGTCGCAGCCGGAGAAAACCGCTGCTCAGGCCGCTCAGTTACGCTGCTGCCGGCCGCGATATCTCCTCACCGAAAAAATCAAGGCCCCAATACTAAACTACAACTATGGCCCCCGTACTCATGGAATTTCCCACGATCCTTCCGAGCCTTCCTATTGGCTGGCGCCCCGGCCACCAAAACCCCTAAACAAACTATTATAAAAGACCACTTGATGCTCCATTAACTTCAGGCCTGTTATCCTTGCTAAATTTATCAATTATTCTCGATCCATTTACCAAAAAATAATATGCGCCCGACTAGCGCCAGCATTGTGCCTGCATGCGAAGCTGCCGATATGGCCCTGCCGCCACCACCTGGAGGAGAGAGGTGAGTTACATTGCTTCCACTCGGCCTCCCAAGGCCGGTTATTGAGGGGCGATAATGAAATGGTTAGATAATAATTAGATTAGCTAGGATAATTATAGCAGTTCCCGGCACCCCCAACCTGATTCTGATCTATGACTGATCCTAACCCAACCCAGATCCCTCAGCCCTCTAAGTTGAGTAATCCCAGTGAAATCCTAAATTAGCATTAAATCGAGTTTAATTTGTATAAAAATTTAGTGAATTTGCTATCACCGTGAGTGATTGCCACCGTCCTGCCCTCCTACTTCCAGAGATGCCGTGCCGCAGCCATTCATACGGCTTATCTTCGTTATTAGTAAGTCACCATGAATTGATATTTTAACGCTTCATTCTATATTAGCCACCACTTGATCTGATTTCTGGGTCAATCATCACTGAAATCCTACGCCAACCCTCAGCCGTAGTTACTTAACTACTTCCTTTTAATAAAACAAGATCCATCCCATCTCCCGCAGACATTGACGTGGCGCACAGCCGTCTCGCGGCAGAAGATCTCAGCGAGGCTCTGGTGGGCCCCATGGGCTGGGCCGCGGCGGCCGGCCTGTTGATGGCCGCAGGAGCATTCGCACTGGCTCGTCTTCGCCGGCGCTGACGCAAGGCGCAGCGAAAAGAGAAGCCATGAGCCTCGGGGGTTTTTCTACCAGACATCGACCCCCAGCCCCCTGTAAATACAACCTACTTCTTAGACTCCATTTCCCCACATTTATCTAGTGCTTAGCCCCCATCTGTACAAACATCCCTTTTTTTTACTTTTCATTAAAATTTTTGCCATTATTATATTGCTTATCACAACCACCACCTTGCTTATTAAAAATTGTACATAATGCAAAAATACATTTATCCAGTGCTTAAATTGGTGTGTACCGTTTACATGATTTCTCTGGTTGGGTTTCCTTGATTTAAAAGAACGGTGTTATTCATGCTTAGAGAATTCTAAAGAGCAACGCGTCATTCCCAGTTTACATCTAAAACGAGCTCCCTCAATAATAATAAGGTGGACATGGAACTAATCGAAAAATTACAACAGAGAGGCTTGCTTAGGTGCCCGCAGTCTAGTTGGCTCATCCGCGTAAACAACCCTGTCCTTTTCGCTGTGCCCTCACATTCACTTCTCACCTCCCTTAGAAAAGGAGCCACCATTGAAATAGTTCGTTTCCCCCGAACCAATAAGAAAGCTTCTCTCAACCTGAGCTAAAAGCCTGCCAGTTCCTTGTTCAACCACCCACCCCACTCCAAACTTAGGGTGCCCATCATACCACCCCGCTCACTTTGGCGGGTTGGTATCCCTCCTAATATAGAAATCTGTTCCCAGATGAACCAACTCCACGGCCCACCCGAAACAAAGCGATATAGAGGGTGCCATTCACAATGTGGTGCGAGTAATTTTAAATGTTTGAGAAAAGAAGGGTGCACGCCCTAGACTGCTGCAGTTAGAAATTATCTCAAGCGAAAAGTTTACTAGGGGAATTTCACCCCACTATGTATGTTTTTGGGTTTTTGACTAAAATTGTAAGAGTTTTTAGAATAAGATTTTTGTGCCAAGACGGCTTTTAAATGAGAGAAGGGAAAAGCATGCACAGTAGGAAGAAAAGCAAGAGGTGCGCGGTGCGAGCTGTTAATAAAGGGAAAAAGGATGGGGAGAACAAGGGAAAGATTTGGCGGGTAGGGCTTACCATGGATATCTCTCGCGCATTATCATGCTCCATTCGGATTCTAAAGATCCTATCCTCCTATTCTTCCTTAATGGGCGTACTCTCCACTATGTCCCCGCTATCACCTTCACCTTCCATCTGTCTCACCATGCGGCCGAGCGTGCTGTCGCCTGGCGGCGTCTCCTCGATGGTTGATGCCTCTACCGCCCAGCTTCTCCATGGCGTAGAGGCTAGTCCGGAAGATTGCCTCCAGACTGCCTCGCCAATCCGCGATGTTACCAGCTGGTGCTCGAGATCCCATCTGCCAGGTATCCGGGTAGCCTGTAGCCAGGACATGAGGGCTTCGGGCACTGCCATGCCCCAGTCTTCTGGCGGACAGTAATGGGGCCACCGGAGATTCCAAGGCAGGGTCTCCTCGTTCTCACCTCTTGGCGGGCTCGGGTCCCGTTCCTCGACCCATGCCTGCGCCAACCACCGGGCTTCGGCTAGCCTGCATGCCAGGGCGAGATCTACTCCGGCCTGTGCCGCACGGCCCAACGCAGGGAGTAGCCACAGGCGGACCATGATCCATGTCCTCCTGCCGGCCAACTCTCGCCGATAGTCGGTGGCGACCGTCTCCAGCCACCAGGCCACAGTGATGCTCAGGCCAGCCATGTCGACAATTTTTGTTAAAATGAACTGACTGCGTCCCTTCTAAACTTCCCGGCTCCTCCACTAACCTCCAGTCTAAATATCCACAAGGGGGAGTGGGGGGGAAAGAAAAGGGGAGGGGGGTTCCTCAGCCCTAAAAGGCAGGCTTCCGCCTGAGCGAGAAGGGAATAGACTGGTTGTAAATGATTAATTGGCGCGAGTCGAAATCAAGGATGGCATGGTGATGAGCCAACCAGGAGGCGCCTAGAAGGGGAGAGCAGTCGCCCTCGACCACTAAGAATAGCGTGTCCAACGCTTCGGCGCCAACCTGCAATTTGACTTTGACTTGCGCCTGTGCAATTATAGGGGTGCCATTATACGCGAATAAAGAGAATTGAGGGGGTTCGAAATGAGAATAGGAGATGATGGATGACATCGAGCCCGGAAGCACATTCACCATTGACCCAGTGTCGATCAGGAGGTCAAGGGGTGCTCCGTCCAACTCCAAGGCGACCCACACCTCACTGAGCTTCTCAGAGCGGTTGGGGCGGGTGCGCACTCGGGTGGGGACTCGGCCGAGTGAATTCACTCGGACTTTGATGGGGGAGGCATCAACGGGGGGGCCTCGATCGCCCGAGCTGCGTGGGGCACCTCCGGATAATCGGGCTGCCTCCAGTCGGCGGCCCCGCTCCCGTTTCCCGCGGCATGGTTCCCACGGTACTTCTTCCGCGGCCCCATTGCTACCCTGGGGTACCACTGGTGCCCGGGCAGGTGCGGATGGGGCGGGCGGGCCGGGGTTGGCTGTGATTCGCGCAGCTGCCGCGTGACTTCCGCGAGCTGCTGGGAAACTTTGGCCTGTGCCTGGGCCAAGTGCTGCTGCTCACGGCGGACGGCTTGAATCTCGCCGGGGGGTTCTTGCTCCTCGGCTAGCCCGGCCCTGACCTGGCGCACTCGGCGACGGGGGTCGTGCTCAGCGGCCATCTCAAATGCCTGGGTGGCGGCGCGCAGCTCAGCGGCAGCCGCCTCTACCGTGGCGAATTCTATCCGCATCATGGGCGCCAACACCTCCGGGGGGGCCGTGATGCCTTCTAGGAAGGAGGCCAGGAGGGCTTGTTCAAAGGGTGGGCCGCGGCCATTGGGGTTGACCTGGGTGGCCACAGATCGCAGGCGGTCAGCGAACGAGGCGTATGACTCGCCTCTGTCCTGCTTAAGGTTGCGCCCGCTAAGGAGCCGGGCATAGGGTGTGCAGGCGCCGCTGAGGGCCTCGGTCAGGTCTTGCACAAACCGCGGGTAGGTCACTCGGCGCGGCAGGCTCATGGCCTGGGTCAAGGGTTCGCCCCCTAAGTGAGCCAGGAGGGTGAGGATTTTCTCCTCCTCCGTCTCAAGACCCTCGGCCTCGACCTTCAAATTAAACCTGCGCAGCCAGCGGGGAAAAGAGTCCTTCGCCGACTCGAAAGGTTCTAGAGCAATTTTTACTCGGTGGGTCCTAGCCCGTCGCGGCTCTAAGCGCTCCATCAGGGAGGCTAGGCGCTCCACTGGGTCTGCTGGCTGGGCTGCCGCAGTTGCTGGGGGTTCGGCTCGCGCTGCTGCTACAGCGCGGCCTCTCGGTGGGCGGGCACTGCCAACGGCCTCCACCACCTCATCCTCCTGGTCAGACATGTTGGCCACAGAGGGAATGAGGATTTTGCGAGTTAAGAGGGGGTTTGTCGCTAAAGCAACACTGGGGATGAGAAAAAGTGGGCTAAGCGGGGTGCTGCACACGGCAGTGGCCGCGGAGAATAAGCAATTGAAAAACCCGGCCCTAGCGAACAAAGACTGCGATGCAGCGGCCGATAAAGCGATAAATGAAAAACTGATAGGAGAGAAAAAGGGCCCGGGGCCCTGGCTAGCTCTACTTCCAGCCTTGGCTTCCGACAACTGCTTGCGCGCACTCGAACTTGGGACATAGGAGTCTAGGTTTTAACTTAGCACTCATTCAGCAACCCTATAGCGGACTGTTACACTACAGGTACGGCGGGGCCAGTACTACTGCAAGCTTGCGCCTGCAGCAGCCTATCGCCCTACCTTGGAAAGTACACGACTTCAATAAGTTACTCAAGAAGGCTAATCCCCGATTCGCTCAGAGGGCCCTTCCCGGGGGGGTGGCCGGGGGCTTCGCCTCCGCGATTTACAAGGCTGGGAAGTCCAGGTATTTTACCTCTGGAGCCTCGCTTCGGCTTAGGAGTCCGTGGCTTAAGCCCGGTAACTGCGTTTAGACTACCCTTCAGAGAGCTTCTTAGAAAAGGACGTGCCGACCGATTTCTAGCCCATCCCCAAGGTCGGCAGTTTCAGGGCGCGGGCACGGGCGTCCTTAGACTCCCTCAGGGTCCCGACCCTAAACTATTCCGCCCCTAAGTTAGGCTTAGTCAAAGTTACGTGGCACCTTCAGAATCAGGAACATGAAAAACGGGCCCTGCGTGATGCCCAAGGAAAGGCTAACCCCCGATTCGCTCAGAGGGCCCTTCCTGGGGGGGGTGGCCAGGGGCTTCGCCTCTGCGATTTACAAGGCCGGGAAGTCCAGGTATTTCTCCTCTGGAGCCTCGCTTCGGCTTAGGGGTCCGTGGCTTAGAGCCCGGTTACTCCGTTTAGATTACCCTCGCCTAGAACAATCACGCAGGAAAACCCCGCAGACAGTCCCCGACTCCTGCAGTAGCCACATAACCCGAAGACACTCTAGCATGAAGTCCACTCACACAGCCTACTCATAGTAGAAAGTCACTAATCAGAATTTTTAGAAACTCTAACAAAACCTTACATTAACTGTCAATGTAAGCTCCGAAGTCCGAATCAAATTGAAACTGTTCAAAGAAAATAATTTGACAGTTACTCGGAACTGAAGTCCAGTCTCCAGAGATAAGATTCCGGCATACGGATAATGAAATCTAGAAGGAGCCCTTACGGCTAGCTACTACAGAAATCTGCAGCGCTAAACTAACAATTGAAATTCAAGTTCGTTTCGCGCCCTTTCTAGATCCCACCCCGATGCCACCATTGAAATAGTCGCGGGTTTGCAATCCGATGATCTGTCCTCGTGGAGGAAAGGAGTGTGGGGATGGCGATAGGGTCAGAAGTCGTACCGCAAAGTCTCGCGAGTTGCCGCGGAAAGAGGGATGAAGGGAGAGATGAAGGGAGAGACAGTGGATGCAGGGAGTGGTCCTCTCGGCCTCAGGCTGGCCAGTCCCACTCAACCCATAGGCCACAGGCATGACTGCCGTGCCTACCCCAAGCAGTGCTCGAAACCGGCTAAAAGTCTAAATAGATGTCGGACTACCCGCAAACGGATAGGACAGGGCTATGCAGCCTACTGTCATCAGTAGCATGTTCGTAACTGACCCCTAAACTCGGTAGCAGTGGTCGACTCGGCCTAGGCTCTTGTCTTAGAAATGTGGAAAGGCTGTCGGCAAGCGGAAAATGATCTAGGGTAGCGCCACCACCTAATGCGCCTACGTTGCCACCGCAGACATTTGGGAACTTGGGTCCCCGGAGCTCGCGGCTCCTAGTTTGTCACACAGATCTTAGACAAGCCGAAAAAATAGAGCCTTCTGTAACTTCCGTTTTAGACTAGGGTGAAGACCCCAGAATGGATCGAGACACGCCTCACCAGGGGATTCCTGAAATTGCGCTACAGTGGTCTAGAAAGGTGGTACTCAGAACCTGAAAGAGAAACCCATAGCCAGAATCCTACTCATGGGACATCAGACACATTCTGTACATTAGACTGCAGCCTACACATTAGATAACTAGCAATCCGAGTCTGTGTGAGTTGAGGAAAACAGAGGCAGGAGAGATTAAGCTGAACACTGGCTGAGTGATTATGCGAGCGTAAGATTAAAAGATCATCACCCCCCACTCCCTTGGCGGTGGGAGCGAGAGGGGGGAACGGAAGGGAAACTCAATTGGCAGAGGAGCTTGACACGCACTCCCAGTTCCGCCAGGAAACGAGGAAAACCCGCCAAGGAATTCCCCACCCCTGGGCAGAAAGACAACACGTGCTACACCCCGCATTTTACTTGCAAATCCCTAGCTCCATATTGCTCTCATACGCGCTTACAATTTCCTTCCTGCCGCAGCTTTCAGCTCGGCTGTGCCAGAGCCCATTCCCCTAATAGATTAGCCACTCATGGTAGAGGGCTGTCTAAGGTTAAAATAAAGGTGAAAAGGAGACATAATAAGAGAAGTTAAGTTGTTATAAAGTTAAGCCCAATAAGTTAAAAGTGCTTAGATTGGATAGTTTATTAGGCGAAAAAGTTCCTAGCTTCCCTCCCACTAAATGCCGCTTAACTAATAGAAAGCCCCTTAGGAGCAATAATTGCAAACCGCTGCGCGGATTACTTATCTGGACGCTTCGGCCGCGTGCTGCAATCCCGTTGTTCTCGGGGAAGAGGACGGGGTAAGATAGTAAAAGCCGGGAAGGGAAAGATGCTGCGAGTCGGCAGGGGGCCAACACGCTTGGAGCTCAAGGCTCAATTTAACAGCTCACCTAAAGAGGTGGCTCGCGCTCAGGGGGAACGGGGACAGGCAATGGGCCTGCACTAACTGTGGAGCTATGAGCTCTAGGGTCTATGCCCTAACTGGGTCTGGGGGATAAGTCCTGGGTCCGGTGGGAGTCCGGCCCGGCAAAAGTAAGTCCGGCAGGGGAGAAGGGGAAGAGCCGGTGGGAGAAAAGAGGTCCTAGAGGGAGCAGCGCCGCGCGCTTGCTTAAATAGGCCTTGCAGCACGCCAACCCCGACATCCATCAAAGCAACCCACATTCGCGCCCGCCTGTCAACGGGGAATCGAAGCGACGACAGGCCGCCCCAATTGCCCAATGAACCGGCGGCGGGAAACGACAGGTGCTCATCGAGAGCAGCCATCGGCAGACGGCCAACAATTGTTACTCCGCCGGGACAATGGAAGCGCAGGCGCCGACCTGCCTACAGTGATATTTACACGTATCTAAAGGAAGGAGGTCATAAAGTCGAGCTGGGCTCGAATACTGTAAAGAAGCGGGGACATGAAGAATTTTATGATCACTCATAACGCGTGAGTGAGCCCCTATATCTGATCGCGGTTTGGAGGGGAATTATGACCTAAACTAGTTCATACAGTAACATTATGGCCGCGATCAGTCATTCCTACGGGGAGTCTAGACAACTCCGGAGAGAGAGGATTCGACAGCTACTTGATTCACCGCCGCCTCAAACCCGGCCCTAAGATTAATGATCTTGTTTTGTGACCAGCTGCTGGGTGGGTCGCAATTATTAGTTACTTAAAAATTTGAAAAATTATGCTGGCTCACATTCCCACTCGATTCCAGCAGCACACTCCACATCAGTTGTGTGTATGTGTGTGTGCTTTTGCGAATTTTGTATACCAGCTTATACATCTCGAGGGTCCTCACAATGGCTCCACTTTGGTCAATTGAAACTGTTAGCTCGTGCTCATTGTCCGTAGTGCTGTACCTGGGATCCGCCTTCTTCACCCAGCCGCCGGATATGCGGATGGCCACGCCCTCACGGCACACGTCTAGGAAAGGCTTAAGATCCTTTCCGAACACGCTTACACGAATATCGCCGGTGTCGTCACAGAGGATAAAGGAGAACACTTGGCCTCGTCCTCTTTTGCCTTCAAAGTCCGTGATTTTGGACAGCCTCATTACCAGGCCAACGATCGCAGCGTGCATCAGGCCCGGAAGCAGAGCAGAGATACACACTGCTTTTCTTGGCTCCTTCGCATGACTCCATACTGCTCGATTGTTGATTGTCAAAAATATAGATGATAAATTTCACAAATAAGTCCTTTATGGCTTGTAGTTTGATAGTTTCAGCATCAAGGCCAATTGTGCTAGTTTTTACTGCAGCATTTCGGACAACCCCAACTCTGATGACTCATATCAATGGCATGATTCGGTGCTAATTGAGGGTGCCATGTAAAGATCAATAATAAGATCTGGCTAACCAATCAGAAAGAATTTTGTTCTGCAATTTTCTAATCCACCCACTGGGCTACTTGTTGTGGATTGGCTGGTGATTGCCTTAGCTCTTAAATTGCTATTTTATGTGCAGTGTCGGGTGTCAGAGTCGATTATGGTGCGACTTGTTATGCAATCAGTTTTCGACACACTTTAATAATAGAACACCAAAACAATCTTATATGCACAGTGTAATTGGGGCGCCAGTGCGGCGTGTGGCTAAAAATAGAGGTTTTCAAGTTAGCCAACAGCAGTTAGCTGCATTCATTTAAAGTGCTTTCATTTAAGTGCCCGTGCCAGACCCACCCTAGTGAGACGGTTCAGTCATCACCAACAGCTAAAGCCTCATGAAGCTTACCAATGAAGCCTCACCCGACTTTAACTGGGGTTGGGGTGGCCCTAAGCTGGTAGTCATTTTTGACCAATAAGAAACGGGCTTTAATAAAAATGAAATGAGTTTTGTTTGGTTTGCAAGGCTTTCAAACCAATCTTGCTAATTCTTGCTTGGCGTGGGTGAGCGTATATAACCCAGAGCCTAAAATATATTCTTCCATTCATCCATTTATTCCTCGCAATCCAATCTAAACAATTAACGAAATGAAGTTCACGCAAAATTTCTTCGGCGGCGGCGAGCGGCATGGAGGCCGTGGCGGTGGCCAGCGTAAACCAAGTAAGTCTCATTTCTAAGTCTCATTCTCGTAATTATACGTCTTTCGAAACCACCTGTAGAGTAAAATTGCACTTTGCCAAACTTAACAGTCGCCTGTTATCTCTGCGCCGGACCCCACCCCGTGGCCCGCTGCCCGGAGCTGGCTGAGCTGCGGCTGCAGCAGCAGCAGCAGCAGCAGCAGAAGCAGCAGGACCAGCAGCAGCAGCTGCATCATGAGCGGCAGCCGGACCAGCAGCAGCAGCTGCATCACGAGCGGCAGCAGAAAAAGCAGGCACCTCAGCAGCAGCATCATGAGCGGCAGCCACCTAAGAAACAACCGCCACCTAAGCAGCAGCCAGCGAAGCAGCGATCTAATGAGGAGGAGGACGAAGAGGAGCCAATGTTCTTCTAATTTCTTCGGTCCACAATATTACTTGAGTTTAGAAAAATAAAAAGTAAAGCAAGTAAATAAGTTAAAAAATTAAAAATGAAATAAAAAATTGCAACTATATTTTGATTAATTGATTCTCTTTTGTCTTCAATTTGATTTCAGTGACAATAATATCAGTAGTGAGGTGGGGGTTGGGCAGATGCTCCTGCAGAAATCGCCACCAGCAAGACCAGAAACCCTGCACAGTTTGATCAAATAGATCTATTCCCAGGTGTCAGTCTTTCTGCTTGCTGGCTGCAAGTCCTCATGGGAGATTGAATTTGAGAAGTCAATATTAGTAAAATAAGAAATGCAGCAATCAATCCACTTTAGGCCAGTTGATAACTGCAAACTCATTCTCACATATTTCAGTGACAATGAAATCAGTAGTGAGGTTGGTTGGGCAGATGCTCCTGCAGAAATTGCCACCAGCAAGACCAGAAACCCGGCACAGTTTGATCAAATAGATCTATTCTCAGGTGTCAGTCTTTCTGCTTGCTGGCTTCAACTCCGCATCGTAGGAGACATGCATGGGGGCTAAGTAATGCACTCAGCACACTCAGCAGCTGGGAACACGTCTTAGTTGCACGTCTCAGTAAGCAAAATTGCCCTGTCTTACTTGTAAATAACTAATCAAAATAACATAACCAGTTCACAATGTTCCCGCTGTTGACAATGATACCCAAGTTGACAATGAACCCCAAGTTGACAATGATCCCCCCCAGTTGACAATGATCCCCCAGTTGACAATGATACCTCAGATCCTCCGGGGAGCAGAAGCAAAGTATGGGATTAAGACAATTTCCCCTCCGCATTAAGCCAATTTCCAGATAGTATAGTGTTATGTTTGCCTCGCCATCCCTTCCCTTCCCTACGTTTCCAGCAAATTTCCGTTTATCATCATCATGCTATTTGCCAATTATTTGCCATAGTGGAACAGGCGTTTGGCAGTACATTCTTAGCAGTTTAGCCACAATAACCATATTATCAAAAGTGATCTGACGGTGAAATGGGTAGGGTCTTTTGCAAGCCGATGACCGCCCTCGTGATTAGATAGGAGCGTGGAGAAAAGGCGATAGAGTCGAAGGTCGATCGCGCTGCCGCCGCGAGTTGTCGCGGAGAGGGATGAGACGAAGGGAGGGATGAAGGGAGAGATGGAGGGAGAGATGAGGCGGTACAAAGGATGCAGGGAGTGGTCCTATTGGCCTCAGGCTGGCCAGTCCCACTCGTCCCATAGGCCACAGGCATGACTGCCGTGCCTACCCCTAGCAATGCTCGAACCCGGCTAAAAGTCTAAAGTGAGGTGTCGGAATATCCGTAAACAGATAGGACAGGGCCAGAGTGCCTACTGTCGTCAGTAGCATGTAAATAACCGACTCCTAACCTTGGTAGCGGTGGTCGAAACGGCACAGGCTCTTGTCACAGAAATGCGGAAAGGCTATTGGCAAAGCGGAAAATGATCTCGGGTAGCGCCACCACCCAATGCGCCTACGTTGCCACCGCAGACATTTGGGAACTTGGGTCCCCGGAGTGCACAGCTCCCAGTTCATCACACAGATCTAGACAAACCGAAAAATAGGGCATTCTGCAACTTCCGTTTTAGACTGGGGAGAGAGCCCCAGAATGGATCGAGACACGCCTCAACAGGGGATTCCTGAATTCGCGCTACAGGGGTCTAGAAAGGTGGTACTAAGAACTCGAATGAAAAATCCATAGCCAGAATCCTACCCGTGAAACATCAGACACATTCCTTACATTACACTGCAGCCTACACATTAAGTAACTAACAAATCGAATCTGTGTGAGTTGAGGAAATCAGAGTGATGTGCTGTAGACTGCTGAGCAGCCTCCAGGCAATCTGTGAGTCAGGCTGTTCTAGGTCTGTGGGAGGGCTAGGGTTGGTAGTTAGTGTTTCCCGTGCACGGTCACTTCCGCTCGCCACCCCCCTCCTCTCTCGTTCTCTCATTCCAGCTCTGTCTGCGCACTGAGTCACATTGCACACCATGGTGCAATCGCTTAAGTTCGGAAGAAGACTGGCATAACAACGCTCAAATGCTCCTACTATAAGTAGAGCACAGTCTGACGAATCCTTGAGATCGTGTTAGTGCCATGGTAGCACAATTTCTGTATGAATATGGCACGTTTCTTGTCTCCAGTCTTCGTACCCGCTCGGAACAGTTTGTGATTACTTTCTGTGTCCATTCTTTTGGCTCTCTAAAGATCTTAGACAATTCTTGTTGGTCTAGGTCACACACTGCATTTAGAAGCTTGGTGTGTCACCCGATCAAGCATAAGATCTGAGAGTTTAGCTAGGAAGTGGACTAAGTAGAAGAAGTCCCGAGAGAACTTAGCTGTCTAAGCCTGACTACCGGATTGTTCTTCTGCTAGGAAGCATCTGAGTGTGAGGCCGGATACTCTCTCTCTCGGAATCTAGTTCCTGTCTTGGTTATTTGCCAATTGTGTGTGCCACGCTACCACAGGTACAACATTGGTGGCAAAGCGGTGTGATTCGAGTTAGCCTTTTTACTCATTCACTGCGGAAACGAACGCCATGTCCCAAGAGGAATTGGATTCTGAGAGGGAGGAGAGGCAGCAGGTAGCCCGGAGCTTGGAGTCTCGCGGTGGCTGTGCGCTGCAGGAAGCTGCTGGCAGGAGTCGGTGGAACGGCCGCGGCAACGGCTGTGTCGGCGACGGCGAGGACGGCGAGAGCGACTTCGGCGACGACGACCAGTCTGGCGGCGAGGACGACGACCGGGGCGCAGCGGCAGCGGCAGCAAGGCAACGACGACCGAGGCTGGACGACAGGGCGACGGCTGACCTGGTGTACCGGATGCTCAACCTGATGGAGAAGCAGGTGGAACAACAACAAGGTAGGACGGCGAAGATTGCCAAGTTTTCTCGGGGTCAGGACGTGCATCTGTGGGTGGACGCGTTTGAAGCGTATTGCGCCCGGGCTGCGATTCGCAGTTCGGAGACACGCAAGGCCCTTCTACTCGACCACCTCGATGTACAGTGCCTGAATGCCGTCCTCAGGATGAAGCTGCCCGAAGAGCTCACGTATGCCCAGTTCAAGGAGCGTATTGTGGAGCGATTCGCGCCGCTGAGTAGCCCTGAGGAGTACCGAGACGAGTTCCGCAATCGCTATCAGAAGAAAGCGGAAACGCTTGATGATTATGCTGATGCGTTGCAGGGACTCGGCGAGCAGGCCTATACCAACCTTCGCCAAAGAGATTTGCACTATGAGTTGGTCGACCAGTTTATCAAGGGAGTTCGGACTTCGGTTGAGAACCGCAAGCACATGCTGCGGACTCGCCCTAGAACACTCCTGGAAGCTAGGCGAGAGTTAAAGCGCCTAGAGGTGGTCGACGAGGCAGTCCAGAGGGCGAAGGATGGGCCGGCTCGGATGGTGCACGGCGAAGATGAGGACCTGAATGCGCGGCCGCCACCGCAAGGTGTTACCGCTGCGCTGAAGGGACTCGAATCGCTGATGACCAAGATGGTCGAGGTCCAGGGTCAGCAGCTGCAGCATCAGCAGAAGATGCAGGAGATGCTGGTCCAGGCGCTCAGCCGACCACAAGGAGCCGTGCAGCAGGAAGGACCGGCGCCGCCAAGAGGGGCATGCTTTGGTTGCGGGAAGTTCGGACACCTGAGGCGTGATTGCCCGACGAGGCCACCCAAGCCGCGTTACGAGCACCACGCTCAGGGGTACCCGAGAGAGCAACGGCAAGAGCCCAGGCAGCAGTCCGAGCTGCAGGCCCAAGGCACTCAGACGTCGGGAAACGGGACGGCGAGGAGCACGGACGGCAGTGCCCCTCGCAGTCCAGTTCCTGGACGGGCCTGAGGGAGACTGAGGAGTCAGCTGGAGGAGAGGGTAGGGGCTCTCCTAGCACCAGCTTCCTCGAGCGTTGGTATGCCTCCAACGCTGACCCCTATGTGACGGCGATGGTTTCCAAGAAGACGGTGCCTTTTCTCCTAGACTCAGGGAGCAGGCGCTGTCTGATTGGAAGTGAGACGTGGGCATCTCTGCGGCATGTAGTGCCGCACGCTGTGCTGACAGGAGAGAGTGCCCTGTGCAACTTTGATGGTTCTCGATTGCCGGTTTTAGGGCGAGTCGCCTTTGAGGTCAGGCTCGGCGACTACGCTGTAGACGTCGAGTTCTGCGTGACGAAGGGCGAGCACGAGAACATCCTAGGAATTGATTTCATGCGCCAGCACACCCAGAAGATTGACTTTCCGAAGGGGATGCTGACCATGAAGTCAGGAACCAGAGTGCCGCTGAGGTTCACGAGGCGAGAGGCGAGGGCCAGTCGGGTTTACTCACTCGAGCAGACCACTGTGCCAGCGCGCTCTTCGATGCTCGTAGCGGTGAAGCTAGCGGGTGGCCGGACTGACTGTCACGGCACGCCGCTGCTTGTTGAGTCCTTGAGGTCAGGACTGAAGCCAGGGGCGTCTCAGGTCGAGATGGCCCCGACATTGCTGACGATGGCTGACGGGACAGGGTGTGTTGAAGTCATCAATACCTCTTGCTTCCCGGCGGTTATTCGACGCAATGGTCTTGTAGGGCTAGCGAGGCCACTGAAGGCAGACGAACTGGAATATCTACCAGAGCTAGAGGAGACGCCGGTCAGGCAGGTCCAGGCAGAAGGGCTGGAGAGCGATGAGGCATGGCTAGAGGAGGTGGAGATTTGTGAGAGGTTGACTGAGGAGCAGAGGCATCGGGTTAAGGAGATGTTGAGAGAGTGCCGCGAGGCATTCGCAATGCATCCCCTGGACCATGGTGTCACTGACTTAGTCACTCATGAGATCATTGTGACAGATCCCACTCCAGTTCGCATTCCACCGAGGAGGATCCCGCCTCACTTGATGGAACAGTTGGACAAGATGCTGGATGAGATGTTGGCGAAAGGCATCATCAAGCCGACATTCTCCAGCTACAACACGCCTCTCCTGATTGTCCCTAAGAAAGACAAGACTATCAGGATTGTCCTAGACTATCGCGAGTTGAATAGCCGCTGCCTGAAGCACGTCTATCCGCTGCCAGACATACAGCAGACCTTTGAGCATTTGAGAGGGGCGCAATACTATTCCGCCCTCGATCTTGCACAAGGTTTCTGGCAGATCCCGCTGAGAGAGCAGGATAGACACCTGACCGCGTTCTCGGTTCACCACAGAGGTCAGTTTGAGTTTACTGTGTTGCCGATGGGCATGACGGATTCGGCAGGGTCCTTTCAGCGCTGCATCAACAAGCTGCTGGAGGGGCTGACGCCAAAGGTAGCGTTGGGGTATATCGATGATATACTCGTCCACTCGCCTACCTTTGACGACCATTTGGAGCATCTGAGGATGATGCTGACGCGAATCCGTGAAGCCCAGTTCAAGCTGAAGCCGAAGAAGTGCCACCTGTTCAAGAGGGAGCTGCACTACTTAGGCCATGTGGTGACACCAGAAGGCATCCTGACGAACGAGGATAAGATCGCCGAGCTCAGAGGCTGGCCGACACCTCGAAGCGCCAAAGAATTGCGCAGCTTCTTGGGGTTGGCACAGTACTACAAGAAGTTCGTCCGCAATTACTCAGGGATTGCAGCACCATTGCACGAGCTCACTAAGCGGGACGTTACCAGCTTGAAGGGTCTGTGGAAGACAGAGCATGAGAGAGCCTTTCAGGGATTGAAGGATGCGTTGTGCTCAACGGAGGTACTGGCGTACCCGGAGTACACCTCTGACCCGAAGGTGACTTTCGTCCTGGACACAGATGCCTCTGATGACCGCATAGGGGCTTGTTTGAATCAGCTGCAGTCTGATGGAGTAGAAAGGCCTGTTGGCTACTACAGCCGGAAGCTGCGAGGGCCGGAGACCCGCTACACTACGACCCGCAAAGAATTGCTGGCAGTCGTAGATGCGATGCGGCATTTCCGGTACTTCCTGGTTGGCAAGAAGTTTGTTGTCCGGTCCGATCACAAGGCCCTGTTGTGGCTCATGCATCAGACCGAGGCGACAGGCATCCTAGGCCGTTGGGTTGAGAGAATGAGTGAGTTTGACTTCACCATTGTTCATCGTCCTGGAAAGTCTCACCAAAATGCTGACTCGATGTCGAGAAAGCCGGATAATCCGGTGAATTGTTCTTTTGGGGTGGTGACACCCCACAACCAGTTCGGTGCGAGTGCTTGCACCCGCCAAGTTTCGAGTCAGCTGGAGGAGGGACAGGAAAGGGACAATAAACAGGTTGAAGTCAACGAAGCCGCAGAGCCACTGCGAGCTGTGAAACCCAAGGCTCAAGGTGTCATGGACGGCCGACCAGGATGGGAAGCAGCTGTGTCTGAAGGACTGGTGGAAGAGCCGGTCCTGGAGCCTGTCGAGGTGCGCCAAGACAAGGCGGTGCTGCAAGGGTGTCAGGAAGACACAACCGCAGGCCAGCCTGTGAGGCGGGAAGCACCTGTCAACGGGGCCCCGCAGTCAGCTCGTTGCAGCCAGTTCTGCCTGCAGACTGTGGACGCCGCCGTGCAGACGGTAGCTACGGAGAGTAGCTGGAGCCAGGGAGCCACAAAGGAGGAGCACTGGGTGCGGGGCTGTGATCCCAAGGCACAGGTGCAAACTCAGGTGGTGGCGGAAGGCTCAGAGGTAAAGGAGAAGGTGCCCGCTCGTTGCAGCCAGTCCTGCCTGCAGGCGCCGGATCCAGAGCCTCTGGTGTGTCCGGAGACAGAGGAGGAGGTGTCCGCTCGTTGCAGCCAGTCCTGCCTGCAGACACCGAATCCTGCTGTTGAGGAGTTCTCGGAAACAGGGGAGAAGTCGCTGGCTCGTTGCAGCCAGTCCTGCCTGCGAGCGACTGATCCCGCTGTGTCAAGGTCCTCGGGTCAGGAGGATCAGCAGTTAGCTCGTTGCAGCCAGTCCTGCCTGCCGACTGCTGGTCTCTCCGTGGGACAGGGAGCAGAGGTGGAGGGGAGTTGTCAGACTCGTTGCGACCAGTCTCGCCTGTCAAGGACACCCCCTGCTGCCAGGGCTCCTGGGTCCAAGGACAAGGAGGACAGGGACAGTGGAGAGCTGCCTCCGGTAAGAGCAGTGGTGACAGAGTTCCTGAAGGTGCCGGTTAGCCAGGTCGAGTTGCTAGAAGCTCAGCACCAAGATCCGGCAATCCGATACCTGACGGAACTGAAGCTGTCAGGAAAGGACAAGCCCAGGTTCGATCAGCGACTCCAGATGCCGAAAGAGGTCAGAGACCTCCTGGGTGCATTTGAGGAGCTGGAGGTGCGCGACGGGTTGCTCGTCATAGACTTTGATGACAACCGGCCGCCGCGACCAGTGCTACCGAAAGCGTTAGACTCGCGCGTCTTTGAGGCTTTGCATGATTCGCCCTTGGCGGGTCATCTCGGCCAGTCCAAGACGGTGCAGAGAGTGAGAGACAGGTTCTGGAGACCCGGTCTCTGGTCGGAGGCGACGGGGTACGTGGCACGTTGCAGGACATGCCTGGAGAGCAAGACAAGGCGGAAGGAGGTAGTCCCACCGCAGAGCTATCCAGTGTGTGAGGTTTTGGGAAGGGTGCATGCCGACGTAATCGGGCCTTTGTCTCAACCAAGTGCTCGAGGACATCGGTACATCCTCACCCTGTGTGATGCAACATCGAAGTACCCGTTTGCCTACCCGATGCGAAACCAGAAGACGAAAACCGTGATCAAACTGCTGCTGGATAGGTTCATTCCCGAGTACGGTGCACCAGCCTGGCTGCACACGGACCAGGGGACGAACTTCATGAGTGCAGAGTTTGAGGACTTCTGTAGGCTGTATGGCATCCGTCATACGCACACGTGTCCCTATAACCCGGCCAGCAATGGCCAGGTCGAAAACCTGAATCGCCAAATCAAGTCGGTGCTCACGTGTTTGTTGGAAAAAGATCACAAGGATTGGGACCTGATGCTGCCCGCGTGCTTAATCGCGTTGCGCACCAGTGTCCACCCTGTGACCGGGTACACGCCGTACTTCCTGGTCTTCGGACGGGAGTACCGGCTGCCCGTGGACAACACGTTGACTGCGCTGGCTGAGTACGCAGACTTGCCAGATTATCTCCGACATTTCCAGGAGCGCATAGACCAGGCGGTCAATTGTGCCCGGGACAAGCTCGAGAGGTACCAGGTGC
The DNA here is from genome assembly GCA_950097015.1 of Macrostomum hystrix. Taxonomy (NCBI): domain Eukaryota; kingdom Metazoa; phylum Platyhelminthes; family Macrostomidae; genus Macrostomum; species Macrostomum hystrix. The sequence goes on from CATNEN010000001.1 coordinate 22,569,280, forward strand.
TGCGAGAAGAACACTACCAAGAAAGACCGCAGGCGAGACCACTCCGCCCAGGCCAGCTGGTCCTGCTTAACAATCCGGTGATCGAATCCGGCGAGATCAGCAAATTCCATCGGCCTAGACAATCGGTCTACGTAGTGCTCGAGTGTAAGGGCGAGACAGTCTACAAGATCAGGCGACACGGCGATACCAGGAAGGCCAGGAAGCAGGTGCTGGTAGTCCACCGGCGCAACCTGCTCCCGGTACCGGCCTCAATATGCGACAGGACGGAAGAGGCGAGCCCGGCAAGGCGGAAGCTCGGAAAGCCACCCAAGGGTAGCCCTCCAGTAGCTGACGCGGCCGGTGAGCCTGCCGACAGCGACGACGACGACGACGACGACGACGAGATCGGCCTGTGGAGCGCTCGAAGGTGGCACCTGCGACCACGAGCTGTTTCCAGGCCGAATCTCCACGAACCGGCCGGTCCAGAGATCTGCAACGGAGAAGAGGCGGGGGAGGCGTATGGTGATGTGGTTGTCCCGCCGTCGGACAGTCCGTTGCCCTCTCCAACCCTGTCCCCTATCCCATCCTCTGTGCACGGGGAAGTTGCAGAAAGTGTTAGGGCCGAAGGTGTAGGTGAGGCTGCTCAGATAGGTGAAGCTAGGGATCAGGAGCCGCAGCAGAGGCCGCAAAGAGTTAGGCGAGAGCCGGAAAGGCTGCAGGTCGATCCAAGCAGAAAGTCCTATTTTGTCAGAGCAATGTATGGCCTACCTACAATGTTTCAGTAAATTTCCTCTTCGAAGCGAGGTGAAAGGCAAATCTTAAAGATAATCAAAGAAAATAAGAAGATGGAGAACGATGAAAATAGAAATCCTGAAGAGAGGGTGCCAACGCGCCCACGGCTTCTGGGAGTGACACGCAGGATTGATGCACCGATGGAGGTGAGTAAACGGGTTGAGCTGTTAAGGAGCCAATTTGGCCGCAGTGCGCCCTTCCCACTGGGTCAGCGCTCGCCGAATTGGCATCGTCAATTCATGCCATCTTTAACCCGTTCACAGCAGCCCCAGAAGAGACAACTTAGAGATGCAAACAGCCAGGAGCCAGTGTACAAAAAGCACAAAAGTACACAGGCGGTGCCAGATACTGCGGAAGCGGCGACGCAAGCGCGCAGGCCAATCCTGAGCAGCGAGAGCAGCGGCTCAGACGAGGCGCAGGTGGATCCGGGCGAGGATCTGTGGGCAGCCCTTCAGCAAGGAATGCCCTCAGACGATGAGGGAGTGGCAGACCCCGACTCAGACCACAGCCACGAGTCCGACGCCGAGGGTCCAGCAGCACCTCCGGCTGCGGAGCTGTCCCCGCCTCGGGATTCATCTTCAGGAGAGAGCCCAGATGACTTGGGCGCGGCCGCTCGTCCGAGACGGCGTAGAGGAGGTGCCCAGCGGCGTCGGCAGCGCCGGGCCCAATGGGAGGGCAGAGCTGCAGACCGCGAAGCGGCTACTCAATTCGTGGCCGAATCGTTGGCACGTGCTGCCCGGGGCCAACTGGATGAAGGCTGGCCTGCCGCGGTACAAAGAGCCTTCGCCAACGAAGAGAGAGCTACGCGGCGAGAAATGGCTCAGGAGGCAGCAGCGTGGACTGAGGTGGCCATCAATGGCCCGGCCAGGACGCCACACCAGCTAGTGGCCCGGTATGGCCTGGTCATGATCGAACTGGTGGAAGGAGGGTGGCTGCCAGAGGCCATGCTGCGCATGTCAGCCTACTATTAATGTGCATGATTATCCAGTAGCGCCACAATTCGTGCATGCGCCGATATTTAGTTCCCGTGCATATGCTATTATTAGTTTGTTTGTTGATTTTTGTACGATCTATCTGTTTTAGCCTTGTAAGGTCCTTACTAGTTCCTGTTGTTTAGGCGCCATGAGCATTTAATTTTCACATTGATGTTCTTGGCCTACGGTTGCCGTTGTAGTGTGTTTTTTTTTTGTCTTATATATTTGTTTATTCAGCAGTTAATGCGCCATGTACGATTGTTGATTTATGCGCCATGGATACATTTGATTTGATGGCAGTGCCTGTTTATGGCCGATTCGTTCAGTGTGACAGTTGTGCGTAAATACAAGGAAGAGAAGGTGCTTACCTGTTTTTGGTTTAAGTGCGGCTGACGGCCAGCCGGTGTTGACCGTCATCCTTTAGCTGGAGGAGAATGATGTGCTGTAGACTGCTGAGCAGCCTCCAGGCAATCTGTGAGTCAGGCTGTTCTAGGTCTGTGGGAGGGCTAGGGTTGGTAGTTAGTGTTTCCCGTGCACGGTCACTTCCGCTCGCCACCCCCCTCCTCTCTCGTTCTCTCATTCCAGCTCTGTCTGCGCACTGAGTCACATTGCACACCATGGTGCAATCGCTTAAGTTCGGAAGAAGACTGGCATAACAACGCTCAAATGCTCCTACTATAAGTAGAGCACAGTCTGACGAATCCTTGAGATCGTGTTAGTGCCATGGTAGCACAATTTCTGTATGAATATGGCACGTTTCTTGTCTCCAGTCTTCGTACCCGCTCGGAACAGTTTGTGATTACTTTCTGTGTCCATTCTTTTGGCTCTCTAAAGATCTTAGACAATTCTTGTTGGTCTAGGTCACACACTGCATTTAGAAGCTTGGTGTGTCACCCGATCAAGCATAAGATCTGAGAGTTTAGCTAGGAAGTGGACTAAGTAGAAGAAGTCCCGAGAGAACTTAGCTGTCTAAGCCTGACTACCGGATTGTTCTTCTGCTAGGAAGCATCTGAGTGTGAGGCCGGATACTCTCTCTCTCGGAATCTAGTTCCTGTCTTGGTTATTTGCCAATTGTGTGTGCCACGCTACCACAGGTACAACAAGAGGCAGGAGAGATTAGGCAGAACACTGGCTGAGTGATTACGCAAGTGATGATTATTAGATCACGCCTCTAGCCCCCATGGCCGCGGTTGCGAGAGGCGGGGAAAAGTCGGAGAGATCAATTGGCAAAGGAATTTGACGCACACACTGGAATCCGCCAGTGAGCGGGGAAAGCCGGCCAAGGAATCCCCCACCTCTAGGCAGCAATGCACACGCTACATTCCGCATTTTACTCACGAATCCCTAGCTCCTTATTACTCTTGTACGCGCTCACAGTCGTCTTCCTGCCGCAGCCTTCAGCTCGGCATCACCAGAGCCCACCCCCTGAGAGTTTAGCCACTCATCTCTGAGGGCTGTCTAACAATAAAATAAAAGTGAAAGAGAGACATAGTAAAAGGAATTAAGTTGTTGTAAAATTAAGCCCGATAAGTTAAATGATAGCTGTGATTAGATAGTTTATTAGGCTAAACAAATCCCCGCCCTCGCCCTAATTTCCCACTAGCAATTAAAATCCGCTGCGCGGGTCACTAATCTGTAATGCTGGTTGACGGGCTGCAGGCTGTTTTTCTCGCTGGGAGGGGCAATTGAAAGAAGGAATGGGGACAGGGGTGTTTAGTGCAATTGGCAAGGGGCCAAATTGCAGGAGCACACGGCTCAATTAGAGCTCACCCAAAGGGGTGGCTTCTACGCTCAGGGGCTACACAGGTAATTCACCTGTGACTGTTCTTAGGAGCCTTAGGCTCAGGGACTAAGTCCTAGCTGAAGGGGGAAGAGTCCGCGGATCCGGTTCTAGGACCAAAGGTAGGTCCGGGGAAGATCCGGCCGGGAGCGGGGAAGGTAGGTGAGCTGGTGAGCTGGAAGCCGTTTTTTCCAGGGGCAGCGCAGCGCGCTTTCTTAAATAGTCCTGCAGCGCCGTCAACCTCACATTTATCAAATAACCCACATTCTCGCCCGCCTGTCAGCAAGGAACCGAGTCGGCAATTATGCCACCCCGATTACCCACTGAAGCGGCGGCGAGAAACGCCAGATGCCCCACTAGGAGCGTCTGTCGGCAGTCGGCAATGATTGCGATCCCGCCAGGATAAAGGAAGCGCAGGCGCCGACCTGCCTATAGTGTCGTTACATGTATCTAAAGAGGGAAAGGTCACATAATCGAGTCTCGGCTCGGATTACAGTAAAGAAGTGGGACATGAAGAATTAATGCTCACTCGTAACGCGTGAGTGATCCCTACAATCTGATTGCGGTTTGGAGGGGAATTATGACCTAAACTAGTTCATACAGTATTGCTATGGCCGCGATCAGTCATTCCTACAGGGGACTAGACAGATCCGAGGAAAGGGGATTCGACGGCTACTTAATTCACCGCGGCCCCAAACCCGGCCTTAAGATTAATGGTCTTGTTTGGTGGCCAGCTGCTATGTGGGTCGCGATTATTAACTTGCTAAAAATGGAAAAATTTGGCTGGCTCACATCCCCACTCGATTCCCGCAGCACACTCCACATCAACGGACATAATCTTTATCCACCATGTCATTTCATTTTTGCCATAATCGCATAGCCGTTGAGCTAAATTGTCAAGGCACATCAGCTATTATATCACAGCACTTTTAATTTAAGCAGTTTAGCCATAAATCTAAATCAGTTTAGCCATAAATCTAAATCAGTTTAGCCATAATCTGAATGCACTTTAGACATAAGCGTTTAGCAATAGTAGTTTAGCAATAATCTAATTTCAAATTTGCCATAATCTCACTATTATAGTTTAGCTTAAGTTGACAATGATCCCCCAGTTGACAATGTTCCCCAGTTGAATTTTTATAATAGCTTCTTTCGTAGAAAATTGAGAACATCAAAAATTGAATGACTATTAGGCAAAATTATCGTACAAATTTTTATTCAAATATATTTTCATCATGATGTTATAAGATAACAAAATCAAAGTGTAGAGAATTCAATTCAATTAGAATAGAAATAATTGCTTTGCGCCAAAAAATTATTTACAATAACATTACAGACGACGAATTTGCAGAAGGCTCCGCCAACAAGACAGTATCATTGCACAGATCATTGCATTTGACTGCAAGAATAATGGTGTCAATCCTACTGCTTGTTGGCTTGCTTTACTCTGCACTGCTGGTCAGAGGCATTCACTGGGGCAAGTTAAGTTCACGCACTCAACATCACACAAAAAGCTTAGCTATCACAAGTCTCTGGGTTTGCTGGAGCTGCTTCAAACCTCTCAATGGCTGCATACCCTCAGTTTTAGAGTGGAAGAACCTCTGAATCGTGAAAAAGCAGCGAACACGTTATTTCAACCACTCTCTCAAGGCCCATTGATATGCAGCCAACCTGCTTTATTTACCTAATATTTACCTAAATTAATTTCACAATTGCATAACTAAATTATGATCATCGCATAGCTACCTAAATTCATAAGGCTCATTGCATAGTAGAAGGATTAGTACCAGGGGTGTCCGTAAAGCCTTGAAACTTTTCTGCTTCGGGTAAAACTTTTTATCTACTGCAACAAAACATGCAACATATGTTTGCGGCGCAACTGTGTAAACTTTAAGTGCAAAAATGGAAGCAATATTGTTAAAACCATAAAAATTTATGCCCATATTAGTGCAAAAGTATCTAGTGTTACCATACAGAAGTTAGGAATACGTAGCGACCGAGTGTAAAAATGAAGGTGCACCATGTCCCTGAAAGTCGGTGGGCCACGAGCTTGCTAAGCACCCACGTGTACAGGCACACAATGTTTGTGCTGCAGCTGCTTTTCCAGTTTGATCAACTTTAGACAACATCTGATCTGGAAGTAGCTGCCTTCCAAACAGAATCCATAAAGCTTAACGGGCCATGTACATTTAAGGCTGGGCCAGCACCACGGAGCCTTCACTGTTCGGCGGATGGGATTAAAGGGGCTGAGTTTTGACAAACTCAACAGCATATATGAACAGAAGGCCAGTTGTGACTGCCTGGAGGATGAGGTTCGACGAATCCTCTTCACTGCGATCTAAAGCTGCCACTACGCGGATGCGATTGACCGCAGGAGAAGTTTTGCTTTTCTGCATCTGCTGTTTTTGCTACACTCAGCGACTTTCATGCTATGCTGACTAACTTTTACTCATGTCATGGAATGACATTTTAAAAACAGTTTTCATCGTTAACTTTGCTGTTTCTAACATCTGTATGAGACAATAAGATACCTTGCACAGATATTGGCAAAACTTTTAATAGTTTCAGACACTTCGATTTTTGCTCAAAGTTTACACAAATGCGCTGCTATCAGATGGGTGGTGTCTTGTTAAAGTAAATAAAAAGTTTCACTAGTAGCAGAAAAAAATTACTACCTTACGTTCACCCCTCTTACTGATCTCAATTCTGGTTTGCAATGATCCCAATTGAGTTATGCAATGATCCAAATATAGCAAGATTCAGACTCTTGTTTGACCATGATTTAAGCTCTGGTTTAGCCATGATTCAAACTCTTGTTTAGCCATGATTGAAGCTCTGGTTTAGCCATGATTCAAACTCTTGTTTAGCCATGATTTAAGCGCTGGTTTAGCCATGATTCAAACTCTATTGTTGCAATGATTCAAACTCAGATTTGCTATGATTTATGATATTTTATTTACGGAATGAAAAAAATATGTTAAAATAATCTTCAATCACTACTGGCTGAAATTAGTTTAAATGATTTGACGCAGTGCAGAATCGAACCCTAGCCTAGTAGCATAACATATTCCTAGTGCCTACACATCGGCTATTCCGACTGTTGATTAGTAGGTAAAAAAATCTGCCTTATAAAATGAATTCTCAAAGTTTTGGCTTTGTACAATGAAGTAAGAAAATAGAGTACACTCAGTCTCGCGGTTGGTTGTGTACATTTATTTCCAATTTGTCTCCAGAGTGCAGGCTTCAAATTCAATCAGCTGGGGGTTGTTGCGCAATTTGACGATGCAATTCTAATTCAGCGGCAGAGTAAAATTCTCAATAGGCCAAGATGGTTTGACCTTTGAAAAAATCATGTTTTTCGAATATTTAATCCCCTTGGCAATGGAATTTAGCTTAAAATACGTGTACCGATTCGGGATCATTTGTGATCTTTTGGTGAAGAAATGGTGAAAATCGGTTGAGCCGTTCGGGAGAAAATCAATTACAAGCAAGCAAGCAAGCAAACATTTCATTTTTAGTATAGTAGACTAGCAAGTTTTGCCCCCCTTCGGGGAGCAGAAATACTTTTAATTCGTCTAGTATATACTTTTTAGCAGCTGAATTTACAGCTTTTTAAAGCTACAATGATCCCCCAGTTCACAATGATCCCCCAGTCAACAATGTTTCCACAGTTGACAATGATCCCCCAATTGATGATGATCACCCAGTTGACAATGATCCCCCAGTTGATGATGACTTCCCATTGATGATGATCCCCAGTTAACAATGTTCCCCCAGTTGACAATATTCCCCCAGTTGACAATGATCCCCCAGTTGACAATGATCACCCCACCTAACGGCCGTGGACTAGCCGGCCCCAGCTCATGGTAAAAATTAGACGGCTAGCCCAGGTCACCTCACCGTGCCATGAGTCCGGCTAGACGAGTGCAGCTCATGAGCTCCCTGAGGGAACGTGAAGCGTGGGAACCCCATGATGAAGCGTGGTTGGCTGGGAGGGGTTGGTTACGCGAACTTGGGAACGAACTAGACGATGGTGCCATACATCCCTATTTGAGCGGGGGACAAAGGGGAACGAACTGTTTTTCCTCTTCCCACCAAAACTCGAATAGTAAAGAGCTCGTCGAGTCAAAACTTCAAATCTAATTCTATATCCTATACTAGCTAGAATTGTTAAATAGAAACCTTTTTTTATTAGCTCAAATAAGAACTGACAGGTAAGCCAAGTTTAGGTGACCATGTCGGTTTAATATTTTCCTATTTGTAATAATGTATTGTAAGAGTTTGTGGCATGTCAAAATCAATCCATATTAGTTATTTGACCCATGTCGGTTTAATATTTTCGTATTTGCAATACTGTATTGTAAGAGTTTGTGGCATGTCAAAATCAATCCATTCTTGTTACTGCTGTATAATAATCTACATAGTTGGAAATTGCTGGCATTATAAATATTACTATCAATATTAATAGTAGTAATAGCTCATTAATGCTGCCTGCTAAACAAGCTTTTCATGCAGATCTAAACAGTGGCATACATAGCCTATAAATCCATTCCAGGGGTCATTACTGTCTCGGGTGTCACGGCAAGCTCATGCTGATAATTTTCGCTAATTTTTGGTGCTCAGAATTCTGATGAGTAATTGTAATGGGGCTCCAACCCCTCAGCCACATAGATCGTCACAGCGTCACCTATCCTATATGCAGAGGATAGGCCACCCTCTCCCATTCAAATGCACGCTCTCCTATTTCCCCTGTGTTAGGCAGATTTCTGGTAACCCATATGTTACCAGTAATGTTACCAGTATGTTACCGGTAACCCACCATATCAAGGTGTCAAATCTTAGATAGTCCAACTCTTAATCAGTGCACCCACACCTGCAGCCCGGAGAAATATGTAACATGCCCTGTGGCCTGTGACAATGACCTGTTAAGAGTGCCTTCAAGGAAGTGAATATTTCAGTCAAACCAATGCAGAAAAGTTGCAACACAGACTACTAGATGAGGAGTAGTATCAACTGTCAGTCGTTCTTACTCTGCATCTGGCGCAGGAGAAAAGGGGAATGACGGAGAGATCGGGAGAGAGAGCAGATGAAAAAAAGCACTGTGGAAAGCGGCAGAATTTGAATGTAATTGAAAGTTAGAAACAGGAACAGCCTCTATTTGTCAAAGTCAGTGTGTTAAATATAAGGAAAATGCCTGACCATAGCGGGCATGTCTCCTCGAGGCTGATGCAGAGAGGAGAATCTGAGAAGAGAATCATATGGAATCGAGTCCTCGTTTAATTATTGGTATTAGCATGTAGCATTAATAGAATGGGACCATATAGGACCAAAACACCTGTTTATAAAAAATGAGGGCCATTGCATTTGAATTCACATTGAACTGTAACTTTCACAAAAGCAATCAATATTTTTATAGATATTAACTCACACGCTCGTCCAAAGAGTCGAGCTGCAGGCTGATAGTAGCTAGCTCTGAGAGCAAAAGTATTGCAGTAACTTGAGGCTTGCCTAGAACCAGACATTGGCAGTTTGACAGCAAAGACCTAGTCGTCCATTAGAGTCCATAATGTTGACAAGCGAACAGTCAGGCAGCAAGCAAGGCAGGCTGGAAATGTTTGAGGAAAATGTATTAATATCAATATTTAGTGCAAAAACTGAAAACCATGATTAAACTGTGATTACCTCTTTAAAAGTTAAAAAAACTCAAAGCTTGTGAAATGTGTGCAGCATGTGTTTTGACTAGGGCCTGTTAAGAGCACCTTCAAGGAAATGAATATATCAGTCCCACTGGTAGCTATAGAATACTTAAATAGCTGTTCCAAGACCAAAAATTCACCATGCACATGCTAAATAATTCCTGAAGAATAAGTTTCAATGTAGAACTAATTTTCAAGTTAAGAATTCGAAATTGTATTTCATGAATTTTTTATGCTTTTTCCTATTAATAGCAATGGTGACATGTTACAGTTTTGGATTTTCTAACTTGACCATTTTGTGGCCCTATAATATGGTATTACTTGACATGCCTATAGACTCTCCAAAAATATATACTTTGCCAATGAAGAGTAGGTAAATAGTTCATGTGACAGACATGTGATTTACATATTTCTAAAAAACTTAATTTTAGATGGGACCTACTAGCGGCAATGAATTTCTTCGAAAGAAGGGCTGTGCTAGTAAGTGTTTTCTATACAGTAAGACTTAAAGAAATTGGGCATTTCTGCACCTACTACCTTGGTTTTTGTTCAGAATTGTACAGCTGACTGGAAAAAAAAGAAAAGGGCAGCTTTCTTAGTTTTCTAAAAAATGGGTGACTGCCTTAAAAACTTGGTAAATATGCTTTCATGGATAATGCTGGTTTGGGTATTAATTTTTCATTTTTTATTTAAACAGTTAATTCAGTAATGGTGTTGTTCTCTCCCCCAAGGTCAAGGATAGATTAACTTAAGCATGGCCTCACTTTTAATTCTTGCAGTTCTGGACAAAAGCCTAGTAGTGGAAATCTCGTTTAAATATTTTTAATATCATATACCTCTTCATTTCAGCTTGGACTTCAGCATTGCTAGAGAAGTATAGGGGTCTAAGTATAGCAAAAAAAGAACGACTAAGAAAAGCTGCTAAAAATCGACCTCGCCCAATTAAAAGAATCATTCAGGACTTGGACAAACATAAAGAAACTTACATTGTTATTAGAATTACTGAACATGACAGCCATTTATCACTGTTCTAAAGATGTCACTGGCACTTTGAGTGGACAGGTCAAAGAAGCATGTAGTTCTATTGTTGATTTTATAAGAGCAGATAAGCAAGCGCAACACAGGCTTCAAAATTTGCAGCAGCTTCCTCAAACAGAAGGAAAGTTTGAAGAAATTATTAAAAAGGGTGTTGTCTACATGCGCAAAGAGCTTAGTAAAATAGCTAAGGACGCTTATGAAAGGGCAGGCAACTCTGGTGCAATTCAATGGGCACTTATAGCTTCTGATTTAGCTACAGGTCAGAAGAAAGGGCCAGGACGTTTTATTCCCAACTTCTCTTCACCCCATAATCTTAACCAACAGCAATGTGTTGCACAATTTCAGGCAATTTCTGATCATGGTGAAGTGAAATTTTGGTCTCATTCAGAATGGAATGAGAGAAATGTAGCACCTACAATAAGCACAGAAGGTACTCTGGCAAACCAAAATGAAGCATTGCTTGTTGGCATGCAAGGTACTAGTGCAAATGGTAATGATTCTGCAATAGTGGCTACACAGCAAAATGACTATGCTGCTGAGGCTGAGATAAGCCTAAATGAAGAATGTAGTTAAAGTGCAGAAGCATCACAAAGTAATGTCAATGATATTACCAGTCTCAACAATACTACTTCAAAAATCAATAGTATTGACAATTTATTCCAAAATCCAGACACTTATTTAGAAGACATTCATTTGCAGCAACTTAGAAGTTCTCAAAATCAAGTAATACATAGTCACCTACGTCTTGCTCAGTTTTCGCAGAATTATTACCCAGGTATGTTATTGCCACATGAAATACAGATATCTGAGTCTCAAGTACCTCCTCAGGTACCTTTACAATTTTCATTACCAAGCCTGTCACATATGACACAGCAAAGTGCTGTTGAAGAACATGTTATATCACAACAGCCAAACAGTAGGACAGTCCATTTATTTCCTAGATAGACTAGACTGCAAATTGTTAAATAAAACAGTTCAGTATATTGCACTTTATAGATGTGCTATTAAAATCAATGAGGATATACATTGCACTGTTTAGAAGTGCTGTAAGCCTCAGTAGAAAGCTTTTTAATGTAGATTGATATAGCTATTATGTGCTGTATTCATTTTAACCACTTGCATTTAACATAGTGCTGTGAAGCTAAAGTCTTAAAAATTGACCAAAGCTCTGAATACCTTGCACTCAAAATCTATGGGCACTTCTGGAAACCTTCTCGCTTGGCAAAAATGGATAAAAATATAGGTAGGGTCAGCTGTCAACTCACTATTTAAATCAGAGATCCATATTTGCCATCTGGTGTGCCTGATAATCTTTTGTATACAGCTATTTTGCTACTATACAAGGTGAGATCCTTGTGTTTTAGCATTATAAAATGTTTACAATAGAGAGCCAATTCCAGTTAAAAATTTAACAATATCTATTATATTTTACATGTAAATCAAAAGCACACACTCCATTACAAATATGTGTTCATATGTGTTCAATGTGGCTATGACAACAAGAGCAGCACTGATTATAGCTAGTTATGTCTAAATATAAATATTTATTCCATCCTTAAACTGAAAGAACTCCTCTAGCCAAATAGGGTTGTAATTGTAACATTTATACCAATAAAAACATATATTAGCTAAATTTAAGCTAAGAAATTAGTTTCTTCATATAGGACTAGCTACTTCTGTTCTGTCCTCTTCAAAAGAGACTTTAATTTTTTAAAGATTCACATAGGGCATAGCTATAGCTATGCTATAGCAAATGTTTACAAGAAACTCACATAGATAATTCACACAAATGATATATATATGTGATCCTACATTAGTACTACTGTTTGTTGTATCTGACTTTCTATCTAATTTTTTATATAAAAATTCGATTTTATTAATGCAGAAACCAACTTATTTGTCCTTCTATGCATGATATTAGATCATTGGTATATTAAAGTGCTAAACTTTACCCAACTTTTAGAGTAAAATTTAAACTTACTAAAGTCAAAGAAAATATTTAAGAATTTGATGAAGAAAATCAAGTATGATTATCTTAAACAATAAAGCTATTAAGTGGCAAAGTTTTGGTATTTTCTTAGAAAAGAAAAACTCTTTAATGTGTCCAAAGAGGCCAGGTAATATTTGAACTGACAAACTCACCTATAACTTACATATACTGCTATAGCTACCTCACCGTTGTTTACTGGTACAACACTTCCTTGAATCATGTTTGTTAATTTCCAAGAAACATAATTTGCGTGATTAACGAGTTTGGCAATACATAATTTCAGGGTTCAAAGAAAAAATCGGCCGGGCGGAAAAAGGGTCGGGCCGACGCCCGTCCCTTGCGGGCCCCGCCCCGCCCCCCGCCACCGCCAACGCCGCCATCGCCACCGCCATCGCCGCCACCGTCCAGGCCGGCCACCAGGGCTTCATATGCCCGGGTGGCCGGCGCTCCCCCCCCGATCCCGACCCAGCCTGCCCCTGCCCCAGTCCGCCCTCTTCTCCCCGCCCAACCCAACCTTCCAGCCCGCCCCATCCCTCCTCAACCCAACCCAGGCCCACAACCCACCCTTACCACCCCTGCCCCAGTCGGCCAACCCCCCGTCCAGCCCGTCCCATCCCTCCCCAACCCAACCCAGGCCCAGCCCACCCTCCCCGGCCCCAGCAGCAAAGTCGCCGCGGCCGCCCTCATCGGGGAGGCCGCAAGTGGCGGAGCTGGAAGATGAATGTGAGTTTCTGTGCCTTTATATAGTGTTGTTGACAGTGACCCTCCTAACTCTTTAAATTAATTCTTCAGTGCAGTCAATAGCAGGAATATGCATTTATTCGTTGATTCGGGGTTTTGGGATTTACAGCTTTGATCCCAGATCCCAAGTCCTTCTCTGATCCCAAATCCTTCTCCAAAATCCCACTTCTTCAGTTATTGACTTTATCATGCAATCATCCCCGTTCATTAGTTATCCCATTTCATGAGTTATCCCCGTTTATCAGTTATACAGGATTGTACTAACAACCGTCCTTCGTCCTTGCTCTATATTTTTTGTTTTTTTTTAATTTGCAGAGACAGCGTGCGAGCCTACCTGCTCCTAATGGAGCAGGTAAAGCTGCGGAGCCTATCGGCCTATTGCCGAGGGTGAGTGACACGCATTGAAGTTTAGTCTATGGTACAAACCCGCCCTATCTTCACTTCGTTCTGCCAGTGATGCTTGTCCATTCTTTAAAAGCTACACGTATTGCCCTGCTTATTCACCCTTGAGATGATCTGATTATTTGAAATGCTAAAATAACAAAATAGACTTACAACCGGTTCTTCCTTCCCAAATACGAACTCGTGTCAGATATCACAGTGAGTAAATTTTTTGTCTGATTCACAGCTAATGATGGAATTCTCTAAATCAATTCAATTGCCAGAAGGCCTTGTATTTTGCAGAAATTTTGGATTCATGCCGCCGCCGTGGCATTGGGGCCCGGGCGGGCCCGGTGGTGGGGGCATCGCTTTCTGGTGAGTTCTGGGGAAGCAAAAATTTGGAAAAGTCAGTCCAGCCAACAAATAAATACGCTATTTTCTGTCTATGTGTGCCTGATCCTGTCTATTTGCCCTGCCCCTGTGTAAATGGGGCAATTTTATTGGCCACAAGTCTTAAAAAAAGGAAGAAATCAGCTCCGCTTCCAGTCCAAATTTTAATTTTAGAATGTGACTATAGTAATTAAGCCGCCCCGAGTTATTCAGTTATTAAAAAATTCGTCACTAACTAAATTCGTCACTTCATCAGATATCCCCTTAACCAGCTATTCCCTTTCACCAGTTATCCCCCATCTACAGTTATCCCATATCGGCAGAAATCCCATTTCATCAGATAGCCCACTTCAGGAGTAATCCCACTTAACCTGTTATCTTACTTCAGCAGTTATCTAACTTCATCAGTTAGATGAAGTTCAACTTTCAACTTCTAATTCAACTTCTGCAGTTTTCCCATTGCAGCAGTTATCCCACATCAGGGGTAGCAGGGGCCATCAGATTAGCGAGTTTAAAAAAATATGTTTATCCAGACGCAAATGTATTTTATCTTCAAGGGCAATAAATTTCGAAGGTCCCAGCGAAAAAAGTAAATTTCTATGTGCATCCGTTTAAAAAAGACATCGTTTAGAAAAGTGGCCTTTAATAAATTTTACATAGTCTTCAAGTGTCGCGTCCTTCTACTCTAGTAGTCCTTGCAAATAACTACTAATTTTAACTACAAACTAAACTTTTCCGTTTAGCTTCCAGTGCAGATGCTGCTATATAGGGGTCCTTTGACTAAACCCTTCTCACACCGAGCCAAACTAACGACCGTTTAATTTATCGATCCTTCCAAACCAAAAATATTTGTCAGTCATTTAAAACCCACCCCATTCCCAAAACCCCACATTCGCGTGCGATTCGCTGTGATTCATTTAATGACACCCACCCCATTTCCCAAACCCCATAATCGCGTGTCCTCTCTGTCTTGAGGCTCCTGGCTTGCCTATTATGGTGTCCTGCATATCACACCATCTATTTAACACAAGACCAGAACAAAGACGCTCGTTCAGTCTCGACTCTCAAACTATTTTGTCATTAGACAGTGGACTTGTTGATTCTACTAAGAAAGAAAATTGTTTATCGAATCTAAAAAACTTCAGTACATCTTTATTTTTATAACGTTGAGCTTTGCAAAGACTATCTGAGATTGAGAAAAACAGAGAAGAACTCTGAGAAGAACATATTCTCATCGCATTCTCCCTAACTCTCCTCTTTATTAAAGACCACGGAACAACTAAACATCATTATTTCGTTTCTTTTTTTAAAAAATGGCAAATTTTGTTGACTATAATATTAACTATATTCGTATTGTGGATTGTTTATATTGTTCATTGTTTAATTCGGGCAGACAGGAGGGAGTGAGGGGCAAAGGGGAGAGAATTGAGATCATGGGATTAGAATCGAGATCATGGGATTGGAAAGGGGATTGTGGGATTGTAAAGTGGTCAGTGCCCTCCTTGCTAGAGAGGGGTCAGTGCCCTCCCTGCTAGAGAGGGGTCAGTGCCCTCCCTGCTAGAGGGGCCAGTTCCCTCCCTGCTAGAGTGATCAGTGCCCTCCCTGCTAGAGAGGGGTCAATGCCCCCCTGTTATAGAGGGGACCAGTGCCCTCAGGCAAGCAGGCAGGTAGGCAGGCAGACAGGTAGACAGACAGGACAGGAGCAGATATCTACAGCATACTTTACTTGTATGGCTTACTAAATCTAGCCCAAAACTACCAAACCCAACCCCACCCAATGCAGCCTCCTCTCCACTCCACCCTCTAAGCTTCTACTCTTCTACTTACACTTCCACTTCTTCCATGTGTTCATGAGCCATGACCCATGTGCTCAAATCTCTATCTGGCCTACAAGATAAAAATGGTTACCAACCCTGTCCTAATAGGTCAGTGTCCATAGATCTTATATTCCCTAGATAACCTACTCCCCATTCAAGCAATGTGAAAAATGTGATCCCACCAAAAAAACAAGAAACATTTAATAAACCTGACCATGTCCATGCTCACTCAGAGCTCAAGTTCAGTAGCTATGGGACATAGGCAGTTATTTTTGTCTGGATGGCATTAAAAAGATGTAGCAGAAATTTATTTAGTTGCCAATGTTTCCTACCTGTGTGAGCTATGCTCAATAGCAAATAGATGGTGCCAAACTCATGTAGCTGCTGCATGAGGAGCTGCGCCACCCAAGTGCCACAGGGCCACAGGGATCATTTTCCCTTCCTCCAATTCCTATTCACTCATATTCCTATCGTTCTAGCCTACACAGAATTGTAGTCTATACTTTGACAGCACTTCATATGGCACCACAGAACATTAAATCAACATTAGCACTTGGCATTTTTTTAAGTCTCCTTTTGTTTCTTTGCATGGGGCTTAGGTATCTTTACTAGGCATACGAGCGTACTCTTGCTATAAAATGCAACATGTAAAATTAATATTTACATAAAATACTGAGCTTAAACCAAATTAGAAATACATTGGGTCTAGGGGCACACAAAAGTCCCTAGAGTGCTACATCTAGGGAATAAAGATCCATGAATTTGTCAATGATTAGAATAGTCTTAACATGTTACATGACACTCATAAAACAAAGTCATACACAGTCATAGACAGTTAGAGATGACAGATGTTAGACTTTGGTTCCAATTTTCTTATTTCTTCCCCTCATTTTATTAGATCTTTCATTTAAAAGCACAATTCTTTTAAATCTGTGACCTATGAAGTGGGTGCAAATTGGCTAATATACCATACTGACCATACCATTTTTGGAATTGGATATACAATAGTCAATTAGTTTACTTTGGATTACATATTCCACTAATTATCAATTCAATCATAGAATTAAGCCCTGCGGATTTTTATAGGGCAACACTAGTCCTTGATCCTAGGCTCCCAGCTCATAGATCCCATATCCCAGTAGTTGCTTGGAAATCTTAATAAGAATTTATATTCCTGGGTCCCAATTTCATTGAGAATAATGCATTGTTTCTATAATAATTTTTTAATAATAATTGATTACACCTGCCCCAATTGGGCCAGATGTGCAGCCGACAGCACAGCCGCAGCTATTGCGCGGCGCATCTGAAGGCTGTGTACAGCTGTTCAGTCCATGGACTGGGGGGACGCAACTCCTACCTTCAATTATCCCAGCTGATGCTGGTACCCATTAAACAACTGGGTGAACTGAAGCAATGCAGAGTTAAGTGTCTTGCTAAAGGACACAAATTGTTCCAGTGGAGTCGGGAATCCAACCCCCGACCTTCAAGTCGTGAGTCCGATGCCCTAACCACTAGGTTACAACCTCTCATTGTTTCTATACATTTGTGATGAGTGGCCAGCCAATAAGCTATGCGTAATATACAGTTTTTTCTATTCTATTCTAATATTAAGACTTATTAAGATAAGCATAAACTCTGTAGCCTATGTAAAAAAGGCTTGGATAGCTCACTATTTATAATACACTGAAACTTTATACTCTTAGAGGTCTACATTTTAATACGTGAATGGAATGTGGGTGCATTTATTTAGTGATGATCATAGCAGGTCACATATTAGCTATGAGCCAAGCTGACAAGTAAGGACAGTGGCACTTGGCTGAGAGCAGTATATTCATATTGTTTGAGTTAAACACTTCGACTGTGCAAGCCAAACATAAAACAAACAACAGACTCATACTGCCTCCCCAAGCCTGTGATTAGCAGTAACACTTGTCCAGCTCTGCACATTACTTCATATTGCATTCTGCTAAATTTCAATATTCTCCGCTTTCACATTATGCCTCGCTTTTATACTGTGAAACAAGCAATTTATAACATGACGTACCCTTATCTTCATAGAAATTGACCGCGAAACGTTAATTTAAATGGTCCCTCATAACATACGGTGTAGAAACCATCTTTCCTAGAAAGCAAGTCGTTTCATAACTTAACTGTTGCGGCTCAGTCGTATAAAAACTCTTTTTAATTCTATGACTTTCGGATGCTCATTTAAATGGGCCAACTTTTCCACAGAGCATGCTTTACAACACATTATTGTTATTGCTCACTTATAAAAAAATTCTCGCTTGTGGAAACTGTCAACTTTCATTGCCTCCCAATCATTTTAATTTTCGAAATTATTCCTTTAATCCTACTTCTAAGTTGGAATTCTATTTTCCTAATTGAAATTTACTCTTAATTTTAAATTGCATTTAATGCATTTAATGCAAAATTGCAGAATATTAGCTATGGTGGATGCTCCGCCGCCGCCGCCGCCGCCGCCGCCAGTCGCGCAGCGACGAAGACGCCTGAGACGCCTGAGGTCGGGCAATCTTAGATTGCCTACTCTTTTAAAACAGCGACTCTTTAAAACTCCGTCTTGACCATAGACATATCATTGGGATTTACCATAGACGTGACAGATATTAAGATGCTATCGATTTTAGCGATAAAAAGTCTATTACTTTTTGTAATAGTATTACAAAAAGCGGAATTTTGTAACGAGTACTTTTTGTACTTTTTGTACGAGTATGAAAGCGGAATTGTTGTTGGCGATTCACAATTCTCTGCCTTAGTCCCAGCTTATATGCAATATCCTTTTTAAATCAAATTGGCATTTGGATAAGAATTGGAATTTTAAAACTCTTTTAAAACAGCGACTTTTTTAAAATCCGTCTTGACCATAGACATATCATTGGGATTTACCATAGACGTGACAGATATTAAGATGCTATCGATTTTAGCGATAAAAAGTCCATTACTTTTTGTAATAGTATTACAAAAAGCGGAATTTCGTAACGAGTACTTTTTGTAATTTTTGTACTTTTTGTACGAGTATGAAAGCGGAATTGTTGTTGGCGATTCACAATTCTCTGCCTTAGTCCCAGCTTATATGCAATATCGTTTTTAAATCAAATAACGTCATATTATTATAATAAATGACTTAAAGAGTCAGTTCAATGCAGCTATCTCATTGTGAATGGACTTTGTAAAAGCAACTGGAGCTACATCCTTCGACCTTTGACGCTTTTAATAAAGCTAACACTGGCTATATATAGCTATGATATATGATATATTATATTATCATACTAAATTCCCCCCTCACTTTTCTAGTCACACTCCTCAGCAGACTTCTCTTTTCTTATATGCCTCATTCACATTGTCAAAAATTATTTTGAATCACATCCCAATTTTTATAAAGGTCTATTTCAAATTAGATCTTATTTAGATGGGATCTCTTTTTTAGTAATCCATTATGTATCATTCTTCATTACAAATGCATTCCTGACAATTTGTCTTTTAAAATAGAATAAGGCAGGTTCCAGGAGTGTAGATTATGAATCATAGGACTGGTCTTTGTCCACTGAAACATTCATTTGTATTTCTTCAATTACAAAACACATTGAAAACAACAAAACAACAACAATTGAATGACTATTAGGCAAAAATATCGTACAAATTTTTATTCAAATATATTTTCATCATGATGTTATAAGATAACGAAATGAAAGTGTAGAGAATTCAATTCAATGAGAATAGAAAAAAATTGCTTTGCGCCAAAAAAATTATTTACAATAACATTACAGACGACGAATTTGCAGAAGTCTCCGCCAACAAGACAGTATCATTGCACAGATCCTTGCATTTGACTGCAAGAATAATGGTGTCAATCCTACTGCTTGTTGGCTTGCCTTACTCTGCACAGATGGTCAGAGGCATTCACTGGGGCAAGTTAAGTTCACGCACTCAACATCACACAAAAAGCTTAGCTATCACAAGTCTCTAGGTTTGCTGGAGCTGCTTCAAACCTCTCAATGTCTGCATACCCTCAGTTTTAGAGTGGAAGAACCTCTGAATCGTGAAAAAGCAGCGAACACGTTATTTCAACCACTCTCTCAAGGCCCATTGATATGCAGCCAACCTGCTTTATTTACCTAAATTAATCTCATTTGATAAGTTTAGCTAATAGTACAAATTTGTGCACACAAATTTGCACAGATAGTTTCCGATAATAAGTAGTTGAAGAGTTTCACTCATGGGAGAAACTTTTCATTACCTTACAGACACCCCTCTTACTAATATTAATTCTGGTATGGAATTACCCCAATTTAGTTATTCAATGATCCCAATTTAGTTAGGCCTATGCTATAATTCCTCTTCTTGTTTGCTATGATTCTAATTTAATAATTCAACGATTCAAATTTAGTTATTCAATGATCCCAATTTAGTTATTCAATGCTCCCAATTTAGTTATTCAATGATCCATATCTAGTTATACGACGATTCCTATTCTGGTCTGCTGTGATCCCCATTTGAAATTATTAGGCACATACGGCAGGATTTGCCCGATATGTCTTAGTAGGCCATTTACATATCAGGATAAACTACTGTAGTGTCAGCTTGTTTGCCCGTGTTATTATTCAGTACTTATTTTTAGACACGTGTTTTTGCTAAGAGTTCAACCACGCCAAGCCGGGCCGGACCAGCTGGGGGAACGGACGCCCACCACCCCGCGAGCGCTACCCTTGGGCTACGGTCCCAGCCAATCAGCGAGCGACCCGGCCTCACTACCTGTCTACCCTCGGCAAGAAGCGACCCCGGGGCTCAGAACGGCGGTCGCAAGTCTACTGCGATTTGTCGCCTTGGCTCAAGCTACAGCCAGGCATCCACCTCGCCGATCGACCTAATTTGGGGTTAAAATGACTCTATATAACGAAGCGTGTTTTTGTAGTCCAAATTATCTCTTTTCTCCGCAATTCGCCTCACACTGTGAGAAGCACGTGCAAATTATCGTTCTCCGCAATTCGCCTCACACTGTGAGAAGCACGTGCAACTAGTCCACTTGTTTTGTCCCTCCCCGCCCGACCACACTCCGCTTGTTCAGTTAGGTAGCTTTCGGCGCTACGCGTCTTGAGAGTGCGCCGCTGACAAGGGTGGTCTAGATAGGCGCTTGTTGTCGAAGTCAGTACGTGCTCTCTTCGGAGACTCAGCCGTCAGGCAGAAGGAGTGCCAACCGATAGGATCTGTCGGGGCAGCGCTGAAAGCAGAGACAACCGGAGCCTCTCGGGAAGAGTAGGGCGCGGATGTAGGCCAGTTAAGTAAAATTGTTATATCCAAATTGTTAGATCATACTTGCTTTTCACTGTGAGCACGCTATAATTTATTTCCGTGTGAACATCTATTCTGTCAGTATAACTTTTAAGTCAAGTAAACTATATTCAGAGTAATTCCTATTCGTATCTGGAATCTTAGTCACAGTCGATTAACTCACTCCTAATCAAATTATTCGAGTCTTCGCGTTCATACTGTGTTATTCTTTTTCATTGTGAGTTTCGCCGGGCCGGAGGACGACACACGGGTCTCCTCGCTTATCGATTCCGCTTCGCTCGCTACTGCAGTCTCCAACGCTATTTAATTCCAGATTCCCTGCTGCTATTGGAACGATTGGTAGGACACCGACCCCGGTGAATAGTGAATAGTCGCTAGCTTCAAATTCCTCACGCTCCAGCTAGGACATTCATTTTATTACACTACTTGTGATCACTATTAAACACATATACTAATGCGACACTCACGGACAAAAATGCACACAAGAAATACTCACATTTATTGCAACTTTATTAGTCTTTCAAGTCTTACTCGTCCATGAAATCATCTGTTGGTCCAGGCTTCTCGGACTCATTGGGAGCCTTAGGGGTTGACATAGCCGGGATCTGCTGATTTCTGTAGACTTGATCTCGAGAAAATGTGACCTGTAAAATGAAATTAACATAAACTTATATTTTTATTTTTATATCATTCTAAAATAAACCTCATTTTTAAGGATAAGAGGCCTCATTGAACCAGTTAATAGCAAAGAAGGTAATTTTAATGATGAATCTAAGAAGTCAATAACTTGATGCTACTTTAGTAGACTCTGACACCATGTTACTATTTAACGCATACATAATAAAACCAAATTACCTCTGTCTCCAAAGCGCACTCTAATTCTTCGCACCTCATCGAATTGTTTGAACATTCGCTCTGGGTACTGCAATACCATTTCGTCGTCATGGATAGCATTTTTCTCCCGCTGGGAGCTTTGCGACACGCGTATCTCCTCGAAGCACTGTTGGCTAGAAACCGCATCCTTGTACCACTGGGTAATGACGGAGACATCGGCAGAGTCTTCTGGCCAATGCTGAATTTCCGCTTTTGAACATCCGAGACTGATTGTCTGGGAATATTCCTGGACTTAAGCACCATGAATCGCTAGAACGTCGCCCACAGACCAGTCATTTACTTGGGCAGAAGAGCTGGACCAAAATGTGCACGACACGGAGGACCCGGACTGATCAACAAGCGTCACTTTTGCCAGGTTGACAAGTTTTCCGAAACCGGTTTTAACTTCCGTTGGTTTCTGGACAGCAGAAATCGTGCCATAGACGTTAACATTCCTGAGATATGTCATGCAAAGGGTGAATTAAAAAGAATGCATTAACTTATTCACTAAGCACTTCTGGTTCTTCACTGACTGATTTAAATAAGTTTCCCTAGAAATAGTTCGCTAACCTAACAATCAAAATATATGATATATGAATATATATTCCACATCCTTTCCATTGTATTTTTACCAATTGAAACAAGCAAACTTACATTTTCATTTCACGGTCCGAAATCTCTTTTATCTTCTTATAGCTCGGTGCACGTCGAGTGACGGTCTCGAGGGTCCTCACAATGGCTCCACTTTGGTCAATTGAAACTGTTAGCTCGTGCTCATTGTCCGTAGTGCTGTACCTGGGATCCGCCTTCTTCACCCAGCCGCCGGATATGCGGACGGCGACGCCCTCACGGCACACGTCTAGGAAAGGCTTAATTTCCTTTCCAAACACGCTTACACGAATATCGCCGGTGTCGTCACAGAGGATAAAGGAGAACACTTGGCCCTGGTCCTCTTTTGCCTTCAAAGTCCGTGATTTTGGACAGCCTCATTACCAGGCCAACGATCGCAGCGTGCATCAGGCCCGGAAGCAGAGCAGAGATACACACTTTGCTTTTCTTGGCTCCTTCGCATGACTCCATATTGCTCGATTGTTGATTGTCAAAAATATAGATGATAATTTTCACAAATAAGTCCTTTATGGCTTGTAGTTTGATAGTTCTAGAATCAATGCCAATTGTGCAAGTTTTTATTGCAGCATTTTGGACAACCCCAACTCTGATGACTCATACCAATGTCATGATTCAGTGCTAATTGAGGGTGCCATGTAAAGATCAATAATAAGATCTCGCTAACCAATCAGAGAGTTTTGTTCTGCAATTTCCTAATCCACCCACTGGGCTACTTGTTGTGGATTGGCTTGTGATTGCCTTAGCTGTTACATTGTTATTTTATGTACAGTGTCGGGTGTCAGAGTCGATTATGCAGCAACAGCAGCAGCAGCAGCAGCACAAATAAAGAAAGACTTCTATAAATATAAAGAATGAAGAATAAATAAAGAATTGTGTTTACTGGATAAATAAGTGTTTCGTGTTGCTTTTTCTTATTCCTAACTGAAAATGAGAAACTTAACTGACACAGCTCATTGCAATGATCAATTTAGAACCTAAAATGAAGTTTTAAAGCTTAATTGAAAGTTTTAAAATGTACAAACATCGACATGACAGTATGCAAAGTAACATTATAAATAAAGGGAGATCAATGACAACTGATAAGTTTAATAATTGCTTTGAAAATACTTACTTACAAAGACAGTAGAGATGATGAATTCGCAGATTGCTCCGCCAACAAGACAGTATCATTGCACAGTTCATTGCATTGACTGCAAGAACAATGGTGTCAATCCTACTGCTTGTTGGCTTGCTTTACTCTGCACTGCTGGTCAGAGGCATTCACTGGGGCAAGTTAAGTTCACGCACTCACCGTCACACAAACAGCTTAGCTATCACAAGTCTCTAGGTTTGCTGAAGCTGCTTCAAACCTCTCTCTCATGGCTGCATACCCTCAGTTTTAGAGTGTAAGAACCTCTGAATCGTGAAAAAGCAGCGAACACGTTATTTCAACCACAATCTCAAGGCCCATTGATATGCAGCCAACCTGCTATATATTCACCTAATATTTACCTACATTAATGTCGCTATTAATTAGTAATGCGACTATTCCTATTCTGGTTTGCCTTGATCCCAATCTAGTTATGCCACGATTCCTATTCTGGTTTGCCTTGATCCCAATCTAGTTATGCGACTATTCCTATTCTGGTTGCCATGATCCAACTTAGTTATGCGACTATTCCTATTCTGGTTTGCCTTGATCCCAATCTAGTTATGCGACTATTCCTATTCTGGTTTGCCTTGATCCCAATCTAGTTATGCGACTATTCCTATTCTAGTTTGCCATGATCCCAATCTAGTTATGCGACTATTCCTATTCTGATTTGCCTTGATCCCAATCTAGTTATGCGACTATTCCTATTCTGATTTGCCTTGATCCCAATCTAATACCCTGCACTAATATTGGCAAAACTTTTAAAAGTTTTAGAAATTTCCATTTTTGCACATAGTTTACACAAATGCGCGCTATCAGATGATGCATGTTTTGTTGAAGTAGATAGAAAGTTTCACTCGTAGCAGAAAATTTTCATTACCTTACAGACGCCCATCTTACTAATCATAATTCTGGTAAACAATGAGTCCAATTTTCCATTCTTCAATGATCCCATTCGTATCATGACATGAGCCAACTTTCATTATGCGATAATTCCAATTCTGGTTTGCTATGATCCCAATTTAGTTATGCAAGGATCCGAACTTAGTTATGCCAAATGATCCCAATTAGGCTAAGCAATGATCTCAGTCCTGTTATGCAATGAACCCAATTAGGCTAAGCAATGATCTCAGTTCTGTTATGCCACAAACACTTATTACATCTTTAGACAGAGAGAAAGATGGGTTTGAGTTGCAGTTTGACAAGATCAGAGCTATAAAGACAGTTTTCAACGGCCATAAAAGCTTATCAGTTTTAATGGCTGTACTTGACAATTTGCACCTGTAATTACACTGCGGTACCGCAGGCAGCGGTTTAAATCTTTGTATTATGAAAGCTACTTTAATTTGATAGCTAATCAATTATTGAGATCAGTCAAATAAAAAACTTTTCTCCAGCAATAAATTATAAGTTTTGATTGGCTGAGCCTGGACAACGTGTACCTGTAACTGTTCGGACTAAGGTGGGGCAGAGGCTAAAATGGTCTGTCAAAACATGGCTTTTTAATCAGATAACAGATAAATTAAGATGAGAAAGCGAAAATGTTCTACCTGGCCATGATTTACGATCTAATTTGATGACAAATTAATTACGTTGGAAAAGCTAAACGTTTTTACTTGACCATAATCAGCTCTTAGACCTACCAGCTTTAGCGGTTGCGGTAAGTCGCCTCATTCCACAGCCAATCAGTAAAGGTCAGTAATTAATTACCGCAAAGCTCACCTTTATAACTTAACACCTGATACATGCTGTACCTGTTAGATCAAAGTCATTAAAGACTAATTTATGTAATTATACCAGCAAACAAAAATGTCAATCCACCCCACCAAAACTGCGCTCGTGTGCCCCATATAAGAGCTCGTAACAAGGCAGCCGCAGCTAGTCGCACATAAAGAATAAAAAAATTTCTTAGTCATTAAGTTAATTTTTGCTATTTCAAAATGAAAATTAGTAATAATTTTTTACGGAGGCCCAGTTGGACGCCGCGGTCGCCGTGGAGGACGAAAGGCAAAGAAAAATAGTAAGTTTTTTATTTTGCCGATTTTTGTTTTATGTGATCCGCAAGCTTATTTGCATTGAGGTACAACTGTTCATGTTGTTTCTCTCTTACTCAACAGTTCGCTGCTATCTTTGTGCCGGGCCGCATCCGGTCCGGCGTTGCCCGGCCCTGGCTTAGCAGCGGCAGCAGCAGCAACAGGCACCTAAGCAGCAGCAGCAGCCAGCTAAGCAGCAGCCAGCTCAGCAGCAGCAGCAGCCAGCTCAGCAGCAGCAGCCGCCAGCTCAGCAGCAGCCTGCTCGGCAGCAGCTGTCGGATTATGAGGCTGAGGACGAAGAAATGTTGCTTCACAACTAATTGCTTCAGTCAAGACTTAGTTAAAAACTGAGACTGAACGAGCTGCCCGACGAGGAACAGCGGCAGCGGGATGCTCAGCGCAGAGATGTCATGACTGAGGCTGAGCGAGCTGCCCGACTGGAGGAACAGCGGCAGCGGGATGCTCAGCGCAGAGATGCTGAGACTGAGGCAGAGCGAGCTGTCCGACTGGAAGCCGAGCAGATTCGTCGCCGTGGAGCTTTGGTTTCCAAGTGAGTTTTATGAGGCTCTATAAAATAACGTTACATAACATGGTCATGGTTTTATTTAATTTTTTTCTAAATTGCCTCTTAAGTGTTGCTTTTTTAGCACCCATCGCATGCTGTAGATTTAAGTAATTTAACCTGCAGTCCAACAATTGGTTTAAAAAGCCCTAAATGCAGCTGTGCTTTATTTTCACTGCATTGAAAACTTAGGTCGGACGCCCAGCAGCAAGGTACGGAAGCTATTGTACCCTTTGAGCAGTTGCAGGTAATCCCCATTGTGGGTGATGGCAATTGCTTCTTTTATGCCGTGTCTGATCAGCTGCGTGGAACCCCGCTGGAAACTGACGCAGCCTCCTTGCGGCAGGATTTGTCTTGCCGTGTTGCAGAACTCATGCCACAGCTGGTTGCAGATAACCTCATTGCACCTGAGAGTGCTGATGAGATCGTGAATTCCTCTTTTCAAGCAGGAACTTATGTTTCAGATGAAGTTGCCTCTTTGTTGAGCCGCTGCTTTAATGTGGACCTGGTCATTTACCAGGCCAAAATCTGCATCCTCCTAATGCGATTGTGCGGGTGCAATTGCGCCATGAACATTACGAGTCACTGAGACTTCGAGAGCCTTTGCAAGCCCTTTCAGATGCAGAGTTCCCAAGACTGGCAGCATGCAGAACTCCTGCCAAGAGGGACAAGAAAGCCAAGGGCCCGAGAGCGATGCCAGCTGACAGCCCCAGCTCATGTGCTAACACTGGAGCACAGACTGAGCAGATGTGAGTAACTTGCTTTTGTTATTTTGCATATATCTGCTAAATCAGTTCAATCTGCCGACACAAATAAATGACTAGCATCGAAAGCAATGTCAAAAAAATCAATGTACTATCTTAATAAACTCTGCTCAACCCCTACTTAAACCCCGCTCACAGGCATGCCGAGCCGGTGATGCCAGAAGCCCCGGCTCACCAATGCGGCCCAATAAACCGCGTCTGCAATGACTGCGGCGCCCTGCTGTGGGCCAAGGAGACGAGCAATTTCTGCTGCGCCAAGGGCAAGGTGAAGCTGCCAACCCGCTCCATGCCGCAGGTACTGGCAGACCTGTACACGGGACAGCACCGCCTTAGTGCAGAGTTCCTGGCTAACATCAGGAACTACAACTCTGTGCTGCACCTGACATCTCTGGGTGCGAAGCTCGGACTGGTGCCTGGCTGGAGTCCCAGCTTCGTCATCAGCGGCCAGCTCCATCACAACATGGGGCCGCTGCTTGCCGACACCTCAGCCGTGCCGCATGGCTGGCAGGTGTACTTCATGGACCGCGACCTGAAAGGCGCCTGAGCCTCAGCCAGAAGGTGAAGCCGGAGCTGCTGGAGGTGCTGCAAACTGTGCTGCACGAGTGCAACGGCTATGTGCAGAGCCTGCGAGCTGCTGCTCAGCGGATCAGTGGCGACCCTGAGCTCGGACCCGGTTTAGAAGTCATCGTCCGCCGGACGCCTTTCGGACCCCTACGGTCCCATTTTGGCTTTCGTCAGCTCAGCTAAAAAAATCGAGATAGCTGCCCGGTGTAAAAAGCATCGTCGAAAAGACGTCTTTTCGACGCCTACGGTCCGATCTAACCCTATGTCAGCTCAGCTAAAAAAAATCGAATTAGCTGCTGAAAACGTCTTAAGAGGTCTTGATTTCAGTTATAAATGCATTTAAAAGATGAAAAAATGTGTACTTCGTACAGTCCGATTTTAGTCCGAAAATGGCCGACGCGTCGACCGGCTCCAAAATGGTCCGATTTGAGTCCGAAAAAGGCCGACGAGAAAGACGATGTTTCAAAAAAAATTACTCGTGAGTTAGCTGCTAAAAACGTCTTAAAAGGCCTTGATTTCAGTTCTAAATGCATTTAAAAGATGAAAAAATGTGTAATTCGTACAGTCCGAAATTAGTCCACAAAAGGCCGACGCGTCCGCGGTCCGTTTTGAGTCCTCAATAGGGCGACGAGGAGGACGATGTTCCATAAAAAATTCTTGAGTTAGCTGCTGAAAACGTCATAAAAGGCTTTATTTTCCGTTAATTATGCATTTAAAAGATGAAAAATTGTGTAATTCTAACAGTCCGATTCCAGTCCGCAAAAGGTCATTTTTTGATCTACTGTACAGAACCTAACATGCTTGAAATACTACTCGTATTTAAACGTTAGTAGTGCAGCAAGTTAAATGTTTGGTTTGTATAATCGTAATATTTAGTTTTTAGATATAAATTATTTACTATACATATACTTACTGTTCTACTGCTCAGTGAGAGCTAGGAAATAAAATTTGTGTGCATCAGTGAAACAATTTACGAGTATATAGTGGAATCATCAAAATATTCTGAGCGTGTATACAATTCGATCTTCTGGTCGGCCATGCATATTCCGGCTGTCTGCAGTAAACCGCTCAATAGCCGTATAAAATGATTGATACTGCGGCAACTGCTTTAATTGCATTACATCTCGAATAGCTATGTATTTAGGAGTATATAGAATAGGTAGAAATCGCATAATTGTGATGGTCCGTTTTCCGTCCGATTTGAGTCCGTAAAAAGGCGACGTGAATGTAAAATTTAACAAACACATGTATTTTGACCGCAGGCAATAAAAAGTTTTGTCTCAGAATAAGCCAGTTGCACTAAACTTAATAGGAAGTCAGAATCAATTTTTTAGTTTCAAATTGCAGCTTAAAAACGAAAGAATGGCCTGAGCAAAGTTTTTGAAAGCGCATGCACTGCAAACTTTCACTTTGACCTGACCGGATCCTCAATTAATTAGCTATTATGTACGTGAGAATTCTCGATTCGATCAACGAATTCTCAAAAACTGTTCACAGTAAGACACTGAAATTCATTAGACAAGACAAAGTGAATATAAACACCGATATCAAACTCGCCATCACTTTGTGGTTTATCTATATAAGTTAATTATTAAGTGAAAGTCTATTTGATCAGCAATGTCAGTGTAGCTTAGTTAGGATATATTATGAAGCTACAGGATTATTTTTTCCAAAAAGAGAGTTATTTTAAAGCGCATAGTGTATATTTACTTTTATTTAGCAAAAAATACATATTTTTGCAACATATTATAATGAATTGTACCAAGTGAGGCTTAAATGCCTATATACTGTATAGCTAGGTTACAATTCCTATTTTCTGCTCTAGATACTTCAAGTCTAACTTCTGTTTATTCTTGGGCTTTCACAAGTGGCTATTTTATTGAAACAGTGAAAGAAACTGTTATATAGCTATGATATGAGAACTAATTGTCATGAAAAATGTATTATTACTTATTAGCTGGTTTAGGTATGTGGCATGCAGTTTTGGTCATGCTTAGGCATTAAGAAGCAAAGATCTGTCAGTTAACAGTGAGCTATAGTCAATCATGCCTTTCATAATCTTGGATGGCAGCAGCACTCAGGCTAGCTCTTGTTGGCCAAGCACCAGATACAGTAGAAGTTCCAGTAAGCTCTCGTACATGCAGATTGAGAATCTTGCCATTCCTGAACCTGTTTGAAAAGGATAAGGTGGTTAAGAGAGTTGTTGGTTAGCTTGTTGGTTTTAAATGTATTAAACAGAGCAGAAAAATAAATAACAGCACATATATTATATATAGGCTAAGTAATTAATATAATTTATTATACCTATCCGGCCAATTGTGCAGTATAATCAAGAGCACAGCCACAGCTATTGTGCAGCATACGCTCGAATCTAAAGGCTGCACATGGCTGTTCAGTCCATGGACTGAGGGATGCCAGACCCACCTTAAGTTCAAATAGCTAATATTGGTACCCATTTTACAGCTAGCTTGGATAAACAGAGGGGCGGATAGCTCGGTCTGTAAGGTGTCGGACTCTGGATCAGATGGTCCTGGGTTCAACTCCCGACCTAGTCTAGAACTATTCGTGCAGCCTTTGGGAAGCTGCTTTGCCCTGATGTGCACACAGTCTACTCAGCTGCAAATGAGTACCGATATTTCGTCGGGGAATAATAATTCCGGCTGGCGTGAAATTAAGCAGTTCTGTGCGGCAATTCAGTGGGTTTGGATGCTGCCGATATGTTTGGAAAAAATAAATTCCATTGCTGACACGCGACTGTCAACCGGTGTCCGAGAGGGCCGGGGAGTACATTAGGTGTGCAGTCCCCACCTGCTAGTGTGCTTGACACACAACACCTGCACTGGCCCTTGTGTCTAGTGTCATTATTATTATTATTTTACAGCTGGGTTGTAGCCCAGCAGTTAGAGCGTCAGACTCGCATCTTGAAGGTTGATGGTTCGATTCCTGACTCCTGTTTCTTTAAGAAACAAATTGAAATTTGTGTCTCTAAGATAGGCAATTAACTCTGAATTGCTTCAGTTCAGCTAGCTATTATATGGGTACCAGTATTAGCTGTGGTAACTTATAGTGGGTGTAGCCATCCCCAGTCGATGGACTGTACTGGCTGTAGTCCATAGCCGTACACAGTCTTCAGATGCGCCGCACAATAGTTGCAGCTGTGCTGTCGGCTACACATCTGGCCCATAGTGATAGTTGTAATTAGTTAATGGATTATTATTAATTTTATAACAGGGTGAACTGAAGCAAGCAAGTTAGGCCTCTTGCCAAAGGGCATAAGTTGTACCAGTAGAGTTAGGAATCAAACCCCCACCCTAATTCCCCCCTGCCTCATCTATCCTATGTCTAATCCCTGCCCTTTCTCAGATTCCTACATTTAATACAGCCGTCGTCTTTTAGGTTCTGTAAGTTGTGATATTTTGACTTAGGTCTCTCTTTACGTTGAGATTCCTAAATGAGGTCGGGTGTCCTACTCTTTGTGAGAGATTCTCTTTTCGCAACTCGAAAATAACGAAGACAAGACGATTCAAATTCCAAGCTAAACAGCTGATATTTAAGTGTTAATTAGTAAATAAGAGAAAGCTATGATCACTGATCAATTCCCCTGGCAGCGCTCTTTTCGTCCCCTGCCAGGTACTGTACTTAATTCAATCCAATTCACAATTCGCACTAACAAAATCTCGATAACCGCAACACAAAACACGAACTCTACTCGATAATACGACACGATAAACAACACAAATAAATCCTAGACAAACAGATAGTCCCTATAACAAACAAGACAAATAACGCGAAACCTAACCAAAATCCCTAACATAAAACCGAGGCGACCAGCAAGCACTTCTGCACTATGGCACAACGATAGTTCTATCGTGCCACACCTAATGTCTGTTCGACGGCGTCCCACCGATGATTGTCGGCGATATGGAGAGTGCTTCCGTGCTTGCCAATCCCTATCTAACACTCCGTCAGCAGTTGGCCAGACGTACCGAGCTCAGCGCAAGCTACTTACTGACGTGGGGTTGAGTGTGGGGGTTTTCTTTGACTAACTAGTTGGACCGGTTTACCTGTCCCGGTATCTATTTACTAGGATGCGTAACACGAATGAGAACAATATCAAGATCAAGAGCAAGAGCAAGGTCAAACGCGAGACCAGAATCACATGAGAACAATATTTCAGCGCAATAGTCAGTTTTATAGTCAAGCGCCCGCCCCAGCCCTCATCAAAGCCTGGGTGCCGGCCGCGCCGCTTGTTCTTCTGCCAGGTCGACCCTGCCGGTTAACGAACCGGCTGCTGATTGGCCCGGCTCGGGGTGTCGCACTTAAGTCGGTTCACTTCAATCGGCTAGCCGTCCTCCCATTGGTTGGGCCCACCAGACCAGGGCTAGTCTGATGCCTTGGCTGTAGAGCAGGGGTGACCGGCCGGTCGCGTGTTAGGCCTGGCTGGGGTGCGCATGTACAAACAACTAACCTATCAGATACATTAAAATAATTCATAATATTGACGTGCGCGAATAAGTTACTACAAGTAGAAATATACGCATTATAAAAACATGCCGACACTACACTCCCCCCTCCTAAAAGAAGTGGAGTGCGAACAAAACAGAAAATAAGGGACACAAGACTCGATGCCAAAATAAAACTGGAAACCGAGATTTAAACAGAAAACGAAAATTTTCAACTCCTCTGGGGGACACCTCCTCCCCCCCTCCTAAAAGAATAGGAGCTGGTTTAACGCGAAAAAGAAAATTTTACGCTATCTATAATCGTATTAAAGAAACAATACAGAAAGCAAAGGTTGTCCAAAGCACAATGTTTTGACTAACGCTTGTATTCCTTCGTCGCCGAAAAGGTACAATTTCAAAAAAATTTAGATTAATAATAACAGAACTAAAGCATATTAAGGTTTGCTTAAAGAATTCCATTAGATTTAAATTCAAAATACAAAATTCTGCAACTTGTCATCAAAATTTTACGATTAACTACAAAAGGAACAATAGAATGATCAGTTTAACAGCAAATTTAACAATTCGACTTCAAAATTCAACACTTGATTACAAAATTTCAATCAATATTCATGCCTTTTTCAGCGCAAATTTTCTGACATTATAATTTAATTTGCAAGAAATATACTACTCTTAAAAGTATATCACACACTTCCGCAAGGAAGATCTGTACGATTCACGGACTCAACAATTTTCACAAATCCAATCTACTGGGCGGTCGGATACACGCTCTGTTTCTCAATCTCGGAGCCCAACGCTCCTGAACTGGTAATTCCTCTCTTTGTCCTCGGGGCCGGCGTCCTCGGCCTTCTCGGTTCACTACGGCTGGCGGCACTGCGCCACCGCGCGCCGTTGGCACAACTAGCGTGGCTCGCGGAATCTCTGTCCGCACTGGAATTACTGGCACCCTTGGCACTGACGGCATTGCCTGCCTGTTCGGCACCGGTATCTGTGACGGTGCTTGCCGTGGCGCTACTTGGTGTGGTGGCCAATCGATTTCAATATCCGGGTATTCTTCCTCCGGTTCCACCTCTGGCGCTCCGGCGCCGACTATCCCACGCCATGCGCATAATTTTTCTTCCGACAGATAACACGGTTTGACGCGATCTACACTGACTATTTCGTGGATCCGATCTGGCTGTTCAATGCCATGAAACTTGGGTCCGGGTTCGATTCTTAAACACTTGCCACTACCGGTGACCTCAAGTACGCGGTATGGTCCGACCCACTTCCGGTTCGTATTAAACTGTTTGTGGCCATTCGAAAGCCAAACTAAATCATTCGGTTTATAAAAATTTTGAAATACTTTTGCGTCGTAGTTGGTTTTCATTCGAGTTATTGCTACTGATTGTCGTTGCCTAGCAACGCGAAAGGTCTCCATGCACTTCCGGTACAATTCATGCACGTGCCGATCCGCAGTTTTTTGTTCTGGCGGAGGCAAACCGATTTCTGCGTCTACTGGCAGTCTCATCTTTCTGGCAAATAGCATTTCAAATGGACTGAACTTGTTCGACTCGTTAATCGCACTGCGCTGTACCATCACGACGTGGGGCAAGACTTCATCCCACGCGAGGTCTAGTTCGTCACGCGCTAGCTTAATTCCATCCTTCACAACTCTGACCATTCGCTCACACTTCCCATTCGCTTGTGGGTGGTAACTAGTAGTGTGGCGCAAATCAATACGGAAATTCTCCGTTAAGCTCTTCACGATATCTGCGGTGAAAGAAGCTCCTCTATCAGAAATGAATGCTTCCGGTGCGCCATATCGGCAAATCCACTCCGTGTACAGAGTCCATGCGGTGCTCTCTGCTGTACAATCGCGGAGGGCCTTCACCTCCATCCATCCGGTGAAATGATCGACCATCAGCAGCAGGTATTTATTCCCTCGCTGCGTTGTGTCAAAGGGTCCTGCGTAGTCTATGTGGACCTTCTCGCCCATGTAGCTACTAAGCTCGGGCTCCAATGGCGCTCTCAAATTCGGGCCGTATTTCTTTCTAGTCTGACATTCCGGACAAGTCTTAATATAGCGTTCTAAATTCGCAGAATAATTTGGCCACCAGAACCGTTGTCTAATCAGGTCTCTGGTCTTGGAGATTCCTCCGTGGGCCATCTGATTATGATACCGCTCGAACAATTGCTTTTCGAGTTGCTCACTTTCTGGCAGCACGATCTGCTTAAATTCGCGGCCTTCATGATCTCTATAACATCTGTAGATAATGTTCGAGTCTACAGTCAACTTGTCATAATCACTGTACAAGGACTTATAACTCCGATGCATTCCGATCCATTCGATCTTTGGCGGGCACTGCTCTCGCGCTAACAGGCGGGTTTTCAGTTTCAGCAACTCAGGCTGGCCGTCCTGAAGTTCGACCACACCTGCCGGAGAACTTATGTCTATGGCCCCGCAATCTATTCCGTCCGGTTTTCTAGCTGTATTGCACGTGGGGCACTCCTCGTGGTACTTTTTCGGGGGTCCGTCACGTGATGGTCGGCGGCTTAACGCATCTGCATTGCCATGACTCAGACCTTGACGATATTCTATGGTAAAATCGTACTCTTCCATTCGGCTTATCACTTCGAACTGATCGAACTGTTCGAGGATCATGTTCCATCTTCCCAACATGCCCTTCGCACCGTGGCACTTCCTCAGCCACTGCAGTGCCGCGTGATCTGTTCTGATCTTAAAATGGCGACCAATCAGATACGGGCGATAGTGCTCGAGAAAATAAATTAGGGCGTACATCTCCTTCATCGTAGTGCAGTAATTCAACTGGTGCTGATTTAACGGGTGGGACGCATAAGCGATCACCTTCTCTTCCCCGTCCTGCTCTTGCAACAAATTCCCTCCGATCGCGCTGTCGCTGGCGTCTACATCCAGGACAAAGGGTCCAGCTTCCTTATCGAATCTGGGATAGCTGAGGACAGGCGCGTGGGTCAATTTTTCTTTCAGCAGTTCGAAGGCTTTCTGGCACTCCTCATTCCAATGATATTTAACATCCTTTCGAGTCAGATTATTCAGCGGTTCGCTGATTCGGGCAAAGTCTTTAATAAATCGGCGATAGTAGCCTGCTAATCCTAGGAATCCTCTAAGCTCAGAGATGTTCTCTGGCCTAGGCCATCGTTGTACTTTCTCAATCTTGTCTTTACTGGTGTACACACCATGCTGACACACAGTATGACCGAGGAATTCAACCTCCTTCCGAAAGAGAAAAGTCTTTTCGGGCTTAATTTTCATTCCTGCTTCCTCTAATCTGGCAAAAATAAGATCTAAATTTCTCAGCATCTCTTCGAAATTCTTGCCCGTGCAAATGACATCATCTAAATACAACAGGGCGAACTTGTAAGCGTAA
Source organism: Macrostomum hystrix (assembly GCA_950097015.1). NCBI lineage: Eukaryota > Metazoa > Platyhelminthes > Macrostomidae > Macrostomum > Macrostomum hystrix. The sequence goes on from CATNEN010000001.1 coordinate 22,604,575, forward strand.
TCTCCTAAGATTCGCTGCATGATCCTTTGGAAACAGGCTGGACCGTTGGTTACTCCAAACGGCAGCACCTTCCACTGGAATAATCCATCGTGGGTTCGAAACGCCAATTTCTCTCTGTCACTCTCGCGCACTTTGACAGACCAGTAAGCTCCTACCATGTCAAGTGTGCTAAAGTACTGGTTGCCGGCGAGGGACTCTAATGATTCTTGAATTAATGGCAATGGGAAACTGTCCTTCTTAGTCTTGTTATTCAACTGTCTAAAATCACAGCAAAAGCGAAATTCACCGTTCTTCTTCCGAGCGAGGACTATAGGACAACTCCACTCGGACTCTGATGGTTCTACAAGATCGTGATCTAGTAATTGGCGGACATGTTCGCTGACAAACTCACGCTGCTCAGGGCTCTGCTTTCGCAGTGGAATTCGAACTGGAATCTCGTCGGTCGTCTCAATCTTAAATTCGCCGACGCGGGTCTTTCCAATGTCCCACTGATTCTGCGAAATCATACCTTGATACCTGTGTAGCAACTCAATTACTTTCAGTTGCTGATTTGCTGTCAGATCAGTCTCATCCAGTCTAAATTGATCCCTTATCTTAGTTGCTTCGCTCAGCGTGGGGATCCTCTTCTGATCTTGCCGCTGCTCGGCTGGCTCAGCTTTATCTACAAGAAAAATCTCTAACTCTTCGTTCGCTGGCTCATACTCAGCAATAACCTCATTCTCATGAATGGTCTTCTCATGCTCGGTTGGGTTCATGACCCTAACAAAGGTTTCGCCGAATTCATCTAGCGACGTTAGTCCCTTTGCAACTAGAATCGACTGATCCTCATCCTGACCGCTTTTCCTGGTAACAAAACCGTACTCAGCTGCATCAGGGGTCTCCCTACATTTGACTTTAATAAATTTCTCACTCAGTGCCGGAATCTTTGCCATGCTGGTTACTTGCAGTAGCACGCAACGTGCACTTTCATCTGCAGTGGTTAGTCTAATCCGAATGTTATTAAATTCTAGCGTCTTCTCAGCTATATCGAGCTTAATTCGGTGACGGGTCAACAAATCGAGACCAATAATCGAAGTGGTTAGCAGGTCTTCTGCGACAAAGAACGGGTGGATCACCTCGCTCTGTCCGATTCTAACTCTTAAGGACACCTGGCCCAACAGTCTGGTAGACTGGCTGTTGGCCGATTTCATGTTAATAGCGCACGGTTTTAATGCGGCTTTACAGGAGAAGAGCCGGTCAAATAGACTCTTGTCAATCACGCAGTGCGACGCTCCCGTATCAATCAAAATTTCTTCACTAACGCCGTTCAACTGACTGTGCAGAAATAAACCTGAGTTTATGGCCTGATTGGAAATAATCGGTTGGACAAATCCGGCTGCCTGCTTTTTTGCAAGCTTCTCTCCGGCTGCGGCTTCAACCTGCACGGAGTTTTCGAGCCTATTCATTTCCTTTCTAAATTCTCTTATTTCTTTCTTCAGTTCCTCAACTTCCTTAGACTTCAGCCTCTCCTCTGGCTTCCTCACAGTCTGTTGCTGTGGAGCTCTACTAGTTACAGGCTCTCGCTGCTTTGCAGCTGCTTTTGCAGTCTTCACAGGTGCTTTCATTTGCACTTCTTGGCGCAATTGCCGAATCTCTTCTCGCAGCTCTGACAGTTCATTTGCTGCCGCTGCATCTACGGACTTTCGCTGCTCAGTCTCACTGACTCTTAATTCAATGCCGTTTAATTTTCGGCGGTTGGCGTCAAAGGCCTGGCTCTGAGCTCTGCGCTCTGCCTTCTCTGTTTCGATTCCTGCGCAATCGGCGCAACTACAATAGGATTCTACTGACTCCGATATTGAATTAATAGACTGTTCGCTGTGTCCGCAGCATTCTACCTCTAAGGCGCGCTGCTTGTTACTATGAGTAGTATCACTAGCCCTAATAAAAGAAAAACTAGCTCGCTTCCTCAAATACAATAATAAATCGTAATTAGTTACTCCGCACGTGTCCCGCAAATGAAAGAAAATCTCCTTGCCTCTCCTATCTCTGAGGAATCCGTAGCCTCTGTTATAATTGTACCACACTAATTTTCCGAACTCTACGTTATTAAGCTTAATCTGCCGTGCGTCATTAATCACATCTCTCTGCTCAACCGGCCTTCGGTTATTGCCGGGGGTAAATAAATTTAGTGGCGGGGAACGGTCAACCCCCCTCTGCTGCCGTTCCGCTTGCAGTTTAAAGGCTGTAGTCTCTGGGGACAGTCTCGCGCTACATGACCTGGTTGGTCGCAGATGTAACAGGTTCTGGGTCGTGCAGTAGGCGCATTCGCTCCCGCAGGATTGAAACGGTCATTGGCTGGTTGGCCTCGCCAACCTGACTGCCTTTCGACACCAGTCTGCTGTCTAGTGGGATTAAACTGCCTAGGTGGAAACATTCTGTTGTAACTGCTCATCTGCGGATTAAAATACGGTTGTGGCTGCGTCTGAGCCGGCGGTCTCATTGGCCGCTGAGTCTGCATCGATGCGAATTGCGGTCGCTGTTCCTGCCGGTAAAAGTACGGCGAACTCTCAGTGCGAAATTGCGGTGGTGGATAATAATTCGGTTCCTCTATCTGCTCAAACTGCGAGCTCTGCCTAGCGGCTTTGCCACGGAACTGTGCCTGCTTGACGGGTTCAACCTGGGAAACCAAAGTCTCAGGCGGTTCCGCTTTTCTTCTACCCTTAGCCCCTTGGCTTGCCAGCTCATCGAGGATCTCCTCGTTCTTGGCTGCTGCGAGCAAATCCATGGCGGTATAAGCGTCGCCTCTGGACCGTCTGATAGAAATGACAGCCCGCCTAATTTTGTAATTCAAAATTCCGGCTTCAAATCGCTCAGAAATTCTTTCTCTGGCCTGATTTTCAAGGCCTGCCTTCCGAACTAATTCAACAAGAGCGTCATAAAAGTGCTCAATGCTCTCGCCTTCCTGTTGTTTCCGGTTCATCAACTGAATTTTTGCTTCTTCCTGCTGGGCAACTGGCCTGAATTTCTGCTGCAAACTCTCAACTAATCGTGGGTAAGCGAGGTTCGGGTCAAGGCCTAGATTAATATAAATCTTGTAAGCTTCTTCATCCAGCAAAGACAATAATTGGCAGGCTCTGGCATCAGCCTCAATGGCGTTACCTTGGCAATAGTTAGTAAAAATCTTTAGAAAAACTTCAAAGTCTCCTCCGACAGCATAAGGCTTGGGTTTCGCTACTGAATTATTATTCCTATAAATAAGTCTAGGGGCAGCTCTCAAATTCTGGATCTGATTCTGCAGATCGGTAATTAAAGCTCTTAGTTGGTTATTGTCAGCTGCTAAGTTCTCTACTACTGCGGCTTGAGCATTGACCTGTGGGTCGGCTAAGTTTTGACCTTGGTCTGGCCCGAGAGCAGGGCCTTCATTCTGTTCATTGGCTACGGCCGCAGGGTCTGGGCCAGCACCTCTAATTTCAACTCCTACACCCGCCATGTACAATTTTTATGAGTCACTGATAAGAAAGTCTGCGCGGGCGCTTATCTATAATAAAATCTAACTAACCGAGGCAATAAAATTTCAATCGACCAATTGTACTAACACTGACCTTTTAAGTTTGTAGCAAAAATAATAATAAGGTGGAATCTTTAATTAGATTGCAGAATAACTATATCAATATAAATACCGTGGAGGTATGTACTTCTCCAGGCTATCTCTACAGCAGAACTCTTAAACTTTCTTCTTAACAGGAATTCTCCTTTCTCTCAATAGAAATCAATCCTCCTTCAATAGAAATCTCTCCTCCCTAGAGGCTCCAAATGTGATATTTTGACTTAGGTCTCTCTTTACGTTGAGATTCCTAAATGAGGTCGGGTGTCCTACTCTTTGTGAGAGATTCTCTTTTCGCAACTCGAAAATAACGAAGACAAGACGATTCAAATTCCAAGCTAAACAGCTGATATTTAAGTGTTAATTAGTAAATAAGAGAAAGCTATGATCACTGATCAATTCCCCTGGCAGCGCTCTTTTCGTCCCCTGCCAGGTACTGTACTTAATTCAATCCAATTCACAATTCGCACTAACAAAATCTCGATAACCGCAACACAAAACACGAACTCTACTCGATAATACGACACGATAAACAACACAAATAAATCCTAGACAAACAGATAGTCCCTATAACAAACAAGACAAATAACGCGAAACCTAACCAAAATCCCTAACATAAAACCGAGGCGACCAGCAAGCACTTCTGCACTATGGCACAACGATAGTTCTATCGTGCCACACCTAATGTCTGTTCGACGGCGTCCCACCGATGATTGTCGGCGATATGGAGAGTGCTTCCGTGCTTGCCAATCCCTATCTAACACTCCGTCAGCAGTTGGCCAGACGTACCGAGCTCAGCGCAAGCTACTTACTGACGTGGGGTTGAGTGTGGGGGTTTTCTTTGACTAACTAGTTGGACCGGTTTACCTGTCCCGGTATCTATTTACTAGGATGCGTAACACGAATGAGAACAATATCAAGATCAAGAGCAAGAGCAAGGTCAAACGCGAGACCAGAATCACATGAGAACAATATTTCAGCGCAATAGTCAGTTTTATAGTCAAGCGCCCGCCCCAGCCCTCATCAAAGCCTGGGTGCCGGCCGCGCCGCTTGTTCTTCTGCCAGGTCGACCCTGCCGGTTAACGAACCGGCTGCTGATTGGCCCGGCTCGGGGTGTCGCACTTAAGTCGGTTCACTTCAATCGGCTAGCCGTCCTCCCATTGGTTGGGCCCACCAGACCAGGGCTAGTCTGATGCCTTGGCTGTAGAGCAGGGGTGACCGGCCGGTCGCGTGTTAGGCCTGGCTGGGGTGCGCATGTACAAACAACTAACCTATCAGATACATTAAAATAATTCATAATATTGACGTGCGCGAATAAGTTACTACAAGTAGAAATATACGCATTATAAAAACATGCCGACACTACAAAGTGGCCCACTGGCTCATTGCCGACCCCTAGCTGCTAAATACCAGACCAAATAACTCAAGTATACACTGGGGTCACTGGCTAGATTTGCAGCCGACAGCACAGCGGAGCTATTGCGCGGCTCATCTGAAGACTGCGTACAGCTGTACAGTCCATGGACTGGGGGGACACCACACCCACCTTCAATTATCCCAGCGAATGCTGGTACCATTTAACAGCTGGGTGAACTAAAGCAATGCAGAGTAAATTAAGTGTCTTGCTAAAGGACACAAATTGTCTCACATGAATACAGCAGACCAAATAACCCTAGCTAGTACCAACAGCTAGCAATAGCTAGTGAATGCTATAATTTTTATGACACTTTAGGGTCTGACATACAGAGGTAGTATATATGTTTAGTAAGCTTTTAAGTTAAAAAATACATGCATAGTACCTTTTTAGACAAACTGAACCTGTACACATGTATTATTTAAACCAATGGCTCAAAATTAATTTGAGTTACAATTGATAGTAGCTATCAATTGTGGGTTAGGTGTTAAGTATTTCACAAAAGGATCATGATTAGTCAAGCCCTTACTATGTGACCAGCAGTTCTCAGATGCACTGATGTAAGGAAAGCAGTTGCTATAGGTAGTACTGCCTTAAGCCAGTCAAAAATGCCACCATTCCAGCTAGTGTGATAAGTACCTGTTCAATAATGTTGAATATTTTAATAGCTGAAAAACTTATTACTATTAGCCATTTAAATTAGTCTGATAAAAAATGTTCGAGCTACAATTAAAACTAGTAACTCACCAGTCAGCTGAATTTATTTAATAGAACACTCTTGCCGAAACCTAGTCTTGTTTCGTCTGTCTTTGAATTTCTTTTATTTGTTTAATTCCTTCAAGATTCTTTTGATTGCTTCTCATTTGATTCCTCTGAGATTTCAGTGCTGAGTGCTCTTAAAAATCGATAATCATACTAATATCTGTTCATACGATCTTGATTAAAATGATACGAATTTGATTGAGACCACTAAATTTCAGATAGAGCGCTCAATTTTGCCTCAATTACTCTGTGCTCAGCTGTGACCAAGTAAAAGAAAGAGAATTCAATACTTTGTTCTCAGTGTCTATTGCAAGGCAAAATAGCCCCTCCACTTATTCTCTTCTGTAGCTGCTCAAAGCTTGAAAAACACGAGTCTGAAGATTATTTACACGCGTTTCTGGCCTTCTCAGAAGATCTTAACTTCAGATATCAGATATCCATTACTTTTGCATATGGATAATATGGATAATATGGATAATCAGCAGCAGCAGCAGCAGCAGCAGCAGCAGCAGCAGCAGCAGCAGCAGCAGCAGCAGCAGCAGCAGCCCCAGGAGCAGCAGGCGCAGCAGCAGGGCCCTGGCTCACCGTGGCTTATAGAGCCACACACGGTGGGCCAGGGCAAACGAATTGTGTGGAAGGTGAAGGTAGGTGCCGGGGCATCTGCCAACTTCACCCCGCCCCGGCACCTACCTTCGGGCGGAAAGAAATAAAAGGATTGTTAAACCACGTACTTTTTGCTATTTTATACTAATGGTTCTTCGCAATTCTTGACAGTTTTTATAACAATTCTTAAAATATGCTTTTAAACATCCTAAAAAATATATACCCGGTTTTGCAGGTTTTACTTTCCTTTAAAATCTTCATATTGGTGCTAGGTGGTAAAACTAAATCTCTTTTTAGCCATTAGCTACACGTCGTTTAACAAGCTGCAACTCACACCACAAATGCAAACACAATATTACAATAAAGCTACATGCACTCACTTTTAATATGATATAGTAGCTAAATGCTATAACGTTAGTCTTTTTGTCGTACGTGCCGCACTTCGTGTCTAACCATGCAGCTCATTCCATAAGCAAACTCCAAGCATTCGCTTAGAGTTGGATGCATGCCCTTGTTGCCATTGGATAAAGCAACTATTAAAGGTGCATGTTTTTACTAAATAATGATATTTGCGCCTTAAAACTCCTTTTCGCCTTTCAGAGCACTGATTCAGAGCACTAATTCAGAGCACGCCTTTCAGAGCCTGCAGCGCCATAAGATTTTTGGATATCTATGCCTTCGTGTCTTTATATTTATTTCACACTTATTTATTTATTACATGCACTGCATGCATTAAGTATTTATAAATTGCTTTAGCTTTGAACGACAACAAACATATTTATTGAGCTATTGCACCTTGCTTTGTGTTTAAGATGCACTTAAGATGCATGCATGCAATTAGCTTCTTAGAATGACTTGATATAATAGCTGGCATCTGTCCCTTAAAGGCTTGCTGAAATGTAGCTGAAATTCATAGTTGACTAGGGATCAATTCAAAAGCAAAAACTGTATACTGTCAAATTCCAATTTTAGTTTTCCCCGTTCCAGAAAATCCTGAGACGTGTGTTGCAAGGTGGTCGGCAGAAAATGTACCGACGAGACATCGCTCTTAGCTTTTACCTCGGATGTACAGGTATGCAGTTACTTTCTTCTTAAGCAGTTTGAGTTTAAATTCACATTAGGAATTCAAAATGAGATAAATGAATTGATCTAACCCTCTGCAGCATGGGGAATTTCAGTCAGCGTCGAGCACAAGTTTGCCCAGCGTCCCGGCTAGCTGCATCTGGCCGAGTTTAGCAGGTTAGAGAACGACAGCGACCTTCACGAACTCCTTGTCATGTCAATAGAGTTCCACGGCTGCACTCGCAACAACGTTGTGTGCTTTTTGTTTTTTAGTTTATGAAATAATGTGCAGCAACAATTAGTTTATTTATAGTATAGCATTTATAAGTACTCGTAGATCTCATACTTTTATAGGAAACAGTCGGTCTCAATTACATGTCTTCAAAATCAAGGTTTAATTACAGATGATAAGTCATGCATGGACAATATGAGAAAACACAAGAAAACAGAACAAAACATGGTCGTAAGAAACAATAGTTTACATGAGTGAAGTAGCGCAACTGACAATCAGACAATCCGTGATGTAATTCTGAGTCATTGTCTGGATCATGTGATTTCTAGGGCAATGTAGGGATTTCTGAGGTATTAATTAAATTATGGGATTTCTGATTTGGGTGTCATTTTGTCTGTCATTTTTCTAAAAAAAGTTTTACTTTCTCGTGGTCGAAGTGAAATTTGTAAAAGTGCTTGTCTCTTGGGTGGGTCTTGGTGATAAGCTTGTCCTCGTAGTAATGCCTCAGCGCTCGCTTCATCGTTTCAAAGCTCATGTCCCGCCGCTTGTAACTGCCCCAGGCCTCTGCTAGGCCGGTTGGGTTTAGAATTTGGAAAATGCCCTCCAGCTTGTTCTCCCAGCGCAAGCAGGGTGGCGACAGGTCAGCGACAGACGGAGTTTCGAGAAACTGGTACAGAAACTCCCACAGCCAAAAATTCCTGTCTGAGGTTGGGCAATGCTAAGTTTTGATAGCTAATTGTTGTTAAATACTAAAGATTCTCAAATCCCAATTTTTCGCAGCTCAAAAACACTAACCGATGCCAGCACGCTTCTTCCTTGTTCTTTTTATGACGCCTGGCGGCTGCACATGCGTTGGGAGATGCGAAGTGGGCGGATCAAGCGAATGAACCCAGCAAAGGGAGCAATCAATCGCCGAAGCATTCAGTCGCTGCTGCGGATGCTGTTGCTGTCCGATGGACCAGATGGACTCCGATGCGCTCATGGCCCCAGTGTCATCTTCGTTGGCAACCGGCTTGTACAAATCGAAGAGGGCAGCGCTTTCGTAAGACTGGAGGTCACTGAATTCGCAGCGCATCACGGCGAAGTCCAAATTGTCTAGACTGCCCAGGTCATCGACGGGCTGGTAAGAATAAATGGGTTTGCGATTAGCTTGTCTCCCGTGAACAATCAATCTAGACACCGTGTCCCATAGCTAGACAATCTAGCCACTCTCCGCAATCAAGTGTTGCTATAGTAACTGTCTTTCTAGCTATAAGCTAGCTACCTAGAAAATCTACGAGATTTTGATATACTCCTAGTAGATACCCACTGTCTCCCATAGAACTACCAGTCACTGTCTCGAATCATAGATTTACCTTTAGGGATTCAGTTGTATTTCGGCTATCAAAATTCATTGTCCCAGTGTCTGGCACAGCCTCTAAGAGGAACCAGTTAATATTACTCTTGGCTGCTTCCGCTTTGTTGCTTATAGTTGTTGGAAAAAATATTGTGGCCGTGTCTCCGCTTTAGACAGCTAGCCAAATCAAGTTAAAATGTAAGGTATCTATGCTACCCTAAAGAAACGCTTTGTTTGTCTAGTCTAGACTCTAGTGACTCTAGACTCTTATCTCTGCTGTGTATTTTACTTCCCCTCGGGATCTCTCAAAATTTAGTTGGGTTAGACCATGAAATTCCCCAGGCTATTGTATTGTCTACAATTACGGTTGTAGACAATAATCAGTAATTATATTTCTCATTGCCATTGTCAATGACAGTTGTTCGTTGTTGTTGTTGTTGTTGTATTGTCAATGACACTGATCCCTTTACAAATTTGGTAATATACGTTTATAATTTTGATTATTGGCAATCATTCTATACAAAGATAAATACTCGTATGTAAATTGGGTTTAAAACATTCCGAATTTCTTCCAGATATTCTCCATGAACACCTGACGCCCGGTACACGGTCAGGTGCGTCGAGAAATGGAAGCTGCGGATGACATTGATATTAGTGTCTATTCTAAGATTGCTCCTCAGAAGTTCGAGCGTCATGAAACTGTTGCCGTACTGTTTAGTTTAGCGGCATAATCACTGCAATATAACTGTTCGGCGTGAGAAACAAATTCGAAAATAAGTTTTTACTAATTAATAGTCACAACAGGCATTTTGTACGAAAGAAAAACTCAAAGTGCCTTTATCAGGTAAAGGCGGGCTCTTTTATTATTGCTCTTTAAGCTTTCCCATTTTTATTTCTGTAATTTACTGTTGGTCTGTTCAATTTCACTCTTCTTCAGATGCTTTGCATTTAGTACCCTGCAGATATTTAATTCTACAAAACATTCCGGTTTGAGTGCAATCCAAATCCTATCCCAGGCCTATCCCATATGTATACAGATACTTGGTGTTTACTTTTTTCTCCCGCGATGCATCCATTTACTATTTATACAGAAAATTAAACGTTCTTTGTGCGGCAATTAAGCAGCCACAGTCAGACTTATTCTTTATACTGAACTGCGTTAGAAATTTATATTCATTTTCGTTGACTCTTACATCTTTAATTTCGAAATTTAAACGTTCATTTTAGTTCATTTCATTGTTTAAAACTTTTTATCTGGGGGATTATCACCAATCTGGGATTGTAACCAAACTGAGGATCTGGGATAATTGTCATTAAACTGAGGATCTAGGATTGTCCCGAAACTGAGGATCTGGGATTGTCACGAAACTGAGAATCTGGGGTTGTCACCAAACTGAGGATCTGGGATTGTCACCAAACTGAGGATCTGGGATAATTGTCATTAACCTCTTCAAACCTAAGCTCTAACGCCTACACAGTCAGTTCTGCCGGATGGCCAGCAGGACTGGCCATAGACTATTTTTGCTCGCTTCTTTACTCTCTTAACCTCCGGTAAACAAAAATAAGCCCAGACCTTCCCTATTTTCAGTCTCTTTTTCTCTCCAAAAAATGGCTTTAGCCCCCAGACGCTCTTTAAGAGTTGCGGCCTTAGAAGCCAGACGCGCTCTAGGCTTGCACAGTGATTCAGAAAGCAGCTCAGACGGCGAAACGGAATCTGACAATTCTGAATTTGAAGAAGGAACTGGAGATGAAGGAATGGACGAAACACAGCAGACTCCACAGAGATTCAAGAATGCCATAAAATGTAGAGGAACTCGCCAACAAACATCACAATCGCGATCCAAACGCGCAATGCAAAAGGCCTATTTTGACCACCTGAGCTGTTGCGTCGGCTGCTCAAACTAGAAATCGATGTCACAATTAGCGACTATAAAGGCGCGGGTGAGGTTCATCGAGTCGGCAGCGCCGTCGGGCTTGCATCCTGCTTGAGGCCGGTGCCGACGTCCAGCTGAAAGACAGGAGAGGGAAACCAGTCGCTGCAGACGGTGGGGTGTGGGGCAAACATGGATGAATGAATAGAATGGATTGCTATTCTGGCTCTGGCTATTTTCGTTTTTGACTCTTTTGCATCCGGTTCCCCCCCGTGCCTTTTCATTGGTTGATGATTGCCATAGACAATTTTCGGCCTTCGCCCCTTTCTTTCGATGCACAAGCGCAAAGAACTGAGAATGTCGGTTACTTGCAGAGTGAAAGATCTGGTGAAAGATCAGAGAGACTTAGAGAGGAAACCGCTCGTGTCTGGGTGAGGTTCTACCAAAAGGCTATATAAATAAATAAATGAATAATAAAGTGAATAATTGACTAAATAATCCCATACAATAAAAAGTGTTGGCAGAGTTGCTTTTTACTTACTGATTGTAACTGATATTTTAAACTCGATATTTTCAATAATATATAAAATATGAAATATATTTAGAATGAATTCGTAGTCCATTGTTTTTTTATCGTAAACCGGATATAATTAATTTCTATCCTTCAAAACCATAAAATTTTTGTAGTAAAAAATTCGCAGTATAAAACACATTTATTTCTACTTTAAGTAAACATAAACGTATGAACGTCGAGGAAGTAGGATGAAACAAATATTTTTTCTCCACCAATAGAAATCGTCATTGCTACGATAGCTAAATATCGATCGAACATTTTTTGCTCGACCTTCTATTAAACGATTTATTCGTTCCGTGTCATTCGTTCTAGAGCCGCTAGAGCCGCTACAACGAATTATCAAGGTAATCTGGTTTGTAAAACCTCATTTATATTATCCCTTTTGTGGAACTGTTTTGGTAAGTATATTGTTTGAGTGCTGCTTTACACAACACTTTTAGCCTCCATCGGTGCTTCGGGCTCCGATGGGAATAGGCCCCCCTACCATGTGGCCAATTTTTTCTTCACAGTTGTACCAAAATGGAAACTATAGTTTAGGCACTAGTGTGTCACTATGCCCAAATCCGGCACTAAAATAGTAACAGCTACATTAGATAGTGCAAAAGTTGGCATCTGTAGACCTTGATGAATTAATAAAAACAAAACATGAATGTACTATTTGTTTTGACAAAAAGTGTTCAATACTTTTGCAGCATCTAATGTTATACTTATTACACTTTGATGTTATAACTTATAACAATAACAAAAAATAACATTGTCTAATCTATCAAAAATTTATATGGCGAAAATATTCTCTATTGATGGAAAGTTATAAGGACATCTAGGATTCTAGGGGCTATTAAAGCTAATGTTTTAAATTTATTGCTAAGTAGTGAAATACAAACTCTAAATTAGTTCTATGAAATATTGGTTACAATTTAATACTGTTACAGGTGTAATTAAATGCTGATTAGAATCCCACTGGTGCCTCCAAAGTTGTACTTGTACTAGGGATATATTATTAATAACTGAAGAACAATGGTGCCAATTTTTTTACTGATGTGGTTCCAATTTTTAGTGTAGATGAGTTTCGCAACCGATTTCGACTTCCGTGTGGATCTTTTGAATTCCTGCTCAGGGAGTTGTATATGCATGGCCAATTTGTGGTTCAGCAGCACACAACAGAAATATCAAGTAGGTCTACATTTATTTCTCTTTTTTAATTCTATTATGAGTGTGAAACCATGAGTTAGACAGTTTATTTTGTGGGTCTGAAGCAGAATTAGGTTGGCCCCTGATGGCCTAAGGCTTGTCTTTGCTTTATTAGAGTAAGTAATATTGACCTAGACTAGGCCTAGACTTAGTGGTTAGTACTATAACTAGCTTGGTGGATTACTCATTCAAATCTCTGCGAACATCGCGAAGGAACCGGCACCCAACAAGGAGGCGGACTCCTCGCGCCGTCCGATAAACCCGGAAGCTGAACCTCTCACAGTCATCCGGAAACTCCGACGACTGCTGGGGGGCCCGTTGCGGGAGGCGCCAGCCAAACCACAAAGCCAAAGCGCACTTACGCTGCTATGGCAAAGAGCCAGCCGGCCTTGGTTATCCGAGGCTAGGAGACGCCCCTCTCAACAGCGCAACTCGACCAGATCTGACGCAGATTGGACTCCCATCTGGTCAAACTGGCACTGAGCGGCACTGTGCTGCACGTCCTGAAGACCGACATCCAGGACCAAGCCCTCATTGTCCAGCCTGCCAACAACTAGTCCGGACAGCAACTCCTCGAGATGCTGAAATCCTTCGACTGGGGCACGGAAATGGGCAACCTGTTTATCTACAGGGAGGACGAGCGCCCCCAGACACACCGTCATTGTGTTTGGATCCGAGCTCGCAGTGCTATCACCAACGCCGGAGAACTGCGCCGCCTGCTGTTGGCAATCCACCCGGATCTGCCAGCAAACGGTGTCGTGGTTCATGAAACCATCACCAGACCTGGTGGAGACTCCAGTCTCCGTCCAGTCTAGGAGAGACAAACAAGAGCTTGTTGGCCATGTTTAGAGAAGAAGCTGAGTGAGAGGCCCAGCAGTGTCCCCTCAGCCAGTGGGCAGTCGGCAGTGGAGGGCAGTGGAGGGCAGCCGGCAGTGGAGGGCAGTCGGCAGTGGAGGGCAGGGAGGGCAGTCGGCAGTGGAGGGCAGTGGAAGGCAGTCGGCAAGTCAAGGCGATGTGGAAATGGAGACAGAAGTAGATTTTAGTAGGGTAGAATTCGATGAATTTGAGCAGGAAAGTCGAAGCGATGACGACACGGACAGCGAAAATGATGAAGACAATCGGCCATTGGAGGTAGAGCTACAGGCACTCCTTGTTTTGTTCTTTTCAACATATAACATTTCCCGTGACGCCATGGCTTTCCTATTATCGGGTTTACGCGATATTGGTTTGCCTGTCACAAAATCGTACAAAACGTTTGAACGCCTCGTCAGAGAAGACTGTCCTACTGGTGACTTGGTGGCCATGGGAGACGGGCACTTTCGTTATATTTCTATTCTGGAGAATCTGCAGAAACTACTTTCCGCGAATTTGTTGACACTGAGACCAGAAAATTTGCTGCATGAAAGTCAAACAAAGTGTTACAAATTCGACGCAATTCTAAACAGTGACGGACTTCCTCTCTATCGATCCAGTACGATTAGTCTATGGCCAATCCTAATGAAAATTAAATCCGCATTCGCTAAGCCTTTTCCAGTGGCTGTTTGGGCCGGCACTGGAAAGCCACCAGTACAGGAGTACCTGCAACAGTTTTGCCAAGAGGCAAAAAACTTTCTGTCTGGTCCAGTCAAAATCAGTGAGAAAATCAGAATCATGTTCTCCACTATTTATTTTGTCTTCGACACCCCTGCCCGCAGTTTTTTAATGTGCACTCTGGGTCACACAAGCTACTTAGGATGCAGTTACTGTCGAGATGTGGGCTTGCGTGCTGAAGGCAGTGTCATTTTCCGTAACTGCTGGCCAGAATAGATGTGGGGAAGCGTACCGATCCCTAGTAGAGAACAACCAGAAAAAAGACGCCACAGGAGCGGTCATCAAGTCACCACTGTTGGACCTGCCCAACATTGACTTCGTCAACTGTTTTCCTCTGGATTTTTAACATGCCGTTTGTCTGGGAGCAGTGAGGAAGTTAATGCACTTTTATTTTGGAGGAGGCTGCCGCTTTAGTCGCAGGAATGTGAAGTCCTTGTCGGACATCATTGCCGGTATTGCCAGCTGGACTCCGTCTAATTTCCAGAGAAGACCTCGCCGCATAGATAAGTGTCTTAACCATTTTAAGGCGACAGAGTTCAAACAAATTATTCTTTACCTGGGACCAATAATTTTTAAGGGATATGTTAAGGAACAGTTTTACAAAAATTTTCTTCTACTGCACTTCGCCGTATACTGCTATTCCACGGAAAGGTATGCTAATCTATGGGATTCAGCGAAAAGCTGCATCGAGGTATTTGTCGAACAGATGTCAAAGTTATTTAGCCAAAAATCAATTAGCTACAATATTCATGCACTTCTTCACCTCGACCAGTTTGTTAGAAGGCTAGGTAACTTAAAAAATTTTAGTACATTTCCATTCGAAAGCTATCTGGGAGCAATCAAGAGAAGGGTCAAAGTGACCAGGCATGTCGCCGCTCATTCAGTTTGTCAAGTACTAAAAGTACGAAATATGTACCTCAGCCAGCCAGCAGAAACAACTATAGAATTCAGCACGAAGAAGGGTGACAATTGCTGCTTCGTTGGGACGACATGCATTCATATTGATGAAGTTAAACCGGACGGCATAAGTGGCAGAGTGCTCCAGGAATTCGACAATGTCTACAACTATCCTTTCGACTCCCTGGCACTTGGGATTGGAGTTTACCGCCTAACATCCGAAATCGCAACTGGCCGCCCAGGGCAAAAATGTTGGCTGCTTCCGAAAGCTCTTAATAGACCGGCCCAAAATGACGACTTTTTTTACGTCATTCCGCTAACGGGACAGGAAAGTTAGCCTTGTTTATCCCCTTCTACGAGTGCAACATGTTCATAAATTTTTTATCTACTCTACACAACTCTATACTTGGATTTGGGTTTAGCAAACAGGAAACTTTGCAAATAGTTCAGGACAGGTTTGCGCCCTTATCTACGTGAGGAGAGATAAGGAGCAAATAGTGTGGGAACTTGAGCCCTAGGCTGAATCCACCCACCTATGTTGACAAAACGGCCGCCGATTTTTTGCTTCCCAAATTCGCTTGCAACTCAGACGAGCGGACCAGGGACCACAACAGACGGAGATAAGCTGAAGGGCGTTTGGTCTGGCGTGCAATAAGAAATAGGTTACTTTGTTTACCCTTAACTTTGACTTGACTAGCCTCTGGGGTGGGGCAAGGTAGCAACTTAAAACCCTAAAACACTATTCTATGGAAATTCGAAGCAGATAAGACAAGTGTCCCCTGACTAGCTGAGTTGGCAAATAACAGTTACATGGCCTGTAACTGTTATTTGCCAACTCAGCTAGTCAGGATCTTTGCTATTTGTTACAGACATATCCCGTTTGTAAAAAATTATCCCGTTCACAGAATTGGGTGTATGTATACTCCATTTCTTTTGGCATCATCGCATCTTCAAATTGTACAAAAAGCACAAAAAAATTACAAATCGTTTGTCTTGGCTAAGCTGTATATATGAGACATACAATTTATCCTGTTCATACAATTGTGTTATGATAAACTCCCGCATCATTACATCTGAAAAATAGACAGAAAAAACAATAAATTACTTTCCACATGCCCGCACACCTAGCACCTAGCACCGTAGCAAGTACCTGCACTGTTCTTTTCGACATTCTTTTTAAACCAATATTTTACATGCGATAGTGGCTTCGACTTGGTTCTTCAGCAGCAAGCATAATTAAATAAACAAGTGATATCACTTGGCCATAATAAGCAAAGGAAATTATAAAAAACTAGTCTCGGGTAATCAACACCACTTCATAATTCCGAAATGTTCTCAAGAGCATAGGCTATATGCTTGCTGCTGCGGCAACTGCGTACGAAGATAAACCCTCACTCCACCTGCAGAGAGTGGCTAGATTGTCTAGCTATGGTAGATGGTGTCTAGATTTATTATTCACGGGAGACAATGTAGGCTCCTGGAGATCTGGTGATAGAGATAGAGATAATCGCAAACCCATTTCTTCTTACCAGCCCGTCGATGACCTGAGCGTTTTAGACGCCTTGGACTTCACCGTGATGCGCCGTGAATTCGTTGACCTCCAATCTTACGACAGCGCTGCCCTCTTCGATCTCTATAAGCCGGTTGCCGACGAAGATGCCACGGTGGCCATGAGCGCATCGTAGTGCTTCGCAGGCAAAAATGAGCAGCAGAAGCAGGGAAGTCGGTCCTCTGGCGATACCATCAGGTCCATCGGACAGCAACAGCATCAGCAGCAGCTGCCTCTGATTGATAGCTTCCTTTGCTTGGTTCCTTCGCATCTCCCAACGCATGTGCAGCCGCCGGCGCCAGGCGTCAGAAAAAAGAATAAGTAAGCAGCGATGCGGTTAGTGTTTTTGAGCTGCAGAAACTTGGGATTTGGGAATCTTTAGTGTATTGGGGATTACGGGATATAAGTTAGCCCAGGTTCAGGGCGGTTTACAGATTTGTGGAAATGGCAAGTGATTCTGGGGCTTGGGATTTAAAGTGTTAGCTATCTCATTAAACATTTTTGCATTGTTAAAACAATTGGCTATCAAAACTAAACATTGCCCAATGACAGACAAGAAGTTGCTGCTGTGGGAGTTTATCTACCAGTTACTGGAAGCTCCGCCGTCTGACCTGTCGCTGCCCTGCTTGCGCTGGGAAAACAAGCAGGGGGGCACTTGGGAAATTCTAAATCCAACCGGACTAGCAGAGGCCTGGGCAACTTACAAGGGGCTGGACAAAATGACCTACACGATGCACCGAGCGCTGAGGTATTACTACAAGGAAAAGCTAATTACCAAGATCCACCCAAGATCCAAGAACCACTTCTACAAATTTCACTATAACCACGAGAAGTTAAAATGTTACAATGTCTCACAAATCCCAACAATACCCTAGAAATCACATGATCCAGACAATGACTCTGAAATATTTTATTTTCGCCTCCGTTCTATTGATGTCTAGCTTAAAGAATGTTCTTGTTATCTTCAATTATTATCTCTTGCAGATAAGCCAGTCACTAGCGGTAGTTTCTAACTAAGAAATAAGGAGGCGTGGGAAATCGACTATCTTTTCCTGATATTGCACTCACTTTGATGTTATATTCTCAATCGAATTATATTTAGGTGGTCTTAAAGCAAACAAATCACAAAGATGAAAACTCACTATAAGTTACTTAAACTGTAAAAGTCACTAAGTGTTCCCAAACTCAAATGTTTAATTAGTTACTCACGGATCCTTTGTCGGTAACCAAGGTAAAGAGAGAGGTATCAATCAAGATCTGGGAGGAGTTTTCTGGAATCACAATTCCAATTCCAATGATGTTCTTATTCTTTGTCTTAATGACTATCTGAGTTTTGTTAGAACCAGCCAGGGGCAGCAATGGCTAGCAACAAAGAGTTTATCGAACCTAGTTAAGAGAGTGAGTAGCAGTGCAAGAGAATAAGGAACGGGGCGGACGGGACACCCTCTCTCAGTGTAAGAGCTTTTATACTAGTCTGACTAATTAAGGCTGCCATACGACAGGAGTCTCTAGGCGAATCCTAGAGCTCCCACAAACGCATCCTCGCGCAGCAGGAAAAGCTATATATTCTCTAGTCTTTGTACGCGCGCGCAGATGTAAAAATCGCCTAGACTAAATTGTAAAACTTCAACTCAGAATTACAGTACAATGACACATGAAACATGACATGACATGACATGAAATGACATGAAACATGACACATGACTCAGTTGTCATGTCATAAATCGGATTGTCCGATTCTCAGTTGCGTTACGTCACTCACGAAAAGTTGCGTAAACTATTTTTTCTTACGGATATGTTTTGTTCTGTTTCCTCGTGTTTTCTCATATTGCCCATGTATGACTTATCATCTGTAATTAAACCTTGATTTTGAAGACATGTAATTAAGACAGACTGTTTCCTATGAAAGTATGAGATAACTACAAGTACTTATAAATGCTATATAAATGCTACTTATAAATACTATAAATAAACTAATTGTTGCTGCACATTATTTCATAAACTAAAACAAACAAAACAAAAAGATTATTCAACCTTGTTGCGAGCGCAGTCGTGGAACTCCATTGACATGACATGAGTCCGTGAAGGTCGCTGATCGTTATCTAACCTGCTAAACTCGTCCAGATACAGCTCGCCGGGATGCTGCGCCAACTGCTACTCGACGCTGACTAGCTGATTGAATTAGAATAGACACTAATATCAATGTCATCCGCAGCTTCCGTTTCTTGACACGCCTGACCGTGTACCAGGCGTCAAGTGTTCATGGAGAGCGTCTGGAAAAAATATGGAATGTTTCAGACCCAATTTACATATTTATCTTTGTCTATAACGATTGACTGTAATCAGATGGGAAGCATGCGAATCTTTTAAGTGAGCTAGCTTAAGGGTCGGAGTGTTAATGTTAGTAGCAGCTTAGTATAAATGTTAGTAGAAATGAAAAAATGTACTTTTGCTACGAATTGTAGCAAAGCTGGCAAGCAAAGCAAGTGAGCAAGTGCAGGAACACGAAGCAAGGAGTGCTCGATAAATATGTTGGTTTTCATGCTAAGCTAAAGCTAAGAAGCTAAACATTTAGGCTGTGCATCAAGCTAATAAATAAATATGAGTGAAATAAAGGAAGACAACATGCAAAGATGTATTCCAAAATCTTCAAATTCAAATTCGGGATTCGCGAAGCAACAAAATCAAATGCGCGATCTGAAATGACGAAGTGGGAGATTTCGAGCTGTGTTAGCAGCTCGTTATTGGACAGCATGAAGGTGGAGTGAGGGTTTATCTTCGTACGCAGTTGCCGCAGCAGCAAGCATATAGCCTATGCTCTTGAGAACATTTCGGAATTATGAAGTGGTGTTGATTACCCGAGACTAGTTTTTTATAATTTCCTTTGCTTATTATGGCCAAGTGATATCACTTGTTTATTTAATTATGCTTGCTGCTGAAGAACCAAGTCGAAGCCACTATCGCATGTAAAATATTGGTTTAAAAAGAATGTCGAAAAGAACAGTGCAGGTACTTGCTACGGTGCTAGGTGCTAGGTGTGCGGGCATGTGGAAAGTAATTTATTGTTTTTTCTGTCTATTTTTCAGATGTAATGATGCGGGAGTTTATCATAACACAATTGTATGAACAGGATAAATTGTATGTCTCATATATACAGCTTAGCCAAGACAAACGATTTGTAATTTTTTTGTGCTTTTTGTACAATTTGAAGACGCGATGATGCCAAAAGAAATGGAGTATACATACACCCAATTCTGTGAACGGGATAATTTTTTACAAACGGGATATGTCTGTAACAAATAGCAAAGATCCTGACTAGCTGAGTTGGCAAATAACAGTTACAGGCCATGTAACTGTTATTTGCCAACTCAGCTAGTCAGGGGACACTTGTCTTATCTGCTTCGAATTTCCATAGAATAGTGTTTTAGGGTTTTAAGTTGCTACCTTGCCCCACCCCAGAGGCTAGTCAAGTCAAAGTTAAGGGTAAACAAAGTAACCTATTTCTTATTGCACGCCAGACCAAACGCCCTTCAGCTTATCTCCGTCTGTTGTGGTCCCTGGTCCGCTCGTCTGAGTTGCAAGCGAATTTGGGAAGCAAAAAATCGGCGGCCGTTTTGTCAACATAGGTGGGTGGATTCAGCCTAGGGCTCAAGTTCCCACACTATTTGCTCCTTATCTCTCCTCACGTAGATAAGGGCGCAAACCTGTCCTGAACTATTTGCAAAGTTTCCTGTTTGCTAAACCCAAATCCAAGTATAGAGTTGTGTAGAGTAGATAAAAAATTTATGAACATGTTGCACTCGTAGAAGGGGATAAACAAGGCTAACTTTCCTGTCCCGTTAGCGGAATGACGTAAAAAAAGTCGTCATTTTGGGCCGGTCTATTAAGAGCTTTCGGAAGCAGCCAACATTTTTGCCCTGGGCGGCCAGTTGCGATTTCGGATGTTAGGCGGTAAACTCCAATCCCAAGTGCCAGGGAGTCGAAAGGATAGTTGTAGACATTGTCGAATTCCTGGAGCACTCTGCCACTTATGCCGTCCGGTTTAACTTCATCAATATGAATGCATGTCGTCCCAACGAAGCAGCAATTGTCACCCTTCTTCGTGCTGAATTCTATAGTTGTTTCTGCTGGCTGGCTGAGGTACATATTTCGTACTTTTAGTACTTGACAAACTGAATGAGCGGCGACATGCCTGGTCACTTTGACCCTTCTCTTGATTGCTCCCAGATAGCTTTCGAATGGAAATGTACTAAAATTTTTTAAGTTACCTAGCCTTCTAACAAACTGGTCGAGGTGAAGAAGTGCATGAATATTGTAGCTAATTGATTTTTGGCTAAATAACTTTGACATCTGTTCGACAAATACCTCGATGCAGCTTTTCGCTGAATCCCATAGATTAGCATACCTTTCCGTGGAATAGCAGTATACGGCGAAGTGCAGTAGAAGAAAATTTTTGTAAAACTGTTCCTTAACATATCCCTTAAAAATTATTGGTCCCAGGTAAAGAATAATTTGTTTGAACTCTGTCGCCTTAAAATGGTTAAGACACTTATCTATGCGGCGAGGTCTTCTCTGGAAATTAGACGGAGTCCAGCTGGCAATACCGGCAATGATGTCCGACAAGGACTTCACATTCCTGCGACTAAAGCGGCAGCCTCCTCCAAAATAAAAGTGCATTAACTTCCTCACTGCTCCCAGACAAACGGCATGTTAAAAATCCAGAGGAAAACAGTTGACGAAGTCAATGTTGGGCAGGTCCAACAGTGGTGACTTGATGACCGCTCCTGTGGCGTCTTTTTTCTGGTTGTTCTCTACTAGGGATCGGTACGCTTCCCCACATCTATTCTGGCCAGCAGTTACGGAAAATGACACTGCCTTCAGCACGCAAGCCCACATCTCGACAGTAACTGCATCCTAAGTAGCTTGTGTGACCCAGAGTGCACATTAAAAAACTGCGGGCAGGGGTGTCGAAGACAAAATAAATAGTGGAGAACATGATTCTGATTTTCTCACTGATTTTGACTGGACCAGACAGAAAGTTTTTTGCCTCTTGGCAAAACTGTTGCAGGTACTCCTGTACTGGTGGCTTTCCAGTGCCGGCCCAAACAGCCACTGGAAAAGGCTTAGCGAATGCGGATTTAATTTTCATTAGGATTGGCCATAGACTAATCGTACTGGATCGATAGAGAGGAAGTCCGTCACTGTTTAGAATTGCGTCGAATTTGTAACACTTTGTTTGACTTTCATGCAGCAAATTTTCTGGTCTCAGTGTCAACAAATTCGCGGAAAGTAGTTTCTGCAGATTCTCCAGAATAGAAATATAACGAAAGTGCCCGTCTCCCATGGCCACCAAGTCACCAGTAGGACAGTCTTCTCTGACGAGGCGTTCAAACGTTTTGTACGATTTTGTGACAGGCAAACCAATATCGCGTAAACCCGATAATAGGAAAGCCATGGCGTCACGGGAAATGTTATATGTTGAAAAGAACAAAACAAGGAGTGCCTGTAGCTCTACCTCCAATGGCCGATTGTCTTCATCATTTTCGCTGTCCGTGTCGTCATCGCTTCGACTTTCCTGCTCAAATTCATCGAATTCTACCCTACTAAAATCTACTTCTGTCTCCATTTCCACATCGCCTTGACTTGCCGACTGCCTTCCACTGCCCTCCACTGCCGACTGCCCTCCCTGCCCTCCACTGCCGACTGCCCTCCACTGCCGGCTGCCCTCCACTGCCCTCCACTGCCGACTGCCCACTGGCTGAGGGGACACTGCTGGGCCTCTCACTCAGCTTCTTCTCTAAACATGGCCAACAAGCTCTTGTTTGTCTCTCCTAGACTGGACGGAGACTGGAGTCTCCACCAGGTCTGGTGATGGTTTCATGAACCACGACACCGTTTGCTGGCAGATCCGGGTGGATTGCCAACAGCAGGCGGCGCAGTTCTCCGGCGTTGGTGATAGCACTGCGAGCTCGGATCCAAACACAATGACGGTGTGTCTGGGGGCGCTCGTCCTCCCTGTAGATAAACAGGTTGCCCATTTCCGTGCCCCAGTCGAAGGATTTCAGCATCTCGAGGAGTTGCTGTCCGGACTAGTTGTTGGCAGGCTGGACAATGAGGGCTTGGTCCTGGATGTCGGTCTTCAGGACGTGCAGCACAGTGCCGCTCAGTGCCAGTTTGACCAGATGGGAGTCCAATCTGCGTCAGATCTGGTCGAGTTGCGCTGTTGAGAGGGGCGTCTCCTAGCCTCGGATAACCAAGGCCGGCTGGCTCTTTGCCATAGCAGCGTAAGTGCGCTTTGGCTTTGTGGTTTGGCTGGCGCCTCCCGCAACGGGCCCCCCAGCAGTCGTCGGAGTTTCCGGATGACTGTGAGAGGTTCAGCTTCCGGGTTTATCGGACGGCGCGAGGAGTCCGCCTCCTTGTTGGGTGCCGGTTCCTTCGCGATGTTCGCAGAGATTTGAATGAGTAATCCACCAAGCTAGTTATAGTACTAACCACTAAGTCTAGGCCTAGTCTAGGTCAATATTACTTACTCTAATAAAGCAAAGACAAGCCTTAGGCCATCAGGGGCCAACCTAATTCTGCTTCAGACCCACAAAATAAACTGTCTAACTCATGGTTTCACACTCATAATAGAATTAAAAAAGAGAAATAAATGTAGACCTACTTGATATTTCTGTTGTGTGCTGCTGAACCACAAATTGGCCATGCATATACAACTCCCTGAGCAGGAATTCAAAAGATCCACACGGAAGTCGAAATCGGTTGCGAAACTCATCTACACTAAAAATTGGAACCACATCAGTAAAAAAATTGGCACCATTGTTCTTCAGTTATTAATAATATATCCCTAGTACAAGTACAACTTTGGAGGCACCAGTGGGATTCTAATCAGCATTTAATTACACCTGTAACAGTATTAAATTGTAACCAATATTTCATAGAACTAATTTAGAGTTTGTATTTCACTACTTAGCAATAAATTTAAAACATTAGCTTTAATAGCCCCTAGAATCCTAGATGTCCTTATAACTTTCCATCAATAGAGAATATTTTCGCCATATAAACTTTTGATAGATTAGACAATGTTATTTTTTGTTATTGTTATAAGTTATAACATCAAAGTGTAATAAGTATAACATTAGATGCTGCAAAAGTATTGAACACTTTGTCAAAACAAATAGTACATTCATTTTTTGTTTTTATTAATTCATCAAGGTCTACAGATGCCAACTTTTGCACTATCTAATGTAGCTGTTACTATTTTAGTGCCGGATTTGGGCATAGTGACACACTAGTGCCTAAACTATAGTTTCCATTTTGGTACAACTGTGAAGAAAAAATTGGCCACATGGTAGGGGGGCCTACTCCCATCGGAGCCCGAAGCACCGATGGGGGCTAAAAGTGTTGTGTAAAGCAGCACTCAAACAATATACTTACCAAAACAGTTCCACAAAAGGGATAATATAAATGAGGTTTTACAAACCAGATTACCTTGATAATTCGTTGTAGCGGCTCTAGCGGCTCTAGAACGAATGACACGGAACGAATAAATCGTTTAATAGAAGGTCGAGCAAAAAATGTTCGATCGATATTTAGCTATCGTAGCAATGACGATTTCTATTGGTGGAGAAAAAATATTTGTTTCATCCTACTTCCTCGACGTTCATACGTTTATGTTTACTTAAAGTAGAAATAAATGTGTTTTATACTGCGAATTTTTTACTACAAAAATTTTATGGTTTTGAAGGATAGAAATTAATTATATCCGGTTTACGATAAAAAAACAATGGACTACGAATTCATTCTAAATATATTTCATATTTTTTATATTATTGAAAATATCGAGTTTAAAGTATCAGTTACAATCAGTAAGTAAAAAGCAACTCTGCCAACACTTTTTATTGTATGGGATTATTTAGTCAATTATTCACTTTATTATTCATTTATTTATTTATATAGCCTTTTGGTAGAACCTCACCCAGACACGAGCGGTTTCCTCTCTAAGTTTCTCTGATCTTTCACCAGATCTTTCACTCTGCAAGTAACCGACATTCTCAGTTCTTTGCGCTTGTGCATCGAAAGAAAGGGGCGAAGGCCGAAAATTGTCTATGGCAATCATCAACCAATGAAAAGGCACGGGGGGGAACCGGATGCAAAAGAGTCAAAAACGAAAATAGCCAGAGCCAGAATAGCAATCCATTCTATTCATTCATCCATGTTTGCCCCACACCCCACCGTCTGCAGCGACTGGTTTCCCTCTCCTGTCTTTCAGCTGGACGTCGGCACCGGCCTCAAGCAGGATGCAAGCCCGACGGCGCTGCCGACTCGATGAACCTCACCCGCGCCTTTATAGTCGCTAATTGTGACATCGATTTCTAGTTTGAGCAGCCGACGCAACAGCTCAGGTGGTCAAAATAGGCCTTTTGCATTGCGCGTTTGGATCGCGATTGTGATGTTTGTTGGCGAGTTCCTCTACATTTTATGGCATTCTTGGCGTGCTTCTCACCTGTTCTGCAAGCTGACCAGCTCGTGGCGTTTCGTCACTTGATCCTCGATGAGGTCAGCCAGGTGACGCATATCGCCCGATACAGCTAGTCGCACGGCAGTGGAATAGTACTGGTAGAGCTGCATCACGCCGCGACGGAGCTCGTCGCTTTTGGACGCCGCCAGGGCTGTCACCTTCTGGATATTCCTGGCGTGAATGTCGCAGGGCTCGCAGCCCCACTGGATTAGTAGCTAAGGATGAGAGAGACATGGGAATACAAAAGTCCAGTAAAATATTTTCTGAGCTTCTGCACCGTCTGAAAGTGGTTCAAATGAGACAGGGGAGAGATGAGAAAGTGAATGATAACTGATGAATATAAAGCAAATAGTTTGTCTTCTTCAACACAAATAATGAACAGATTTGCAAAAACTAGTAAAACGGCTCTTTTAGTACTACAACAGAATAGTTAAAACTTATCATAACACAAGCTTTTAACTAATTAACAGTTAACAAAAACAATTTTAGTTTATGTGAACAAGGAACTCTGAAGATAGTTAGGAAGCAAAATATTCCTTCTCTTCTGTTGTTTTTTTTACTGTTTAATACACCGATACTCACCGATAGTCGGCCAAGTCACCGTAGTCAAAATGTAAGAGTCTAGTATTTTTAACGCAAGAATTTTATTTTATTAGTTGATCAATTTATTTGTTATATCGATATCGATAGCATCCAATCACGCCAGGCAGTTTGACATGTCATCCAGTCGAAGGTTTATTTCCCAATAACAGCGGGACATTGTGCCCTGTTTGATCCCTCCTAATACAGCTGCCAGCGCCCAGATATCAGTGACCTGAGAACAATTGTACAACGTCGGCTTCAGACTCTAGCTCCAGTTTGTAGTCCTCTTGAAATCCGTCTCGGTTAAACTCAGCAAAGCGACAATCGATCCTGGCTAGGATTTGAGGTATCTTGCAATAATAATTGCCGGAGTGCTGCAGGTCACGGCAAATCAGTTGGTGACACTAGACCAGGAGACTAGGAGCCGATTCTGCCCATTCCGCTGACTCCTGAGCACACGCTCTCACAGTTGTGTGCATATTTCCTGACTTTCTCATCATCAGGTACAGTACAGTACACCTTTGCATTGGAAATTCGCCCTCAAGGGCGTAAACTGCCTCCCTTCATTTCGTGAGTTTCGTACAAGACTTGCAATATTGTCTTATCAGTAGACGTGCTTCTCTAGATATGCGCTTCGATTAAATCCTATAATAAATAAGTTTTTTAGGAATTTTTTTGTCGCCTTATGTATCTAGGGCCGTTTTAACTCATGTTGGAATTTTGTGAATTTAAAATTGTTAATTGGCGATTGTTAAAATGTTTGATTGGCTACTTTAAGCAGACGTTAAAGTACGAAACCATCTCAATTTGCGCAATGCGACCGGAAGCTCTGCGTTAAAAAATACATTGTTATCGTTTAGCATTTTTGCGCGAGCTAATTGTAATTGTAAGGCCAGGCATAAATTATGCCGGGTGAAAATTAAGCTTCTGTTTGTGCGCCCACCCCCAGCCCACTCCTTATGTGCCTTCCGCCGCTCCACTCCTTACTTAGCGTAGTTGTTGTTAAAACGAATTCCCCAAAGGACTGGGGCGCGGATCAGTTTCGAAAAACTCTACCGCTGAATTTTAAGATATATTTAACCGAATTTATTAAAAATTTACAGCGATTCGATTTAGATTATTTTATACGGATATCAAACATAAAAATTAGTAAATTATTAGTAAATAAGTAAATAAATGGATAATAAATATTTTAATAAAAAAATTAAATAATATAAAAGCTTGCAGTTTGTGAGCAAAGAGCAAAAGTGACAATACAGCCATTAGTACTCATAGGCAATAAAATATATTAAGTCAGTAGGAAAAAAGCGTAAAAAATGGAGTATTTGAGCAGCTGAGCACTGCTCACCAGCCCTCTTAAGCTCAGGCAGCTATATTTGAGTTTCATTTTGGTTTTCTTTCAGGGCCATAGGTGTCAGAGACTGCTCAACCCTGGATTTGGAGTCGGTTCTGCCTGTTGATTTGTCCCCGCCTCAGGGTAGCCCACAGGACATTGAGGATGGGGACACGGCCCGGAGCGCGAGGCAGCTCCGGCTCGATGTGGAAGCCGTGCAGCCGAGCTGCTCTCATCTTGAGCAGCCAGGCCACACCGAGCTGTTTGACTCTGGCCGAGAGCATTGGCATGCCGGCCAGTTTGTGAAGGTACTCGGTGCTCAGGTAGGAAGGCACACCGTAGCAGATTCGCAGAGCAAGGTTCTGGATCTTTTGTAGCTTGATCTGATTGGTGACGCAGATCAGAGTCAAGATTGGGGCGCCGTAGGTGAGAGCGCTCTCACCGTAGGTAGTTAGCGTAGTTAGCGTACTTAGCGTAGTTAGTGAGTTTGCCAGGGTCAGAGAGTGCTGTCCTGTTTACCTGCCGGCATTTCTTAGTGTCCAGAATCCATTGTACCACGCCACCTAGCCTTCTAATCTCAGAAGTGCACCGCCATACGATCAGGCCACTCCTTAGCCACCGGCATCTCAGCCTCTATTATCCTCACTTCATAGTTGTTGCCCGTCGCAGTGCAAGAAGGTATTTAACCCTACGTGAAGACCCTGTTCTATTGTCACTCACGCTGATAACGAGTGAGCCTGTCTATATACGAGTACATATATTCTCTACGTCGCCAATAGTAATACTCGTCCTTGCCTATTACTACCGTCATTGTCTAAGTGCTACCGCTACACAAATCTTCGCCGTGTTTTGTCGTTATTTATTTCGCCTGGGTCCACACCACTATCGTCACAGTAGGAAGCCAATATATGATCCCACTGGGGATTCGTTTGCCATCAGCAATGCTCGAGAACTCCTTAGCTCCTTAGAACTACTAGATCAATTAAACTAGTTCGATTAATTCAGTCGTTTACATGAGTAGGTGAGCAATACAAAACCAGAGTATCGTTGGGCCTACAGTAATTGAGGAAAAATATTTACACTGAGAATAAATAGAAGAATATTGATTTTTGAGTCTGAAAGAACTGAGTATGAATGTATAAAATACTTAAGTACACTCCTAAAATAGATGCAAAGCTAGATTATATATAAAGATTAAGATTAGATTACGGATTGGTACTTCGGAATTTGAAAAACTAATTACACTTCTTTTTTTCATAACATATCGCATCCTCCTAAACTCCTGCAAAAGTTCACAAGGAAAAGAATTCACTCCTGAATCCTGTTGATGAAATGGATATTGAGACATAAAATCGTGAACGGATCAAAACTGTTCACTAGGTGACTCCAAGACTGGGTTCAGTTCCACCTTAGCTTTGAATTAGAACCAATAATTTGATACAGTAGGAAATCAACTCAGTGAGTTGAAGCTCAGCTTGTCGGTATTATTACTTTAATTTTCTGCTCTCAAAGGAGGACCGCATTTAGTAGCTCAACTGTACACTGTCGGCGTCAGTCCTCTAATTTCGTATGTTTTGTGTCCCTACAACTATAAGCTGCAGGGGCTGCGCAGAGCAGACAGCTGAGCAAAGGGCAATCAGCCCCCCCATTGCAGTTCAGTATCGATTCGCTCCCAAATGCAATCGAATAAATACGAATAAATAAAACTTGCCACTTCAGGATCAAAGGGATTAGTCACATTGTTAAAACCCTGTCAGCAGAATGTCCACCGGCTACAGCAACCCAGTCGTGGTTGAGCAGCCCCAGCCAGGGGACTCAAGGCAACACCAGAGGCAACTTTCCGAGCTGTCAAGCCGGACAGTTGTAATAAGGCGCGACTGGAACACTGGTCTATTCGATTGTGGCCTCGATATTTCCTCCTGCATCTGTGGCTCTATCTGTGGCCCCTGTTACCTGTGCTGCCACCTGTCCGAACGGATGGGGGAGCACTGCTGCACCCCTGTTTGCCTGGGGATCATTTGCCTAGCTGCCACCGTGGCCTATGCTACCAAACTGCGCACTCGGTACAGCATCCGTGGCTCCGTGATTCGAGACTGCTGCCGGGGCCTCTGGTGCGGACCTTGCGTGATCTGTCAGCTCAAGCGTGAGCTGGACTACCTGGAGCAACAGTTGGGCGGGTCAGCCTTTCCTGAACCTGAGTAGATTGATGCGAGTGTTTAGGCTGGAAATGCAACTCAATTCATTTTAGTCTTGTTGGACCAGCACCAAAGCACACGGCGGGCGTAGACTACTACAATGTGTACATAACGCTTAACAGGTGCCTGTCCATGCATATGCTGCTTAGGTGTGCTCAAAGGTGTGCTCAAAAGTGTGCTCATAGGCGCAGGGGAAAATGCAAAAAATATTTTCTTCTTTCTCGACTTTAAATAGGTCTCACGAAAAGAACAGAAAATGGATTCGACTAATCTATTTATATTATTATGAAATACTAATATACTTGCATTATTATTACTATTTTTCGTCGAAATATGACCTTGAGGTCCATTATCTTTGCGCACGTTTGCATTGGGTGTCGCTTCATCATCGCTTCAACTCTGCAGACACAACTTGATCTTGAGGAATCCTGAGTACACCGCTCCAATCCCGAATATTCGACAATTCTGAAGGACAAGACTCAACGATGACGATACGCTGCCATTTCATGACAATGTTTATTTACGAAATTCACAATTCACGACAATTTATTCACGATAATACCCACTCTACACCCTCGTCTCGAACCCCATTAAGGCATTGTTGCAACAAACTCTATTTACAATGTCAAAACAAGTTGGACGATGGCATGCCTGACTGAGGTTTCTATATTGTTGCCCAAAAAACAGATTTCGATGTTAAATGTTTCATTCAAGCCCGCATCAATCCGAGGGCTGTCAATCATCGGCACTGACCGCCGAGGCTGGAAACTCCAAGCCCGTCAGTGACCGGCCCATAGCATCGGCTGCCGCTGCCGAAGCCACCGCTGCAGCTGACAGCTCCTCCTTGCCTGCCGTCGGCATCAGACTGCGTAGCCGATGTTGCAGCACAGCGAGTCGCAGATCGAAGCCGCGACCGCCGCCGCCGCCGGCAGCGCCACCGCCCGCTCCACCGGGTCCAGTGCCAAGAGTTGAGGCCGCGCGGTCTTCAAGAGCGCTGCAGTGGCTGCAGAGCTGCCTGTCCAGCACCTCGCAGGCTGCCAGAGCCATGTGGTCGCTCGAGCGATTCGTCAGCGGTCGGAGGCAGGTGGCGCCCAGGGCTGGAGGGTCGCTGTGTCGCTGAAGGACCACCGGACCGTAGCTTCCCACCGGGACAGTCAGGGGAATCGGCTGGGCATCGGTTGACGGTGAAGCCGAGCCGCTGGCGGGCCTCTGTTTCTGCTCCGATCGGCGAGTGAGGCGGTCGATGGTTCGCTCTCGCTCCAGTCGAAGCGAGTCGACGCGGGCGAGCTCAGCGGAGAGCATTAGGTTGGCAACGGTTGCCATGGGGCAGTTGCGCTCTTTTGCGAAGACTGCTCCACAGCTGCTCGGGTTATGTAGACTGACTGTACTCAGTGCAAGCTGGGGCAGTGTTGCCATGCTCAGGAGTTGTGCGCAGTCTAAAGTGTACATCGATAAGAGCTTCATGCAGTGCGGGCATCTGCCCTGTGTGCGCAGAAACAAAATGAAAGAACAGATCTGGAGACCCGAGAGAGAAAAAGCATTCAAGCCTTGCCGGCTGACTCAAACGAGAGCGCGGGAAGGAACACAATTGTGGTCTTGCTAAGGAACACTAATAAATTATTTATTTAATTGAACTGCTTTTCTATTCTCCGACGGACACAAACCAGTGAGGTGACATCAATTTTCGAGGAAATGAAAAACCAGACTTGTTAAAAATCACAAAACTGTGCTTGAAATGCGAACTCAATGCAGTTTGCAGTGCAGGCTCAGGACTAGGCACTGCTCATAGCGGAAATTAACTTTTCCCCAGCTCAAGCTCGGATGTCAGCATTTCGAGTCCAGGGCGTGAATTTCTCTTCCCACGCGGTCATTTCCAATCGGAGTAGGGATCAGAATCGAACCAGCCAATAGTGCTTCTGCCTGGACCTACTGAGCAGAGGTGAGAAGAAGCGAGACGGAGAAGGGATAGGAAGGGGTCGATGAGGCTCGTCTGTCAGGATATTCTGTGACTGTCCCCGAATCCGAAGCCCGCCTTCAGCCTGGACTTGCAGCCGCAGTTTGTGATTAAAATAATTGTTTGATTTTATCTGGCAAAGTGAGAGTTGACGATGACGCACTCGCTTTCAGGACAGGAGAAGCGCGTCATCACCGACGGCTGGGCTGCAATGTCCGCTGACCGGCGAGCACTGGGCATAGCGATCTTCATCAGGTAAGCCTCACAACAGATTCGAGCCTATTCTATCATCTACCATCTCCTTATGTTTACTTAATTCCATCCTACTTCCTACTATATGTAACCACTCTGAACTTATATTAAATGTAAGGATGCATAATTATTGCCTGATATCTACTCACTCCCATCCCTACTTCTCTCTCCCATCCCTACTTCTCACTGGCATCCCTACCTCTATCTCCCATCCCTACTTCTCTCTCCCATCCCTACTTCTCACTGGCATCCCTACTTCTCTCTCCCATCCCTACTTCTCACTGGCATCCCTACTTCTCTCTCCCATCCCTACTTCTCTCTCCCATCCCTACTTCTCACTAGCATCCCTACTTCTCTCTCCCATCCCTACTTCTCTCTCTCTCCGGTGCCTACTTCCCTCTCTCTCCGGTGCCTACTTCTCTCTCTCTCCGGTGCCTACTTCTCTCTCTCTCCGGTGCCTACTTCTCTCTCTCCGGTGCCTACTTCCCTCTCTCATCCTTACTTCCCTCTCACATCCCTACATTCCTCTCCCATCCCTACTTTCCTCTCCCATCCCTACTTTCCTCTCCCATCCCTACTTTCCTCTCCCGTCCCTACATTCCTCTCCCATCCCTACTTTCCTCTCCCATCCCTACTTTCCTCTCCCATCCCTACATTCCTCTCCCATCCCTACTTTCCTCTCCCATCCCTACATTCCTCTCCCATCCCTACTTCCCTCTCTCTCCGGTGCCTACTTCTCTCTCTCCGGTGCCTACTTCTCTCTCTCCGGTGCCTACTTCCCTCTCTCATCCTTACTTCCCTCTCCCATCCCTACATTCCTCTCCAATCCCTACTTTCCTCTCCCATCCCTACTTCCCTCTCTCGTCCCTCCCATCCCTTACCGCAATCACACGAGTTTCTCTTTTCAATGCAGCAATGGAAAAGCCACATAACTGTAATTAATATAGGCGATGGGGATATTTGGACATTTCTAACGCAAAGATGACTGTCAGCTGCACTTCTGGCTCATGACCCTCTCTAAACTTTCAAGAAAGCTGCTTAAAATTTGCTCTTGTTCTGTCCTTAGTTTCTTGATCCTGCTATTGAATTCCTTTCCCTGCAGGGAGTACGTTTCGGCATTGCACTCCCCTTATTTGCGTTTTCCTTCCGCTCAGCAAAGTGAAGCTACTGTATCATTACAACTGTATCTTATATTTATTGAATAAAACTGATTTGTCATTCCTTAGATTAACAATTTGGGACTACGAATCTTTTTCGAAAGCCCAGCTGAGCTGAAAAAATCGTTTGGGGGTTGACAGGTAAGTAAGTAGGCCGGTAGGTAGTGAGGGAGGAGACAGAGCATGAAAAAGAAGCAGAAGAGATTAGGCAAGAAAGTAGAGTGGGAGAAATGGGAGAGGGAGAATGGGGAGAGGGATAAATGGGAGAGGGAGAAATGGGAGAGCCAGAAAGGGGAGAGGGATAAATGGGAGAGGGAGAAATGGGAGAGGGAGAAATGGGAGAGGGAGAATGGGGAGAGGGATAAATGGGAGAGGGAGAAATGGGAGAGCCAGAAAGGGGAGAGGGATAAATGGGAGAGGGAGAATGGGAGAGGGAGAAATGGGAGAGGGAGAATGGGGAGAGGGATAAATGGGAGAGGGAGAAATGGGAGAGCCAGAAAGGGGAGAGGGATAAATGGGAGAGGGAGAAATGGGAGAGGGAGAATGGGAGAGGGAGAATGGGGAGAGGGATAAATGGGAGAGGGAGAAATGGGAGAGCCAGAAAGGGGAGAGGGATAAATGGGAGCGGGAGAAAGAGGAGAGGGCAAAGGGGAGAGGGAGAAGGGAGTAATGAGGGTGAGGATCGTACTGAAGAGTTCCCACAGCCAGCCGATGCCGACCCCGCCACCAGGCTGTTTGAGATGTACCCGGAGGTGCAGTCGATGTTCGGCCAGTTCCGTGGCAAGCCGCTCTGTCAGTTGGCCAGCTCGCCGACTTTGAAGGCGCACGGCCTCAGGGTAGTGAACACGCTGGACGCGGTGATTGGCGACCTGGACGACGGCGAGACTTCGGCGGAATCGCTGAGACTCATCGGCGAGTCGCATCGCAGGAGGGGCGTCGGATTGGCGCACTTCGAGGTACAAAAAAGGAAAAGGGAATTTAATGCAATTTTTTTAATGGGGAAGGATGGGGCACCATTAATTGGCGACTCGAGTCGATCCGAAGCCAGTGAGCAGGCCATGCTCAGGGACCACTAGCAGTTGAAGGGTGGGAAACTACGTTTCTTGGAAAAAAAAGTTGGTGAGGCTGGTTTTTCGCCGAAAATTACACTGCGCAGACAATAAATTTTCTCTTTTTTTCACATTTCCCGCCCGAATGCTAACAGCATTGGGTGGTGGCTGGTTGGTTGACAGACTAGGCGAGGGTGTACTGGTTGAGCTGCGCCTAATATTTAGGCTTGATTTGTGAAATTGGAGAAATTCGCGTCAGGATGTTTATAGTGGCCTAGTTCCACCTGTTGTATCCCTTGAAGGTCCAGCAGTCCGTCTATAAAGGTGAAGGTTGGTGACCACCGAAGACGGAGATGACGCAGGCACAAGGCCGCATTGAGGCGCAGTGCTAATTCGTGTATTATAGGGTGTATGGAATACACTAGCGCTTATAGGAAAAATCTGACCTTCGGCCAGAACCATTGAATATCTCGACGGTCTGAAGAGCTGGCGACTTGATTCTTGTTTCAGAAGGTGCGCCTACAGTAGTCGCGGATTCGAACTAAGGGACCTTAGTGATAAAGTTGGACGCGCTACCACCGACAAGATAAGAAGCAGAAAGTACCTAGGCGTGGGGCAGTTATTAAAGAATAATTGAGACTGAAACGGATTAGTTCCGCAAGCAGCCAGACGTCCGTGCAGAATTTAATTAGCCAGCTGTCGTAGCGAGTCAAGGTGAAATGGCTTGTTAGGCGCAGGAATATGTAGTTAAATACTGTCGGGTGAATTGGCCTTTAGTTCACTATCGCTCCCTCATGTTATCCGCCTCGACTGCATTTAGAGCGACCCCGAGGGAGAAATGTTAAAGCGCCCGGGATTTAAGCTGTTGGATTAGGGCAGCTAATTATAATTCTGGCAAGCCCGGACTTCATTGGATTTGAAATATCTATTTATAGCGCAACGCGCGCAGCGTCTACTGTGAGTAGAAACGATGAAAACCCCGACCCCGCAGGCGTTGAATAACGTGCTGATGTCGCTGCTGGAGGATCGCCTCGGACGCCGGCAGGGATTCGCCAACCAGAAGGAGGTCTGGGTGAAATTCCTCAGCGGCATTCTGCCACTGATTGGCGAGGGACTGCAGAGGGCGCTCTACCTCGCTTGAGCACAGGTTTAGACTTAACTCGCTGTCATTGTGCATATTCAACTCCAAAGCGACTAGTCGGGAGTTCGAATCCCAGTTAATAGTAAATACTTTTTCCTTAAGCAATACTGAAATTCTCTATTGCTAGCTGGGTAGTTCGCTAGTTACAGCTAGCTGGTTACTGTCCATCCATCGCAAATAGAAAAATTCAATGATACCCGATAACGCATGCTATAGCAAATAAAATGCATTAAAAACTGCTTATATGGAAGCAGGCGCAATCCTTTTTTATTTTCGGTGTCTTCGTATTGAAATGCATTTTTTATCCGATCTGTAGGCTTGTGAATTTGTGACCAGCCAACGGTGTTCATTCAAAGGATTGGCTAATAAAACACGAATCCGATATGTAGCGAAAAGTGCAAGTCCTTAGGTGAAATCGAACCCTGAAAAAACGGTGCTAGAGCAGGGGCTGATGCGGCACTAGGAGGCTGACTAGTCCAGCAGGCGCAGCAGTGAGCAGTCGGCTGTCTCAGCCAGCAGTGGAAAGTCTGCCCAGGACTCCAAGCTGGCAGCCAGGCCGGCCAGTCTGGACTCGGACATTGGCGGGCCGATGAGCTGCACAGCCAGGGGCAGCCGGGAGCCAGGCTCCAGGCCAACTGGCAGCACCAGAGCCGGCAGGCCAGCCAGGTTCACACTCTGGGTGCACAGGTCCATTGTGGATGTGCGATACCGGTTGTCGGCCTTCACAAACTCGCTGTAAACTGGCGCGGCCGTGACGGAGGCCGGGCAGATCAGGACGTCAACAGACTGGAAGGCCCGGTCGAAGTCCTCCTTGATGAGGCGCCAGACTTTCCTGGCCTGCTCATAGTACTCGCGATAGTTTCTGCGCAGTAGGAAGAAATTGCCGGCCAACACGCGACTGCGAATGACAGAATTAAATCCGGCTAACCGGCTGGCTGTGTACAGGGACTCCACCGAGTTCTCGGAGCCGCCCGAGGCGCGCAGGCCGAACTCGATGCCATCGTAGCGGGCCATGTTAGAGGCCACCTCAGCGCAGCACAGCACCGAGTAGGCTTTGATGGACAGCGGAGTGTGCGGCAGCGAGACGGGGTGGCAGACGAGGCCGAGGTCCGACTCCAGGTGCTGCACGGCGCTGCTCCAGGTGTCAAGGATCGATGCAGACATGCCAGGAGTGCTGAACTCCTTGGGGATGGGAGATGGACCACCTGGGAAATATCTATCTGGGAAATCTCACCTCTTCTCTCTAAAAAACTACTACGGAAATCTCACCTTTCTTATCAAATCTACAATGGAAATCTCACCTGTCCAATCAAATCTACTGTGGGAATCCCACCTTTCTTATCAAATCTACAATGGAAATCTCACCTGTCCAATCAAATCTACTGTGGGAATCTCACCTTTCTTATCAAATCTTCAATGGAAATCTGAACTTTCTTATCAAATCTTCAATGGAAATCTCACCTGTCCAATCAAATCTACTGTGGGAATCTCACCTTTCTTATCAAATCTTCAATGGAAATCTGAACTTTCTTATCAAATCTTCAATGGAAATCTCACCTGTCCAATCAAATCTACTGTGGGAATCTCACCTTTCTTATCAAATCTTCAATGGAAATCTGAACTTTCTTATCAAATCTTCAATGGAAATCTGAACTTCTGAACTTTCTTATCAAATCTTCAATGGAAATCTCACCTTTCTTATCCAATCTACTATGGAAATCTCACCTTTCCTATCAAATCTACCATAGACATCAAACTAAACCTAATGATCAACTCTAGTTTTGAGAAACTCACCTTGGGCACGCCAATCCGCAGTCCCTCAGCAGGCGCACAGCTGACAAGGTCAAGCTTAGAGGTGGCGCAGGTGGAGTCCTGACTGTCGGGGCCCTGGATGGCATTCAGCAGCAGGCAGGCGTCGCTGACGGTGTTGGCCATGACAGACACGCAATCAAGGGAGTTCACCAGAGGCACGAGGCCGTGCCGCGACACCCGGCCGTAGGTTGGCTTCAAGCCGACGATGCCACAGAAGGCGGCGGGTATTCTGGCCGAGCCACCGGTGTCGGAGGCCAGAGCACCGACGGCTAGGCCGGAGGCGACGGCCGCGGCGCTGCCACCGCTGCTGCCGCCAGCGATGCGAAAATTTTCGTCGCTAATATTGGAGACAGGCTCAGACTGCGGATTGTAACAATGGCAGACATTACAGGTGACACACATGGGGAATCACAGGTGACACACATGGGGAATCACAGGTGACACACATGGGGAATCACAGGTGACACACATGGGGAATCACAGGTGACACACATGGGGAATCACAGGTGACACACATGGGGAATCACAGGTGACACACATGGGGAATCACAGGTGACACACATGGGGAATCACAGGTGACACACATGGGGAATCACAGGTGACACACATGGGGAATCACAGGTGACACACATGGGGAATCACAGGTGACACACATGGGGAATCACAGGTGACACACATGGGGAATCACAGGTGACGCACACGGGGAATCACAGGTGACACAGGGAATCACAGGTGAGACTGAAAGAGCAACAGGTGACACACTGGGATAATAACAGGTGTGCTGAAGCGTTGCTAACCGGTCGCCAAGGATTCCTGACCGGGCCGTTGAGCCCGTCGGTGCAGCCGGAGCCCATGCCGAATGGATCGAGGTTGGTTTTGCCCAGCAGCCAGGCGCCATCGTTCAGAAGTCGCTGTACGGCGGTGGCCGTGTACGAAGGCCGAAAATTTTCGGCCAATGTGGGCGAGCCGCAGGCGGCTGAGCCGGCTAAACCCGGAGTGTCAGCTGTGCAGAAATTATCCTTGACAGCGATCGGCAGGCCGAACAGAGGGGACCGGGTCTTGGCCATAGACACTGGCGCATCGCTGGCTATGCTCGCGAAGGCGTTCAGCTTTGGGCCACAATTGTTGACCCGAAGAGCGGCGGAAATTGCCGCGGACCGAATGGTCTCTGGGGTCAGCGAGCGGCACTCGACTGCTCGAGCCAATCGATCGATAATTGATCTGCCAGCACCGCTGCTGCTGGGTAATGAAGCTGGCGACATTCTGATCGACTTGTTACATTGGCTTCAAAACTGAAATTATCAGTCCATTATGAATTAGTAACAGACCAAACAACTATTTACTGGGTACGTCAGTGACTCAATTTTAGTGCATGGCAGATTCGAACTTCGGACGCTGGAGGAAATTCACGAACACAGCCAGAAAATAAGAAAGGAAATAAAAAGTCTATAAGCAAGAGCACTAATCGTTGTTAATAGTTAAAAACGCACAAACACACACTGCTCCCGGTATATTTGTTCTGATTGGGCTTCTCACTTGTATGGTGCAATATCGATAGATTAGAGAAAAAATGATAAATATATATGAAACAACTCAGTAACCCTCATATGTACAATAGTGCAAAATAATCAGTAAATACAGACAAATTCGAGGAACAAAGTGCTTATCCATAGTCGAAAACTTCAACTATCCAGTGTTTGAGACTAAGCTGGCGTTAATCTTTAGCGTTTATCTCAACTTATGTTTATAAGACAGGAGACACAGGAAAGATGAGGCAGGGGGAGATAAGACAGGGGAGATGAGATAAGGTAGAGGAGACAGGGGGGAGATGAGACAGGGAGAGATGAGACAGGAGGAGATGAAACAAGGTAGGGGAGATAGGGGGAGATAAGACAGGGGGAGATGAGAAAAGGTAGAGGAGACAGGGAGAGATGAGACAGGGGAGATGAGACAGGGGAGATGAGACAGGGGAGATGAGACGGGGAGATGAGACAGGGAAGAGATGAGACAGGGGGAGATGAGACAGGGGAGATGAGACATGGGAGATGAGACAGGGGAGATGAGACAGGGGAGATGAGACAGGGGAGATGAGACAGGGGAGATGAGACAGAGGAGATGAGACAGGGGAGATGAGACAAGATACACAGGTGATGAGACAATAATTGCAATAGTTGCTAAAGCAAAGTGAACTCATTATCAATAAACCGTTAGCCTTACTTGTTAAAGTCGCCACTAAGCCCAATGAAAGGCAATAAACAATATTCTGGGAAAACACTGCACAAATATAACGGAAACTTCAAAACATCGCATTATTTTTATAGAAACTCAAAAACAAAAACACAGTGCAGAAGCAAAAGACAGGCCTAAAAAAAGTCAACTTGTAGCAGAAAAAGAGTAGCACTAAATCTGAAAGCAGAATAGGAAATATTTGTTGCAAACACTTTGCTACCTTGCAGCTCGGATCTCAGGTGCATAATTGACATTGGTTTCGATTTTGTCGGTGTCAAGCTAGGAAGACACAACAGCAAAAACTGAATGAATTAATAGACAAATACATAAATGTAATAGAATAGAGAATATATAGAATAAAAAGCTATTGTCAGTTGGGACTGCTAGCACAGACACTCGTCATTGCCCACGGGTTAGCAACTAAACAATAAATACGAGACAGTCTATTTAACGCGGCATTTGCATTGATCTACTGACACTAGTAGTGATTATTGGGCATGTGATTCACAATAAAAACAGACAACACGATTAACAAAGGAATGCACTGCGGACAAGGGACGCACATCTATTTCACAAAATATAAAAGTGATTTGATCTCTAACTAGTGTCCTAACACGACTAACAGTCACAAGATGCTGAACAGACATCTAGCTATCTTCCAGTAAGCTGTAGGAAAATTTCTTAGCGAGTGTTCGTTTAGACTTTGATTTGAGTAGAGAATAAATTTCAGCAAGAAATTTAGTCAGGAAACTGAATCGACGGCTTGGGCAGGGTGGAAAGCTCCAGCACATACTCCATCATGGTCGAGGTGTCAAAGCGCAGTCGAGTGAGTCGCCAATGCAGCCGCAGTCTATGGTAAAGAGTGTCATTCTCCCACTCCAGTGCCTTCTCTATGGTGGCTCTAGTCTGGAAGCAATGGGGTACAACAAATGCCTTAGCGAGACTAGGCAACAGTTCAGAATTAGATAGAGACAGTTCAGAATTAGATAGAGACAGTTGGGTGTCAGACAGGGACAGTTAGGTATCAGATAGAAACATTTGGGTGTCAGACAGGGACAGTTGGGTATCAGATAGAAGCAGCTGGGTGTCAGATAGAAACAGCTTGGTGTCAGATAGAGACAGTTGGGTGTCAGACAGACAGCTAGGTGTCAGACAGACAGCTAGGTGTCAGATAGAGACAGTTGGGTGTCAGATAGAGACAGTTGGGTGTCAGACAGGGACAGTTGGGTATCAGATAGAAACAGCTGGGTGTCAGATAGAGATAGTTTAGTGTCAGAGACAGTTGGGTGTCAGATATTGACAGTTGGGTGTCAGATAGAGACAGTTGGGTGTCAGAGAGACAGTTGGGTGTCAGAGAGACAGTTGGGTGTCAGAGAGACAGTTGGGTGTCAGAGAGACAGTTGGGTGTCAGAGAGACAGTTGGGTGTCAGAGAGACAGTTGGGTGTCAGAGAGACAGTTGGGTGTCAGAGAGACAGTTGGGTGTCAGATAGAGACAGTTGGGTGTCAGAGAGACAGTTAGGTGTCAGATAGAGACAGTTGGGTGTCAGAGAGACAGTTGGGTGTCAGATAGAGACAGATTGGTGTCAGATAGAGACAGTTGGGTGTCAGATAGAGACAGTTGGGTGTCAGAGAGACAGTTGGGTGTCAGAGAGACAGTTGGGTGTCAGAGAGACAGTTGGGTGTCAGATAGAGACGGGTGTCAGATAGAGACAGTTGGGTGTCAGATAGACAGTTGGGTGTCAGAGAGACAGTTGGATGTCGCAGCAACTCACCCGCTTGTTGAGGCACACCACAGGCCACATAGAGCAGCCGAGAGTGCAGCAGCAGCAGAAGCAGCCGCAGACATACCATTTAAAGTTCATGGGCATTGTCTTGCGCAGGATTGAGTTCACTCTGTCGACTGTCTGCTTGAACTCCTCAGGCGCCACCTTTTGGCGGATGGGACAAAGAGAAGACAATATTTTGTTAAGAGACTCATCTAATTTTCATTATGAAAAAACAAAATTTTAGCTTACTCTTCCTTGCAGCTCATTTGGATAATCAGAAGCAAATCGACTGTTAAGGCCAAATCTAAAATAATATTATTTAGTTAATAATGTTGAGTTTTCAAGGCAAGCCAATAATAATAATATGGGTTTAAAAAATGTGATTTGTGTTTTAAATATATATTAATTACTTTATTTTGTTTTGAATGTCATCAAAATTCTAGTCAATAAAACTAACTGCATCTTATAGAAATGAACTCAAAAGCTCAGAGCTAAGCAGCAAATAGCCAAAATCATTAAAATGCTTGTAACTATTTTAATTGATGTTTAAAAGTGTTGGATCTTTACTTTAGATTTAGGCTATGGCTCTCTAGTCCAATGTATGCCCTGTAGGCTTGGTGTTAAATTGGAAAGGGCTTAGAGAGAAAACTGATTTTGATGGAGTGAGATGCTACCCAGAGAGACTGAGATAATGAAATAATGTGGCAAAAGATGTCTTTAATAGCCTTTTTAGTGACCACGACTAATGTAAAGTTAATTATTCTAATTCAGAAGACTTTATAGCCAGGAAAAATAAAAGCTACTACAGGGAAAGACATAGGCTTATAATTATATAAGAGACAGAAAATTTATATATGTCATGTGCACCACATTGATCCATGAAGCTGGTAAAAAGCTTTTGTGTGCCAAGTGTGCTATGCTAAAAAATCTGTTGTATTTGCCAAAAATAATTTGTAAAATCTATATTGTATAATTTGTGTATTGCTGATATTCTCCTATCTAAGATAAAATTAAAAGACCTCAATCATTATTAATGAGTTTTTTAAACAACTAAAAACTAAAGACTTTAAAGTAATTTTTAGTTCACATTCTTATCATTTATTAATCCATACTTATAATATTTAAAATACATTTTTGTTCAAGTTAAAAATAAGTGAAAATTAACACAAGAAACCAGGATATTGCCACAATGCTGCAATACCAAATGTAAGATACTAAAAATACTTACTAATAGTAGGGACTCCAATGAGTGAATAAAAATGAAAAAAAATGAAGAAATGAT
This sequence comes from Macrostomum hystrix, assembly GCA_950097015.1. Lineage (NCBI taxonomy): Eukaryota > Metazoa > Platyhelminthes > Macrostomidae > Macrostomum > Macrostomum hystrix. The sequence continues at coordinate 22,646,513 of CATNEN010000001.1, forward strand.
AGAAATCAATGCAATGTTCTGAAGAAAAAAAGAATTGAAATATTTTGGTTACAAAAGAAAGCTTATCATCAATAGAAAGAAGATAAAATTACTTTCCAGTGAGTTTTTCTACGCTACAATAGGTGCAATAACAAGAAAGTTATACTGTGTCAAAGTTTGTTATTTTTTTCAAAAAAATTGTCTTATTGATCAAAAAGTCAAAAAACAAACATACATAGATTTTGAACATTTAAATTATACATTGATACTGAGTCATACAAAGTAAATATTCAGAAAGAGAATATAAAATTCTATAAAAAAAGGAATTATTTGTTTTAAAAAAATTGTTAATACATTTTCTGTTTGAATGTTTCAACTTTTGTTTTTGACCATTGTTTATAGTTTTTTCCAAGTGTAGGGGCCTATCCCATTAAAATTTTATGTAGAATTTTATGTAGAATATGATATAATCTAACCTTTTTATTTTCCTTTAGCAGAATCTCCAAGAAACATGTTTCTCTAATGTACCCCCTTTACACATTTCAGATGACTTTTGCAATTGACTATAAATAGTAAATTGATATCTATGCAACGTCTATTTGTTAAGCTATGGAATAGGTATGGCTTTGCCACTTCTTTAAGAGCTTTATAGGGTAATGTATCATCAACCAAACAAGAATGTGTATTTTTTTAACTTCAAACCTAAGCTACAGATTTTCTATTTAAGATATGATGTTAAATTAAAAGCCAAGTTATAGAAAACAGTTACATCTTTCTAAAAAGTATCTGCTTTTGCTATTTTGTCAAATAGAAAAAAAGTTATTCCTGCTTTTTATCTAAAACCGAACAATGATTTTCATGTATCTTCAAACCAAACAGAGAATTTGATGTTTGGTTGTACAATTTGAGTGAGTGGTTTAATCTTATTTTAAGGAGTGAACTATCATGAATTATGTAATTTGAAAGCATTTTTCATGCTCTATAAATAACTACATTTATGGTCATTTAATTGGCAAGCAACCACATACAATCTTTGTTTAAAGTACATACTGAAAAAATGTTGTTAAAAAGTATGCTTTTGCAATAAAAATTTCTACTGAAACATCAATATCTTTCTTTTCTCTTAATGCTTCATTGCACATCATGCCTCAGCTTGTAGATAGTTTCTTCAACTTTCAAATTAGTTGTTCTGTGAAACAAAATAGCTTGTTTCTATCTTGCACAAGACCAAGGAAGGAGTCAAAATTCTTGTTCGGTTTTGAAGATACACTGTTCGGTTGATGATACATTACCCTAGAGTTTTATATAAAGAGTATATAAATCTCTTATATAAAGAGATAATATAAAGAGTTTTATATAGTCAACAAATAAACATGTCTTGTCAGAATAATAATCCTATTCAATGTAAAATTAAAATTTAATACTTTAATACCAAGTGTTAATAGAAGATATATAAATTCCATAGTGAAGATTAAAAAAATGAACTATATGCTTTTGGAATTTTATAAATCCATTAAAAAATAAAAAAGTTATTGCATTTTTTTTTCTAAGTCAAATCTATCTGGTCATCTGGATCACAGCCCCTTATGGGAAAAATACATTACGAAAACACAACTAAAATGTTGATCAAAACTTGTTATAACTTTTTTATTACTTGACCAATTTTGATGAGTGAGGTGTCTTTCAACTCAGACAAGCAAGATCTGTAACACAAATAAACAAAAAATATGGAATTTTTAATTTTTAATTTCTCACTGGAGCCCCTACTAATAGCCTAAGAAGAAAAAGTGTAAAATACTGAAATACTCTAGAATATTCCACTCTAAAAGAGTTAAAAAGTTACATAAGTTTAAGCATATAATGCTCTTGTCTTAACTGCTGTCTGCTGAGTACTTGAACATTATAAAATTAATTATCCTATAAAGTATAATTTATTTAATCGACCAATGAATAAAAGTAAAGTAGATTGGGTTATGGTAATTTAGTTAGCATAGGCTAGCTAGGACTGGTCAGAATACTTACAAAGTCACATTTCCATTTCCTCGAATGATTATAGGATCAGGCTGAGGAAAATTATTAAGCATAGCCTGTTCAATGTCATCTTCATCAGCATAGTGAATAGCGTCCAAATTGACATCAGGGTTGCTAGTCATCTTTCTTTTCAATGTAGTTTCTTCAACAGTAAAAATAATAAAATACGCTCAGCTAATTAAATAAATTCCTGTGTCTTTCTAAACTTGTGTTAATACTTCTTTAGTCTAGCGATTTAGTTCAGTCAATAGAATCTAATAAATAATATAGCTAAGATGTTGCTTTTAAAACGAAGGTGAATATTTATGATTGCTTGTTGATTATGACTTTTCGGTAAAATATAATACTATGCAATTTAGTATAGTATTATAGTCTAATAGTCAGCGATTAGTAACTTTGCATATATTTATGATGAGTCCCACCCACACACGAGAGAAACAAGAAATTATAAAGAAATTTTCCTTTAAAATACGCGATTTAAACATTATCCGCTTAACTATGTGAAACTTTACGAATCATTAACGATTATTAAAACGAAATCACCTTTCGTGTTCCTTTGATATTGAATTTTTGTAACTCATTGCTTGTATTGTATGCGTAAAATTGAACGGTCACATTAATTTCTGCATATAACTTAACTACTATGTCAGCAAACTTATCACTCCCACCTTAATAATCCAGTAGTTTTATTAACACTTTCTACATGACATTCATAATGGAATAGTCAGGATTTGTTCTCGGGAGTATAGTCAAGCTAATCACCGTCTAGCAGGAGTGCGAACCGATAAGAATTTGACGGAGCAGCACTGACAGCTGAGACTGCAGAAACCTCATTCGCAGAGTTTAGGGCGTTCCGCCCAGTTATATGTCACTTGCGAGTATAATTATCCCAACTTTTCCTGGATTCATTCCCTCTCAAATGAACGCCATCATTTACATGGCGCGCCCGTTTTAATTAAATTTAGTTATGTATAAATCATATTCGATCCGCCGTATCGAATCTCTTTCCAAGTTGTGAATTGACCCGTTCTCTTGTAAATCTAAATCCGGATTCAACAGTTTTTATAGTCACTGCTTGCGAGGCAAGGAAGAATCTAACCCTCCAAATTTAATATAATCGAATCCTTGAGACTTGAGATTTATATAATATATGAATTTTCAATTCGTGCCGATTTTATTTTTTGTTCCTTTCGTTGCCTTTTTCTCTTCGAAGGTCCACGGGAAATCAAAGCACGGGCCTAAAATTCATCTATAAAACTCATCTAAAAATATATCTAACTCATCTAAGTTGATATAATAATTCGCTTTTTATTTTCAGCCGCCGCTAGTATGAAATGATTGTTAAGACACCAACTCCAGCGATTATACATAATGTCGCATACTGTCGATCTATAAGCCGCTATTTATTGTATATGTTCCCGTTGAATCTGAAAAGTGAACGTTGAATGTCTATAAAAGCGATCTTTTTAGAACATTTACTCGTAAGGCGAGCATCCGAGCATTTCACGTGTAAATGTATTTGCATCTCAAACTTGCTGATGCAGTCTTACGAGCTGTCACGCTTGATTGCATTGATCGCCAAGCGTATCCTAATGAATAATACTTATAAGATGCCATCGAGCCAAACACATCGCATTACTTTAAAAGCACAAAGACTTGTCTCTGTCATGTTCTGAACATAATTATACGTCTGTAACGCTTGCGTACTGTTTACTTCGCCTCCCTTTGTGTCTGATCGCTCCAGCCAATCAGCGCCTTACACGCGCTCTCAGCTATCAACTCTCACCTGCCGTACCCCCACCCCAAAATATCGATCCATCAAATATACGAGTATATAGTGTCGCCCGCTGGGCAGCGCTCAGTTGAGCATTACTTTCGGCTACAAAGCCTACAGTGGCATCGCAAGCAGTCATGTCTGTGCCATTACACCTACCCCCACCTGAGCCTTTCGATCACACAGAAAGAGCCACACAATCTCGCGGTGCGGTGGGCAGAATGGGCCAGCCGGTTCAAGTGCTTTGTGACGGCCAGCGGCATTTCAAAAGCGCAACAGCAACGCGAAATTCTGCTATACGTCGGCGGTAAACAGCTTTACGAAGCCTACGCAGAGCTGACCACACCAGGCGAGTCACTCGACGATCTCCTAGAGGCCTTCAAAGGGCACTTCAGCAGCAGGCACAACCCCGTGTTCGTGCGGTACGAGTTCCGGTTCTGCACTCAGCAGCAGGGCGAGTCCATCATCGCTTGGGTGCAGCGGCTGTGCAAGGCAGCAGAGGGCTGCGATTTCCAGACCCAGCGCGACCCCATTATCAGGGACCAGATCGTTGCCGGCTGCCAATCAGACCAGCTGCTCCGCAGGCTGCTGCAGACACTGAACATCGGCCTTCAGGACGCCCTGCAGCAGGCCAGAGCCTTCGAATCGGCGGACCTCCAGTCAGCGGCTATCGAAGCCCGAAAGTCCGACTCTGTGAATGCTGTTCGGCGAATCGAGAGGCCAGCGAGATCGGAGCAGCCCAGAAACAGCAAATGCATCCGCTGCGGCGAGCCGGGCCACAGAACTTGCGAGGCGGCCCGAGGAAAGACTTGCCGGAGCTGCAACAAAGTTGGGCACCTAGCGAAGGCCTGCCTGTCGAAACCGTCCGGCTCAAGGAGGGTGCGCACCATCACCGAGGAGCAGCAGCCCGTACAGCAGGGACCTGATGACAGTGACAGTAGCTGCGAGGTCTTCTGCCTCTCCCCTCTGAGAAAGAGGCTGCCGCTCGTGAAAGCCGACATCAACGGTCGTGCCACAGACCTGCTTATCGACAGCGGCGCGAGCTGCAACCTGATGGACGTCAAGACCTTCAAGGCCATCGAGGGCACTGCGGCCCAGCTTGGTGAGTCCCAAAAAAAGTATTCCCGTTCGGCTCCAGCAAGCCGCTGACGACATTGGGCAAGGCCACCTTGCAAACGACCGTCTACGACGTCAGCGCCCGCATCAGCTACATCATCGTCAAGGAAAGCGGTACCACGATCATCGGCCGCCAGACCAGCGAGGAACTGGGCATTCTGCGTATCGGGCCAAGCCAACCGACGGTCTGCCAGCTGGCGGAAGCCAACAAGCTGCCGAAGTCTCTCAATACAGCCCTGGAGGCAGCAGCAGCCGAGGCGAACGACCGGACGCTACCAGAGCAGGAGCGCCTAGCCAACATCCTCCGGGCACATCGCCAACGACTCGAGTGCATCGGCTGTGTCAAGGACGTCGAGGTCAGCATCCACCTACGCGAAGAAGCCGTGCCTGTCTGCCACCCACCCAGCCGAGTCCCGGTGCACCTGCGGGAGGCAGCGCAGCGCGAGCTAGACGAACAGATCGCGGCCGGCATCATCGAGCGAGTGAAGGGGCCGTCCGACTGGGTGGCCCGCATGGTGGACCCGGCGAAGTGCAGATTCGCGGTCACGTAGGCGACTTTTCTCGCCATGCGCCTCTGTGAGAAGAAGGGCATCCAGCCAACTGAGGACAAGGTGAGCGCGGTCCAGTCGTTTATTGCACCGAAGAACGCGTCCGAGGTGAGATCATTCCTAGGCATCGTTGCCTTTGTCAGCCGCTTTATCCCAGCACTCGCAGACGGGAGGCCGCCTGGACCTGGGGAGCGGCGGAAGACGCTGCCTTCAACGCCGTCAAGAGCTCCATCGCTGCCAGCAACACGTTAGCGTTCTTCGACAAGCGGAAGCCGACAGAAGTGATCGTGGACGCCAGCCCGACCGGCCTCGGGGCGATTCTCAGCCAGCAACAGCCAGACGGCAGCCAGGCGCGCTACTCGCAGACCGAGCGAGAGGCTCTCGCGGTTAAATTCGTCTGCCTCCGCTTCCGCCACTACCTCAGCGGCTCACCCGGCTTCCGAGTCGTCACCGATCACAAGCCGCTGGTGCACCTCTTCAAGCCCAGTTCCCGGCCGCCTCAGAGGATCGAAAGAATGGCACTGAGCATCCAGGACCTGGTGTTCGAGACAACATACAGGACAGGCCCGTCCAACCCCAACGATGTCCTGAGCCGGTAACCAAGCAGGGCCTCAGCAGTCGCTGCAGTCGGTGAGTCCAGGGACACTAACTTCATCAACAGCATCGCCGAAGCCGCCACCCCGAAGGGACTCTCGCTGCAGCAAATCAAGGAGGCGACGGCAAGAGACGGAGCGCTGCAGGCAGCCATCGCGGCCCTTCGCGGAGGCGACTGGGACCTTCGTGACGCAACGCTGCGGTCCCTGCATGCGCTGAAGCAGGAGCTGTCCGCAACCGATGGGGTCCTGCTACGAGGACACCGGATTGTCGTCCCCGAGGCTCTACGACAGGCAGTGCTGCGCCTAGCGCACCAAGGACACAAGAAGACACAGGCCAGACTGTCCGCGAAGGTCTGGTGGCCAGGCATGGTTGGAGAAGCGCGGCGCATGTGCGACGCCTGCCTGCCGTGCCAAGCAGCGAGCCATCGAGCGGCAGTCCCGGCGGCTCCGCTGCAGGCCACGCCGCTGCCGCCGTACGCCTGGCACACTCTGGGCATCGACTTCACCGGACCGGTGCAAAACCGGCACCTGCTGGTCATTGTGGAGCACTTCTCCCGGTACCCAATCGTCATCAGCATATCGTCCATGACGGCCGAGGCCGTCACCAAGCAGCTGCAAAAACTTTTCGCGACGTTCGGCAGGCCGACCCAGCTCGTGTCCGACAACGGGCCGCCGTTCAGTTCGCAAGCGTTCCGCGACTACCTCGGCAGCAACGGCATCCAGCAGCGTCTCGTCACACGGTAACACCCGGCGGCGAACGGCGTCACGGAACGCGTCACCGATCAATCAACAAGACCGTCAGGATTGCCAACATCGAGTCAACAGACTGGCGGGAGGCTCTGGGGACTGGCTAGAAGCCTACCACAACACCCCGCATTCGAGCACGGGGTCGACGCCAGCCGAGCTCATGTTCCAGCGGCAGGTCCAGGACGTCATCCCCAGCGTGCAACAGCGACGCCATCAGCCGCGCAACCTGGCGTCCATCAGGGCCCGCGACAACGAGGCCAAGCAGCGGATGGCCCGGTACGCCGACGACCGCCGAAGGGCCGCAAGCCACGACATTAGAGCCGGCGACTCGGTGCTACGCAGGCGGCGACCAGCGGCCAAGACAAAGACATCCTTCGAGCCGGAGCCCTGGACCATCGACGAGGTAAAGGGCGACTCCCTGGTGCTGAGCAGAGGGCGCCAGACCTGCATGCGCCACATCACGGACCTCAAGCACCTGCCCGCAATCGACCAGCCACCGACGCCACCGCCACCAGCCGGGTCAACGCCACCAGTGGAGCCACCAGCGGCAGCAGCACCACCAGCGCCACCAGAGGCGCCTACAGCGCTGCTATCGGCGCCACCACAGGCGCAGCCACGGACGGCGGGAGGCCGTGCATCGCCGCCGAACGTCTCGAGGTGCCCCCTGCCGCGCGCGTGCAAAACCAGTCGACTGTGACTCTATTGCGAGTAAAACTGACCTGTGAAAGCACACATCACCATTGTATTCAATATGCTGTCTCTAATCACTACTTCCGCATCATCGTGCAATACTCGTCATTCATTTGCCATGTCAGCAATCTATTACTCACTAATTTTAAATCCTTGTTGGGGTGGGAGCGCCTGTTTTACTTTATTCAAATTTCGTCTTTTGTGGCCACCCTGCTCGTGTTAATCTCCCATTTTAATTTCATTTGGGGAAGGATGTAACGCTTGCGTACTCTACTTCGCCTCCCTTTGTGTCTGATCGCTCCAGCCAATCAGCGCCTTACACGCGCGCTCAGCTATCAACTCTCACCTGCCGTACCCCCACCCCAAAATATCGATCCATAAAATATATAGTGTCGCCCGCTGGGCAGCGCTCAGTTGAGCATTACTTTCGACTACTAACTAAAGCCTCTACAACGTCCAAAGAACATCATGACTAGATTTTTAATTCCGGATAATAGAACAACACTTGGTTCCATGCCATGCAGTTACTCCCACTACAATTTTCTCGTGTTACATGTTAATGGCCATGCAGTGCTTGTTCTACTCAATCACTCGATCCGCTTCAGCAGTCAAAAATGCTACTCTAGAGTGCATGCAGTCTGCGGGTTAACTTTTTGGCGAACGACAGCTGCACCATCGCATCGTGTTATACAAAAAATTAAGGCATGCATTCTAGTCCAAAAAATAGGTGTCGATTTTCGCCTCACAATGTATTTTAAAGCGTAACTACGAGTATAATGCGCAGTTCATTTAGACAAACTTTAACTAGCACATCATTGGCTACCTCATTGATTCCTGAATCTGATAGAGAATGAGAATACAGCTAGTGTGACACTGTAACAATAAATCGAGTGCTAGACACACGCAGACTTTACCTGACCAGCCATCCGGCAATGGCCGTGACATCCAGCCGACATCCAGACGATCCACAAGTTATTATCAAGTGAATTCGTGCTAATAAGTTTTTCACGCGTGGTGTCTGTCTTTAGCAGATTTAGTGCAGTCTCTAATTTGTCATTCACAATTACTTTTAGACAGAATTCTCTGGTCATAATTAAATGTCAAAAAGCACATGCGTCTGTACCTGAGACAAAGCCAGAAGGTCTGAAAAAAAATAAAAATCGTGCCGACTCAAAATCGGTCCAGTAAGTAAACCTTTCCTCTCCTTAGTCAAAGAGGAAAGGGTCGTGTAACTCGATCGCTTGATATAGCCGAAAAAGAATAGAAAAGCATCAGAATCACATGCATCTGACATGGGCCGATATGCGACAATTTCTGGACAAGTAAGACGTCTGCTCGCTATATAGAATCTGAAATCAGGAAGATCACCTTTTTAAGCTGAGAGCTGACAGACTAGAGACTATTGACAGCAATGCGCGCTGCAATTTAGAACTCGAAAAATAGAAAAACATTCGTTGTAGTCCTACATGGGATGTCTCACTTCTGATTCTACCACTGCATGTTTTGCTTATCAGTATCTTTCTGTATGTCTCTAGTCTATCAGTATCTTTCTGAATGTCTCTAGTCTATCAGTATCTTTCTGAATGTGTCTAGTCTATCAGTATCTTTCTGTATGTCTCTGGTCTATCAGTATCTTTCTGGATGTCTCTAGTCTATCAGTATCTTTCTGAATGTCTCTGGTCTATCAGTATCTTTCTGAATGTCTCTAGTCTATCAGTATCTTTCTGAATGTGTCTCTAGTCTATCAGTATCTTTCTGAATGTCTCTAGTCTATCAGTATCTTTCTGAATGTCTCTAGTCTATCAGTATCTTTCTGAATGTGTCTAGTCTATCAGTATCTTTCTGTATGTCTCTGGTCTATCAGTATCTTTCTGGATGTCTCTAGTCTATCAGTATCTTTCTGTATGTCTCTGGTCTATCAGTATCTTTCTGAATGTCTCTAGTCTATCAGTATCTTTCTGAATGTCTCTAGTCTATCAGTATCTTTCTGAATGTCTCTAGTCTATCAGTATCTTTCTGAATGTCTCTAGTCTATCAGTATCTTTCTGAATGTGTCTCTAGTCTATCAGTATCTTTCTGAATGTCTCTAGTCTATCAGTATCTTTCTGAATGTCTCTAGTCTATCAGTATCTTTCTGAATGTCTCTAGTCTATCAGTATCTTTCTGAATGTCTCTAGTCTATCAGTATCTTTCTGAATGTGTCTCTAGTCTATCAGTATCTTTCTGAATGTCTCTAGTCTATCAGTATCTTTCTGAATGTCTCTAGTCTATCAGTATCTTTCTGAATGTCTCTAGTCTATCAGTATCTTTCTGAATGTCTCTAGTCTATCAGTATCTTTCTGAATGTGTCTCTAGTCTATCAGTATCTTTCTGAATGTCTCTAGTCTATCAGTATCTTTCTGAATGTCTCTAGTCTATCAGTATCTTTCTGTATGTCTCTAGTCTATCAGTATCTTTCTGAATGTGTCTCTAGTCTATCAGTATCTTTCTGAATGTCTCTAGTCTATCAGTATCTTTCTGAATGTCTCTAGTCTATCAGTATCATTCTGAATGTGTCTCTAGTCTATCAGTATCTTTCTGAATGTGTCTCTAGTCTATCAGTATCTTTCTGAATGTCTCTAGTCTATCAGTATCTTTCTGAATGTCTCTAGTCTATCAGTATCTTTCTGTATGTCTCTAGTCTATCAGTATCTTTCTGAATGTGTCTCTAGTCTATCAGTATCTTTCTGAATGTCTCTAGTCTATCAGTATCTTTCTGAATGTCTCTAGTCTATCAGTATCATTCTGAATGTGTCTCTAGTCTATCAGTATCTTTCTGAATGTGTCTCTAGTCTATCAGTATCTTTCTGAATGTCTCTAGTCTATCAGTATCTTTCTGAATGTCTCTAGTCTATCAGTATCTTTCTGAATGTGTCTCTAGTCTATCAGTATCTTTCTGAATGTCTCTAGTCTATCAGTATCTTTCTGAATGTCTCTAGTCTATCAGTATCTTTCTGAATGTCTCTAGTCTATCAGTATCTTTCTGAATGTGTCTCTAGTCTATCAGTATCTTTCTGAATGTCTCTAGTCTATCAGTATCTTTCTGAATGTCTCTAGTCTATCAGTATCTTTCTGAATGTCTCTAGTCTATCAGTATCTTTCTGAATGTCTCTAGTCTATCAGTATCTTTCTGAATGTGTCTCTAGTCTATCAGTATCTTTCTGAATGTCTCTAGTCTATCAGTATCTTTCTGAATGTCTCTAGTCTATCAGTATCTTTCTGTATGTCTCTAGTCTATCAGTATCTTTCTGAATGTGTCTCTAGTCTATCAGTATCTTTCTGAATGTCTCTAGTCTATCAGTATCTTTCTGAATGTCTCTAGTCTATCAGTATCATTCTGAATGTGTCTCTAGTCTATCAGTATCTTTCTGAATGTGTCTCTAGTCTATCAGTATCTTTCTGAATGTCTCTAGTCTATCAGTATCTTTCTGAATGTCTCTAGTCTATCAGTATCTTTCTGAATGTGTCTCTAGTCTATCAGTATCTTTCTGAATGTCTCTAGTCTATCAGTATCTTTCTGAATGTCTCTAGTCTATCAGTATCTTTCTGAATGTCTCTAGTCTATCAGTATCTTTCTGAATGTGTCTCTAGTCTATCAGTATCTTTCTGAATGTCTCTAGTCTATCAGTATCTTTCTGAATGTCTCTAGTCTATCAGTATCATTCTGAATGTGTCTCTAGTCTATCAGTATCTTTCTGAATGTCTCTAGTCTATCAGTATCTTTCTGAATGTGTCTCTAGTCTATCAGTATCTTTCTGAATGTCTCTAGTCTATCAGTATCTTTCTGAATGTCTCTAGTCTATCAGTATCTTTCTGAATGTCTCTAGTCTATCAGTATCTTTCTGAATGTGTCTCTAGTCTATCAGTATCTTTCTGAATGTCTCTAGTCTATCAGTATCTTTCTGTATGTCTCTAGTCTATCAGTATCTTTCTGAATGTGTCTCTAGTCTATCAGTATCTTTCTGAATGTCTCTAGTCTATCAGTATCTTTCTGAATGTCTCTAGTCTATCAGTATCATTCTGAATGTGTCTCTAGTCTATCAGTATCTTTCTGAATGTGTCTCTAGTCTATCAGTATCTTTCTGAATGTCTCTAGTCTATCAGTATCTTTCTGAATGTCTCTAGTCTATCAGTATCTTTCTGAATGTGTCTCTAGTCTATCAGTATCTTTCTGAATGTCTCTAGTCTATCAGTATCTTTCTGAATGTCTCTAGTCTATCAGTATCTTTCTGAATGTCTCTAGTCTATCAGTATCTTTCTGAATGTGTCTCTAGTCTATCAGTATCTTTCTGAATGTCTCTAGTCTATCAGTATCTTTCTGAATGTCTCTAGTCTATCAGTATCTTTCTGAATGTCTCTAGTCTATCAGTATCTTTCTGAATGTCTCTAGTCTATCAGTATCTTTCTGAATGTGTCTCTAGTCTATCAGTATCTTTCTGAATGTCTCTAGTCTATCAGTATCTTTCTGAATGTCTCTAGTCTATCAGTATCTTTCTGTATGTCTCTAGTCTATCAGTATCTTTCTGAATGTGTCTCTAGTCTATCAGTATCTTTCTGAATGTCTCTAGTCTATCAGTATCTTTCTGAATGTCTCTAGTCTATCAGTATCATTCTGAATGTGTCTCTAGTCTATCAGTATCTTTCTGAATGTGTCTCTAGTCTATCAGTATCTTTCTGAATGTCTCTAGTCTATCAGTATCTTTCTGAATGTCTCTAGTCTATCAGTATCTTTCTGAATGTGTCTCTAGTCTATCAGTATCTTTCTGAATGTCTCTAGTCTATCAGTATCTTTCTGAATGTCTCTAGTCTATCAGTATCTTTCTGAATGTCTCTAGTCTATCAGTATCTTTCTGAATGTGTCTCTAGTCTATCAGTATCTTTCTGAATGTCTCTAGTCTATCAGTATCTTTCTGAATGTCTCTAGTCTATCAGTATCATTCTGAATGTGTCTCTAGTCTATCAGTATCTTTCTGAATGTGTCTCTAGTCTATCAGTATCTTTCTGAATGTCTCTAGTCTATCAGTATCTTTCTGAATGTCTCTAGTCTATCAGTATCTTTCTGAATGTGTCTCTAGTCTATCAGTATCTTTCTGAATGTCTCTAGTCTATCAGTATCTTTCTGAATGTCTCTAGTCTATCAGTATCTTTCTGAATGTCTCTAGTCTATCAGTATCTTTCTGAATGTGTCTCTAGTCTATCAGTATCTTTCTGAATGTCTCTAGTCTATCAGTATCTTTCTGAATGTCTCTAGTCTATCAGTATCTTTCTGAATGTCTCTAGTCTATCAGTATCATTCTGAATGTGTCTCTAGTCTATCAGTATCTTTCTGAATGTGTCTCTAGTCTATCAGTATCTTTCTGAATGTCTCTAGTCTATCAGTATCTTTCTGAATGTCTCTAGTCTATCAGTATCTTTCTGAATGTGTCTCTAGTCTATCAGTATCTTTCTGAATGTCTCTAGTCTATCAGTATCTTTCTGAATGTCTCTAGTCTATCAGTATCTTTCTGAATGTCTCTAGTCTATCAGTATCTTTCTGAATGTGTCTCTAGTCTATCAGTATCTTTCTGAATGTCTCTAGTCTATCAGTATCTTTCTGAATGTCTCTAGTCTATCAGTATCTTTCTGAATGTCTCTAGTCTATCAGTATCTTTCTGAATGTCTCTAGTCTATCAGTATCTTTCTGAATGTGTCTCTAGTCTATCAGTATCTTTCTGAATGTCTCTAGTCTATCAGTATCTTTCTGAATGTCTCTAGTCTATCAGTATCTTTCTGTATTTCTCTAGTCTATCAGTATCTTTCTGAATGTCTCTAGTCTATCAGTATCTTTCTGTATGTCTCTAGTCTATCAGTATCAGTAAATTTTGTCTGGCAGTACCTATAAGTGCGCATTGTTTGCCGCTGAACACATGTTACTCTCTGTGTCTGTCTCTGGACCAACCATCTGTCAATGTGCGAGTGCTAATCGTCATCGAGTAAGCATGCAGTCACGCACATTGTATCGATACATTGAAGAGGAGACTGCGGTTGTTTCAAGATTGGCCTTCGGCCGTCAGTTGATATTAGCCAATGGCGTGACTGCGAGGTGGCCAAGCACACCGGCTTCTGTCCTATTTATAAAGCTTAGCAGTTAACCAAGCTAGCCAAACAGCCGGGCCGCTGCCGGTGATCAAGCCCTTTCGCACCTTTCACAGATATCTGCTTCTGCATGTGATGAGCTAAGTCTGATCTGATCTGAGCTCATCGCAATCTGTTACTCAATCAGACAGTTTTTGCAGGTAAGTTAATCAACCTACTTGGCTTTTGTGTTCATAGTAAGAAATAAGTTAATAGATTATTGCAACCGTCATTTTTTTACTCGTAGTTTTCTGCGTTCAATTTTTTTACCTCTTTTTACATTTTTTGCATTATCAATAGCTGAATTAATAGCAGTATTTTTTTCCCCAGATTTGCACAATGTCCTGGCCAGATTATTTGCCAGACCTGCTTAAAACTGATAATGGAAGCGGTAAATCAATATATCGATAGCTTCTCACAATCCCATCAATGTCTTTCCGCTTCTGATTATTCGCTTTTCGCTCTGGTTCGGGTGGTCATAATTTGGGAATGTGAGCTCAGACTTGGCTTAGCGGGCTGGACCGTTGGCTAGTAACAAAGTCCTGAAAAAACACTTCAAAATTTATGTTCTTTTTCACTTGTTCTACTGAGAGACGAGGACTACGTATGAAGACTTAAGAAGACCTATATCCGTTTCTTGAGTCGTCCTTGGCGAGAGTTTTGTTATTCGCAGTTAATTTTGCGAGTCTAGACAAAAATTTTTACTGCAAGCAATACGTTACACACCTTTAACTCAATAAGTCAAGTTATATTGGTGTTATACCTCGTAGAATCTTATAATATTTTTAAACAGTTTTTTTCCTTCCCTAAATGTAGAACGGTTGACTGCCTTCAATAGGTAGACTGGGTCATCCGCACTTCCGGAGGGGGGAAACTTCGAAGAAAAAAGGTTTCCGCAATTAATCTGAACAGTGGGTGTTTGAATGAAAGCTTCTATAAACCGCAGATTTTTAATGAGATAAGTAATTCCGTTTACGAAGACCAAGCCCTTTGCTATGCTCTAGACAGATGGGGCAAGCCTCAAGAATCCTAATGCTATCCTTTCCTAGAATAAGACGGAATACTTGATTGAGTGCAGTCTGGACCTAGTAAAAAAATAGCATGAAGAATGGACTATATGAGAGCAGTTGCAGCTGCAGTGGCTGCTGCCTGGCCAGAAGTCATTTCTGGATTCGCTAATCCAAGGGGTCATTTTTATGCCGCACTTGATTTAATAAGTCATGAAGCGAATTGTGGCTGCAATGCGCTTGAAGTCCCAGAGGAATTCGCCAAAACACGGAGCGGAGCCACTTTAACAATAAACTTACTCCAAATGCTGAGAACTACTTTAGCATCGGCTCAAATATTCTCTTTCACTAGCAGAAGAGCAAGTGAATATCGGTCACATTTGCAAACACCGAAGCTTCAGACATATAATCTAAAATACTTAGTACTTCAAGCACAAGACTGACAAGTAAAACACTTTTTTAAAGACGAAAACCTTTAAGCCTAGCAATTTCTGAGCATACATGTAGACAATTATAAAAAGTCACCTTGATAAGTCAGTCCGAGTAAATCTTAGGGATTGAGTTGAGTAGCGGTGACGCGTTCTACTCTCGCACCGAAATCCTCGGCGAGGCCTTATAAATTTGGGACGGAGTCGCGGGAGAGAAGGCTTGGGGTTGGCCGTGCAATCAAACTCCCGACGAGGGCCGAGACACAGTGAGATTTTCGCTGCCTTTCCAAAGAAAAAGTCAAAACAGGTGTGACCTGCGTGAGCTTGAGCGAGTGCGTGCGTACGTACCATTGTGCCTGTGTGCTCAGTGTTTAACCGTGATGACAGTACCCAGAAAATATTTTTCACGTGTGGAATCTCACAGATTTCCTCAGCTATGAACATCATTACGTCATCGGCCTTCGCCATGACGACCCAAGCGCTGCCAAGAGCGCCAACACTCAGCGGCTTGCAGCTGATGCGCTATCGCGACTGCGCCAGAAAGCATCTGATCGGAGTCAAGATTGACCAGGGTGTGCTCAACCCCAGCCACATCAACGCCCTGTACCAGATGGCGCGCTGCGTCAATGCCAGCGGCCTAGACGCTGTCGAATCACTGCGAGACGCTCTGGACGAGAGCAAAGCTCGCGAGCTGCCGTTCCTGGCCGGCATTCTCAGCGTCTACGCCCTGCTGGCCGTTTTTGGCTCCGTCGGCAACGGGCTGGTCTTGTTCACCGTCAGTCGCAACCGGCACATGAGAACCGAGCGCAACTTTTACATCTGCAACCTGGCCGTGTCCGACTTGACTCTCTGCGCCCTGACGCAGCCGCTGAATGCGCTGCGCCTGCTGCAGAACTACGTCAGCTGGGAGTTCGGCATCGGGCTGTGCCGAGCTGTCAACATTCTGACTGGGCTGAATATGTTCGTGTCAACATTCTCCATCACAGCCGTGGCAGTGGACAGATGTCGGGTGAGTCTGTCTAGACTAGTCCGCTGATTCCGTTAGACTTTGTTGGGTACAACTTCGCCTATTAAATAATCAGTAATTGGAAGAATTGTCACCCTCCTGTCCGGAATCCGATTCACCTTTGTTGGGTACAACTTCGCCTATTAAATAATCAGTAAATGGAAGAATTGTCACCCTCCTGTCCGGAATCCGATTCACCTTTGTTGGGTACAACTTCGCCTATTAAATAATCAGTAAATGGAAGAATTGTCACCCTCCTGTCCGGAATCCGATTCACCTTTGTTGGGTACAACTTCGCCTATTAAATAATCAGTAAATGGAAGAATTGTCACCCTCCTGTCCGGAATCCGATTCACCTTTGTTTTTGAGTCGCCTTCAGAGGGATAAGGACACGAAGGCAACTTTCAATCGAGATCTGCATCTAAATTAATTTCTTTGTCCAGTTTTGTCGGTTTCCACATTTACTAATTCTATACTCGTATACCTTTTAATTCCTTATTACAGCACGTACAAAGTGTGTGACGCAACGCGCTAACTTAATAATCAGGTATTGTTGAGGCTTCCTTTGAAAGCATCCGATTACATCTCGCAGTTTTACCATTTTGTAGCTTTGAATTTCTGCGCTGACCCGTTGTTGACAGACAAAATATGAAAATTGCGCAGGTGTTGAATAAATTAGGTCGTAAATAAGACAAGGAACTAATTAAAATCGAAAGGCATTACGCTAATTATTTTTACCTTATTTGTCTAACGGTGCGCTGAATTCATTACTAAACAAAATCCGGATTTCCGGGTTTAATTAACCGGAGGGATTTGTATTAGATCAGCGTAAAATCCCATAATTGATTGGTAAAGCTATAAATTTCCCGCTGATAAAGGCATTGCCCTGAGAATCAGCATTGAAATCCCCATTACTTAATTCTTCGAAATGGCTTAATGGAGATGAGTGACGCAGTGGCAGGAAGTCTCAGATTCAGCTTCCCTAAATAATCACTTTTAATTTGCCGAGTCACGTGGACAGGCAAGCTCCACCATGTCAGAGCTAAGCAGGAGAGGCTTAACGAAAACAACACCAGTAATGCGGGGCAGGTGGAAGATTAAGAGAACTGACAGAAAGGTCATAATTCTACATATATGGGCAGTGATAAAGCACTAATAGTTAAAGTGCAATGAAGAACAATGGATACATTGAGTATGAATATAAATATATACAAATATATAGCCTGGTTTTTCTACTGTTGAGGCCTGTTTAGTAGTGAACAGGTTTGGGGACTTAGGGCACTGAAAAGTGTGAGGGCCTCTTATTAGCCGGAAAAAGGTCACGGAAATGGTTTTCCGCGTTCTCTAACTGTTAAGTAGAACTTATCCGTGTCATCGTAAGGGTTAAGTACTCGTATTTTGCCGTGATGCAAATTTCATGAAAAAATTAGATTTAACAAAACATTAGTGGTCCCACATGCCCGCCCCCGTGAGTGCTTTTACGGGTCTTTCCTCTGGGCTTTTAACTATCCAATGGAGACTGAATTCCCTGAGGATTCGAGTTGAGAGCGGGACTTGGAACACCCATCCGTTGACTGCACATCGAATTCGTGCACAGCTGGTGATGCCGGCGCTAATGCCCCCCTGACTTGTATTACGCGAGAGAATCCCATGCATATTATATGATGCATTGCGATAGAATGCACTTCCATACGCTAAGTCATTGTGACGAAATCTGAGTTCCGTCGCCAACATTAGAGACAGCATCGCAAAAACATTCGCCAACTTTCTCTAACCCAGGCCATCGTGAGAGTGGAAGTCGCAGGACCCGCAGCTGGCAGGTGCAGCTGGCGCCGCTGTATCCTCAGCCTGCTGGCCATCTGGGGCTCCGCCGCCTTGGTCGCAGCGCCGCTGGCCGCCTTCGCCACGGTGACGGAGAATCCGTTGCATAAGCCGCCAATTAAGATTTGCATGGAGCTGACGGGCGCTCCCATCATGAACTGGTCGAAGCTGATCTACAGCATAGCAACCATCCTGGTACAGTACCTCGTGCCGCTGGCGATTGTTTTGGTTGCCTACGCCAGAATTTACAAGCGGCTGCGGCGCAGAATGCGGCAAATGCAACGCCGACGCCAGTCGGAGATCCGGCGTCACGTCGAAGCCCGAAGGCAGCGCCGTGCGAATCTTCAGCTGCTGGCCATCAGCCTGACATTCGCGCTGAGCTGGCTGCCGCTGTCCGTGGTGAACATTGTACAGGACTTCAACTTGCTGAGGAAAGTCACCGCTACTATCGACGGGACGACGGCGGCCGCGCAGAAACCTGCCAGCAGGAATGAGGGCGCCAGCACGTTCGTAGTGGTGGCAGCCCAGTGCATTCCGCTGCTGCTCATTCTGGTCTCCGCCTGTTTGAACCCGGTGTTCTACGGCTGGTTGAACGACAACTTCCAGGTAGGCACTGATTGATCTTCATTTTGCACTACTCGAGAGGTTCCAGGTCATTTTCATTGACAGCTGCCGCCACAGGCCCATTGTTAAGCGACAGTTGACCCGCTGACAGCGAGGAAGCGATTCTGCTGCCCATTTCGCTGGCCCCTGAGCACACCCACGCTCGGATACGCTACTCACGCACAAAGACTCTTCTGTGTACATTTGCCATGGCTTCTCATCGCAAAGCAGTGTGCAATCTCACTGTGCCCTCGTGGCGAGATTGCACGACACCCCCCAAAAGATTCGAGCTCAGTGACTTCGGTGCAAAAGTCGGACGTGTCACCAGCCCCGAGATTACTGTTCATTAAAAAATAGTTAATTTTTTTCTCTAATATTGTGAGCAAGCATAACTACTCGTACGTATAAACTAGGGGTAAAGAGCATCGTTATTTCGATGATCGTGACGTAGTGTCAATTGTCAATTGTCAATCACTCACTGCGTGGGTTGTCGTTGTCTGCAATCAGAAAATTACTTTGAAAATAGGTTTTTTTTCACAGGAAAGAAGTATAATGAGCAGACTTATTTTTTTTGCATTCAATTTAGTTTCCGTTAACTGACAGCAAAAAAATGAGATAATTAGAGCAGGAAATTAGTTCGCAGTATTTCCCGACTTATGCTGCAATGTCTTATAAGGAACACATTTTGTGCTCTGATTAAGATTTCTTTGTCTGGTCGATGAGTAACCATATTTTCTTGAATCTTCACCCTCGCCGCCTCACCTTTCAGGCTGAGTTCAAGCGACTCGCAACTCGACTATTGCGCGGAGGTCTCAACGGACCTCCAGCTGGGGATACTTCGGCAACGCCGGTGGAAAACAATGCCGATGTGAGAATCCCGCTGCAACGCATCATTTCAGAGCCGGAGCACTCAGCCTCACACGACTGCGAACGCGAGGGTGGCGCCGCTACGGCCTTTCAATGAGTACAAAAATGAAAGTTCCGGTTTGGCATAACAATAAAACTTCAACTATTCGTTGAATTCGCATAAAAGTACAAACTGAAGCAGAAATAAAAGGTGTAAATCAGAAGCTTTCTCAACCTAAAAAAATTTGCTTTTTGCGAAGCAATCTCCAAAGGAATCGTCGGCCTTTCTCTGAGTTCTTTAGAAATGTCTCCTTTTACCTGTAACAAAAGTTTCAAACATAAAAATAATTTGAATATGCAACACAAAAAGTTTGCTAAAAATTACTCAAACTAATTTTGATGCTTCCATTCTAGCTAAGCTTAGATTCATTGACATTGTTCCTGCTGCGATTCTAGCTATGGTTCCTGCTGCGATTCTAGCTATGGTTCCTGCTGCGATTCTAGCTATGGTTCCTGCTGCGATTCTAGCTATGGTTCCTGCTGCGATTCTAGCTATGGTTCCTGCTGCGATTCTAGCTATCGTTCCTGCTGCGATTCTAGCTATGATTCCTGCTGCGATTCTAGCTACGGTTCCTGCATCGATTCTAGCTACTGTTTATCCCACGGTTCTTAATAAAATTCCTGCTGCGATTCTAGCTACGGTTCCTGCTGCGATTCTAGCTACGGTTCCTGCAGCGATTCTAACTACTGTTTATCCCACGATTCTTAATAACATTCCTGCTGCGATTCTAGCTACGATTCCTGCTGCGATTCTAGCTATGGTTCCTGCTGTGATTCTAGCTATGGTTCCTGCTGCGATTCTAGCTATGGTTCCTGCTGCGATTCTAGCTATGGTTCCTGCTGCGATTCTAGCTATGGTTCCTGCTGCGATTCTAGCTATGGTTCCTGCTGTGATTCTAGCTATGGTTCCTGCTGCGATTCTAGCTATGGTTCCTGCTGCGATTCTAGCTATGGTTCCTGCTGCGATTCTAGCTATGGTTCCTGCTGCGATTCTAGCTATGGTTCCTGCTGCGATTCTAGCTATGGTTCCTGCTGCGATTCTAGCTATCGTTCCTGCTGCGATTCTAGCTATGATTCCTGCTGCGATTCTAGCTACGGTTCCTGCATCGATTCTAGCTACTGTTTATCCCACGGTTCTTAATAAAATTCCTGCTGCGATTCTAGCTACGGTTCCTGCTGCGATTCTAGCTACGGTTCCTGCAGCGATTCTAACTACTGTTTATCCCACGATTCTTAATAACATTCCTGCTGCGATTCTAGCTACGATTCCTGCTGCGATTCTAGCTATGGTTCCTGCTGCGATTCTAGCTACGATTCCTGTTGCGATTCTAGCTATGGTTCCTGCTGCGATTCTAGCTAAGATTCCTGCTGCGTTTCTAGCTATCGTTCCTGCTGCGATTCTAGCTACGGTTCCTGCAGCGATTCTAGCTACTGTTTATCCCACGATTCTTAATAACATTCCTGCTGCGATTCTAGCTACGATTCCTGCTGCGATTCTAGCTACGATTCCTGCTGCGATTCTAGCTACGATTCCTGTTGCGATTCTAGCTATGATTTCTGTTGCGATTCTAGCTATGATTTCTGTTGCAATTCTAGCTACGATTCCTGCTGCCATTCTAGCTGCGATTCCTGCTGCGATTCTAGCTACGATTCCTGCTGCGGTTCTATCTATGTTATTTGCTACGATTCTAGCCACTGCTCCTGCTACGATAATACCTACGGTTTCTATTGCGATTCCCGCTTCGTTTCCCGCTGCGACTCTACAATGAGTGCGTGGAAAGGTGATTTGGAATCTGCCTATCCCTATTGTCATGCCCTAAATAAGCTTTATTGCAGTATTATTTTCCCTTTCGGGTGGATCAGTTACTTTTCACGCCACTCAGCACGGTGGCACCCTATTGTAGTGTAGCCAATCAAGTGCTTAGCTGCCGGCACCGAAACAATAGTGCATTTTGTAAAGTACACCTGCACCCTACTACTGCAGCGCAGCACTCGGGCAATTCATCTTCGTAAATCTGAGTGAGTCATTAAGGCAGCGTCTGTTTAGGCGTCATTTTAGCAGTAATTAGGTGATTTCCATCGAAAACTGGCGTGCAGAAAGCCGTTGCTGGGGCCTATTAAAAACTCTTATTACTCAATTTCTAAATAATGAGCAAACACAATCGCTAACTAAATTTAGAACTGACGGACGCCCACGCCACGCGGAGTCGTGGACACTGACAAGATCTGTTAGGCACTGTGTTGACAGAGAGACAGAGAGAGAGCGAAAGCTATGAAGCATGGAGGGTTTGTCGCGCACAGCTTATCCAGAATTGTACAGTTTCTGGACCCTAATCTAAACCGCTGATGTGCATTGCAAGGCAAATGTACAGTAAAGCACAATGCACAATTGGAAAGCCTGCGCCTCTTCTTCTTCTCTACTTTCCAACTATAGTCCGTACAGCAAGATGCAACCTTGTACACATTCTAGTAGAAAAGACAGGATGCCTGCTCCTTCCGCGGCTAATCCAAAGTACCTAGTTTGCAACTTTTTAATTCTCAACAAGCAATAGCGTTTGCTATCAGCTTGAGAGCAGTATATAGCTGTCTCTAGCTAGCGCAGGGAGCTTTGAAAGGTGCCATTTTAATAGTCGTTAGGCAGAGAAATACTGCGAAAAATGTCTCAGAGCCCACAAAAACGAAGACACGGGATGCTGATGCGCTTCTGCAAGGCCGATCGGAAACTGCTCCAGCTGGAGCAGCACTCTGGCTTGTTGCTGATGATGTTTTTCAGCGGTGCGGTGAGCGCCGAGTACGCTAAACGCCACCTCAAAGTGATGGAGCGCGTGACTGAGCTCATGAAGGAACTCATACCGGACAAGCGGAAACCGAGGCACTTCCGCTACAGATACTCGGATGACTTCCGCCGCACCATCGACGGTGTCGTGCTTAACCTCGCGGCAAGCTCCGTTAAATTCAGAGATCATCCGCTCTTGCTAGGCATGGTCGCTCTGCGAGCTGCCTTCACGCCCGAGTTTCTTACTGGGCATCAAGCGTTGGCCTCCGCTGTAAGTCTTAGCTGGTCAATTTAACTCGACTTTCCATTCCGTTTGATTTCTTGTTGCCTAAAAACCTGGCAGTTTCAAGTAAATTTTTGAATTCACGCTGGACTCTCCGAACTGTAGGTGACCGATTCTGCCAGCGAGACCTTCCGGCTCCTGCGGCTAGAGGCCGGACGAAGCTTCCACGGCGGCGATCCACTGCAGAATGAAGGCCTGCTGCGGCAGTTGGAGAAGTTCGACGAAGCTCTGGCAAATTTCGAGTTCGCGTGGATTTGCGACGGAACCGATCCGGTGGTCCTGGCGGCAGTCAACGAAATCCAGCCTTTGATCGAACTGTTCATCAAGGCAGCCCGCTGGGCAGTTGAGCAGGGCTACATTAACTCTGAGGACTTTGCCAACAGCGAGCCGGAGGTCATGACGACACTGCCGAGGCTGGTTGTGCTATTTTACCTGACGGAAATATCAGCAGACGCACAGGCCAGTCGGAAGTACACTGTATTCAGTCAACACCAGAGTGAGCTGGACGAAGCGCTACAACTTCTGAGCGAGCTTGAGCCGCCGCAGCGGGAAGAAATCGCACGTCGGCTGTGCCTAAAGACCGAGGCCGACGATCCTCAGCTGATGCGCCTGTTCCGAGCAATCGCAACTGCTGCGGACCAGATGCAGACCAACCATCCCATGGAGTCAAACTACCTCATGTCGCACGTCTGCTCCAGGTATGTCGCCTTGCGCCTTGTATCGAGATATTTCTCCGTATGTAAATTGTGTCCAGAGTCGGACTCCAGTCCTTCTGCTTGCCAGCAAACTGATGCTTCATCACTCAGCAAGTACTGGCAAAATAGGCCGACAACCGGGGTAGCACGAATGTGCAGCTTTACTGTACCATCTGTATACTGTACAGTAGTTCCTTTTGTTTGTTGTAAGTTTCCACTGAAAGAGACGGCATTATCGGGGATTAAACTGTGAGCGCACGGTTGTTAACAAAGCGAGGGTAAGGGTGGCAGCGGCTGGGTGACAGCGAGAGAGAGACAGCCAATCACCAGAGCAGGTGAGAGGCTTTGAACAGGATGTAAAAATTCAAAAGGGTTGATTCAAAACAGAAAACTTTCTATACGAAATCAAAACTTTTTCCAGCTTTGAAGTCGCCTTAGACGCCGCCGTAGACTCACCGCCAGCCATCGTCGGCAATGTCGACGATGCTCACCCAGCCCGCACCGGTCCAGTCATATGGGTGCCCGACTGTTCATCGACAGTGTGCACCTTCCGAGACTGCGGACGCGAGTTCAGCGTCCTGCAGCGCCGGCATCACTGCCGAGCCTGCGGCGGCCTGTTCTGCGACGAGTGCACGAAGCAGCGGCTGTCGCTGCCAATGCTAGGCCTGCACAGTCCTGTCAGGGTGTGCAACGCATGCTATGACCAGATCTCCGCAACTCGGCTTACCCAGAACGCTCCCGAATGGGCTGTGAGCAGCAGCTACCGATGCTGTTCGAATGGCGCCTGTAGAGAAGATTTTTCTGTTTTTCGCCGACGTCACCACTGCCGAGCCTGCGGCGGTGTGTTCTGCCACAGCTGCAGCAGCTACAGAGCTGCGCTGCCACAGTTCGGCTATGCCTCAGCTGTGCGAGTGTGCCAGTACTGCCATTCCATTCACGGCAGCCTGCAGGCCTGAGCCTGTCGTAAAATTGGAAATCAAAACTAAAAACTAAAAACTCAAACGGAAGTGTCTGTCTGTGAAAATTAAAACAACCATGTCGCACTAACATTCAAATTGCATAGAACTGTAAATTTCAGTTGCATGAAAGTAATTCTATACCGCACGGCTATAATTTCATGAAAACTATTCTGTATTGGCTCTTATCCGAGATTCACCACCTTGCAAATCGTGAATTCCAAGCCTGACTCTCATGCTGATTATAAATGGCATGTGAACTGCGCCTTTAAAAGTTTTAACTGAAGCATTACGTTATTAAAAAATGTAAGTTTAAATTGAGAAAATACACTTGTATAAGTACGAGTTCGAAGTTGCTCTATAAATTTCATTTTTAAAATAAATTTTAAACTATTTTAATTAATCGTACACTTCAAAATACGCACGTACCATACGAAATTTTATTTCTGATTGTTCTGTTACTGTTAATACCTCGTAGTAGGGCTAACAAGCCATTTTGCCACACCTTTTTATACCAAGGGGAGGGGGGAATTCTGCCAAGACAAATATTTTTGCTGGACACGAACAGAGCAAGGCAAGCACACGAAACTCAAGAATACGGGTGAAAATTTTGTTGCGCACCTTCTGAAACAAGAATCAAGTCGTCAGCCTATCAGACCGTCGAGATATTCAACTGTTCTGACCGAAGGTCTAGCAAGAACTGCAACTAGAATCGCAGCAAGAACTGTTACTAGAATCGCAGCAAGAAATACAACTAGAATCGCAGCAAGAACAGCTACTGGAATTTCAGCATGAACAGCTACTAGAATCGCAGAAAGAACAGCTACTGGAATTTCAGCATGAACAGCTACTAGAATCGCAGCAAATACTGCTACTAGAATCGCAGCAAGAACAGCTACTAGAATCGCAGCAAGAACTGCTACTAGAAACGCAGCAAGAACTGCTAGTAGAATCGCAGCAAGAACTGCTACTAGAATCGCAGCAAGAACAGCTACTAGAATCGCAGCAAGAACTGCAACTAGAATCGCAGCATGAAATGCTACTAGAATCGCAGCAAGAACTGCAACTAGAATCGCAGCAAGAACAGCTACTAGAATCGCAGCAAGAACTGCAACTAGAATCGCAGCAAGAACAGCTACTAGAATCGCAGCAAGTACTGCTACTAGAATCGCAGCAAGAACAGCTACTAGAATCGCAGCAAGAACTGCAACTAGAATCGCAGCAAGAACTGCTAGTAGAATCGCAGCAAGAACTGCTACTAGAATCGCAGCAAGAACTGCTACTAGAATCGCAGGAAGAAGTGCAACTAGAATCGCAGCAAGAACTACAACTAGAATCGCAGCAAAGAACTACTTCTGTAGAACCTGGTTTCTAGAAACACTTCAGCTTGCTCTTGGCTATGCTTCATAGATTGGAATGAAATGGATGCCTTCATCGGCCGTTTTATCTGGGCTCAGAAATCACCAAGGCGCGTTGAAAGTAGATTTAACAATTATCTAGATAGATGAGAGTCTGGGTGATGGCTGCAGTCCGCTATTATGCCTGGCAGAATCATAGACGTCAACAACACCGGAAATTCCTTTGACGCCGGTGCAAATTCATCGCATTCTGATTTGCCTCAATACGTCTGAAGATTAAGAGATTTAGCACAAGTATTTTGGTAAATATATTCTAACCAAAATGAAACCGATATCTTTGAGACAGGCATACTGTTAGGACTCAAAGTGACGCAGACAACTCAGCCAAGTAAACTCGAAAACTAAATTCTGGAAAACTAAATTCTGGACTCTCTAAGAGTCCAGACGGATTGTCACAGTTTCTCATTGTGACCTACGCCATCTGATTCACCAAGGCCAAGAATTGATCATGAAACTCAGTCAGAATTGAACGCAAAATTTAACACCTTTACCGAAGTGTTTAAATGTTGCAGATAGGCGACAGGACACAGTCAGTAAACATTAGAATATCTATATATTTATGATTAATTCTTGAATGATTAATGTCTCAATCACGGCGGTCGCTGAAGTAACAACCTGAAATCAATCTCCTGAAAGAGACGAAAATATTTTATGAATATTGGCATTCAATAAAATTCACTAACAACAGCAATGCAGTGTTTTTCCAAAGCAGCATGAACTGACAGTTAAAAAGGCCGATGTCCATAGGGCGGCGGCAACTTGACTAGCTCACAAAATTTTCAGGGGATGCAAGAAATCACTGCGAGTTAAATAAGGCTGAGAGTTAAGTTAAGGTAGCTTAAGCGGGCTACTGACAAACAGGTTTGTAGCAGGGACCACTAGATGAAGAAGGACGAGACAATTCGTTTCCTGGAAAATTATTGAAGGCAGATTTTTCACAGAAAAACGTGAAAAGTTTCTATCTCGCGAGTGCATTTTCCGATAATATCAGCCTTTAATAAATTTTCCAAGAAACTAAGTGTCCCATCTTGCTTCTTCTAGTGGTCCCTGGTTTAGAGTTGAAATCCTTACCATATTCTAAAACTGTTTCATAAACCTAAACACACGCGCAACCTAATAAGTGTGCCATGGCACTCTAACAAATATGGCCTCGCCAGGATTCGAGCCCAGGCAGTTTGGTGGGTAGAGTCAGGCGCGTTACAGGTGAGTGGGCTGTGCCTCGGGCCAGATGTTGAATTTTCATTTACAAATCCAGAAGAAAAAAAGCTAAATGGACATCAGCAAGAATCACATTGAAAATCTCCTACGGGTACAATAAAAGTACGAGCAAACTAATTATGGCACAAATTATGACGCAATAGTCCTTCCCCACTCAGATCAGCCCTAAGACAATGGCGAAGCGTAACGCAGGCCGGCATCCTTGGTAACGGGCAGGTGGCTGCTGTCCTTGCCAGCCAAAGCGCGACTGAATTTATCCCACAGGGCGTTGACCAGGTAGCAGAGCATGGCGGAGCATGCGAACACGCCGCCAGTGATGGCTGCCAGGTTGGTGAGGAAGCTGCTGAGGGGTAGGCCGGCGTCCCTGACAACAACCTGCAGCGGGCTGACCTCGTACTTAAAGAACAGCCCGGGCAGGCCGTGGCTACCCTTGGTGTGGTCGATGACGCGGTCCAACTCCTGAACGGCGTACTGGAAGCTGCGCAGGACGCCTTTGGCTGCAGCCGAGAAGCCGCGGCGGTGGAGCTCGGTTGGCACCACCTGGAAGGCAATTTAATGTGGGACCAGTTTACAGCCAGTTTACAGCCAGTTTAACAGCCAGTTTACAGCCAGTTTAACAGCCAGTTTACAGCCAGTTTAACAGCCAGTTTACAGCCAGTTTACAGCCAGTTTAACAGCCAGTTTACAGCAAGTTTAACAGCCAGTTTACAGCCAGTTTAACAGCCAGTTTACAGCCAGTTTACATCCAGTTTAACAGCCAGTTTACAGCCAGTTTTACAGCAAGCAGTCAGTTTACAGCCAGTTTAACAGCCAGTTTAACAGCCAGTTTACAGCCAGTTTAACAGCCAGTTTACAGCCAGTTTAACAGCCAGTTTACAGCCAGTTTAACAGCCAGTTTAACAGCCAGTTTAACAGCCAGTTTACAGCCAGTTTACAGCCAGTTTAACAGCAAGTTTAACAGCCAGTTTACAGCCAGTTTAACAGCCAGTTTACAGCCAGTTTAACAGCCAGTTTACAGCCAGTTTAACAGCCAGTTTACAGCCAGTTTACAGCCAGTTTAACAGCCAGTTTACAGCCAGTTTTACAGCAAGCAGTCAGTTTACAGCCAGTTTAACAGCCAGTTTACAGCCAGTTTAACAGCCAGTTTAACAGCCAGTTTTACAGCTAGTTTTACAGCCAGTTTAACAGCCAGTTTTATAGCCATCCCCGACTTCTCCATTATCGGGAGCGAGGCCCTGTAACACCCGATCAACAAAACGGCGAGAGCTCAGGACCTCCTACTGTTAACCATGCAGGGTCTGACAATGCAAACTGCGTAGACTCACCTGCACAAAGTACTGATAATTGGTGCTGGCGTGCTGGGTAATTTTCTCCTCATAGTCGAGCGGGTTAATTCGGCCGGGCACATCCTCTCCAAAACTCAGGTGGTAGATGCGGTGGGAGAAGTTCAGAGCGGTGGCGTGGCTGGCCTAGAGAGAAAAATAGCAGAAAAGTGCACAAGTTGAGCACTCGGGTTTAAAGTTCAATAAGAGAACGCTGAACTGTACCTAGCCAGCTAATCTGGTTGCAATCTATATTGAAACTATCACATAGCAAAGGATCTATGCTAAATGAATAGCGTAGAAAAGCAAATATTAAATTCGCTTTTTAAACAAAAAATTGCGAATCCTAAAGGCTCGTAATTATTGCTTATCGGTAAAAATGACAGTGAATTTAGCAAGACAGGCAGAAAAATAGGCTGTTAACAATAGAGGCCAAGGGAACTGATTAAAATAGTGGATCTGAACAGAAGCGAGTATATTAGGCATTGGAAATGCTACAAAAATTTAACTGGAGCAAGCATCTCAAGTTGAAAATAATTACGACTGAAAGCAGAGAGCACAAGGTAAAACGAATAGCTGCGGCAATATTATGGGCAACAATGCGGATAGGATATCATTAGGCAGTTGCTAGGGAGACCAGTTAAAGCTAATTATCGAGTGGGCGAATCAATGTATAGTGAGTTAAAAGAACGACTATAATAACACAATTATCCATAGGATCGTTTCTCATCACTCCGAAGGTCAATTAGGGACTGTCAGTAGGGGTGTCAATTAGGGACTTGTCAGTAAGGGGTGTCAATTAGGGACTTGTCAGTAAGGGGTGTCAATTAGGGACTTGTCAGTAAGGGGTGTCAATTAGGGACTGTCAGTAGGGGGTGTCAATTAGGGACTTGTCAGTAAGGGGTGTCAATTAGGGACTTGTCAGTAAGGGGTGTCAATTAGGGACTGTCAGTAGGGGTGTCAATTAGGGACTGTCAGTAGGGGGTGTCAATTAGGGACTGTCAGTAAGGGGTGTCAATTAGGGACTGTCAGTAGGGGTGTCAATTAGGGACTGTCAGTAGGGGGTGTCAATTAGGGACTGTCAGTAGGGGGTGTCAATTAGGGACTGTCAGTAGGGGTGTCAATTAGGGACTTGTCAGTAGGGGGTGTCAATTAGGGACTGTCAGTAGGGGGTGTCAATTAGGGACTGTCAGTAGGGGTGTCAATTAGGGACTGTCAGTAGGGGTGTCAATTAGGGACTTGTCAGTAGGGAATGTCAATTAGGGACTTGTAAGTAGGGGTGTCAATTAGGGACTGTCAGTAGGGGGTGTCAATTAGGGACTGTCAGTAGGGGGTGTCAATTAGGGACTGTCAGTAGGGGGTGTCAATTAGGGACTGTCAGGGACTTGTCAGTAGGGGGTTTCAATTAGGGACTGTCAGTAGGGGGTGTCAATTAGGGACTGTCAGTAGGGGTGTCAATTAGGGACTGTCAGTAGGGGGTGTCAATTAGGGACTTGTCAGTAGGGAATGTTAATTAGGGACTGTCAGTAGGGAATGTTAATTAGGGACTGTCAGTAGGGAATGTCAATTAGGGACTGTCAGTAGGGAATGTCAATTAGGGACTGACAGTAGGGAATTTCAATTAGGGACTGTCAGTAGGGGTGTCAATTAGGGACTGTCAGTAGGGGGTGTCAATTAGGGACTGACAGTAGGGAATTTCAATTAGGGACTGTCAGTAGGGAATGTCAATTAGGGACTGTCAGTAGGGGGTGTCAATTAGGGACTGTCAGTAGGGGGTGTCAATTAGGGACTGTCAGTAGGGGGTGTCAATTAGGGAGTCAGTTGGGGAACAATTGAGGGGATTAACTGTCTTTAATAGGGGAGGTAAAAACGGTAAAAAAGCAAAAACAGCGAGCGAGCAGCTCATAGAATTCAGACCTGAAAGTGAGCGTGCGAGCCGCCAAAGTTGACCGGCTTGCCGCCAGTGAGGTGCAAATTGCCAGCCACCTTGTTGACACGGAATCTGCCGCGCAGTCGGCAAGCTGAAGTGGCCCTGCGCTCGCTCGCGCTTTGAAAGTGTTCGCTGCCCAACACGCTCAGCCAGCCCTTGTCGGCGAATAAGTCGCTCTGCAGAGCGTGATGATGCTGGCGAATGGCCTCCTGTCATGACCGGGTTCGGCGAAAATCAATTATTTTAGAACATCAATTCGTCAAAGTGCTGCTTTGTGGTCCAACCCAGACCATATCCAACACTTGCTTGACCCGTCTTCTCCGGTCACGTCATCTCACCATTGTATCATCTCACCGTTGTCTCATCTCTCCCCTGTCTTATCTCTCCGTTGCCTCATCTCTCCCCTGTCTCATCTCTCCCCTGTCTCATCTCTCCGTTGTCTCATCTCTCCCCTGTCTCATCTCTCCGTTGTCTCATCTCTCCCCTGTCTCATCTCACCGTTGTCTCATCTCTCCCCTGTCTCATCTCTCCCCTGTCTTATCTCTCCCCTGTCTCATCTCTCCCCTGTCTCATCTCTCCGTTGTCTCATCTCTCTCCTGTCTCATCTCACCGTTGTCTCATCTCTCCCGTCTCATCTCACACCTGTCTCATCTCACCGTTGTCTCATCTCTCCCCTGTCTCATCTCTCCCCTGTCTCATCTCTCCGTTTTCTCATCTCTCCCTTGTCTCATCTCTCCCCTGTCTCATCTCTCTGTTGTCTCATCTCTCCCCTGTCTCATCTCTCGTTGTCTCATCTCTCCCGTCTCATCTCACACCTGTCTCATCTCACCGTTGTCTCATCTCTCCCCTGTCTCATCTTTCCCCTGTCTCATCTCTCCCCTGTCTCATCTCTCCCCGGTCTCATCTTTCCCCTGTCTCATCTTTCCCCTGTCTCATCTCTCCCCTGTCTCATCTCTCCCCTGTCTCATCTCTCCGTTGTCTCATCTCTCCCCTGTCTCATCTCTCCGTTGTCTCATCTCTCCCCTGTCTCATCTCTCCCCTGTCTCATATCTCCGCCGTTGTCTCATCTCTCCCCTGTCTCATCTCTCCCCTGTCTTATCTCTCCGTTGCCTCATCTCTCCCCTGTCTCATCTCTCCGTTGTCTCATCTCTCCCCTGTCTCATCTCACCGTTGTCTCATCTCTCCCGTCTCATCTCACACCTGTCTCATCTCACCGTTGTCTCATCTCTCCCCTGTCTCATCTCTCCCCTGTCTCATCTCTCCGTTTTCTCATCTCTCCCTTGTCTCATCTCTCCCCTGTCTCATCTCTCTGTTGTCTCATCTCTCCCCTGTCTCATCTCTCGTTGTCTCATCTCTCCCGTCTCATCTCACACCTGTCTCATCTCACCGTTGTCTCATCTCTCCCCTGTCTCATCTTTCCCCTGTCTCATCTCTCCCCTGTCTCATCTCTCCCCTGTCTCATCTCTCCCCTGTCTCATCTCTCCCTTGTCTCATCTCTCCCCTGTCTCATCTCTCCGTTGTCTCATCTCTCCCCTGTCTCATCTCTCCCCTGTCTCATCTCTCCGCCGTCTCATCTCTCCCCTGTCTCATCTCTCCCCTGTCTCATCTCTCCCCTGTCTCATCTCTCCCCTGTCTCATATCTCCGTTGCCTCATCTCTCCCCTGTCTCATCTCTCCGCCGTCTCATACTCCGTTGTCTCATCTCACCATTGTATCACCTCTCCGCTGTCTCATCTCTCCACTGTCTCACGTCCACCGCGTCTAATCTCTTCCCTGACTCATGTTTCTATTGTCTCATATCTTCATTGTCCCAACTCTACAGTATTTCATGTCTTTTTATTATTAAACAAAACCAATAGACATGAAATATGGTAATTAGTCAGGAAAATACAAGTGAAAATATAATTGATCGGCATCGGTGACCTACTAACAGTAGGACAGCACGAGTCGCATCAACTACCTGCATATGCTGGCGAATGCTGAACCTGGTCCTAGAGGAGTCGTCCAACTCGAAGTCGGTTGGAATCTCCTCCAATTCGGCCGTGCCGTGAGTCTCGGTGCCGGTGATGTCCAAGACGTCCATGCCGATGGCGCTGCATGGAGAGGCCACAACTATGTCGACATTGATGATCATCTCGGAGCTGTGGTCCGGATCAACTCCATAGGCAAACTGAACCCGGCGCTCCATGTAGTTGTTGACCTCAACGCAGACCAGCAGGAACATCAGCAGGAAGGTGATCAGAGTGATGCCGGCGCCAGATGCTGTGCCAGAGCTGCGGCAATCGTCTGGCAGTTTAGTGAACACATCCAGCTTGCGGACTGCTTTAACAACCTCCTCAGCTACTGCCGACTTGTCCACATTCGAATCTGGACTGTTGGTCACATTTCTGTGCCTCAGGCCTCCAGCGGACTGCGATGACTGAGCATGATTTGAGCTGGCACTGCTGCCAATGTCAATGCTGTTAGTGCTGCTCATGGCTGATCACAGCTATAATATTGAATTGGCTTATATCATTACATATGCAACAGTGCTTTAAATCTAACTTTGGACCAAACAGTGGACCAATTTGGCAGTCATTTTATCTGAACCAAGAACACAATAGCTTTATCAATGCATATTTCCAAATTAAATTTGTACTGTTGTGATAAACAAATAGTAGTACATAAAGCTTGCAAAAACTTTGAAAAATTAAATTCAATTATAATCATTACTGATGCCAATTCTGGTTCAGCCTGTGGTGATGGAGGATAAGATAAAATTAGAAAATTACTACCCTTATATTGCCAAAGCAAAGGTAGCAATACTATTTCAATTGTCACTAATATATTTTGTTTTACTAGGCCAAATATCAATATGTGATTGCAAATAAATTATATTTTAGAAATATTTTAAACTGGCTCTTTTCAAATGAAAAATAGGCCCAAAGCCAATTAAAATATAAAGGATTCATTGTTTTATTCGCCACATATTGAGAAAAAATATATAAACAATAATAAATATCCCTTGTAAAAAACTGATTAACATGATTGACCATGCCTCTAGCTAGAAAAGTAATCACCCCTCTTAGGTTTTGTTACAAATTGTCAATAAGCTCCTGAATAAATAAATTACAATATTCCAATGTATACAGTCTTAAATGTTAAACAGTTAACCACCCAAGGACTTAATTTCTCCGCTTTCAACGAGCAGGAGCAACAATCCTCCCAAAGACCACTCTTGCCCTGCTGAGAGCCATCTTGAGTCTTGACCTCACAAAGACCAAACTATAGGCCTACCCTTGAACTAAGTTAGTCCCTGAAACAACCAAATTTCTGGAAATGGTTTTATTTTTTTAATTTGCTGATAAAATAATTTGAGACACAAACTTCAAATCTAAATGACTGTCATTTTGTAGCTTGTTAATTATTTTATCTTACAAATGATAGAGGTTCTTGTGGTAGCGCTACAACCCCTTATAACTTAGTTATAAGTTATAGGCCTAACTCGGTTAACCGGACAAATAATCAAATAATTGAATAATCAACTACCAATATTTAAATCCATATTTTCTCTTCCCTGGCTGGGCTTGTGCATTTCTGCTTTGCATTTCAGTTTTGCAAAGCAGAAAAAAAATTTTCAGTTTACAGTTTTGCATTTCTATTTAACCCTATACTGCCTCACTAGATACACCCCAGTGGGATGTTATTGAAAGGATAAATAAAATCTTTCAAATAAATTCATAATTCATTAATTAACCACTACACGAAAATATTATTGCTGCTTCTTTGTCACAATGCAATCAGAAGTCTGAAATTAGAATAATAATTACTAACCATATAGTATTTAGGCTAAGAAATATATAATTATAATTAAAAGCAGATCATTTATTGTTATTATTTATATCCACAGTAACATTAATGAACTAATGATACTGATACAATGTACCTTATCTTTTACCGATTAAACTAGTTTTATTGAATTATCTTTTTTAATTAACTTTAGTAATCAAGCTAGCAGCCTAAAAATAGGTTAAAATAGTTTCATTTCAAATTCATAGCTTTGGTAGTTACATGTCAATTGATATTATGATACTGCAACTTTAGAATGAAAGGATAAAATGCACTGAAAAAAAACTAAAAAAGTAATATAACTGTACGATAACTGAAAGGAATAAATCAACATCCGTTATAGCCATCTCATACACTCGGAACACCGTTGGACTACAGGAGGCACTGAATCGTTTCTTTGAAACTGACGAGCGATTTTTTAACTCAAATTAGCGCAGTTCAGTCATCAAAGTTTTAACAAAAGTGATTAATAATTGCCTTAGTTCGTATATTTGTGTAAAGCGTTTTAATTGCTAGCCTGTATAGCTAAAAAGAAACCAGAATTAACACAGGGACCATAGAAGGAGGGTTGGTTTTCACTACAGAATTGTTGAACTTCCGCGTCCAACAGCGTCTGGAACTTCTCAATCTTCTTAATAGCTATCTCCACAAGTGCATGGATCCAAACTTTCTTTATTGGGTATCCAACATAATTATTACTTTCTCTAGTGACATTCCAAACTCCTGATACTGTTCAGGTATCGAACATAGGAACGAACTTTAGTAGCTACTAATTGTAAATAAGAAAAATTAGCAAGCTAAAGGGGATAGACTTTTAAGGCTCTAGAATGGAGTCCATGGTCAATCCACGAACGAAACCGAATGAAACCGATGGGAATTGGACTGGGTGAGCTTACTGATTTCTGTCTGTTTTAATCAAGGGTTGACATCGGGTTCGCGATTCTAGAGCCTTAAGTTGACAGCCCCTTTCCCTATGCAAAGCATATCCCTGTGTTTTTTACGATATGATGAATATTTATGAAGGCTGAAAAGGCGATCAGACCCCAATCAATTATCAAAAACACGAATGCAAAAAGCTTTGAACACAACTCAATTATCTGCATTATCAAAACAGATCAGTTTAATCGGAGTTTATATATATTGAGCACTAAATTCGTGGCAAAAACCATGCAGTCGAGTATCAAAGAAAAAGTTAAGAATAAAAAATTACTAAATACTATTTGAATAGATACGAAGAACCATGTGGTATCTGGTGCGATGAAATACCCGAGGCGTGCAGATTTTTACTAGTTTAAAAATAATAACAGAAAAGCGTATGGAACAATCATTCATAACCCTGCGATGTACAGTACACAACACGAACTGCAACAAAAACTGGCTGATGCTACCTGTGTTTGTAAATCTCATTAATCAACTACTGTACACGCTGTTGATGGAAGGGTGTATCGAATTATAGCAAAGCAAAACTAATCATGCCAGGTGAAAAACATCTTTTGCTTCACTGGGCTAGCCGTAATTTATATTTCCAAATGCTATTCTTCAACCTAAACTCAATCGAATATCAAAAGCAGATCCTCATTTTTAGTTATTTTCCATAATAACAAATCAAAATCAACAATCTGGTCAAGGAGACAACATTAATTTGCCAAGCGAATGAAATATTTTTTTAACTTTGTAAGAAACTTCAAAGCAACACACAGGCACACAATGGAATAGAACGAAGTCAGCGAACATTATTGACGCTACTAGTGCTATTTGTAAGTAGACGATGAGCATTTTAAAGTCCTAAAATGCAGTTCTAATTAAAAAAAAGTCAAGCTTAATTCTTGAAAATTGAAAGTACTTTTGCGGTAGTTCTTTACCTAAAAAGTAAATCAAACTAGTACAAAAAGCCTTTAAAAGCGCTATTTCGATTGTAATGTCAGGCAAGACTTTTGAAGAGAAAAACCGAATGTAGCATAAAAACGAATAAAATCATCCGTAGCAGTTTCTAGTTGGAAACTTTCGACATGACGTCGCTGAGCACGCGAACAAACCTGAGCACATCGGTGAACGAGTTGTACAGCGGCGCTGGGGCCACTCGGATGACATTCGGCTTGCGTTCGTCGCATGCGACACCGCGAGCTTCCAGCTCCGGCAGGACTAGCTCCACAGGGCAGGGCAGCAGCAGCGATAGCTGAGCTCCGCGAGCCTCCGGATCCGCCGGGGTGATGACAGAGCAGGCGGGCGCGAGTTTGGCCAGCAGGTGCTCAAGGTAGGCGGTGAGCAGCAGGGACTTTCTGCGAATGCGCTCCATGCCGGCTAGCTTGAACACGTCGAGAGATGCCCGGACACAGGCGGCCTGGGCGAGGGGCGAGGAGAATGAGGAGCTCAATGCACTGGAAGACATCGAAAGATATCGGTGATAAGAATCTCAACCTGAACTACCTGAATCTCAACCTGAACTGCCTGAATCTCAACCTGAACTGCCTGAATCTCAACCTGAACTGCCCGAATCTCAACCTGAACTACCTGAATTTTAAACGGAACTACCTGAATTTTAAACTGAACTACCTGAATTTTAAACTGAACTACCTGAATCTCAACCTGAACTACCTGAATCTCAAGCTGAACTGCTTGAATCTCAAGCTGAACTGCTTGAATTCCTTTAAAAACTACCAGAATTTCTTTAGCAACTACCTGAATTTCATATTGAACACACTCGAAACCCAAGCTGAACTACATAAATTATGGAACGCCTGAACTACCAAAAAACACCTGAGTCCCAACCCCAGCCCACCTGAATCATGGACGGATTGGTGAGCCGAAACTGGCCAGCGCTTGGCTCCGGCTCCATCTGGTTGGTCATGTCGAAGCGGGTGTCAATCTGGTGGCCCCACCAGCCCTCCAGGCGGGGCAGTTGGTCCCGACTGTCGGCTCCCAGGTGTCGCTGATGCACAAATGCGCCAGCGATGCAGCCGGCTCCGCAGTTCAGGTACTTGTAGGTGCACCAGGCGGCGAAGTCGACGCCCCAGTCGTGCAGCCGGAGCGGCACGTTGCCAACGGCGTGAGCTAGATCCCAGCCCACCCGACAGCCGTTGTCCCTGGCGGCCTCCGTGATGGCGGCGATGTCGAACAGCTGGCCAGTGTAATAGTGCACTCCAGAGAAGAGCACCAGGGCGATCTCGTGACCGCGGCTGTTGATGGTCTGGATGGGGACCACGAATGTCTCACCTCACGTTAATGGTAATTAAAAATGAATTAATAAAAAATTTCTTTAAATATTACCCTCATAATCGTTATAATACTCTTTTGCAATAATTGTCTTGCTGAAGGACACAGTTCCAGTGGAGTCGGAAATCGAACCCCCGACCTTCAAGTCGTGAGTCCGACGCTCTAACCACTAGGCTACAACCTCATAATATTATCCTCATACTAGACCCGCAGCCAACGAGGAGGCAATTCGCTGACTCCTGAGCACACACACTCACAATGTTGTGTACATCTGCCCTGACTTTTCTCATCGTCAGGCAGTGTGCGTTCAGTGTACACACTGTGTATACACTTTCCCTGTGCCTTGGAGGTCGTAAATTGCACGACAAGCCCCCAAGCCTTCTCTCCGCGGATGCACCCCAAACGAATGTGGCCTCGCTGCAGAATCAAGCTCAAGGACCTTGGTGCGAGACGAAAACGCGTTACACCGTTCTGCCACTCACCCTCTTACGTAAAATATCGACCTTAAACTGGTTGTTTCAAAGTCACTAAGATAACGGCTACATAAGAATCGAGCCAAGGCCACGAACCTCAACAATGTCGTCGGTTCTCAAACAGCGCTCGCCCTGTCGCGGTTTCAGGCAGATCATCTCATTGGCTGGGTCCAGGCCCCGATTGCGAATCTGCGACTCCACGGCATAGTGATCGGAGGGGAACGCCTGACACTCCAGCAGCACTTTGGTCCGGCCTGGCTTGGGCTGGTAGAAGGAAGTCAGCATGAGGTGCAGGTTCACCGTCAGGCTGTTCATCACGCAGGTCTCCGTTGGCAGGGCGCCCACCAGCGCCGACATGTCGTCTAGCAGCCACTCGTCACAGAAGGCCCACGGCATGAAACCGTGACGATGACCGAAGACACCGAACCTGCGGAGTGGGTGCCGACAGCACTGCCATACCACATCTCATCTCACCCAAAACTCCATCTCATCTCACCCTAAACTCCATCTTATCTCACCCTGACCTCTGCCACATCTCACCCTAACCTCCGCCACATCTCACCTGTCCTCCGCCACATCTCACCCTAACCTCCGCCACATCTCACCCTAACCTCCGCCACATCTCACCCTAACCTCCGCCACATCTCACCTTGACCTCCGCCACATCTCACCCTGACCTCCGCCACATCTCACTCTAACCTCCGCCACATCTCACCCTGACCTCTGCCACATCTCACCCTGACCTCTGCCACATCTCACCCTAACCTCCGCCACATCTCACCCTGACCTCTGCCACATCTCACCCTGACCTCTGCCACATCTCACTCTAACCTACGCCGCATCTCACCCTGACCTCCGCCCCATCTCACCTGTCCATAGAGCTGATGACTCACCTGGCCCACTGGCTGAGCTGAGTGTCCAACTGTTGCCGGACCTCCTTGGGCATCAGGCCGAGCGAGTTGCCGCACAGGTAGATGCTGTCCTCATCAGGGTCGGGCCTGGAGTCGCCCTGGCCGTCGAGTCCCAGCTTGACCAGCGGCAGGTCGCGCATCTTCGGATAGTGGAACCTGTCCCTGAACTTGGCCAGCGGATCGTTAAGGTCGGCCAAGCGGGCGAAGTCCTCACAGTCGAGCTGCACAGACCATTCATCGGCTAGACTCTGCAGGTCAATCAACGGGTGCCGGCTCTCAGACGATTCGTTACTGTTGTTGAAAGCCATTGAAGGTTCCGCTTGCATGAGGACCACTGCAGGTAGAGCGCGAGTTCACCGTGTGATTATTTGACACAGACAGACACACCCATGCGCTTGGCTTGCAAGCTGACAATTTCACAAACTCAAAATCTTAGCCCGGCAATTTGCCAGATAGATAAGATAGCAATAGGCTAGGCTAGGCTAGCTAACAGCCGGTGTTTTCTAAGCTGACAAAATGTAGGTAAATCAACAAGATACGCTCAAGGCCTGAAGTGTCTAAGACACCTGAACTAAAATACTTAAACTGTCCGACACACCTGAACTAAAATACTTAAACTGTCCGACACACCTGAACTAAAATACCTGAACTGCCCAACACAGCTAAACTAAAATACCTGAACTGTCCGACACAGCTAAACTAAAATACCTGAACTGTCCGACACACCTGAACTAAAATACCTGAACTGTCCGACACACCTGAACTAAAATACCTGAACTGTCCGACACAGCTGAACTAAAATACCTGAACTGTCCGACACAGCTAAACTAAAATACCTGAACTGTCCGACACACCTGAACTAAAATACCTGAACTGTCCGACACAGCTAAACTAAAATACCTGAACTCTTCGAAAATTTATGACCCTGAAGGTTTAGGTGTGACTCTGAAGGTTTATGTGTGACTCTGAAGGTTTAGGTGTGACCCTGAAGGTTTAGGTGAGACCCTGAAGGTTTAGGTATGACCCTGAAGGTTTAGGTATGACCCTGAAGGTTTTGGTGTGACCCTGAAGGTTTAGGTGTGACCCTGAAGGTTTAGGTATGACCCTGAAGGTTTCGGTATGACCCTGAAGGTTTAGGTGTGACTCTGAAGGTTTAGGCGTGACCCTGAAGGTTTAGGTGTGACTCTGAAGGTTTAGGTATGACCCTGAAGGTTTAGGCGTGACCCTGAAGGTTTAGGTGTGACCCTGAAGGTTTTGGTGTAACCCTGAAGGTTTAGGTATGACCCTGAAGGTTTTGGTGTGACCCTAAAGGTTTAGGTATGACCTTGAAGGTTTTGGTGTGACCCTGAAGGTTTAGGTATGACCCTGAAGGTTTAAGTGTGACTCTGAAGGTTTAGGTGTGACTCTGAAGGTTTAGGTGTGACCCTGAAGGTTTAGGTATGACCCTGAAGGTTTAGGTGTGACCCTGAAGGTTTAGGTGTGACCCTGAAGGTTTAGGTATGACCCTGAAGGTTTAGGTGTGAACCTGAAGGTTTTGGTGTGACCCTGAAGGTTTTGGTGTGACCCTGAAGGTTTAGGTGTGACCCTGAAGGTTTAGGTGTGACTCTGAAGGTTTAGGCGTGACCCTGAAGGTTTTGGTGTGACCCTGAAGGTTTAGGTGTGACCCTGAAGGTTTAGGTGTGACTCTGAAGGTTTAGGCGTGACCCTGAAGGTTTTGGTGTGACCCTGAAGGTTTAGGTGTCCGAGACACTGAACTAAAGATACCTGACCCTGAGCAACAGAGCTAATTTTCTTAATGCCTGAAGTTCATATGACACCTAAAATAAATGCCCAACTATTTTAACAACTAAAGTTTGCCAAAACAAAAAAGAAACAAGCGACTGCATGGTAGCAGTTGAATTTTATCGGCAGTGGGTTTACGAGTCTAGAAAAATGAATGCAGGAATATATTTGACCGTTTGGTAAATAAAAATAAGTATATACGGCTGTTAAATAAAAATCTTAAAGAACACAGACAAGGCATTGTCTGTGTTTTGGCATTGGCCTAGCAATGTAAGTGATGTAAAAATCGATTTTAACTTTTTGTTAATTTATCACAAAATCAGTATTAACGGCAGCTGTGCTTGGAATGTGAATTGTGGAATGTTGTCTGACGAAGTAAAAGAAAATATGGAATAGCCAAGAACAGACAATACTTAACAATGTGATCAGTTGCAGATGAAAAAGACAAAAACTTGCTTATCAGCGCGTCTCAAGCAAAAATATTTTCAAATCCCACGAAATGTTTTTACCGAGATCGAAGTGGACCTAAATTGTGGAGTGTTTATATCGATAGCAATTTTTCACTGTAGCCAGTCTTGTGCTTTGAAAATGGGATATTTGTTGCTGAAATGACCTAAATGCCCTCAAGGTACAGGTGTAAGCATGGAGTTTTTAGGAGTTACCCTGAATGATGGCAGGGACCCTGAAGTTTTAAGGTATGACCCTAAAAGGCTCAGGAGTGACCCTGAAGATTTAAGAGTGACCCTGAATAATGGCAGGGACCCTGAAGTTTTAAGGTATGACCCTAAAAGGTTCAGGAGTGACCCTGAAGATTTAAGAGTGACCCTGAGGATTTAGGAGTGACCCTGAAGATTTAGGAGTGACCCTGAAGGTTTAGGTGTGAACCCGAAGGTTTAGGTGTAACCCTGAAGGTTTAGGTGTGACCCTAAAGGTGTAGGTGTGAACCCGAAGGTTTAGGTGTAACCCTGAAGGTTTAGGTGTGACCCTGAAGGTGTAGGTGTGACCCCGAAGGTTTAGGAGTGACCCTGAAGATTTAGGGATGACCCTGAAGGTTTCGTTTCAACCCTGAAGGTGCCCTAAATGCTAAGGTGTGACTCTGAAATCCTTAAAAGTTAAGCTATACATTTTCTCAGCGAAACTGATGCAACACTGACTCGCACAAGCGACCCTAAATAAAATTTCCGCAATTGTGCTACTACTTGGAGTAATAACAGATGGCAGTTTGATGAATAAAAACGCTTTAGTAGCAATTATAAGTAATAATACTTACATAGAAAATTTCCAGCTTTATGCAGTTTGCAGCTGGCTGTTATCATTGATATAGTGAATTCAGGCAGCATTATGTAGGCATAAAATTCGAGCTTGTGAAGCGAGCGTGTTCAATATGTTTTCTAAAACTTGCAAATAGAACTGCGTGTACATACAGCACACAATATTGTGATCAACGGGTACTCAAAATTTTACACAAAATGAACAAATTGGGCAAATTTTTGACTTTCTTGAGTTTTAACTAAAAAATAGATTCATTGATGGCATGCTTATTATTCCGACTAATTATAAAATTCCGAGAAATTCGATTTGTGATTTTGAGTTCGCTTGCAAGTCAATGGGTCTTAGTAACGACCCGCTCCCAGGCCATCAGAGATAGTAGGTATCCACTTCGTGCCGAACGAAACCTGAGTAGGGCGCACGAACCGCGACCTGCTGCTGCTGCTGCTGCTGCTGCTGAGGCGACTGCTGTGAGTTAATGAGCTGAGCAGCTAGATTCCTACTGCTGTAATGCGAGGAATTTTAGAGGATGAATAAAGTTAATGAAACATCTAGCAGTAACTAGTGACGCGAGTCCATTTCATTTGTGCTTTACCGATGGGGTTGAATTCGCTAGTCCACGTATACTAAAAATAGCACGTTTCAACATAAATAAAACATATGCATGATAGCTTGTTGCTATTTTTAGCATCAAGGAACATTTCAGCCCGTATATGCATTTAAAACACAAATGCACTTTCCTTCGAAATAATAATACTTGTATAAATCGCAAACCCAAACCTTGTTCAATCTCGTGCTTTGTGCTTTTAACAATAAAATTCTTAAAAAGCAATTTTGGGTATTGCATAAATCCAAACTTCACCAAATTACAATGAAGCAACATAAAAAATTCACCTGTAAAAATTGGGATTTAATTGCGTTTATCAATGCAATAAAAACCTTTAATGCCAGCAAACAACAAAAATACAAAATACCTAAAATAAATGATGGGTAATAACTAAAAGCACTGAGACACCTTTGAGAAAATGCGAACAGTCTTCTCCTGTTGAGCGAATCTGACTCGCTGACTTTGCTGCTGCTGCTGCTGCTGATAACTGTGACCTCTAATTGCTGACAATCCATGGCCATTGTAGACAGCTAAGGTGGGATTTGTGACCAAAGTTGCTGGCAGACTGTACAAGCTTGACACCCTGGCAACCGGGGCAGTTGTCAAGGGCGCGGAGTTGCCAGAGGCAGCAGCAGCAGCAGCAGCAGATCTGCTAGCGGGCAGGCTGTACACTCTGCCTGGCTGGTTCGCTGCCTGCCTTGATGCAGCCTCCTGGTCTAGTTGGGAGAATTTCTTAACAAGATCCCGAACAGACACGGCTGTCAGGGATCTGGCAAGTAAAGGTACAAATGTGGATCATTGTGTCATATGGGACGACAAGCAAGAAGAGAAAAATTAATCTAAAAATTCACACTCTCACTGAAAGTTAAAAGTTTCAATCTCAATCAGCCGAAAAAGATTTTTAATAACAGCGATTTATTTAAAGACTTCCGCACAATATCAGCAAACACTCACCTGGTTATTTTAAGGTCGTGCTGGAATTTTCTGTACGGACTGTCCCAGGCAGGTGCTGCCACATTGCGGTGGATGCTGAAATAAATTTTGTTGCGGTGGACGAATTAGGACTAAGGTGACAGAATAGTTTTAGCCACGATAAATTTACAGGTAGACTAACAACGAAAGTAAATTTTACTACATAAAGTAAAATAGATTAGGTTTGCATTTGTCTGCTGGTAATTGATATTGAAAAAAATAGATTTTCATTAATTTTCAAGAGAAGCAATTCTGAATAACATTATTGATCTCGGCTAGTTCTAGCACAAAACATTTCTCACACTCGAATAGTCCGTTTTTCCTCCTTAGGAGGAGGAGTTCGCTAGGTGCAAAATCTACGAGCTGATACAAACTATCATTGAGCCAAGCGTTGTGGAAACGACACTAAAACTGAACAAAGTCTGTCCATACAGAAGGTACAGGACAACAGCATTCGCTAGCACGATACTCCTGACTACCTGTTATTTATCTCAATAGAGCAGCTCCGTTGAGGATTAGTAAGAGATTAATCAACATAAGCGGCAAATGCATAACAGAATGCTTAAATAGAAAATAGTGTGCAGTAGATTGTAAGCATACAATTGCGCAACAAACGCCAGGATAAGTGCATACTAGCGCACTAACTTGTCATAAATTATTCTTCCAGCTTCCGAGGCGAG
Organism: Macrostomum hystrix; assembly: GCA_950097015.1. NCBI lineage: Eukaryota > Metazoa > Platyhelminthes > Macrostomidae > Macrostomum > Macrostomum hystrix. Next base: position 22,690,250 of record CATNEN010000001.1, read on the forward strand.
CAAAATGCGCTGTATTTCGGCTCTGATCTCGCTGTGGTTGGATTTTAGTTTGACAAATTTTAGTTCGGAATCAGTGACGATTTGACTTGAGTGAATTAAAATAGCAAAAATATACTCTGTTATAAAAAAACAGTGACTAGTTATTTAAGTATTGTGAAAATTATTCTAATAGCAAAGTGAAAGTCTTTTTTAATTCGGATTATTTCGTTGTTTGAATTCAGCCTAACAAATGTGACGTTGTCACTGTCACTGTGAATTGTAATTTGCGAATTCCTAATTATGTAATAACTTGGGCCGTTTAAATAATGTCTTTTTACTACCTTCAACTTATCCAGTTCATATAATTAATTATTTTTCTGTGCGCGCTACTGTAAGTAGACGTGGATGCACACCGCGCTGCCCTAACTTATTTTCTATTAATGTCTCAAGCTATTCTACCCTGTCCAGTGGGCTGCACGCTCATTGGCTGGGACTGTTTCCGAGAATTATCGATCGCCCTGTTTTACAGTCTGTCTAGCTTATTTGACTAAGGGCTTTAGGCCCGCTCGCGCCCCACCACCTTCTCCACACCTTCTCCTAACCTGACCTGCCCTGCCTTGTCTGCCTGTGCCTGGGTCTGCCTTGGACTCCTTGTACTTCTCTATAGGCTTCGCTATACTTGGCTTGACTAGACTTCTTCTCGTCTCGTCCACTTGTTCGCCTGTCCACTGACTATTACTTACTTACTATCACTTACGGTTACTACTATTGAGCTCCTGCGCCTTACTTTCCTCCCTGCTTGTCGTACGTCCCAGTGCACCCAGATAATAAAGTGCTACCGCTACAAAGAACTGACTTTAGACTGCCGTGAACTAAAATTGTCGCCGCCACTGACTTCGGTCTTCGTCCTTTTAATCGTCACACAAAACGGCACCCAAAAGTGTATCAATAGCTGCTGTCAAAAGTTTCAAATCAATAAATATTGTTTTAAAGCTAACAATCAGTAGTTAATAGATGCACTAAATGTCATGCGATTATAAAAAACAGATAGCATGCCGTCACTCACTTTTGTCTAGCCTGCTCAGACACTCGATCGTAATAGGCCAAGTGCTGCGGATTGCTGACTGGAGCAATTCGACTACCGCCGGAGGGGTTCTGATGACGTACGGGTGGCTGCTGCTGCTGCTGGTGCTGCGGCTGTCGCTGCTGTTGCTGAGGCGGATAAAAAGGAGCTGCGGATACTAATGGCTGCTGCGGATGTACATGACGACCTCCTTGATAGTGACCGAGCTGCTGCTGCTGCTGCTGCTGCTGCTGCTGTTGAGACGAGGCCATGGCGATGGCGCTCTGTGCCATAGACGATGGCGGCGGTCCGGTCTCGAACTGGTGCGCGCCGATGCGGGCATAGTAGGCTGACAGCTCCGGGGATATCAACCGAAGCGGGGCTGTCAGAAGACCGTTTGTGACGTTGCCGTTGTTGGAATAGCGCGGGGAAAGCTGCTGCTGCTGCTGCTGCAGCTGAGTTGGCTTCATCATTATCGGAGGCTGGACAGGCAATGGCAGAGCTGCCGTCTGCTTCTTGAACACTCGATCGCGCTTCAATTTACGATAGCGCTGACGGGCCAGATGGCCTCGGGCTAGGCTCTGCAGTCGCAGCACCAGGCGGCGACGGCGGCGAAGCTCAACTTTGGCGCGCCAAACCTGACGATGAAAGAAAAGTGAAGACTGTAAGAATGAAGCCCAATGAAGTTATGGGGCGGTTTGGCAACGCCCAAGAATTCTTGATGGTTATTCGATGTGACAGAAAACCGCGAGACGGGAGCACTTTTCTTAAAGACAGCTTTACAGCTTCTTTCGCTTCTCTATATTTTCAAGTTGAGGCAGAGAAGAGAGAGACAAGAGCTGGCTCACTGGTGAGTACAGTTGAGGGCGTTGGTCGCTGTCTTTAATTCAAAACCTTCTTTCCACGCGACAAAGCAAGAAGAATGAATGCAATGCTTGAAGTGAATGTAAATTTGAGCAAAAAACTGAGTGAGTAAGAGAAGTTAGTGGCTTCGCCGACAACTCTAGCCCACATTGAGCTGCTTGAGATATAGTTCTCAAAGCTACTGACACCGCTAGAGAAAAAATAGAGCTGGCAATAACACCTGCTAATTTGTCAGAAATTCGCATAAAATGAATGACTCAGAAACCATAAAGTTGGACAATAAATAACAGGTAAATAGCCGGGTTGGCTTTGAGTCCTGGGTGGAAACGCCTTAATTTTTGTATATGCGGACTAGCACGATTAGCCCCCCGTGATAGAGGCACATAGAAAATTAATTGAAAAGGAGTACTGGCAAAATATACGAGAATGAAAGCATACAGCCTTAGACATAACTGTCCTTTAATGAACATCCTCACTAAATTTCTTAAAATATTGTAAGCCAAAATAACTACCCTAGAAATACGGGGGCTCAGTGGCAGAGCGCTCTAACGCGTTTGTCTCTCGCACCAAGGTCCCTGAGCTCGATTCCGCGGCGAGGCCACAATAAAAAAATCGGTCATTCGGTTAGGGAGCTATCGTGAAATAGGCAGTGGGTATTTGAAATAACCCCGTTGTCTTTCCCCAGGGGGGAAAGTAGCGTGTTTTTTTATTTCAAAGTATATACTCGTGCATAATAGGCCATTGTAGCATCATATATACTCGCACAAAGAATTTTCATAGAAGTTACTGTGACACTGAATTAACCACGAAAGTCATGGACATAACGCTTGAAAAAAGACGAAACACCTTTCAAATATTGCTATTGTAACCAAGGGCTTCACCTGAATGACCCGCCTAGCGGCGAACAGCGACCAGCGCAGCCGTCTGAGCTGCCGCACAGCCAGCCAGCGCCTCACAGCCGCCTGGCACTTGGTCACGGCACTCAGCAGGTGAGCCCGCCGGCGAATCAGCATCTCAACGTGGTGATACTTGAGGAAAACTTTGTGCCGACCGACTAGCCAGCCTGTGAGGCCGAGCTTCTTGAGCACGGTCCGGCACAGATCCATGGCAGCCTGGCCGGCGGAAGCGCCTCGGCTGACGGGCGAGAAGCCGAGCACAAGCGGCCCGTAGTCGGCTAGGAACTCGCGGAAGCTCAGCCGATGTGAGTAGCCCTGTCGGCGAATCTCTACGGTTTCAAGTACACCTGTGTAGCGCAGCTGCTCTAGCACCTGCGGCGATTTCGAGACGATTGATTAGATAAATACTATCAAACAAATGAAGGCTGAATGCAATACTTAATTCAATATCTCAGTAGTATGAGCAGAATTCGATAAGCAAAAAAAGAAAACGCTGCAAAAACTTCCAGCCCATCGATCTAACTCTCTGATTTATCATATGATAATTTACGATCCTAACTGATAAAAATGGGGTCATTATCCACTGCATACTGATCATCATGGGTCATTATCCACTACCTACTGATCATCATGGGTCATTATCCACTCCCCACTGATCATCATGGGTCATTATCCACTGCATACTGATCATCATGGGTCATTATCCACTGCATACTGATCATCATGGGGTCATTATCCACTGCATACTGATCATTATGGGGTCATTATCCACTGCATACTGATCATCATGGGGTCATTATCCACTGCATACTGATCATCATGGGGTCATTATCCACTGCATACTGATCATCATGGGTCATTATCCGCTGCATACTGATCATCATGGGTCATTATCCACTACCTACTAATCAAAATGGGGTCATTATCCACTGCATACTGATCATCATGGGGTCATTATCCACTACCTACTGATCATCATGGGTCATTATCCGCTGCATACTGATCATCATGGGTCATTATCCGCTGCATACTGATCATCATGGGGTCATTATCCACTGCATACTGATCATCATGGGGTCATTATCCACTGCATACTGATCATCATGGGGTCATTATCCACTGCATACTGATCATCATGGGTCATTATCCGCTGCATACTGATCATCATGGGTCATTATCCACTACCTACTGATCAAAATGGGGTCATTATCCACTGCATACTGATCATCATGGGTCATTATCCACTGCATACTGATCATCATCGGTCATTATCCACTGCATACTGATCATCATGGGTCATTATCCACTGCATACTGATCATCATGGGTCATTATCCACTGCATACTGATCATCATGGGGTCATTATCCACTGCATACTGATCATCATGGGGTCATTATCCACTGCATACTGATCATCATGGGGTCATTATCCACTGCATACTGATCATCATGGGTCATTATCCACTGCATACTGATCATCATCGGTCATTATCCACTGCATACTGATCATCATGGGTCATTATCCACTACCTAATGACTACCAAAGGTTCATCATCCCTTTACTAGTCGATATCCCCTGGCTACAGATCCCATTAAATTCAGTTTCAACCCTAGCATCTAGCAACCCTATTATCAGTTCCAGAAAAAGCTGGATGGGTACAACTATAGTTTGCATATAAAATTAGAGCATTAGCCTGTGTATGCTCTTGACTAAAACTTTTTTGAGTAAATAGCAAGAGCAGATGCATTAATTAATCTGACTAAGGAGAGCATAGTTACTTCTAATCAAGTAAGTAGGCAGGTAAGTAGTGGGTATTTGAATAACGCCTGTGGTCTTTACCCAGTGGAAAAAGTAGCCTGGTCCTTTTACTGCAAAGTGTCTCGCTAAAGTACACAAATTGTTCCAGTGTAGTCGGGAATCGAACCCCCGACCTTCAAGCCGTAAGTCCGACGCTCTTAACCACCAGGCTACGACCCTTACCTTTTATTGAGCTTTTAAAAGCCAACTTAAATTCAAAACGATTGATTGAAACAAAAAAAAGTACTTTTAAAAGCAAAGAAAATGCTTCGCCACCTTATCCGGCTCGATCCGGTCCGGCCGGCCCTCCCTATTGGGCCGCAGGCAGCGCACAAAGTGCGGCTGGGCGGCCAGCAGCCGATTCAACAAATCGTGCAGCGAGGCTCGGAAATAGGCGGCCAGAGTCTGGCCGGTGATGCGGGAGCCGGCAACGCCGCTGCCGCCGCTGCTCAGCTTGTGCAGCCCGGCGCTGCTCAGCGGCGTGACCAGGGTGGAGCCGGAGCTGCCCGGCCGGCCCATAGACACCGCCGCGGACGAGCCGGCTGTAGCGCCAGCGGCATTGTTAGCGAACAAAGACCTCAACAGGGCCAGGTCTGAGCCGCGCAGCAGAGCGGCAATCTCCACTGGCAGGCGGTCTTTGTTCTTGCTGAGAAAGCCCTTAGTGGAATAGGTCACCTGACCTGCGTAGTGCCTCACGGTGAATGCCGGGTCCGTGGCAGCCTTTGGCGGCTGGTACAGCCTGGGGAATCTCTCGGCTGCGTGCTTGTGAAGCTTCTCAGTCAGGGTGAGGTCCGTGGCCTTGGGGAACGCGCACTCCTCGTCTAGCAGGGCCAGCAGGCCGTACGGACGGCCCAGCAGCAGGTCCAGCACCGGCTTGTTGTCGTACACCTGGCGCGGAGAGAATAGGAGGCTCTGACCTTTGCACTGATCTCTATAGCAAGTCCACTGCTCCCATTTCCCTGTCCACTGCTCCTATTTCCCTATCCACTCCTCCCATTCCCCTGTCCACAGCTCCCATTCCACTGTCCATTGCCCCCATTCCCCAGCTGATTCCCATCACACCCAGAGCAGCGCACCTGCACGCTGATGCTGATGCCCTCCTGCTCCAGCTCGTGCTTCTCCCAGTTGAAGACGTGCTGAATGAAGAAATAATGCAGCTGCTCGTTGGCCGTGTTGATGCACAGCTGCTCAAAACTATTGAAGCTGAGATTCTCGAACCCAAAGATGTCGAGAATGCCGATGGAGGAGGTCGAGCTGGAGCTGCCAGCAGGCGCCAGAAGGTCGTTGGTTCTCTGGACAATCCAGGAGAACAGCTTATTGTACACAGCCTTGGCCATGGCGTCCCGACTAGCTCTGGCATCCGCCGGACTGTGAAACTTCTGAATGGACTCTCCGCGAGCCACCAGAGAAGACTTGGTCAGGGCGTCCGCCAGGTCAACTGGTGACACGCCCAGCAGGTTGGCCGCCGCGGCGGCAGCGTCCGGATTGGCCACCTTGGACGAGTCAGTCGCAATGTCAGCGTTGGATCGCTCGACGTGGTCGTTGAATCGAAGGTTGCCTAGAAACAGAATGCCGGACAAAAGGCGGAACACGGAGGACACCTCGGACTCGGCGAAGCCCAGGTCCAGGAAGCCGCGCCGCACAGCCGAGAGGTGCGCTCTAAAAGTACATTCAAGACACAGCTGATATTAATAACAATAATAACAAGAGGGCTGCGGGCAATGGCGCATTATTTGCAATTCTGCCCAATTCGCTGACTCCCGAGCACACACACACAGATACCGTACGCAGGCACACACCCACACAGGTGTGTACATCTGCCCTGACTTTTTCATCGTTGGGCAGTGTACACTTGATGGTTGGCCCCAAAAGGGCATAAATTGCGCGACAAGCCCGCAATCCATCTCTACGCGGCTGCGTCCCAAATGAATGTGGCCTCGCCGCGGAATCGAGCTTAATTAACTCTCTAATGCTTTATTTCACTCAGTTGTGAAATAGGTATTAGAATCAGCAAAGGTTAGACATTTGGGTGGGTGTGGCACCTCCTTTGGAAGGCCAATTGAGAGTGTACGCCCCTAGCCGACAAGAGAACCGCATAGAATGTGCATGTGCAACAGTCCAGTTCTCTCACCTGTGCACCGCGGCGCGGCCAGAGTCAGGCGCAAACGTGGCGTGCAGATAGCGGAAGTCGGTCTGTTTAGCCAGCAGGGCCGCGTGCTCGTGCGACTCGCCGTGAGCTAGGTGATAGAAGATGTGAAAGTTGCGCTCTCCCTTGCTCTGGTAGACCACCCGAGCCTTCTCTAGCAGGAAGTGGGCGAGGCGGGCGCCCCGGATGCAGCCTGTTGGGGACACCAGCAGCTCCAGGTACTTCCCGAATCTGCTGCTGTTCTCATTCAGCACCGTGGCAGCGTTGCCGAATGCCTCCAGCAGGGGATTCACCTGCGTGCCAGATTCAGTGAACTCTTGGCTATTTGCTGTTGCTACTCATAGTACTATTAAGTAGCTAAATTCTAAGGCAACGTATTAGAGTATACTGCACTGCAGTCTTGAAATAAAAATACAGACTAGATTACAGACTAGACAGACTAGAACAGAATATACAGACATACTAGAACAGAATATACAGACTAGAACAGAATATACAGACTGGAACAGAATATACAGACTAAAACAGAATATACAGACTGGAACAGAATATACAGACAGGAACAGAATATACAGACTGGAACAGAATATACAGACAGGAACAGAATATACAGACAGGAACAGAATATACAGACTGGAACAGAATATACAGACTAGAACAGAATATACAGACAGGAACAGAATATACAGACTGGAACAGAATATACAGACTGGAACAGAATATACAGACTGGAACAGAATATACAGACAGACTGGAGCAGTCAGAGCTCGCACCAGTGAGTATATTCCTACCTGCAGGAGTCTCTCCATGAGAGCGGGTTGCTCAGTAGTACTGAGTCGCACCAGCTGTCTGAGCAGTAGGTCGGCTGTGCAAGTCTTTCCAGCGCCCGACTCGCCAGAAATCACCACGCACTGGCCCCGACTGCCAGCCGACTGGCGCAGGCGCTGAAGGCACTCGTCGGCCACGGCGAAAACATGCGGCGAGTTGTCGGCCTTGGCGGCATCACGGTATCGCTCAGCAATGGCATCCGTGTAGATTGACAGCTGCTTGAAGGGGTTGATAGCCAGCAAGATGTCGCCCAGGTAGGTATAGACCATGTCTGAGGAATAGCGCTGGGCCAGCTGGGCCAGGATGCCGTCCTCTGTCAGGTGTGACAGCTGTGCCAGGTCGTCCCACCGAGTCTGGGCCAGCAGGCGGCGACTCTTGCGACCCCCGCCTGCTGTTGAGAGCGCGAAAGTTTAATCAAAGTCGAACAGCGAAGAAAACTAGCGATATACTATGTAACTTAACGAAAAAATAAATATTGACAATTGTTTGCACTTTCTTAGATTAGAAAATTAACGGATTAATGGTTTAAATTATTGGATACTAAACTAACGAATAGTAGTTAGTTTCTCGACGAAAAAGGAATTTGACCAATTTTTAATTCAACGAATTTGGAATTAAACAACTTTCTAGGAACTCAATAAATTCGTAACTCAACGAACTAGCAATTCAACGACTAATGATTTCAACGAATTCGGAATTCAACGAATTAGGAATTTAACGAATTTGGAATTCAACTAATTTGTACTTCAAGGAACTTAAAATTTAACGATTAAGAAATTTAACGAATCAGGAAACTAACGCATAAGAAGACGAATAAATAAGCTTTTGATAAAAAATAAGTTCATATTTTCTTTTCAAAATTCAATAATTTTGGGAATAAAAAATGAGAATAAAAAGCATCTAATATGCAGAAGTTATTATTTTTTATCGTAGTAGCTAGTAAGTATAGTAGAATAGAAATGAAGCAAGCTCACTTCGGCTAGATAAAAGCCACTACATCATTCTCAGAATTCTCGGAACTAAGAATACTTGCTCACTCACCTCCGCGTTGAGCAGCTGGGGAGGCAGCGGAGGCGGCAGGATCCGCAGCTGTCATCATTCCGCCAGCCTCCCAGGCGGCTTTGTCGCTGATGAGTCGCCGAAGCATGGCCACGGGATCTTCGCCGCTAGTAGCAGCGCCTCCTAGGCTGGCCAGGAAGAGGTGGCTGCGCAGTTCGGCAGCTGCGGGCCGGATCTCGTAGTCCTTCACCAGGCACTTGGCTATGAAATCGCGCAGCAGTGAGGAGTGCCGCTCCGGCCGGCGCAGAGTTGGCGGCGGGTCGCTGGGAATGCGGAACAGCGCCTTGATTGGCGGCAGGTCGGCCAGCGGCGGCTTGCCTTCGCACAGCTCGATCACGGAGATGCCGAGGCTCCACACGTCGCAGCGGTTGTCGTAGCTGCGGGAGATTTGGAGAACGGATTTGTTCCATGATTTTGTAGGACCAATCCGGTTAGGTCCTACAGGTCCTCAGTGCCTACCGGTTAGGTCCTACAGGTCCTCAGTGCCTAATCTCAGTGCCTAATCTCAGTGCCTAACCTCAGTGTCTAATCTCAGCGCCTAACCTCAGTGTCTAATCTCAGTGCCTAACCTCAGTGTCTAATCTCAGCGCCTAATCTCAGCGCCTAATCTCAGTGCCTAACCTCAGTGTCTAATCTCAGCGCCTAATCTCAGCGCCTAATCTCAGTGTCTAATCTCAGTGTCTAATCTCAGTGTCTTATCTTCTCGGTGTCTAATCTCAGTGTCTTATCTTCTTAGTGCCTAATCTCAGTGTCTAATCTCAGTGCCTAATCCCAGTGTCTTATCTTCTCAGTGTCTAATCTCAGTGTCTAATCTCAGTGCCTAACCTCAGTGTCTAATCTCAGTGCCTAATCCCAGTGCCTAATCTCAGTGCCTAACCTCAGTGTCTAATCTCAGCGCCTAATCTCAGCGCCTAATCTCAGTGCCTAACCTCAGTGTCTAATCTCAGCGCCTAATCTCAGCGCCTAATCTCAGTGCCTAATCTCAGTATCTAATCTCAGTGTCTAATCTCAGTGTCTAATCTCAGTATCTTATCTTCTCAGTGTCTAATCTCAGTGTCTTATCTTCTTAGTGCCTAATCTCAGTGTCTAATCTCAGTGCCTAATCCCAGTGTCTTATCTTCTCAGTGTCTAATCTCAGTGTCTAATCTCAGTGCCTAACCTCAGTGTCTAATCTCAGTGCCTAATCCCAGTGCCTAATCTCAGTGCCTAACCTCAGTGTCTAATCTCAGCGCCTAATCTCAGTGCCTAATATCAGTGTCTTATCTTCTCAGTGTCTAATCTCAGTGCCTAACCTCAGTGTCTAATCTCAGTGCCTAATCCCAGTGCCTAATCTCAGTGCCTAACCTCTGTGTCTAATCTCAGCGCCTAATCTCAGTGTCTTATCTTCTCAGTGTCTAATCTCAGTGTCTAATCTCAGTGTCTTATCTTCTCAGTGTCTAATCTCAGTGTCTAATCTCAGTGTCTAATCTCAGTGTCTTATCTTCTCAGTGTCTAATCTCAGTGTCTAATCTCAGTGTCTAATCTCAGTGCCTAATCTCAGTGTCTTATCTCAGTGCCTAATCTCAGTGCCTTATCTTCTCAGTGTCTAATCTCAGTGCCTAATCTCAGTGCCTAATCTTAGTGTCTTATCTTCTCAGTGTCTAATCTCAGTGTCTAATCTCAGTGTCTTATCTTCTCAGTGTCTAATCTCAGTGCCTAATCTCAGTGTCTTATCTTCTCAGTGTCTAATCTCAGCGCCTAATCTCAGTGCCTAATCTCAGTGTCTTATCTTCTCAGTGTCTAATCTCAGTGTCTAATCTCAGTGTCTTATCTTCTCAGTGTCTAATCTCAGTGTCTAATCTCAGTGTCTAATCTCAGTGTCTTATCTTTTCAGTGTCTAATCTCAGTGTCTAATCTCAGTGTCTAATCTCAGTGCCTAATCTCAGTGTCTTATCTCAGTGCCTAATCTCAGTGCCTTATCTTCTCAGTGTCTAATCTCAGTGCCTAATCTCAGTGCCTAATCTCAGTGCCTAATCTTAGTGTCTTATCTTCTCAGTGTCTAATCTCAGTGTCTAATCTCAGTGTCTTATCTTCTCAGTGTCTAATCTCAGTGCCTAATCTCAGTGTCTTATCTTCTCAGTGTCTAATCTCAGTGTCTAATCTCAGCGTCTTATCTCAGTGCCTAATCTCAGTGCCTAATCTCAGTGTCTTATCTTCTCAGTGTCTAATCTCAGTGCCTAATCTCAGTGCCTAATCTTAGTGTCTTATCTTCTCAGTGTCTAATCTCAGTGTCTAATCTCAGTGTCTTATCTTCTCAGTGTCTAATCTCAGTGCCTAATCTCAGTGTCTTATCTCAGTGCCTAATCTCAGTGCCTTATCTTCTCAGTGTCTAATCTCAGTGCCTAATCTCAGTGCCTAATCTCAGTGCCTAATCTTAGTGTCTTATCTTCTCAGTGTCTAATCTCAGTGCCTAATCTCAGTGTCTTATCTTCTCAGTGTCTAATCTCAGTGCCTAATCTCAGTGTCTTATCTTCTCAGCGTCTTATCTCAGTGTCTAATCTCAGTGTCTAATCTCAGTGTCAAATCTGTGTCTAATCTCGGAATTTAAGCCGAAACACACAGCACAAATCCTGGTGAAGGAATCAACAGTTACTCAGCCGCCATCGGGCAGGTCGAGTGCTCACCGATAATCCGCCTGGTTCTCGCAGGCAATGACCTCAGGTGACATCCAGAACGGGCTGCCAATAGCCGTGCTCCTCTTCTCGCCGATGTCTTTAAGGTGGGCGCTAACTCCGAAGTCGCTGAGCAGAACCCGACCGTCTTTGGTCAGTAGGATGTTGGCGCACTTCACATCCCGATGGATGATGCAGTTCGAGTGCAGAAACACCAGGGCAATCAGTGCGCTGCTGGCGATGTGCGCCACCACAGGCTCCGGCACAGTGAGCGCATTGGCGGCATGGTATTTGCTTAGAGATGCCACACTGCCGCCTTCGCATAGCTCCATGGCCAGCCAAATAGTCTGCTGCGGACTGCTGCGATCCAGGTACAGGCCATAGAATCTCGGCAGATTCGGGTGATCAACAAACTGAGTGAGGACTCGAACCTCGGCGCGCAGCTCTTCAACAATATCCTGGCCATCGTTCATTATTTTCACGGCACAGATTCGGCCGCTGGTTTTCATGCGGGCCCGGCGAACAACACCATAGGTGCCACGGCCAATGTAATCACCAATCTCAAATACTGACAGGGGGTCGGCCTTCTGTACTGTTAGGCCTGGGAGAAACAGCGGCTGCTGCTGCTGCTTCTGTCGGTCCATTTTAAAAGCTTGCTAAATTACTAATCAACTAAAAGGATAGTTGTAATTATCTTCTGCTTATATTCTATGTATATCACACTTCTTTCTGAAGCATGACAATTGTCTGCAATGGGAGTTTGGTTCAATATTCTTTCATGAAAAGAGCTGCTTTATACCAAAGGCATTTCTTTATAAAGTACTTTTAAACTTTCTTTAGATGTCTAAAGAAGAGATGACTTGAATATTTTTTCGAAAAAATCTACAAAATATTATAAAAGAGCCCTTAGTTTAAAGGAACGATTTACAGTTATATATTTAGAAACATGTTGAGATAAAAGGGTATAAAATTGAACAATTACTTATAATAGCTTAGTAAGTCAGATTCCCTATTCAATTTCATACTTTAGAGGGCATACAATTGAAAGTTAAGAAAGGAATTGACAAACGACTTGGTCTTAAGATTAAGTATGTACCATTTGAAAAGAACTTCTGAGATTTCTAAAATCAGAAATTTCTGAAAAAATCTTTAACTGTAAAATAGTCAAAGAAACTATAAAACTATAAATGGAAGTATTAAATGGTTTGACATTGCAGTACTAAGATAAAAATTGATGTAGTGGTCCCACTAGAAACTGCCATTTTCTTAGTATATATACATACATATACATACGTTTTGTCGTTCAACTTTTACTTTTGGTGAAAATTTATGTTTTCTTTCGGTTAAGCCAACTTTTGTTATTAGAAATTCGATTCAAGTCAGGGCAAGGAAATAAAATTTTATATACGAAAAAATATTTTATAGGCATTTCATAAACAATTAATTTGATTAACTTGCTCTACCTTTAGTCAAGCACATAATCTGATAAAAAAGGCAAGTGAAGTTTATATAAAATTAGCTTTCAAGGCTAAATTAAATATTGAAAAGGGGAGGGCGTGCCTCTGTATTTTCGTGACCACTGTTCTGTGCTAAATCTGAACTTTTTGCACATTAGAACTTAACTTTTTCTAGAACATAAGTAAAAAAGCAAGTTCTTTATTTATTACTTTAGTAAAATGTGGTACTTTTGTTTAACCTATTTTCTAAGAAAGTGCGAATTTACTTGTTCTTACGCGATCTTACATAATCTCTATGCAAGTATAATGAAGACCCGAGGTCAAGCTTAGTTATTTTACTCACATCAATTTAATTTTGCTACAGAAGCATCGCATTTATTAACATTGATATCATTTAAATATATATAATAAATCATTTTGTTTACTGCAACTATTTATTAGCTTTTTGATGATCGAGAAGTAATGTGCGGATATTCCAGTCGAATGCTTGCAAGTGTGCGAGTAGGCCTATTGTTTATTTGGGCGTGGGCCGTGGTAACACGCTTTGGGATAGCATATGGTATGGTCAAGCACTCATCTAGGGCACTGGGGAGTTGTGGCCTTAGACAATTATTAGAATTAGAGAACAGCACAAACAATTATTAGTACATTTCCAAAGCATGTTAGGCCTATGTTACGCTATGCTACATATCACTTTGAATGTGACTTTAATTAGCAAAATATACAAATAAATAGGTCTAACAAGCTGCTTGCCTGAGCCTATTGACTACTAATGGTAGGCCTACTGCCACTTAGTCTTCTATAGGCTATAGATGCTCAATCCCTGTAGGCCTATAGGCAAGATTCAGGCCCAAAGGCAATATTAATACTAGGCCTAACGTAATATAGCATAGGATGACAATCTAAAATGGTCTCATTGCCTCTATCATACTACTTCTTAATGTAAACTTGTTACTTGTCATGATAGTTTTGTTCAATACATTTTAAACCTTGTGCTGAATATATTCACTCAAGGTTTTTATAGTTTTAATGAGAGAAATTATTTTTCTATAGTAAACATTTTCTATCAGTAGGCCTTTTGTCTGTTGTTGATTAGGTTTATTTCATAGTGTAGATCATGTAGTGCACGCGAGAATTATCCCGCATGCATTTTCAAAAGTGGCGTGCATCGGCGTGCAATTAGGTAAGTAGCATGCATTTGGCGTGCATAATGCACACTACATAAATGCATGCCATGTGCCTAGCACCTGATGTGGCAATGCTGCCAATTCATTGGTAACGAGACATAAAATATGTATTATTGTATTTAACTTTTGAAAAAAACTATTGTATATAAACAGTGTATGACTGTTTCATTTCTTTTATTTCTTTTGTAATAAGAAGATAATAAGATATTTCATTTCTTTTGTACATAGTTTGTTGTTTTGTTTTACACAGTGAAATTTAATTTGCATTTTTTGTCTTTCAATTTGAATTTCAATTTGTTGTTTATCATATTAATTAACCATCAATAATATTCATCGGCATGTATTCTCTTGTCGTCGGTGTGCTTCTGGGGATTAGCTTTGGGTCATTTCTTGCGTGCACTTAGCATGATCCACACTATGGGGTTTATTGTCAAAGCCAAAAGCAGATAATTTTTAGTTTAAGTAGTTAATTTTTGTGCCAATAATTTTTAGATTTGTAGGCTATAGTACTGAGCCATGTGTAACATTTCAAAGTTGCCAGTGGCCACTTTAAATTATGAACAATGCAACTTAACTTGTCACAGGACTGAAACTGTAGCAGAACAGTGGCGCCGCTGAAAAAAACACCCTGGCTGCCAATCACTATTAAGTGTATTTATATATCAAGCCACTTAGCATACAGTATAAGAGTTCGCCATGACAGTTCTGACAGGTACGCTCTCGAACTGGCATTTCTCTTATAGAAGGTCCTCGCTAAATCTCTCCTCTATCCTTGGCTGCCGGCCGTCTATTACTTGCTGTCCTTTTCAGCAGATAAAACTGCTAGAAAGCAAGAAATTTTGAGAGCCTTTACCTTTACAAATTTTCGACCATATCTGTGGCTTTTTACCTTTTTATTTTGTGAGCAACTTTTCTGAAGATTCTAAACTAAAGGAAAATCTAAATGCTTTGCTGTTAGAGAAATAAAAAATCGAAAAAAATATTTAACCTGTAAAAATCGCTAAACCTGTAAAGTAACTCAAAACCAGCTGAAAAAAAGCTCAGTGACTTTCAGCAGAAAAATACGATCCATTTTTTCATTCCATTTTATTTCTTATCAAAACTACGCGTGAAAGCTCTAGAGAAAAAACTGCAAAGCTGCTTCGCTCCGCATTAAACACCACAGCATGGCCCTGCTCAGTTTATACGGTGGTGTCCTCAGTGAGCTGCTCAAAACCTGCCGCATTAATCGGAACGCTGATCTGCCGCTGCCTCGGATTCCCGGAGAGCCTCCACTGCTGAAGCTGCTGCAATCATCGCCATCAGAGGCAGATCGAATGTGCGAGCTTGTCCTGTCCATTTCGAACCCCAACGAAGCCAAAAGCTCTTCTCACAAGTCCGACTTCACATGGATGTCGCCCTATCACTCGGTAGTTTGCAGGATTCTAGACAATGGGAGCCCTCTGAATTTGCCAAGCAACGATGAGCACCGTCAGTTTCTACTTTACGACTTATTTCGAGTGGCCTTCAACTGCCTCAAAGGCTGCCAGATCTCGGAGCTGAGGCTTCAGTGCGACCTTGCCTTGGCAGAGAGTTTGTTCGATTTCGAGAGACGGCCAAATCAAAAGCGAATCGCTGGCTTTCTCTCCTCTGCGTTTTTGCTGCTGCATCTCGTGCGGGTTGCGGACGCTAAACTCCTCACCGCCTCCGAGGAGGGCTCAAGCCTGTGCATTCGAGTCAACGATGGACCCGAGTGTCCTCTAGGCTGGCTACCGTTTGACTTGAAGGGTGAGCAGCCCTTGCGGTTTGTGGAAGAACTACAAAAGCTGTTGATGGCCTCGGCGTCACGCAACTCAACGCCAATCCACATTTGTGTGCTCTTTGATGAACTTGGCATGAGCCACTGGTACCTGAGCGAAAGGGGCGCGGATCACCAGCACGACAGACTGCCGAACCACGACACAAGCCTGATTGAGTTTGAAGCAAGCAGCGGGTCCGTAACTGTCACAGTGACAGCCTTTGATGACTGTGAGGACAAGTACAGCAGTTTCAAAACACGGCTGACGGCTGCGCACCCCATCCCAGAGAAATATAAAGACGATGAACTTCTGCTGACATCAGTTCGACTTCTACTCAAGTTAATGGTGGACGACAACAATTTCTCGATTCACTTCTTTTGCCTGGCTGTTCCGTGCAGAACGACAGGAAGTTGGCTGGACATCGTGGAAAGACGGTACGCACTAATCATGTTTCATCTACGAGCGTATATCTAAAAACTTGTTATTTTTAAAGCATGAACAAATAAACGACTAACCTCCTTACAGGGAGTTGCGAAGTTCTGCATATGAACGGGCGACACCAGGTTTAACACCCTTGGTGAGTGACGTCAGAATGGCAGCAAGTCCTCCGTTTCTTTCACGCTTCAAGCTGATTTCAATTTCTCAAATGCATTTTCAGGCGGCACCAGTCTCTCTGCACCAGGCGGCAGCGGACGGGAACGCAGCGTTGGTGGCTCGAATCGCGGGTTCAAGCCCATCATCAGTGGATGAGAGGCAAGTTGATCTCCCTCATCGCACTGCTCTGCTGTGTACTGCAGCTGCTTCGCTGGAAGACTTTGCTCAGGGCAGCAAGTCACATGCCGAGTGTGCTCACATTTTGATCGACAAAGGAGCTGATGTTCGAAGCGCTGATTCTCTCCGACACTCGCTTTTGCACTGCGCAGTTCCGTCTGGCAACACACCGCTGGTACAGCAGCTGCTGACTGAGACCGAAGCAGATCCCAACTGCAGAGACTGTGAGGACAGGACGCCGTTGCAGCTCGCTGTGGATGAGGAAAATGTAGCGATCGCAGAGCTGCTCTTACGGAATGGAGCAGCGGTCTCCAGGAACAAAGATGGAAGTTGCATTGAACTCGCGAAGGCCATTGGTATTGAGAATATTGAGCTGGTGGAACTGCTTCTCAAGGCTGAATCCGAGTGTCTATCGGATCAACACTTCTCCAAGTACTATTGGACGGCGTGGAAACTAGACGCTACACGAATCTGCAGCGCTTTGATTCGGTGAGTGGATGGCGAAAGAGGCAGTTGGAATGTACCTTATAAGTACTTTTGAGACTTACTAGTTGCACACATTTACTCAAATGTGGTTTCAAATATTATTTCCAGATGGAAGTTCAACCAGACAGAAAGCGAAATCCTGGTAAGTTTATTGTGGCGTGTTCTATTATGCAGCTGAAAGAATATCTGTCGAAAATAACGAATTTCAGACCGCCGTCCGACTTGGCGAGCTGGCTTCTCAGGGCGATGTGAAGCAACTAGCCGGAGAGGTTAACAACCAAAACTGCGACCTCAGAGACTGGGACTGCAGAACTCCGCTCATGTGGGCCGCCATCGGATGCTGCGATCCGACAGATGAGCATGCAGAGTGTGCTCAACTGCTGCTCAGACTGGGGGCCAAGCATGGGCTCGTAGACCTGGATGGAAACACCTCCCTGCACCTTGCAGCCGCTTCTGGCAATAACCAGGTGATCAAGCATCTTCTGAATCACGGAGCCAGTCTCCAAGCCACAAACCTGGAGGGTGAGCGGCCTGAGCAAGTCGCCGAGCACAATGGACAGCTGAGTGCTTTTGATATGGTTAACCACTCGACCTTGATCAAATGACAAAAAGATCTTTATGTGAACCCGTCAATCATGAAAATAATTCAGAGCATATGCACAGAAGGAAATTTCCAGATAAAGACATAGGAAAGTACAGCAACAAAGGCCTGTCCAATCACAAATGGCGTGAGACAAGGTTGTCCCTTGTCGCAGCTACCATTTTACCTATACATAGACCCATTGTGTGCTATGTTAAATGAGTCATTCCACATCAACACCGATATAATGAATGAAGAAATCAACTACCTACTCTATTGTGATGACCTAGTTATTTTCGGCGAAGATCTAACAGAACTACAAAAGGGTCTGTTGGAGACTGTTGGATGCCGTTGCAGCTCGGTGCGATTGAGGTCGAAAATGTAGCTATGTGAGTTTTATGAGATGGATTATCGCTTTCTTGACCTTTTGATTGATTTTAGGTAACATGATTGGTTTGATTGTTGGTCGCTATGACATAAATATGGATTTGATACTATTAATAGTAGTTACATGACTTTTGATTGATTCGATAGTCCTTTTTTGGTGAAATGAATCACATGCTGATGCTGTACTTGTATGTTTTTTCGATGTTTTAGTATTTTATTTCTAAAAATACTACTAAGCGGATGAGTAGAGTAGTTAGCGCATGATTGGTTAAAAGAAACATTACCGTAATTCTGCTCTCTACAGAATATGATTGGCTGACTGACGCAATACGGGATGAATATGATTGGCTGATTGACGCAATATGGGATGAATATGATTGGCTGAAATGAGGCAGGGGCCGTTTTTTATCTATAAAATTAAACTGCAAAATACTATTCAATTGCAACTGGCAAAGCATTGTTTGCATGCTGATCAATCTGCTCAATCGGAAACTTTCTTCTGATGAAATTTGCCGATGAAATTTTATGTTGTTGGACAAACTTCGACACCAACATTTCGTGAAAATCAAACCTTAAACCCAACAGCAAAGTTGTCAGTTTACCATTTTATATGGTATATGATCAAGGATCTGCTGCTCAAGGATCTGCTGCCCAAGGATCTGCTGCCCAAGGATCTGCTGCTCAAGGATCTGCTGCCCAAGGATCTGCTGCTCAAGGATCTGCTGCTCAAGGATCTGCTGCTCAAGGATCTGCTGCCCAAGGATCTGCTGCTCAAGGATCTGCTGCGGCTGGAAAGTGAGTTTTTTAGCCGAGTTTTCAAGACTTCTTTAATTGGATTTTAAGGCCAAATTCGAAATTGTAGCCTCAAAATTAACTAAATTTTATCGTTTTCACATAGCCTAAGCCTTTTTGTTCTGATCTTAGACCATCGAAACGTGCACTCGTTTCAATTATTTGTCTCAAATTGTGCATGTCTCATTGTAAAGTACCTGAGTGTTTAAGGTGAGTTCGTTTGTATTTTCTTAGAAACATTCATAGTCCGGATAATCTCTGTCACTCTCGTAACTGCTCATTTACCTGTTCAATCGAGGTGCTGAGTTTTAAAATATGTATTTAGTTTGAATCAAAATTGAACGCAATAAATCTAAATAGATAAAAAGCGAGTGCAGCAATAGAAAAATGCAAATAATTAAACTATTCTGAATTTCTAGCAATCTCCATGAGTATCTGCTTTTTACCCGCATTGCAGCACAGTCTCGGGAACAACCAAGGACCACTAGAAGAAGGACGGGACACTTCTTTTCTTGGAAAATTCATCAAAGGCAGATTTTCACGGAAAAATGCACCAGCGAAATAGGAACTTTTCACGTGTTTAATATTTGCGAGCTCTTAAAAGCTTCATTTATGAATAATTAACCCTCCTTTTCTTTTCGTTTGGTAATTATATCTTTTAAGTTTGTGTTGGTCTTAAATTACTATTGGTCTTAATATGACGATTCTCAATATATATTATTTATAGTATTGTCGATTCTTAAAGAAAATTATTTTTATAATAGACCTCTTAGAAAAAGCAACTCATAAAATAAATTTTTCCTAGAATTAAAGATTCTTAGAATAAACACTTCTCAGAATGAAAGGTTATCAGTATGAACGATAATTAGAGTTAATTATTCTTAAAATGAACGTCATTAGACATTACCGATTCGTGTGATATTTTAAGATAAACCTACGCTCATATTTTTACTATGAACGATTCTTAGAATAATTGAATCTTAAAATAAGCGATTCTTAGATTGAATGGTTAATAGATTGAGAGCTGCTTAATAACGATTCTTAGAATAAACGCTTATTACTCGTATAATGATCGGTTATTAGTATGAAAGAAAATTAGAAAGAATTGTTCTTAGAATCAACATCAATTAAAATTAACGATTCGTGTGATATTCTAAGACAAACCTATGCTCGTATTTTTTAAATGAACGATTCATTCAATTTCCAAAAACTTTGAGATTTTCGCATGATTGCTATACGATTCTTAAATTAATCCTAAACTTTTGACAAGAGTTTTTAGAAAAGGGTTTTAGTTGTCCCTGGTACTTATGCCTTCAAAACAAAGACCTGTTAAGCTGTTGTTCGAGCTCTGTGTCGACCTGAACGAAGCAGACAAAATTTGGTTTCTAGACTGACACTTGAAATGATCTCAATTTAGGCCCAATTTAGATTATTATGCATTGATTTCGCTAATCATAAATGGCGCACGAGACTTGCTGCTGAAGCATTGCTGAGCTGACTGCAGAACCCACAGACATGCATGCAGATGGATCCTGACCCTCATTCACACTGCCATCAAACGAGACCAAAACACGATTGTACATTCATTTAATGGCAACTCATTTGCACATCAAATGTAAACGTGCATAGCATCGCAGAACGAGAGAATAATAATGGAACTTCTCAACTGACTGCATGTCGACTGTGAACACATCAGAGACCCATATGCAAGTGGAAAAAAATATTCTTTTGAATTTTATAATAGAGGCAAGATGCTTTCATATGGCTGGTACATTTATTTGTTTTAAAACTTAACATTCTCGTACGAATACATGATAATTGAAAAATAATCATCACATCAATTGATGCTCGATAAGAGATATATTAGCTAACTGAAAGCACTTTTGCTGGCGCGAAATTGAAAATTCATCAAGCCGTTATTTAGGTTTTCCGCTGAGACAAAAGAAAAGTTATACGAAATTAGCTCATGCACTAAAGGCACAGGTTTGATAATTTCTGGTAAGACACTGAAAATCAGTTTGAAAAGTGAAAAATTTAGCAGCTTACGATTTAAAGTTCAAGAAGAAATAATTTTAACTTTGATGAGAGTTGAATAAAATGTGGATTTGAAGACAGCTAAAAGACACGGTCATGTGATGCTATGTCGAACGTCATCCCGTCAGCATCACAAGTTTGGTTGAATCCAGTTGAGTGTTGGCAAATGTCGAGTTCAGCCGCCGGAATTCTGTCAACGAGTGTCGGAATCTGCTCGTCCATTCACTTTCTGGTGCACCGGGACACCGTCCTGCTGAGCGCACTGCAGCAGCGTCTCCAAGAATAAATCTCTCAGGTGGAGCCTTCGGCCTCGGAACTTCTGTTGGTCGAAGGTAATCAGGGCGTAGCGCAGCTCGAAGTACAGGTTGGCGTGCACCAGGTAGACCACTCCGAATTTCAGGCTACGAAGGACATGTTTGAACTTTTCTGTACAGTCCCCGTCGAGCCCTCCAGTGGCGCGCTGGAATCTGTCTTGGTCACCTTCCGCACAGGGTTGCTCATGCAGGTGGCGCACGGGCAGTTGTGCAGCAGTATGTTCTCGCCATCGATTCTGTCCACAAATCGAATTTCCCTTTCCTCCTGCTTCTTAATAATAAGTCTGCATGCTTTTCAGAGCAGCTGAAGTACTCGGGTGGCCCGAAATTTATGCTCTTCACTGACACCTTGACGTCTCCACGCCCAGGGACGGTAATGCGGATATCCCACTTTTTGCTCTCGCGGCAGTAAACACATCCGGGAAAATTGAACTCGGGATGAAAGCTGACGTGAACCAGTGCCAGGTACTCGCTTAGAATCGAATCATTATTTGTGTCTTGCTTCTCACTGTGGCGAATCATCTCGAGCAGGCACGGAATCTCAATCGCTCGCTGGTTGCCACCACCGCCGCTGACCATGAAGGTGAGGCTTGCATCCCTGAGCAGCAAGTAGAGGGTAGCGGCGGCAAGGCCCTCTGAGTATGATTTGGGAACATCGACCACAGCTCGGTCAGTCAGACGCCAAGCTTTGTCAATCAGTGGATTCGCAGCATCGGGTTGAGGAGCAGCTGGCTGGTTTTCATGGTCACGGAAGACAGGCCTTGACACGCTACCGATGCTTTCAACGGATGTTTTGCTTAGGAAAAGATTAAAGGCTCTGTCATAATTCTCTTTAAAAGCAGACTCACACGAGGTCAGAACCGTTAGCAGAGCGGAAATCTCCCGGACATGAACACGAATACGATCAGACAGACCAGGCACAGAGACCAGCTTGCACTGTTACGAGGTCCGGCCGGCAAGTAAGGCCGCCGGTCAGATTCCTTTCCACGCTGGTCAACCTGCTCAGGAGAGGTAACGAGAGCTAAGGTGTAGTCGTGTCGTATGCTGCCTGTGTTCTATGTGCCTGTTAGCTTTTCTTTAATAGCTTTCGCCAATCTTTTCATTTTGTCATTAGTTTAGTATCTCTGCGGTCGAGCCTTGAATCTTCGGATTAGGTTTTGGCCATAGTGTAAGCCTTTGTCGTAGTCATTGTTTGTAGCCTGTAGTTAGGAGTTTAGCTTGGCTGCGGCCGCTGGTGCTGTAGTCGAGGCCGTCCAGGTTTTCGCTCCGCCGCCGATTTGCCGAAATTTTCGGCAGTCCTAGACAATCCTCCTGTTTGTCAATTTTTCAGTTTTGTTTAAAAAACATTGCATTTGCTAAAACAAAAAATATTTTCAATTCCTTTTATTGCCTCTGCGGTTTGATGACGTTTTTCAATTTGCCAATATCTTGCTGAATTTTGCCTTTGGTTTTTGTTCGAATTTCTGCCATTCGTCGTTCAGTTTTGCCACTCGATATTCCGTTTTGCCGTTCGTCTTTGAAATTTAATGCCTGTTTTTGTCTCACTTGAACTGCCATTGTTTACCTCATTTTTAAAATACTTCTAGACCGCTATTCAAATAACTCTAATAACGTAGCAAAAATTTAGAAATCGTTTTTTTTTCGCTAGCCATTTCGATGTTCGTAGCCACTACTTTTAGTAGGCCTATAAGCTTCTGAGAGGGAGGCGAGTGTGACGTTGTCTCTCTAATTTAATGTAATTTTAATATGCTAGTTCGAATTATGTGCATTATTTTCGTTAGCTATATTTGTTAGGGATATTTCTTCGGTTTTCCATTAATATTTATAATGGTTTTGTTTTAGTGTGCTACATAGTCGTAGTTCGTATTCAAATGTGCTAATTAGGCCTTTCCAGGAAGGCTCCCTCCCTCCCCCGGGCTTGTTCTACGACTGAGTGCTGGTTATTTTATCAGTGGCTAATTTGATCTGTAGCCGTAGCTGTGTTTCAAGTGAAATTCATTGAGTAGTTCTGTAACCCATCTAAGATATAGCCAGCATTCGCCGTAAAGAAGATCTCTTAATTCGAAGGCCCAATTTATTGCATGAGAGTGCTTTCCGCTACGAAGTTTTTGTAACGATTGATAATTTACCTTACTATTAAAATATACCGAAACTGCTACGCCTACTCGTTGGAACCGAAACTTCGTCAAAATTAGATAGATGGATATCGCTATTGCATTTATAATATACAAGGATTGATGACTCATCATACTTTACCTTCTGACAAATAATGCACTGCCATGTCCACACTAGTTGATTCAACTTGAAACTTGTACTTTCGCACATCGTCGGCAACAAAAATATCAAAAATAGGCATTTTCTGTCCAAATACTTTTAAGGCTTTTGACAATTAACTTTTTAGGTAAGTTTATTTGGACTTTTTAACCTAACCTACTAAACCAAGGAACTCTCAATAGCTAAGATCCAAAGAAAATGTTCAAACTATTTGGTAACAATTGAAACAAAGTAACCAATAGTATTTGAAGTATCAGTCTAATAACTGCAACTCGAAAGTATAATAAAAAATTATATTTGGACAAGAAATAGCCAAAAACTAGCTACTCTAATGAAAATGTAAGAAACTACTAAACGTTCGAATGAAACAAGCCAAGTTAACTGTCAAAGCTTAAAAAACTGCTACAGGACCAATTTTAATATACAAGAGAAGCCTGTATGACAGTTGGAACATTAATTAAATTCTGAATAAAATACACGAAAGTTCGGATGTCAAATTTGTGCGCTACGGCTACTGTCCACACTCCGGAAGGTGTACATTACGCCGGATTAATCCGGCGTACATTTGGCTTGGCTAACCCTTTCTTCGCGTACAGTTGGCGTACAAAAAAAGTTTTTATGCGTCTGGCGTACAACTGGCGTAACTTGTGCGCTGGACCAGACCGACCGACTACGTTAAACACGTTGACGTTAAACACAAATTATAATGACAATAGTATTTAAATAAAAAAAAATTCAGCGCGGTCCAAATTAACAACTTGTTTATTGTATTGTCAGCAATAAAAATATTTTGACAATTTATTTAGATTGACAGTATCGTATTGCTAAAAGAATGGCTGTGAAATACGTAATATTGTGTACTTTTAAAATAAACAATGTCTGGATTTGAATTTTTCGTTTTCTTTTTTTCGTTATAATCTTTTAAGTGTATAAATCCTTGACTTCCGGACATTCTGGTCAGGGCCAGTTGCTCATGCAATGCATAGAATTAAGAAGCGAAAAATAATTATTGATTCTGATTCTAAATCGTCAGAATCACAAGTTGACGTTGATGACGAAGTATCAGTGGCTGTGGATCTGAAGCCTGAGCCTGAATCTGAAGATAAAGTTGACTCTGACGTCTCTGATGATACATTTTTGTTCTTTTTCCCGTGCTTTTCCACTCTATACACTTTGTGTGTTTGTACTCGTTTATACAGTCCTTTTGCGCAAGAAAATCAGTTGCAAATTTTGGCGTACAATTAGGTGAGAAAAATTCTAATGTCGGCGTACATCGGCGTACAAACATGTCCATTTTCAATCCGGCGTACACCCAGCACCAGCATGATCCGGACAAGGACCACTAGAAGAAGGACGGGACACTTCGTTTCTTAAAAAATCTATTAGAGGCTGATTTTTACAGAAAAATGCACTAGTGAGATAGGAACTTTTCACTTTTTTTCAACTTCAAATGTTGATAACTTTTTATTGGAAGCAGATACAAAGCTCTTCTTTTGATATATCTTAGTATATATTTTAGTAAACTAGCTAGTAAAATTTTTGTAGATAGGCAAATAGATGGTTAAACTATAATATTTGATGACTTCATGACATAATAAATAGCAATGTGCACACCATGTACCAAAATTAAAAAATGATATGAGTAGGAAAGAATAAACTATTTAACTACAAATTAAAAGTGCCAAATTTAAAAGAAAAATATAACCTTTCAGCTAATGTTTGCCATTGTTTAAATAAAAATAAAAACAAGAATGTCTGGATAAAATCAGAGCAAATAATAATCATTGTTTAAGAAATAATGGAAAAGCTAGCTAAAGTATAAAATAATGACAATATAGCTAAACATACATGCACAACACCCGGCCAAACCGGCTGGGTGAAACGAGGGCCAAGCAAGTTAAGTCGCAAAAACCAATCAACCAAGCACAAAAAAATCAAAGGGGGGACCAAGGGACAATGAGCTAAGTTGCAAATAAAAGCAAACTAAGTCGCAAAAGAGAGCAAACTAAGTCATAAATAGAACAATGAATGAATGTATGTCACATTTTAGGCTAAAAACTAAGTTGCATGGCTGGCTAAGATTTGGGAGGTTGCACATGTATGTAGCTAAAATAGGCCTAAGCAAAGTCTAAAAACAAGAGAAAACAAGCTAGGTTTAAATCATTTGCTTGGATTCATATATTTTTTTAAGTATAATAGAATATTGATTCTTAATGAAATAGATCCTGTCTTGATAAACATTTAAAAACAGGCAACGCTTCATTCAGCTTTTTGTGGGCCTCGAAGCAGATGTGGCAAACATGTCGGAATTTACAGCTGGAACTGTAGCAATAACTAGGTCTAGGCATAGCTAGTATATATGTAGCTATATATTTAAATACTTATTTTATATAGAAATTATAAAACAAAAATGAAGAAGCTGTGAGTTGAGCATACAATTATAACCAGCTATTTTTATGATTTATTGCTAATAAAAAGATGTATTAGATTAAACAGAGATTGTAAAATTCAAGTTTGTCACTAGTTAGCTTCAGACTATAATTGCTGCATGGTATAGTAACCAAAATAATATGATGATCAATTATTAATGTAAAAATCTTTATAAAATTCGTTGAAGCAACATATTTTGTAAGTTATATCAAAAGAAGAGCTTTGTATCTGCTTCCAATAAAAATTTATCAACATTTGAAGGTGAAAAAAAGTGAAAAGTTCCTATCTTGCTAGTGCATTTTCCATAAAAATCTGCCTTTAAATTTTCTAAGAAACGAAGTGTCCCGTCCTTCTTCTTCTAGTGGTCCTTGGTATTGTACTACATTGCCCCCCTCCACCACAAAAATCAATGTCCTCATAACATAAGAATATGCCAAAATACACAAGCTAGAAAATATATTTCAGTAATATTGGTGGAAATAAAATGAAATAGGTGAAATCACAATTGAACAAAATATGTTTAGATGAATGTCATTAAAACTATGAAAGCACAATTTAGAAATTGTAAAACTAAAAGCAATTAGCAACTACATGGCACACAGAACACTTAGGGAAAAATTAACTGCTACATGAGTGCAGCTGCCTTACTGACAATAGGCAGGGCTGAGTTCAGAAAATCACCCTCTGACAATGTGTTCAATATGTGCATTAGTAGTACACAGTGGACATGACTAAAGTGCAGTGTATTCACAATGACAACAAAAACACAACTGACACTACAAATTACAAGGACAGTGAAAGCAAATATCAACGCAAGGTTAGTGAAAAACACATGCTTGAGTCTATCACTTTGGGTCACAATGAATGCAAAAATCACAGTACAGAATGCAGCAGGAAGTAGAATACATGTATATCACTACAACTAGGATTGCATATGGTAGGAACACATACCTGCAGATAAAACAGGCAGCACTTAAAAATTGTCCAGAGGCAAGTGGATTGGCGACCAAGGCGGGCGGGCTGAACTCGGGGAGTCAGTGGACATCAGTGTGAAGTTGCCCTCCTGGGTCATGTAGGCACTGTGATGGCTCCATGTGGCAACGCCTCACAGTCAGCAGATGCTCTCTGGAGCAGCAGCCTCCAGGTCCATTGCAGGCACCATTGGTGTCCCAATCAGGCCGCAGTCTGTGGGCACGAGCTTGATGTTGCAGATTGCCATGTCAAGCTGCTGATGCCAGGGTGACTTCTGCACACCGTCTCCTCCAATGCCACTGTCCTGGATGATGCTGGAGTGTGCTCCGGCCAACTTTAAAACATTTAAATATGTACATATTTAAAAGTGGCAGGAGTATTGTACTACACATGGGATACTAAAGCTTGCTTATCAGTATAGAAGAATAAACAGATAGTGTTCTGAATTGTCTACAATTTGATTGATGCAGTTAAAAAGAAGATAGGTTTTTGCTTTTTGCAAAAAATAAAAAAAAATTAATAAGTAAACACTATAGAATAATCTTTAGGGTAATTACACCATTTTTATATCATTTTATGATCATTTTAAGGACTAATAGGCCCTATGTTTTCTAGTCTTCCATGACAATGGAGAGCCTTATTACCAGGGCATTTGTGTAGAGGATGCACGAGCTTATCAGTCTAGTCTTCCCTGCCATTCTCTATTGAAATAATTTTTCAACTCAGCCACAAAAATGCCACTTATTCCAATTGGAATGCCAATAAGTGGGCCTTCTTGTCACAATAATTGGCATGGTAGCATAGCAGTGGTGTGGCAATGCTGGCATGGTACTGTGTCAATAAGCATTGCTGCTTTTGTAAAATATTAACATGGCATGTTTGCAACTAGTAACCTGCTTGTATATTAGCTCTTCTAATATTTTAACTGATTAATTAGTGAGTTAGATATTAAGCAATGGTTGTACTCTTACTGTTAAGCTGCCTGCAGCAACAGCAGCAGCAGTGGCAGACTAGACAAGCCGGCTAAACAACAATATGGTTGCTCTAGTTGCAATGGAATCGGTTATGTGACAGTGACTAAATGACATCGCAGACAATGCGTGTTCTGTGACTCTACTGGTCTTGTTGAGAATCGAAATGCAGAGGGTATTGTGAGAACCATGTGTAGCCTTTAGCTTTAGCTTAGTAGTGGGAATGAGAAACAATGTAACTAATCAGTTGCACAGTGCACAGTTTCCAATGTTTGTTTTGTTTGTTTGTATACACTAAAAGTATTAAAAGTATCAGTCATTAAGAGAATTTGCCATATAAGTTGTATTTTTCAGCATATATTTTGGTTTTGTTCACAAAACTGGAACAGTAAGCTACAAAATATGATATTAAGTCTAAACACTGTAAAGTGTTGTGGAAGACATGGACACAATGTACATTTCATCAAATGCTTCAAATCTTAGTACTGCATTATATTTTCCAGCTCGAAATGCCCAAGGCTTCTACAGCTTTGTCTTCATCATCAGCCGCATTGCACCTTCCGGACCTAACGGCCTGGCGTGGTGCTCGCATTCTGTTCTTTGATTCCAGCCAGTCTGCCTACCTGCCAGGTGTGATTGCTGGCTTCTCACCCGACCAGCTGGTGGCAACCATTGAGCCTGACGAGGTCACCAAGTCAACCAGGCCTGACACCAGCAATGGCGATGACTCATCGAACTCTGGCAGCCTGATTAATGTCCCCATAGGCTGTCTGATTGCTGACGCCGTTCCTCAGACTGCTCAACTGACCGAGTCCGCGCCAGTGTGCGTGTTGGCATCGGCAGTGTCTGCCTCGGCGGGCAGTTCCGGAGCCTACCTGCCTGGCAGGGTTCAGCGGGCAACCGCCGCTGGATCCTCCTCTGCTGCCGTTGAATCGTCCGCAGGTTCAACTCGAGTCACCATTCGCTTGGATGTACCGGACGGTTCGGCGGACGAAGCCTCCTCGCTGGTGTCGGCGCATCGGTCTCAGCTGCGGCTCATCCAGCCACCCTGGCAGGAGGAGCTCCTCGCCTGGAGTCTGGAGATGCGGCGCGCTGTGCTAGCGGCGACAGCCTTCAATAGCCGAAGTCAGGAGGCCGAAGCCGCAGGACCGGCAGACTCGCCTGTTGACGCAGCCAACGAAGTAGAAGAGGCCGATGTTGACATCGAAGATGACGAAAATGTCGATGTTGACGTGGAAATTGCCGACGAGGAGATTAATGAAGTTGAGACTGGGCAGGCTGACGCAGGGGACGAAGCGGACCCCGAAGAAGACTACGAGGAGGAAGGCGCTGACGAGAAGTCCATGCCGAGCTTGGAGGAGGCCGTAGACACGCCGCTGCATCTGAGGGACTCGCTGATCTCTATGCCCCTGCCGCTGTCTATGCCTCTGCCGTCTGCTATGCGCAAGTCGCTGCCGCCGCCGCCACCGCTTCATCAGCAGCCACAGCCTTATCCACACCATCACCACCACCACCGCCATCATCTGCATGTGGCTGGCTCAGCTGGTAAGTCCCTCTGGCTCAACTGGCTCAATCTCAACTGGCCTTTCCTTTTCTTCAGTATTTTGTGCTGTTATAATATTAGCATTCCTCGTATAGAAGTATCTTCTAGATAGCTTGTTATCGGCACTTTAACAGTCTTCCCTTAACATACGCTCCCTCGCCCTCTAGCCCCCTTATACTTCGTCTTACCTTTTCACCTTCCCGCCCCTTCCATTATAATTCTCCCTCTCACCCTCTTCCCTTATAATTCTCCCTCTCGTCCCCTTTCCTTATAATTCTCCCTCTCGCCTCCTTCCCTTATAATTCTCCCTCTCGCCCCTTTCCCTTATAATTCTCCCTCTCGCCTCCTTTCCCTATAATTATCCCTCTCGTCCCCTTTCCCTTATAATTCTCAATCTCGCCCCTTTCCCTTATAATTCTCCCTCTCGCCCCTTTCCATTATAATTCTCCCTCTCGTTCCCATTCCCTTATAATTCTCCCTCTCGCCCAATTCCCTTATAATTCTCCCTCTCGCCCAATTCCCTTATAATTCTCCCTCTCGCCCCATTCCCTTATAATTCTCCCTCTCGCCCCATTCCCTTATAATTCTCCCTCTCGCCCCATTCCCTTATAATTCTCCCTCTCGCCCCATTCCCTTATAATTCTCCCTCTTACCCCTTTCCCTTATAATTCTCCCTCTCGTCCCCTTCCCTTATAATTCTCCCTCTCGTCCCATTCCCTTATAATTCTCCCTCTCGTCCCATTCCCTTATAATTCTCCCTCTCGTCCCATTCCCTTATAATTCTCCCTCTCGTCCCATTCCCTTATAATTCTCCCTCTCGCCCCATTCCCTTATAATTCTCCCTCTCGTCCCATTCCCTTATAATTCTCCCTCTCGTCCCATTCCCTTATAATTCTCCCTCTCGTCCCATTCCCTTATAATTCTCCCTCTCGCCCCATTCCCTTATAATTCTCCCTCTCGCCCCATTCCCTTATAATTCTCCCTCTCGTCCCCTTCCCCTATAATTCTCCCGCCCTCTTTCACCGCAACCCTGCAGACTCAGATCCAGCTCACGGTGGCAGCTCCGGAGCCATCGCAGCTGCCTCCAGCTCCAGTCAGTCTTCTTCAGTGGCAATGCTGCAGAACAAGTACAAAAAGGGCGACATTGTGCGGACGCCTAGCGGTGTGCGAAAGAAATTCAACGGCAAACAGTGGCGCCGGCTGTGCAGCGCTGACGGCTGCAACAAGGAGTCACAGAGGCGCGGCTACTGCTCCAGGCATCTGAGCCAGAAGGGCAAGGCTAGCAAGTGAGTGCTCTGTTCTAGCTTTCATTAACTACATGTGTTTTAGCATTCTCTCTTATCCAGTTTCTTCTAGATCTGTCTGAGTAACACTACTCAGCCTTATTTATTCGTTCTAACCCTAGCTGAACTTCATACAATGCTTTTAGTCCCAGTTTGTGTCTCAAAGTTGTAGATGTTTACACAGCTGGTTAAATCGTGCTCTAGTGCTAGCGTGCTGGTCATAGTGTTCACAATGCTATCTGCGAACTGACTCACTGTCTCTCTGTGCATGCCTGCATGTCGCATTCAGTTTTCGAGAATAGAATTTTAGATTGGCTTCACTTTCCTAATCATGAAGAGATCTGCTCTAAACGGTTTATTAGTCAAGTAATTTGTAAGCACTAATTGATTCCTTCACAGGTATCAGCGTCCCCTGGAGCCCTGGTTCCATCATCCGCATCTGCACCACCATCACCAGCAGCAGCAGCAGCAGCAGCAGCAGATCCGCTCCGGCGGTCCGGGCCACTCAGGACCCCACCCGGCCGGCTTTCCCGGACTCCTGCCGGGTCCGCACCACCCGCACGGCGGCTTCCCGCCTCCGCCGCCTGGCTTCCTGTCTGCCGCCGCTGCCGCCGCAGCAGCCGCCGTTTCTGAGGCTGCAATGCGTCATCACCAGCAGCAGCAGGCTCAGTATCGCCGGGGACATCAGCTGCCACCGGCTCCGCCGCAGCCGCCACCGTGCACCAGCCTGCTGCCCATCTTGGAGTTTGAGCTCATGTCAGGCTCGGACAATGACGACGACAACGAAGACCGCCGCGAAGACCACTCCGACGATGGCGACAGCAACAACAACAACAATGATGGAAGCGAGCAATTCGACGATGACGATGATCTGCTAGACGACGACGATTGTGGATTCAACGGCGACGGAGACGGGCCGCCATCGGCCCTGAAGCTGCTGCCCATTGTTCGGCGCAGCCAGGGAGGCGGGCGCGACAGCCTGGAGATGGCCTGGCTGAGCAGCGCTTGGTGGCTGCTCAACAGAGAGGTTTGTGCTTCCCGCTGTTGCCTCCGGTTCTGCTGTGCCTGTTGTGCTTGAGGCTGCAGTGCCTGTTGCGCCTGTGTTAAAGCCAGTGCCCCCTTAACTAATTTCAGCCCAGTGATCGCGTTCGCCGCCAGTCGGGTCAGTCAGCCAGCTCGTCTGACTCATCGCGTTCGCCTTGCGCTTCGCCAGCCGCAGCCCCCACCACAGCCACCGCTGCGAGTGCCTTCGATGCTACGGCCAGCTGGGAGTGTGAGTGCAGAGTGCCATCTGTCAGCATTGTGTTGGTCGAAGCTGAGCTGTATCACTAGGTTGATAGAAACGGAAACTCAATGCCATTGAATGTTCTGGTGAAGAATGGTGTCTGTGACAGCTAGTTAATGGATCATGTGCCAGCTAGTTATCGATCATGTGACAGCTAGTTAATGGATCATGTGCCAGCTAGTTATCGATCGTGTGACAGCTAGTTATCGATCGTGTGACAGCTAGTTATAGATCGTGTGCCAGCTAGTTATCGATCGTGTGACAGCTAGTTATAGATCGTGTGACAGCTAGTTATCGATCATGTGACAGCTAGTTATAGATCGTGTGACAGCTAGTTATCGATCGTGTGACAGCTAGTTATCGATCATGTGACAGCTAGTTATCGATCATGTGACAGCTAGTTATCGATCGTGTGACAGCTAGTTATAGATCGTGTGCCAGCTAGTTATCGATCATTTGACAGCTAGTTATAGTTCGTGTGACAGCTAGTTATCGATCGTGTGACAGCTAGTTATCGATCATATGACAGCTAGTTATCGATCATGTGACAGCTAGTTATAGATCGTGTGACAGCTAGTTATCGATCGTGTGACAGCTAGTTATCGATCACATGACAGCTAGTTATTGATCATGTGACCGCTAGTTATCGATCGTGTGACAGCTAGTTATCGATCACATGACAGCTAGTTATCGATCATGTGACAGCTAGTTATAGATCGTGTGCCAGCTAGTTATCGATCATTTGACAGCTAGTTATAGTTCGTGTGACAGCTAGTTATCGATCGTGTGACAGCTAGTTATCGATCGTGTGACAGCTAGTTATCGATCGTGTGACAGCTAGTTATCGATCGTGTGACAGCTAGTTATCGATCGTGTGACAGCTAGTTATCGATCATTTGACAGCTAGTTATCGATCGTGTGACAGCTAGTTATCGATCGTGTGACAGCTAGTTATCGATCGTGTGACTCTCAGTTATAATTAACAATCGTCCATTGTGAGGCAACCCGCATTAACATTGCAGACGACTGTTGCTCGGAGCCTCCCAATGGCCAGCAGAAGGCCCTGCCGTTGTGCCCTGTGAAGCTGAACTAATTGTTTTATCGCTCTGCTGAATTTGCTAGTCATAGTTTTCAATTGTTTAGTTTTACTTTTTCTTGCAATTTGATGGGAGCAACATTTTTCTAAACATTTTCTTTTGAACATGTGGCATTGCTTATGCATGTGTTGTGTCTCCTGCATAAGACCTGTGTTTTATTGTCGTCTAGTTTGTTTCGTTTCTAATTTAAAAATATTTACAATTTTTACGCAATTGATTACAATTCGAGTTGATTTTTTCATTTTTCCGCTTCACTTTCTCGCACTTTTATTTATTTTATTGATTTTCTAATAGTGCACTTGGACACCCTCAGTTACAATTTCGATCAGTTTGGTTTGCATGTCTGTCTTATAATTTAATTGTTCAATCAATTGTCTGTTTTAGTGCAGCTTTTGCTCGCAATATCCGTGCAGTTAGTTCATGGTCAGGTGATCAACTTGTTAGCTAATGATTTATTACTCTTATTCAATCTGCAATCCGTGTACAGACTTACCTCACAAATTCATGCTTTGGCGGACCAGTCGTGTTTTGTCAGTTTAGCAATGCGATTTTTCCTTCTATTTGTTCCGTTTTTTACAAATTTTCGAATTAACTTTTCCCATTTTTTTTATTTGGACAATCGCTGTTCCAAGCAATGGTTTCTGTTGCTATGCCAGTTGTTTATTGCGAATTAAACACACATCCACACACCTTGATATTATTGCACCACTTATTCGCGCAAGCCTAATTTCGACTGTTTTTTAAGACTCTTTTTTCTTTCATTTCGGAGGGGAAAATAATGAATAGTAACTTGTACTTGTATATGCTCTTGACTGTGCCGCTGACAACCTTGTGAAAATCAGTGACGGCTTTGATACCAAAATGACAAAGTAGAAAAACTCTCCAGCAACAGTTTAGTATAATTAGTGGCTAAATTGCGTAGTTTTGTGTGTATTTACAGCTAAGGACCAGTGCGTTTATCAGTCTTAACTATCGGTGTGTCTTTAGTCAGGGGTCGGCAAACTTATTAGCTAGCGGGCCGCATTTACTGTAGAGATATGATATTCAGGAGAGATTAGATAGAGAATAGATGACAGGGGGAGATGAGACAGCGGAGGGATAAGACACGAGATAGATAGACAGGGGAGGGATAAGACACGGGATAGATGAGACAGCGGAGGGATAAGACACGGGATAGATGAGACAGCGGAGGGATAAGACATGGGATAGATGAGACAGCCACAGGGGAGGGATAAGACACGGGATAGATGAGACAGCGGAGGGATACGGGATAGATGAGACAGCGGAGGGATAAGACACGGGATAGATAAGACAGCGGAGGGATAAGACACGGGATAGATGAGACAGGGGAGGGATAAGACACGGGATAGATGAGACAGCGGAGGGATAAGACACGGGATAGATGAGACAGCGGAGGGATAAGACACGGGAGAGATGAGACAGGGGAGGGATAAGACACGGGATAGATGAGACAGCGGAGGGATAAGACACGAGAGAGATGAAACAGGGTACTGCAGGTGTCGGAAGGGGCAACGGGCCGGATTTGGAAGCTTCAAGGACCGCATCATCTGGCCCGCGGGCCGGAGTTTGCCGACCTCTGAGTTAAGCGAATATAATAGACAACTGGTCTGTGAGAGCTTAGCAAAATGCATTCAGAGAATATATATATATTAGATATTGTGTACATAATCGGCATAACTGGGTAGAAGATAAGCAGATTTTACTTGAACCTATGGACTGCACTTGACATTGGTGGGGCCAAACAGTTGGCTCTTGAGTAGCCCACATCCCCTTAGTCGTGCCAGGATTTGAAATTTATCGATTGATTCTTGGCATGGAAAAAGTCTCGACCGCCGTGTGTGTGTCCGGGGTGCAGCTCAATGCTTCCGTTCTTTCCATTTCCATTCCTGAACCGATAGTCAAATATTTCTGAAGAGAGAAATCGCAGTTGAACTCACAGCTTTGGAAAAATGCATAATTTTCTCTGGTTATAGGAATGTTTCTGGCTGTCAATACAAGTCAATTCAAGTCTGGTTTAAAAAATTGACCACAGAATGAAACCTGACAATTTCTCATAGCGTTTCGACTCAGACTTCCGCCCTGATCAGTACGAACAGCGGGTGCAGAAACAGCTTGAGATTCGAGTAACTCAACGAGTTCAGTCCATCTGTGCTCATGGTTTGCCGCACATTGTGGGTGTAGGGCCACGGCATGGTGTTGGTGACAATGTCGTTGCCATGCCGAAGGTTGATGTACCTTGCATCAGGGCCAGCATTATACCTCAGTCCGTAGCCAGAGATGCTCAGCCTGGCCGCCAGCTCGTCATCTTCCCGGCCCCATCCGTAATAGCGGTTCGAGTTGCCGTTAGCCTTCAGGAAAGCGTCCTTAGCGACGGCCGAAACTCCGCCGAAGAAGTTGTGATAGAGCCTGCCCTTGTAGTACTTGGCATTGTCCTGTGTGCGCATCTCAGAGATCAGCAGCTTCGGCGAGTTGCTGCAGTCATAAATGTTGGCCACATTCTCTGGCACCTTGTCCGAGTCGTGAAACACGAAGCAGTCAAACTTGTAAAATTGTTGCGAAATTTGGAAGCCGATGTTCAGCAGCTTGGCCCGGTTGAACAGTCGCGAGTCCGCCTGCTCAACAATGAAGAGGCCGAACAGGATGTTCTGCCTGCTCAGCAGTCGATGAATATAGGGTACGAATATGTCCAGGTTCTCGCTGCGATTTCTGTACGGCACAATCACCGCCGTGTGCGACAGAGGCGGCCAGCAGCTCCTGGGCGCAAAGAAGCCGCCTTCAACGGTGCCAGGCGCAGCACCTTCGGCCGTCCAGTCTTTGAAGAGATAAGAAAGCATAGACTGCGACTGCGGCCGCTGACAAGCTTTGGAGCCATTGGAAGCAGCGGCGGCGAAGCTGACTGGTCGCGCTATGGGCTTCAAAGCGCTGAACAGCTTCGGGTAGCGCATGTTGGCGACCAGTCTAAGCTGCTGTTTTGAACTGTTCGATGCTTTCTTGGGCGCCATGATAGCGGCGGAGTAGTTTGAAGCAGTCGGTTGACTCAAATTCCCTGCCTGCAGCTGCTCAGTTGGGGAGCTGGAAAATATCCGATGAAAGTAGGGCCGCCTTTCGCTAGTGACAATCAGCGCCCTGACTAGCAGCACAATGAGACAGGCGACAACAGCAGCTCCTAGCAGTTTCAGGCCTTTTCGAGTTTCAAGCATATTCTCTATGCTCAAGCAGAGGTTTGAGGAAATCTTTAATTCAGAGAGTTGCAGAGACGATAGCTATAGAAATCTTGGCTGCTGTAGGCTGCGTGTGCATGAGCTGTTGGCACAGACAGGAGCACAATGCTTTACTTTCTCGTGTCTGTGCGACCCCCCTCTCAGGCAGGCCGGCAAGAAAAGAGATCTCTCGACTGTGGCGCACGAATTTTAGACGTTGAGCGCAACCTCATGAACTTAGCGAATCAGAGACCAAGCTGGGACTCATTGTCCATTCACTAATTTTTTTCACCGTCCTTTCATAGATTCACTCCGCCTCTCTCTGGCCATATCCCCAGCTGTGACCTCTGGCTATATACTTCTTTGAAGCAGTTCAACTTGCTTTAACAGGCATTAAATTGTCTTCCTGCCCGTCTGTTTATCCAGAAATATTAGTTTGGCTGTTCTGCGTTAGATACACTCGGAAAATTAGCCTGAAATTCACTCTGGACGTGACCATGAGCCGCCCGTGCCCATATTATCTCAGCCTTCGATCGAGTAAATATTTAGCGCGGCTCAAGATTATAGAATGCTAAAAAGGAAATTGAAATGCATTATACAAGCTCGAGTATGACTTCTTTAGTTTAACACTGCTATTCGAAATCTGCGAAATTAGAAAATCCTGAATCGGAACCATAATTTCAAGTCTCTACTTTTGTCACCTGGTCTGAAAAAATTGTAAAATTGAAAAAATTTAATAAGCTTTGTAAAGTCTGTGATATTTCTTAACTGAATTTTTAAATTGTGTAATTCTCGGAGACTGCATTTTGTGACATTAAAAAACGCCTTATTGGACTGAGTGTCTATATGAGAACAGTGCCTGAATAACCGCTCGTGCCGGGGGTCAGCGGTTAATGCGTTTGCATCTCCCACCAAGGTTCCTGAGCTCGATTCCGCGGCGAAGCCACATTCGTTTGGGGCGCAGCCGCTGAGAGAAGGCTTGGGGGCTTGACGTGCAATTTACGACCTTGAGGGCCAACCTCCAAGGCACAGTGAGAGTGTACACACCTGTGTGAGCGTGTGCCTGCGAACGGTATCAGTGTGCGTGTGTGCTCATGAGTCAGCGAAATGGGCAGAATTGCCTACTGGCTGCGGGTCTGATGTCAGCAAATCATGCGCCATTGCCTGCAGCCCTCCTGTAATAATTATTACTTAATAACTCGTGTCGAGTCCGAAATAATAAACCAATAAGATTTCAGTTTAACGCTCAGGGACTCAGTCTCAAAACTCCGAAAAACGCTACCGCACATACGCATTCATTCACAGTTTATGAAATGCAGGCCAATAAGACGGTAATTAAACAGAAGTTTGGTAAAAACTAGCGTCTAGCTCGATTATGCTCAGTGCGAATACGTGCAGCGTCAAATTTTGAGGCGACAGTTAGAAATGTCAATGGCTCCTTCCGACGACGTAGTATCGCTTCATCACGACTCTGTACTGCCGAGC
Organism: Macrostomum hystrix; assembly: GCA_950097015.1. Classification (NCBI taxonomy): domain Eukaryota; kingdom Metazoa; phylum Platyhelminthes; family Macrostomidae; genus Macrostomum; species Macrostomum hystrix. The sequence continues at coordinate 22,727,881 of CATNEN010000001.1, forward strand.
TTTTTCGCTTCCTTGTCGGCATCATCAACACTTTATCATCAATCTCGATTCTTGATTATCATGATTTAACTAACGAGGCACTATTGGTTCTGTCAGCCTAACTGAGAATAAAGCCACCCAAAATGAGAATCCTGCCTACGCTGACTGCGAAGGGCCTGGCTGCGTGCAGCCTTAGTCTATGGGCCATAGACAATAAAAGACAAGCAAAGTGATAAAAAACCATCCAATGTGAGAATCGATCGCTCTTTCTCTTTCCCCCAGCTCTCTCCACTCCTCCATCACTGCTTCTCCATCACCCACAGTCTCGTTGCTTTCTAGCCTATTTATCCAACACTTAGAATTAACAGAGTTCAGTCTTCACCACTGCAATAAAAATGCCCGCCTCATCTGTGGACCGCCAGCGACTCATCGCGGCCATTGAAAATGGAAGCTCACTAAGGGAGAATTTACACCCTTCCTCAACCCATCGGAACTGGCCAACAGTGCGCTGAAGGCACGGATCAAAAGCCGCCTGGCAGACGCTTGACGCCTGGACTAGTCAACGAGGAGGCCGTTGCTCCAGATGGCGTCAACAAAGAGGAGTGGCGATTCATGCTGTTAGAGAGCGAGGCGCGCGAAGCGATTGACGACACAGTCACTGCTGGGAAGGCTGCCGCGTGGGACTTGCATTGCAGACGACTCTTTGGGCAGTGCATTGATGGACGGCTATTTTAACTCTTTACTTTACTGTACTGTATCATCCAGCCTGTTCCTGTTTCCGTTATTCCGTTCAAGCTATTGGCTAGTCATATGGCTCAGAAGGTATAAAAATAAAAGAATACGACGCATAGACCAATCGATTCTCACATTGGATGACTTTTTATCACTTTGCTTGTCCTTTATTGTCTATGGCCCATAGACTAAGGCTGCACGCAGCCAGGCCCTTCGCAGTCAGCGTAGGCAGGATTCTCATTTTGGGTGGCTTTATTCTCAGTTAGGCTGACAAAAGCAATACTACAGCAACATACCCCAATTTTTAGTTTATGGCCATAGACGAAGCTCTGACTGCGAGAAGAATACACTAAAGAGATAAGACGGAGGACGGAGGAGATGCGAACTATGCATACATACATACATAGAAAAAAGACAGGTTTTTTCCGATTTATAAGAACAGCAAATTGAAATTGATAATTTTAAGCCGATGGTCGTTGGAAAAATTTGGCATCATTTGGTGTTGGTCTCTCATCCCAGTTCGCAACCGTCTAGGAGGAGGTTCGTTACAAACCCGTCCCGCCTGCCCGTCGATGACGTCAGCTTCAGTATTATTAGGATTAACTAAAGTAAGAATCACTTATAAAATTTAAAACACCTTATTATCTCAGTAAATTAACATTATTGATAAATAATGTAAGCCCAGTATTAATTAGTGACGAGTTTAATGGAACAAATAGCTAGGTAGAGGAATAGTTACAAATTTGTTTTTTCAGCGGTGAAAAAGCAGATAATTAGTAAATACGGCTTGTGCAATATTCGTAATTTGCAAGAAAGCAAGAAAAAATTGCTTGCTGAAAAAATATTTAGAAGCTAAATTTGGGTTTTTCAAATTAAATTAGTTTAAATCAAGATAGTTTATCGAAACCAGAAATTATGGTTAAAATAACTTTGTCTCGTTGATTCCAAACTTTAAGCATCATTCTTACTTTTGCCCACAGAAATTAGATGCAAACAGTATGAATATGAAGCCGAAAATCAACTGTGAGTTTTGAAAATCAAATTACAACGCGTTTCGCACTCCTAGGTGCATCTTCAGGTTTATTTTGTCAACAGAATGAAATTAAACAGGTTTTGCGAACTGGTTTAAAGACTATGTTTCAATATTTTTTTATTTATCACTATTTGTAATTTATTGCAAACCATTCTTGGGCTTCTGCATATACGTTTATTTCGCCCAGCACAATTTATATTGATTTAAATAGACTGGTCGTTAGCAGCGCTGAGAGTGACCTCGTCGTCTCATAGCCTATAATTTTCAAAGCTCAATTGACGGCCTACTTCGTTTTTGAATAGTTGAAAGCTAGCTCACAAACAATAAGTATGTGGAGTTGGGTGTAGAATAACAAAAAAATCAACAAATCAATATTGGAAACACACGAGTTAGTCCGTAAGGCAGTGTGAAGTCCGGGGGGCAGAAAGAATGTACACACAGTACTCTCTCACATCAAAAGACACGTAGTAGATTAACCGCGCCACTATGTTGGAGTTGAGTGTTCAGGCTGGGTGGCTGGGTTAGGTAGGCTTTCTGCCCCCCCGGACTTTGTACATGTCTGGTCGCGTGGCCGCCTCCCCCCCCCGTGGTGTCGGCTCAGCCCTGCAGCTATTTTACTGTTGCGCGCTGTGGCTTTTACTGGTTTAAACCTTTTGGGCCATTGTGCTGCTGTTTGTACTCGTACAAAAAAGAAGGAATTTCATTGAGATTGCCACGAGAGTCACCGTTCAGAGTAAGAAGAATTTTTTCTCCCTGACCGGGATACTACCATTTGTCGTTGGCCAGATTGTACACATTTTGACGCGTTAGACCGCTCTGCCACTGACCCCTAGCCAGTTTTCGCCTGCTACAGCCTCATTTGTTAGGCAAGCAGGAATGAACGAGCAGGAAGCCCAGGCTGAGTCACGTTGATCGTTGCCTTCTCTAGCCGTCTCTTCCATTATACGCAGCTCCCGATTTAGACATAGCTCAGATAATCAGAGCAGAAAAAGCAAGTACCCATCGTCGAGATTTTTTTAACAACAAAAAATTGCTACCTCTACACTCAAGTGACCTAGTGAGCATTCTTTATAGCTATATTCTCTGTATAACAAACACGAAACTGCTCGCCGAAACCTATACTCACACAGATTGCTCAAAAGTGCGATAAGAAACAAGCATTGCACACAGATTGTTTCTGCACTGAAAGGCGACTGTGCCAACGAAAGGGATTCGCTGTGTTTATAGGCTAAGCCATGAGCGAAGAACCGAGCGTGCCTGAGATCAGCCACCCATCAGGTGAGTGCATGGGATATGCATTACCAAGCATTGGAACCCAAAACACCTAGCTATCCGTTTGTTCTTCTCATTAGGTGGCTTTTACTAATTGCAGGTGACCAAAGACTGGCACTGTTTCTTTCTGAACCAGGTGTGACCCAAACTATTGGGTCACGCAAACTATTGGATCAAGCAAACGATTACTTGAATTTCTTGAAAACTTGCGCCTTCAGTGTAAAGCAGCTGCAGCTGCAGAAGGATTTGTGTCTGAAAGACTCAGTGAACGGTACAAAAGAGGAAGTGCAGCAGCTAATCATTGTTGTCATTGTGAGCGAGTCAGTGGAATACCGCATGGAAACATGTCTAGATTTCATGATCGATCAGAAATTGTGCCAAGACCGTTTTCTATTGTTCTGCCGAATTAGAAACCCGGTTCAGACATCACCAGACCATCACGACGATAGTTTAGCAAACAACTTTTCGGACACCGATTTCAAGTACGGCAGCGTAATGATCGCCTACAAGTTCGATACGGCAGATATCATAGGGAAACTTCTTTGCGAGCTTGTTGATGCAAAGAATTCGCATTGGAGCAGTGAATGCGTTTCAGATATTCTATATTCCGATGCAGTAACAATCGGAATGAAAGTTCACCGCAGAAAGCCGGGTATCCGTAAGTTCCTGCGTGATATTATAGAACGACCCACCTGTTCGCTGCAGGATGAGAGTGCCCAGGAAGTTTCAGTGAAGCCGTGCGTGGAATTGAGCGACGAATGGAAAGATAGAAATGCCAAGCTGATCTACCCGAATGCGCGAGCACCCAAAAAACCTACTGTGCTCATCATTTCGAATGTTAACAAAGGCGATAAACTTTGCCAGTCTATCCAGACTGATTTCGAAAGGCTGTGTCGGCTATTCAAGAAACTCGACTACACAGTGGCAAATGCGCAGACAGACAGTGCGGAAGTTCTAAAGCATAGAGTCGAAGTATTCACCCAATATCCCGATCACGGGGACTCTTGTGTCCTTGTTGTGCTAGATCAGGGTAATCTCAAAGAATCGCAAGTCGTTGGTATGTTCGAGAACTTGGCCAATAGTGAGATACTACGGGGCAAGCCCAGGCTATTTATTCTAAATGAGTTTGAGAGCACACTGCAGAGTGACTGCGATTCTGACTCAGTGCCGACAGGCATTTCAACGCTTCTGGCTGACGCCATAGACTCCATGCAGAAGTATTTTAGTGTCCAGGATTCCACCATCAAGGTTCACCCGCAGAGTGGCGTAGTGTTTGGTTTTGCTAAAACTGCCGACAGAGCCGCTGAGCAAGGCAGCCCTTTCATAAAAAAGGTCTGCGAGACCTTCGCTGATTATGGAGGCACAGAGGATGTGGCTTCTATGATCAATTTGATTAATGAGCATCCATGGCCCGAAAATAATAGGCCAGTTTGGACAATTCAGACCGTGAAGCTGTTTTACATCACTGATACGACCGGAATAAGCAGTGAGTAGCTTATTTCGAATTGACAAATCTCATGTATGGAACAATTTTGCAAGTGAATTCAACGTAACTAAGTAAAAAAATTGCTGGGCAATGATAGATAGACTGCTAGACAATACTTTTTTAAAGCCTCGTACTCGTACCTTTTTCGCCATGATTTGCAACATTCATGATATATTTAGTACTCCTAGGATGAACTCGTTAGCAAAAAACTACATTTTGAAATAATTGTACCTCCCATTGTTTATCACCAGCCTCACACCAGGTCGTGTCACCGCAGGAACGGCAACAAGAGAAAAAGAAAAATCACCTAGTTAAATCTAACGCGGGTAAGTGCAACTGGGGGAGCTTCTTGACGAACAAGTTAGGAAATGCAGTAGAGAACCGGCACCACAACAGCTTACTTTAATGAACATTTTTCAGACAAAACTGGGTTCGCCATGATTCTGAGCGAGGGCTCATTCGATGCAGCCAGGAACTATCAGACTTTTCTTGAGTACGCCAGCTTTCATGTGCATTTCGACTTCATATCTGGCGAGATGGCTGCCCTTCAAAAGGCTATCAAATCGGTTCAGGAATACTGTACCGCCACTCTGGCCATCTTTGTTGTATTGCGCAAATATCGCGCTGGTGATGACCTGAATAAGCTCATCAATATCATCAAAGAAACAAGAGAAATGCCGTCAGAAAAAGTAGAGAGTGTGTTGCTAATTTTTTGCCAGGTAGCTGAACCTACGCTCAACGGCCCGCAAGAGCCTCCGAATCTGGAAACTGAAAGTTTGCCGGAGAAGTTCACAGTTGTGAATGTCTATGGCACAGAAGAGAAAGTACTAAAGTTTCTCGAATCCATGCTTGACGGTCCAAGAGAGCCCGAAGGATTGAACAACAGTTTTGTTGTTGGCAGGGACTTCAGTGAAGCTAATGTTAACGAAGACTGTTTCAACATGACAGTGAACATTCATGATGAAAGGCCAAAATGGAGAAAGAGAATTACCTGGCTAGGTAACTTAAGCGCCCAGGACATTGGACCCTCACCTGATCCACAAGTTAGCGATGACACGAGGTACGTTTTGAGAGATGAATTCCGTTTAGAGAAGGCTAGAAAAGAATGGCACCCCTGCCAAACGATTCATAGTCCTTTGCCAACACATGTACGTCGCGCACTCATTGTGCACAACGTTGTCTTCAAGGTAGAGCCATTCTGCACTCGCTTCGGCAGCCAGCATGACTGCCAACGCCTAACGGACTGCCTAATGGGGCTCGGCTTCAGAGTCAGCATCAGGTCTAACCTCAGCAAAGCTGAGATCGAGAAGCAAGTGCAGCAATTTTCTGACAGCGATGATCACAGCAGCACTGCCATTATTGCTTTCCTTTCTCACGGTCGTTTAGGTGAAATCATCGGCTCCGATGGCCTGTCAGTGGATGAGAATGAAATCCTAGCAAAATTCTCTAAGGGTACAGGAACTCGCGAAAAGCAGCAGTTGGCCATTTTTCAAACCTGCCGAATTTCACGCAAAGAGGCTGCGCTTCCGTCAATTTATCCAGGCATGATCATCGCTCACTCTACATCACCTGATGACGTGAGCCTCAGAGTAGCCAACAAAGGCAGTCGGTTCATTCAGAGCCTATGTACCGTCCTGGACTTATTCGCCACCAAGGATGACATCGTGACTCTCATACCGATCGTGAATTTCGTTATGGTGAACTCAATCTATGACGGGTTCAGTCAGCTACCCTACTGGATTGTGCAAACTGGGAAGAGACTCGTACTTGGAGAACAAGATAGCCCAAGCCCAAACGCTGGGATCGTGGTTAAAGAGCCCGGAAGAACGGCAGAGCCAAGACCCCCCTCTGACTGGGCGCCTGTGATTGACATCATGTTTGGTCAGCGGCATCACTAGGGCGATCTGAACGCCCATTGTGTTGAGACTTCGTTTCATAGTCTCAAGCTAGCGTCTTAAATATATAGGAAAGCCAGCGTGACAAAAGGCAAAATGACAAAAGTAACCGAAATTAGCAGAGATGTTGATTAAGAACTCTATCCTAATTATTTTTATGCTGCTGTTTTAGCAATGTTTGAGCATCGTGATTCGCTACTGCTACAATAACATTAAATATCTACCAAGCTCTCGATTTTAGCATCACCGTACTCAAACTTCATTTCTTCAGTAATGAGCTCTCTCTGATTTCTTAGATTCATTTTCCTTTCGTTTCAATACCAAAATACTCACCATTTTAGTGGCTTTGAAAATGTTTATCTTGTTAGTTTGCCTGATTTACGAATTTTATAAGCGCTGTTGCTGATATTCCGTTATGTTTGATGGCCCTGCAAATCGATTTTTCAACCGCATCAAATTTTCGTTGTGATGTGACCCTGTCACTTTTGTTGAATTTGCCTCCCAATGGGACTTAATGTATTCGTTATATTTTTGTAATTTGATGTTCTGTTTTTTAATGTAATGTGCGCATTGTATAATGCAAATTGGGTTTAATTTGTTAAACTGCAAATTTCCTAGAAAACAACATTTTAATTGGCTATTTTGTAACACTTTCCCTCAACAGTACGGTATTTCAAATTAGCGGAAGGGAAATCAGTTTACTTTCGGACAATACACTTGCTTCACACGCTGCCGCTCCGAAAAACGTTACCGCTCGATGCTCGCAGTGTAATTCAGTTTTAAAAATTATTATTGTTTACAATTTAAAACAAATGTATTGCGAATACTCGAATATTGCGAAACTATTGATAGCGCGAACTTTATCATGTAAAAGAACTATTAAAAACATAATGATACGTTAGAATCGAGCTCGCGTGAAAGCGGCAAACCTCAAAGTACTACAATTTAATCAGCTAATTAGCTTTTGGCCTTACTTACGTGCACTAACACTTACCAAAAGTATTCTAACACAATACAATAAATATTGAACTGTGTTAGAGGGCGATTGATTTAACTGCTGCACCAAAATACTTCTTCGTCCCATTTTTTTCGTCACAGTGAAGATCAGTTGCAACCTTCAATTTAAAACTTCCCAAATGTAAACGTCACTTTATCATTTTTCATAAAAGCATATTTTTTAAGCTTGACTGTAATAGCATTGAATGTTTTCCACGTAGAGAAGAAAGAGCAAAGAGTTGATAGTTGATCTTTTTATTAAATTGTTGCTAAGATAAAAAATTAATTTCAGCACTCAAACTTACCGAATCCGTGGCAAAATAACAGAAACCTACTCCCGTGCTTCAAAGCAATTTCAAGACAAGTTATGACTGAATCTGCTGACGCTCAAGAGACTAGCCTGCCAGGTACTCACAGTGAAAAAGTAAAATCTCTGCATATTTTGCCGCTAAATGCTATTCATTTGAATCTTTGTTAAAATTTCAGTGCATCCGGAAGCACAGGAGCCTTCAAGTGAGTCATTCACTGTTTCCTTCTTTTTAGTTTGCTCGAGGGCTACTCACACTTGTGCTCCTACGCGTTGTTGCACTTGCAACAATTGTTTGTAGTTTTTATGCAAGACAATGGTAGATTATATAGTATGTTACGGAGTTAAATAATGGCCATAACACGAGTGCGCGAAGCGTGTGCATCGAAAGAAAGGGGCGAAGGCCGAAAATTGTCTATGGCAATCATCAACCAATGAAAAGGCACGGGGGGAACCGGATGCAAAAGAGTCAAAAACGAAAATAGCCAGAGCCAGAATAGCAATCCATTCTATTCATTCATCCATGGAGCCAAGCCAGACAGGCAGATAAGGAGCGGGCTGGGGGTGGGCGCACAAACAGAAGCTTAATTTTGACCAGGCCTTACAATTGGCTCGCGCAAAAATGCTAACTATAACAAGAAATTATCGATCGCAGAGTTCATGGAGCCTCCGGTCGCATTGCACAAATTGAGCTGGTTTCGTACTCTAACGTTTGCTTAAAGTAGCCAATAAAACACTTTCAAAATTGGCGGAAATGAATATTAAATTGACAAAATTCCAACATGAGTTAAAACGGCCCTAGTTAGATCCACATTCAATGACAACGTCACATCATTTGGTGACACTAGAACCGCAGCCAGCGAGGAGGCAATTCTGCCCAATTCGCTCACTACTGAGCACACACGCATACTGTATGTAAACACTCACACAGGTGTGTACATCTGCCCTGACTTTCTCATCGTCAGGCAGTGTACACTTCACTGTGCCTTGGAGGTTGGCCCTCATGGGCATGAATTGCACCTCAAGCCCCCCAAGCCTTCTGTCCGCGGCTGCGCCCCAAATAAATGTCACCTCGCTGCGGAATCGAGCTCAGGGACCTTGGTGCGAGAGGCAAACGCGTTAACCGCTCTGCCACTCACACCCCGATGGTGATGATACATTGGTGGATCGATGATCGTTGATGATCGAGGATCGATGATACCTCGATCCTGGCGCTTGCAAAGCGCCTGGCCTGGCGCTTTGTCAAGCACTGCCGATCAAGGGCCGCCGATCTATGATAGGAATTGCACATTGTCTTTTTGAACGGTTGGATCAGATGTGCAGATAGTGGCAAAGCCGCGGCTACAGAGTGGCGCATAATAAAAGTTCTGTGTACAGCTGTTCAGTCAGGCTGAAAACCACATCGACCCGAATTTCTACTGGCACTTACTGGCTAATACTGGTACAGATGTGACAGCTCTGAAGTGATTGGGAATAGACGTGCTGAATGTCTTATTTTGATAATTGTGGAAAATCCGATGCTTTGTAAATATGCCAGCTATTGTTAAACGTTACAGAGACTGTCCCTTTGATTTCGTCAGAAAAACATGCACCAGCTGTGGGCTCAGTCAGCAGCGAAGTAGGTACGAAAAATATCACACAATTCTTTAAGAACTTTTCAACTTTGCGTCAACGATAAATTTCAGTCTAACCTTACGTCTCAGAGCCGATTTCGTTCCAGTTATCAACCAAACAACGAATTCTGAAATCGTGGGTGCAGAAGTCGACAAGATAGAGTTTGGTAAGCTCCTATTCCGTTGGAAATAAGCTTGGAATTAATTATTGCAGTTAAGATCTGTATCACTATCATTTAAAGGATATATCTAAAAGACATGTTCTACTACTTAAAGCTTTCTGATTCTCAGTTTTTTTTATAAATGTTTGTCAGTCGTCTAATAGAAGCATACTACTGATTGATTTCAGACCATCAGCGCATGTTCTTAGTCTTTGCACAAGCTCCCACTGCGGAGCTAACTGCGTACGCCAAGTTCATCGAAAGCTGCTGCTTCCACAAGCAGCAACTGCCTCTGCCCAAGAAGTCATCGAACCTGTTCGAAAACCTCGACTTTAGTCGCCTGCCCGTGAAGCAGATCGTATGCGTTGTTGTGTGCTCCAGTTCGTCTGCCTGTTGCATGGAAGACTTTCTGAAATTTCTCAGTCGATTCAACAAGGATGTGGATCAGGTTCTGCTCTACTGCAAGGTGTCCAACTTAGAGGGGGAAGGTAAAGATAAGCCAATGCGCGAGCAATTTAGCGACACAAAATTTCCGTACAAGAATACTATAATCGGCTATCATAGGAGTGTCAGCAGTGAAGGCGTAGAGGCATTTCTGCGAAGTCTTCTAATCCAGCAAAAGACAAACTGGAGGGACATGTGCATGTCTAAGGTTCTGTTAAAAGTGGAAAGCGTATGCAGTGGGAAAACGTACAGTCCTGGATGGAGCGGCAGTACTCGTAGTTTCACGCGCGAAATTCTCTGGCCTTGCGAATCGCCAGAATCAATTTGCATCGAAGGTGCGGACTCGTTTGAAAACCAAGTCGACTCAAATGTAGTTGCCCCGCTAATCGATTATCTGTACCCGAACAAACGTGACATGAAGCCGCAGGCCCTCATAGCTATGAATATTTGGAGCTCAGGTGGAAAGCCGCACGCATCAATGCTCGCAGACTGGAAGCTTCTGTTGTGGCTGTTTGACAAACTGCACTACCAAGTAAAGGACGTGCAAACTGACGCTGCCAAGTACAACCAGCTTAAGGAGTGTGTTAGAAAGTTTGCTGAGTCCAGTTATCACGGAGACTCGAGTGTGCTGGTTATACTTTCGGAGACCAAACTGACAGCCGATTGCGTCAGCAGCATCAACGATTACATGACACACGGGAGCCAAATTACTGGAAAACCCAGGCTGGTGATTCTGCAAGATTACGATGCAAAGCAGATTGAATCGGCGGATGCTGCACCGAGTTCGCTCGCCCACTTCCTGCCCGATGCTGTGCAATCGATGCGTGACAGGTGGCGCATCTCCCTGCCGGATGAGAGAACTCATCCACTTAGCGGCATGATCTGGTGTCAGTCGACCACCTCAGTTACCGACTGTGACCGAGGCAGTCCGCTCATGCAGACCATCTGCGATATATTCATCGCCCACTCAGCCTCAGAAGATTTAGTTTCAATGATACCGCTCATTAATTCAAAGTTAGACCAGATGAAAGAAATTTTACCACTGTGGTGCGTGCAGACCTCCAAACTGTTCTACATCACTAACACAGCAACAGCACCAAAAAGTAGGTCGGATTTGCTAACTGCACTTCTCGCGATGCTGATAATAAGAAACCTGGTTGGATCTCAGCGCTCTGACTTCATAAAATTTTATCCCTTCCAGATGAAATCGTCAGCAATGAGCCAGAAGAACCTCCCGGAACTGACAATGATCCAGGAGGCATTCTCCACGAGTCACACGTAATCTCAGAGGAAGTAGACCGGTCGCAGCTACCAAAAGATAAGTTCGGTGAGTTTTTAGCGCCCTAGTTTTTATTTCTAGACGTAAATAGAAGGATTTACCAGCGTTCTGATGACTTCCAAAAACTTTATCCCTTCAAGACGAAATCGTCAGCAATGAGCCAGAAGAACCTCCCGGAACCGACAATAATTCAAGAGCCATCCTACAAGACTCAGAGGAAGTAGACCGGTCGCAGCTACCAAAGGATAAGTTCGGTGACTATTTTAGCACTCTAATTTTAATTTCTAGACGTGTGAGAAGCTGAAGCAATGCCTTACTGAACTTTAGACCGGCCTGGCCTAGCCCTAGTTCTCACGGATGGACTTTTCGACTCAGCTCGCGATTATACAATGTTTCTGGAATTCGCCGGCTTTCGTGTGATTGCAGAGCGCATTGACATCCCGCGACAGTCTGCTCAGGAAGTTATTGCTTTACATCTTCAGCTCGGTGCTCCGAGCTCGAGCTCCACAATTGTGCTGGTCATCAGGAAGCTAGGAACTGGTGATCAAGCAGACAGTGTGAAAGACATCATTGAAGCGATGAGAGCTACTTCAAGCGAAAGTGGTAGCTCTCTGCTGATCTACTATGGAATAGTTGACCAGACGCCATCCGACATATGCCTACCAGATAATTTGCCGCAGAGGTTCTCAGTTGTCTACCATTGCGACACCGGTGATAAAATCGATGTCCGGTTGAGACAGTTGATGAAGGAGCCTCGAAAAAAGCTGAAAAACACTATTTTGGCTGCGTGCGACTTTAAGAAACTAGCAAGGAAGGATGGAGAGCCTAAATTTACGTACAAATCGACTGACAGTAAGCCGGACTGGAGTTACACAATCAAGTGGCCCAGAAGTCGAGATATCAGAGGCGAGGAAAATAAGAAAGATGACCTGTTCTGTACAGCAAGCATGAGAAAGATGTGGTTTCCTGGGCTTGATTCTCAAGCTACCGATGCTCAAATAACAAACAGAGCCTTAATAGTTCAGAATGTAGTCTCTCAAAGCAAGGGCAAACGGGAAACGCGACTCGGAACCCAGAACGACTGCCAGAGACTAACCGACAGCCTGACGCGACTTGGTTACAGCGTATCGATCCGATCCAACCTGGCAGCAAATGAGATTCTGCAGGAGGTAAAAAGCTTTTCGGCAGCCAATAATCACGGTCGCTCGTGCGTTGTGGCAATCATGTCTCATGGGTACCTCGGCGAAATCATGGACTGCAACAATCAACGGGTGGACGAAGCCGAGATTCTATCGAAGGTTCACGGTGGTAGCGGAATACAAGGAAAACAGAAGCTAATCGTCTTTCAAGCTTGCAGGCCGCTCAGAAAAGGCCACTTGACAAGGCCATGGCATACCATTCACTCCGACATGATCATCGCTCACTCAACCTCACCAAACCAGTACAGCTACCGAAACAAGGTGCAAGGCAGTAGGTTTGTTCAAAGCCTTTGCTCGGTTCTAGATGAGTTCGGATCTGAAACAGACATTGTTACACTCATCAGTTTCGTGAACTTCATGCTGTTGAACTGCTTTTACGATGCCAAGCGTTCCAATCAGACAGACACTCAGCTACCGTTCTGGCTTGTTCAGACTAGAAGTGCCTTTGTTCTCGGTAATGTGAGACGAAACCGAAATGCTGGCTGCGCCGTAAGTGTTCCGGATGAAGAGAAGCCAAAAAAGTCAAAGTTTTCAGTCTCGGCTAGACTGGCAAGATTTTTCGAAATCTTTCGCCAACAAAAAGACGAGCTGTGACTACTCACCATTTTTATCCGACACTACTCACTATCTCTCGCTATTTTAATATGAAAATAAATAGTTTTAATTAGATCAAGGTCTTCAATAAGACCCTGAGATCACTTAACGCTCCCTATATGCCTGTTGCAATCCAACATTTTATTTTAAACTCCATCACATCTAAATCCCTCCCATCGAATCTAACACCCTCGCATCACATCTAACACCCTCGCATCACATCTAACACCCTCCCATCACATCTAACACCCTCGCATTACATCTAACACCCTCGCATCACATCTAACACCCTCGCATCACATCTAACACCCTCCCATCACATCTAACACCCTCGCATTACATCTAACACCCTCGCATCACATCTAAAACCCTCGCATCACATCTAACATCCTAGCATCACATCTAACATCCTAGCACCACATCTAACATCCAAGCATCACATCTTACACCCTCCCATCACATCTAACACCCTCGCATTACATCTAACACCCTCGCATCACATCTAACACCCTCCCATCACATCTAACACCCTCGCATTACATCTAACACCCTCGCATCACATCTAACACCCTCCCATCACATCTAAAACCCTCGCATCACATCTAACATCCTAGCATCACATCTAACATCCTAGCACCACATCTAACATCCAAGCATCACATCTTACACCCTCCCATCACATCTAACACCCTCGCATTACATCTAACACCCTCGCATCACATCTAACACCCTCGCAACACATCTAAAACCCTCGCATCACATCTAACATCCTAGCATCACATCTAACATCCTAGCATCACATCTAATAACCTCCCATCACATCTAACACTCTCCCATCACATCTAACACTCTCCCATCACATATAACACCCTCCCATCACATATAACATCCTCTCATCACATCTAACATCCTAGCATCACATCTAACACCCTCCCATCACATCTAAAACCCTCCCATCACATCTAATAACCTCCTATCACATCTAACACCCTCGCATCACATCTAACATCCTAGCATCACATCTAACATCCTAGCATCACATCTAATAACCTCCCATCACATCTAAAACCCTCCCATCACATCTAAAACCCTCCCATCACATCTAACACCCTCGCATCACATCTAACACCCTCGCATCACATCTAACATCCTAGCATCACATCTATCATCCTCCCATCACATCTAACACCCTCGCATTACATCTAACACCCTCGCATCACATCTAACACCCTCCCATCACATCTAAGACCCTCGCATCACATCTAACATCCTAGCATCACATCTAACATCCTAGCATCACATCTAACATCCTAGCATCACATCTAACAACCTCCCATCACATCTAAAACCCTCCCATCACATCTAAAACCCTCCCATCACATCTAACACCCTCGCATCACATCTAACACCCTCGCATCACATCTAACATCCTAGCATCACATCTAACATCCTAGCATCACATCTAACATCCTAGCATCACATCTAACATCCTAGCATCACATCTAATAACCTCCCATCACATCTAAAACCCTCCCATCACATCTAAAACCCTCCCATCACATCTAACACCCTCGCATCACATCTAACACCCTCGCATCACATCTAACACCCTCGCATCACATCTAACACCCTCCCATCACATCTAACACCCTCCCATCACATCTAACACTCTCCCATCACATCTAACACCCTCCCATCACATCTAACATCCTAGCATCACATCTAACATCCTAGCATCACATCTAACACCCTCCCATCACATCTAACACCCTCGCATCACATCTAACACCCTCCCATCACATCTAACACCCTCGCATCGCATCTAACACCCTCGCATCACATCTAACACCCTCCCATCACATCTAACACCCTCGCATCACATCTAACACCCTCCCATCACATCTAACACCCTCGCATCGTATCTAACACCCTCCCATCGCATCTAACACCCTCGCATCACATATAGCACCGCCAACACATAAATTGTCACGAAGTTAGACTTCTTGTTCCCTAAATTATGTTTCATTGCTTGTATTGCTCTATCTCCCATGTAGGATATGTCTACCCTATATTTACAGTTTTTAATAAATTCCAAAATATTTTATTCCAGCGATCTTACGCCAGTTTCATAATAGTTGTTCTCGAAAAATTCTACAAACGCTTTAGCTACAACATCTGGAATGTTAAATGATTGTTTTTTATTTCTTCAATTATTGTTCCGCTAGAAATAAAAAACAGCACTGTACAGCGCTCTATACCTAACTCAGTGGGAGCTCATTTTTTAATGACTTGGTATTTTCTTTTGAATTGACAAAACTCTGAGGGCGTTTTGAGTCTAGAGGCTCTAGTCTCTGGCCTTCTATGAGGGGGGTGTAGATGGATGTAAATTTAATTATAATCCCGCAAGTCAATACTAGTATTAAGATTTAACTAGGGTATACCCCCGTTAGGCAGAGGATGCAAAATTTAAACACAATGAAAATGCACATATTGAAGCCACAGGTTCTCCTTTTCTGGCACACAATTCTGCAAGCAACGTGTCTAGTGGCAGGTAAAAGGGTACGATGTAGGTCTATAAAAGCAGTACAATCCATTTTTAGTTAATTTAATTTCAAAAGCTTCGTTAGCTTAACATTTTGGAATAAAGAAAATCTTTGTAGTTTTCAAAATTCGAATGAGCGAACAATGCGACACAACTCAGACGTCGAGCACGGCTAAAGCGCTTCCATGTGAAGGTGAGGCTCCTCTTGCAATTCCCGCCTTCAAAAATCCGTTCATACGCGATGTTTTTCGGCAGAACTTTCAGCACAAAACAATTCTTGTTTTATTCATTGGAAACAGTTTTTAGTTCAAAAACAATATGGAATTTAATGTAAAAAAGTTCATTCCATTTTCAGAGCCTATTGATCCAAAATCATTTGATCTGAAACCTGACGAGACTATGAGCATTGGCGAAGGACAATGCAGAGCCGTCATATTCAGCAAGCTGTGCGGCAACCAGCTCGACGGCTTCGCTGAAGTCAGCGACTACGGCCAGTATTTGGACAGTTGTGGCTTCATTGTCAACTATGAGACGCCCGCTGACTTGAATCACGTCAGGAAGGTGATTACTGAGGCAGCCAAGGACGCTAAACAGCTTGTCGCTCTCTTTCTGATCGAGTCCGATCAGGAGACAGGTCTTGACAGCGTCGTCGAGTGGCTTCGAGAGGCGAACGATGCCGCTCAGAAACTGCTAATTCATTGCAGAGTCTCAGCAACGGAAGCCGACGAGAAAGCGGACTGCGTCAAACTCATGCCGCCGACCGAGTGCCGAAAGATTCTCCGCAACATTGTGCTCTTCAGCGTCGCAGTCAAGGCTAGAAAGGAGGCGCACAGGTTTCTGAGTGTTTTGAAGGATCTGCAGCAGAAGAGCTGGTCTAAAAATGGACTGGCTCATCTGATTCAATACGACATTGAGACTGATGTTTATGAGAAATTCAAGCTAAAGACACAGAACGGTCTCTCGAGTGAGTTCCTGCAGCCCCCGCAGCCCATCAAGATGCTGAAGGACAGGGAAGAATTCATGAGGATAATAGGCGACGGCACTCAACTGAGACAGCTAGACCCGAGCACTATCGAGAGCTTGAAGAAAGACTCGAACCCAATGGAGAGCATTGTTTACCCAATAGATTGCATGACAGCAAGGAAGAGAGCCCTCATCATCCACAATGTCGAATTCCTGCCACCTACCAGCAACAGGCCAGAAAGCTACGTGGACTATAAGAACCTGCACCATGTTCTGACACTCCTGCAGTTTGCTGTCACCGAGAAAGTCAACCGAACTGCTGCACAGATTCGCGAAGACATCAGAGAATTCGCCAATGATGAGTGCCACGGAGATGTCTGCGTCCTCGCCGTCATGTCCCACGGCAGCCTCGGGGCTATCTGTGGCACCGATTATAGGTGCGAAAGCGGAACTGGCTTACTATTTGAGTCCGAGATCATCAGCCTTATGTGCGATGGAGCTGTAAAGTCAAAGCCTAGACTGCTTCTGATCCAAGCCTGTCGCAATGACTCAACCAGGTCTCAGGCCCTGACCGCGTCGGAAAAGACCTGCGCCACAATGACAGAGATGGCCATCCAGGTGGGCATTCACTACGGTAATCCGGCTGAAAATGCCGAGCCCCCGCCAGATCAGAGCGGCCTGGTTGTCGCGCACTCCACTTCACCCGGATACTCTGCGTTCCGCAGTCGCTACGGCAGCCGATTTATTCTCGCCCTGTGCGCAGTCTTCTACGAGCTCGCTCACAAGGAGGACTTGCTGTCAATGATTACTAGAATTAACTTCATTATGCTGAACGGCTTCAAACGACCAGAGCTGGATGGAAAAGTTCAGTCACTTCAACTGCCATGTTGGACAGTTCAAACGCACAAGAAGTTCTTCTTGGTTGACACCAGTCCTCTGTTTAAAGATTAGGCGGTGCAGCCGACAAGGTTAATTGTTTTAGAGAACTGACGAAGTAGCATTTTTAGCTTGACTGTAAATTATTGTTTCTCTGTCGTTTAGTACATTTTGCAACTCAGTGCTTTATGAAATCAGTTTTCTCATTCCACTGACTGAAAATAGAAAACGCTAACTTTAACTTGTACGAGTAACTTTGTATGAGTATGCAAATACTAGACTGTTGCTAAGCAACAGCATCACGTCGAGCAATTAGCAACAATCAGCTATAATGTGATCAGGAAATTTGACTTCTGTAGTTAAACTATGCAATTAATTTTTTCAATTAGAAAAATACGAGTATAAATACAAAACGACTACGGCGCTACATTCTAGATGCACCAGCTCTTCAGTTTACCCAGCAGCTCTACGAACTTAAGCATATGACTACTATCAGTAGCATCAAGAAACGAGATTTTGCAAGTGAATCCAACCAGCAAGATTTTCAGATAATGCCCAGAGCCCAGACGCCTATGCCGTTTGCCATCTGCCAAACCAAGAGCTCCAGTGCAGCTGGCATCTGGACAGTACATTCAGCAGCGACGGCGGCGACTGCCGCTCGCCTTCGCACATTCGATAGGACCTGGAGGCGTGGCGTTGGATCCGGGCTTTACTGGCTGATCGGAGAGCTCGAGTCCGCTGGAAAGACAGCCTCAGCTGCTGCAGGGAGGTCCGCAGGGGAGCTCACTCCCATGCGCCTGGCGGGGGTTTTCTCACTAGCGAACAACTCTCAGGATACCCGCACCGCCACAATAGGAATTAATGGACACTTTCGTCAAGGCCCTTGACAAGGCGACAAAGACAACGATGCAACGAAATGTAGGTTAAGCGACAAAGAGCTACAATGAAGAGATACACCATCTGCAAACACGGCGGACGCCGCCAAGCCCTGCTGAAACTGCGGGAGGTACTGCTGCGCCGCATCACGTGCACGGGCAGGCCTGGCACTGAGTCTTCCCGTGCTCCAGGCAAGACCATGCCTCGCAGATGTCGAAGAATGTCGGCGCATCGCAAACTTAACTAAAATTAGAACTAAAATATCTAAAATTAACAGACAAGTCCAACCTCCCGGACAGTCTCCGACTGCGTCTGGCAGCTCAACAACCTGGCGGTAAAAATACCGTCAGACTCCAGTGGATACCAGGGCATGCTGGTTTTCCTGGAAACCAGCTTGCTGACTCCCTGGCCAAGCAGGGAGGTGCCAGCTCTGCGCCGGGCCCTTCCCCCCCGGTTCCAATTCCGAACACCGTCATCTATCGTCAGATTAATGACTGGGCCGCCAACCTCCATCTGACCCGGTGGAAATGCACCATTAATTGCCGCCAATCCAAAGCGTCAGTCCCGGTGCCATCCATTCATCTCCAGAAGGTCCTTCTAAACCAAACCCGGAAGGACATCCGGGACCTCACCATGATCCTCCCGGGCCATGGCTGCTACGCCAGACACTGTTTCCTCCGAGGAGACCTCCGGAGTGAGCTGTGCCCGTTCTGCAACCTTGAGAACGAGGATGCCCTGCACTTCGTTTGTCACTGCCCTTTCTTTACCAGGGAGATGTTAAACTACCTCGGACCAAACCCATCCGTGGATGACGTTTGCAGATCCGAGAACATCTCACGGCTCATCCGGTTCCTGAGGGCTACCAGACGAGCGTCCTTCTTCCCTAGTGAAGAGCAAGCTGCAGGAAGGACCGGCCACGGACCTCCCTGACTGGCCCCGCGCCATCGGCCGAAGCAGGTATTTCAGGGAGGGATTAGCGGAATGGGCGACCCCCGCCTCCCCGCTGTGTCCATCGGACCGCCCGGCAGATAAGTCAAGCGTCCGGTGTCGAAATCGGACAAAAAACGGGTGATTTTCGTCCGCTTCTGAAAGTTGGTCAGAAATCGGACAAGCAACCGGACGAAGGTCCAGGTGGGTAGCCTGCCGGTCTGTCACATCTGCCAGGTCGAAGCCTCACAACATTGAAAATCAATAGAGAAAGGACGTCATAAAGCAAAATATGTACCTCCTTGTAACTATCCTGTATTGTCATGACGCTTCCAGTAGCATATCTGATGCATAAATTTCCAATCCATATATTACAAAATTGAAGTACAACTCAATGCTTTTGTGACAGCCATGGTCCCATGGCTGTGGCAACCATAAAATGGAATGGAAATGGAAATAGAAACCAGAAAATGTTTTTTACATTGTGAAGTTTTGACCTTGTGTGAAGTCTTTTGCTAGAGTTTTCGGCATTGTGAAATTTCGAGTTTGCGAAATCCGCCGTCTATTACTACACACTGAGTTAGAGCCATTGTGCTAAGAAGAAATAAGGAAGTCAAACTCAAAACAATTCGTCCATTTTTTAGTTGAATCAGGTTTCATTTTAAGAAATTGAAGAATTTTTTGTTACCTATGGAAGTAAAACAGTGGCTACTCAGGAAAAGCTAGGAATAAATATGCTCACTACACAGCTAGAACTAGTACAGTTAGCAAAAACTGGTACAACTAAATATATATTTACCGTACTGCCCATAGGAAAGGGATTTTCGATTTTGTAGTTCTTTAAAAATGTCGGGTTCGAAGAAAAATGGAATCCATTGTCTTCGAGGAGTCAGCAAGAGTGGTTCCTTCTACGGCTGGCAATTGTGTTGAGCAGCCTGGCGGTGCTAACCAAGAAGACCTTCTTGTGGGTCTCCACGTCCAACTGCATATCTGCTGCGGCTGGCTTATTCCGTTCAGCTGAGGCTGCCTGAAGCCGCGAACCATGATGAAATTGATCCTGTTAATCATCGAGACCACGTCCTCTTTGTGCGCGTACTTGTGGAAGGTGGTGCAGAGGGCTAAGATGAAGCGGCTGCCGTACGGGCTGCAGAAGCCTTGTTGGCAAGGGGCTGTGCAATGAGCCACAATCAGCCCACTTTGGGGTGCAGGACCTGGAATCACCTCCTGCAGAGGGTGACAACCATGGACGGAACCTGTCCGTCCGCGAAGCGCGAGATGCTTCCGACTTTCTGGTCTTTGGTGTCACAGGCACATCTCGGCAAGCCTGAATGATTACCAGCCTTGGCTTAGCTCTCACAGTTCTCCCGTTTCTCATCAAGTTGATAAGTGCGAACTCGCTCACTAGTACATCTCTTCCGCCATCGGCATAGTCGATCCCGCATATTCCGTCCAGACGGCCGTGAGACATGATGACGAGAATGCAGGCTTCTCCGTGTGTAGTTTCGTTGGCGAATGCCGACACTATGTCATTAATTTCTTGAGCAGTCTTGTTGAACTTCTCTTCCACGGTAATGCTCATGAGCTGAAAAACGTGCTTTAAATTCTCATAGTCACTTATGCTAGACAATCTGTCACTAAGATTACGGAAGGTCATGTTGTGGATGATGAGCGCATGCTTCGTTGCTCGTGGTGGCTCACAGTAAACTAGATAGGCTGGAGGATCTTCGGAGGCCTTCAGAGTTCTGACAGTTTCTGGATCCAGTGCCTTGAGATGGTCGCCCTCACCAAACTCTTTCGCCAGTTCTTTGTGCAGCAACTTGACTACCGGATGAGGCGCGTGATACTCATCCAACAGTCCATTGACAGCTTTGATCTTGAACTTGTGGCTCTGCTCGTCAGTAATTTTGAATTGAATCAGGGGGCCAATTCCTTTAGAGAGCCAACATATTTCCTGCATTTTTCTCAACTTGCGTATGAACTTGCCAATTCCCTGGTCTCGATGGCGATGCTCAGAATGGCCGAGTTGCGCAGCTTCTCCTTACTTTGGACCGGGAGCTGCGGCTTCTTGCAGTCGGCAGATTCGAAATCAGCACAACTTGAAATTCGGCAGTAGATCAGCAACTTATGGACCGTTTCGTCCACCTTCGAAAGCACTGTTACAGTTTGGTCCAGATCGCTTGCTTTTTCCCTGTCCGTCAGGACGAGGACAACTAGCTTCTTGACGCCCTTGGCGGCGGTGGCAGTGATTTTATCCTGGATGTCTTTGGCATTCCTTGATTGGTCATATTCGATGCTGAAGCAGCAGTTGATTAGGTAAGTCTCGTATTCCTCTAGCTCTTTCTCCTTGCCCATAGAGAAAATGATAGCTCTGTAGATATCGGCTTTGGCTCGTTGCGCTAACCATATTTCAGCGTTCCTAAAGTTTAATGGCATGCTTCTGTAATTGACTTTCTATTTGGCTAAATCCCGCTTCTGGGGGGGCATTCCAGTATGACAATTCGCATGACTTCTAGAAGTAGGGTAGTGCGATTGTTGATTGGTTAATAATTATAATTGCAGGAGGGCTGCGGGCAATGGCACGTCATTTAGTGACAATAGACCCGCAGCCAGCGAGGAGGCAATTCTGCCCATTTTGCTGACTCCTGAGCACACACGAACACAGATACTGTACGCAGGCACACGCTCACACAGGTGTGTACATCTGCCCTGACTTTCTCATCGTCAGGCAGTGTACACTTCATGGTGCCTTGGAGGTTGGCCCTCAAGGGCGTAAATTGCACGACAAGCCCCCAAGCCTTCTACACTTTACGATGAACTAATTTTCAAAGCCGTTCGAGTCAGCATCGTCGAAATATTCAGCGATTCTTGCCGAAGACCCCGGTGACAATAACGAGTAACATTGCTATGTTACTCGTTACGTTACTCGCAGGCCCGGTACGGCAGAACTGCGTTGCGCCACTGATTCGCAGGCCCTCATCCGATCGCTCGAACAAGGCCCGCACTCTCACCTGTCCCCCTGCTGCCGGGACATCTGGCGCCTCCTCCTCAAAGTCCCTGCAGACTACCACGTGACTATCCAATGGGTCCCAGGACACTGTGACCTGAGGCGCAACGATCTGGCGGACAACCTCGCAAAAGACGCCGCTAGACTCCCACAAGACCTGTGGATATCGACTTAAACAGTGCCAAGTCCGCGATCCGCCGCACACTGGCCGCCGAGGCTCGCGCTGCCTACTAAGCGGACCCGCACTGCCGGACGCACCGCGCTGCCTTCCGCGACCACCGCAGATCCGAGGCGACTCTCAGCAGACGCGAGCTGATCACGCTAGCGCAACTTCGCACGGGCCACTCGCCTCTGCTGGCTCAGTACCGCCACCAGATTGACCAAGAACAGCCCGCGTCCTGCGGGCACTGCGGACACCAGGAGGAGGACCTGAAGCATGTGATGCTGGAATGCCCAGCCCACGCCCAGACCCGCAACCGCGTCCTCGGCCCTAACCCGACGCTGGCCATCCTCTCCGACGACGGCCCCCGTGTCCTGTCCTATCTCCAGGCGATAGGGTCGCTGACCCGACCCCCGGACCTGCCCGGCCAGGAACGTCTAACTAAGTAACATTGCTGTGTAGGAACTTCTACGGCGAGTCCAAATTGGTTCAAAAATGAACAATTTAATCAATCAAAAATAGTTTACTATGATAGCCAACATGGTTAAATGATGAAATTTTATGAGCAGAAAAATATCCTATATTTTTGGTTCTTGCCACCAGACACCCTGACGAGAATCGAGTTGTTTAACTTACAGAAAAAATGTGGGTTTTTTAACTACCCAGGTCTTTCTACTGTTCAAACCAAAGGTTAGCTCTCGTACGTATCAGAACAGCTCTTAAAATTGACTGCGTCTCACCACAACCGTCAGTCAGCACATGTGCGTCTAAAATTTCATCGAAATTCACAAAAAATTAAGGTCTCTTTGTCAATATATCAAGAATCAAGACTGTTTTCTGAGAAGATGCAAGCAAATAAACTTACGGTCCTTCGAGGATTCAAGTACTTCACCTTTCGAAGTGACTAGTCGCTGAACTGAAAATTATCAGGCCTTGCAACAGGCATTTAAGTGGTTGTGTTACAAACTCGCAGAAGAAATTAGGCCGCTCAGTTTTGCCAATTGCAACCCTTTTTATAGTGCAGCTAATGAGCTATCGAGGGCTGTGCTCACTGGAATGAGGGCTTATACGCAACCGAAAAGTGTCATTGCGATGTCATCTCCGATACACACTATCAAGGCGAAATCTACTTTAGTTATGCAAGCAGAATTTTTTTAGGAAATAGTTGTTTCGCAAAATGTTGTGATTCTATGACTTGTTACAAACATTTGTAACCAATCAAAATGTGTGGCACCTGTTATCCAGTGTGCATCCAGGCGTGTCATGGGTGTTTCACCTGTTAGACAGGATTTTCACCTATTAGACAGGAGTGTCACCTGTTAGACAGGATTTTCACCTATTAGACAGGAGTGTCACCTGTTAGACAGGAGTGTCACCTGTTAGCATTCTAGCATTAGTTACTGCTTCGATTCTAGCATTAGTTACTGCTTCGATTCTAGCATTAGTTACTGCTTCGATTCCAGCATCAGTTGCTGCTTCGATTCCAGCATTAGTTGCTGCTTCGATTCCAGCATCAGTTGCTGCTTCGATTCTAGCATTAGTTACTGCTTCGATTCTAGCATTCTGCTTTGATTCTAGCATTAGTTGCTGCTTCGATTCTAGCATTAGTTGCTGCTTCGATTCTAGCATTAGTTGCTGCTTCGTTTCTAGCATTAGTTGCTGCTTCGATTCTAGCATTAGTTGCTGCTTCGTTTCTAGCATTAGTTGCTGCTTCGATTCTAGCATTAGTTGCTGCTTTGATTCTAGCATTAGTTACTGCTTTGATTCTAGCATTAGTTGCTGCTTTGATTCTAGCATTAGTTGCTGCTTCGTTTCTAGCATTAGTTGCTGCTTCGATTCTAGCATTAGTTGCTGCTTTGATTCTAGCATTAGTTACTGCTTCGATTCTAGCATTAGTTGCTGCTTTGATTCTAGCATTAGTTACTGCTTCGATTCTAGCATCAGTTGCTGCTTCGATTCTAGCATTAGTTACTGCTTCGATTCTAGCATTCTGCTTTGATTCTAGCATTAGTTGCTGCTTCGTTTCTAGCATTAGTTGCTGCTTCGATTCTAGCATTAGTTGCTGCTTCGTTTCTAGCATTAGTTGCTGCTTCGATTCTAGCATTAGTTACTGCTTCATAAATAAAATTGAAAATTTCCGTTCCTGAATGTCAGACTAACACTGTGACAATTGGCTTAGACGGCATTTGAGCCGTTAAGGTTGGATTATAATTTAAAATTGTCAGTGAAAAGCGGTGCATGCTAAACAGCGAACAGTTCGATTTTTCAGTGTCAGAGAAGCACACTGAAATGCAAAGTAAGGGGATTAAAAAGGAGTAAAAAATTGTCATATGACTTCACATTATACAGGCAGACAATAAGAGTGAAATCTAGAGAAAATGTTGCACACGATAAAGGTATAAAAATATAGAAAACTTACACATAATTGCGAAAATGCTTTCTGACGGAGCAGCCTATTTTAGTACAATTTTTTACATTCTTTAAGTAAGATGCACAGCAGGATTAAAAACTGTTAGTAGGTGCCATTGGAGAATGGGGTAAAATGGGAGAAAGAGGGGAGAATGGAATGACATTTATAAGAATGCGAGAGGCGAATAAGGTAAAACTGGGAATGGTTAGTAAGAATGGGTATGCACTCGAATTATGACATGTAAAGGGCGGAAGACAGGGAGGAATTGGGGAGAAAGAGTTGGAATGGGGAAAATATGGAGGAAGAGGGGACAAGGAGGGAGTAATTAGGGAAGATTTTAGCAGGATGAGAGGAGAATGAGGGAGAAAGGGGATTTTAGGAGGAAATGGGAGAATAGGGTAAAAGGGGGTGATTTAAGAGGAAGAGGGGAGAATTAGAGAGAAGGGGGGAAGAATGGGAAGGAAGATGGAAGAAGGCGGAGGAGATAATAAAAAGAGAATGCAACAAGAAATTATCATAGTACAGTAGTTCCAATTGAAGCACTTATTATTAGTAAATCAACAGTTCAAGCCAACGGGTGGGCATGCAAACATTACAAAATGCAAGTGTGAATTTAACACTGTTAGAACTAATCTTGAACTAAACTTGCAGCACAAAACTTGATGGACCGCAAATGCTAGTCAGAGAACTCGTCCGAGTGGTCCAGACTAGCGCTGGCCGCTCTCGAGTCAAGATTTAAAAATGTCCGCATAGCAACTGCCCCTTCGTGCGCTTTGCGGTTCTGGCTGTCCAATCGAATGGCGATCTCATAGTGCACTAGCGCCTCCTGCTGCTGGCTGCAGCGCGAGTGACAGTCGCCAAGGAGACGGTGCAGCTCGGCCGTGGCCTCGCCTGTTGGATCCTGGAGGAGTTGGGGTTGTGGGGAAACCGGGTTTAGTGGGAAACTGGGGTGTGAGATAGTAGAGTCACCTGTTAGACAGGAGTGTCACCTGTTAGACAGGAGTGTCACCTGTTAGACAAGAGTAGCAGATGTTAGACAGGAGTGTCACCTGTTAGACAGGAGTGTCGCCTGTTAGACAGGAGTGTCGCCTGTTAGACAGGAGTATCGCCTGTTAGACAGGAGTGTCGCCTGTTAGACAGGAGTGTCACCTGTTAGACAGGAGTGTCACCTGTTAGACAGGAGTGTCACCTGTTAGACAGGAGTGTCACCTGTTAGACAGGAGTGTCACCTGTTAGACAGGAGTGTCACCTGTTAGACAGGACTGTCGCCTGTTAGACAGGAGTGTCGCCTGTTAGACAGGAGTGTCACCTGTTAGACAGGAGTGTCACCTGTTAGACAAGAGTAGCAGATGTTAGACAGGAGTGTCGCCTGTTAGACAGGAGTGTCGCCTGTTAGACAGGAGTATCGCCTGTTAGACAGGAGTGTCGCCTGTTAGACAGGAGTGTCACCTGTTAGACAGACGTGTCAACTATTAGACAGGAGTGTCGCCTGTTAGACAGACGTGTCAACTGTTAGACAGGAGTGTCACCTGTTAGACAGGAGAGTCACCTGTTAGACGGGAGTGTCGCCTGTTAGACAGGAGTGTCGCCTGTTAGACAGGAGTATCGCCTGTTAGAAAGGAGTGTCGCCTGTTAGACAGGAGTGTCACCTGTTAGACAGAAGTGTCGCCTGTTAGACAGGAGTGTCACCTGTTAGACAGGAGTGTCAGATGTTAGACAGGAGTGTCACCTGTTAGACAGGAGTGTCACCTGTTAGACAGGAGTGTCGCCTGTTAGACAGGAGTATCGCCTGTTAGACAGGAGTGTCACCTGTTAGACAGGAGTGTCAGATGTTAGACAGGAGTGTCACCTGTTAGACAGGAGTGTCAGATGTTAGACAGGAGTGTCACCTGTTAGACAGGAGTGTCACCTGTTAGACAGGAGTGTCAACTGTTAGACAAGAGTGTCACCTGTTAGACAGGAGTGTCACATGTTAGACAGGAGTGTCACCTGTTAGACAGGAGTGTGACCTGTTAGACAGGAGTGTCACCTGTTAGACAGGAGTGTCACATGTTAGACAGGAGTGTCACCTGTTAGACAGAAGTGTCAGATGTTAGACAGGAGTGTCACCTGTTAGACAGGAGTGTCAGATGTTAGACAAGAGTGTCACCTGTTAGACAGGAGTGTCAACTGTTAGACAAGAGTGTCACCTGTTAGACATGAGTTTTACCTGTTAGACAGGAGAGTTACCTGTTAGACAGGAGTGTGACCTGTTAGAGAAGAGTGTCACCTGTTAGACAGGAGTGTCAACTGTTAGACAGGAGTGTCACCTGTTAGACAGAAGTGTCACCTGTTAGACAGGAGTGTCACCTGTTAGACAGACGTGTCAACTATTAGACAGGAGTGTCGCCTGTTAGACAGACGTGTCAACTGTTAGACAGGAGTGTCACCTGTTAGACAGGAGTGTCATATGTTAGACGGGAGTGTCAACTGTTAGACAGGAGTGTTACCTGTTAGACAGGAGTGTGACCTGTTAGACAGGAGTGTCACCTGTTAGACAGGAGTGTCACATGTTAGACAGGAGTGTCACCTGTTAGACAGAAGTGTCAGATGTTAGACAGGAGTGTCACCTGTTAGACAGGAGTGTCAGATGTTAGACAAGAGTGTCACCTGTTAGACAGGAGTGTCAACTGTTAGACAAGAGTGTCACCTGTTAGACATGAGTTTTACCTGTTAGACAGGAGAGTTACCTGTTAGACAGGAGTGTGACCTGTTAGAGAAGAGTGTCACCTGTTAGACAGGAGTGTCAACTGTTAGACAGGAGTGTCACCTGTTAGACAGGAGTGTCAACTGTTAGACAGGAGTGTCACCTGTTAGACAGAAGTGTCACCTGTTAGACAGGAGTGTCACCTGTTAGACAGACGTGTCAACTATTAGACAGGAGTGTCGCCTGTTAGACAGACGTGTCAACTGTTAGACAGGAGTGTCACCTGTTAGACAGGAGTGTCATATGTTAGACGGGAGTGTCAACTGTTAGACAGGAGTGTTACCTGTTAGACAGGAGTGTGACCTGTTAGAGAAGAGTGTCACCTGTTAGAAAGGAGTGTCACCTGTTAGACAGGAGTGTCGCCTGTTAGACAGGAGTTCAAAATTAAAACGCAGGATCTAACAGCAATCGTATTTCAGGCAAACCTGTTCAATTTTCTGCACCAGCAGAGCCTTGGCCTCGGTGAATCTCTTCTTCTCCATGTACAGCTCCGCCAGCACTGACACGCATTCGGGCAGACAGCCGCGGCCGCCGAACATAGCGAAGGCATCGGCCAGGATCTCGATGGCCTTGTCTTTGTTCTCATATGAGGTGGCTAGACCATAGAGTCCCAATGTTCGCGGATTGCGGCCTGAGAGCATTGTTGGTTCTTTTTAGGTTCGAATGGAGGTGAGAACAGTAAAATGCAGACATCAGTGCAAAATAGCTTACCCAACTGCTTAACAAGCAGCTCAGCTTTAGTGATGGCATTCCTATATTTGTGCCTATCAATATAAGTCCACACAATGCCATTGTGCACCTCGAAACTGTTTGGCGCCAGCTTCCTGGCCTCGGTAAAGTAGCTCAGCGCGTCCCGCTCTTTGCCATTGCGATTGCTGACATAGCCGCACACCATGAGTGCGTGTACCGAGTTCGGATTAATGGTTAGCGCCTTCTGGGCGAAAAACATCGCCTTGCTGGACCGCTTGTTCGCGTGGTTCAGGTAGCCGTAGACTACGTAGGGCTCGGCGCGGTGCTCCGACACCTGAAGATGGTTTCCCATAGATTCCACTGCAGGCTAGATGGTTTCCCATAGATTCCACTGCAGGCTAGATGGTTTCCCATAGATTCCACTGCAGGCTAGATGGTTTCCCATAGATTCCACTGCAGGCTAGATGGTTTCCCATAGATTCCACTGCAGGCTAGATGGTTTCCCATAGATTCCACTGCAGGCTAGATGGTTTCCCATAGATTCCACTGCAGGCTAGATGGTTTCCCATAGATTCCACTGCAGGCTAGATGGTTTCCCATAGATTCCACTGCAGGCTAGATGGTTTCCCATAGATTCCACTGCAGGCTAGATGGTTTCCCATAGATTCCACTGCAGGCTAGATGGTTTCCCATAGATACCACTGCAGGCTAGATAGTTTCCCATAGATTCCACTGCAGGCTAGATAGTTTCCCATAGATTCCACTGCAGGCTAGATGGTTTCCCATAGATTCCACTGCAGGCTACATAATTTCCCATAGATTCCACTGCAGGCTAGATGGTTTCCCATAGATTCCACTGCAGGCTACATAATTTCCCATAGATTCCACTGCAGGCTAGATAGTTTCCCATAGATTCCACTGCAGGCTAGATGGTTTCCCATAGATTCCACTGCAGGCTAGATGGTTTCCCATAGATTCTACTGCAGGCTAGATGGTTTCCCATAGATTCCACTGCAGGCTAGATGGTTTCCCATAGATTCCACTGCAGGCTACATGGTTTCCCATAGATTCCACTGCAGGCTAGATGATTTCCCATAGATTCCACTGCAGGCTAGATGGTTTCCCATAGATTCCACTGCAGGCTACATAAATTCCCATAGATTCCACTGCAGGCTACATAAATTCCCATAGATTCCACTGCAGGCTACATAATTTCCCATAGATTCCACTGCAGGCTACATAAATTCCCATAGATTCCACTGCAGGCTACATAATTTCCCATAGATTCCACTGCAGGCTAGATAGTTTCCCATAGATTCCACAGGTGGCTACATAATTTCCCATAGATTCCACTGCAGGCTAGATAGTTTCCCATAGATTCCACAGGTGGCTAGATGAAATTCAAATGTCATAGAGAGTTTAGCTGACTCACCTGCATGAGGCTGGCAGCCAGGCACTCCAGCTGCCGCTGTTTGCTGGCCTGCCGTTGCAATAGCTCGGCCAACGAGTCGATGTGCCTCAGCCAATCGCTGTCGATGCTATGCAGTCTGGTGAGTACTTTCTCAGCCTCCGAGTACTCGCCGCACTGATAGAAGGCCTCGCCGAGGGTGGCAAGCATGTTGGAATCGCTGGTCATGAGATCGTGACCGTCCAGAGCCAGCAGGGCTTCGATAGCCGGGCGGAAATTTCTGCCAGCAGCCAGCACGGAGGCTTCGAAGTAGCGAGCCAGCAACTGCTCCAGTGGCGCCATGTTAGCCGACGCGCGCAGGCTCAGGCAGCCACAATCGGCTAGAAGTTGAACAACTTCAGACAGCGGAGTGCGGCATGCCAGCAAACCTTTGGCGGCGTCCATTGACAGACCGCCCGTGGCTTTCAAGCAGCACTGCATGGATGGAAAGAGGTGTATAGTAGTTAGCGAGTAAATTTTATTGTTCTTGTATAATCCAAGGTAAACAACAGGAGCAACTATGCCTGCATATAAACGGGCACATGCCTCGTCATGTCGTCAGCGGCTCAGTTAAGTCAGGCAGTTACTCTGCTCACCCTGAAGGCGGTCTGGGCGAGTTTTTCATCTCCGGAGCGCAGGTAGCTCTGGCCCAGAGCCAGGTGCATGGCCGGTGTGCGGGCCTTCTCTGGTACGCAGGCCAGTTCTCTGCAGGCTTCGGCATGCATCCGCTGGGCTGCGTAGCAGAGATGCGAGCGCCAGCGAATGTCCGCCTCGGTGGGCAGGCCGCGAAGGCGCGAGGTGCACCTGCGCAGCTGCAGGGCTCGACTCAGGTGGCGCAGAGCTTTCTGGTGCTCGCCAGTCTTGTGACAGGCATCGCCCAGGTGTACATAGAAGGTCAGCCGGTCAGAGTGGGACAGCAGGCGCTCATTGTTTTCAGCGATTGTCACGATTGGGCCAAGCTGTACGGTTTGGGGGAAAGAGTGAATTAGCTGAATATACTACTAGAATTTGTGCTGAGTAGTATGAGCAAATGGAAAATATATATTTCAACATGCCTAGCTAGCTAAAATGCATTAACAATTTCCAAAGGTGAAAATTCCTTTAACAGCTAAATCAGTCTATCAATTAGCTAAGCTGCCAAAGGCATTGAAAAACTCATTATGTAACTAAAACACTAAGCCTTAGGGCACAAATACACAAATTGCTTCCATTAGATTCCACTAAGACTCTACATCTCAGCCTTTTAAGTCAGAATTGTAGAGCCTAAACTGCTTGGCTTTAAGCTAGCCTTGAATTATTAGTTTTTTAGGTCATGTGCATGTATATAACCATTTATGGTTAGGGTGTTTTTTGAGTGCTATAAACTGTACTTTCCTAGCAGTATACTATATAATGTTTGCATATTCAGCTTGAGAAGCAATAATTTGAGTAAAAGCAATTGCTACAAAGTTGAAGAAAGCCCTTTGTATACTTACACAGACATCATATTTTTACTCAAAAATTATATTTCTTTCTATTTTTTTCTCAACTATTTATTGCTTGATTGTTTGCCATACTAATAGGCTAGCCATATCCTGAGAAGTAGATATTAGTTGTTATTTCATTTCCTAAAAAATCTTATTGAAAAAGTTAATATGAACAAAAAATAAACATAAAAACATTGTATTACATCTTAGATATGTACTTCAATAAAGTATAGGCCTTACTAGTAGCATTGGTATTAGCATAACATTAGGCCAATAAGGCCAAAATAAAAAAGTTAATACAGAGAAATAGTCTGCAGACAATCAATTCAATAGTTTTTGCTAGAAAAATACCACTAAACCTAAACTAAACAATACTAGAACTAAACAAAGAAGCAAATGTAATTGTTTTGCTTTAAAATGATAGACCTAAAATAGCAGATTTCTTGAAAATAGCCCTAGCTGAAAATCAACAGATCAATTTTTCTTTAAGGCGGAAAGAGTAAACAAAGCGTAGAAATACAATATATATATTTTTTTTACATGTTTGGAAGGCCTACTAATACTAATAGCAAACACATTATCAATACTCTTACCAATATCTTAATGTCCTCGTACATTTCATTTGTTTGCAACACCTTTATATTTTGTAGAAGGGCATTTGACAGAGCCATTATGGTATGTGCTGTTTAAGGACTATTGCGGCGATTAGTAGGCCACTACAACATATTAGTTAGGTAAAACTTTATCTGTCACGCCTTTCGAGGAACTCTGTAAAAATTTTAAGTTTTTTCTTAGAATGCAAACATTATAATACGTTTATCATGAGTTTGGTAGCATAGCATTTTTTGAATTTCTGTTACATTTTGAAAGATTTTTTTTATAACAAGTAAAATATTTTCTGTAACTTGTAAACTTAAGTTTAAAAAAATTCACGTTGAAATATAAAAATAAATAAAAAATAAAATAATAAAAAACTTATGCCTTTTTACCGAAGATGCGGTGTACTTTTCTTTGTCTTTATAACGGCAGCGGCGTACCACGTTTCCTTCTATCTATGTTCACTGAAACTGTAAAAATAAG
Source organism: Macrostomum hystrix (assembly GCA_950097015.1). Classification (NCBI taxonomy): domain Eukaryota; kingdom Metazoa; phylum Platyhelminthes; family Macrostomidae; genus Macrostomum; species Macrostomum hystrix. The sequence goes on from CATNEN010000001.1 coordinate 22,760,058, forward strand.
TAAGATAGAGAAATATAAGGGAACATTTGGAGTCTAGGAAATTCTAGCCATGTCCATGACTCTATAATATAATGACAATAAGTGTATAGCTTTTAGGTACCTGGACACTTTGTCATCTTACAACTTTGTCATCCATATGATCTGTCCAATATCTCAGAGGGTGGATGATGAAAAGACTTAGACTTGTGGACACTTCGTCATCTATAAAACAAAAGTTTTTAAAGTTAGAACAGAACCACCCTCCCCATGCATCCCTCCCTCCTCACATCATGTTGGCACCTTTCAACTCTTATAATCAAAGCAGTTTTGTCACCTTTTTGACAATTTAGAGTGTGAAGTATGTTCAAACCTCTGCCCCACCTCTCCACCCTCACTTTATTGATGACGAACTTGATTGCTTGTTATTAGTAGATGACGAACTGACCAAACTTTAAAGCATGCCAATTGACTGGATGACAAAGTGTCCTACCTTCCAAGTGGATGACAAAGTTGTAAGATGACAGTGTCTAGGATCCTAGATTTTAGCACTAGGCCTATAGTAGCATACCTAAGTGTGACATTATTTATAGGGGCCTATGAACTATTATAGCTCTAGCTGCTTGTAACAAAGACAATGTTTTTTAGGGCCTAGACTAGATAGGCCATATACTAAACAAATTACAATTTATATTTTATATGGCTTTTATTGAAAGAGCTCTTGTCTAGGCCTAATCTTGACTAAGAAATAACACTTGTGGATCTAGTTGTTGTTATTTGCTATTAGGGCCTAGTAATATGCCTATAGGGCAAAGTCCTACTTTGCTGCGTTAAATTATTTTGACCTCTTTTTTTTTCATTTCAGCCGAACTGGTGACTACTATGGCCGGGCGACCTAGGGTCCATATTTTCTGCTTGAGGTTGCTAAAGTACAAGCACAAATTTTTCTAAATTGGTTTTTTGAAGTTCTTGCTATCTTGCTATCTAATAATACTGTAATATAATTTAAGTTATAGATCTGGCCTAGCTAGGCCTGTAGGACAAAAAACTAAACATTCTAGGTAGGCCTATATAATGGGAAGTATAATTTTGGCTAGTTTTAGCATAACTAACCAAAACCTAGAATTTTATAATGCTCAGTCAGGTCATGTAATTATGTTTTAAATTTAAGGTTTTTGCTTATAATAAAGTAAAAATTATGCTTTTCAAAAGCTTTTGGTAAAATAGTAACTATTTCTTCATTCATATAAAATGCCCATGCTACAAAGAAAAGAGAGCTCTTAATTATTTTTACTTCTATGGATGTCTGATTAAGAAAGTAACTATGTACCATTAGTAGGCAAATATATAGTATATATAGCTCAAATTTTATGTATTGTAACTCATCTCTACCTTAATACGCAATGCACACTTATATTGAGCTTGCCTATAACAAGTTTTTTCTTTATATTGTTTTTATTTTATATATGAAATACTAGCCATGGGAGTTTAATCTTTGAATTGGATTTTATTATAGAATATAGCTGCTAAGATATTTTTATGATTCCAACAGTTATTCTTGGAATAAGTTTAATTAAACAGTACAGCTGCTAATAATTAGGTGATCAACCTTTCATTCAGCATTGTCTATTCTATATTGTTATCTTAATCTAATTTTAGATTATCTATTCCTTTATTATACAAAAGCATATTCTCCAAGATTTCTTAATATTGTATACCACATAGCTTGTGTTATTCAAGTTATAGTATTTATGCCATAAAATGTAGCTAGTTACTACTTTAGCACATTGCTCTTTTTTATTTCATACCTAGATACCTCAGCTCTAAGCATAACAATTGGAAGAGGGCTACAGGCAATGGTACATCATTTGGTGGCAATAGAAATGCAGCTAGCAAAGAGGCAGTTCTGGCCATTTTGCTGACTTTTGAGCTTATAGAATATACAGATACTGTGCATTGGCACATCTTCTCACATTATAATAGCTCTGCATTGACTTTCTGTCAGGCAGTGTACAATTTCACTATGCCTAGGAGGTTGGCCCTAAAGGGCATAAATTTTGTGACAAGCCCCCATGCCTTCTCTCTGCTGCTGTGCCCCAAATTAATGTGACATTGCTGCTGAATCAAACTGAATGACCTTTGTGTGACAGGCTAAAGCATTATCTAATCTGCCACAACCTATATCCATATGCTAAGTCAAAAGCAGGCAATATAACAGCTTGAATCTATTTAGTGATATATTTTAAACATACATGCGCAACCTCCCAAATCTTAGCCAGCTGTGCGACTTAGTTTTTGCTCTCATTTGCGACTTAGTTCGTTTCATTGCTCTATTTACGACTTAGTTTGCTCTCATTTGCTCTCTTTCTCTCCCCTTTTTCATTTTCTTTACACCTTCCTTTTTTGTCCCTTGGTCCCCCCTGTGATTTTTTTGTGCTTGGTCAATTGGTTTTTGCGACTTACCTTGCTTGGCCCTCGTTTCACCCGGCCGGGTTGGCCGGGTGTTACGCATGTATGATTTTAAACAATGATTATGTTTTTATAGCAATAGTAATCCGTTTTTATAAATATCAGTAAACACATTTGTGAATTTATGATTATTGAAAGTGATTGTAATGATCAAAATAATAGCTTAGAGACATTTTGAGACTGTTTTCAATTGGGAAAAGACTTGTCTTAATAGTGTCATTAGTTCTATTGCTTCATGTAACAGATAATATCATGTGTTTTATGAATTCTAGTGATACTATTTTATTAGTTCAACAGAAAATTTACTATATAGTTAGCAATCAAAACTTGTGAAAGTTTTAAGTACTCTGTTTTGTTTATTTCATCTGTCATTTTAATGTTTAATTTTCATAAAGTACTTTGTGTTCCGCTGTAAATGGTTTTGCAATGATCACAAGGATAAGAATTATTAAATTCGGAAATCAGTACAGATAGGTTTCCTTTGGCATTTTCTTGGCATTTTCATAATTAGAATTCACATAAAGCTGTGGATAGCAATCTCTGCCTAATGCACTCTCTGCCAGAGATCACAATCCTTTTGCTGCTAGATGCTGATAGATGTGCTGCTTCAGGACTTGTACTTTTACATTAAATGTAGCGAATAGGAAGTTCATCCAGATTTATTTCCGATTCAGCTAATGGATATTTGAATCAATTCTGATATTCATTGCGTGACTACCCTAGGCGGACACTGGCTGTCCCTGTGAATCACAGCTGGCACAGGTGTCTTTAAAAGAACATCACATAAGCGAATAAGGAAACGACTGTCAGATGGTCCCGCTGTAAAACAGCACCAGTTGTCAAGGGAAAAATGTTAGAATACTTCTGGGAGATTGGGTTAGGGGCGCTATGACTTAGGGATAGAATGACGCCTGTTGGCCATTTTTGGGGTTGTATAACGGGACATAAGTTGGAAGGAGGGTTGGGGGTGGGACACGGAGAGAGAGAGAGGGGTGCGCTTGACATCCGAGATGCTGACCGAGGATGGAAAATAAACAAAAAGCTCGAATCGCCTCTGCTTCCAGCTGGCTATGCTATAGTCCAAGTTTTTTTGTGCGCGCCCGAATACTTCCACCGAGAGCTAAAAATAGAATGTAGAAAACGGAAAGGTAGGTAAGGGAACGAGAAAAAATATGTCTGGGGTGGTTTGCTGGTGCAGAGGCAACGGGCTACTCGGTGGTTGGCTTCCTCTGGTCAGAGTTTTAAACAGCCAACAGATTAGCAATCGGGCAGATGGTAGACGACCTAAAATAGCTTACAAAGCTTCAGACTCTACTTTCATTTCAATACTACCTCAATCTGTTTCTTTATTTGTTGAATATTTTTTGCAGCTCGTTCGGCAAGAAAGGACGCGAAAGTTAATTAAACAGATTAGTCTATCAATCATTCAACCAACGTGACAAGCGATTGTCAGTCAACGAGTTAAAAATGACGTCAAAGCGAAGCCTGCAATCTAGCAGTCTGGCTGTGCTAAGCTAGCTGGCTGATAGTTTAAATTTACACTTCACTTCAATCTGTAAACACTGAGAATTAACTAATCGGATAATTTGCAGCTTTGTTCTGTTCTGCAGTCCAAGTCCGGAAGAGAAGGATTCCAAAGCCTGAAGAAGCTCTCTGTTTGACCCATGTTCACGTGCAAGCTCTGGCAGTGACTAGCCAGCACCGCTAGTCTTCTGAAATATTACTTATAATAAGATTCTAGCCTACAGTGACAGCTATGCAGCGCGGAATAAAGCCACCGCAGGCTTATCAGTCCCAACTGCAGCAGCAGCAGCAGCAGCAACAACTGCAGAACAATCAGTTTGGAATTGTCTACGAGAAGCATTCGAATAATAATCATAGGCGCTCTAGCGCAAGTGGCATCCCCAGCGGTAAGCACAGGTCTCACTCGGCCATACCACAGCCTCCGCAGCAGCAGCAGCAGCAGCAGCAGCAGCAGAGCTTGCAGTCTCCATACCAGCAACACCAGTCTGAGTTAACTTCCTCGTCTTCCGCACTTCGCTACAGCCTGCGGTCTCGCCAGCAGCAGCGTTGCCATAGCAACAGTGGTAGCAGGAACGCCAGTCCGTCGCCAGCCGCTCAGCCGCCGCCGCTGGCGCCGTCTCGCCTGACCTCGGGTCGGCACGCCATGCCCACAAATCACACGGCAGCCGCAGCTGGCTCATCGTCGGGAATTTCGACCCGGCCAGCGTCGTCAGGCATTCCGCAGCCACACCTCAGGCGCGGCTCGGCTGCCGCTACGGTTGCCATGGCAACGCCGCTGGCTAGCAATGCAGCCCCGCAGAGTTCGCTGCCCCAGCCGCAGCGGCATCAGCGTGCTCGCTCAGAGCAGCCGCAAGCGCAGCCTAAGACGCAGCTTCCTCAGCCATCAAAGATCGGCAGCGGCATTCCTGCGCCTTCGTCTGCCGCCGCGCCCTCCTCAGCAAAGTCTCGCACAGGATCAAAGAGACCTCCGGCTCCTCAACCGGCTTCCAATTCTTCGTCCTCCTCTATTTCAGGTCGACGCTTGTTATCCCGACCGACGATCGGACAGCCAAGTGCCTCGTCCATACGATCGCCCGCTTCAACACCGTCGGCTCAAGTAAATCCTTCTACAAATTCAAACACTACTAGCAGTAGCTTTGTCACCCTGGATAATTCAGATGATGATCCTAACAATTCGCTGCAAATCGACTGCAGCGATTTGGAAGACGTTTTAAAAAATGCCGACGAGCTGTCAATCAGCTCCAGCGAACTGTCGGACGCTGTCGCTGAACTCGAGCGCTCAGTGTGCGCCTCCGGCGGCGAAGGTCGAGCCACCCCGGATCTGTACGGCCTGACTCTGCGCAAAGCCTCCGCCGATTATGGCACCGCGCGTTCCTCCAGTCGACTTCAACAGCTCCTGGCATCAGAGGGTGGCGGCGCGGGAGGCGAATACTATTTCTCCGACACAGAGTCTGTCCAGCGTCACCAGCAGCATCAGGTGCTGCAGAATCTGCAAGGCAGGCGCCGGCCTCACGCTGCTCTGGGCAGCAGCGGCTACTGCACCATCCGCTCTGCTGCTGGTCAGGCGCCCGCCTCCTTGCCAATGTCAGCCGTGGCACCGCCTGCGCCCAATCAGAGCCTCCGCCTGCCTTATGCAACCATGCGCAGCAGCTGCTCCACTGGCAGCTTCTATCCCGCAGCTGGCGGCGGCATCGGCGGTTCAACTCTGTCCATCTATTCGGCCGTGTCTTCCTCGGCTACCACGGCCAACGAGGAGCGGCAGGCTATGGAGATTGCCAAGCTGAAGAGCGAGCTGGAGCAGGCGCAGCAGCGGATAGCCAGTCTGGCTGGTCAGCTGTGCGCCAACACAGACGCCGCCGAAGCATTTGAGCGCTCGCTGTCGGATGTGACCACCAGGCTAAGAGATTTGGCTAGCAGCGCAGAGCGGAAGGACACGGAGTTGGCCCGCCTGCGCGCGGCTGTTGGCGCTTTGAAACGCGAAGAGGCTCCCATGCAGCTCATGATGCAGAAGGAGATGCAGCAGCAGGGCACACCAACTAAGCGACATCACGGATTCTTTCGGAGCCTGCGCAGCTCTTCTAAAAAGCAGCAAGCAGTGCCAACCCCACAGCAAGGTTCTCAAGAGCAGCCACCGCAGGAGCCGCCTCTGTCCGATCTTGAGATGCATCCGCAGAAGCAGCAGCCATCGGCAGCTGAGCTGCAACAATTGCGCAGCCTCACAGAACAGATGCGGGCTGACATCAGCAATTTGAAAGCTGAAAATTGCCGACTGCAACAGCTGCAACAGATTCGTGCCGATAGTCTGAGCGAAGACCACGGATTTGGCGGATCCGTCAGCGATGTGTACGGCATCTACGCCGGCTACAGTGGCCGGCGATTGAGTGTGGATTCGGTTGCTTTGTCTGGCATCTCGGCTGGTGACGCCTGCTCTCTTGACGGTCGCGCTGGCGATCCAGCATCGCTTGGCAATGGAAATCTAGGGTAAGTCTGCCGCACCTACCCAACATTCTACCCCAGCTGTTGCTGGTACCTATTCACAGCTTGGTGTACTGAAGCGCCGTGAAATTATGTGTTTTGTTCCATATACTGTAGATACTGTACGCAAGGGAGTAAATTGCTCGACAAGCTCGAGGAGAATGAATGCGGCCTCGCCGCGGAATCGAGCTCCGGAACCCACTAACCCCCGCTTTTTTCCTAATCAAAATCCTACAGCTTCGACCTGATTGACGGATTTCCCGGCTCAGCCGACAGTTTGCGCCTGACGGTCATTGTGGCGGACAGCCAGCAGCAGCAGCAGCATCCCATCGGCTGCCTGCCGGTGTGTCCGCGCACAAAATGGGAAACCCTTGACGCATGTTGCGGCCGGCTATTCAAGGAGTACCTGACCAGAATCGACCCCAGCCAGGCCTTGGGCCTCGGCTCCGACTGCGTCGCAGCCTACGAGATCGTCGGCAGCGACGCTGGGGTCAGGCGGCGAGGCGCGCCGGCGCACGCATGCTCACCGCCTCTCGTTGCCTGCATGACAGCTGCCGCGGCCTCTGAACTCAGCAGCAACAGCAACCGGCTGAGTCTCCTGCTTCATCTGTCCAGCGAGTTGGACAATCTGGCGCTGGACACTCTGGTGCCGAAGCCGACACTGCAGCGATACACCGGCCTGCTTCGCGAGCATCGGCGTATTGTCCTGTGCGGACCAGCTGGCGTTGGCAAGACTCGCCTGGCTCAACGGCTGGCTGCGCACCTGGCCGGCGCTTCCTCAGCGAAAGCCGTGGTAACATTCTCGGCCGATCGTCGCAGCGAACGCGATCTGAGAGCCTTCCTACTTGGCCTGAGCAATGACCCCACTGTTGGCGCTGTTGTACTGGATAACCTGCACCTGGTGGACTCTCTATCCGAGATCCTGTCAGCCTGCCTGCCGCCCAAGGAGCCGCTGCCCTACTTCATCATCGGCGTGATGACACAGAGCGGCAGCGGCCAGGCGGAGCGTCTGCACGCGGCCAAGCTGGAGCTGCACAGCGCCTGCAGCTTCCGCTGGGTGCTGTGCTCAGCCCACATGGAGCCGGTCCGCGGCCTGCTGGGCCGTTGCCTTCGTCAGCGTCTGGTGGCCGCGGAAGTGGAAGCCGGCTCCAGGCTGCCCGAGATGGCCCTGGTGGCAGACTGGCTGCAGGAGGCCTGGCTACGACTCAACCGACTGCTGGAGACCCACGCCGGCGCCGAGTCGGCCCTGGGACCCGCCCAGTTCGCCTCCTGCCCAATGAACTGTTTGCGCGACTCCGAGCAATGGTTCATCCGGCTGTGGAATCACTGCCTGGTGCCCTACCTCATCGAGGCCTGCCGCGAGGGCCTTCGACTGAGGGGCGCCCGCGCGCCCTGGGAAGATCCGGCTATGAAGCTGCGAATTGACTGGCCCTGGGCAGCGATTAGCGGCTGCGGGGATGCCGAAGATCTGATCAGCGTCCGACCCGAGGATGTGGGCTACGAGGCTAGCCGCTCTGCCCAGCAACAGCAGCAGCAGCAGGGCCAGTCTAGTTCCCTATTGAAGGATACTAATGTTGAAATGTCGTCAGTTGCTAGCACTGCGCCGACTAGCTCGAATGCTGCTGCTGCCACCACTACAGATGACCGGCTGATGGCCATGCTGATGCGGCTACAGGAGGTGGCCAACTGTGGCCTGGCTAGCGATCTCACTGACAGTGTCTGATGCCGACAGATTTTGAGCACATTCACCCTGCGTGGCTTGCATTACGCTTATAATTTGAACTCTTCCAGTGCGTTTTTCATGGCTTACACGCGCGGCCTGCTTTAACGACAAAGCAGCAATGTGACTTGGATATTATTAAGCTGTATTCTGAGCCATTTATTATGCATGGATTTAGTCATTTATTTATAAATATTCGGCGATGTGTGCTTTGACGCCTTTGTGTAATCGTTACTGTTTATATCGTTCTTAAGTTGTTTATTTATTTACTGTCATGTTTTTTGCGTTTTGTCACTAGGATAATGCCTAATAGATAAAACATTAGAAATGCAATCTCTAATACTGCGCATTTGTTTCTGTAAGTTTTGATATTTTAACGTGTCTACAGTTTTTTAAAGGGATAATAAAAAGTGACTGTTCCATTGCTGATTAAAGATAAGAGAGATACGTAACGATTCGTTACTTTCAGGTCACGTGATTCTAGTCTCTGCAACCTAATGCAGTCTCTCCCACCCACCCTATGCCTTTACCGATGTACACTCGCTCCTCAGATTGACCCCCTTACTGATGTGCGCTCGCTCCTCAGATTGACCCCCTTACTGATGTGCACTCGCTCCTCAGATTGACCCCCTTACTGATGTGCACTCGCTCCTCAGATTGACCCCCTTACTGATGTGCGCTCGCTCCTCAGATTGACCCCCTTACTGATGTGCACTCGCTCCTCAGATTGACCCCCTTACTGATGTGCGCTCGCTCCTCAGATTGACCCCCTTACTGATGTGCACTCGCTCCTCAGATTGACCCCCTTACTGATGTGCACTCGCTCCTCAGATTGACCCCCTTACCGATGTGCACTCGCTCCTCAGATTGACCCCCTTACTAATGTGCACTCGCTCCTCAGATTGACCCCCTTACTGATGTGCACTCGCTCCTCAGATTGACCCCCTTACCGATGTGCACTCGCTCCTCAGATTGACCCCCTTACTGATGTGCACTCGCTCCTCAGATTGACCCCCTTACTGATGTGCACTCGCTCCTCAGATTGACCCCCTTACTGATGTGCACTCGCTCCCAGACTAAACCTTTCTTAATGTACACTCGCTCCCTGACTAACCCCTTCCCAATGTACACTCGCTCCCTGTCTAACCCCTTCCCAATGTACACTCGCTCCCTGTCTAACCCCTTCCCAATGTACACTCGCTCCCAGACTAACCCCTTCCCAATGTACACTCGCTCCCTGACTAACCCCTTCCTAATGTACACTCGCTCCCTGACGAAACCCTTTCCAATGTACACTCGCTCCCTGACTAACCCCTTCCCAATGTACACTCGCTCCCTGACTAACCCCTTCCCAATGTACACTCGCTCCCTGACTAACCCCTTCCCAATGTACACTCGCTCCCTGACTAACCCCTTCCCAATGTACACTCGCTTCTTGACTAAGTTAAACCGCTCTTGCGCGCCTAAGCTACCAAAATACATTTTTTCATACAATGCACAGTCGGCAATTTTCACAGTTTTTTATTCACTGCCTAACACGGTATTAGACTCACCTTGACGTGCTTCATCTTAACGTATACTTATTCCTTCTACTCTGCTCTAATGGCTTTTTGTGTATATAAGTCATTATTTTTGCCTTTGCGATTACAAAGCTATGTTTAGAAATCCAAATGTGTCTGAAAATTCTGTACTGATATTTAGTTTGATTTATCTTGCGAAAAGCTGCATATTTCTTTTTGTAAGTGCAAAGCGCATTGAATATTTATTCTTATTCCTCTTGCTTTCATTATAAATTATATCTTATCATGTGCTTCCCACAGTAAAATCCTATTTTTCATCCAATACTAAATAAATTATTAGTAAAGCAATTTTTTCTGTCATCATCAACCAGCTCTGCCGCTTTTGCAGTTAAAATCTTTTTTTTACTCAACTCTAGTTTTTTTTATTTTGCCTGTACTTTCACAATTGATCGCTCAATTTTAGTTTTTTGTTAAACAGAAGCTATCAAAGCTTTATCTAACACTCAACTCGGTATCGTTTTTTAGAGCTTTTAGGGCAATATTAGTTTTACTGTGTCCCACTTTTAATTAGCGGTTGTACCAGCACTAGTCTTCGATTTTCTGGTCTCTTTCGAATTACAGTGTTGTGCTCATTTTATACAATTTTATCTTCTGACATGCTCATGAATTCTTAACTTGGTGAATCCGAAAGCGAGGGAAATTATTGATTTCGGTAAATCTACAACTATTCTCCGTTGATGAAAAGTGGAGAATCATTGGACTAGAAAATCCCTTCTTAACTAATATCATAGTTTTAATATAATAGCTGAAGTGCGGAAATAGATTGGGAATATATCGCGAGGCTGGGAAATCCTAAGATTGAGAAATCTCATGGCAAGGAATCCCTACTAACTAACACCAAAGCTGTCAAGTCCAGAAATGGGAAATCCCGGGGCTGCGGAATCCCTAATGGGGAATCTCGAGGCTGGGAAATCCCGAGACTGGGAAATCCCATTGGGGAATCTCGAGGCTGGGAAATCCTGATGGGGAATCTCGAAGCTGGGAAATCCAGAGGCTGGGAAATCCCTAATGGGGAATCTCGAGGCTGGAAAATCATAAATTGGGAATCCCAAGGCTGGTAAATCCTAATGCGGGAAACACAAGGTTAAAAAATCTGTAAAGCGGAAATCTCAAAATTCGAAACCCTACTTGACTCTTACCAAAGCTGTGAAGTCACGAAATGGGGAATCCCGAGAAATCCCTAACTACGATTTGTAAGTCCCTAGATAGAGAGTTCTAAAGCGAGGCAATTTCTTCAGTTCTAGGAAATCGAAAAAGGCCGAACAAACTAGACTGATTCGGGTTCATTATCTTTTACCTATTTTCATTACTTTTCATAGCTTTTTTGCTCTATCTAAAAGCTTTTAATATTTTATTGATCTATTTTAACGCTCATTACATTTTATTTCTCGTTTTGTTTATATCGATTTTTGGACCTGTTGAGTAAAAGCGCCTCATATTTGTTTTATTTAGCTCTTAATTCTCATTCGCTAACTCAATTCGCTAACTCGAGATATTGAATAATCTCGATTTTCTGCTTTAAGATGAAAAATGCTTGGCACTCTCTATGATATTTGTTCGCATTATTCTTTAGCGCAGTACAGCTGAACACAAGTTTATAGCACGACAGAATTGCTTCATTGAGACAGAGTTTGAGTTTGAGTTTGAGTCTACATTGATCAACACCGAATTTCGGGAAAAAATCTAATGCTGCTTTTAGTAGGGATTATTCAAACTCGAGCCGGTCTTTCTCTTTGTTAATTATTTTTTTTGTTTTAACACCTCTGTTTGTAGCTCAGCAGGCCTCACTAGGTACAGGCACCCATTTGGCTAATTAGATCTAAGCAAGATTATATTAGCTAACTTTAGTAATTTGTTCTCCATTTGTGCCTTGTCATCCAGCTTCATCACTGCCTCATTTCACTTGCTTAATTTGGAATAGATTTTCTTTACCTAATCGGTTCCTTGCAATTAGGTACGAAATTAGAGTGCTAAGGTAAGAGGCGGGTTGTTAAGGTGAGGGGCGGGTTGTTAAGGTGAGGGGGCGGGTTGTTAAGGTGAGGGGGCGGGTTGTTAAGGTGAGGGGCGGGTTGTTAAGGTAAGGGGGCGGATTTTAAAGGTGAGGGGCGGATTTTTAAGGTGAGGGGGCGGGTTGTTAAGGTAAGGGGCGGATTTGTAAGGTGAGGGGCGGATTTTTAAGGTGAGGGGGCGGGTTGTTAAGGTGAGGGGGCGGATTGTTTAAGTGACAAGTCGGATTGTTAAGGTGAGTGGCGGAATTTTTAGGTACGGGGTAGGATTGTGCAATTGATAAAGCTGATAATTGCTTATGTAGAGGGAAAGGTATTGTTAGGGTGAAAAAGCGGTCTTTCAGGAATTATCTTCTACAAAAAACTTAAGCAGATCTGCCCAACAAAACAAGAGACAATGATCTGCCCAGCCGGTCACTGCACTATCCCTTTCTTCTGTTCGCATGTTCTGTTTCAACTTCCGGGCAGCTCGCCAGTTGAGCAGAGGCTGAGCATGCTAGCTGTTTGATGGGGCTGATGTGGCAGTGCAGCCAGGTGATCAGTCATTTTGTCGAGTGGGACTTCTCGCCAATTGACTCCGCGTGTCACCGCTATTCTTATCCTCTCTCGCATATTTTTCCCAATCAGGGGCCAGGCCTGCTTTCTCCTTTCCCTTTCTCCTCCTCTTCATGATCCCCGTCTGCTCAGCTTCCCCTTCATCAGTAGCCAATTGACTTTTACGGTTTTCCGGCTTCCCTAGCGGAGTTGCGGGCGGGCGGGGATGCGGTAAGACACGGACTTGGCCAGGGAGGGAGGACGGGAATGAGGGGAGATTTAGCGGAGGGGTGGACGGCAGCCATGGCCTCAGTGCGTGGGCTGCTCAATTTTGCATTTGCTGGCCTCCTCCAGACCGCTTCTTCCCCTTCCCCATTTTGCTGCTCCCCATCCCACCGCCAGATCCCTGAAGTCTCGGATTTTCTACCCGCTGTAATATTTTTAGGGCAGGCGTGTACCGTGTGCTCATTTCACATTGAGTACAGGGCTCCAGCTGCGTAACAACCTCATCTGCTTCTGCCTGTCTCTCTCAGCCTATATCTTTCTGCTTGGGCCTTCTCCTTCATCTCTCTTTTAGCGGTCTTGCTCGCTCTTTCCTTCTGGTCTTTCTTCCCATCGCGTGAGTCTGTGCTCAGGCTGGCCTCTCTCCCCTCCGCCGCCCTCCAGTCTGCCCGCCTGGCTGTCTGCTTCCAGAAGCGCTGGAGGTATTTCTGGTAAAGCAGGATTTTTTACTGTCTGGAATTTCGAATCGTAGATTCTCGCTTGCCTGTCGGATTGCCGCTCGGCAGAATCGGTATATTGTTGTGCGACATTGTTTTGCTTCTATTGTTGATTTTGAAAGAAGTTTTTATCGATTTTTTAAAGTTAATTTAGGCCTGGAGAAGTCTCGTCTAATCTGGGTTAGCACGAGTAGATAATCCTTGGATTAAGTTTCTTGGAAAAAATCAGCAATGTTTAACTCGAAAACACACAGAAAGTTTGACATTGGAAATCAATGCATAATGGGTAGCTTTGAATTTTTTCATGGGATGATTATTCTCTTTCTGTTTTTTTCTATTAGGCTTCTTTACCAGTTAGGACAGACTTTGTTCTACAAGTTTTGATCGAGTTGAAGAGACATTATCAAGTTTGGTTTCTGCAGATGTTGAGTGGGGTCATATTTTTGGGAGATATTTTCGAGTCTCCCTTAATAACCAGATTCGAGAAATAGAAGGGCTTCTTTTAAAAGCAGCAGCAGCAGCAACGTGTGTCTCTTCGGTTTCAAGGAAGCAGGATTCGGACACATCGTGCCCGTCTCTGCTCTTGTCTTCTGTTTCCCCTCGAAGAAAATATCTTTGAGGCACGCTCCTAATGTGTTTGGCTGCATTTTCTTAGGCACATTTTTGTTACAAGAGTCGCTTCATCAGCCAGCCGCCTTCTGAATATTTCTTGCCCGCCGGATACTGGACTTTTTACTTGAGAAATTGCGAAAGCAGAAGTTTGGAAGGCTAATATTTTAATGCAAGCGCACACTTCTCGGATAAAAAAGTTTTATTCGGGTACTTAGGAACTTTCTTGGAAAGGAACTCCGGACGGAGAAGGTTGCGACGAAGAGTTCGCAAATTGTCGCTAGCTGCATGGGTATTGGATTTCATGCAGCAAGTGATGAGAGAGAACTCGTTGCCCACTGCACAAATCTCAGAGCCCGATCTGTGTGTGCGTTTTGTGTTTCTTGACCAAAGCATTTTTCTCTAGCAAAAGCCCCTCTCGCCTTTGTATTATATTTTTGTTGCTCTTTCATGTTTATGTGGCGATTATCGGTTTGATTTAGCAATAAGTCTGAACTCTCTCTTTCTCTTTCTCTATCGTCACGCCATAAATTAAAAGCAGTAAAAATTTGCCATTCGATCTGGCTTCAAAGCAAACTGGCATGCCTGGCTAAGCATTCTTTAAATTCAGCCTGCCACAAAATCTTTTCTTTTTCGCTTAGATTTTTTTCAGCGATATTTTTTAGCGTTGGATTTCACTCTTTCGCTTCTTGAAAGATTAGGATGTTGTGGCGCATTAGAATTCTAAGATTAGGATGTTGTGGCGCATTAGAATTCTAAGATTAGGATGTTGTGGCGCATTCGAATTCTAAGATTAGGATGTTGTGGCGCATTAGAATTCTAAGATTAGGATGTTGTGAAGCATTAGAATTCTAAGATTAGGATGTTGTGAAGCATTAGAATTCTAAGATTAGGATGTTGTGGCGCATTAGAATTCTAAGATTAGGATGTTGTGGCGCATTCGAATTCTAAGATTAGGATGTTGTGGCGCATTAGAATTCTAAGATTAGGATGTTGTGGCGCATTAGAATTCTAAGATTAGGATGTTGTGAAGCATTAGAATTCTAAGATTAGGATGTTGTGGCGCATTCGAATTCTAAGATTAGGATGTTGTGGCGCATTAGAATTCTAAGATTAGGATGTTGTGGCGCATTCGAATTCTAAGATTAGGATGTTGTGGCGCATTAGAATTCTAAGATTAGGATGTTGTGGCGCATTAGAATTCTAAGATTAGGATGTTCTGGCGCATTAGAATTCTAAGATTAGGATGTTGTGGCGCATTAGAATTCTAAGATTAGGATGTTGTGGCGCATTAGAATTCTGACATGAGGATATTGTGGCGCATTAGAATTCTGACATGAGGATATTGTGACTCATTAGAATTCTGAGATGAGGATATTGTGACACATTAGAATTCTGAGATGAGGATATTGTGACACATTAGAATTCTGAGATGAGGATATTGTGACTCATTAGAATTCTGAGATGAGGATATTGTGACTCATTAGAATTCTGAGATGAGGATATTGTGACTCATTAGAATTCTGAGATGAGGATATTGTGACTCATTAGAATTCTGAGTTGAGGATATTGTGACTCATTAGAATTCTGAGTTGAGGATATTGTGACTCATTAGAATTCTGACATGAGGATATTGTGGCTCATTAGAATTCTGAGTTGAGGATATTGTGACTCATTAGAATTCTTCCATAGGGGTAATTCCGCGAACTTAAATATGCTATCTGGCATGTTTTTTGCTTCGCTGACATATAACTCTCATCGATATAATTTTTTCCTTGCTTAAGAAATAAAGCACTTATCTTGTCGTCTTCTAGAAGGAAATCAGCTGTCAGTTTTTCCAGCAGGTTCCAGTCCTTGTTTGTTGGTTTCGCTTTTTATCCTGAAGTGTTTTTCCTCTGTCTCCCCTGAGCACAGGCGAGTTATTCCGTGCGTGACGAACAGCCGAGTCTATTTGAAGGCATGATTTTTTATAAGAACTGCCCCATGCTTTGACGTTCTATCTGATATTTTTGGCATCTGGTCTGTACTAATGGCATCCTAACTGGGAGCAGGTGGCATTAAATATTTCTGCCTGCTTTAATTGTTACTCTAGTTTAGTTTTTTTGTGCGTCATTTTTGGTTGAAAATTGTTATGCATAGTTGCTTGTCTATTCAGATATTTTTTTCTAGCTGGGTAGGTTTTTGTCGAGACAAAAAACTGTTCTATTTATGTCTTAACTATTTGCTTCCTTCATTTAGCATGCATAGCTACACCTCTCATCTCTACCCTCTCCCTCTCATCTCTACCCTCTCTCTCTCATCTCTACCCTCTCCCTCTAATCTATCTACCCTGTCCCTCTCATCTCTACCTTATCCCTCTCATCTATCTACCCTCTCCCTCTCCCTCTCATCTCTCTACCCTCTCCCTTTCATCTCTCTACCCTCTCCCTCTCATCTCTACCTTCTCCCTCTCATCTATCTACACTCTCCCTCTCATCTCTACCCTCTCCCTCTCATCTCTACCCTCTCCCTCTCATCTCTCTACCCTCTCCCTCTCATCTCTCTACCCTCTCCCTCTCATCTCTACCCTCTCCCTCATCTCTTTACCCTCTCCCTCTCCCTCTCATCTCTCTACCCTCTCCCTTTTATCTCTCTACCCTCTCCCTCTCATCTCTACTTTCTCCCTCTCATCTCTCTACCCTCTCCCTCTCATCTCTCTACCCTCTCCCTCTCATCTCTACCCTCTCCCTCATCTCTTTACCCTCTCCCTCTCCCTCTCATCTCTCTACCCTCTCCCTTTTATCTCTCTACCCTCTCCCTCTCATCTCTACTTTCTCCCTCTCATCTATCTACCCTCTTCCTCTCATCTCTCTACCCTCTCCCTCTCCCTCTCATCTCTCTACCCTCTCCCTCTCCCTCTCATCTCTCTACCCTCTCCCTCTCCCTCTCATCTCCCTACCTTCTCTTCTCCCATCTGTATCGCCTCCCTGCATTTCCATTTCTACATTTTTTGTTTTAGTTAGAAAATATGTATTTTAAAAGCGGCTCTCGGTTTTAAAAGCGTGTATCGATTTCTCTAACGATTTCTAGCTCTACCGATTTTAATATAGACTAGTTTTCAGCTTCATTGATTAGTTGTTGCTATGCTGTCAATTTAGAAAAACTGATACTCCTAGATTTAGTGTTTCCAAACGTTACAATTATTTTGCTCTGCTTTGTCATTCTAGAATTAAGTAACATTTAGACAGTAGACCTGCCTTTCTATTGTTCTTCGATAATAACAGAAGCAATTATTGCAATGCAATTTCAGCTCATTCCGACCACAATTACGGCAGTGATGACGGACCAGAACTGACTGATCTTGTACATCAAACAGCTCCAACGCCTGCGAACACACATATCCAACAGTTGTCCCTAAATCATTTCATATATTCAAGCAGAACACCCGACTCAAAGATGGCCGACTCAGCCAAAGGCCACGGCGCTAGCAACAATGGCGACTTGAACCAGAGCAGCTCAGACGCTGCCAGAGCTGCTCAGCCTCGCCAGGGTACACGCGTCTTTAAGAAGAGTTCGCCAAACGGCAAGATTACCGCTTACCTGGGCAAGCGAGACTTCGTGGACCACCTGACGCACGTTGATCCAATTGACGGCGTGGTTCTGGTCGATCCGGACTACATGAAAGATCGCAAAGTCTATGCCCACGTACTGGCCGCATTCCGCTACGGTCGCGAAGATCTGGACGTTCTCGGCTTGACATTTCGCAAGGATCTGTACATCGCCTGCATGCAGGTGTATCCGCCCATCAAGGACAATTCCAAGCCGCTGACTCGCCTTCAGGAGCGGCTTATCAAGAAGCTGGGCGACAATGCGCACCCGTTCTTCTTTGAACTGCCGCCACAGCAGAGCCCGGCCTCTGTAACCCTGCAGCCTGGACCCAATGACAGCGGCAAGCCGTGCGGTGTGGACTACGAACTCAAGACCTACGTCGCCGAGACTGCCGATGGGAAGTCTCACAAGCGGAGCACTGTCCGTTTGGCCATTAGGAAACTCACCTATGCCCCTGAGCAGCCAGGACCACAGCCCAGCGCTGAGGTGAGAACTTTGCCTGAGTCTGTCCACTCTTCAGGGCCTCTTCAGGGTCCCTTCTCTGCCTGAGTCTGTCTACTCTTCAGGGCCTCTTCAGGGTCCCTTCTCTGCCTGAGTCTGTCTTCTCTTCAGGGTCCCTTCTCTGCCTGAGTCTGTCTACTCTTCAGGGCCTCTTCAGGGTCCCTTCTCTGGCTGAGTCTGTCTTCTCTTCAGGGTCCCTTCTCTGGCTGAGTCTGTCTACTCTTCAGGGTCTCTTCAGGGTCCTTTCTCTGTCTGAGTCTGTCTTCTCTTCAGTGTCCCTTCTCTGGCTGAGTCTGTCTACTCTTCAGGGTCTCTTCAGGGTCCTTTCTCTGTCTGAGTCTGTCTTCTCTTCAGTGTCCCTTCTCTGGCTGAGTCTGTCTACTCTTCAGGGTCTCTTCAGGGTCCTTTCTCTGTCTGAGTCTGTCTACTCTTCAGGGTCTCTTCAGTGTCCTTTCTCTGTCTGAGTCTGTCTACTCTTCAGGGTCTCTTCAGGGTCCTTTCTCTGTCTGAGTCTGTCTACTCTTCAGGATCAGTTCTCTCCCTTCAGTATACTCTTCAGTGTCTCAGTGCCTGATTCTCGCGGCTTTCTGGCTACCCCTGAGGCTATGCCAGGTTCCCCATTTTATTCCCAAGCCTTTGATTTCTGCCCCTCAGACCACCAAGGAATTCATCATGAGCGCTGGCTGCCTCAGACTGGAGGCCAGCCTAGACAAGGAGAAATACTACCACGGCGAGTCCATCGCCATCAACGTCCTGGTTGACAACAACACCAGCAAGACGGTGAAGAAGGTTCGCATCTCTGTGCGCCAGATAGCGGACATCTGCCTGTTCAGCCCGAATAGCTACAAGTGCGGGGTGGCCGAGCTCGAGTCGGAGGAAGGCTTCCCCATCGGTCCCTCCCAGACTGGCTGGTGCAAGGTCTACCACGTCTGCCCGCTGCTAGCCAACAACCGCGACAAGCGAGGCCTGGCACTTGACGGCCAGCTCAAGCATGAGGACACCAACCTGGCGAGCAGCACCATCCTGAAGGATGCCAGCCAGTCCAAGGAGAACCTGGGCATTGTGGTCAACTATCGAGTCAAGGTTGGCTACCCATCACCCATTTCTCATGGGGCGGATGATCGATTTCATTTTGGGGGCCGGATGATCGATTGCTTGGGGGGCGGATGATTCATTTCTTGGGGGAGCGGATGATTCATTTCTTGGGGGGCGGATGATTCATTTCTTGGGCGGCGGATGATCGATTTTTGAGTGGCGGATGATCGATTGCTTAGGGGGCGGATGATTCATTTCTTGGGGGGCGGATAATCGATTTTTTAGGGGGTGGATAATCGATTTTTTAGGGGGGCGGATTATTCATTTCTCGGGGGCGGATGGTCGATTTTTAGGGGGCGGATAATCGATTTCTTAGGAGGGTTGATTATCTATATCTTAGGGGGCGGATTATTCATTTCTTGGGGGGCGGATCATTCATTTCTCATGGGTGCGGATTTATAGGGGGGCGGATGATCCTTTTTTATAGGGGGTGCGGATGATCCATTTCTTAGGGGGGCGGAGGATCCATTTCTCATAGGGGCGGATGATCCATTTCTCATGGGGGCGGTGGATCCATTTCTCATGGTGGCGGAGGATCCATTATTCATGGGGGGCGGATGAACCATTTCTCATGGGGGCGGATAATCAATTTCTCATGGGGGCGGACGATCCATTTCTCATGGGGGCGGTGGATCCATTATTCATGGGGGGCGGATGAACCATTTCTCATGGGGGCGGAGGATCCATTTCAAATGGTGGCGGAGGATCCATTTTTCATGGGGGCGGATGAACCATTTCTCATGGGGGCGGAGGATCCATTTCTTATGGGGGCGGATGAACCATTTCTCATGGGGGCGGATGATCCATTTCTCAGGGGGGCGGAGGATCCATTTCTTATTGCTCAGTTATTAATCGAGGGGAAATGCGGCTACTCTCAACCCAAAAAGGTTCGCCTCGTTCTCGGCTTCGGCACATCTGACGTCTGCGTCGAGCTGCCATTCGTTCTGACGCACCCAAAGCCATCGGAGGAGGACGCGTCTGACGCTGGCGACGGACCTGTCGCCGTCGCGTCTGCCACCACCGCCGCATCGGCCACAGCGGCGTCAGCTGCCCCGTCAAAGGCTCCGGTGGCTCCGGCCGCTGCGGCAGCTCGCGACGCCGACATTTTGGACACCGACCTGATCCACCTGGACGCTGGCGGCTTCCCCGGTGGCGGCCGCGGCGACGGTGCCAGGAGCCTGCACCTGCAGCCGGATGACGACCTGATATTCGAGGACTTCGCCAGGCTCCGATTGCACGGTCAAGGTGAAGAGGATGCCTGACTCCCGCAAGCACACTGATGATGCTGAGCTATTTTTGTCTTTTACATTAAATTTGAGACACTCATATCGCTTTTCTGGTGGGCTCCAAGCAGCATTGGTCACCTTTCTGGCTGAAGGTTGAGGCTTCAGGTTCTCCTTTCCCTATCTGACGGGTGAGACTTCAGGTTCTCCTTTCCCTAACTGACGGGTGAGAATTCAGGTTCTCCTTTCCCTAACTGACGGGTGAGAATTCAGGTTCTCCTTTCCCTAGCTGAAGGGTGAGACTTCAGGTTTTCCTTTCCCTAGCTGAAGGGTGAGACTTCAGGTTCTCCTTTCCCTAGCTGAAGGGTGAGACTTCAGGTTCTCCTTTCCCTAGCTGAAGGGTGAGACTTCAGGTTCTCCTTTCCCTAGCTGAAGGGTGAGACTTCAGGTTCTCCTTTTCCTAGCTGAAGGTTGAGACTTCAGGTTCTCCTTTCCCTAGCTGAAGGTTGAGACTTCAGGTTCTCCTTTCCCTAGCTGAAGGTTGAGACTTCAGGTTCTCCTTTTCCTAGCTGAAGGTTGAGACTTCAGGTTCTCCTTTCCCTAGCTGAAGGTTGAGACTTCAGGTTCTCCTTTCCCTAGCTGAAGGGTGAGACCTCAGATTGTCATCAGCCAATCGCCGCCTATGTAAGTGTCTGGCGTCAATTTGTAATGGTTCATGTAATTGCACTGGTTGCAGTGACCGAGACATGTTATGTTTTTTGTGTCTGTCTATTTTCTTCGAATAAATCTAAGCCTACCAATTTTACCAATTTAATATTTTATAAAATTGTCGGCCCGCTTGTCGTTGTCTCAATTCGATTCAATAATTCTTGACTTGAAATTTTTTTCCTGTCACAGCTTCTCAGTAACAGTAAATTATATTTCTAAAAAGTTTTACAATTAATGTTCGCATCTGCCTACTTAGTTCCGCCGCCTAGTGTAAGTAGTATCAATCAACAATCTAACGCGTTTTTTAATACTGTAAAAATGTGTTCTCTTTCTATTTAGGAAATTGTGTTCTATGTCTGTCTCGTTCTCCCCTGATTAATCTTAGATAACAGCATTAATATAACAACTATCTTTTGTTATGCATCTACCTGTACCTGTGGTATCGCGCGCTGCTTAGCTACTTAAGGCCAATCTCATTCTCACTGTGTCCCCCTGTGTCCTGGTGTTCTGGAGTTCACACTGTCAGTACAGCCTGTTTGTCTTTTGTCTGTTGTTGGTGTTTTTCACTATAGAAAATGTTTTTTCTGAGTTACAGCTCTATATCGATTGGCACTTATTTTGTTTCAACAAATTGAGCTAGTTTTTTGTTCGGCAACAAAATAACCGAGTTAAGATTTGTTTTATTGCCCATTATCAAGCAGAATGGATTGCTAGTCTAGTCTAGATATGCCCATTGCGGCTTGTTGTGTTTCGTTTGTTCTTATTCGGTTATCATTAGCAGCTTGATCAAGGCTTACTGAAATAAAATATGCCTACATTTTCATGGTTTGGCTGTTGATTGCAAATTGGAAAATCATTTTCAACAAATAAATATTATTTATAATTAAACCTAATTGTTAAAAAGTGCAGCTTTTTATTGCGAAAAATTTTTTGGCTTTGACTCTAAATACTCACTCACACACACACACTCACACACACACACTCACTCACACACACACTTACACACTCACTCACACACTCACTCACACACTCACACTCACTCACTCACACACACTCACACACACTCACACACACAAACACACTCACTCACTCACACACTCACTCACACACTCAAACACTCACTCACTCACTCACACACATTCACACACACACACACACTCACTCACTCACACACACACACTCACTCACTCACACACTCACACACTCACACACTCACTCACTCACACACTCACTCACACACACACACTCACTCACACACACACTCACTCAAACACATTCACACACTCACACACTCAAACACTCACACACACACTCACTCACACACACTCATACACACACACTCACTCACACACTCACTCACTCACACACACACACACTCACACACACACTCACTCACACACACACTCACTCACACCCACACTCACTCACACACACACTCACTCACACACTCACTCACACACACACTCACTCACACACACACTCACTCACACACACACACACACACTCACTCACTCACACACTCACTCAAACACATTCACACTCACATACACACACTCACTCACACACACACTCACTCAAACACATTCACACTCACACACACACACACTCACTCACTCACACACTCACTCAAACACACACTCACTCAAACACATTCACACTCACACACACACACACTCACTCACAAATTACCGTTTTATGGCTTCTGGTCATTTTTTAATTTTATACTTGGCCTTTCAATCAACTATTTGATACTGATGTGTGGCAACAAATGTCACTTTCCGTCAGTCTCAGTGAGTCTCAGACTCGCTACAATTCGGGTCAATTATTTCCTTAGGCAAATTTGTCCACGAAAGCGAGATAGCGGTGGCACGCGACCCCACAGAGTGGATTGGAGAATATAATTTGAGAAGCCGGTCATTGGTAACCCAGTCGACATATAGCGCAGTTTCAAGTCGATGGATCTGGCCCGCCAATCAGCATCGCGTGACCCGAGTATCTGGGCTGCTTCAATCTCGGAATTGCTCTCTGGCTGCTTTCTGGCAAATTAAAATGCGGCTCGCAGAGGTTTGCAGTCTTAATAAAATAAAACGACACTGGGCTGTGTATTTTTAGAGCTGAAGTCTAGTAGGTGTCGCTCACTGCCTGACATGTCGTAAATCTCAGCTCGCCAAACTGCTTTCTGAACTCAAGAGCTTCAGGTTCAGAGTGAGTTTGGCTTGATTGTACTGAAATTTCAGTCCGAACTTGCAACTGAATGAGTTAGCACTTTTGCTGTTCTGTTAGGGATTCGAAGGATTTTCAAATATTTATAATTACGAGTATTGTGTATCTGAGATGTAAACTAGGTCGCCATGTACTCCGATCTGTATCTCGCGTCGCTGTTATCCCAACAACTTTTGAATCAATGGATGCGCCTTCTTTCACAGTTTGTGTTTCGCTTCTCTGCAAAAAAACTTTTTCTTCGCCTTAACGCCTATTTCAAAAAACTTCGAGCTCTCCTGTATTGCACGCCGAGAAATTCTTGCAGCCAATTTGCTTCCTATGCAAATTGTGCTGCCTCTCGCCTTTTGCCTCCTCAGCTGAAGAAATCGGACTGGTGGAACATGAGCAGAAGCGAGTGGGAGGGAGAAGAAAAAACACTCCTTGTCTGTTGGGGCCGTTCCGCTACCGTGCGGTCCACCGCTGCGACGGTATCTGGGCGCTGAGTTTTGGCACTTTTCATCTGCCTGGGCCAAACTGAATTCATGGAGAGAGAGAGAGAGAGAGCAGCTTTTGATCAATATTCCCCGAGCGAAACTCTCAGACGATGGTCCCGCAGATATTGGGAGTCTGGGTCTGATGGCCTTGAGTCCAAGTCATTTACCGGTTTTCCGATAATTCTGCAACCCGAATATTTGCCCCCGCCCCCAGCTCGCAAATGAGGAAGCGCTCAAGGGCGGGAATGGGACTGCTGCTGAGCAAACTCTTAATCTATGTTTCCTAATGCACGACTTCTTAACAAGCGTTTAGTATATATGACTAGCAAAAAAGCCCCCCTGGGCAACGTATTTATTGATTTTTTGTCGCTTACCAGAATTATCGATAAAAAGTCGTAGGCTTAAACGCGCATCAAGTTTATTTCTTGGAACATCGGTTCTCTGATTCCCTCTTATATTTCCACCGTTCATTGCTCTTTACAACAATTTAGTGCAGGGGTCGGCAACCTCTAAACCACGATCGGGACAGACTATCTCATCTCCATGTCTCATCCAACCACTGTCTCTCATCTTATCACTGTCAATGTGGCCCGATGTCGTTGTATTGTTTCTGAGGTTTATAGAACTGCCGACCCTGATTTATGGTACGAGTATATGAACTGGCAAAATGCATCCCTTGAGCAGCTACCTATTTACTCAATTTTTCCCAATTAACAAAAAATAGTGTTTACAGCATTTTGATCAAATAACAACCAATGGATGCCTATATTATCTGCGGAATTTCCAGATGACTTACACAGTATCACATTGGGAGCCTCTATTGGCCTAATATGTGGCCTTCACTTGGCACTTTTCATTCCGGCATTTCACTGCCTGCGTTTCCGCATGATTGCACTATTCTAGTCCGCTTATCTATCGCCATCTCGCCATGCCAGCCACTATTTGGCCCCGGCTTTCGTTTAGTAGCGAAACATCATTTATCATGTCGGCACAATATCCCCTCATTGCCCGGGAAACAACTTCCCGCTGCGGTTTCAGCTTAGGAAGAGCGCGCCAGATAGAGAATTTGGGATTAAAAGTGGATGGCAACTCGCTATTGAAATAGCATAAACCGCTGTTTTTGAAAGCACTTGGGCTTCAACTTTCTTTTTATGATAGCATTAGCCATGCGAGCCAGTGTTTTGCGCGCTTTTTGTACATGGCATCGAACTTTACAACTGCCGATTGTGCGGCTGAATTATTTGCCTTTATTAGTCACGATTCTAGACTAACTAACTGCCTTTGGAATGAATTGTTTATTGTTCAAACCATTTAATAATAACGAGTATAGGACTCACGCAGGATAACACATGATTTCGCGTTATGTTGAACTCATCGCTCCACTGTCTTATCTAATCTGTCTCATCTCTACTTTCTCATCTCTACTTTCTCACCACTCTAATATCCCATCTCTCCCGTGTCTCATCTGTCCACTGTCTCATCTGTCCACTGTCTCATCTGTCCACTGTCTCATCCCTCCACTCCTCTCTCATCACGCCAGACACAGATCTCCATACGCAGAGCCGGGAGCGTTTGAAGGGCTCGATAAAATTCTTCAGTAAAAAACTGTTCCCCCAGACAGCGAAGCGGCTGCAATTTCACTTATAAATTCAAGCTGCTGGGCCCTGGATTTTCTCAGCTCGATGCGCATCTCAGTCTAAGGCGGGCTTATCCCAGTCTCATACGCTCACACACACACGCATGCACCCACTGTCCTTTCATCTCAATAGGACTCGTGTTTTAAGCAGGACAGCAGAGAAGAAGGACAAGTGGCTTCTTGCAGGCTCGGCTCACTGAGGAAGTCAAGCAGAGGCCAAGCGAGTTGTGAACTCAGAGGCCGGTGCAGCGGGATCTGGGGGAGGTGAGGCGAATGCCTCCCCATTCGGGACCCCTCCGCCCTGTCCCTTCTCGTCCGATTCCTTGCCAATTGACGATTGCTCTATTTCTCTCTCTCTTAGCGGGCCATTCGATATCCTTGGCGGTCGCTGTCCCTTTTAGCTCATCAACAACCTGTCCTCTCGTCTCCACGACAGACTAACCCCAATTTTCTTTGAGGTCCCATCTGAGTCCGAGTAGGCGCCTAGTTTGCCGCCCCAATTTTTTTTCTCATCCGAGTACCGCCAGCCCCCGCCAATAGCAGCGGCCTGGCTAGCAGGGGTATCACTCTCTGCAGGCCTCCCAAACCCTCCACTGTGCGCCAAACACTGCATGAGAGGGCCTGCGCTTCGAGGAACCTCCCCTCCGATCGCGTCCCAGATCCCCGAGTCCGCTCCGTTTCCCCTTTCCTCCCCTCTCCCAGCCGCAGTCGTCCTCAGTCGGTCTCTCCTCTCTACTCTCCGCTCCGGCTGGTCCGACCTTTCGTCCTTCGCGTCCCCCTGTCCCCGCCGGCACACTCTGTATTTCTCTCCCTGATCCTCCCGCTCTAGTTGGCATCAAGAACGGACAGACAAGAGGCTTGGCCGGGCCAGCAGACTGCGAGGATATCGCCGGCCTCCGCCCACACCGAGGTTGTCTCTATAGTCGACCGGAATCAGTCTTTGTTGGAACCGGAGTTCAGGATGGTGTCTCAAGTGTCAGGAGGTGCAGCCGCTGCTGTCACAGTCTGCGGCAAGAAACGAGCCCTGGTGCACATGATGTGCATCAATGCGTGCAGCGCCTTCTTCATCCTGACCGTGTCAGTGTCCACGGACTTCTGGATCTACACATTCGAACGGGACACCAGCGTCAACGGCACCACAAACATCAACTGCATGCACTCCGGCCTGTGGCGCAAGTGCTTCGAGCGAAAGACACTGCCAGCCGGGAAGAAGACTCACTTTGTGTGGACTTCGGAAGCCAGTGAGTAGAGTTGTAAGTTTGATTTCAACCATTCGTGAGCATACTTCTCACCCTGCCGATTCACTCCGCTCTGCAGTCGAGATTTCCGGTGCCAGAGACAACTGCAGCTACCACAACAGCACCCATGTGGTGGCCGCCATCGCATTCATTGGTCGCAAGAACAATGAAATCAAGCCGACCGATATTCGTGAGTTCACGCTGTGAAATTTCAAATAGTCGACAAAATTATCGACAAGAAAACTACGAGCTATTTCCGTAGCGCCAAACTCTTTCAGTTGACGCAGTTTGTTCATCAAAGTTGCTAGAAGGCATTTGGCAGTCTGAGTGCGACTGAAACACTGTCAGCTGGGAGTCGGCGCTGTCCCCAGGCGCTGACTAACACCCACGCAGCCACCCCGACCCCCCAGCCTCCTGTGTCTGTGCCGCGGTGCCCTATTAGCCAATAAATGCGCGCGGAATGTCATAACTGGCGCCTCATCAGGCTGGGAAATGAGCTGAGCAGTCGTCCACCTTCCACTCTGGATGCGCTGGTCCTTCGGTGCCGTCTCCCGTCTCTGCTGCTTCCTCCGCCTAAATCCCCATTTTTCCTTTCTTTCGTCGTCTGGGGATTTTGTGCTAGTCGAGTGCGCCAGTGGATAAGTCAGTAGGTAGCAGTGCAACCGCCCGCGGGGCTACGGGGCGAAGTCGGCTCGACGCTGACCACAACTGGTTCAGTCTAGTCTTCTTGTTGGCTGAGTTCGTTGGCATTCCACCGGCTTCATTAAAAGCTCTCCTAACGCGCGGCCTGAGCCGTTGCTGGGCTGGGCTAAATAAGTCCCAGGGCGGTCCTAAATCAGTCCCTGGCAGGAGTGTCAGCGCCTTCCTCATGGGCAGCGAAGGCTCCCCAGAGTGCGGCCGAAGACCGGCGTCGGAGTGAGCCTCCAGTACCTCGCTCGCCCAAGCTGCGCAGAAAACATGAGACCGAACAATAATTTATTGTCGATATCGGGTCTGGCGGCTCAATCAGTCTTGGAGGCTTTTTAGGCGCGGCCACTCGGGCATAAATATGTCACATCTGTAGCCAGAAACTCCGGGCATCTCAGGGATAAAGACGGACTAGCTGAAAATTATCCGGCTAATGCGCGTGTAAGCCGCGGGTTGATGCGGTCGAAACAGAAGCCGACTGGCCTGGCACTTCCTGAATTAGTGATGAAGGTCTGGCCTCCTCTCCGAGTCTTCTTGTGCGTCTTCCTTGCCGCCCTCTGAATATTTTCCTGTCGCTTTGATACTCGCCTGCCGCACCGTTGGCAGCCAGTGTCAGCTGCAAATGAACTAGGGTTCATTGGGTACTATTTGAGTCATGGGGTACTCACAACTCACCCACAAATTTGTCGCACTTCACAGACGACATGCAGGTGGCCAGCTTGTTCCCAATAGGAGGCCTGCTGTTCCTCCTCATCGGCTGCGTCATCACCTTCTTCAGCTTCTGCGATCCGAAGACTACAATCATGATTTTCATCAGCGGGGCTCTGTTTGTGTTCTCAGGTAAGTACCAAGCACCACCGCAAACCCGTACACACTACTCACAAGCCAGAAGAAGCCGCACTTTAGCGCACGAAATGCAAATCGAGCCAATTTATCTGACACCCAGGCCTGTGCCTCCTCATCGGCATTGTCCTGTATGTCGGCAATGTAAGCCAGGCCTTCGATTCATCGTCAGCTAGCATATCAGGCGACCAGAAGTATGTGTACAAGTACGGCTCGTCCTTCTACCTGTGCGTAGTTGGCTTCGTATTCACCGAGTTCGCCGGGGTGTTCGCCGTCTACCTGTACATCGCCCGCTCCAAGCACTACGTCAATAAGAAAGTGCGCCTTGGCGATCGGCGGATGGTCGCAGACGAAAGCGGCATAACAGTGCAGATTTCTGATTCCGCCGATCATCTCGGATCGACGCACCACCGCCAGGCTCCCCTGCTGCCTCCGCCGCCGCCACCACCGCCGCCGCCGCCGCCGCCGCCGCCACAAATATCGACCATGTCGAGAAAGTCCCACTCGCAGTATCCGCAGCAGCAGCAGCAGCAGCAGCAGCAGCAGCAGCAGCAGGCCGTTTCTGGTGGCAGTTGGATCGGCCATGTCCCCAGGTCCTATAGCGAGGACACCGGCACGGACGATGAGATGCCCAGAAACTTGTCCAGCTACACTTTGTCGAGGCATCAGCAGCAGCACCTGCCGCATCTGCCGCCGCCACCGCCGCCACCTCTCGGAGCTTCTTCCGGCGGCGTCGGTGAATCGTGCAGTTGTCCGCAGTCGGTACACGAGCTGCACCTGATGAACTCGGACGCGCCGGCGGGCTATCAGCAGCAGCAGCAGCAGCAGCAGCAGCAGCTTGACGGCCACCACGGCCTGCCCCGCTACGTTCCCGGGCCTGTAGTGAGCAGCATCGGCACTGGAGGCTACCCAACCCCGCCAAGGCAGCACAACTCCACCCTGCCGCACTTGCAGCAGCAGCAGCAGCAGCAGCAGCAGCAGCAGCAGCAGCAGCAGCAGCAGTACCGGGGTGGAGCCACTGGTTATTACACAGGAGGAGGAGGGCACAAAGCAAAGACGACGCCAGTGTAGAAGAACCTGCTGAGGACTGTTCAAGGAAGTTTAACTGCAAGGCAATGATTTTCTGTAATGCTTCAAGTAGTTCTAATTTAGTCTTCTGACAAGTCCGCAACGGCAGAGCGCTGGCTGGCCAAGTGCACCAATCTAAATTTGCTAATAATTCACTAGCCCAATCAGTAAAATTTCACCCAGCTAAATCAACTACCACACCCCATTGATGCGTGTTTACTTCAATTACCTGTTGGCACGGTTGTTACACTTACTAGATTAATTGTTTACGGCAAACATTTTAATAGTATGTTTTTTCCTACAGTAACACTTTGATAGCTTAATTCTCAGAAAGTTTGCTTTATTGCCTAGAAATTAGTGAAATTATGTACCGGATAACTGTGAGCTGGTTTTCATTTCAATAAGTATAGCTGCACCTTGATGTTGTCATCTTATCCCAATTGTACTTTTAAAATCCTATCTACCAGAAGTACGTAAGTTACTATGTATTAATTAGAATATGTTTCTTTCTAAAAACGATTGAATCGACCCCTACATTCTGTTCGCAGCGTTGGCACTTGAGTTCTGTTTAAAAACAGTTGAGCGACTGCCTAATTAATTAAGCTATTCCAGACGAAAAGTAGATGTTGTCATTTCACATGAGTAAACCAATATTTCTTGTTTAAATATATCTCTAAAATCAGCTTTCGCATGCTTGGTTCAAATACACGTTTACATTTTTTGTTTATATTCTAATGCTGCTCTCGCAACAACCTTACTGAAATGGTAGAGTAATAATACCTAGCCCAGGTGGTGCCTACTTTACTAAAGCAGTAGAAATTTAATAAAGCTCCATTAGATTGGAATAACTTAAATAAGGTGTCTCAATGTAAGAATATATACCGGCTATTGAGGGCTGTGACCGAGGACGCGGAGCGCGCAGCGCCCGAGGTCATAGACATTGGTGCCCGAAATAGCCAATATATATTTTCATTGAGCAACGCTGGGATTCCCAGCGGTTCTGTTTGCACCATAGACATTCCACCGGTATTTAATGGCGGGAATCCCAGCGTTGCTCAATGAAAATACACACTTAAAGTTTGCAATACAAGAATCCAAAGGGAATTCCCTGTGGGATTCAGATTTCATTTAAATCAGATTTTCGATTTCAGAACACCGAATGCCCTTTCGATAGTCACTCGAGTTCTGCTCAGTCGCCTGTTGAAGTTTTGCTCGGAATTCGTCTGTGGGTCCCTGAACGGCGTCATCAGAAACGGTCGGAGCGGATAGCCCGCATCTCCAACCAAGAAGCCGGCGACAATCCCATCAGCAAGGAGGTCCTTCAGCGCAGATTACTGAAAGATGAAGGAGTCGTGGCTGCTGCCGGGCCAACGTGCGACAACGTTGGTAAATGAGAGATTTACAGTGCAGACTGCCTGAAAATTGATCGAGTGAAATCCTTTCCGATTGATGAAGACTCCACCGTCGTTGATAGGACGCCGGATGCGAATGTGCGTGCAGTCGATGGCTCCAAGCACCTGGGGCACTCCGGCAATATAAAAAAATGCCCGAGCTGAAGCTGCCGCCGCCTGCTGATTGCTTGGAAACGAAATGTGAACAGGCGCCATGTCCTGAAGCAGCTTGCAAACGTCGGTGACAACTCCTGACGCTGTCACGCAACTGCAGTTGAAAACGGCAGTAGCAGCAGTAGTCTCAACTTGACTCTGAGAAGCTGCCCGTTGCAAAAAAAGCGCATAGCCAGGCAAACCTTCAGCTCGATTGAAACTGCTCTGTTGCGACGCGTCTGACGTTGCAGTTGTGGCCGCAGCAGCTCAATGAGCTCGAGCAATGGTTGCCGTGGCAGCCGGTACCGCTCGAAAATCTCCTGATCAGTGAAGTCGAGAGGGTCGAGTCGATCCCGACGATTTTTCGTCGAGAAAGAGAGGCTGCAGATCGAGAGGGAGCGTCTACGCATTGAGCAGGAGAGACTGGCGATCGAAAAGGAGACAAAAAAGAATTTTGAGAGTAGGCAATTGGTCCATTTTAATGACGTGTAGGCCTTCTTTCTCTGAGCATCAAGGACATGTGTCTGTTTTGGAATGTGTCGTGGCAACCGTAGTTGAATATAATGGTGCTGTGAACCAAGGGCAATACAGTATTGCGGTTCGATGATTTTTGTCTATTGATATGAAAATGTAAGTGTCATATTCGTTACTTAAATTATTAAATAAGTACAGCATGCGTCTCAAAGATAACTAAAAAGGGACGGTAAAAATTCCCCTTACGATAAAAGTAAGACGTCAGTGCTTAAGTTTGATCGTAGCCCCTGCGTAAGTTACGACGCATCTGCGAATGTTTCTCCGAAGGCACGTAAGAACGTTCTCGGACAGTTTTTAGTTCTCGTGCGTAAGTTAGAGCGTACGACGGAACTTACGAAAGCTTTATAGAACGGGCCCAGAGTTTATTTAAATGCTGTCTATGGTAATTTGCCTACCTACGTGTGGGTCGCTTAAACTGAGTCGGTCGCGACACTGCAAAACGGTTTTGTAAATTAGTAATAAAATTAGTCAATAATAACTTATTACCATGATGAGTCGGTCAGGTGATTCTGCCTCAGTCTCAGTTATCAAAGAAATCAGAGACGAGTCCGAGATGTACATTGCTCTGAGCCAGGCCAATGGCCGTCCTCTACTCGCCTGCTTCAGCGCCGCCTGGTGCATGCCGTGTCGAGCGTTCGCGCCGAAACTGCGCCAACTCGCGGACAAGTACAGCCGGGTGGCCTTCGTCAAGCTGGATGTTGATAAGATGCGGGTGAGTGAGATACTAGCAGTGGAATCAAACTGGGTGTTAATAAGACGTATATGAGTTAGATTCTAGCAGCGGAGTCAAGCTGGATGTTGATAAGATGTATATGAGTGAGATTCTAGCAGTGGAATCAAACTGGGTGTTAATAAGACGTATATGAGTGAGATTCTAGCAGTGGAATCAAGCTGGATGTTGATAAGATGTATATGAGTGAGATTCTAGCAGTGGAGTCAAGCTGGATGTTGATAAGATGTATATGAGTGAGATTCTAGCAGTGGAATCAATCTGGATGTTGATAAGATGCATATGAGTGAGATTCTAGCAGTGGAATCAATCTGGATGTTGATAAGATGTATATGAGTGAGATTCTAGCAGTGGAGTCAAGCTGGATGTTGATAAGATGTATATGAGTGAGATTCTAGCAGTGGAATCAATCTGGATGTTGATAAGATGCATATGAGTGAGATTCTAGCAGCGGAGTCAAACTGGATGTTGATAAGATGTATATGAGTGAGATTCTAGCAGTGGAGTCAAGCTGGATGTTGATAAGATGTATATGAGTGAGATTCTAGCAGTGGAGTCAAGCTGGATGTTGATAAGATGTATATGAGTGAGATTCTAGCAGTGGAGTCAAGCTGGATGTTGATAAGATGTATATGAGTGAGATTCTAGCAGTGGAGTAAAGCTGGATGTTGATAAGATGTATATGAGTGAGATTCTAGCAGCGGAGTCAAACTGGATGTTGATAAGATGTATATGAGTGAGATTCTAGCAGTGGAGTCAAGCTGGATGTTGATAAGATGTATATGAGTGAGATTCTAGCAGTGGAGTCAAGCTGGATGTTGATAAGATGTATATGAGTGAGATTCTAGCAGCGGAGTCAAACTGGATGTTGATAAGATGTATATGAGTGAGATTCTAGCAGTGGAATCAAGCTGGATGTTGATAAGATGTATATGAGTGAGATTCTAGCAGTGGAGTCAAGCTGGATGTTGATAAGATGTATATGAGTGAGATTCTAGCAGCGGAGTCAAGCTGGATGTTGATAAGATGTATATGAGTGAGATTCTAGCAGTGGAATCAAGCTGGATGTTGATAAGATGTATATGAGTGAGATTCTAGCAGTGGAATCAAGCTGGATGTTGATAAGATGTATATGAGTGAGATTCTAGCAGTGGAATCAATCTGGATGTTGATAAGATGCATATGAGTGAGATTCTAGCAGTGGAATCAATCTGGATGTTGATAAGATGTATATGAGTGAGATTCTAGCAGTGGAATCAATCTGGATGTTGATAAGATGTATATGAGTGAGATTCTAGCAGTGGAATCAATCTGGATGTTGATAAGATGTATATGAGTGAGATTCTAGCAGTGGAATCAATCTGGATGTTGATAAGATGTATATGAGTGAGATTCTAGCAGTGGAATCAATCTGGATGTTGATAAGATGTATATGAGTGAGATTCTAGCAGTGGAATCAAGCTGGATGTTGATAAGATGTATATGAGTGAGATTCTAGCAGCGGAGTCAAGCTGGATGTTGATAAGATGCATATGAGTGAGATTCTAGCAGTGGAATCAATCTGGATGTTGATAAGATGCATATGAGTGAGATTCTAGCAGTGGAATCAATCTGGATGTTGATAAGATGTATATGAGTGAGATTCTAGCAGTGGAATCAAGCTGGATGTTGATAAGATGTATATGAGTGAGATTCTAGCAGTGGAATCAAACTGGATGTTGATAAGATGCATATGAGTGAGATTCTAGCAGCGGAGTCAAGCTGGATGTTGATAAGATGCATATGAGTGAGATTCTAGCAGCGGAGTCAAGCTGGATGTTGATAAGATGTATATGAGTGAGATTCTAGCAGTGGAATCAATCTGGATGTTGATAAGATGTATATGAGTGAGATTCTAGCAGTGGAGTCAAGCTGGATGTTGATAAGATGTATATGAGTGAGATTCTAGCAGTGGAATCAATCTGGATGTTGATAAGATGTATATGAGTGAGATTCTAGCAGTGGAATCAATCTGGATGTTGATAAGATGCATATGAGTGAGATTCTAGCAGTGGAATCAATCTGGATGTTGATAAGATGTATATGAGTGAGATTCTAGCAGTGGAATCAATCTGGATGTTGATAAGATGTATATGAGTGAGATTCTAGCAGTGGAATCAATCTGGATGTTGATAAGATGTATATGAGTGAGATTCTAGCAGTGGAGTCAAGCTGGATGTTGATAAGATGTATATGAGTGAGATTCTAGCAGTGGAATCAATCTGGATGTTGATAAGATGTATATGAGTGAGATTCTAGCAGTGGAATCAATCTGGATGTTGATAAGATGTATATGAGTGAGATTCTAGCAGTGGAATCAAGCTGGATGTTGATAAGATGTATATGAGTGAGATTCTAGCAGCGGAGTCAAGCTGGATGTTGATAAGATGTATATGAGTGAGATTCTAGCTGCGGAGTCAAGCTGGATGTTGATAAGATGCATATGAGTGAGATTCTAGCAGTGGAATCAATCTGGATGTTGATAAGATGCATATGAGTGAGATTCTAGCAGTGGAATCAATCTGGATGTTGATAAGATGTATATGAGTGAGATTCTAGCAGTGGAATCAAGCTGGATGTTGATAAGATGTATATGAGTGAGATTCTAGCAGTGGAATCAAACTGGATGTTGATAAGATGCATATGAGTGAGATTCTAGCAGCGGAGTCAAGCTGGATGTTGATAAGATGCATATGAGTGAGATTCTAGCAGCGGAGTCAAGCTGGATGTTGATAAGATGTATATGAGTGAGATTCTAGCAGTGGAATCAATCTGGATGTTGATAAGATGTATATGAGTGAGATTCTAGCAGTGGAGTCAAGCTGGATGTTGATAAGATGTATATGAGTGAGATTCTAGCAGTGGAATCAATCTGGATGTTGATAAGATGTATATGAGTGAGATTCTAGCAGTGGAATCAATCTGGATGTTGATAAGATGCATATGAGTGAGATTCTAGCAGTGGAATCAATCTGGATGTTGATAAGATGTATATGAGTGAGATTCTAGCAGTGGAATCAATCTGGATGTTGATAAGATGTATATGAGTGAGATTCTAGCAGTGGAATCAAGCTGGATGTTGATAAGATGTATATGAGTGAGATTCTAGCAGCGGAGTCAAGCTGGATGTTGATAAGATGCATATGAGTGAGATTCTAGCAGTGGAATCAATCTGGATGTTGATAAGATGCATATGAGTGAGATTCTAGCAGTGGAATCAATCTGGATGTTGATAAGATGTATATGAGTGAGATTCTAGCAGTGGAATCAATCTGGATGTTGATAAGATGTATATGAGTGAGATTCTAGCAGTGGAGTCAAGCTGGATGTTGATAAGATGTATATGAGTGAGATTCTAGCAGTGGAATCAATCTGGATGTTGATAAGATGTATATGAGTGAGATTCTAGCAGTGGAATCAATCTGGATGTTGATAAGATGTATTTGAGTGAGATTCTAGCAGTGGAATCAATCTGGATGTTGATAAGATGTATATGAGTGAGATTCTAGCAGTGGAATCAATCTGGATGTTGATAAGATGTATATGAGTGAGATTCTAGCAGTGGAATCAATCTGGATGTTGATAAGATGTATATGAGTGAGATTCTAGCAGTGGAATCAAGCTGGATGTTGATAAGATGTATATGAGTGAGATTCTAGCTGCGGAGTCAAGCTGGATGTTGATAAGATGCATATGAGTGAGATTCTAGCAGTGGAATCAATCTGGATGTTGATAAGATGCATATGAGTGAGATTCTAGCAGTGGAATCAATCTGGATGTTGATAAGATGTATATGAGTGAGATTCTAGCAGTGGAATCAAGCTGGATGTTGATAAGATGTATATGAGTGAGATTCTAGCAGTGGAATCAAACTGGATGTTGATAAGATGCATATGAGTGAGATTCTAGCAGCGGAGTCAAGCTGGATGTTGATAAGATGCATATGAGTGAGATTCTAGCAGCGGAGTCAAGCTGGATGTTGATAAGATGTATATGAGTGAGATTCTAGCAGTGGAATCAATCTGGATGTTGATAAGATGTATATGAGTGAGATTCTAGCAGTGGAGTCAAGCTGGATGTTGATAAGATGTATATGAGTGAGATTCTAGCAGTGGAATCAATCTGGATGTTGATAAGATGTATATGAGTGAGATTCTAGCAGTGGAATCAATCTGGATGTTGATAAGATGCATATGAGTGAGATTCTAGCAGTGGAATCAATCTGGATGTTGATAAGATGTATATGAGTGAGATTCTAGCAGTGGAATCAATCTGGATGTTGATAAGATGTATATGAGTGAGATTCTAGCAGTGGAGTCAAGCTGGATGTTGATAAGATGTATATGAGTGAGATTCTAGCAGTGGAGTCAAGCTGGATGTTGATAAGATGCATATGAGTGAGATTCTAGCAGTGGAATCAATCTGGATGTTGATAAGATGCATATGAGTGAGATTCTAGCAGTGGAATCAAGCTGGATGTTGATAAGATGTATATGAGTGAGATTCTAGCAGTGGAATCAAACTGGATGTTGATAAGATGCATATGAGTGAGATTCTAGCAGCGGAGTCAAGCTGGATGTTGATAAGATGCATATGAGTGAGATTCTAGCAGTGGAATCAAGCTGGATGTTGATAAGATGTATATGAGTGAGATTCTAGCAGTGGAATCAATCTGGATGTTGATAAGATGTATATGAGTGAGATTCTAGCAGTGGAGTCAAGCTGGATGTTGATAAGATGTATATGAGTGAGATTCTAGCAGTGGAATCAATCTGGATGTTGATAAGATGTATATGAGTGAGATTCTAGCAGTGGAATCAATCTGGATGTTGATAAGATGCATATGAGTGAGATTCTAGCAGTGGAATCAATCTGGATGTTGATAAGATGTATATGAGTGAGATTCTAGCAGTGGAATCAATCTGGATGTTGATAAGATGTATATGAGTGAGATTCTAGCAGTGGAATCAAGCTGGATGTTGATAAGATGTATATGAGTGAGATTCTAGCAGCGGAGTCAAGCTGGATGTTGATAAGATGCATATGAGTGAGATTCTAGCAGTGGAATCAATCTGGATGTTGATAAGATGCATATGAGTGAGATTCTAGCAGTGGAATCAATCTGGATGTTGATAAGATGTATATGAGTGAGATTCTAGCAGTGGAATCAATCTGGATGTTGATAAGATGTATATGAGTGAGATTCTAGCAGTGGAGTCAAGCTGGATGTTGATAAGATGTATATGAGTGAGATACTAGCAGTGGAATCAATCTGGATGTTGATAAGATGTATATGAGTGAGATTCTAGCAGTGGAATCAATCTGGATGTTGATAAGATGTATATGAGTGAGATTCTAGCAGTGGAGTCAAGCTGGATGTTGATAAGATGTATATGAGTGAGATTCTAGCAGTGGAATCAATCTGGATGTTGATAAGATGTATATGAGTGAGATTCTAGCAGTGGAATCAAGCTGGATGTTGATAAGATGTATATGAGTGAGATTCTAGCAGTGGAATCAATCTGGATGTTGATAAGATGTACATGAGTAAGATTCTAGCAGTGGAGTCAAGCTGGATGTTGATAAGATGTATATGAGTGAGATTCTAGCAGTGGAGTCAAGCTGGATGTTGATAAGATGTATATGAGTGAGATTCTAGCAGTGGAATCAAGCTGGATGTTGATAAGATGTATATGAGTGAGATTCTAGCAGTGGAATCAATCTGGATGTTGATAAGATGTATATGAGTGAGATTCTAGCAGTGGAATCAATCTGGATGTTGATAAGATGTATATGAGTGAGATTCTAGCAGTGGAGTCAACCTGGATGTTGATAAGATGTATATGAGTGAGATTCTAGCAGTGGAATCAATCTGGATGTTGATAAGATGTACATGAGTAAGATTCTAGCAGTGGAGTCAACCTGGATGTTGATAAGATGTACATGGGTGAGATTCTAGGGATTCTAGCTTTTGGGACTTGGCTAGCTCATGAACTCCTAGTCAACTGCAGGGTTCAGTGTTCCAACTATTCACTTTGCAGTGGTTAGTCAGCTACTTGTAGCTAGTTTTTTTGCTTTGATGTGTTGGTGATGTAATGTTAGGAGAATGCTCAGTCGTATAAAAGTACTTGCAATCTTTCGGATATGCCGTTTGAATTTCTACTGACGAAAAAACTTTGACGGAAATTTTGCCACCAGAAAAGGCAGATAGGTAGATGATGAGTGGTGAAAAGGGTAGATGAGGGAGGGTAGATAAGAGATGGTAGTTAAGGGAGGGTAGTTAAGGGAGGGTAGTTAAGGGAGTGTAGATGAGGGAGGGTAGATGAGGGAGTGTAGATGAGGGAGTGTAGATGAGGGAGTGTAGATGAGGGAGTGTAGATGAGGGAGTGTAGATGAGGGATGGTAGTTAAGGGATGGTAGTTATGGGAGGGTAGTTTAGGGAGGGTAGTTAAGGGAGGGTAGTTAAGGGAGGGTAGTTAAGGGAGGGTAGTTTAGGGAGGGTAGTTTAGGGAGGGTAGTTTAGGGAGGGTAGTTTAGGGAGGGTAGTTTAGGGAGGGTAGTTTAGGGAGGGTAGTTTAGGGAGGGTAGTTATGGGAGGGTAGTTTAGGGAGGGTAGTTAAGGGAGGGTAGTTAAGGGAGGGTAGTTAAGGGAGGGTAGTTAAGGGAGGGTAGTTAAGGGAGGGTAGTTAAGGGAGGGTAGTTAAGGGAGGGTAGTTAAGGGAGGGTAGTTAAGGGAGGGTAGTTAAGGGAGGGTAGTTAAGGGAGGGTAGTTAAGGGAGGGTAGTTAAGGGGGGGTAGTTAAGGGAGGGTAGTTAAGGGAGGGTAGTTAAGGGAGGGTAGTTTAGGGAGGGTAGTTAAGGGAGGGTAGTTAAGGGAGGGTAGTTTAGGGAGGGTAGTTTAGGGAGGGTAGTTAAGGGAGGGTAGTTAAGGGAGGGTAGTTAAGGGAGGGTAGTTTAGGGAGGGTAGTTAAGGGAGGGTAGTTTAGAGAGGGTAGTTATGGGAGGGTAGTTTAGGGAGGGTAGTTAAGGGAGGGTAGATGTTGAAGCGTAGATGAGGGTAGTTCAGTATTGAGTTAAGGTCTTTAATATTATGCAATTGAATATAAAAGCTGCCAAGAGCCGGTCCCCTCACTCCGCAGAACCTTGCTGACCAGCACGGAATTGAGATGCTGCCTACCTTCGTCTTATTCAAGAACGGCTATCGAGCTGGCTCGGCCTCTGGCACAGCCGATGGCAGAATTGAAGCCCTGCTGGCGGCGCATGGGATCTTCCCGACAAACACCTCGTCATCCGTTGACACTTAAGTCACTTAGTTTTTATAGAGTACTGCAGTATTAGTACAGACTCAAAGGATTGATAAATTGAATGATTGAATGAATGTACACTATCGACAAATCCGTTAGTTTTCGCTCACGTGGATGAGCACCGGTTAGCCGTGATCGTATAGTGGTTAGTACTTCTCGTTGTGGCCGAGACAACCCAGGTTCGAATCCTGGTCACGGCAAGTTGCTGTTGAAGTCTCTTGCATGGCATAGGGTGCTATAATTTTTTTTATTAACAGCTTAGCGTATCAAAAGTAAAAAACTTCGACAATGTAGCAATTAGAATTCGTCATGTGCTTTTGATGTCAGCAATTAGAATATTCGTGAGTAAAAGCAATAGCAATTTTGTATTGCCGATATGTGTTGAAAAATCGGAATAGCAATACTTTTCTATAGTTACTGTCATAGTGAAATTAGCGTTTTTCGTTTCGTTTAATATGCCAATCCGACTGTAATTTGTTGAATTTTACCTTGATGCATTATCAACGCGCTTTTCTATAAGTACAATAAAGTACTTTTAGGCTTCTCTCTCTCTGCTGCCGTGTTTTTGATTGTCGTGTGCTTGCGTTGCTCCATTCGGGTGCAGCAAAGAATTGTCAGCGGGGAATTCCCCCCCCCCAAAGGTAGTTTTACTGCAAAAAAAATCCCCCGTTATTGACAAACTACCCAATAAAACTCACCGAAAACTGGTATCCATAACTCAACACAGCTTATTGCTCAGTCAGTAGAAATCGTAGTTTAATGGATGCATAGATAGACACTACTCACTACTCACTTCAAGCGAGTAGCAATGGTAGTGTATGACAAAGACACCTGTAATTTATATGTTCTCTAAAGTCTGAAATAGCCAATAGCGAGCCTTCAAATAATCTTCGCCAATCTAGACAAAACCAGATTGAGGCATTGTGACTGCGATTTAAGATCTTGGCTTAGCAGATTCTGGAATTCTGACATCAGCAGTGAATATTTTGCTTTGCACTGGCTTGTTGGTTTACAGGAATCATTTCTGTAAGTTTCATTGGCTGCATGCTATCAGGTGATTCGATGTAGCTTTGTACTTGTGTTTAGAGATGTGGTAAGACTGGGTGAGATTTGGTGAGACTGGGTGAGATTCGGTGAGACTGGGTGAGATTAGCTGAGACTGGGTGAGATTCGGTGAGACTGGGTGAGATTCGTTGAGACTGGGTGAGATTTGGTGAGTCAGGGTGAGATTTGTTGAGATTTGGTGAGTCAAGGTGAGATTTTGTTGAGATTTGATGAGATTTGGTGAGTCAGGGTGAGATTTGGTGAGACTGGGTGAGATTCGGTGAGACTGGGTGAGATTCGTTGAGACTGGGTGAGATTCGGTGAGACTGGGTGAGATTTAGTGAGACTGGGTGAGACTCGGTGAGACTGGGTGAGATTCGTTGAGACTGGGTGAGATTTGGTGAGTCAGGGTGAGATTTGGTGAGTCAGGGTGAGATTTGGTGAGACTGAGTGAGATTTGGTGAGTCAGGGTGAGATTTGGTGAGTCAGGGTGAGACTGGGTGAGATTCGGTGAGATTTTGTGAGACTGCGTGAAACTAGGTGAGACTTTGTAAGAACTGGAGATACTAGGTGAGATTAGAAGATACTTGCTGGGACTGGGTGAGATTTGGAGGGGATTTTGTGAGATTTGGTCTGACTGGGTGAATCTACAAGTCCCACGGTAAATCTGTAAAACTTAAAGAACAATTTTTTTTCAAGCCTAGAGCAATTATTGCTGTCAATCATTGAATAATTTTCACCTCAAACACTGCACCTCCAGATAGATTTGCGCGTCTGAGTTCCAATCGCATCGAATATTTGAGTACGAATAAATTATTAAGTATTATACTGATTCAATGGTACGCTGGTGTTGGTGTTTTAGTGCAGCAATATCGTTTCTTGGCTCGTTTCCTAGAATATTACGTGTAATCGGATCTAGGATGGTACAAGGAATCGAGGCTAGCAAAATCCGTGCTTGGAATCGTTGCTATCTAGAATCGTACCTGGAATCGTAGCTATAGCTAGAATCTTTCCTGGAATCGAAGCATCGTACTTGGAACCGTAGCTAGCTAGAATCGTACTTGGAATCGTAGCTAGCTAGAATCGTACTTGGAATCGTAGCTAGCTAGAATCGTACTTGGAATCGTAGCTAGCTAGAATCGTACTTGGAATCGTAGCTAGCTAGAATCGTACTTGGAATCGTAGCTAGCTAGAATCGTACTTGGAATCGTAGCTAACTAGAATTGTACTTGGAATCGTAGCTAGCTAGAATGATACTTGGATTCGTAGCTAGCTAGAATGGTACTTGGAATCGTAGCTAGCTAGAATCGTACTTGGAATTGTAGCTAGCTAGAATTGTACTTGGAATCGTAGCTAGCTAGAATTTTACTTGGAATCGTAGCTAGCTAGAATTGTACTTGGAATCGTAGCTAGCTAGAATTTTACTTGGAATCGTAGCTAGCTAGAATTGTACTTGGAATCGCAGCTAGCTAGAATCGTACTTGGAATCGTAGCTAGCTAGAATTGAACTCGGAATCGTAGCTAGCTGGAATCGTACTTGGAATCGTAGCTAGCTAGAATCTTTCCTGGAATCGAAGCATCGTACTAGGAGTCATAGATAGCTAGAATTATACTTGGAATCGTAGCTAGCTAGAATCGTACTCGGAATCGTAGATAGCTAGAATTTTACTTGGAATCGTAGCTAGCTAGAATCGTACTTGGAATCGTAGCTAGCTGGAATCGTACTCGGAATCGTAGCTAGCTAGAATGATACTTGGATTCGTAGCTAGCTAGAATGGTACTTGGAATCGTAGCTAGCTAGAATCGTACTTGGAATTGTAGCTAGCTAGAATTGTACTTGGAATCGTAGCTAGCTAGAATTTTACTTGGAATCGTAGCTAGCTAGAATTGTACTTGGAATCGTAGCTAGCTAGAATTTTACTTGGAATCGTAGCTAGCTAGAATTGTACTTGGAATCGCAGCTAGCTAGAATCGTACTTGGAATCGTAGCTAGCTAGAATTGAACTCGGAATCGTAGCTAGCTGGAATCGTACTTGGAATCGTAGCTAGCTAGAATCTTTCCTGGAATCGAAGCATCGTACTAGGAGTCATAGATAGCTAGAATTATACTTGGAATCGTAGCTAGCTAGAATCGTACTCGGAATCGTAGATAGCTAGAATTTTACTTGGAATCGTAGCTAGCTAGAATCGTACTTGGAATCGTAGCTAGCTGGAATCGTACTCGGAATCGTAGCTAGCTAGAATTTTACTTGGAATCGTAGCTAGCTAGAATCGTATTTAGAATCGAATATTGCAAAAGCAGCAGCATTTTTTATTAATTTTTTGTTCCTTATCAGTACAGCTTTAAACACAAGCTTATTCACACTGAAAACGGTTTCTCTTTTAACAAAATTTACGTTTGTACTTTTGCTGAAAATTAGTAGCGAAAGAAACATCAAGAGCCGAAACTGGCCATAAAGCTTCAACCGATTCTCTTATCAGATATGTCAGATATTCAGAACCTACTTGAAATTACTTGTCGAGGTCTTTTAAAGTTTGCGGAAAAAACTGAATGCTTTTATC
The DNA here is from genome assembly GCA_950097015.1 of Macrostomum hystrix. NCBI lineage: Eukaryota > Metazoa > Platyhelminthes > Macrostomidae > Macrostomum > Macrostomum hystrix. The sequence goes on from CATNEN010000001.1 coordinate 22,802,709, forward strand.
TGTTGCATCAATTGCAAGCAAGTTGAATTTGACAATAGCTGAAGACAGGTAGATAATAGTAGATAGACAGGTAGATATTAGTAGAGAGACAGAAGATAATGGTAGATAGACAGAAGATAATGGTAGATAGACAGGTACATAAAAGTAGATGGACAGGTAGATAATATTAATAATAATAATTGATTACACCTGCCCCAATTGGGTCAGATGTGCAGCCGACAGCACAGCCGCAGCTATTGGGCGGCGCATCTGAAGGCTGCGTACGGCTGTTCAGTCCATGGACTGGGGGGACGCCACACCCACCTTCAATTATCCCAGCTGATGCTGGTACCCATTTAACAGCTGGGTGAACTGAAGCAATGCAGAGTTAAGTGTCTTGCTAAAGGACACAAATTGTTCAGTGGAGTCGCGAATCGAACCCCCGACCTTCAAGTCGTGAGTCCGACGCCCTAACCACTAGGGTACAACCTCTTTAATAGTAGTAAATAATAGTTAATAGACAGGCAGATATTAGTAGACAGAGAGGTAGATAAAAGTAGCTAGACAGATGGATAACAGTAGATCGACAGATAGATAATAAAATATCGACAGGTAGACAGACAGGTAGATAAGGTAGATGGTAGGATTCAGATACGTTGAATCGAGAGCAAATACAGGTTTAACGATAAAAAGTTGGCGCTCTATTAAGATGTTTCATCCCAAGGGAATTTCTACTGACCAATCCGTTCGTTTTCACTCGAATCTCCATCTCCAGGGAAGTTGAACGGCTTAGAATAAGATTGACATGCATCCACTTGGGTGCCTAGCAACCGAGACGGCTTCTGGCTACTGCCTGACCCAGCTGCTGCTGCTGCTGCTGCTGCCTACGATGTGGACTTGCATCCTCGCCCCCTGCCTGTGGGTGATTCCCCTGGCGGCCGACACGCAGCAGCTGAGGTGAGCGAGTGAGAAAATTCCTTAAATTTGTAAATTTCGTAACTTATTCATATAAAACTTTAGTTTAAATTTGATAAACTTAAAAATACAGAAAATCCGAAATGTATTAAACTCAAGAAATTCCTCCATTCAAAAATTCGAAATGCGTACCAATATAAATACTCAAGTTTGTGAATTCGTTTTTTTATGATTCGTTACATTCTGAAATTCATTACATTCTGAAATTCGTTACATTCTCAAATTCGTTACATTCTGAAATTCGTTACATTCTCAAATTCGTCACGTTCTACAAATACAGTACTTAAAATCATTACATCCTGAAATTCGTTACATTCTCAAATTCTTTACATTCTGAAATTCGTTACATTCTCAAATTCGTTACATTTTAAAGTTAATTACATTATTAAATTCTATACATTTCAAGATTCCTTAAATTCTGAGATTCGTTACATTCTAAAATTCGTCACGTTCTACAAATACAGTACTTAAAAAATCATTACATCTTGAAATTCGTTACATTCTAGAATTCGTTACATTCTCAAATTCGTAAAAATTCGCTTTATTTAGAGTTTTTACTACGAGTATTTTACTACTCGTAATTTGGAAAGTCGTTGCGTTAAATTATTCGCTACATTTTGGGAACTCGTTACATTCTCAATATTCGGGAAACCGGGAATTTTATTCGATTCATTGTTTCGGAAAATTCACTTTCAGAATCGGCGACAACAATGACACAATGCGCGATTTTATTGCCAAAATATTCGACAACTACGACAAAACGATTCCTCCATCTATGTACACTGGTGAGCATGAGTAATGCTAAATTTGATTACATTCTGCTTGTAAATCTATGCCAAGTCTATGCTGTTGAAAGAATTTTTTCTTTGAGAAAAATTATAATGATAATAATGACATTTCTTCAATTGACATAAGAAAGTATGAATGTTGAGATTATAGCCCTCTGCCATTCTCAGACAATTGTTGATTTTTATTTGGCTTTCCTCTTTCACTTTTTTCGATTTAATTGCGTCTTAAATTGCTGACAGGTGAAAAATACTTTTTCTCTCGAACAAACTACGGCTCGTACAAGTATATCGCTTCGCATCAGCATATAAATCAGTTAAGAACAGACACCAAAATATCAGGAAAAGACACCCAGATACCAAGGAAAGACACCCAGATACCAAGGAAAGACACCCAGATACCAAGGAAAGACACCCAGATACCAAGGAAAGACACCCAGATACCAAGGAAAGACACCCAGATACCAAGGAAAGACACCCAGATACCAAGGAAAGACACCCAGATACCAAGGAAAGACACCCAGATACCAAGGAAAGACACCCAGATACCATGGAAAGACACCCAGATACCAAGGAAAGACACCCAGATACCAAGGAAAGACACCCAAAACAGACACCCAGAACAGACACCCAGAACAGACACCCATAACAGACACCCAGAACAGACACCCAGAACAGACACCCAGAACAGACACCCAAAACAGATACCCAGAACAGACACCCAGAACAGACACCAGAACAGACACCCAGAACAGACACCCAGAACAGACACCCAGAACAGACACCTCGCATTACAGGCTCGGTGCTAAAGGTTTATGTCAGCGTGATGATCCACGCAATTAGCGGCGTGAACGAGCGAACGATGGTGAGTGATTTGAGCACAGGAGTTCTTTGAGCACAAGAGGCTGTTTAACCTAGACAGTAGATAGACAGATCTTATTCTGCTTTAGCGCTATCTGTCTCAAACCTAGCAATAAAGCCTTTCCAAGAAAACGCCCCCTCAGCAGCAATCTAAATTTGTACCGTGCGCATGCAAATAAGTCTGTAAATTTGTTGTGCCAGCATAATCGAATACAATCACTGACTGACTGAAAATACCTATTCAAACACTGAATCGCTTCTAGAAGACAATGATACGCCATTGAGTGCTGTGTCAAATTTTATGAACAGTTTTTATAGCATTTCTAATATTTTTATTGAACTTTTGCCTTTCCATTTTGTTTTTGGTTCAACCTTTGTGCTTCGGTACATTTTTAATTACATTCATGTACGCACTAATGGGCATGGAAAAAAGTCGGCAGTGCTAAAGAGTTCGATTCCTTAACTTTTTTGCTGCGCAGGTAAAACAGCTATCGTTAGAGTATCGCTCATGGTTCACGCTATGAGCTCCATCAATGTTATTGACATGGTAAGGGCGCGGTGCCTGAGTTCCTAAGCGAATTTCGTTACATCCCTGTCCTGTTTATAGATCTCTGTTCACGCAATCGTTTGGTTGGCTTAGCAATGTTCTGTGGCGCGACCTGTAGCCAACAGGGGCAAGAGAGAGCGTACATTGGGGTGTGTGACTTTTAGGCTACATGGGCTAGAGGGAGCGTACATTGGGGTGTGTGACTTGTAGGCTACATGGGCTAGAGAGAGCGTACATTGGGGTGTGTGACTTGTAGGCTACATGGGCTAGAGAGAGCGTATATTGGGGTGTGTGATTTGTAGGCTACATGGGATAGAGAGAGCGTACATTGGGGTGTGTGACTTGTAGGCTACATGGGCTAGAGAGAGCGTACATTGGGGTGTGACTTGTAGGCTACATGGGATAGAGAGAGCGTACATTGGGGTGTGTGACTTGTAGGCTACATGGGATAGAGAGCGTACATTGGGGTGTGACTTGTAGGCTACATGGGCCTGCTTCCAATGGAGTGTTAAATATTTTCTTAATTATTAGCCCATTAGGTTGCGCATGCTTAAAGCAAACGAATTTCCCGTCCTAATCACAGTTTATTGTTCGTGACACGTTTTGGTTTGATTCCCTACAAGTACTCACAATGTGTACGCAAATTATATTTTCAAGAATATGCCTAAATATTTTTACGTTTTTATTTTTGATTATCAGGGCTGAACTTAAAATGAAACAGAAATAAAACTCATTTGGCTTGCGTGTAGTTTTTTTACTATATGTCTTTCATTTATCTTAAATAAGTTGTGACACTGCAAAGCTATTTTTACGTTAAAGTATTTTGTTTCAATTCATTAATTTCATAGCATTCTTTGTCTGCCTTTTGTTAAATCAAGGTGAAGTTGGATTTATAAAAAATTCTTGGCACTAACAGGCTGGCCTACTTTTTAATCTAAATACACAGGGGATCTAAGAAATCAGTAAAAAATCACTAAATCCTTGATGCTAAAAACTGTATTATATGCTTGAACTCAAAACCTATTCTGCTTAACCTTAACCCATTTTTAACAGTTTAAAGATCTTGAAATAGTTCTATAGTTTATCATATTTTATTTATGCATTGTACACAATTAAGAAACCTCTTTTGTTCCTCTTTCCGCCATGAGTGTTGCATTGTCTTTTTTGAGTGTTGCATTGTCTGTTTTGAGTGTTGCATTGTCTGTTTTGAGTGTTGCATTGTCTGTTTTGAGTGTTGCATTGTCTGTTTTGAGTGTTGCATTGTCTGTTTTGAGTGTTGCATTGTCTGTTTTGAGTGCTGCATTGTCTGTTTTGAGTGTGTTTTCCAAATTTCTACATCCCCCAAGGAGAAGTACTTTTAAAGAAGGAGAATGTACTTTAAGACAGGCAGCGAAACGCGCCTCGCAACCGACCCACAGGACTACTCAGTTAACATGTTCCTGCGGCAGTACTGGAACGACACCCGACTAGCGTACTCTCACCGCGGCTACAACCAGTCCCTCACACTGAACTCCAAGAAGTCCGAGCTGTGGGTTCCCGACCTGTACTTCATCAACGAGAAGGAGGGCTCGTTTCACGAGATCACGACACCGAATCTGCTGCTGCGAGTGAATCCTGCCGGCCAGGTCACTTACAGTCAGAAGTGAGCACTGAAATTCAACCACTTTTGAGTGTTGATAGATAAAATCGTATATTTACCCGAAATCCTGCCTGTTGGAACTGAAAGCTTCTTGCTAAATTACAAGAATTAGTTTCACTTGACCTGAGAATCGAACCTCGGGCCTTCACCGTTTACCCAAAATCACACAAAAAACTTTTCAAGTTAGACAGTGAAAAATGGTGTAAAGAAAAATCTTTTTTAAAACGGATGATTTTAAAACCGCTACTTCAACTACCAAATACCAACCACGATGTCTTTGCAAATGGGGGATTTATTTCCCAAGCTTGCTGACCCAGCCAGGTAAGCAAAGAAAACGCGCTTCAACAAACAATGAGACTTTCTGCTTCGTAGAGAATCCGCAATCAAAGTCACTGAGTTTGAAAGTAGAGACGATTAAAATAATTCTACTTTCACTGCATAATTTTTTTTCTACTGGCGAACTGTACTTTCCTGACTGTGTGTGCAGCCAGATGGTGCCATCCGTCGAAGGTCAGAAGCACCGCCGAGTTGTTGAAGGTCGAGATGATGAAACTTAAACGCTTTAATGGTGTACTCTTTATTTCTCAGAAAAAAAGGTTAGCGAGTCCTTCCACGTCTAGCCAAAGAAATTACATTTCTAAGCGACAAAATTGATGCATGAATTTTGAGCAATTAACTCGCGCCAGACCCGGCATTTTCCCGGCAGACTCACCGTTAAACTCTCCTGCAACATGGATCTGAAGAAGTTCCCAATGGACCAGCAAAAGTGCCACTTGAAGATGGAGAGCTGTGAGTAATAATCATACCATCATCTTTGCTGGCCTAGGATTTGCCCCGATGGGAAAAACTTTCTCCCGGCAGAGAAGTGTACAAAAATTTCCCACCCAGATTCTCCCAGTCTCCCAGATTCCCAGGGATTAGGCGTTTCCAGCGCTGCTTTCCTGGGAAAAAATTGTGTGCTTTTTTTCTAAAACAGAAGCAAAAATGTGACGAGAAAATCCCAAATCCCAAGACGGAATTCGCAAGCGCTGTCAAAAAGCAAAAAATTCGATTTTTTAAATTATTTGAAAAGTGGCTCATGCCAGACCTTCGTATCGATGAGCTTGCAGCATAACAAACGTCTCAACTCACTCACATTCTATGACAATGAGATCCTTGTCATCTATCTTCTCACCTTCTACCCCTCTTAATCTTCCTTGTCCACTCTACCTCACCCACTCTACCTTTCTCACTACCTCTCCCACTCTACCTCTCGCACTTTACCTCTCTCACTCTACCTCTCTAACTCTACCTCACCCACTCTACCTCTCGCACTTTGCCTCTCTCACTCTACCTCTCTCACTCTACCACACCCACTCTACCTCTCTTTACTCTACCTCACCCACTCTACCTCTACCTCTCCCACTCTACCTCTCGCACTTTACCTCTCTCACTCTACCTCTCTCACTCTACCTCTCCCACTCTACCTCTCTTCACTCTACCTCTCTAACTCTACCTCACCCACTCTACCTCTCGCACTTTGCCTCTCTCACTCTACCTCTCTTACTCTACCACACCCACTCTACCTCTCTTTACTCTACCTCACCCACTCTACCTCTACCTCTCCCACTCTACCTCTCCCACTCTACCTCTCCCACTCTACCTCTCCCACTCTACCTCTCCCACTCTACCTCTCCCACTCTACCTCTCTTCACTCTACCTCTCCCACTCTACCTCTCCCACTCTACCTCTCTTCACTCTACCTCTTCTACTCTATCTCTCTCACTCTACCTCTCCTACACTACCTCTCACGCTCTACTTACACCACTCTACTTCTCACATTCTATCTCTCTCTCCTCTCGTATTCTTCATTTTTTATCTCCGGTTCACAAGTTCAGCTTCCATCCAACAGACTTGGCGTCCCAATGAATCCACCTTTGCTTTACTGGCCAAAGTCTGCCCAACTGCCCCATTGTATTTATATCACATCAGACGGCTACACAACCGAGGAGCTGATGTTCGAGTGGGTGAAGGAGAGCAAGGATCGGGTGCAGTTCAGCGAAGACTTGGAACTGCCCGAGTTTGTCACCCCGCCCAACATCAGCACGGAAACTCGAGTTGTGGAGTACCTCACAGGTGAGTTGGTTCCTACGCTGGCTTTGGATATATTGTAACAGTTGACAAACTAGCTGGTTATTTGATTGCTTAGATCGCCAATAATTCTATACTTGCCGATCATCCTATTTCGCCGATAATCCTATTTCGCCGATAATCCTATTTCGCCGATAATCCTATTTCGCCGATAATCCTATTTCGCCGATAATCCTATTTCGCCGATAATCCTATTTCGCCGATACTCCTATTTCGCCGATAATCCTATTTCGCCGATAATCCTATTTCGCCGATAATCCTATTTCGCCGATAATCCTATTTCGCCGATAATCCTATTTCGCCTATAATCCTTTTTCGCCGATAATCCTATTTCGCCGATCATCCTATTTCGCCGATAATCCTATTTCGCCGATAATCCTATTTCGCCGATAATCCTATTTCGCCGATAATCCTATTTCGCCGATAATCCTATTTCGCCGATAATCCTATTTCGCCGATAATCCTATTTCGCCGATAATCCTATTTCGCCGATAATCCTATTTCGCCGATAATCCTATTTCGCCGATAATCCTATTTCGCCGATAATCCTATTTCGCCGATAATCCTATTTCGCCTATAATCCTTTTTCGCCGATAATCCTATTTCGCCGATAATCCTATTTCGCTGATAATCCTACTTCGCCGATAATCCTATTTCGCCGATAATCCTATTTCGCCGATAATCTCAGATCGCCGATACTCTCAGATCGCCGGCGATAATCCCAGATCTCCGATAATACAAAATATCAGATAATCCAAAATATCCGATAATCCAAAATATCCGATAATCCTAAATATCCGATAATCCTAAATATCCGATAATCCAAAATGTCCGATAATCCAAAATATCCGATAATCCAAAATATCCGATAATCCAAAATATCCGATAATCCAAAATGTCCGATAATCCAAAATATCCGATAATCCAAAATATCCGATAATCCAAAATATCCGATAATCCTAGATGGCTAACGAACACCTGTTCTCAGGTTCCTACTCCTACCTGATCGCGACATTCTATCTAAATCGCAAGTCGGGATTCTACCTGATCCAGACCTACATCCCCAGCATCCTGATCGTCATCCTCAGCTGGGTGTCATTCTGGATCGACGTCAGGGCGGTGCCGGCGCGCATCAGCCTTGGACTGCTCACTGTGCTCAGCATGACAACTCAGAGCTCTGGAGCCTTGGGCCAGCTACCCAGGGTGTCCTACATCAAGGTGAGCTGAGTCCAAGGGAGTGAGTGGCAGGGCGGTTAACGCGTTTGCCTCTCGCACCAAGGTCCCTGAGCTCAATCCCGCGGCGAGGCCACATTCATTTGGGGGCGCAGCCGCGAAGGGACTTGTCGTGCAAATTACGCCCATGAGGGCCAACCTCCAAGGCGCAGTGGGAGTGTACACTGCCTGTCGATAAGAAAGTCAGGACAGATGTACACACCTGTGTGCGTGTGTGCTCAGGAGTCAGCGAAATGGGCAGAATTGCCTCCTCGCTGGCTGCGGGTCTAGTGTCACCAAATGATGTGCGATCGCCCGCAGCCCTCCTGAAATTATTATTATTAGGTGGCTGCAAAGAGGATGCAGTTCTGCTGAGCACACACGCACACAGGTGAGTACACCCGCCCAGACTTTCTCGTTGTCAGTCGGTGTACAATCTCACTGCGCCTTGGAGATTGGGAATTTTGTGCTTAGGGGAGGCAGACATTTTTGTTGTTTTTTTAGCCCCTGGTGAATTAAATTTGAAGATCATCAGAAATCGTGGATACTAAACCGGTCAGCAATTATTTTGGTCTATGGTTGAAACCGATTTAAAACTCCCAGATTCAACCTGGCTACTGCGGTGGAGGGTGAGCTAATATAGGAAAAACAAACCTGATTGGATATTAAGTCCCATCTCAAGCCTGTCTCCCACGAAATGATGAGCGGGCAGCAGGGGTGTCCGGTTTTAGATTAGAAAACTTCTGCGCGATGTCTTAAGAAATTGAGAATGGATTTTGTGCTCGTTGTAGCGAAGAATGTAAATCAAATTATGCACTTTTAGATCGAATAGACTGCTCAATTTACACAGAAACCTACTTCAAAATTTCTGATTTTCGACAAATTATTTTGAGACGAATGTGTAAATATACACGGTACTAAAAATAATGATGAACTCTCTGAAAGTTTCATTAATTCTTTAGAAGAATTCGTTACTGCATGTAAAAAAACGTTCATTTTCAAAAGATGTTGCTATTTCTAAAGAGGATTTTTTAATTCTGAATTAGCCGCTAATTCTGAGAAAATTTCGTTAATTTCTAGAGGAATTCGTTAAATTATAGAGCAATTCGTGAGTTGCTTCAAGAATTCGTTAATTTCTTGAACGACTTGTTAATTCCTAGAACAATTCGTTAACTCCTACAACGGGGGGGCGAGTGGGTCAGCGGCTAACGTCGCTGCCTCGCACTCCGAAGGACGCTAGTTCGATTCACCCTTCAAGTCACGATTAATTTCGTGACAGTAGCGACAGTAGGGGGGTTTGGACAGTAGCGACCGGCGGAGGTGCACCATATTTCGTGCAATCAAAGCTTGAAATAATAGCTTCGCTCCTACCTTTCTGTGTGCCTGTTCTGCGTTGTGTGAGTTGTGTGCGTTGGCGCTGGGGCGTGAGGCCTTGGGGGTGGCTGGGGGCGGGTGTACACCGCCGCGCGCTCTCTAGACTTCCGTCAGCGTGATTGGATAAGTGTACACTCATCACCCGCCCCCCCCTGAGGACTGATTTCTTATCAGCCTTCCGCCCCGGCTTGGTCTGCTCTGTGCGTGTGGGGCTGGGGTGGGGGGCACTGCTGCCTATTCTGGGTGCCTCCTGCCCTCCCCGGCTGGTCTGTGCTGCTGTGTGTGGTGCCTGCTCAGGGGAGGCGGCGCGATGGGCGCAAAAGCGCCTAGTTCGCCGGTCTGGGGGCGTGCCGCTCCGTCGCTTGTGCGACAAGTGCCCCGGGCCCCCCTGCAACTGCAACTAGATAGAGATAGATAACTCCTACAACAAATAATTTATTCCTGGAATAATTCTCAAAAGAGGTCTATATTTTTAAAAGAATTATTTATTTGTTTCTCAGAAGAATCAACGCTTCTTATATTCTCCGTTAATACGAGTATTAGCTTTCCTCAATGTCCAAAACAGCTGCGCAAATGATAGCACATTATTTGCAAAGCCATCATTCAGCTGTGAGAAATCTGTGTTCCTTGTAATCGAATATTTTCTTAGAAGGCCGTGTCCTCAGCTGATCGAGTGTCTGTTGAAATGTAAGTGCTGTCCGATCGCAATGATGGAAGCCCCGACAGTCCAACATTTCTTGAAATATTTCAAACAGACGAAAGATTTGTTCAAAGCTCCCAATGAATGACACCTTGAAGTGGGCATTTCAAAGTGCACTCTGGTTCCTGGAAAGTACATTTTTGTGCTGGCTGATAGTGGAATGAAAATTTAGGTGGAATTTGCTCTGGAGCTGCTGTTGATAATGTAAATAGCTCGTATATACTGTGGAGTAGAGTGATCTGATATAGATTACAGTTGAGTATATTATAGTGAATTAGAGTGGAGTGGAGTGGAGTAGAGTGAAGTGGAGTAGAGCGGAGTAGAGTGGAGTGGATTGGAGTAGAGTAGAGTGGAGTGGAGTACAGTGGAGTGGAGTGGAGTAGAGTGGACTGGAGTAGAGTGGAGTAGAGTTTAGTGGAGTAGAGTAGAGTGGAGTGGAGTAGAGTGGTGTAGTGGATTAGAGTGGAGTAGAATGGAGTAAATTAGAGTTTAATATCGCACAGTAGAGCACATCTGCTCAAAAAAGTGCTCAAACTGTTAGTTAAAGGCAGGGGCCAGTAAAAATAACTGGCTCCCATGTGAGTATACTGGAGTAGAATTTATCGATTGTCCCCTGAGCATCGAAGGGTGAGAGTGATTTGAGTGGGTTCGAGTTTTATTTTAGACGTTGGCCTGCAAGAATATATTAGTTTCTTGTGGCCAGTGAAGTCAGGCTCTACGAGTGTGTGTGGGCGCCTTCAGGCAACGGTCGACTGCTCACAGTGAGATTGCCGGGCAGCTCAGCAGGCAGTGACCCACTGACCCGCTTGAGGATGACAGATTCTCAGCCAGCCAAAAGTCTGTGATTTTATTCGCACTTTTCTTATGGGATTTCGGGAATTCTTTTTAATCAGTTTAGCCCCAAAACTGCCCAGTCTCTGAGTTCCGTTTCTCCTAGGGGAGACATTTGCCACCGCGTGATAAACAGCTGTCGATTCACACTCGACGGGGAACAAATAGAAAGTTGAGACTGGGGCTGGGGCTGGGGAAAGCAAGAGGTTGAGTGGAGAGTGGGACGATATAAAGAAGTGCATCGACTCACGACACCAATGGCCCTCATAATTGAAATGCTCAAATTGGAGAATGTCTTTCAAACTTTAAGAATTCGCCTCAATATGCGATACTGAAGCAGCAATAATCTGCTAAATCCTCACCGATGACTTCATCACCTACTTCACCTGATAGCTTTCTCATTTACCTTCGCTTTATCCTACTACTAGAACTGTTGTCTCTATCCCACTCACTGTTATCTCTATCCCACTCACTGTTACCTCTATCCCACTCACTGTTATCTCTATCCCACTCACTGCTATCTCTATCCCACTCACTGTTATCTCTATCCCACTCACTGTTATCTCTATCCCACTCACTGCTATCTCTATCCCACTCACTGCTATCTCAATCCCACTCACTGTTATCTCTATCCCACTCACTGTTATCTCTATCCCATTCACTGTTATCTCTATCCCACTCACTGTTATCTCTATCCCACTCACTGTTATCTCTATCCCACTCACTGCTATCTCTATCCCACTCACTGTTATCTCTATCCCACTCACTGTTATCTCTATCCCATTCACTGTTATCTCTATCCCACTCACTGCTATCTCTATCCCACTGATCACTGCTATCTCAATCCCACTCACTGTTATCTCTATCCCACTCACTGTTATCTCTATCCCACTCACTGCTATCTCTATCCCACTCACTGTTATCTCTATCCCACTCACTGTTATCTCTATCCCACTCACTGTTATCTCTATCCCACTCACTGCTATCTCTATCCCACTCACTGTTATCTCTATCCCACTCACTGCTATCTCTATCCCACTCACTGTTATCTCAATCCCACTCACTGTTATCTCTATCCCACTCACTGTTATCTCTATCCCACTCACTGCTATCTCTATCCCACTCACTGTTATCTCTATCCCACTCACTGTTATCTCTATCCCACTCACTGTTATCTCTATCCCATTCACTGTTATCTCTATCCCATTCACTGTTATCTCTATCCCATTCACTGTTATCTCTATCCCACTCACTGTTATCTCTATCCCATTCACTGTTATCTCTATCCCACTCACTGTTATCTCTATCCCACTCACTGTTATCTCTATCCCACTCACTGTTATCTCTATCCCACTCACTGTTACCACTATTTATCATTTTCCTATATCTTGAGTTCTTGTTCCTGGAAATATTTCATAATAAGCTAAACCAGGCAGAAAAAAAATTAAACCACTTCAAATAAATTCTTAACACAAAATCTCGGGCTGAAAGCAGGTTATGTTTGTTGTGTCTTTTAAAATCAGAAATCCCGCTTTCCATGTTCAGAAGGTAAATATAGCCTAGGCAGAAGATTCTGACTAAAAGTCGAAATAAGAAACGGGAAAGTCTTTTCTCTTTATCCTATTTTTCTCAACTCCCTTAGGGGAGTTTTTATTCTATTTCCATTTTCTCCCTCTCCATGGCAATGCCATTTGTCGCCATCTATACTTGAGTAGGACTCAAGCCCAGAATGGGGATAATGAGATTTGGTTTTTGTACCGTCAACTTAGGCCGCAGGAAAGCAAGTACAGTTCGAGCTGCTACCGAATGCCAACGTTTTGGGGGGCCGAAACAGCACCGCCCGGGGAGCCAGTGCTTTGCCTTCAACTTTCTGGGATCTGACATTATGGGGATGGGTGTTGGGATCTGGGTATTCGCATTTTGCTGCTTAGATTAAAACCGATCTCCATTGATCTGGCCAACTATAAATCCGCTAATGTGAAATGCATTAACAAAACAACTGTATTTCCGCATTGAGCCCCTACCTGTCCTAAAATGTGTTGCTAGGGAACAGAATAAATCAATAATTAAGATTAACAAATGCGACTTTTAACTCTAAGATTTAGTGCTCGAGTTAATCTTTTGTTGCTAGTGTAGAGAAATATGGTAGTAATAGAGAGAATATAAATAGGTAGATGTGAAAAGAGGTAGATAGGAAGAGAGGTAGATAGGAAGAGAGGTAGATAGCGATAGAGGTAGATAGGGAGAGAGGTAGATAGTGAGAGAGGTAGATAGGGAGAGAGGTAGATAGGGAGAGAGGTAGATAGGGAGAGAGGTAGATAGTGAGAGAGGTAGATAGGGAGAGAGGTAGATAGGGAGAGAGGTAGATAGGGAGAGAGGTAGATAGGGAGAGAGGTAGATAGGGAGCGAGGTAGATAGGGAGAGGTAGATAGGGAGCGAGGTAGATAGGGAGAGGTAGATAGGGAGCGAGGTAGATAGGGAGAGGTAGATAGGGAGCGAGGTAGATAGGGAGAGGTAGATAGGGAGCGAGGTAGATAGAGAGAGGTAGATAGGGAGCGAGGTAGATAGGGAGAGGTAGATAGGTAGAGAGGTAGATAGGTTGAGAAGTAGAGTTAGTGCGATGGATAGAAAAGATGGTAGAGTTAAATTTTGTTATTTTTTAATGCGCACACTTTTAAGAACGAAAGCAGTGCAGAGATGATATTTCATGCATTATGGCAATGGCCAGTGTCACTGCCCAATTATCCCGTGCATTCTCCAGGCCATAGACGTGTGGATGTCCACCTGCCTGGTGTTTGTATTCGGCGCCCTGATTGAATACGCCATCGCCAACGTGTTGGCCAGGAGGCACAGCTCCTTGGAGCGATGGGAGAACCTCAGGAGCATTCTCGACACGGGACAGGAGCAGCAGCAGCAGCAGCAGCAACGGACTTTTCGACCAGGAAACGGCGATACTCAGAACTCTCTGCTCAGAGCCCAACTGCAGAACTGCGGTCAGGGCAAGGTTGGCTTTCTGTGTTTTTTGTTTTTCCTTTTGGTAGAATTTTCCAAATTTAAAAAATTTTACCATAGACACAAATCGCTTCCATTGGGCTGAGATTCGAACCCGCGACCTCTCGGCAAGATTCAACAACCCCCAACCGCAGGGGCTACAAACTCCTATGTGCTCTGTAGCTACTAGTGAATCCCTCTTAGAAGTGCCACTATGGTTCAGCTAACGCTTTCTTGCCTAAGCATGTCGGTTTGTTCCGTCTGTTTATAAACATATTCATCACAGTGCATCAAAGTTTCAGTCAGGTGGGCATGCGTCAATCTGTCAAAGACAGCGATTCGGAATCTAATCTAAACACCAAGTTGTCAAAGGCTGTCACCTTTGTTGTCAGAGCTGACGACTGTGCCGTCCAGGTCAATGGGAGAGAGGGTGTGAGAGAATGGGAGGGTGACAATGGGAGAGAGAATGGGAGAGTGAGAATGGGAGAAAAAATGGGAGAGAGAGAATGGGAGAGTGAGAATGGGAGAGTGAGAATGGGAGAAAAAATGGGAGAGAGAGAATGGGAGAGTGAGAATGGGAGAGTGAGAATGGGAGAAAAAATGGGAGAGAGAGAATGGGAGAGTGAGAATGGGAGAGTGAGAATTTGAGAGTGAGAATGGGAGAGTGAGAATGGGAGAGAGAATGGGAGAGTGAGAATGGGAGAGAGAATGGGAAAGTGATAATGGGAGGTAGAGCGGATGAGAAATATTCATAGAGAAATGAGACACACCTAATGGGCAATACAATAAGAAGACTTTGTACTGGGATTCAATAACGAGTAATGGGATTCAAGGCTGATGAAAATAATCGTTACAATATTTTCTACTAACTAGTAGTATAGCAGAGTTAAATGGTGCGAACAATTTGCCCCGTTAACCTTAACAAAACAACGTCAGCCCGCCAGCCGTCCAGAGCACATACCCCTGGCCTACATAAACCGTGACGTTGATTCTCTAGCGGCTGTTAATCGACCCGGCTGCGATGGTGAGGACTACGATCGACTTCTTCAGCGTTCTACCCAGATTGCTGCTGCCGCCGCCGAAGCGTCGACTTCGGCTTCTGCGAATTCCGCAGCGATGGGGCTGCGCCAAAGACAGATAGGGTTATTGCAGCAGCAGCAACAGCAGCAGCAGCTGGCGCAGCAGACTCGATTTCAAGCTTATCATCATCAGCAGCCGCAGGCATCGTCTCCCTACGGCAGTCAAGACGGCTACTTCGAGGATGAAAATGTCAGCAGCGCCGAGATGATCGACCGAATCTCCAGGGCCGCCTTTCCTCTCTCCTTTGTGCTGTTTAACCTTGGCTATTGGGTATATTATATCTACATTGCAGAATGATGTATTGATTATGTCAATTACTCCTTTCTCATATAATTGAATTCTCATATGTACTGACGTACGATTACATGTATTGCGTCAATGTCAAAATTACGCACCACGTATAGCTTCTTGTAATGATAATACCGCACAATATTCTGGAAGTTGCTTCTCTTCAGCTTTTAATCCTTTCCTTAGCTACTTTGACCTAAAATCACCTTCCTCTTGCATACAGATTACTGAAAGTTTGTGCATCTCAATTAATATTTTGCACTTCTCTCATCGGTACACAAAGAAAAGACGCACTAGTTTACATCCTTTAACCTTATAGCCATACTGCCATGTTCTTTATGTATGAATATTATGTATGCATGTGAATCGTGTATTGTTTTTCAAGTATACATCAGATCATAGAACTATCTAAAATTAATTGAAACAAACGAAAATTTCGCGATGCAGTACACTGCTTATTAGGCCTCTTCTAAATTCCCATGTATGAATTTGAGATCGTGAGCCCGACGTCGACGCCTGAGTAGTCCTGGCGTAAAAAGCAGTCAATCTAAAAGTATGGCGTGTACTTGCTTATCAACTTCCAAAATATATATTTGCCAGCAAATGTAAAAAAGCTCGAAAAGGCTAATTCTCTTAGTCACAATCGATTACGTGTTTAATACACATACGTAGCTTGTTTTTATTTTCGTGAGCAGTAAAACAAGACAAATTTAGACTGACAAAATAATCAATTTTTTACAGCATAAAAACGTGCTAGAGCTTATAACGTAGAAGTTATTAATTTTCTTCTAGTGTAATTGCTTACATCCAGCTAGTCCAAAGATTGTATATGAATTGCTTTGCAATTGTATATTTTCAAAGAAATAAAGTTCCTACCAAAGGCTCCTGAGTCCTGAGTGAGTGATTATTTCTTTTCCCCTGTTGCGTTTGCGAGGAGAAGACCCATTTCAATTAGAAGAAACACCATGATGGTCTCTATAAAAATCCCAATAAAATATGAAGCGGCTTACAAGTTGTTGCAGGGCATCTCTACGGTTTTGTCCGACTATTAACGCTAGTTGCTTCAATGCGGTTGTTATAAAACATATAATATCATTGAACCATAGTACCATTTCTAACACATATCTAGTATTATGTTAGGCCTATATATGTCAGATTGTAGCTTCAAATGTAATATTAAGTTGCTAAAATAACCAACAATAGCTACAATAGCAAATATTATATTTTAATTCTTTTAAACTTTTCACCAGTTGTTTGAATTCGCCAAACATAATTGTGACCCGTTTTAACTGTTGTTTTCTGTGTAACAGTGTATTATAGGGCCTTCTGGGTTTTATGCTAGAATTAATTAAACTAAAACTCATGATTTGGGCTCGGCATCCTGTTCATAAGAAGCAGTTTGGCTGCCTATTCTAGAAATTTAATGTCAATTCTATGAATAGATAATAACATATTCTGAGAACATTTTCTATAAATTCGTAACGTTTTATATTATATTCTATTTCTTAATAACAATATCATGGTCATTGCCTAGGTTGGTCTATTATTATTATACTTTAATCTAACAATAATACAATGTATGCTATGTTTTGCTATTAGTTCAGTTTATTTTCTAAATATATGTCATTATAAGTAAGAAAGAATATATTTTTTGTAGATGCACTATTAATAATGTAGTTGCCTTTTTTGCAGCTAATTGCAAAAGCAAACTCAAGGCCCATTCACATAGCCATCAAACATATTAATCAATTAGAGATATATATGTAGGCCTACTAAGAAAAAAACTGTCTATAAACATGACCTTGTTAGCCAGTGTAAGCAAATAGGTGTACACAAATATAGCTGTTGCCATATTTTGACAAGTTGATGAATTCATTTATATATGGCAGTTGCTAATTGCTAGCTCTCTATGAAACATTGTCAAAAAGTAAATATACTTAGTTACTACTTGGATAGACATCTGGACACTTTAGACATAGAAATAACAAATATGAGCCAAAATTGTTGCCAAAAGTGTCAGCTGTAACACAATGTCAAAGTTTAACCATAGCTATACTTCCATAAACATATTTCCATTGTACATCTGATTGATAGCATAGAATTAAAAAAGTTTATCTAAGAAGTTGTTGCTATTATTGACTTACTCTTCAAAAAAGTTAGTTTCATTAGGAAATTTTATTGACAAAATTTTTCAGTCTAGCTACCTAGCCAATCTCAGATGCAGTGCAATAGAACCAAATTGTTCATTGTTAAAGAAAAAACTATTAGATTAGGACTATGTAAAAATGCTAAAAGTTTGTATGTTGACTTATCCACATTTCTTGCATAAAAATCTTTCACCAGCAACAGCAAGTTCAATTTATAAGCCTAATCACAAGACCTGTACAGAGCAATGGGCAACAAAGTGTCCCGCTGGATGCGCAACTATGACGCTGAGAGACGCGCCATGAAGCTGCTGTCGCGCACCGACAATGCACCAGCCAGAGCTCCGAGGTTCGAATCCGAGCAGCAGCTGCTTCGCCAGATTGCCAAAGATCCCCTACTGGACGAAGCAATCAGTAAGAAGGACGCCAATCTGTTGCAGAATTTGAATCGGGTGAAGGTCGTCAGCTCCATTGACCCGGCAATGGTGCGCCAGCGGCAGCAGCCGACACAGTCGCACCGACCGCTGCCTCAGAGGCGACACTTTCTGCCTGTCGGAGAGTTGGGGGTGCCGGAAGTGGCGGCGGAAACTGTGCCACCTGGCAGGCTCACCTTGGTGCAGTTTCAGGTGGGTGCAATTACCTAAAGCACACAAAAGCAAACCTCTGAGCACACACGCTCGCGCAGGTGTGTAAATCTGTCCTGTCTTTCTGATCTCACTCTCACAGTGCCCTGGAGGTTGGTCCTCATTGGCGTAATTTGCACAAGTCCCCAAGCCTTCCATTCGCGGCTGCGTCGCCAAATGAATGTGGGATCGAGCTCAGGGACCTTGGTGCGAGAGGCAATCGCGTTTGACTGATCTGCCACTCACCTCCGCTATCGGAGTTTGACTCTGGGGAGGACACTGCATTCCTCATAGCTTTCCGTCACGAAGCTGTCAAAGGGATATCATTATTTGCTGTGTTTCATATTTGTGTAGGTGTTACGGCCCCTAGTCCATGGACTGAACAGCTGTACACAGTCTCACAAAAAGCCGCGCAATAGTTTCCACTGTCTACGTCTACGCATCTACGCATCACCTTTCCCGTCTCCCTGTCTCATCTCTCCCGTGTCTTATCTCTCCCGTGTCTCATCTCTCCCGTGTCTCATCTCTCCCGTGTCTCATCTCTCCCGTGTCTCATCTCTCCCGTGTCTCATCTCTCCCGTGTCTCATCTCTCCCGTGTCTCATCTCTCCTGTGTCTCATCTCTTCCGTGTCTCATCTCTCCTGTGTCTCATCTCTCCCGTGTCTCATCTCTCCCGTGTCTCATCTCTCCTGTGTCTCATCTCTCCTGTGTCTCATCTCTCCCGTGTCTCATCTCTCCTGTGTCTCATCTCTTCCGTGTCTCATCTCTCTCGTGTCTCTTCTCTTCTGTCATCTCTTCCCTGTCTCATCTCTCCTGTGTCTCATCTCTCCTGTGTCTCATCCCTCCCGTGTCTCATCTCTCCTGTATCTCATCTCTTCCGTGTCTCATCTCTCCTGTGTCTCATCTCTCCTGTCTCATCTCTCCTGTGTCTCATCTCTCCTGTGTCTCATCTCTCCTGTGTCTCATCTCTCCCGTGTCTCATCTCTCCTGTGTCTCATCTCTTCCGTGTCTCATCTCTCCTGTGTCTCATCTCTCCCGTGTCTCATCTCTCCTGTGTCTCATCTCTCCTGTGTCTCATCTCTCCTGTGTCTCATCTCTCCCGTGTCTCATCTCTCCTGTGTCTCATCTCTTCCGTGTCTCATCTCTCTCGTGTCTCTTCTCTTCTGTCATCTCTTCCCTGTCTCATCTCTCCTGTGTCTCATCTCTCCTGTGTCTCATCCCTCCCGTGTCTCATCTCTCCTGTATCTCATCTCTTCCGTGTCTCATCTCTCCTGTGTCTCATCTCTCCTGTCTCATCTCTCCTGTGTCTCATCTCTCCTGTGTCTCATCTCTCCTGTGTCTCATCCCTCCCGTGTCTCATCTCTCCTGTATCTCATCTCTTCCGTGTCTCATCTCTCCTGTGTCTCATCTCTCCTGTCTCATCTCTCCTGTGTCTCATCTCTCCTGTGTCTCATCTCTCCTGTGTCTCATCTCTCCCGTGTCTCATCTCTCCTGTGTCTCATCTCTCCCGTGTCTCATCTCTCCTGTGTCTCATCTCTCCCGCGTCTCATCTCTTCTGTCATCTCTTCTTTGTCTCAGTGATACTGTGACAAGTCTCTCCCCTATCTCATATTTCTACAGGCAATGCGGCCCGCAGGTTCTCTCTTTGGCCCGCTAGCTAATAAGTTTGCCGACCCCTGATCTATTAGGTCAGATTTTTAATTAGTATTCCTTTACTTACACCAATTAGGAGCTGTTAAACACCAAGCAGCCGCAGGGGGCCGGCCTAACGTCGGACATTGTGCACGAACTGCTGGAGTTCTACGCGCCGCTAATACAGCGCACGCCGGAGGAGCTGAAGCAGCTCGCGAGTGCGGAAGATGCGGCAAACCCGTCAGCTAACCCGAATAAAACTGATTTGAAATAAATTCGGAAATAGTTATTTGCTAGTATGAACTCGTGTTCTCTTTGCTTCATTGCTTGATTAACAAAATAAAAGTTCATCATTTGCATTCAGATCTACAGTTTTTTATTATTACTAAAAATGACCCGGAAACATGCTTTCAATGTTTTGTGTGGTTTCTTTTATTATTTTAACTCGAATTGTTACAAAACAACTTCAAAGACCACATTTAACGCCATTGTTAGGCTTTTAACATGTTTTGGACGATATTTTAATCGGACTCCAGCTTTTTAATTTCTATTGGTTACGGCCATAGACAATACGACGACTTGCGGTCCACAGAGCGCGGTCTTTCATTTCCTAGCAGGGGTCTATTTTTAGAAACATTTTTCATCATAGTCTTTGTGAAACTACTGCTGTCTTTCATTACCAATATAGAATATTTCATTACCAATATAGAATATTTCATTACCAATATAGAATCTTTCATTACCAATATAGAATCTTTCATTACCAATATAGAATCTTTCATTACCAATATAGAATCTTTCATTACCAATATAGAATCTTTCATTACCAATATAGAATCTTTCATTAACAATATAGAATGTTTCATTACCAATATAGAATATTTCATTACCAATATAGAATCTTTCATTACCAATATAGAATATTTCATTACCAATATAGAATCTTTCATTGCTCTAAAATTGCTGTGTAAACCTCTATGGCGAACAATATATAATCAATTCAAAATAGTCAGAAATTATAGCCGACATGGATTATGAGCAGAAGATTAGGCCTCTATTGATCGTTTTTGCTACAAAACACCCCGACTAGAATCTTTGAATATCTTGACGATTTCGATTTTTTCTCCGAGTGACCTCCGAGACACGCTTCATCAAACTAATCGGACGCTAATTTTTAATTTGTCAAGTAAATACTTTTTGTTTAAAAACACTGGCCCACAGCTTTCATGTCGCTGGAACAACGACTTCGAGCAGCCCTGGAGGCTGGAGATGACGGGGAGCTGCTGGAGCTGTGTGCTCAGCTGGACAGCAATATCAGTCTGACTGTCCGTGGATATGACGACCAGCAGATGGGCCAACTGTCTCAGTCGGTGGCGCATCACGTGGCCTGCAAGTCCACGAGTGTGCAATGCCTGCAGCTGCTGATTGACAGATTCGGCTCTGGTTGTCTCACCTGTAAAAACTCCTGGGAGGAAACTCCAGTGCAGAGCGCCGCGGAGCATCAGGACGAGTCGTGGATGCGGCTGATTCGGGACACTCTTGGCAAAGACTGCTTCAGGGCTAAGGATTGTTTCGGCAGAACAGCGGCTCATTACGCAGCTTCGAACACGAAGAGCAACTCGGCCCTGAAGTTTCTTGTAGACGAGTGCGGCAGCGACTGTCTGTTGGTGGCTGACAAGGTTGGCGACACTCCGGTTCACGCTGCAGCTCAGTACCAGGGCTCCGACTCGATGGAACTCATCGCCAGGCTGATTGGCAAGTCATGCTTCTCGAGGCGGGGCTGTCAGGATCAGACGGCCGCACACCGCGCCTGCATGAACTTGACTGGCAGCTCGGCGCTGCAGTGGCTCCTGACAGAGTTCGGCAGCGGCTGCCTGACGGACACAGATCCCAGGAATCCGCCAAGTCATATCGCGGCAGAGTTCCAGGACGCTGGCACAATGGAACTGATCAAAGGCGAGCTTGGCAGCAAGTGCCTGCTGGAGCTGGACGGATCCAGACAGACTGCGGTACACAGAGCTGCCATCAACAAGATCAGCAACTCGGCTTTCCGCTGGCTGCTTTGTGAGTTCGGGCCGGAATGTCTGCTGGCCAAGGATAGGCACGGCTGCACTCCCATCATGCTGGCCGCCCAGTTTCACAGCTTGGACTCAATGCAGGCTGTCAAAGACTTGCTGCTCAGCCAGTCTCAACTCCACCAGTTTGACAGCTGCAAGCAGCAGGTCATGGAATTTGCCGCAGTCAACACCGCGGACAACTCCGCTTTCAAGTGGCTCGTGTCGGAGTTCGGTAGCGAATGCCTGATTGCTCGCAGTAAATGTGGCGACACGCCTGTTCACCTGGCCGCTGAGAGGCAGACCGCCGACTCTCTTCAGTTCGCCTTGGATCAGCTGGCCTCCGAGCAGATCTTCTGTACCGCGGGTCTCGGCGGCTGTACGGTGAGTCACAAAGCCGCCATGAACCCAGCAGGCGATTCTGCGCTTCTCTGGTGCGTGCGGCGACTGGGTCCAGCCTGCCTGCTGGTCGAGGACCTTCAAGGAGCCACAGCCGCTCACTTGGCTGCCAGGCACCAGGCAGTTGGCAGCCTCAGCCTCATCAAGGACGTCCTTGGCGCTGGCGTTTTAGATCTGCTGGACAAGAGAGGCTGCGATCTCGAGGACTACATTGGGATGGACATCTACCAGAACAGGAGGTCCGGGATGCTGGTCTGGCTGACCCAGACCAGGCAGCAGTTGGACTCCATGGAGGCCGAGGCGAGGCACCAGGAGGAGTGGAAGCTGCAGCAGTTGATGCGGAGCTGACTGTTAGACTAGAGAAAGCTGGCTAGATTTCTGTTTCTTGAGACTTCTTTTTAAAGCCTTTTATTCATATTCGCCTACGCGAAGCTTCAAACTTGCTCTGCTCTCTAACTTCCTACTTAAGCATCGAGTAGACCAATTAAGCAGGTCGATATAGCCAAATAAATAATTTTTTTTAATTCATGTTTTATGTTAATTTTCAGAAATTTTGCTGCCACCGGCTTTTCCAAAATGTATTTTGTATTGAAAGACGATGTTTTAATGCACAGTATATAATATTGTTGCGTTGTGGCTTGCTAATAGTGGCATGCTAAAACGGCCCTTTTTCGGGCCACCGTTATAAATGCTTTACTGTATTATTAGCTTATGAATTTTTTTGCTGGCTACTGCTAGTAGACTAGTTTGTTCGTGCTGTTTATTTCTAAATATTGCTGTGTACAAATGATGAGACAGCTGCACACAGCCTCTTACAAGTTATGAATATTATGATTATTATTATTAATTATACAGGCATCAGAATAGATTAGATCACAAAGCAGTATATTTTTGTGAAGCTACTATAAATTTAAAGTTGGTGAGTCGGTTAAAAACATGCAGCGAATAAGGTAGTATTTGGTGCAAACCACAATTACAAGGAAACAGAGAAAAGGCCGATTAAACATGTTAAGCAAACAATGAGTAAGTTACAAGCTATAATTGGCGAGATAATTTATAATTACCCACGATTTAAAAAAATCTGTGAATGATGACTGATTTAGGTCTAAAATGGTGAGCACAGTTCTCAAATTAGATGGCACCTTAATCATCAGAATGTCAACACACACACGATCGGTGCGTCGTAGCAGCAGTTAGTCTACAAAACGTTCTATAAAATTGATTTAAAAAATTTGGCAAGTTTAAGTCCACGATGTACTCGTAAAAACCAAAATTTGGAAATATTCTCACTCGGTCACTCGCATAAGTCACTCAGTCTATTCTACTCTGGCCATGGGTAATTAGATTATCAATCGATCAGTCAGTCATCAGTCACTCGGAAATTCATGAGTCAGTCGTTCATCACTCACTAGTCACTTAGTCATCATCACTCGGTGAGGAAGCGGTGCGGTTCTCGAACAAAGAGAACAAGAACCCGACAATGCTGAGTTGGCTGAGGGTTATTAGGTACAAGACCTACCTTATGATCAGGAGATACTCGGGATTAGAAGACTTTTGGGATCTACTTATGATCAGGAGATTTTTAGGATCAGAAGTTATTCGGGATAAAATACTTTTGGGATCTACTTATGATCAGGAGATATTCGGGATCAGAAGGTATTTGGCATCAGAGGGCACTTCATCCCTTATCTTAGTAACGAAAAAGTTTCGACAGCTGTTTCAATAACAACAAACTAAAATCTCGAATATATTTGCATCTAAACATTTGGAAAGGATAAAAATTTGTTAAGACATCAAAATTCTCAGAAGGCATACATCCATGAAGCTACAAAAATGTTTTCATCAGATTGTTAGTCTGTAAGAAATACAGGTTTATACCTGTACCGTGAGTATCAAGGGATGAAATGTTCGAATTGAAGCATGTTCATTTTGTGAAATATTAAACAAGTAACGTTTCAAATATCTATTGAGTGTTACACACTTGTTATTTCTTGAAACCTTAACTATGTCATCGAAAATGTTTTTTAAAATGAACCTGGTTCCTAGTTCAAAAGCGACTTGGTCATGAGTCGCTCAGGCATCAATCCTTCAGTCAGAAGTTACTCGGCTACTCGATCAGGAAGCGGTGCCTCAGCAGCTCCTCGGTGTCCGCTCGCTGCTGAGGCTCCCAGACGACGCAGCGTCGGTAAAAGTCCCTCAGGGCCTCCGACATCTGGTCGGAAATCTGCGGCATGTCCTTGTTCTTGTGTCGCAGCATTGGGATCTGATGCCTCTGCAGATTCCCATTCGGAGGCTGCATCTCCGTCATCTCGAACACTGTGCAGCCGAACGCCCACACGTCAGACTTGACCGAGTACTGGCAGGCCTCGTCACAGCCGAACTGCTCAGGGGCCATGAAGTGCCAGGTGCCGCTCGGGTTGTCGCTGAACCCGCAGGTGTTCTCGATCACCTTTGCCAGGCCGAAGTCGATGAGCTTGATGACGCCCTCGTGAGTGAGCATGATGTTTGAGCACTTGATGTCTCTGTGCAGGACTGTTGGGCTCTGGTTGTGCAGGAAGTTGAGTCCTGAGCAGATCTGGAATGCGTCAAGCAGACTAGCTGGATGTCGCGTCATCCGATTTTGGTAACTCTGATATCAAATTCTTTCCCGATGTTCATGCATGCCTGCCTCACCTGTCTTGAAAAGTTCTTCACACCTGACTCCGGAAACGGCTTCTTCTGCCTCTCCATCAGCTCCGAGAGGCTGTGGCCCGACACCAGCTCAGTGAAGATGCAGAACCGACCGTCCTTGGCTCGCTCGCACTTCAGAAACTGCACAATGTTGCGATGCCGGATTTTTCTCAGGACCTCGATGCCCTGCCTCTCACGCTCGATGGCCTTCTCCAGCTCTGCCGGCTGCTTCGCGCCCGTCAGCTTGACGATCTTGACGGCCACAGTCTGGAAGCGGTCGGTGAGGGCCTTGTACACGGTGCCGAACCCGCCTGCACCGATTACCTGTTTCTTGCCGCCATCCAGGACAAAGTCCCACGTTGTGAAGCCGGGGTCCAGCACTGATCTGAAATTAAAGCAGCTGGTTGAGATCAAACAGACAGTGAACACGAGAATAGGCAGTAATGCTTCAACATACTTGGCTGAGGCTTCAGGAGATGCAGCTGGTTCTTGTTGCTTCTTGACTGACGGCTGAGGCTGAGGCAACTGCTTTTGGCACGGCTGGCTCTCGATCCAGGCTCGTTTGCTGGACTTTCGGCCCGGATCCCAGTCCTTTTCCAAAAAGTCAGCCAGAGTCTGGCCTTGATTGTTCTTCAGTGAGAAGATTTGCGGTCCCAGTTCATCAGCCAAGAACTGCAACGTGTCGACGCCCTGGAACACTGCAGCACGATGGATGGGCGTGTCACCGAAGTTGTCAGGAACTGTAAGGCAGTCACGTCCAAGCTCCTTGACAAACCACTTCAACGATGCCTTTCCGTCTTTGTTAAACGCAGCAAAGTGGATCGCTGTTCGAGTACAGGAACCACCTTTCGGTAGGAAGCAGTCAGTTCCGAGCTCTCTTTTAATCATTTCCAGCGAGTCTACGCCCTGGTGCTTTGCGGCAAAATGGACGGGCGTGTCACCGTCTTCGTCAGGAACTGTAAGGCAGTCACGTCCAAGCTCCTTGACAAACCACTTCAACGATGCCTTTCCGTCTTTGTTAAACGCAGCATAGTGGATCGCTGTTCGATTATAGCAACCACCTTTCAGTAGAAAGCACTCAGTTCCGAGCTCTCTCTTAATCATTTCCAGCGAGTCGACGCCCTGGTGCTGTGCGGCAAGATGTACGGGCGTGTCACCGTTTACATCAGGAACTGTAAGGCAGTCACGTCCAAGCTCCTTGACAAACCACTTCAACGATGCCTTTCCGTCTTTGTTCAACGCAGCATAGTGGATCGCTGTTCGATTATAGTAACCACCTTTCAGTAGAAAGCAGTCAGTTCCGAGCTCTCTCTTAATCATTTCCAGCGAGTCGACGCCCTGGCGCCATGCGGCAAAATGGACGGGCGTGTCACCGAAGTTGTCAGGAACTGTAAGGCAGTCTCGTCCAAGCTCCTTGACAAACCACTTCAACGATGCCTTGCCGTCTTTGTTACACGCAGCAGAGTGGATCGCTGTTCGAGTACAGGAACCACCTTTCGGTAGGAAGCAGTCAGTTCCGAGCTCTCTTTTAATCATTTCCAGCGAGTCTACGCCCTGGTGCTTTGCGGCAAGATGGACGGGCGTGTCACCGATTACATCAGGAACTGTAAGGCAGTCTCGTCCAAGCTCCTTGACAAACCACTTCAACGATGCGTTGCTGTCTTTGTTACACGCAGCATAGTGGATCGCTGTTCGATTCCAGCAACGACCTTTCAGTAGGAAGCAGTCAGTTCCGAGCTCTCTTTTAATCATTTCCAGCGAGTCGGCGCCCTGGTACTGTGCGGCATGATGGACGGGCGTTTCACTGTCTTTGTCAGGAACTGTAAGGCAGTGGCTTCCGCGCTGCTTGATGAGCCACTTCAGCGATGAGTTTGTTTTTCTGTTTCTGGCTGCATAGTGAGCGACGGTTCTACCTGAATCTGCTGTCTCATCAAGGCAGTCCTGTTCCAGAAAGCTGCAGATCAGCTCCAGCCACGTCTCGTCCTGGTGCATCGCGGCGCAGTGCACTGTTGTCTCGCGCTGTTCATTTCTACTGCTCAGGCAGTCGGCCCCGACCCTTTCGATGAGCATCTGCAGGCTCTGCCGACTTCGCATCTTGCAGGTCACGTGATGCGCGACTGACTGAGTTCGCTCGTTGTTACAGAACGGTTTATTCCAATTGAATTCTCTGTCGTAGCCGCCGACCGTCAGCTCGAAGTTGGAGTCGAGCTGCTTGACGAGTCGCTGCAGCTTTTTGTCGTCTGCGGCCTCCAGCGCATCTCGCAGCTGCTGCTCCATGGAGCTATGAGTTGGTTGCTAGGTGAGCCTTTTTTAAGAAAAATACTTTTTCCGGTCTTTAAGGAAATTTTTTTAGATCTCACAGGGTTGTGTTTTCATCTCAACTTTTATTTCTGTCTTTGCTCGCAGGCGAGCTTATAGAAAAGTGCCACTTCAAGCTCGAAAAGCGGACTGAGGGCTTAAAATGGTTTTTTGTGGAGAGTGTAGGAGCGTGCAACATTGTGCTAATATTGTATTGTATTGCATAGTCCAGTGAGCAGAACAATTTACTAAATATATAAATGGGCTGGATTGGCAGAGAGTACATGATATAGATTAGGATGAGGGTAAATAAAAGAGTGAATTAACCTGAGATTGAGCAGTCTGTTTTTTCCAAGTAGAAAGTCTCAATTTGTGATTTTAACGATGCATTTTTCTAACTTAAACTTTTGTGCAACACAGTTTGACTCACAAGCTTGACTAAGGGTGTAGATAATGGCTATCGGCTTGTTTCAGAATTTGATGGCAGTCTTGGCCATAGACAATTGTACCTTGCACCACACTCGGTAGCTTTGGCTAAGACTAGAAGCCCAGGTACAGGAAATCACAAAAAATAAGGCGAGAAGGCTGGCACTCACCTCACGGCTAGCCTACTGAGAAGCGAAAGAATTCACAAAAGTTGTGGCACGAAACACAAGAGTTCCCACACGAGATCGGAGGCCTACCAGAGCCACACAGATTCACAGATTACTTAGCAGTAGCCGAGTCAGCTCAAATTCAAGAAAATGCGAGAGATTGTTCACATGCAGGCCGGCCAGTGCGGCAATCAAATTGGTGCCAAGGTAATTTCTTTCTGATATACTTTCTTCTGAAAAAGCCCCAAAGATTTTGTACTTTAGCATTATAACGATTCTGATTTTCTGACAGTTCTGGGAGGTGATCTCAGACGAACATGGCATCGACCCCACCGGAACGTACCACGGAGACTCTGATCTGCAACTGGAACGCATCTCAGTTTATTTCAACGAGGCCGCCGGCGGAAAGTATGTCCCCAGAGCCGTCCTGGTCGACCTGGAACCGGGAACCATGGAGAGTGTCAGGGCCAGCGCCTTCGGCATGCTGTTCCAGCCAGATAACCTGGTGTTTGGCAAGAGCGGAGCTGGTAACAACTGGGCCAAGGGCTACTATACCGAGGGCGCCGAGATTATCGAGAGGGTCATGGACGCCGTTCGGAAAGAGTGCGAAGGCTGCGACTGTCTTCAGGGCTTCCAGCTTACACACTCGCTTGGGGGCGGCACCGGCTCTGGGCTAGGCTCGCTGCTGCTGAGCAAGATTCGCGAGGAGTACCCGGACCGAATCGTAACGTCCTTCTCAGTCGTGCCATCGCCCAAGGTATGAGCAACTTATTATTAACTGATTTGGACTAATAATCGAGGTAACCAGAATTCAGGATGAAATTAAGTTTTAGGAAACGTGACACCATTCGTTTAATTATTTTGCTAGAATTTCGAAATTGGCACGCCGAAAAAGTACTTTCAGATATTTCTAAAAAACCAAAATACTACTGAGTTCATTTTTACTCTCCTAAAAAAGCGATTGTCTATGATCCCATCTAGGAATTCTTGATTTCAAGCAGAAATTTCTATACAAAACTATTGTAGTTAGCCTACGCGTGTTGAAACGAGGTTGTAACTATCGGCAGCCCGCCCTCTGCTGTTGTCTATGGTCAAATTCCATAGATATGCACAGCGGGCGGGACGTGAAACGCGTTTCACGCCCGCTAACTACAATATACCAATATTGATAGGCTGCTCGGGCTGAAACGAGGTGAAATGCCTCGGCGCTACGCGCCTCAACGTTTTACTTCGTTTCAGCCCTCTGCAGCCTATTAACATTGGTATATTGCACTAATTGCAATAGCTTTGCTCGAGCTTTAATTCCGAGACCAGACCATATGATGTAATGGTGTAATGTACCACAGACTACCGATTCCTCGCTCTGAAGGCGCCAATTAAAAGTCTCTAAAATAAGCAATCGGATTTTATTTCCCGCTCGCCCGGGGCGATAAACGGAACTTTTTATCATCGACAGCTCACAAGCACAAGCATGACACATACACAGAGCAGGCAAATGGGGGATACATCCGATTTATTAATTTATGTATTTAGCTATTCTACTCAATGACAAAGGCTTATATGCTTTAAAAATCCAACACTCAGGTTTCCGACACTGTCGTTGAGCCCTACAACTGCATGCTGTCACTGCACCAATTGGTTGAAAACACCGATGAGACCTTCTGCATTGACAACGAGGCTCTGTACTATATCTGCTTTCACACACTGAAGCTCAGCTCGCCCAGCTATGCAGACCTGAACCATCTAGTCAGCGCTGCCATGTCCGGCACCACCACTTGCCTGCGATTTCCTGGCCAGCTGAACGCCGACCTACGCAAGCTGGCAGTGAACATGGTGCCCTTCCCTCGCCTGCACTTCTTCATGCCCGGCTTCGCGCCCCTGACATCCCGTGGCAGCTCCAGCTACAAGCAGGTGAATGTGGCCGAGCTCACTTTGCAGATGTTCGACGCCAAAAACATGATGGCCGCCTGCGACCCCAAGCACGGCCGCTACCTCACCGTCGCCGCCATCTTCCGCGGCCGCATGTCAACTAAGGAGGTCGACGAGCAGATGCTCAACCTGCAGAACAAGAACAGCTCCTACTTTGTGGAGTGGATTCCTAACAACGTGAAGACAGCCGTGTGCGACATTCCCCCGCGTGGCATGAAGATGTCCGTCACTTTCATCGGTAACTCCACGTCCATCCAGGAGCTGTTCAAGCGAGTTTCCGAACAATTCAGCGCTATGTTCAAGCGGAAGGCCTTCTTGCACTGGTTCACAAACGAGGGCATGGACGATCACGAGTTTATGGAGGCTGAGTCCAACGTCAACGACTTGGTGTCGGAGCTGCAGCAGTACCAGGATGCCACAGCCGATGATGAGGGAGAGTACGAAGAGGAGGAAGAGGAGCTGGAGTAACTTTGCTCCCTAAAACGCGACTCTCAGTTTTATTTCTTACTTAAACGCTGAAAGTCTCAAGTATGTGACCCCCTCCAAACAGGCAGGCGCAAATGCAGAGCTCCCCCAGCGCGCAACTCATGGCATTCCGAGACCGTGTACAGTTTTTTGCTTCTAGTAAGGCTGAGTACCCATCTCTCTCGAGTACGCATCAGTACTGGAGCTTGACTGCAGACTGATGAGAATATTTATTATTTCTTGTAACTTATATGTTTCAAATCTTACACTGAAGGGTGGTGCATTCAATTAAATCTGCATTTGCTAGCATTTCATTTTTCACTACAAGCACTAAAACGCTCCCAGCAGAACGTAGATGATGGTCCGATCTCGCTTTCGGCCAACTATATTGTGCTCTGTCGAGTCGAGAGCTAACCAGTTTTCTATCTTTTTTGTGCACTAGCAACAGTAAACTTTTTCTAATGCGCTTTATTCCACTGGCACTGGCAGCGACCCATGCAGAGGGTGGCGAACCAGCTTGTTTTTCATTTTACCACGAAAAATACAACACCAAACTGCGAATTTGTTTGAATAAGACGAAGCGAGCTTGCACAGCCATGCGAGACTGCGCGGATAGATAAGGCCCGAAACAGCTGACTGTTGTCTATTGTCTCGCCATTTTATGTTTAAAACATTTAGAAATAATATATATAATTCTCCGCAAGCGCTACTGTGTGCCGTGGTCCGTAATGGTTATTTTTGCATTACAATATATATCCTATTGTCTGAAATACTGCACAATAGCTCCGAGGGCTTCTATAAAAATAAGCCACATTTATGCACCGACTTTCTAATTCAGCTTTGCTGTTAGCAGTTAAACAATTCTTAACAAATGCAGATTTGTCTGGAAGCTTTCAAGCAAGCTCAAGCTCTGCCAGTCTAGAGAATACATAAAGAAGAAATAATGCTAGTGTACAATTCCGTTTTAAGGAAAACAGGGCAGGTACAAAGTTATGGGTCTAATAGTTCATGCTCACATATTAGTTCTTGTAAGTAGTATGGTATCGTTATTTCTGTTAGGTCATTTGTTAGGCTTTCCATCGTCAGGCATTGTACACTCTAACTGTGCTTCGGGGCAAGGACCACTAGAAGAAGAATGAAGGGACACTTCGTTTCTTGGAAAATTTATTAAAGGCAGATTTTCACGGAAACTGCTTTAGCGAGATAGGAAATTTTCACGTTTTTTCACATTAAAATGTTGATAACTTCTTATTGGAAGCAAATCTTATGCTGTTATTTTAATATATCTTGCAAAACATGTTGCTTCTACGAATTTTAGAAAGTTTTATTCATAAATAATTTATGTTAATTATATTTTCGTTCATTTATCATGCATCACAATAGCAACCAATCAGACATAAATTTGAGTTTAGTCACGCGATAACGATCGAATGGCTATAGTACTTCATGATAAATAAACTGAATATAAAATGAAGATCAAATATTAATTTTAGATTCATATATTAATTTTCGTTCTAGTGGTCCTTCCTTTAACTTCTTCTTCTAGTGGTCCTTGCTTCGGGGCTTAGCCCTCATGGGTCATGGACTACCTTGCAATGATTACTAAGAACATTGCAGTCTAGTCTATATAATATATTCTAGTAATTCTAGGGACATTGGTGTACATTTATGTCGCTACGCCAGTGCAAGCGAAAAATTTGGGAATCATGTGTGGTTGTAAGTGCCCTGTCTACACGACAGACTTAT
Source organism: Macrostomum hystrix (assembly GCA_950097015.1). Taxonomy (NCBI): domain Eukaryota; kingdom Metazoa; phylum Platyhelminthes; family Macrostomidae; genus Macrostomum; species Macrostomum hystrix. The sequence continues at coordinate 22,834,654 of CATNEN010000001.1, forward strand.
TTTTTAACTCAAACCGAAGCTTATGAAATGAGTCATTTTACCTAAAAATTTGGCCAAACTTCATGGGTGGCCCCCTCAACTCTGCCACAATGTCTCCGCTATTGTTAAGCCAAAAGCATTCGTTAAACCAACCGTGCTTCACGCTGCGATGAGTTAGCCCAGCAAATTGGAGCTAAAATGGAGACAAACCGACTGAGACCCACAGGAACAACAGAAGACAAACCTGATGTACCCGCCATGACCATGCATAAATTCGTGCTCTTATTTTCTCCTTTTCTTGTCAATTGGCCTCTGTATTATAGTTGGAAACATTCCTTACTCGCATTTGTTTGGCAGTTAAAACACAAACTGCGGGAGGGCTCTAGAGGGCTTCGCTGCAAAATGGACAATCAAGTAAGAGGTGGCTCTCGCGGAATGAGTTGTCTACTGTTCAGTCACAAGTAGTTGCAGACTTCAATCGTGTAGAATGTGAGCACTCGATTCTCTTGCTCAAACGACAAATGACGGAGAGAGTGGGGGTCGAAACCTGAACTTTGGCGCGCTTTCTCACGGTCCCGAAAGTGGCAAAGAGAGCGTCATCTGATAGTTTAATTAAGACCCTGGTTGAAATGGGCAACTGACAACATTGAAAGCCTAATAGAGGATTAAATAGCTGAGCCAACATCTAGCAGAAGTCGTGACCCGAGCTGAAGGCAGACTAAAGCGGAGATGTCTCTTAGCGGCTCGGAGCGATCAGTTCACAGCGACCAGCCGCGCCAGTCGCGCACCCGGCGTCGCAAGCTGTTCCGCCGACGCGACAAGCGATCTCGCAGCTCGGAGCGCTACGAATTCAGTGACCTAGAGGATGAATTGTTCGTACGCGGCCCACGCAAGCTCCGGCGTGAGGATGTCGAAGGAGAGCTGAGCTACGACTACACGAATCCAGGCAGCCTGAAAGTGTTCACAGCCGGCCTGAATCGCTGTGCCGGCTTGCCCGAGTTTCGCACCGTCCTCGTCTCAGCGGCTTCCACCGCCGCCGATGTCATCAGCGACGTGCTGCAGCGCTGCGACATTCTCTATGGAGATTCGGACGAGTTCTTCCTGTGCGAAGTAATTGGGCAGCTGGAGCCATAACAGCCGCATCAGCTGCTCAATCATCACCACCACGGACAGCCCGAACCAATGCAGTTCGTGGAGCAGTGCCGCCGTATCATTGGACCCGAGGAGCACGTTCTAGTTATTCAGGCGCTGTGGAAGCCGCTGTATGGCTGCTACCGACGATTCGAGCTAAAACAGGTCACACTAGACGAAGCGAAGAACACCAGACGACGTCAGGATCGACGAAGGCGCCGGCGCGTCCAGCTCTGGCGGTCCGGCGAGCTCTCTGGCCACGGAAATCTTGACGGACGAGGCGACAGCGACAGCGATGATGATCGAAGGCTGCACGAAGGAACGCCGCCGAAAAGGCTGTGCTGCCAGGCGGCAACGCAGGTTGAGCCGGGAGATCCGCCCACACAGGCAAGGGGTCGCACCCGCGGATTCGGTACCCAGACCGAGACGGTCTATTTTCCCAGCGTCGACCGACGGTCGAGCAAGAAGTACCCCGTCCCGCTCGGTCCGTACCTTCTCCTGCTTAAGGGTTTCGACTGTCGAAATGACCTGCTGGTTAACGACCTCTACGATGCCAATCTGATGGGCAGCGACGATCGCAAGTGCGACATTCATTTGCGCTGCGCCGATGTTCAACCGCAGCACTGCATCATTGAGGCTTGTCACAGCGAGATATACGACAATGAAGCTGGCAAGAGCGTGAAGCCTTACTGCATGTCTCTGGCTCCCGTTGGTGGGGCAGAAGTCCTTCTGAATGGTCAGCTGATCGATCGGAAGCACGTCCTATCGCCTGGTGACGTCATCTCGATCGGAGCCGGGGAGATGTGTTCATACGTGTTCATGTTCAAAGACACCTCGCAGGTGCCCGACAGGTCGATCGGGCTGGCCTGGCTGATGTTCCTAGAGTCCGCTCAGCGTTCCATCGATATTCAACAGCTGCTCGATGGAAGCTGCGTCGGCGATGGAAGTATTCGACAGGAAAAGTCAGAAGCGTCGAGAGCGGCTGCGAGTTCGTTTGTGAGCACCAGCGTGCCTTCGGACTCCGTGCTGGACACACCGTGCAACGAGACAGCGTCGATTTGCGGCGCTGACTCGCGAGACGCCGACGCTCATCAGCTGGCGCAGGCCAGCCTCGGCAGCCTGCTGGCTCTGTACTTCGGCGAGTCCGTTGATTTGAATTTCGCCGCTGGCCTTCTCGTCCTGCTGACGGTGTACGTGGCCGACCTGGAGCTTGAACGGGCCGGGGCTGAGATTCAGTGGCACATTAGCGACTCGGCCGTCACGCTGGCCAAGAAGGCCAGTCAAATGCAGGACCGGCGCGACAAGGCGCAGTGCTACTCAGATTTAATCCGGGCCTGCGCCCTGGCCTTCGAGATTTTCCTGTTCTTTCACGAGGTCTGCGGCGACGGGCTCACAGCTGCGGTTGTGCGCTGCCAGCCGTGGCGCGACTTCTGCGAGACCACCATGCAGCAGATGCTGGACAGCATCTTCAGCCAGCTAGGCGAGGTGCGAATACCCACCAGCATAGATTAAGCGAATCTATGAAGTCATAATAATATAATAATAATTGCAGGAGGGCTGCGGGCAATGGCACATCATTTGGTGACACTAGACCCGCAGCCAGCGTAGAGGCAATGCAGCCCATTCCGCTGACTCGATTAAATCGATTAACACGGATACCGTACAACAGTAAAAAATTATTCACACAAGTGTGTACATCAGCCCTGACTTTCTCATCGTCAGGCAGTGTACAATCTTACTGTGTCTTGGAGGTTGGCCCTGAAGTGCGTAAATTGCACGACAAGCGTCCAAGTCTTCTCTCCGTGGTACCTTGAGATCGTATCGTATCGATCGATCTCAGGGACATTGGTACGAGAGGCAAACCCCTCTGTCGCTTACCGGCAATCAATCAAGTCCTTTCCTTAATACGAGCGTATAATTTCTTTTCGTAAATTGGGAAATCTCAAAACCTAACATTGATTTATCGTTTTTTAGATTTCTTGAATCCATTTTTTGCAGTTTTTTAGAAATCTTAGTTAAAAATTGTATGAGTAGCTTATATAATTCCTACTTTCGACGAATCCAGGTTTCCTAGAATCCAGGTTTCTTAGAATCCAGGTTTCGTAGAATCCAGGTTTCTTAGAATCCAGGTTTCTTAGAATCCAGGTTTCTTAGAATCCAGGTTTCATAGAATCCAGGTTTCGTAGAACTCAGGTTTCGTAGAATTCAGGTTTCAAAGAATCCAGGTTTCTTAGAATCCAGGTTTCGTAGAATTTAGTTTTCGTAGAATTCAGGTTTCAAAGAATCCAGGTTTCTTAGAATCCAGGTTTCGTAGAATCCAGGTTTCATTGAATCCAGGTTTCATAGAATCCAGGTTTCGTAAAATCCAGGTTTCGTAGAATTCAGGTTTCATAGAATCCAGGTTTCGGAGAATTCAGGTTTCGTAGATTTCAGGTTTCATAGAATCCAGGTTTCTTAGAATCCAGGTTTCGTAGAATCCAGGTTTCATTGAATCCAGGTTTCATAGAATCCAGGTTTCGTAAAATCCAGGTTTCGTAGAATTCAGGTTTCATAGAATCCAGGTTTCGTAGAATCCAGGTTTCTTAAAATCCAGGTTTCTTAGAATCCAGGTTTCTTAGAATCCAGGTTTCATAGAATCCAGGTTTCGTAGAATTCAGGTTTCGTAGAATTCAGGTTTCAAAGAATCCAGGTTTCTTAGAATCCAGGTTTCGTAGAATTTAGTTTTCGTAGAATTCAGGTTTCAAAGAATCCAGGCTTCTTAGAATCCAGGTTTCGTAGAATCCAGGTTTCATTGAATCCAGGTTTCATAGAATCCAGGTTTCGTAAAATCCAGGTTTCGTAGAATTCAGGTTTCATAGAATCCAGGTTTCGGAGAATTCAGGTTTCGTAGATTTCAGGTTTCATAGAATCCAGGTTTCTTAGAATCCAGGTTTCGTAGAATTCAGGTTTTGTAGAATTCAGGTTTCATAGAATCCAGGTTTCAAAAAAATCCAGGTTTTAGAGAATTCAGGTTTCGTAGAATTCAGGTTTCGTAGAATTCAGGTTTCCTAGAATCCAGGTTTCATAGAATCCAGGTTTCATAGAATCCGGGTTTCATAGAATCCGGGTTTCATAGAATCCAGGTTTCGTAGAATTCAGGTTTCGCAGAAACCAAGTTTCCCAGAATCCAGGTTTCATAGAATCCGGGTTTCCTAGAATCCGGATTTCCCAGAATCCTTGTTTCTTAGTTCTTAATAATTCTAGATTGGAAGAGGCCTGGTTACTTAATTATTATATATTACTTAATACTGCATACGAGCATCTTACTGGTCAAAGTTTTTTTAAGAATGTTTTTTTATCCCATGTTTCGACTCGAATACAGGTTTCAAATTCTAGAATTCGTAGTTTAAGATAATTGTCTGTTAGAACTAACGAAGTTCAAAGCAGATAAAGTGCTGGACAATGTTTATATTGAAATCAGATTTTACACATTTTAGGAAATCATAGCTGAAAGTTCAGCACTTTGCGACACGGGTCTCGTCAGCGCCACCAGCAGTTCTGAGCCGCAGAGCAGCATGCAGCGATTCCTGACTGTGCTCACTCAGGTCAGCCAGACGTTCAGCAGTGCCAAGCAGTACCAGTGCGTGAGCACCCTCAGACTCATGATCATGAAGAGGCTGGTGTTCCAGGTGGGAAAGAACTTCACTATGAGAATCTTCGGCGGAGGTGAGCGCTTAAAGGGATTTGTAAAATTAAAAATGGTGTCTAACATATTAATGTCAAAAAGGTTTGAGTCTGACTGGTTCGTGTCTAACAGGTTTGTGTCTAACAGGCTCGTGTCTAACAGGTTCGTGTCTAACAGGTTAGTGTCTAACAGGTTAGTGTCTAACAGGTTTGTGTCTAACAGGTTCGTGTCTAACAGGTTAGTGTCTAACAGGTTAGTGTCTAACAGGTTAGTGTCTAACAGGTTAGTGTCTAACAGGTTAGTGTCTAACAGGTTAGTGTCTAACATGTTTGTGTCTAACAGATATATGTCTAACCGGAATGTCTCGTAGAGTTATTTGTCTAACAGTTTTTGTCTAACATTTTTTGCCTAAAAAGGTTAGTGTCTAACAGGTTAGTGTCTAACAGGTTAGTTGTCTAACAGGTTAGTTCTAACAGGTTAGTCAAACTTTTATCTTACCTTTTTAACGGTTTTTTTAAAAGTGTTTCACGGTTTTGGGTAAGTTAATTTGTCACAGTATCTAACAGATTTCTCTGAAATGGCTTAAAAAATTTCCCAATAAAAAACTTTATCACAGATCCGGCAAATTTTCTAAAGTGGAACTGCGCGGTCCAACTGCGAGTCAACCTGGACCAGCTGGAAGAGTGGCTGCGTGAGGAGGCTCTCGAGCAGTTCCTGCCGGCGCTGGATTTGCCAAACAGCATCGTGGACTTGCTGGCCACGACCAAGGCACGATTGGTGTCTGTGAGTTTAACAGCTGCGTGGCTTTAGATTGCTGACATCAACCTGTTTGACAAAAACCTGTTAGACACCGACCTATTAGACACCGACCTGTTCGACACCAACCTGTTAGACGCAAATCTGTTAGACACCAACCGGTTTGACGCAAATCTGTTAGACACCGACCTGTTAGACACCAACCTATTAGACACCAACCTGTTAGACACCAACCTATTAGACACCAACCTATTAGACACCAACCTGTTAGACACCAACCTATTAGACACCAACCTGTTAGACACCAACCTGTTAGACACCAACCTGTTAGACGCAACCTGTTAGACACCAACCTATTAGACGCAAATCTGTTAGACACCAACCTATTAGTCGCAAATGTGTTATGCACCAACCTGTTAGACACCAACCTGTTAGACACCAACCTGTTAGACACCAACCTGTTAGGCACCAACCTGCTAGACACCAACCTGCTAGACACCAACCTGTTAGACACCAACCTGCTAGACACCAACCTGTTAGACACCAACCTGTTAGACACCAACCTGCTAGACACCAACCTGTTAGACGCAAATCTGTTAGACACCAACCTATTAGTCGCAAATGTGTTATGCACCAACCTGTTAGACACCAACCTGTTAGACACCAACCTGTTAGACACCAACCTGTTAGGCACCAACCTGCTAGACACCAACCTGCTAGACACCAACCTGTTAGACAACAACCTGTTAGACAAGAACCTGGTAGACACCAACCTGTTAGACACCAATCTCAGAATTTCTCCACTCTGTGCACATGCCCAATCAGACAAGCTGGCAGCAACTGCGCAAGCAATACCCGCTGATTCCACCGAGCATGCTCCACCGCATCATGCTGGAGTTCGAGTCCAGGTCAGGTCCGATGGGCGCATTGTGGGCTGTGCCGAGTGAAGACTCCGGAGAGGCGGCCTACAATGGTAAGTCTAGAGTTTCCTTGACATTTTTATAGGAATATTTTGCTTGCTTTCAGTTTTTTAAGTTCAACCTAGAACAGTAAAAACTATCCGTAACATTCAGTGACCTGCGCAATCGAGGATCACTTTCAACTGGCCATTGTGAACTGTCGAATCCCAGTTGAATCGGTGCGTCCCAGCGTTAGCCTCCGCCATCTGCTGATGAGTCCGGAGTTCAACCAGCTGCTGCGCCACATGGACAGCAAGACGGCAGGTGAGTTGATCTTCTCATTTTTCTCTCCTCCCCTATAGCGGAGAGAAGGCTTGGGGGCTTGTCGTGCAGTATACGCCCATGAGGGCCAATCTGTATGGCACAGTGAATGTGTACACTGCCTGACGATGAGAAAGTCAGGGCAGATGTACTCACCTGTGTTAGCGTGTGCCTGCGTGCGGTATCTGCGTGTGCGTGAGTGTGTGCTCAGGAGCCAGAATTGTCTCCTCGCTGGCTGCGGTTCTACTGTCATCAAAAGATGCATCAGTGCCCAAAGCCCTCCTGAAAAGACTTCTGCGTAGTCTGTGGTACTCCTAATGCATTCGGCATGCGCAAATATATAAATTTCTTTAGATAAAAAAAGCATGAATAAATGATTAGCCTTTGCAACCGCATCCACAGCCAGCAATTGTCGGCTCCAGTGGCGCCACGTGGCGAGTCACATTCGCGATCGTCTCGGCCCTCAGAACCAATCAACGCCACAGTTGGGAGGCCTTTTCGCGGTCTCCCAGAAGGCCGCAGTTTCCAACAACGCATCGGCGGCGGCGGCAGCGCCAGACAGCGATCAGGAAGACCAATGCGATAACGACGAAGACACTCAACGACAGGCGTTCTACGACTCTTTGAGCGACGAAGATCGAGGCGACGGATCGCCTGTAGAGCTTCGTCTTGATGACGATGATTCAAACGACACTACAATTGCCAAATCACCAGCTAAAGTGGCTGTGAATCTTTTTCGAAATCCGAATCTCGTCAGTCAATTCGCCCGCCTCACGCCTCGGGCCGAGCTCGAGGCCCACGAGGACTTGGACGAAGACGCGTCTATCGGTGCGGACTCCTTCACCCTGGCCAACACTCTCAGGAACGAGATGCTGGCTCACTATGTCCACTCTGACAGCAGCGGCTCCTGTGACGAGTCCTCACTTCCTCGGAAGCAGCAGAGACCGACCTATCCGCTTGGCTTCCAGGCAGTCTGGAATGGCGAGGACAGCGAGAGCAACGCAGAAAACTCAGCCGCAGCCACAGAAGAGCTTTACAGACAGCACACAATGTCCTTCGCGGTGTCCGAACCGACACCAGCGCCGATGACACCGATGCTGTTGCGGCAACAGCAGCAGCAGCAGCAGCAGCCGCCGCCTCCACCGCTACCACCTCCTCGCTCGTGGTCATTAAACAATCGACGAACACAAATTGAAGGTCGTCGTTACAATGCGCCGTCGCCAGCCGCGCAGAGTTTACGATCCGCCGCTGACGCTGACGACGAGCCAGACCTGTTCTTCGTGACCCTGAGCAGGCAGCGCGGACAGTCCTTTGGCATGGAGCTCATCGATGGACAGGTATTTATGATGCGAGTCATGAGCAAAATCTCGTTAATAATGCAAGATTGTACAAGTACTTAACTGTATTTTAACTTCACGCCACAAAACAACAAGCATCACGTGATAAATTTCTCAGAAATGCCCCCTGATATCGGCCGGAGTTTACATTCGGAGCATTGTAGCGGACACCCCGGCAGACAGGTGTCATCGGTTGTGCCCCGGTGACCGAATCATCGCTGTCAACAATGAGAGCCTGGTGAATCGGCCCTATGCCAAGTGAGTTAATTCATTTGTAGTTGTGTCTAAAAGTACAAGTCACAAAAAACGAACGCTCTTCCATAACGTTCGCAGTTATAACACACAGTCAGCATGTCATTTGGTAAAAGTAGACCCACAGCCAGCGAGAGGCAATTCTGCCCATTCCGCTGACTCCTGAGCGCACACTCACACGGATACTTAGGCAATATTAATAGTGGTAATAAAAATTATATTTGATCACAACTGCCCCCAATTGGGCTAGATGTGCAGCCGACAGCACAGCCGTAGCTTCTGAAGACTGCGTACGGCTGTTCAGTCCATGGACTGGGGGACGCCACACCCACCCTCAATTTAGCCCAGCTGATGCTGGTACTCATTTAACAGCCGAGTAAGCTGAAGCAATGCAGAGTTAAGTGTCTTGCTAAAGGACTCAAAAATTTTCAGTGTAGTCGAGAATCGAACCCCCGACCTTCAAATCATTAGTTTGACGCTCTTAACACTGAGCTTACGACCTCCGCAATAACTCAAACCGGTGTAAATCGGCTCAGAATTTCTCATCGTCGGGTAGTGTACACCCGCAATGTGCCTTATTTTGAAGACAAGCCCCCAAGCCCTCTCTCCGCGGCTGCTCCCCAAACCAATGAGTCGGGCGAGTCACCGCTCAACCCGTCACCAACCCAACCAATCTGCAGATGCCTGAGCCTGGTGAAGAACTCTGAATCGGTTCTGCAGCTTCTAGTGGCGAGATCTCCGCCCGAGGTGGCCATTCGAGTTCTGGCCACGGCCTCCTGACCGCATGGACATGTATTTCGGTCTTCTGCTATTGACTGTACACATTTTGTCCTGGTTCTTGTGATAGCTTGTAAAAACATTTAAACTGTTTCTATGAAAAAATGAAATATACTCGCATATGCACTCGTTCAGCTGTGAAAATGTTTGCTACTGAAGCATTCTTATTTTATGTACTTTTGTTCATTACTGTCTATTGCAGAAATGGCTTATAAGTATCAAATTCTGGATTGAATACAAGGGTATGTAGCCTGAGTGATTAGGCTGAGTGACTCGCGACTTGAAGGTCGGGGGTTCGGTTTCCACTGCAACAGTCCTTCGTTGCATTCAGATGACAACAGGCCCGAATTGGACAGGGCCAAGTGTAATGAATCATTCCTATCATTGATGCATTAACAAAGAGACATACTACTACAAGAAATAAGTTAAGATTTAAACCTTCGCTTTAGGTTGAGAAAGAATAAAAGAGATTGTCAGCTAGATCTGTCACGATAATGTGATGTTGTACATTAAAATAGGATTAATAATGCGAGGCTAGACTAGTACACCCTTGAGAATTTGAGCTGCATTTGAACAAAATATCAAATAGTCTACAGATCTAATAGCCAAAGCCTCACCAGTCCCACCCACCCTTCTCTCTGCACCTGGCAGGGTGACTTGTTGTCATTAGCAACGAGAAAGGCAGATAGGGTGAGAGAGTACGCAGAGCGAGCTCATTCCGCAGCTATTAAACGTTGCAAAGCAGAAGAAGGAAAGAGAGGGAGAAATTCAATGTACACTGGAAGAAGCAGAGAACATAAGCAGATAGGCACAGAGAACGGATTGCTGGCAGAAAGTAAGAAGCAACGGGAAAAGGCCAGCTACCTACTGAAGTTTGAAGGCATCTTCCTGACCGTCCAGCAGGCCAGTAGTTGAGCCAAATGGAGGAAAGCGTCGGCCAGGTGCTCCTAAAGGTACAGGACGACTTGGGTCGCCTACGCGAGCAGCTGGAAGCCGCAGCTGTAGTCGCAATCGACGCTGGCAGCCCGAGCAGCGCGGCTGCCCGATTCGACGCCAGGGCGCTGCAGGAGGCGCTGGCCAAGGCCGAGACGGATCTGCGAACACGGTCGAACGACGTCCTGAGCCGCGTCCAGGTGGCGCCCGTGCACCTGCCGCAGATTCAAAAGCAGCAACAGCTGACGATACGACGTCCGGAGCATGTGCAGCAGCAGCAGCAGCGGTACCAGCATGAACCGCTGCCTACGGTTATCTCAGCCAAGGACTACAAAGGTGGCCTCCTCGCCCTGATGGAGCGGGGCTCCATTCCACCGGACGCCAACGTTGTCCTGGATCCACAGCCCATTCGACATCGGCCGGCGCCGGTACACGACCCCGGAACTCGTCCGCGAGATCGATTCCCGGCCGATGCGGCGGATCCGGGCTACACACACGAGGGCTACCAGCTGGACGAGACCAAGCCAGCGAGACAGAACGGCGCGGTGACTGCGAAACTGAAATTCAAGACGTCGAGCAACAGCCCCGGCAATGTTCGAGTGCAACAATTCGAGCCGCCGATGCTTCGCTCGCGTTCAGCAGCCGACCGGGTGATGCATCATCAGCCGCCGGTGGCTGCAGCGGCTGCTCCCCAGGCAGCGGCAGCAACCGCAGTAGCGGCAGCAGCGCCACCACGCGAACAGTCTGCCGCGGCGGCGCCGCCGCCACCGACAACGCCTGCGTCGTTTGCTGTGGCATCGAGAGCTGGTGCTCCGAGCGCAGTGCGTTTCAGCATCCAGAACGGCAAGGCCAGACGCGAGGCCAGCGACTTTCTGGCCTTCCGACGTCGCTGCGAGCAACTGGATGGCGTCCAGTGGCCGCTTATCGAGTGCCTGTTGGAGCAACTCGAGCGACTGATGCAACGGTTTTCGATTCCGCTGGCCCAGGTGAACGGGGAGCTCCTGTGCGATCTGGCCGAGCTCACGGAGCCTGACACCACCTCGACTGACGATTTCGAGTTGCTTGATTGTGTGATGAATCGAGCCGATGTGCTCAAGCTGATGAGGCGGCCAGGCAGGCAGTTCGTCGGTCCGGGGGGCTCCGATCGAGCGGCCCTCGTTATTCAGAAGAGATGGCGAGGCTATCGAGCTCAACGGGACTACCTGAAGCACCGCAGGCGAAATCAAGCAGCCAAGGTGATCGCCGAGCAGTGGAAGAGGTACAGCCGCCGGCTGGAGATTCGAGCGCTGCTCAAGCGGAGTCGTCAGGCGCACCTGGACGGCTACAAGCGGCGATTCTCATCGATGCAGGAGCTCTGGGATAAGTGGAGCGGCAAGCGGCGCATCATAATTCATCTGCCATCGCTGGGCTACCCGGAGAAGATCCGTGCAGGATTTCCTTGCTTCAGCCGCGTGCAGAATACGCAAATGGCTCGCCTGTGCGACATTCGCGATCTAAATGTGGACGTAGTTCTACTTTCAGCAGTCGCTATTGACGACGAGATGACGCAGTACTATGATCGCTTATTGTCGCGACTGTCCACAGATGGTCAGAAGTCTCAGCACCAGCAGCAGCAGCAGCAGTCAGTGTCCAATCGATTCAAAATCATTGTTCCCGAGGCCGCCAAGTTCTTTGCCGACCGGAGCATACCGCTGGCCACACTGCTCAATTACTCACCAAGAGCTCTGAGAAGAATAAGAAATCTTATTCAGGTGCGAGTGAAAACCATTTTTACTTTTTTGATGGACTTAAATGATGTAAAATGCATAATATAAGTGTAATTACACCTGCCCTAATCGGGCCAGATGTGCAGCCGACAGCACAGCCACAGCATTGCACAGCGCATCTGAAGGCTGCGTACAGCTGTTCAGTCCATGGACTGGGGGACCCCACACCCGCCCTCAATAATCTCAGCTGATGCTAGTACCCAATTTACCGCTGGGGTGAACTGAAGTAATGCATAATTAAGTATTTTAATAAAGGACACAGTTTTTTCCACTGGAGTCGGGAATCGAACCCCTGACCTTAAAGTCGACGCTTTAACCCCTAGGCTACAGCTCTGTCGTGTCGTTTACAGTAATTCATGCACGTTTGAATACCGATAATAAATTTGTACAATAACTATTGCCAGCTTGTAGCGCAGTGGTTGTAGCATCGTAGTTCTGACCGAGAGATCCGGAGTTCGAATCCCAGTCCAAGGGAAACAGTTTGTGGCCTTGAGCAACAGACTTACTTACCTGGTGCGTCAGTTCACAAGTGCTATTGTCTTAACCTCGATGCAAAAACCACCCGATCGCGCTTTAACAGGGCCGACCAGCCTTCATCGTGCCGGGCTATCCGTGCCAAGACGACCTGGCCGTGGCCAACAAGCTTGACGTGCCGATCCTGTGCCCCGAGCCGCAGGTCGCGCAGCTGTACAGCACCAAGTCCGGAGCCAGGCGTATATTCCGCGCCGCGGGAGTGGCCGCTCCACCAGGCGACTTCGACATCTACTCGATGACGCAGCTGCTGGACAGCCTGTCCCAGCTCATCACTTCCAATCTCAGCGTCACCCGGTGGCTGCTGAAGCTCGACTCGCAATTCGACGGTCGCGGCATCGGCTTTGTGGACGTCGACAGGCTGCCCTGCTACCGGTGGGCCCTGCGCGAGCGACGGCGCTACGGCGACAAGTGGGAGAAGAAGTGGGCCCAGGAGAAGGTTCTGCTCCGGGTGCACGAGGAGCTGCCGGAGCTACTCGCTTCGCCGGCTGCCCAGGTGGCCTGTCCCGATGCCTACTCCGATTGGGAGGCCTTCCAACAGGAGTTTCTCTCCCAGGGCGGGGTAATCGAAGCCTGCCCAGCAGCCGAATCTGTCACTCGGCTCACTGTCGACCTGTGCATCGAGCCATCAGGCTGGGTCCGCCTGCTGTCCAGCGGAGACCAGCTGCTGAGCGCCAGCCAGCCGTTCGCCTGCCTCGGCATCTCGTCGCCTCAGTGCAGCGTCGCTCCGTCGCAGCTGAACGACCTCTGCCGCCGGGTTGGCGACGCCTGCCGCGAGCGACACATCTACGGCCACGCCAGCGTAGACTTTGTCACCTTCGAGTCGGACTTCGAAGCTGGCCGTCAGGAGCTGTGGGCCACCGACCTCAGCCTGCACTACAGCGACACGGCCGCCCTGTCCCAGCTGTTCTACTTGGCCACGGCTGGCCGCTTCGATCCGGAGCAGCACGAGGTTCTTGTCGATCAATCGAAAGTCGGCATCGACAAGTCAAAGTCGATTGTTTCTAGACGTCTGCAAAGAGATCGAGGCCGACGCTACGCCACAATGTCCAGCCGGCTGCGGCACAGCAACCTGTCCCAGCTGCAGTTCTCCGCATTCTTCAAGGTCTGCAAGGCCCACGGCATCGAGTTCGACACCCGGTCGCGGGTCGGGAGTCTCTTCTGCCTCGTGGATCCGTTCAATCGGGACGCTGTCGGCATGGCAACCATTTCGTCCGATCTGCTCACCTCACTGGAGACCTTCGCCAGAAACTTGACCGTGCTCAACCAGGAGGTGACGACTCCCACAGACTTGGGCGACAGCAATTTTGATGGAATCATTGAAGAACTCGACGAGGTCATCAGCGCGGCGAAAGAGAATGCCAAAGCATAGGGCTCTCTTAGAATATTGCGCTGCGACTGTAACACTTTCTCTTCCTGAGTACTGTCGATTTTCTCGAGTTCATGCCATTGTTGTACTAACGTGAGAGCTCTATTGTGCACTCTATTATGATGCAACAGAATCGATGGAATTTTTACTTGAAACTTTACCTGAACTGACGAAATACTCGAATACTCGTAGATAGCTTTCATTTGCTTAAAAATGTATTTTAATAGAAAAAATTAACACTTGATTCTTTTCAATTACTGATTTTTGTGAATTACTACTTACAAGTAGAGTAGCATTGCTGAGGATTCTGATAAATATTTTCCAATTAAAGAAATGCTTTTGATAGCTTAAGCCTGAATAGAAACAAGAATCGACAAAGGAGCAGAACTAAAGAAGCGGAAGGAATCGAAGCTGTTTCTGTAGCCAGAATCGAAGGAAGAACCGTAGCCAGAATCGCAGTAGGAACCGAAGCCAGAATCGAAGGAAGAACCGTAGCCAGAATCGCAGTAGGAACCGAAGCCAGAATCGAAGGAAGAACCGTAGCCAGAATCGCAGTAGGAACCGAAGCCAGAATCGAAGGAAGAACCGTAGCCAGAATCGCAGTAGGAACCGAAGCCAGAATCGAAGGAAGAACCATAGCCAGAATCGAAGGAGGAACCGAAGCCAAAATCGAAGGAAGAACCATAGCCAGAATCGCAGTAGGAACCGAAGCCAGAATCGAAGGAAGAAACGTAGCCAGAATCGCAGTAGGAACCGAAGCCAGAATCGAAGGAAGAACCGTAGCCAGAATCGCAGTAGGAACCGAAGCCAGAATCGAAGGAAGAACCATAGCCAGAATCGAAGGAGGAACCGAAGCCAAAATCGAAGGAAGAACCATAGCCAGAATCGCAGTAGGAACCGAAGCCAGAATCGAAGGAAGAACCGTAGCCAGAATCGCAGTAGGAACCGAAGCCAGAATCGAAGGAAGAACCATAGCCAGAATCGAAGGAGGAACCGAAGCCAAAATCGAAGGAAGAACCATAGCCAGAATCGCAGTAGGAACCGAAGCCAGAATCGAAGGAAGAACCATAGCCAGAATCGAAGGAGGAGCCGTAGCCAGAATCGAAGGAGGAGCCGTAGCCAGAATCGAAGGAGGAGCCGTAGCAAGAATCGCAGTAGGAAGCATAGCCAGAATCGAAGGAGGAACCATAGCCAGAGTCGCAGGAAGAACCGTAGCCAGAGTCGCAGGAAGAACCGTAGCCAGAGTCGCAGGAAGAACCGTAGCCAGAGTCGCAGGAAGAACCGTAGCCAGAATCGCAGGAAGAACCGTAGCCAGAATCGCAGGAAGAACCGTAGCCAGAATCGCAGGAAGAACCGTAGCCAGAATCGCAGGAAGAACCGTAGCCAGAATCGCAGGAAGAACCGTAGCCAGAATCGCAGGAAGAACCGTAGCCAGAATCGCAGGAAGAACCGTAGCCAGAATCGCAGGAAGAACCGTAGCCAGAATCGAAGGAGGAAACGTAGCTACGAGCTAGAATCGCCGGAGGAAACGTAGCTACGAGCTAGAATCACAGGAAAAACTGTAGCCAGAATCGCAGGAGGAACCGTAGCCAGAATCGCAGGAAAAACTGTAGCAAGAATCGAAGGAGGAACCGTAGCCAGAATCGCAGGAGGAACCGTAGCCATATTCACATTAGCAGAGTAGGTTAGAGCGGAATGGGAGGCCATGATAACAATCGAACCGAGGATCTCAGAATGACATCCAATACAAAAATGAAGTACGCGCTGCAGCATCTCGCTCCGTGAGAAGCCATGGGATTCTGAATTTTTGCTGCGATTTCCTAAAAGCCCTTGAGCAAACACTTTGAGCTTCAGCCAGAGTGTGCTAAATTAGTCACTGTGCGCAGTAAGTACATCTGTGCCCTGTATTCTAGCCTTGGTGCTTCATCCTGAGCATTATCTATCTTCATCTGCATAGCTTCCCTTCCTACATATGCTCATCCTCTCATTGCTAGCAATCCGTAACTGCCAGAGCTGGTTGAGCACGCTGGGAATAAATTTTACTAGGAGTATTTTCCGCCTGTTTGAGAATAAGATTGGGCTCTGTAATCAGATTGGGGATAAATGAGGATTATTCGCCTTGCTCAAACTAGCTTTGCGGAATGCTCACTCTCCCCTGACTCTCTCCGTCTCACGGTTTGTCTCACCCTGACTCTATCTGTCTCACAGTTTATCTCACCCTGACTCTCTCTGTCTCACAGTTTATCTCGCCCTGACTCTCTCGATACCACAGTTTGTCTCAACCTGACTCTCTCTGTCTCACAATCTATCTCACACTGACTCTCTCTGTCTCACAGTTTATCTCACCCTGACTCTCTCTGTCTCACAGTTTGTCTCAACCTGACTCTCTCTGTCTCACAATCTATCTCACACTGACTCTCTCTGTCTCACAATCAATCTCACACTGACTCTCTCTGTCTCACAATCTATCTCACACTGACTCTCTCTGTCTCACAGTTTATCTCGCCCTGACTCTCTCGATACCACAGTTTGTCTCAACCTGACTCTCTCTGTCTCACAATCTATCTCACACTGACTCTCTCTGTCTCACAGTTTATCTCACCCTGACTCTCTCTGTCTCACAGTTTGTCTCAACCTGACTCTCTCTGTCTCACAATCTATCTCACACTGACTCTCTCTGTCTCACAATCTATCTCACACTGACTCTCTCTGTCTCACAATCTATCTCACACTGACTCTCTCTGTCTCACAGTTTATCTCGCCCTGACTCTCTCGATACCACAGTTTGTCTCAACCTGACTCTCTCTGTCTCACAATCTATCTCACACTGACTCTCTCTGTCTCACAGTTTATCTCGCCCTGACTCTCTCGATACCACAGTTTGTCTCAACCTGACTCTCTCTGTCTCACAGTTTATCTCACCCTGACTCTCTCTGTCTCACAGTTTGTCTCAACCTGACTCTCTCTGTCTCACAATCTATCTCACACTGACTCTCTCTGTCTCACAGTTTATCTCACCCTGACTCTCTCGATACCAGAGTTTGTCTCAACCTGACTCTATCTCACAGTTTTCTCTTAGATTTACCCTCTTTGTCTCATAATTTTTCTCACTCTGACTATCTCCCTCGCATGTTTTCCCAAAGTTCCCTAGCAGAAACTCTAATTTTATGATTTCTCAAGCTAAACCGTGTTTTATTTTACTAATAAGAGACCCATAAGTTAAATTAAATTTATAAATTAAAGAATTAAAGAATTTGGCCCCACTCAATTGATGAAATCAATAAAACTGCGTCAAAGGTGTAACAGATCCGGTCAGAAACCAGTTCATTGACTTCTGGGTTAAGATTTAGAAAAAAGGAATTGCAGTGACCAGGTCAGACCCATTGTTAGTCGTCTCACAAATGCATCACTTTTTATTATGGATTAAGCAATCGCCCATCAAAAGGATTTATGAAGCAAGCACTATTTCTGTGCGTGGGACTTGAACCCTAAACAGTAAGCCTTATCCGCCAGATAAGCATAAAGTATTTTAATCTCTTTCCTACCCGCTAGTCGCTTAATGAAACAAATTCAAACAACTTTTTATATAATAGGAAAGCTGAGGAGATTAAGGTTTAAATCATAGGATTACAGTGCATTACTGCACGACTCATTATACTAGGGTTGAGTAGAGCGGGGTGAGTAGAGTGGGTTTGAGTAGAGTGTGTTTGAGTAGAGTGGGTTTGAGTTGAGTGGGTTTGAGTAGAGTGGGTTTGAGTAGAGTGGGTTTGAGTAGAGTGTGTTTGAGTAGAGTGGGTTTGAGTTGAGTGGGTTTGAGTAGAGTGGGTTTGAGTAGAGTGGGTTTGAGTTGAGTGGGTTTGAGTTGAGTGGGTTTGAGTAGAGTGGGGTTTTGTGTTGGGTTAAGTAGAGTGAGGTTGAGTAGAGTGGGTTTCAGCAGAGTGGGTTTGAGTTAAATGGGGTTGAGTAGAGGGGGTTGAGTAGTGTCTTACTGTGTAGATTGGGGTTGAGTAGAGTGGGTTAATAGTAGAGTTAAGTTTGAGTAGAGTTGGGTCGAGTAGAGTAAGTTTGAGTAGAGGGGGTTGAGTAGCGTCTTATTGTGTGGATTGTGGTTGAGTAGAGTTTTGTCGAGTTGAGTTGAGTTTGAGTAGAGTTAGGGGATAGATTGTTAGCCAATGGAGTCCAGAGAGCACAGCGGTGGTATTGCGGAAACTCCATCCGGTGCTTCAGTCTTCTAATTAGAATGCAGCCAGCTCATTCAGAAAGCGAATTTCAGCTATTCCAGTCACGGAGTGGCAGTCAGGGCGGATCGCAAGTTTCCTCCAGAAGCACCTCCACATTAAGCGGAATCGCACCTTTACACTCTCTCGCTTTGCACTTGATTTCTGCTTCGGAAAATTTTCGCCAAGTAAAAGCCGGTAAGTCATCTCCTTTAATTGTGTCTCTACTTTTTCTCCTATTTTGTGCTCTCCCAGATCTGTGCCAGGCAACCGGCCATTGTGGGACCAGACAGTAGCAGCTGCGATCTGCGCGCCCTCTCGTCGTGACTTGGTCTTAAACCGCTACTTTGAACCAGCCAGTCATCTCCATGTACACGCACGGAGCATTGTGCAGGACGCCTTTTTTAGAACCAGTTTAATCCAGTTCGCACTAGCAGTGCAGCTTTATCCCACAGTTTTCGCAACTTTCACTACGCGACGACTTTGTATCGAAGTTTTCTTTCCTCACAAATAATTAGACTAAAGGGCCGTATCCTTCCCTGCTTTGCCCATGCCAATCTTAGTTTTAGTCAATTAGTTAGCGAACAGGAGTGATCCTAGTCGTGTCTCCTAGAATGTTATTTCTGCACTTCTAAATGTTTAGTTTAATGGACAGACAGCCTAAGCTTGTAGGTTGCCATTAGCTTTAGATATTAAAAGTGCAAATAGTTTACGTTTTTTTATTTCATTTTCATAGTGAACTCAGAGCAGATGAGTAATGCAATCCCAGCTAGCAACGCTTAATTGGGTTAGATGTGTTTATTCTCAGATACTTTTTAGACTTAAATGGACTGACAAAGTTGGTCCCACATTGCAAGTGGGCACAACAAGAGCTTTAGACATCAGGTGTCGATAGTAGCACTCTGGCACTCAGCTATTTCCCGAATCAGGCATTTTAATTCATTGAGTACACCTGTCCCTACCTATTAATTAGAGAAAAGTGACACTTCTATTCGGAAAATTTTTGGAATCGCAAAAATAGCTGTTAGAAGAAACAGCGGCAAACATGCACGGACAAGTGTGAGAGTGCTAACAGGGCTGCAGATAATAATTGTGAAGTTGTTGTGAGTGGAATTGTTTTCGACGGAGTAGTTAATAAAAGCAAAAATATAACATTTGACGCTAAACCATTTTTGGGACTATTTTTTGCACATTGAAAGATTTTCACTCATACAGATGTTCAAACACCGGCTATCTCGACCTTGATAATTAACAGTAGAGAGACCACACTATTTTTCCCCAGATGGTCCGATTAACATGACATTTTGTGTGCAGAAAAATTATGCATAAATCGGTGGTTTTTTGCCACCAGACGAGAGTCGTTAAATATCAAAATATCGTTAAATACACTCAAGTTAGGAGAGGCACGATAATTGGATGCCTTGAAAATAGACGAAGATCGAGTATTCAAAAAAGCGCGCGGGGGAGGAATACGTGTTCCGTCGTACATGCCGATAAAACTAATATTACGCTTGGTACATGAATCGACACGGAGTCAGTACTCGTAATTGTACGGAACAGGGACCTGTCGGCACTGACACAGTTTTTGGGCGACAGTTTAACCCGCAGCCAGTGACAAGACAGTTCCGCCCCATTCCGCACACTTATCAAACCAATAACAATTAGGTGTACATCACAGGTGCCATGGAAGTTGGCCTTCATAAGTGCTAATTCCGTTTACCGAAAAAAACATTGAGAGTCGTTGACCCAGCACTGCTCAACCTAGAGTTGCGGTATTAACAATCACAGCAAAATGGGGAAAGCAACAAAGCGCGCAACACACGAGGCCATCACGTGGACAGGAACAAGATCTGCATAGTGGCAAGCGTTGTCAAGTTTCTGAACTCCTCATTTGCCAAGGAGCAGTTGATGCGGAAGCTCTGGTCGCTCGGTGGATTCACGATCTGCAGCATGGCCAGCGGCGGCAGGTAGAACGAGCTGTCGGGCTGGTACGGGAAGAAGTACCTGGGAAAGTAGGCATAGGTCCGGTTCATGTACGTCAGCTGCGGATAGAATCGCAGGGCAACCTCTGCTCCGGTTGAGTCAGTCGTGGCCCGACAGTCCAGCCAGAGGTCGGTGCTGTAGTTACGCGTGAGTGCCGGCCCGGCCTTCAGCAGGACGCACGGATCTCCGGCCACGTAGCCAAACGCGTTGTAGGCGTTGCAGCTGGAGAAGATTTCCAGCTGAGGCACGCAGACGTCAACGCTGGGATTGGGAAACGATTTCCGGCAGTCCTTCGCCC
Organism: Macrostomum hystrix; assembly: GCA_950097015.1. Taxonomy (NCBI): domain Eukaryota; kingdom Metazoa; phylum Platyhelminthes; family Macrostomidae; genus Macrostomum; species Macrostomum hystrix. Next base: position 22,854,867 of record CATNEN010000001.1, read on the forward strand.
GTCGACCGGCCTTGCGCAGTCGGGGATGCCACCGACGAATCTCGTACTCGTCCAGCTCACCGTTGATGCGGGCCAGCAGTGCGGCTAGGTCGTCATCGTTTTTTCTGTCCAACCAGATCACGGAGCCGCCCTGCGAGTTTCGCGGCTCCATGTGGATGTACTCTTTCGCCTCCTCGCGAGCCATGGTCATTGTGATGACCAGACCTATTGAAGCCACGAACACCACCAGCATGATGCCGCCGATGACCAGTTGGAGCCGGAGCTGCCGGGCAATCTTTTCTTCGTTCTCCTGCTGCATGCTCTTGTAGGGATCGTAGCCGACGGTGCCGATGCCGCGGTTGTCCGCCAGTCGGTACCGGTGACTGTCCCGACGACCAAAGAAGATGGTGTTGAACTCGCGCCGATTGTAGCGGCCGCCTCCGCTGCTCACATTTTCGTCTCCTCCGGCCTCGTCGTTTGCGTCACCATCTTGGGCGAGTTTCAGCGAAGTCTTCTCTATTCGGTCTTCATCACCGGAGCTCTCAAGCAGAGATTCCGGATGCTGCGACGACTTGTTGTTCATGTCGAGGTGCTGCGACATTGTCTGGGTTACTACGGTTGGAATGACTTTGCTTACATCAGGTAATACAGCATGTCGTTATACTCTGGCGTCGCTGAAAGCCAGAAAGTGGACTATTTATCTGCTGCGGATGTGTCCTTGTAGTTTTCTAGTTGCAAAACTCTTTTTACTTTGTCTATTTCTACAGGCGTTCTAAGGAAAAGAATTACTAAACAAAAGGGTAGATGGCCAAGCGATGAGTTTAACTGAGGCCTTCGCAGACCCGGAGTGAAGGACTGTTTAGGGAGCGATGAATTATTTAGCGCGCAGTTGTCTGCTCCAGGCGCCAATTAGATGCAGCTCCGACAGACGAAAAGGCGACAAGCGCATTGGCAGGGAGGGCGACAAGTGACGGTGCTGACCGACTGGCAAAAAAGCTGGAAGAATTCGCAAAAGACAAAATTCACTGGTCTTCTCGACTGCCTGAGGCCTGTGGCCAGGGATGCGAAAATAGTGAAGGCCAGGGCGTGAGAGGAGGGTGAGAGCGGCGATGTGTGGGGGAGAGCGGGTTGCGGGGAGGCTGGTGTATGTGAGGAGGGCGAAGCACAACGCAATGGGGTGGCTAGAGGAGCGTTCTGCTACGAGACCATTCTGTCCCAGGCAATTGGACAAAGGGTGGTGCAGCCAACCCGAAAATTACAGGGGCGCACTTAAAGGGTAAGGAACAGGGAGCGAGGGAGAATGCTTCAGGCTGGCAATGCTTCAGTGGATCATATCTGAGTGCACAGTTGAATGGGAGAGGACAAAGGCATGGGACTATAATCCAAGCTAGACTACATATAGTGAGGCATTATGCATGAGCATAGCACGGTGCAAAATATTCTGCTCGTATAATAAAAATGCAGAGTTAAAGTAAAGGCTAGAAAGTTGCGGGGACGAGAATCGCTTCTGGAGTTCATTGGAGAGTTGCGACACCCGGCATCGGAGAAAAAATCGATGGCACCTGACTTCTTCTACTGCTTTAAGAGCTTTTCAAGCTAGATTTCTGAGTGCACCGGCTATCCTACTCTACAAAAAAGTAGGGAAAAAACTTAGCCCATTGAAATGACGGGAGCGATGAGTCGGTTCTCAGTCGCTTGACTTTTGCCATTTGCGCGTCAAACTAGAAAGTGCGAGCGAGTGAGTGGCGTGAGTGGCGTCGGGGCTTGTATAGCATTATAAGCAGAGTTGGGATCATTGATTTGGATAGCGCATCATAAGAGTGTATGTTTGTTATACACATAGAAATAGGTAGGCAGGCCATACCTTTAGCTCGATTCGAGATCCAGGCCTGGTCCGATGACTTACTTGACTTAGCTGCAGGGGGCATCTTCCGGATGCAGCGGGGAGGCGTTGCCGCCCATTCCGCTAGCCCCTGGCGACCACGGGCAACTAGAGCTGCGGTGTCGCGCAGGGGGATCCGGTGGTGCCGGCGTCCGCAGCGCGGTCCTCCTCCGGAGTGTCCAGGAGGTGGAGGGTTGCTCGCCCGGTGGCCCTCAGGTATCGGACGAGCTGGCAGATGTTCTCAGGCCTGAAAACGTCGGGGAGATCCGGGTTTGGGCCGAGATAGGTGAGCCGGTCCTGAGTGAAGGCGGGGCAGTCGCAAATAAAATGCTCTGCATCCTCAACATAGGAGAGGCAGAAGGGGCATTCCTCACTGCGGATTTTGCCTTGCAGGAAGCGGTGCCTGGCGAAACAGCCATGGCCAGAGAGGGCCATGGTGACTGCCCTGATGTCCTTGCGGTTCAGTCCAAGCAAGGCTTTGCGAAGGGCAGTGGAGGGACAAGGGACAGCAGCGCGAGACTGCCGACAATCGGCGGTGTTGATCCATCTGTCCTTGTGCTTTGAGGTCACCCACTGGTTAATCCGAGTGTTGACGACGGCGGTAGGGGTGGAGACCGCAGGCACGGGGCCAAAAAGCGAGCCCGTCGAACCGGCCTTGGCGAGGCTGTCGGCCAATTCGTTACCAGGGTGGCCAGAGTGCCCTGGAATCCACCTTAGGGACACCTTGTTGTGGGTCCCTAAGCGGTTGAGTTGCGCGACGCAGTCGAGGACTGTGCGCGAGCAGGTGTGCGTGCGTCCAAGGGCATGGATCGCCGCCTGGCTGTCCGAGTGGAGGAAGATTTCCGCTCCATGGACGTTTTGGTTGATCAGCTCCAGGGCGCAGGAGCTGATGGCGAGAACTTCGTTCTGGAAGACGGTAGAGTTTATGCCGGTGTGCTGGGAGAAGGTCGCCAAAGTTTTCCCTCCGGACATAATGCAGTAGCCGAAACCAGAGATCGAGTTGATTTGCGATCCGTCGGTGAAGCAGTGAATTTCACGGGGTTGGCCGTGGTCACGTACTTCCTGTCGAGGCGGAATGCTGGTTTTGAATTTTTGCGGTGGGCACAGCGTCGACGGGATTCCGTCGGAGAGAATTTTGAGACCTCCTGCTGCGTCCAGGTCCCGTAGGCTGAGGTCGCCATGGGGCTGGAGGTTCCGCTTGCTAAAGGCAAGTTGCTTCCGGATGGAGATACCCGCGTCCAGAAGACGACGAGCCGTCTTCATCGCCTCCCCCTTGATAAAAAGATCTAAAGGGGGAAGGTCCAGGAAGGCATTCATGCCAGCGAAGGGAGTGGAGGGTGCCGCACTCATGATGGCTCGACAAGCACGGCCCTGCACCTTGTTTAGGGCCTCCAGGACCCCTTTGGTCTCCAGGGCACTATTCCAAATGAAGCCGGCAAAAGAGATGGCCGGTCTTACAATGGTAGTGTAAATCCACCAGAGACGGCGGGGGGTGAGGCCCCAGGTGGCGCCGAAGGCTCTGCGAATCTGCGCGAGCGTCGCAAGAGCTTTACGGGTTTTGAATTTGACGTGAGGTGTCCAGCTCAACCTGTGGTCGAGGATGACACCTAAGCATCTGGTTTGCTTCTCCATGGCGATTGGTTTGTCATAGAGAAGGAGAGGCTCAATCCTCCAGTTTCGTTTGCTGGTGAACATAATGGCGACGGTCTTGGACTCAGAGAGTTTGAGGCCGCAGCCATTGGCCCAGCGTTCGGCACGGTGGATGAAAGCTTGCAGAAGGTCTCTAAGGACCGGGGGAGACGGTCCGGCCACGGTGGCGGTGACGTCGTCAGCATAGCCGATTTTTTGGACCGGGTCCGGGTCAGGGCTGCAGAGCAGTTCGTCCATGACAAGGTTCCAAAGGATCGGACTGAGAACGCCACCCTGCGGGCCTCCCTTCTGGACATTCACAGAACGGGAGTGTCCAAGCAGGTGCGAGGTGGCAGTTCGGTGAGAGATCATATACATGATCCAGCGGGTGAGGTGCTCGTGCGTAGCCCGGCGTTCCAGGGCTCGCCTAAAGGCTCCGAAGAGCACATTGTCGAAGGCACCATCAATGTCGAGGAAAAGCGAGAGAGCAAAACCGGTGCCAAGCACGGCGCGCTCCAGCTTGTCGACGATGGCATGCAGAGCACTTTCGATGGAACGTCCGGATCGAAAGGCGTGCTGGTTGGCGGAGAGCGGGGAGTTCCTCAGCTCAACGTGAAGGAGGCGCCAAAGAACAAGCCTTTCAAGCAGCTTAAGAAAGAAAGATGTTAAGCTGATGGGGCGGAAGGCTTTGGCGGAGTGGTAGTCTCCCTTCCCAGGTTTGGGGATGAAGACGATAGTGGCTTCCTGCCAAGACCTGGGTACGTACCCGAGGGTGATACAGGCCTTGAACAGGTTGCAAAGGAGGCCGAGGAACCTGTCATTTTTTACCGCTTCATGTAGGAAGGCGGGGTAAATGTTGTCAGGTCCAGGCGACTTAAAAGGCGAGAAGGAGTTAGCAGCGCGAGCTGTCCGTTCTCTAGTGATAATAGTTGTCGCAAGGATGTGCCCACCCGGAGTGTGGTCCGGCGGGTCCTGAAGCGGCGCAGTCTGGGGGAAGGCGCTGGCGAGCATGATGTCCAGCGATTCGCCAGGATTCTCAGCAAGCCGGCCGTCCGGTCTTTTGATCACTGAGAGCTTCGACATTTTGTCAAGAGTGAGCGCTTTTACAACGCGAGAAGTTGGGCGGGCGCCCTCCAGCTCGGAGCAGTATTGGCGCCACTTTTCGGACTTCGCTTTCCTGGTGTCACGCTTAAAGTCACGAATCGCATTCTGGTAGGCGGTCAGGTCAGCTTGGTCCTTGCTTTTCCGCGCAATCCGCTGGAGGGATTTGGCCTTTCGCCGGAGGGTTCCAAGCGCTGGGTTCCACCAGGGAGCGGATTTTTTGCCTTTGTAGGCTTTAAGAGGGCAAGAGGTTTCATGAGCTGTCAAGATGGTCATGCTGAGTAGATCAGCCAGATCGTCCACTTCTTGACAGGTGGCAGGAACAACGGATTCTAACTGGTTGGTCTGGCGCTTCACGGATTCCGCAAAGGCCGTCCAGTCAGTATTCCGGGCGTTCCTTTTCCACAGAATACCAGGCTTGGAGTAGGAGCTTAGCAACCGGAAACGAATGAAGCGATGGTCAGACAGAGATTCCTCTTCGTCCCACACCTGCCAGTTCCTAATCAGAGGGATCAGGCCCTGAGAGGCGAGGGTGGCGTCAAGGACCTCCGTCCATCGTCCATTGTCAAAGGTGGGTGTGCCACCCGAGTTGCAGAACTCAATATTGGTGGTGCAGATGTAGGCAAGGAGATCCTCGCCTCTGCAGTTGGAGGTAACACTGCCCCAGTGGGTGTGGTGGGCATTTATGTCGCCTGCCACCAGCAGCTCAAAGTCGCGGTCTGAGCAGTAGTCCACGAGGGAAGTGAGACTGGGCGGAACCGCAGGACCGTCGCCAGGAATGTATATAGAGGCGATGATGACGGTGCGGTTCGGGAGAATGTGGTTGGTTTGGATGACACAGAGGTCTTTGTCAGAGAGGTCTGGTCTATACCAAGCTTTTAGATCGGTAGTCGCGAACACAGCAGCCCTGGGGTTTTGGGGCATGAAAAAACAGTCAAAACCAGCAGGAATGTTCGGAATCTTACCTTTCTTCGTCCAGGGCTCTTGGAGGAGGATGATGCCCGGTTTTTCGAAGTCCACCACACGCGCCAGGTTGGTCGAGGCCGCGATGCAGTGGTGCAGGTTCAGCTGCAGGAAGCTCACCCCAGGAGGGGCGGTCCGTGCGGCTATCTGCTGGCCTACGGCGAGTTGTTCAGGAGCGATTCCTCGTCCTCGCCGGTGTTTTGCCCGAGCTCCATCGGTTCCTCCTGAATCGGATCCAGAGTTGAGGCCGGGGCTGCCGCAACAGCGGCGTCCGTGTCCTCAACCCGGTTTTCCGCTGGGGGTTCCGATGAAACATTGGGCCGGGTGGTGCTGCGGTGGCGTCCACTGTTGGGGTCCGACAGCTGTCTGGCGCGCTGAGTCAAGCCAGCACGGATGGTGTTACGGGCGGGTTTCCGGCCCTTACCACGTCCGCCTGTCGTTGCGGCTCGCGCGGCTTTGCCCCTGATAGGGTCCGCATCCTCGGAGTGGTCGTGACGATCAGGAGTCTGTGTTCCAGGGCGCAGGGGCCCGGCAGAGCTCTGGTTCGTCCGTTTCCGCTTTTCCGGGGGCGGCGGGCGAGTGGCGTCGGACTCGAAGCTGAAAATCTGCATTCGAGTGAGGCCTGCACTGATGTAGGACATGTCTGGGCAGCGGAGCATCCAGCTGTCCGACAATCCTAGGATGGCCGTGAAACCGTCTCCACCAGGTCTGGTGATGGTTTCATGAACCACGACACCGTTTGCTGGCAGATCCGGGTGGATTGCCAACAGCAGGCGGCGCAGTTCTCCGGCGTTGGTGATGGCGCTGCGAGCTGGAATCCAAACACGATGACGGTGTGTCTGGGGGCGCTCGTCCTCCCTGTAGATAAACAGGTTGCCCATTTCCGTGCCCCAGTCGAAGGATTTCAGCATCTCGAGGAGTTGCTGTCCGGACTGGTTGTCGGCAGGCTGGACAATGAGGGCTTGGTCCTGGATGTCGGTCTTCAGGACGTGCAGTACAGTGCCGCTCAGTGCCAGTTTGACCAGATGGGAGTCCAATCTGCGCCAGATCTGGTCGAGTTGCGCTGTTGTGAGGGGCGTCTCCTGGCCTCGGATAACCAAGGCCGGCTGCCTCTTTGCCATAGCAGCGTAAGTGCGCTTTGGCCTTGTGGTTTGGCCGGCGCCTCCCGCAACGGGCCCCCCAGCAGTCGTCGGAGTTTCCGGATGACTGTGAGAGGTTCCGCCGCGAGAGGAACCGGATGCCCCAGAGGCCTGGGCGGCACTTTTCCGCGCTTCCGGGTTTCCCGGACGGCGCGAGGAGTCCGCCTCCTTGTTGGGTGCCGGTTCCTCCGCGATGTTCGCAGAGTTGCCGGCCCCCTCCTCGGAGGCGGTGGTTGGCGCGGATTTCGCAGCCAACCGTACTTCCTGTTTTCGCCGCCGGAATTCCTGGAGGCGGGCGAGGCTGCGGGCTTGCGTGGAAGGGGAGCGTTTGCTCTTTGATCCAGCCGCTCTGGTGTTTTCCTGAGTGGCGGAGGAGCAGGATGAATTTTGGGCGCCGGTGGAACCGGTGTCGCCCTGGCGCTGGTCCTGAGGATCTGCGTCGCCGGCCGGGGTCGGCGTTTCAGCAGGGTCCTGGGACGTGCTGGAGCTGTAGTGGGACTCCATAGGTCGCTGGAAAAAGAGAAAGAAGAGAATAAAAATAAAAACCGCTAATGGCCGGATAGACTCCCCGGACCTTTCAGCCCCTCAGCGCGGTGAGACCTTAGGCATAAGAGGACACCTAAAGCAGTGCCAGGCCCGCAGACTGGCTGCGTACCCTGTTGAGGTCGAAGGGTGACACCTGTCCCTCAGAGCCGTAGCCAGAGGTACCTGATCACGCACAGGTGCACGAGCGCTGCGGACTGGCCGCATACCCTGTTAAGGTCAAAGGGTGACACCCTTCCCTCAGAGCCGTAGCCAGAGGTACCTGATCACGCACAGGTGCGCGAGACGCTGCGGACTGGCCGCATACCCTGTTAAGGTCAAAGGGTGACACCTTTCCCTCAGAGCCGTAGCCAGAGGTACCTGATCACGCACAGGTGCACGAAAACTGCGGACTGGCCGCATACCCTGTTAAGGTCAAAGGGTGACACCTTTCCCTCAGAGCCGTAGCCAGAGGTACCTGATCACGCACAGGTGCGCGAGACGCTGCGGACTGGCCGCATACCCTGTCAAGGTCAAAGGGTAAACACCTCTCCCTCAGAGCCGTAGCCAGAGGTACCTGATCACGCACAGGTGCGCGAGACGCTGCGGACTGGCCGCATACCCTGTCAAGGTCAAAGGGTAACACCTCTCCCTCAGAGCCGTAGCCAGAGGTACCTGATCACGCACAGGTGCACGAAAGCTGCGGACTCGCCGCATACCCTGTTAAGGTCAAAGGGTGACACCTTTCCCTCCAGCCAGGGCTAGAGGTACCCAGTTTGGCCAGAGGCCCTGGATGGGTCATCCAGCGCTGTTGCCCATTCTGTCCGGCTGCCCTAGGGTCAGCCTTGAACACTCGCGGGACGTGTACCCATGGGTCAGCTGACGGGACAGCGTGGAGGGATCCCTGCACCCGGAGGTACAGGGCTCCTTCCTGCCAGGCCTGCTCAAAAAACGACTGCAGGTGTGAGGCATCGCAGACCTTAGCCCGTAGGCCTGGTCTGACTCATACCACACAGGCATTGTGTCCCGCCGGTGCGAGCGGCCTGGTCCGATAGTCAAGGATTGTTTTTTCCGAGTAGTCGATTCGTTGAGTTCGAGCTGGCATAGCTGACTGGGCAGCCGGCTATGCGGAGCTATGAGGAGATATCCGAGCCGCTTTTGCACAGAAAAACTACACAACAACGGTGAAGCCAGCCTACAATGCGAGAGCGGGTAATTAGTTCGGCCTAGCAAAAGAGAAACAGAAAGGCTCTATTTTTATCCTAGACCTAGACCCGCAGCAACTGAATTGGCTACACTGCGCAGGGCTGGCTGCTCAGACGACGATTTTCCCATTTGAATCTCCCACACACAGTGCAGCCTCCACCAAAACCAGCTTCCAGAGCGGGCCGCGCTTCATCAGCCGCATCGATGCGAAATGGGGAAGTGGGACGGCTATAGAGCGACTCACTCTCTGCACTGAGGGGAGCAGCAGAGTGGGAGAGGCAACCGGGGGGGAGAATTTGTTTCTTCCAGCGAAAGGAATTATGGTAGGGGGTGCTTGGGCGGAGTCGACCCAGGGCACTGCCTGGTCCTCGCTTTGCGTAATTACCTTAAGCCATTGATTCTAGCATTGAATTTTCTCTTCCATTCATAAACTGTGCATGCAGCCTAGCCAGGAGCAGGGACTATGCTTCTGTCATTATAGTTCAAGCTCGCAATCGTGCTTGTCTCAGCGCCTCATTATTCAGCAAAACTCAATTCAGCTCTGCCAACACTCATGCGACAGTTCTCACCCATTCACAGTCTTACAGGAACTCATTAGGCGCTAGTTGTGGGTCTGTTGAGCACTAAATTTCTGCTCACGCACGGAAGAGGAAAGGCGGAAAGAAAATGGTCGACCATTTTGGCAAAAAACCGCCTCCACTTCCATCACCAGCTAAGGCCCGATTGGAACTCCGTCTGTTGCTAGGCAAGAGCCAGGGTTTGATCCCAGAAGCAATCAAATACAAGAATAATAATACTTAATAAAATTTCTTAACCACAATCATTTTTGTGGAGGATTGCACACCTGCTGATCATTGCTGTAGAGGATTGCACACCTGCTGCTTATTGCTGTAGAGGATTGCACACCTGCTGCTCATTGCTGTAGAGGATTGCACACCTGCTGCTCATTGCTGTAGAGGATTGCACACCTGCTAATCATTGCTGTAGAGGATTGCACAATGCCGAGACAATGCCCCAGTTTGATGTCATCTATCGAGATTAACAGAGTTTAGTTTCAAGTATTAGTTCATCATTAGTATAATGGAATGTATACCTACTCACTTCTCACTGTAATTAATAAACTCAGCCAAATCCACAAAAGTACAAGCACAGACAGGCCAAGGGCCAGGCAAAACAGATTTGTTATGCAGTCCGCCTATCGTCCAAAATCATCTCCGACCTCTTGGACCTTCATGATTTCAATCGCTTCGTTAGCCTAAAATTAATGAGCAGGCGTCTAGAGCAGACAGGATAATGAGTGAGACATGAATGCGCATTGATTGCAGCACTCGCAGCATTCTACTTGTAAGTAGTGAGAAGGAAATTATATTTTAAAGTTGTTTTATATAAATTTGGCCTATTTAGGGCAACTAAAATGAAAATTCGCTGTAATTTCAGCCAAGGAACACTGGTAGTTCACACAAGGACTACTTTAGTACTTTACCTCTCATGCACAGAGGCAGTTGTATATGTTGTGAGCTGCGTCTCACAATGACCTTGCTCCGACCCCTGCGTCTCTAACCCTTCCACCCCGGCCACATGCTCAATCCAGTTCTGCCGGGACCCGGCTTATGCCACCCTCCTTTATCGTTGTTTGTCGCTCGCCCATTGGCTGCCCCCTGCGCCGTCCTCGCTAGTCCAATCAGGCCTCACGCCAAGGAGACTTCTGATTGGCTAGCCGGCCTCCTTCTCTCTCTCTCGGCTCTCAGCCTTGTATGTTTGCCCCCACCCCAGCCCTGCGTGGCTTAGCCCTACCCCGTCCAGCCTTATGCCATCGCCCCACCCCATGCTGTTATTTATTAGCGCGCGCTGCCCGTGGCCAGCCCCGCGCCCCCCTCCCGAGTACTATTGTGAGAACGCTGCCCTGAGTTAGAAGCGAACAATCCATACAATAATAAACTACGCAGCCTGAGCTACACTAATTGCCATGAGTGCAGCGTTCGATCCCTCCCGGTAAGAAAAGCATTAACGAGTTATTTATTTGTCCGTGCTTAAACCTTGTTCCTCTGCCCGACCTCTGCTACTGCCAAAAGCTCATCATCATCATCCTTCTCCTCCAGAGTCTTTCCTCGAGTCTGCGAAGCGTCGGTACGCCTCCAGACCGTCATCCACCTCTCTCTGGGGCTGTCGAATGGCTACCCGCTCGCAGTCAAAGCCTTCACGAATCCTTCTGTGCCGGGCTTAGCGAGTGTCTGTACGCTCCAAGCCCATCCCGTCTCTCCTCGGAGTGTCTGAACGCCTCGAGGGTCGCTGCTTCCCATCCCTCCTCCCCCGGCAAGCTTTGGGCGGTCCGTACCCGAACCCCTACTACCGCGTCGGCGAACTGCCGACGGTACCGATAAACTACAACATATATGATACGATGAACCGTTTTTCGCATTGTACTCAGAAAAGAGGTCCGGAGTTCGAGTCTGAGGTAACGGGTAAACTTTTTTGTCCTCGACTACTACGAGCGTACACATAATTTATGGTTTCAATTCTCTCCATTTGTACGCAGGCACACGCTCACACAGGTGTGTACATCTATCCGACTTTCTCATTGTCAGGCAGTGTTCACTCTCCCTGTGCCTTGGAGGTTAGCCCTCAAGGGCGTAAATTGCACGACAAGCCCGCAAGCCTTCTCTCAGCCGCTGCGCCCCAAATCAATGTGGCCTCGTTCCTTTGGCCTCATTTATAAGCACACTGTATTTTTCTAGCAACTTGATTTTGTGAAACATAAAACGTTGCTCTTCCATCTCGATTGAGTTAACCGGAGTTGTGCGACTGAGTCGGTGGTGCTGGCACTGAATCATGTCTTGTTTCGGTCCACTGACTGCTGCATTTTATAGGGACCGTACAGACATTTTTATTCAGAAAGGGAAGCTAAAACTATGCGCCCGCGTTAGATGAGTTTTGAGTGTAAAAACCAAGAGCGAATACTCAATGCCCACACATTCACCTCACCAGCTGGAAGACCTTGGCTCGTAACAATGGGCCAGGATAAACAAAGGAATATGAGTTCATGTCTTTTTCGAATGAGTCCATATTTTTCTTAAAATACAATCAATTATCTCAGCTTAGAATCATTCCCAAATCATACCACCATGAATCATATAAAATTCATAAGTCCCGACAGAAAGCAGTGCCTGAATACATTTTTATGTGTCAATCATCTGTCTGTCGGAGGATACGAATATAATTTGAATGCATAGCTAAAAATGTAATTTAAATAGCAACTGAACTTGCATGGAAAGCAAACGAGCGATTTTACTGCGCTTCTGTGAATAAAACTCAATTGTGGACGGCCCACAAAGCAGGCTGGAATTTGCAATCTGGGAGAGCAATCTCAGCAAGTCAATCAGGCTTCAGATTGCACCCTTGAAGTATAAGAAACAATGAGCCACTTCAGTATATCATATGCAAGGGCCAATCACCCTTACTATGATTTGGGTCCAGACGAGAAATGAAATCCCAGTTCGGGCGCCAATGTTGTAGTTCCTCGGTATGGTCGGCAGTTCGCCAACGCGGTAGTAGGGGTTCGGGTACGGACCGCCCAAAGCTTGCCGGGGGTGGAGGGAGGGGAAGCAGCGACCCTCGAGGCGTCCAGACACTCCGAGGAGAGACGGGGCGGACTTGGAACGTACCGACACTCGCTAAGCCCTGACTAAAGGCTTTGACTGCGAGCGGGTAGCCACTCGACAGCCCCAGAGAGGTGGATGATGGTCTGGAGGCGTACCGACACTTCGCAGACTCGAGGGTAGACTCTGGAGGAGAAGGATGATGATGAGCTTTTGGCAGAGGTCGAACAGAGGAACAAGGTTTGAGCACGGACAAATAAATAACTCGTTAATGCTATTCTTACCGGGAGGGATTGAACGCTGCACTCATGGCAATTAGTGTAGCTCAGGCTGCGTAGTTTATTATTGATCGTTCGCTTCTTACTCTTAAGTTCGCTCTAACTGAGGGCAACGTTCTCGCAATAGTACTCGGGAGGCGCGGGGCTGGCTACGGGCAGCGCGCGCTAATAAATAACAGCGTGGGGTGGGGCGAGGGCATAGGGCTGGACGGGGTAGGGCTAAGCTACGCAGGGCTGGGGTGGGGGCAAACACACAAGGCTGAGAGCCGAGAGAGAGAGAGGGAAGGAGACCGGCTAGCCAATCAGAAGTCTCCTTGGCGAGAGGCCTGATTGGACTAGCGAGGACGGCGCATTGGGCAGCCAATGGGCGAACGACAACCAACGATAAAGGAGGGTGGCCTAAGCCGGGGCCGGCCAGAACTGGGTTGAGCAGGTGGCCGGGGTGGAAGGGTTAGAGACGCAGGGGTCGGGGCAAGGTCATTGTGAGACGCAGCTCACAACACTTGGATGAGTGAAAGCAACAGAATGCCCTATCATTAGCGTCCTTGAAAGGTCGCTACCACCAGGTCATTTTTCACTATTTCTAAGTTGAATTTTTAGTCTAAGCTGCAATATGAAGAGAATGTGCAGATTATCAATGTATTAAATAATCAAAAATTTTTGTCCATTTAACAAGAATTTCTTGTCTGTAAGGTACGAGTCATCTTATCTTATTACATTTATTTCTATAGTACGATTTTTTTCTACCGCAATATTTCGTCTATGGCCCAATCATATCTATGCCATATGTATATGCCATACGTTTATGAAGAAATGTATAATATTTCCCATTTATTTCGGCTCCCTAGGATGGAAGGCTCGAGGCGCAAATTTATTGACCGAGGCGAAGCCGAGGTCAATGAATGTCGCGCCGAGTGCTTTTCACCCATAGACGGCCGAAAGAAATGGGAAATATGGTATGTATTCCCTGTTTGCCCGCCAACTTTGAATGTACTTTTATGCTCTGTGTATAAACTCTGACTCTCTTTCTCTCTCGGACTCTTTACATAGTCTATGGTAAAAAGCAGACCTGTTTGAAGAAGAAGCGTCTGTGGTAAAAAGTGTACACTAGGCGTGTAAGGCTGGAAAGGCTTTCTGAGCTATGGCTAGCTTTGAGCTACGTTATTTTTATTCCCCCCCAGACATCTGTGAGTTGTCTATGGTAAGCGTTCCGTTTATCCGCCCCGGGCGAGCGCGAAATAAATCATTTATTTCCCGGGGCAAATAAATGAAATGCTTTGAGACATAGACGGGGTCGGGCAAACGGGGAATAGATGCATAGATGAGATTGGAAATAACAGAATACATTTTCCTGTTTAAAGTCCTCTGCAAAAGATATTTCATGGGTCTAACAGGCTCTATTAGTTCTTCAATATAGAAACTTGTCAAACTGAAGTAGAAAGCCAGTACGAGTATTTGAACAGAGTTTTCGCGACGAATCATAGCCGCTCAAAAGGGCTGGATTGGATGCGAAAAAATATTAAATGCAAATGAAATTGGAATCTTCCAACCTGCCATCTAACAATGGAAGGCATTGTCTCCGAGTCATAAAAAGTTTATCTGGATTAAAAAAAATAAGAAAATGCATTTGAGAATGCAGTTTTCCATATTTGTCGGAGGCTTGCGAATCACTTCAGTCTATATCGCGACGGCTCTATTGCTTGTGGGCTCAACCAGCATCTACCACAAAATCAACGGACTGCTCTGCATGAGAAGCGAGTTCATCGAAGCGCGCCTTGATGGCGACTCGTCGATAATCGAATGCTCGAGCCTGTGCAGCCGCAGCCAGCGCTGCCAGGCGTTTTCAATGGCTCCTTGTCGGCTGTTCGTGTTCGACAGGTGCAGCAAAAACGTGAGAGACTGCAGCTGCACCCGTACAGGTCAGGTGTATGTGAAACAACAGTCGGGACTGCAGCCAGGAGCTCTTTGTCCTCCTGGCTACGCGAGTGACTTCTGTGGAGCCAAGTACAAGTTCATGAGCTGTGCAGGAAACTGGACCAGATGTAAAGGCATGTGCGATACTGAGCCTGGACTCGTCATCATGGCCGACGTGATTGACGCTGCTGAGCTGCAATTTGTGAAACAGATGGCTGCCAGCAAGCTGTCCAGCCTGCCACCTGGTCTGTCGGCCATCTATTTGGGAGGCTGGCAGCCTCCGGGAAGTCCCGAGCCGTCAGGGGGCTGGAAATGGGTCAGCTGCGGTCTGAGCATCTCGACTGCGATGTGGAGCAGCGGTGAGCCCAACAATGGCGGCGCCGGAGAGGATCGAGCCGCTGCTGACTATTTGAATAAGTTCATCGACCTGCCCACGGACAACTACGGCCACGCTGCGGGAGGCTACTGCGAGTGCCTTTCGCCGTTCGTCTGAATAGTTGTGCGAAAGATGCGTTGTCAATACTTTTCCCTTCTCTCTGTGTTTGTTTCCGCTCACACGCCCCTCCAATTGTACTTTTTCCTCTCTCGCTCCATCTGTTCAACGTCTTAGCTAACCTTAAAATCTCTTTCCTCTCCCTCGTCTATGATTGGCCAGCTGTTCGTCCGTCTCTCTTTCTCCACCCCTCCTTTTCAGCTCTTACCCTCTAGCCCGTCTTGTCTCTTGGTAAATATATTAGATTCTCGGCCACTTTTTGATTGGATAAAGACTGGCTCTAACATTGAAGACTGCTTTAGTTTGAGAAGTTACTGCATGCGTTGACGAGACCCAAAAACAAAAAAAGGAAAATGTGACAGAAGCTGTTTAAATAAACCTTTTAAAAATGATAAATGCTTTACGTTTTTCTTTACAATCGCTTCAGAAAGTAGATTGTGAGAATAGCAACTAATGGCAAGTCATTAAGGAGAAATTTACCCCAATGCTCTTTATGATATTACGAAATAAAAAAATGATATTTTGTCTGGATTTTTTTGAGAAATTTTAAGCTGAAATATAAAAAACCAAGCGTCAAGTACCACTAGAGACAGATGGATATTGACCTCACGATTTTTAAGGAATTTCGTTCAAGGCTCTAGTGGATTAAAATATTCTTCACAACAGTAGACACTGTAAGAAAATTGCATGGATAACATACATCAAGTATCTATCATTCATCTTATATATCACATACATCAAATGAGGCAATCTAACACTCAAATGGGACAATCCCACACTCAAATGAGACAATCCCACACTCAAATGGGACAATCCCACACTCAAATGAGACAGTCCCACACTCAAATAAGACAATGCCACACTCAAATGAGACAGTCCCACACTCAAATGAGACAATCCCACACTCAAATGAGACAATCCCACACTCAAATGAGACAATCCCACACTCAAATGAGACAATCCCACACTCAAATGAGACAATCCCACACTCAAATAAGACAATCACACACTCAAATGAGACAATCCCACAGTCAAATGAGACAGTCCCACACTCAAATGAGACAGTCCCACACTCAAATGAGACAATCCCACACTCAAATGAGACAGTCCCACACTCAAATGAGACAGTCCCACACTCAAATGAGACAGTCCCACACTCAAATGAGACAGTCCCACACTCAAATGAGACAATTCCACACTTATTTTTTTAGTTGATTTATAATCTTTTTCGCCACATTTTTCTGTTAGAAATAATCAGAAAATGATCGTAATACACTCTCTTTATAAGTAGCGTGCAGCAGAAAAGCATGCTCTTTTTTATTTAGATTTGTATTAGAAAGCTTTTTAGTTGTGGGATAAATCGAATCGTATGTTCTAGTATTCGGCTGATTATCGGCGTAATATTATCAACTTCTTGCCTTGAAAGCTAAATTCGAACGAATTCTAAGAAATCAAGAATCAGTTGTAACAGCTACTGGTACGCTGAAGCTATGGGGAATTAAGTGCTTCTTTTAGGCTAAGATTAGAACTCCAAACCTCTCGGCCAGAAGATCGAAGGTCTAACCAGTGGGCTGCGAAGCTCTGGTTGGGCAAAAAAGGCTTTTGTATTGCCCTGTGATCATCTTATCCATAGCCTTCTCACTTCAACAAAAATCCCAGTCAACTCACGAAAAGCCAGGGAGAAGATTAGCAACATTTCCGCTCGACTGCAGCCGAGCAAGAAGAGGTCTCTTTAGAATGCAAGATGAGCGACCTTCGTTTGGACTCAGATTCCGGAAATTCCAGAATTTGATATCTTCCGAGGCCAGGAAAATGCTTTAGTCCAGTCTCGTGGGATGTCATCACGAAGGATTTGATGCATACTTCTACCAGAATGATCTCTAATTCTTGGAATTTATAGCTTTTTTCGTTTGTTTGGTTGATGTAAAAAGTACACATTAACGATAATAGTAGATAATGATGCCTAGAAGCTGAGTCTGTCGATTGAAAAAAGCAGCATCAGCAGCTGAGTGTATACCACCGCCTTCGATAACACATTCAGGCTCATCTAGGGAGCGCTGAGACGCATGCCAGTGGAAATGTCTCATTACCAGGCATTGTGCCTGGTAAGCTTCTTGGTGCGCGGGGGGTGACCCAGAGTAATTACACATCTTCACAGCCTTCCGACCGACCTTCTTCACAAGCTTAACTGTGAAACCTTTCAACTGCATCAGTCACTCTGTTGCCAACGAGTTTGCTTTCAATGAACTGTCGAAGGAACTCAATAATCCATGTCATTTTTCATGTTTGTTCGGGGTCAAATTTGAGTTTTAAACTCGGAAAAATTAGTTGCGTGTACTTAAACATGACTTCAGGGGTCATGCGAGAGGATGTTTGAGAGGATTTACGAGGTCGAGGAAACCATGCTGTGTTATCGGCAGATCTGTTCGCCAAAGGAGTGCGAAAGACTGCATTCTGTGCAGCTGTCTTGCTGTCTATGGCCGTAATCTAAAGTAAATAGTGGGGCACAAATGACAATGTTTTTACCCTTATCTCACTCTCGTTCGCTTCTTCTTAGATACTGTCTATGGTCCAAGGCGGCTACAGCAAACCTTTCAGTCATTTGCTCCAACGAACGAGGAAAATCACCTGTTGTAGTTAGCCTACGCGTGTTAAAACAAGGTTAAAACTAACGAAAGCCCGCCCTCTGCTGTTGTCTATGGTCGAATTCCATAGATATGCACAGCGGGCGTGCCGTGAAACGCGTTTCACACCCGCTAACTACAATATACCAATTTTGATAGGCTGCAGAGGGCTGAAACGAGGTAAAACGTCGAGGCGCGTAGCGCGTCACCAAGCTCTAAGCGAATTTCTTGGATCTTTGGAAAACTGCAAAGGCACGCTTGACAATTGCTAAGTGGCCGTATTCTTGACATAGTCGAAAAGTACATTTAGTGAATTCAAATGGAGTTGTACTGGCACCAGATGCCAATGTGAGGGTAAAATAGGTCGAGTCACTCAGCATCAAGCAGCAAGCAAAGTGGTCCACACGGTACCCTGTCTTATGAATTATGACTGGCGAGTCACCAAACCAGATTCTTTATTCATCATGCAGCAGGCTAGAAAAGTGCGCCTGGCGCGGAGATCAGATAGCAAGCGGCGCATTCATATTGCAATTTCAGGGAGACCGCCCGGCTGCTCCATCATTTCAGTGGGTCGGCGATGCATGGCCTGTCTCAATATTTGCTTTTCAACCAGTCTCACCTCCGGCTCCCTACAGAGCACATTCCCGCGAGGATTTTTCTGCCTATATTTGAAGGAAAATTGCTGCTCACGAAATAGACAGCTCGGAGAAGCAAACATTTTTTGGGCGCCTTTGCGAAAGCCCTGCGTATTTTATATTATTAATCATTGCTTGCCAATAGCGACATCAATTACTTGCTGTAGTTTGTTATTTGTTACGAACACTGTTTTAAATTCTCAGTAAGCATTGTCCGTCTGTCCTTCACCCATCTTTTCCTCCTCACCCATCTCTCACCCATCTCTCCCTCCTTCACCCATCTCTCACCAATCTATCGCTCCTTCACACATCTCTCTCCAATCTATCTCTCCTTCACCCACCTCTCACCAATCTATCTCTCCTTCACACATCTCTCACCAATCTATCTCTCTTTCACCCATCTCTCTCCAATCTATCTCTCCTTCACCCATCTCTCACCAATCTATCTCTCCTTCACCCATCTCTCTCCAATCTATCTCTCCTTCACCCATCTCTCACCAATATATCGCTCCTTCACACATCTCCCTCCAATCTATCTCTCCTTCACCCATCTCTCTCCAATCTATCGCTCCTTCACACATCTCCCTCCAATCTATCTCTCCTTCACACATCTCTCACCCATCTCTCACTCCTTCACCCATCTCTCCCTCCTTCACCCATCTCTCCCTCCTTCACCCATCTCTCCCTCCTTCACATAACCCTCTCACCAATCTATCTCTCCTTCACACATCTCTCACCAATCTATCTCTCTTTCACCCATCTCTCTCCAATCTATCTCTCCTTCACCCATCTCTCTCCAATCTATCTCTCCTTCACCCATCTCTCACCAATATATCGCTCCTTCACACATCTCTCACCAATCTATCTCTCCTTCACACATCTCTCACCAATCTATCGCTCCTTCACCCATCTCTCACCAATCTATCTCTCCTTCACACATCTCTCTCCAATCTATCGCTCCTTCACCCACCTCTCACCAATCTATCTCTCCTTCACCCATCTCTCACCAATCTATCTCTCCTTCACACATCTCTCACCAATCTATCGCTCCTTCACACATCTCTCACCAATCTATCTCTCCTTCACACATCTCTCACCAATCTATCGCTCCTTCACACATCTCTCTCCAATCTATCGCTCCTTCACCCATCTCTCACCAATCTATCTCTCCTTCACCCATCTCTCACCAATCTATTTCTCCTTCACCCATCTCTCTCCAATCTATCTCTCCTTCACACATCTCTCACCAATCTATCGCTCCTTCACACATCTCTCTCCAGTCTATCTCTCCTTCACTCATCTCTCACCAATCTATCTCTCCTTCACCCATCTCTCTCCAATCTATCTCTCCTTCACCCATCTCTCACCAATCTATCTCTCATTCACCCATCTCTCACCAATCTATCTCTCCTTCACCCATCTCTCTCCAATCTATCTCTCCTTCACCCATCTCTCACCAATCTATCGCTCCTTCACACATCTATCACCAATCTATCTCTCCTTCACCCATCTCTCACCAATCTATCTCTCCTTCACCCATCTCTCTCCAATCTATCTCTCCTTCACACATCTCTCACCAATCTATCTCTCCTTCACCCATCTCTCACCAATCTATCGCTCCTTCACACATCTCTCACCAATCTATCTCTCCTTCACCCATCTCTCACCAATCTATCTCTCCTTCACCCATCTCTCACCAATCTATCTCTCCTTCACCCATCTCTCACCAATCTATCTCTCCTTCACCCATCTCTCACCAATCTATTTCTCCTTCACCCATCTCTCTCCAATCTATCTCTCCTTCACACATCTCTCACCAATCTATCTCTCCTTCACCCATCTCTCACCAATCTATCGCTCCTTCACACATCTCTCACCAATCTATCTCTCCTTCACCCATCTCTCTCCAATCTATCTCTCCTTCACACATCTCTCACCAATCTATCTCTCCTTCACCCATCTCTCACCAATCTATCGCTCCTTCACACATCTCTCACCAATCTATCTCTCCTTCACTCATCTCTCACCAATCTATCTCTCCTTCACCCATCTCTCTCCAATCTATCTCTCCTTCACCCATCTCTCACCAATCTATTTCTCCTTCACCCATCTCTCACCAATCTATTTCTCCTTCACACATCTCTCTCCAATCTATCTCTCCTTCACCCATCTCTCACCAATCTATCTCTCCTTCACACATCTCTCACCAATCAATCTCTCCTTCACCCATCTCTCTCCAATCTATCTCTCCTTCACCCATCTCTCACCAATCTATCGCTCCTTCACACATCTATCACCAATCTATCTCTCCTTCACCCATCTCTCACCAATCTATCTCTCCTTCACCCATCTCTCTCCAATCTATCGCTCCTTCACACATCTCTCACCAATCTATCTCTCCTTCACCCATCTCTCACCAATCTATCTCTCCTTCACCCATCTCTCACCAATCTATCTCTCCTTCACCCATCTCTCACCAATCTATCTCTCCTTCACCCATCTCTCACCAATCTATTTCTCCTTCACCCATCTCTCTCCAATCTATCTCTCCTTCACACATCTCTCACCAATCTATCTCTCCTTCACCCATCTCTCACCAATCTATCGCTCCTTCACACATCTCTCACCAATCTATCTCTCCTTCACCCATCTCTCACCAATCTATCGCTCCTTCACACATCTCTCACCAATCTATCTCTCCTTCACCCATCTCTCACCAATCTATCTCTCCTTCACCCATCTCTCACCAATCTATCCCTCCTTCACCCATCTCTCTCCAATCTATCGCTCCTTCACACATCTCTCACCAATCTATCTCTCCTTCACCCATCTCTCACCAATCTATCGCTCCTTCACACATCTCTCTCCAGTCTATCTCTCCTTCACTCATCTCTCACCAATCTATCTCTCCTTCACCCATCTCTCTCCAATCTATCTCTCCTTCACCCATCTCTCACCAATCTATTTCTCCTTCACCCATCTCTCTCCAATCTATCTCTCCTTCACACATCTCTCACCAATCTATCTCTCCTTCACCCATCTCTCACCAATCTATCTCTCCTTCACCCATCTCTCACCAATCTATCTCTCCTTCACCCATCTCTCTCCAATCTATCTCTCCTTCACCCATCTCTCACCAATCTATCGCTCCTTCACACATCTATCACCAATCTATCTCTCCTTCACCCATCTCTCACCAATCTATCTCTCCTTCACCCATCTCTCTCCAATCTATCTCTCCTTCACCCATCTCTCACCAATCTATCGCTCCTTCACACATCTCTCACCAATCTATCTCTCCTTCACCCATCTCTCACCAATCTATCTCTCCTTCACCCATCTCTCACCAATCTATCTCTCCTTCACCCATCTCTCTCCAATCTATTTCTCCTTCACCCATCTCTCTCCAATCTATCTCTCCTTCACACATCTCTCACCAATCTATTTCTCCTTCACCCATCTCTCTCCAATCTATCTCTCCTTCACACATCTCTCACCAATCTATCTCTCCTTCACCCATCTCTCACCAATCTATCGCTCCTTCACACATCTCTCACCAATCTATCTCTCCTTCACCCATCTCTCACCAATCTATCGCTCCTTCACACATCTCTCACCAATCTATCTCTCCTTCACCCATCTCTCTCCAATCTATCGCTCCTTCACACATCTCTCACCAATCTATCTCTCCTTCACCCATCTCTCACCAATCTATCTCTCCTTCACCCATCTCTCACCAATCTATCCCTCCTTCACCCATCTCTCTCCAATCTATCGCTCCTTCACACATCTCTCACCAATCTATCTCTCCTTCACCCATCTCTCACCAATCTATCGCTCCTTCACACATCTCTCACCAATCTATCTCTCCTTCACCCATCTCTCTCCAATCTATTTCTCCTTCACACATCTCTCTAATCTATCTCTCCTTCACCCATCTCTCACCAATCTATCTCTCCTTCACCCATCTCTCACCAATCTATTTTTCCTTCACCCATCTCTCTCCAATCTATCTCTCCTTCACACATCTCTCACCAATCTATCTCTCCTTCACCCATCTCTCTCCAATCTATTTCTCCTTCACACATCTCTCTCCAATCTATCTCTCCTTCACCCATCTCTCACCAATCTATCTCTCCTTCACCCATCTCTCACCAATCTATCTCTCCTTCACCCATCTCTCTCCAATCTATCTCTCCTTCACCCATCTCTCACCAATCTATCGCTCCTTCACACATCTATCACCAATCTATCTCTCCTTCACCCATCTCTCACCAATCTATCTCTCCTTCACCCATCTCTCTCCAATCTATCTCTCCTTCACCCATCTCTCACCAATCTATCGCTCCTTCACACATCTCTCACCAATCTATCTCTCCTTCACCCATCTCTCACCAATCTATCTCTCCTTCACCCATCTCTCACCAATCTATTTCTCCTTCACCCATCTCTCTCCAATCTATCCCTCCTTCACCCATCTCTCTCCAATCTATCGCTCCTTCACACATCTCTCACCAATCTATCTCTCCTTCACCCATCTCTCACCAATCTATCGCTCCTTCACACATCTCTCTCCAGTCTATCTCTCCTTCACCCATCTCTCTCCAATCTATCTCTCCTTCACACATCTCTCACCAATCTATCTCTCCTTCACACATCTCTCACCAATCTATCTCTCCTTCACACATCTCTCACCAATCTATCTCTCCTTCACCCATCTCTCTCCAATCTATCTCTCCTTCACACATCTCTCACCAATCTATCTCTCCTTCACCCATCTCTCACCAATCTATCGCTCCTTCACACATCTCTCACCAATCTATCTCTCCTTCACTCATCTCTCACCAATCTATCTCTCCTTCACCCATCTCTCTCCAATCTATCTCTCCTTCACCCATCTCTCACCAATCTATTTCTCCTTCACCCATCTCTCACCAATCTATTTCTCCTTCACACATCTCTCTCCAATCTATCTCTCCTTCACCCATCTCTCACCAATCTATCTCTCCTTCACACATCTCTCACCAATCAATCTCTCCTTCACCCATCTCTCTCCAATCTATCTCTCCTTCACCCATCTCTCACCAATCTATCGCTCCTTCACACATCTATCACCAATCTATCTCTCCTTCACCCATCTCTCACCAATCTATCTCTCCTTCACCCATCTCTCTCCAATCTATCGCTCCTTCACACATCTCTCACCAATCTATCTCTCCTTCACCCATCTCTCACCAATCTATCTCTCCTTCACCCATCTCTCACCAATCTATCTCTCCTTCACCCATCTCTCACCAATCTATCTCTCCTTCACCCATCTCTCACCAATCTATTTCTCCTTCACCCATCTCTCTCCAATCTATCTCTCCTTCACACATCTCTCACCAATCTATCTCTCCTTCACCCATCTCTCACCAATCTATCGCTCCTTCACACATCTCTCACCAATCTATCTCTCCTTCACCCATCTCTCACCAATCTATCTCTCCTTCACCCATCTCTCACCAATCTATCTCTCCTTCACCCATCTCTCACCAATCTATCCCTCCTTCACCCATCTCTCTCCAATCTATCGCTCCTTCACACATCTCTCACCAATCTATCTCTCCTTCACCCATCTCTCACCAATCTATCTCTCCTTCACCCATCTCTCACCAATCTATCTCTCCTTCACCCATCTCTCACCAATCTATCTCTCCTTCACCCATCTCTCACCAATCTATTTCTCCTTCACCCATCTCTCTCCAATCTATCTCTCCTTCACACATCTCTCACCAATCTATCTCTCCTTCACCCATCTCTCACCAATCTATCGCTCCTTCACACATCTCTCACCAATCTATCTCTCCTTCACCCATCTCTCACCAATCTATCGCTCCTTCACACATCTCTCACCAATCTATCTCTCCTTCACCCATCTCTCACCAATCTATCTCTCCTTCACCCATCTCTCACCAATCTATCCCTCCTTCACCCATCTCTCTCCAATCTATCGCTCCTTCACACATCTCTCACCAATCTATCTCTCCTTCACCCATCTCTCACCAATCTATCGCTCCTTCACACATCTCTCTCCAGTCTATCTCTCCTTCACTCATCTCTCACCAATCTATCTCTCCTTCACCCATCTCTCTCCAATCTATCTCTCCTTCACCCATCTCTCACCAATCTATTTCTCCTTCACCCATCTCTCTCCAATCTATCTCTCCTTCACACATCTCTCACCAATCTATCTCTCCTTCACCCATCTCTCACCAATCTATCTCTCCTTCACCCATCTCTCACCAATCTATCTCTCCTTCACCCATCTCTCTCCAATCTATCTCTCCTTCACCCATCTCTCACCAATCTATCGCTCCTTCACACATCTATCACCAATCTATCTCTCCTTCACCCATCTCTCACCAATCTATCTCTCCTTCACCCATCTCTCTCCAATCTATCTCTCCTTCACCCATCTCTCACCAATCTATCGCTCCTTCACACATCTCTCACCAATCTATCTCTCCTTCACCCATCTCTCACCAATCTATCTCTCCTTCACCCATCTCTCACCAATCTATCTCTCCTTCACCCATCTCTCTCCAATCTATTTCTCCTTCACCCATCTCTCTCCAATCTATCTCTCCTTCACACATCTCTCACCAATCTATTTCTCCTTCACCCATCTCTCTCCAATCTATCTCTCCTTCACACATCTCTCACCAATCTATCTCTCCTTCACCCATCTCTCACCAATCTATCGCTCCTTCACACATCTCTCACCAATCTATCTCTCCTTCACCCATCTCTCACCAATCTATCGCTCCTTCACACATCTCTCACCAATCTATCTCTCCTTCACCCATCTCTCTCCAATCTATCGCTCCTTCACACATCTCTCACCAATCTATCTCTCCTTCACCCATCTCTCACCAATCTATCTCTCCTTCACCCATCTCTCACCAATCTATCCCTCCTTCACCCATCTCTCTCCAATCTATCGCTCCTTCACACATCTCTCACCAATCTATCTCTCCTTCACCCATCTCTCACCAATCTATCGCTCCTTCACACATCTCTCACCAATCTATCTCTCCTTCACCCATCTCTCTCCAATCTATCTCTCCTTCACACATCTCTCTCCAATCTATCTCTCCTTCACCCATCTCTCACCAATCTATCTCTCCTTCACCCATCTCTCACCAATCTATTTTTCCTTCACCCATCTCTCTCCAATCTATCTCTCCTTCACACATCTCTCACCAATCTATCTCTCCTTCACCCATCTCTCACCAATCTATCTCTCCTTCACCCATCTCTCACCAATCTATCTATCCTTCACCCATCTCTCTCCAATCTATCTCTCCTTCACCCATCTCTCACCAATCTATCGCTCCTTCACACATCTATCACCAATCTATCTCTCCTTCACCCATCTCTCTCCAATCTATCTCTCCTTCACACATCTCTCACCAATCTATCTCTCCTTCACCCATCTCTCACCAATCTATCGCTCCTTCACACATCTCTCACCAATCTATCTCTCCTTCACCCATCTCTCACCAATCTATCGCTCCTTCACACATCTCTCACCAATCTATCTCTCCTTCACCCATCTCTCACCAATCTATCTCTCCTTCACCCATCTCTCACCAATCTATTTCTCCTTCACCCATCTCTCTCCAATCTATCTCTCCTTCACACATCTCTCACGAATCTATCTCTCCTTCACCCATCTCTCACCAATCTATCGCTCCTTCACACATCTCTCACCAATCTATCTCTCCTTCACCCATCTCTCACCAATCTATCTCTCCTTCACACATCTCTCACCAATCTATCTCTCCTTCACCCATCTCTCACCAATCTATCTCTCCTTCACCCATCTCTCACCAATCTATCCCTCCTTCACCCATCTCTCTCCAATCTATCGCTCCTTCACACATCTCTCACCAATCTATCTCTCCTTCACCCATCTCTCACCAATCTATCGCTCCTTCACACATCTCTCTCCAGTCTATCTCTCCTTCACTCATCTCTCACCAATCTATCTCTCCTTCACCCATCTCTCTCCAATCTATCTCTCCTTCACCCATCTCTCACCAATCTATTTCTCCTTCACCCATCTCTCACCAATCTATTTCTCCTTCACACATCTCTCTCCAATCTATCTCTCCTTCACCCATCTCTCACCAATCTATCTCTCCTTCACACATCTCTCACCAATCTATCTCTCCTTCACCCATCTCTCTCCAATCTATCTCTCCTTCACCCATCTCTCACCAATCTATCGCTCCTTCACACATCTATCACCAATCTATCTCTCCTTCACCCATCTCTCACCAATCTATCTCTCCTTCACCCATCTCTCTCCAATCTATCTCTCCTTCACACATCTCTCACCAATCTATCTCTCCTTCACCCATCTCTCACCAATCTATTTCTCCTTCACACATCTCTCACCAATCTATCTCTCCTTCACACATCTCTCACCAATCTATCGCTCCTTCACCCATCTCTCACCAATCTATCTCTCCTTCACCCATCTCTCACCAATCTATCTCTCCTTCACCCATCTCTCACCAATCTATCCCTCCTTCACCCATCTCTCTCCAATCTATCGCTCCTTCACCCATCTCTCACCAATCTATCCCTCCTTCACCCATCTCTCTCCAATCTATCGCTCCTTCACACATCTCTCACCAATCTATCTATCCTTCACCCATCTCTCACCAATCTATCTCTCCTTCACCCATCTCTCACCAATCTATCTCTCCTTCACCCATCTCTCACCAATCTATCTCTCCTTCACCCATCTCTCACCAATCTATTTCTCCTTCACCCATCTCTCTCCAATCTATCTCTCCTTCACACATCTCTCACCAATCTATCTCTCCTTCACCCATCTCTCACCAATCTATCGCTCCTTCACACATCTCTCACCAATCTATCTCTCCTTCACCCATCTCTCACCAATCTATCGCTCCTTCACACATCTCTCACCAATCTATCTCTCCTTCACCCATCTCTCACCAATCTATCTCTCCTTCACCCATCTCTCACCAATCTATCCCTCCTTCACCCATCTCTCTCCAATCTATCGCTCCTTCACACATCTCTCACCAATCTATCTCTCCTTCACCCATCTCTCACCAATCTATCGCTCCTTCACACATCTCTCTCCAGTCTATCTCTCCTTCACTCATCTCTCACCAATCTATCGCTCCTTCACACATCTCTCACCAATCTATCTATCCTTCACCCATCTCTCACCAATCTATCTCTCCTTCACCCATCTCTCACCAATCTATCTCTCCTTCACCCATCTCTCACCAATCTATCTCTCCTTCACCCATCTCTCACCAATCTATTTCTCCTTCACCCATCTCTCTCCAATCTATCTCTCCTTCACACATCTCTCACCAATCTATCTCTCCTTCACCCATCTCTCACCAATCTATCGCTCCTTCACACATCTCTCACCAATCTATCTCTCCTTCACCCATCTCTCACCAATCTATCGCTCCTTCACACATCTCTCACCAATCTATCTCTCCTTCACCCATCTCTCACCAATCTATCTCTCCTTCACCCATCTCTCACCAATCTATCCCTCCTTCACCCATCTCTCTCCAATCTATCGCTCCTTCACACATCTCTCACCAATCTATCTCTCCTTCACCCATCTCTCACCAATCTATCGCTCCTTCACACATCTCTCTCCAGTCTATCTCTCCTTCACTCATCTCTCACCAATCTATCTCTCCTTCACCCATCTCTCTCCAATCTATCTCTCCTTCACCCATCTCTCACCAATCTATTTCTCCTTCACCCATCTCTCTCCAATCTATCTCTCCTTCACACATCTCTCACCAATCTATCTCTCCTTCACCCATCTCTCACCAATCTATCTCTCCTTCACCCATCTCTCACCAATCTATCTCTCCTTCACCCATCTCTCTCCAATCTATCTCTCCTTCACCCATCTCTCACCAATCTATCGCTCCTTCACACATCTATCACCAATCTATCTCTCCTTCACCCATCTCTCACCAATCTATCTCTCCTTCACCCATCTCTCTCCAATCTATCTCTCCTTCACCCATCTCTCACCAATCTATCGCTCCTTCACACATCTCTCACCAATCTATCTCTCCTTCACCCATCTCTCACCAATCTATCTCTCCTTCACCCATCTCTCACCAATCTATCTCTCCTTCACCCATCTCTCTCCAATCTATTTCTCCTTCACCCATCTCTCTCCAATCTATCTCTCCTTCACACATCTCTCACCAATCTATTTCTCCTTCACCCATCTCTCTCCAATCTATCTCTCCTTCACACATCTCTCACCAATCTATCTCTCCTTCACCCATCTCTCACCAATCTATCGCTCCTTCACACATCTCTCACCAATCTATCTCTCCTTCACCCATCTCTCACCAATCTATCGCTCCTTCACACATCTCTCACCAATCTATCTCTCCTTCACCCATCTCTCTCCAATCTATCGCTCCTTCACACATCTCTCACCAATCTATCTCTCCTTCACCCATCTCTCACCAATCTATCTCTCCTTCACCCATCTCTCACCAATCTATCCCTCCTTCACCCATCTCTCTCCAATCTATCGCTCCTTCACACATCTCTCACCAATCTATCTCTCCTTCACCCATCTCTCACCAATCTATCGCTCCTTCACACATCTCTCACCAATCTATCTCTCCTTCACCCATCTCTCTCCAATCTATCTCTCCTTCACACATCTCTCTCCAATCTATCTCTCCTTCACCCATCTCTCACCAATCTATCTCTCCTTCACCCATCTCTCACCAATCTATTTTTCCTTCAACCATCTCTCTCCAATCTATCTCTCCTTCACACATCTCTCACCAATCTATCTCTCCTTCACCCATCTCTCACCAATCTATCTCTCCTTCACCCATCTCTCACCAATCTATCTATCCTTCACCCATCTCTCTCCAATCTATCTCTCCTTCACCCATCTCTCACCAATCTATCGCTCCTTCACACATCTATCACCAATCTATCTCTCCTTCACCCATCTCTCTCCAATCTATCTCTCCTTCACACATCTCTCACCAATCTATCTCTCCTTCACCCATCTCTCACCAATCTATCGCTCCTTCACACATCTCTCACCAATCTATCTCTCCTTCACCCATCTCTCACCAATCTATCGCTCCTTCACACATCTCTCACCAATCTATCTCTCCTTCACCCATCTCTCACCAATCTATCTCTCCTTCACCCATCTCTCACCAATCTATTTCTCCTTCACCCATCTCTCTCCAATCTATCTCTCCTTCACACATCTCTCACGAATCTATCTCTCCTTCACCCATCTCTCACCAATCTATCGCTCCTTCACACATCTCTCACCAATCTATCTCTCCTTCACCCATCTCTCACCAATCTATCTCTCCTTCACACATCTCTCACCAATCTATCTCTCCTTCACCCATCTCTCACCAATCTATCTCTCCTTCACCCATCTCTCACCAATCTATCCCTCCTTCACCCATCTCTCTCCAATCTATCGCTCCTTCACACATCTCTCACCAATCTATCTCTCCTTCACCCATCTCTCACCAATCTATCGCTCCTTCACACATCTCTCTCCAGTCTATCTCTCCTTCACTCATCTCTCACCAATCTATCTCTCCTTCACCCATCTCTCTCCAATCTATCTCTCCTTCACCCATCTCTCACCAATCTATTTCTCCTTCACCCATCTCTCACCAATCTATTTCTCCTTCACACATCTCTCTCCAATCTATCTCTCCTTCACCCATCTCTCACCAATCTATCTCTCCTTCACACATCTCTCACCAATCTATCTCTCCTTCACCCATCTCTCTCCAATCTATCTCTCCTTCACCCATCTCTCACCAATCTATCGCTCCTTCACACATCTATCACCAATCTATCTCTCCTTCACCCATCTCTCACCAATCTATCTCTCCTTCACCCATCTCTCTCCAATCTATCTCTCCTTCACACATCTCTCACCAATCTATCTCTCCTTCACCCATCTCTCACCAATCTATTTCTCCTTCACACATCTCTCACCAATCTATCTCTCCTTCACACATCTCTCACCAATCTATCGCTCCTTCACCCATCTCTCACCAATCTATCTCTCCTTCACCCATCTCTCACCAATCTATCTCTCCTTCACCCATCTCTCACCAATCTATCCCTCCTTCACCTATCTCTCTCCAATCTATCGCTCCTTCACCCATCTCTCACCAATCTATCCCTCCTTCACCCATCTCTCTCCAATCTATCGCTCCTTCACACATCTCTCACCAATCTATCTATCCTTCACCCATCTCTCACCAATCTATCGCTCCTTCACTCATCTCTCTCCAGTCTATCTCTCCTTCACTCATCTCTCACCAATCTATCTCTCCTTCACCCATCTCTCTCCAATCTATCTCTCCTTCACCCATCTCTCACCAATCTATTTCTCCTTCACCCATCTCTCTCCAATCTATCTCTCCTTCACACATCTCTCTCCAATCTATCGCTCCTTCACACATCTATCACCAATCTATCTCTCCTTCACCCATCTCTCACCAATCTATCTCTCCTTCACCCATCTCTCTCCAATCTATCTCTCCTTCACACATCTCTCTCCAATCTATCTCTCCTTCACCCATCTCTCACCAATCTATCGCTCCTTCACACATCTATCACCAATCTATCTCTCCTTCACCCATCTCTCACCAATCTATCTCTCCTTCACCCATCTCTC
Organism: Macrostomum hystrix; assembly: GCA_950097015.1. Taxonomy (NCBI): domain Eukaryota; kingdom Metazoa; phylum Platyhelminthes; family Macrostomidae; genus Macrostomum; species Macrostomum hystrix. The sequence continues at coordinate 22,885,591 of CATNEN010000001.1, forward strand.
TCCAATCTATCTCTCCTTCACACATCTCTCACCAATCTATCTCTCCTTCACCCATCTCTCACCAATCTATTTCTCCTTCACACATCTCTCACCAATCTATCTCTCCTTCACCCATCTCTCACCAATCTATCGCTCCTTCACACATCTCTCACCAATCTATCTCTCCTTCACCCATCTCTCACCAATCTATCTCTCCTTCACACATCTCTCACCAATCTATTTCTCCTTCACCCATCTCTCTCCAATCTATCTCTCCTTCACCCATCTCTCACCAATCTATCGCTCCTTCACACATCTCTCACCAATCTATCGCTCCTTCACACATCTCTCACCAATCTATCTCTCCTTCACCCATCTCTCACCAATCTATCGCTCCTTCACACATCTCTCACCAATCTATCTCTCCTTCACCCATCTCTCACCAATCTATCTCTCCTTCACCCATCTCTCACCAATCTATTTCTCCTTCACCCATCTCTCTCCAATCTATCTCTCCTTCACACATCTCTCACGAATCTATCTCTCCTTCACCCATCTCTCACCAATCTATCGCTCCTTCACACATCTCTCACCAATCTATCTCTCCTTCACCCATCTCTCACCAATCTATCTCTCCTTCACACATCTCTCACCAATCTATCTCTCCTTCACCCATCTCTCACCAATCTATCTCTCCTTCACCCATCTCTCACCAATCTATCCCTCCTTCACCCATCTCTCTCCAATCTATCGCTCCTTCACACATCTCTCACCAATCTATCTCTCCTTCACCCATCTCTCACCAATCTATCGCTCCTTCACACATCTCTCTCCAGTCTATCTCTCCTTCACTCATCTCTCACCAATCTATCTCTCCTTCACCCATCTCTCTCCAATCTATCTCTCCTTCACCCATCTCTCACCAATCTATTTCTCCTTCACCCATCTCTCACCAATCTATTTCTCCTTCACACATCTCTCTCCAATCTATCTCTCCTTCACCCATCTCTCACCAATCTATCTCTCCTTCACACATCTCTCACCAATCTATCTCTCCTTCACCCATCTCTCTCCAATCTATCTCTCCTTCACCCATCTCTCACCAATCTATCGCTCCTTCACACATCTATCACCAATCTATCTCTCCTTCACCCATCTCTCACCAATCTATCTCTCCTTCACCCATCTCTCTCCAATCTATCTCTCCTTCACACATCTCTCACCAATCTATCTCTCCTTCACCCATCTCTCACCAATCTATTTCTCCTTCACACATCTCTCACCAATCTATCTCTCCTTCACACATCTCTCACCAATCTATCGCTCCTTCACCCATCTCTCACCAATCTATCTCTCCTTCACCCATCTCTCACCAATCTATCTCTCCTTCACCCATCTCTCACCAATCTATCCCTCCTTCACCCATCTCTCTCCAATCTATCGCTCCTTCACCCATCTCTCACCAATCTATCCCTCCTTCACCCATCTCTCTCCAATCTATCGCTCCTTCACACATCTCTCACCAATCTATCTATCCTTCACCCATCTCTCACCAATCTATCGCTCCTTCACTCATCTCTCTCCAGTCTATCTCTCCTTCACTCATCTCTCACCAATCTATCTCTCCTTCACCCATCTCTCTCCAATCTATCTCTCCTTCACCCATCTCTCACCAATCTATTTCTCCTTCACCCATCTCTCTCCAATCTATCTCTCCTTCACACATCTCTCTCCAATCTATCGCTCCTTCACACATCTATCACCAATCTATCTCTCCTTCACCCATCTCTCACCAATCTATCTCTCCTTCACCCATCTCTCTCCAATCTATCTCTCCTTCACACATCTCTCTCCAATCTATCTCTCCTTCACCCATCTCTCACCAATCTATCGCTCCTTCACACATCTATCACCAATCTATCTCTCCTTCACCCATCTCTCACCAATCTATCTCTCCTTCACCCATCTCTCTCCAATCTATCTCTCCTTCACACATCTCTCACCAATCTATCTCTCCTTCACCCATCTCTCACCAATCTATTTCTCCTTCACACATCTCTCACCAATCTATCTCTCCTTCACCCATCTCTCACCAATCTATCGCTCCTTCACACATCTCTCACCAATCTATCTCTCCTTCACCCATCTCTCACCAATCTATCTCTCCTTCACACATCTCTCACCAATCTATTTCTCCTTCACCCATCTCTCTCCAATCTATCTCTCCTTCACCCATCTCTCACCAATCTATCGCTCCTTCACACATCTCTCACCAATCTATCGCTCCTTCACACATCTCTCACCAATCTATCTCTCCTTCACCCATCTCTCACCAATCTATCGCTCCTTCACACATCTCTCACCAATCTATCTCTCCTTCACCCATCTCTCACCAATCTATCTCTCCTTCACCCATCTCTCACCAATCTATCCCTCCTTCACCCATCTCTCTCCAATCTATCGCTCCTTCACACATCTCTCACCAATCTATCTCTCCTTCACCCATCTCTCACCAATCTATCTCTCCTTCACCCATCTCTCACCAATCTATCTCTCCTTCACCCATCTCTCACCAATCTATCCCTCCTTCACCCATCTCTCTCCAATCTATCGCTCCTTCACACATCTCTCACCAATCTATCTCTCCTTCACACATCTCTCTCCAATCTATCTCTCCTTCACCCATCTCTCACCAATCTATCTCTCCTTCACCCATCTCTCACCAATCTATCTCTCCTTCACCCATCTCTCTCCAATCTATCTCTCCTTCACCCATCTCTCACCAATCTTTCGCTCCTTCACCCATCTCTCACCAATCTATCTCTCCTTCACCCATCTCTCTCCAATCTATCTCTCCTTCACTCATCTCTCACCAATCTATCTCTCCTTCACCCATCTCTCTCCAATCTATCTCTCCTTCACACATCTCTCACCAATCTATCTCTCCTTCACCCATCTCTCACCAATCTATCTCTCCTTCACCCATCTCTCACCAATCTATTTCTCCTTCACCCATCTCTCTCCAATCTATCTCTCCTTCACCCATCTCTCACCAATCTATCTCTCCTTCACCCATCTCTCTCCAATCTATCTCTCCTTCACCCATCTCTCACCAATCTATCGCTCCTTCACACATCTCTCACCAATCTATCGCTCCTTCACACATCTCTCACCAATCTATCTCTCCTTCACCCATCTCTTACCAATCTATCGCTCCTTCACACATCTCTCACCAATCTATCTCTCCTTCACCCATGTCGCGACTTTCGTCTCTGCCTTCTGTCCTCTATTCACTCTTTGGTTCTCTGCACTTTTCTTGTTTACATCGTCCAGTTCAATCTAGTTCTTTCTCTCTCGTTATCTCTGCGGCTGATCTCTCATTCTCTATCCTTTCTTTCTTTCCTCCTCTCTGATTGGTCCGCCGCTCACGTTCTAGCCTCCTCTCCTACCCTCAGTCGCGCACTCTTGTTATCGTACCGCCAACCCCCCTTCCTTATCGCTCTGTTAAACTTAAATATATTTTGACTCTCGGCCTGAATTGGCTCACAGCCGTATGAACGGGCTCTTACTGCGAGGACTCAATTTGTTGCATAAGAATTCAAGACATGGCGCCCGAACGGGGACTGAACCCAAATGTAGAATTATTTTCTGCCAGCTCCTTCTGGCTTTCATCTCATCAGCGTCGTTCTCGTCCGCCGGCCTGCATTGATTTTGCATAAAACGATCTTCGTCTCGTCTCGTCTCGTCTCGCCTCAGTTCGTCCCATGTGGCGACCGCCGGTTCCTGGTCTCATTCGTTCGCCGGGATCGCCACAGGACTCGTCTCGTCTCAGCTCGTCTCGTCTCGCCTCAGTTTCGTCTCGTGTGGTGACCGCCGGTTCCTGGTCTCTCATTCGTTCGCCGGGATCGCCACAGGACTCGCCTCGTCTAGCCTCGTCTCGTCTCATCTCTTCTCGCCTCAGTTTCGTCTCGTGTGGTGACCGCCGGTTCCTGGTCTCTCATTCGTTCGCCGGGATCGCCACAGGACTCGTCTCGTCTCAGCTCGTCTCGTCTCGCCTCAGTTTCGTCTCGTGTGGTGACCGCCGGTTCCTGGTCTCTCATTCGTTCGCCGGGATCGCCACAGGACTCGTCTCGTCTCAGCTCGTCTCGTCTCGCCTCAGTTCGTCCCATGTGGCGACCGCCGGTTCCTGGTCTCTCATTCGTTCGCCGGGATCGCCACAGGACTCGTCTCGTCTCAGCTCGTCTCGTCTCGCCTCAGTTCGTCCCATGTGGCGACCGCCGGTTCCTGGTCTCATTCGTTCGCCGGGATCGCCACAGGACTCGCCTCGTCTAGCCTCGTCTCGTCTCATCTTTTCTCGCCTCAGTTTCGTCCCGTGTGGTGACCGCCGGTTCCTAGTCTCACATTCGTTCTTCGGGATTGCCGCACGATTCATTCGCTCGTTTTCATTACATTACGTTGGCAGTGCCGGCAGGAGTTTCATATTCTCCATTTCGTTATTTGTTTGTGGACGCTCGAAAAAAAATCTTTTTTTTCATTTTCTACAACAAATGCTTCGTTGTTTCAAAACGTTAAATTTATTTAACTTATCGAAGAACCTATGTTGGTGTCTGTCTCGTTAGCCTTCCCTCGTTTCGCAATAGTCTGCACGAGTATAATATTGTAGACATCAATTGATATTTGTTCGTTAAATGCATTATTTTGTTTTTTCCTTATAGGGCAAAATTCTCTCGTTAAATTAGTTTTTAAATTTGAAAGTTTCGATTAAAACATTCTTCATTTTCGGGGGGAGAGTTGTGGCTCTACTCTACGTGTCGAGGCTTGTGTGTAAAATCAACGTCTGCAAGAATTCGTAAAAGTTTTAGTTTTGTGTATTCACAACCATTGGTGTATTATATTTTACTCTCAACCAACAACCTCTATTTGTTTGAAGCTCTTCAGTGTCTGATCTCTGCTTTAATTTGCCTGTTTTGCAGATCAGAATGTAAATCTATGGAGAATCTAACTAAGTTATTTCTAATCTCTTGTTCTAAAAAATGTTGCATTTTTTGGGGGAGTGTCGCGACTTTCGTCTCTGCCTTCTGTCCTCTATTCACTCTTTGGTTCTCTGCACTTTTCTTGTTTACATCGTCCAGTTCAATCTAGTTCTTTCTCTCTCGTTATCTCTGCGGCTGATCTCTCATTCTCTATCCTTTCTTTCTTTCCTCCTCTCTGATTGGTCCGCCGCTCACGTTCTAGCCTCCTCTCCTACCCTCAGTCGCGCACTCTTGTTATCGTACCGCCAACCCCCCTTCCTTATCGCTCTGTTAAACTTAAATATATTTTGACTCTCGGCCTGAATTGGCTCACAGCCGTATGAACGGGCTCTTACTGCGAGGACTCAATTTGTTGCATAAGAATTCAAGACAACCCATCTCTCACCAATCTATCTCTCCTTCACCCATCTCTCACCAATCTATCCCTCCTTCACCCATCTCTCTCCAATCTATCGCTCCTTCACACATCTCTCACCAATCTATCTCTCCTTCACCCATCTCTCACCAATCTATCGCTCCTTCACACATCTCTCACCAATCTATCTCTCCTTCACCCATCTCTCACCAATCTATCGCTCCTTCACACATCTCTCACCAATCTATCTCTCCTTCACCCATCTCTCTCCAATCTATCGCTCCTTCACACATCTCTCACCAATCTATCTCTCCTTCACCCATCTATCACCAATCTATCTCTCCTTCACCCATCTCTCACCAATCTATCCCTCCTTCACCCATCTCTCTCCAATCTATCGCTCCTTCACACATCTCTCACCAATCTATCTCTCCTTCACACATCTCTCTCACAAAACAAATCTGTACCTTTCTCATAAAGAGTGTGACATTTTCCTGACAAGCAAGCGTCATTTTTTCAAGCCTCACTGAATTGAACAATAAAAAATGTTCTATAATAGAAACAGGTTATTATTTGACAATTCTGTCTGGTCTTTTGTGTCTTTTGCCTTTTTGCAAAATTCATTTATGCATTTTCATAGGCCGAATCAGGAACGCTTCGTGTATAAAAAATTTGCTTTCACATTTAATTCCATCAATATGGACAAGTTCTTTTTTGTTCCGTCAAGGCTCAACTGTTATTTCATTATATTTATTTCATTATTTCATCCTTTTTGTTGTCACGCAAATCACTCAGTCGTGAATCTTCCCTTCAGTGTGGTCTCTGATTTTCAACAACCATCCAAATTTCTGCTTTTTTTTCTACAAAAGGTGCCGAATTTCACTGTACGTGGAAAGTCAAGACTTGCGTGCAACTCGAATTTCAAATACGATTTGAGTGCCCAGAGTCCTTTGACTTGTTGGCAAAATCAAAACAAAGTCAAGTCAAAGGCTTTGCCCCAGTCTTCTGATGCAGATTTGCAAACGCGTTAATTTAGCTACTATAGTTGTTACGCTAAAATGGCATAATTAAAATAACAATTTTTTGCCATTCTTTTTTAATAGTAGTAATAATAGTAATATTAGTAATAGTAATAATAGTAATTAATAAAGCATGCCCCAATAAAGTCAGATGTGTAGTCGACAGCACAGCCGCAGCTATTGCGTGGCGCATCTGAAGGCTGCGTACAGTCCATGGACTGGGGGGACGCCACACCCGCCACACCCGCCACAGGGCATAGCAAGGCAAGGAAACCCTGGGCTTGATGCCAAATCGTAATTAGCTCGCTGGCAGGTGATTTACAATCACGGCTGCTGAAGGCCGCTTCTTTGAGTAGTTTACTCAAAGAAGTCATTTCCCGACTGTCTTTATCACCGTTTCCTTTCCCATTTCCCATATTTCTTTCTGTGCTGAGCTTTTGTACTTAACTCTTCACCTGGGTTTCACCTTCAGTTGAGTTCTACTACCCCTGTCAACTCAGCCTTCTACCCCTGTCACCTCAGCCTTCTACCCCTGTCACCTCAGCCTTCTACCCCTGTCAACTCAGCCTTCTACCCCTGCCATCTTAGCCTTCTACCCTGTCAACTCAGCCTTCTACCCCTCGAACTTCCGACCTTCAATCTTCTACCAATGTGCAAGCCGCTCTTCTCCCTATCTTCGATTATGTACTTTTGATAAGCCAGACTGTTAATAATGAAGTACACAAGATGATTATATAAACTGCATGTTCATGTTATCATATTTTGTATACAATCTCAAGTTCTCAGCAAATTCTGGCTACATTTAAGTGAGTCCTCTTGATTACCAAGGGCAGGTCTCGATTCCTCCCCAATAGCTAGCTCTATATCTCCTGGGGATTTGAGCACATAGGGATATGGAAATAAGGCAATATGGCGAGGCCATTGAAAACATGTTTATATCGTATATTTTCTGGCCAACCATAAAAGTACATTGCACCCGGATTGACTCGGCTTCAACTCGCAGCACGGAATGTAGGAATGAGAGAAAGCAGAGTAGGGGATGGGGCGGCTGAGGGGAAAATTATAATTAATGAGTTTTGACTGTTGGAACGTGCCGTATCGGCCATTGTGGGATCGAGGCTCTTATCACGACAACGGAGCCGATACGAACATAATGGAATCTTATGGGATCTGAAGGCGTTAGGCGATTTAAGTCTTAATCCTTAATGAGATTATAACTATGCACTCCTAATCCACTGTCTGACTGCTCGCTTGGCTACTCCATAAATTATTATAGAAATTAAGACAGGAAGAACTAAAAGAGATTCGCCAGCCATATATAATTCGGGCCGATGCCAAAGATTAGCCCCGCCCAAAATTGAATTTTATGATCCTGGGAAATGGGAAATCACTCAGTCTCCTTCACCCAACTCGCAAATATATTCAAAAAGTCTGACTCGAAACGTTGAACTTTTAAAGTTCGCAATGCAAACGATTCGAACTTTAAATAACGATAGCTAAATAATCACCAGGATCAGAGAGATGGGACCTGCCCTATGACACAACACAGCGAAGCGAGCTCGCAACTCTATTTCAACTGTTCAGTTTAGTTTGCTCTCCACTTGGCCCACGATTTCGCAGCCCCTCCACCCCTCCACCCCTCCACCCCTCCACCCCTGACTCTAATTTTAGTTTTTCTGTCCCACTAGGCGCAGACCCCCTCTCTTATCAGTCCGGGGTCCGTGGGGTTGGGGCCGGCTCTGTGTACATTTATAAAAACTGTCCGCCTCCGCTTGCAGCCCTACGTACATAGCAGGGGCGCCGCACCGTACATTACTATTTAGTTGAATCTCCTGCTAGTGGAGGGGGTGGAGCGATCAGATTATTGGTAAAGTGGGACCGCATGCGCTTCCCCCTCACTTTTTATTGTCCAACGCTCAGACCCACGCTGCCCCAAAACCAAAAAAGCCAACTCCCTCCTCCACATAGGCTTGAGCAAATAGTGTACGAAATAGATTTAAAAGCAGAGCTGGAGAGCCAGAGGCATAGGCGAAGGAGCAGAAGAAATCCGAGAAATTTGCAATTCGCCAGGAAGCGAAAGAGGGAAGGAGAAATAAACGAGTAGCGTTTAGTCGTTTCTTATTTTTTCTTCGGGCACAAAATTGACGACCGCGAATCTCTCTCTAACAGAGGCGCAAAACTGGGTCACATTCGACTGCAAGGCGGCTCGAGAATACCGAAGCCAGGACAACTCAAACTGTAAGCCTGTCGGCGAGCAAACGCGTGTGCGAACTAGTTCGCGAGCAACTCTATCCAATCCTCATTTTCCCTGTCCCATTTCTAGACGCCTTGCCTGCTAGTGAAAGCGCACGCAGCAGTCTCTGCTCGTCACTTCCTCCTCGTTCATCTGGCTCCACTCGGCTCGATCAACATCAGGACAGGCTGCGCTCTCGCTTATGCCAGCTCAAATCACGAGGCAGCCCAGCCTAGGGCGAGTATTCCCATTATGCAGTCTATGCCATGCGAATGCATTAACGTTTACAATTACGCATATTGTCATAATGCCGTGGGCCCTGATGTAGCAGTCCAGCCGTTCTATCATCTCTGTTAGTTCACACTCCAGCCTGCCTCTTCCCCATCCCCTCTGCTCCCCTTAGCCGGCTAGGAACTCCACGTGAGGGACACCTACGCTCCTCAGCGCACTAGATCCCCTTCCTCATCTCAGCCCGTCTCAGACTCAAGCCCTATACCTCCCGTCCCTCCGCACAGCCTACCCAATCGCAGACTGAAGAGAGGCAGAAAAACTAACTAAATAAAATCAGCAGGGAGAGTAAGAGAGGGCAGCGTTAACGACCCAGACAGAGAGCGAGGATAAATTAGAGGTAAAGTCGCCGATATTTCCCACCCCAATTTTCAGTTCCCAATCAATTAGCACCTGCGCAGGTAATCACTAGCCGAAAAATTGCTATCATGTCCAAGCTGTTGCATCGAGTTGTCTCAGACGCAGCCACCCGAGTGTCGCAGGCTCGCAGTGGGGGCAGGCCTGTGCCAGAGATGCAACGCGCTGATACTGTGCCTGAGTCCGGCTTGACCTGCAGCCCCCTGCTGCAGCAGCAAACTGGCAACAATGGCTCCGAATATCGCGAGATGCTGCTCAGGCAAGTTAAACGCGAAGTTAAACAGCTCATGGAGGAGTCCGTCACGAAAAAGTTCATTCACGAAGAGAGCTCCATCATCACTACTCTGTGCGGTGAGTCTGATGTTCTGTTCTGCCATTTGGAGTGGGATTCTGCCATGGGATCTGGGTAGGGATTCTGCCATGGGATCTGGGTAGGGATTCTGCCATGGGATCTGGGTAGGGATTCTGCCAAGGGAACTGGAGCAGGGATTTTTTCAAGTGATCTCGGGAGCAGGGATTACTCCAAGTGATCTGGAGCAAGGATTATTCCAAGTGATCTGGAGCAGGGATTATTCCAAGGGATCTGGAGCAGGGATTATTCCAAGGGATCTGGAGCAGGGATTATTCCAAGGGATCTGGAGCAGGGATTATTCCAAGGGATCTGGAGCAGGGATTATTCCAAGGGATCTGGAGCAGGGATTATTCCAAGGGATCTGGAGCAGGGATTATTCCAAGGGATCTGGAGCAGGGATTATTCCAAGGGATCTGGAGCAGGGATTATTCCAAGTGATCTGGGGTAGGGATTCTTCAATTGGATTTGGGGCAGGGATTCTTCAATTGGAACTGGGGTAGGGATTCTTCAATGGGATCTGGGGTAGGGGTTCTTCGACGGGATCTGGGGCAGGGATTCTTCGACGGGATCTGGGGCAGGGATTCTTCAATGGGATCTGGGGTAGGGATTCTTCGACGGGATCTGGGGCAGGGATTCTTCAATGAGATCTGGTGTAGGGATTCTTTGACGGGATCTGGGGTAGGGATTCTTCAATGGGATCTGGGGTAGAGATTCTTTGACGGGATCTGGGGCAGGGATTCTTCAATGGGATCTGGGGTAGGGATTCTTCAATGGGATCTGGGGTAGGGATTCTTTGACGGGATCTGGGGTAGGGATTCTTCAATGGGATCTGGGGTAGGGATTCTTTGACGGGATCTGGGGCAGGAATTCTTCAATTGGATCTGGAGTAGGGATTCTTCAATTGGATCTGGGGTAGGGATTCTTTGACGGGATCTGGGGCAGGAATTCTTCAATTGGATCTGGAGTAGGGATTCTTCAATGGGATCTGGGGTAGGGATTCTTTGACGGGATCTGGGGCAGGGATTATTTAATGGGCTGTGGAGCAGGGATTCTTCGATGGGATCTGTGACAGAATTTTTCCATGAAATCTGGGGCTAGAAATCTGTTGCAATCTTCTTAAGGTATCGAAATCCTTCATTGGGATTAAAATGGTACATTCCGTTGTGAAATTTCAAAAATGTCTGTGATTCAGAATCCATCGAATCAATAATTGAAAGTCTTATGATTGGATCGGAATCGAAATACTCTACTGGGATTGGAATTATTCGTTGTAATCATGTAAGGGAAAAATATTCTAAATTATTAACAGGGATCAGAATCCTCATATGGGATCAGAATCCTGAAATCCTCAAATGGGTTCAGAATCTCCAAATCCTAAAATGGGATCAGAATCCTCAAATGGGATCAGAACCCTCAAATGGTATCAGAATCCACAAATTTGGTCAGAATCCTCATATGGGATCAGAATCCACAAATGGGATCAAAATCCTGAAATGGGGTCATAATCCTGAAATGGGGTCAGAATCCTCAAACGGGATCAGAATCCTGAAATGGGATCAGAATCCTGAAATGGGATCAGAATCCTCAAATGGGATCGGAATCCTCAAATGGGATCAGAATCCTCAAATGGGATCGGAATCCTCAAATGGGATCAGAATACTGATATGGGATCAGAATCCTCAAATGGGATCAGAATCCTCAAATAGGATCGGAATCCTCAAATGGGATCAGAATCCTCAAATGGTATTTGTATCCTCAAATAAGATCGGACTCATTTAATTCTACTATTTGGGGCAGGATAGGGATCCTTCTAAATGAAAAAGGGTGTTTTAACTATACAGAATTGTCAATAAATGAATTCAATCTCCCCAATCGATTGCAGCGAGCGTGGAGAATTGCATTCAGTATGGCCTGAAACGCACCAGCGTGTCCGTGTTTCGCGACAATCTCTCCTACCGGCTGCTGCAGAAGATCGCCAAGGACTGCCCGGAGGCGCGCTCGGTGCTGGACCGCATGGCCGCCACCGAGACCGACGGTGGCAGTGGCGGCCTCGCCTCGCTGGCCAGCTCCGGAGGCCTCATCGGCAAGGACGGCGGCAAGAAGCCTTCGCAGAATGTCAAGTACCAATGGATCCGGGTGGCCCTGCTTGAGAAACTGCTCAACGGCATTGTTGAGCACCTAGTTAAACGGTGCAAGCAGTACTATGAGACTGACAGTATCATTGCCGACCCGTGCGATGGGCCGCTGCTGGCTTCCCTGCTCGGTGAGTTTGGATTCTGGGATTCTAATCCCGAGTTCTCCCGACCCAAAATCTCAGATTTCAATCTCTAATCCCCATTCTCAGATCCCAATCTCTAATCCCCATGTCTCAGATCCCAATCTCTAATCGTCAATCTCAGATCCCAATCTCTAATCCCCATTCTGAGATCCCAATCTTCAATCCCCATTCTCAGATCCCAATCTCTAATCCCCATGTCTCAGATCCCAATCTCTAATCCCCATTCTCAGATCCCAATCTCTAATCCCCATTCTCAGATCCCAATCTCTAATCCCCATTCTCAGATCCCAGTCTCTAATCCCCATTCTCGGATCCCAATCTCTAATCCCCATGTCTCAGATCCCAATCTCTAATCCCCATTCTCAGATCCCAATCTCTAATCCCCATGTCTCAGATCCCAATCTCTAATCCCCATTCTCGGATCCCAATCTCTAATCCCCATGTCTCAGATCCCAATCTCTAATCCCCATTCTCGGATCCCAATCTCTAATCCCCATTCTCGGATCCCAAATCTCTAATCCCCATGTCTCAGATCCCAATCTCTAATCCCCATGTCTCAGATCCCAATCTCTAATCCCCATGTCTCAGATCCCAATCTCTAATCCCCATGTCTCACATCCCAATCTCTAATCCCCATGTCTCAGATCCCAATCTCTAATCCCCAAGTCTCAGATCCCAATCTCTAATCCCATGTCTCAGATCCCAATCTCTAATCCCATGTCTCAGATCCCAATCTCTAATCCCCAAGTCTCAGATCCCAATCTCTAATCCCATGTCTCAGATCCCAATCTCTAATCCCATGTCTCAGATCCCAATCTCTAATCCCATGTCTCAGATCCCAATCTCTAACCCCAAGTCCCAGATCCCTATCTTTAATTACCTGACTCAAATTTTAATCCCTAATCCCCAGTCTTAGTCCAGCTAACTCTGATCCTTCTAGTCCAGGGACCTAAACTCGGCTACGGCTATCGTGATTTTTGCTGTGTAACCAGTTTGCTATTATTCCATTTTCTTACTGTAAAAGTGAATATTGCAATATCTTGTTTCATTGTTAGATTTTTTGTGTATCGACGAGTGTGATGCAGCAGGCATTGAATCAGCCTGGCCTTCCGTAACTATAGCAAGGCAATAAAGATCTAGAGGCAATATCGGAAATGAATACCTGAGTGAGCTGCCGCCTCTATTCCTGGTCTCATTCATCAGAATAGACTAACAGTCATCCCAGGTATTCATTTCTGATTCACTTAAACAGTCCCCCGCCACAGATCCCCCCTATCAAATATCCTATAGCCTGGGATTCCACATCACAGCTCCCCGCAGTGGCTAAAGGTGCAAATGAAAAAAGTGAAGTAGTAATGCTTTCTATAATTCTCTTTTGCCATTGTTTTTGCCAATGTCAAGTGTCTTACTGCTGTCACGTGGAGTCTAGACTCTAGAAAAAGCCCTGCAGCTTTGAATTCTTCGGATTGAATTTTTTAAAGTTCCAAGATCCCAGATCCAAGATCCCAGATCCAAGATCCCAGATCCAAGATCCCAGATCCAAGATCCCAGATCCAAGATCCCAGATCCAAGATCCCAGATCCAAGATCCCAGATCCAAGATCCCAGATCCAAGATCCCAGATCCAAGATCCCAGATCCAAGATCCCAGATCCAAGATCCCAGATCCAAGATCCCAGATCCAAGATCCCAGATCCAAGATCCCAGATCCAAGACAATGTCCAAGACAATTGACAATGTCCAAGATCCCATTTCTAATGTCAAAGATCCCATTTCTAATGTCAAAGATCGCATTTCTACTGTCCAAGATCCCATTTCTAATGTCAAAGATCCCATTTCTAATGTCCTAGATCCCGTTTCTAATATCCTAGATCCCATTTCTAATGTCCTTGATCCCATTTCTAATATCCTAGATCCCATTTCTAATGTCCCCTAGATCCCATTTCTAATGTCCCCTAGATCCCATTTCTAATGTCAAAGATCGCATTTCTACTGTCCTAGATCCCATTTCTAATGTCCTAGATCCCATTTCTAATATCCTAGATCCCATTTCTAATATCCTAGATCCCATTTCTAATATCCTAGATCCTATTTCTAATGTCCTAGATCCCATTTCTAATGTCAAAGATCGCATTTCTACTGTCCTAGATCCCACTTCTACTGTCCTAGATCCCTGATCAAGTATATCGGATACCCGTCTTGGTATCTTCTCATTTGGAAAAATACATTTTCTCTCAAGTAAAGTCTGAATACTGTACATTTTCCACAGTGGGTCCGTGCGCACTGGAGTACACCAAGGTGAAGATGCTGGATCATTTCTACACGGACCCGAGCGCTGACGAATTACTTCAGAGGCACCGAATCCACACGCCGATTGGCAGTCCGAATTCTCCCAAGGCCGCCAGGACTCCGTCATTGAAGGTGAGCTTAATTATCGATTGGAATATCTGCAGTTAGTATCAACAGATTTTGGTCTAATAATCCGCACGGATTATCGGCACACCTGCACGCAGGTGTAGCAGCTGTTGACCATAAAAATCATGGCAACAAAAACTCTGGCAGCTGCCCAAAGCTTTTACCGAGTGATGAATTATTGAGCAGTGCTTGTTCCAAAGTGACAAAATGAATGACCACCTAATGGCTGGCTAGTAGCATGTCCAGGTAAACTAGATTATAGATTGTTACTCAGAGTATTAGCGTGAATTATGAGCAGCCTTGTCAACTGGAAGCAAAATTAGTAAAATACAAACAGGATAATAGGGAATTCTCGTAGAAAATACGAGCTAGCTGTTGCTGGACAACTAATTTTCGAGGCTAAAATAGCTTATTTGAGTCGTGAATTGCTCATTTGAGTTGCTCATTTGAGCTTAGTTGAGTCGATATTAGCTCATTTGAGTAGGGAATAGCTCAGTTGAGTAGGGAATAGCTCATTTGTGTCGGGAATAGCTCATTTGAGTAGGGAATTGCTCATTTGAGTAGGGAATAGCTCATTTGAGTAGGGAATAGCTCATTTGAGTAGGGAATAGCTCATTTGAGTAGGGAATAGCTCATTTGAGTAGGGAATAGCTCATTTGTGTCGGGAATAGCTCATTTGAGTAGGGAATAGCTCATTTGAGTAGGGAATAGCTCATTTGAGTAGGGAATAGCTCATTTGAGTAGGGAATAGCTCATTTGAGTAGGGAATAGCTCATTTGAGTAGGGAATAGCTCATTTGAGTCGTGAATTGCTCATTTGAGTTGCTCATTTGTGTCGGGAATTGCTCATTTGAGTAGGGAATTGCTCATTTGTGTCGGGAATAGCTCATTTGAGTAGGGAATAGCTCATTTGAGTTGGGAGTAGCTCATTTGAGTATGGATAGCTCATTTGAGTTTTGAACCGCTTGTCAAGCAATGAGGCTAGAATATTTTCAGTACTGTGTACTTATTTACCAGCAAGGCACACAGCTACTTTCATGCGTCGTTGAGCTCACCTAAACTCACCCCAGTTTTTTTCTTTGCCCACCATGTGCCTTTCCCGACAGCCGCAGGACAATAAAAAATGCCGTCTCTTATCCCATATCCTTCTTCCCCTGCATCCGAGTCCAGCCCTTCCTCGCTTCGTTTTTCTCCCGTCTCATCATCCGTGGGTGTTTTTTACAGCACCAGTTGCAGCAAATACACTCTGTGTGTAACCTAGCTAATATAACCCAGTTTTGGAATTATGCACTGTTCTGCCCAGAATAAGGCCCATTGTTTTCTAATGCCTCCATTTTTCCATCATTGAGAATCGTTTTCCCTGCTTGAGGCATGTTTTTTTCGGTTAAACAGTTTTTCCTAGGCTTTTTCCTAGACCTTGGACCTGGATACCTGGGACCTGGATACCTGGGACCTGGATACCTGGGACCTGGATACCTGGGACCTGGATACCTGGGACCTGGATACCTGGGATCTGGATACTTGGGACCTGTATACCTGGGACCTGGATACCTGGGACCTGGATACCTAGGACCTGGATACCTGGGACCTGGATACCTGGGACCTGGATACCTGGGACCTGGATACCTGGGACCTGGATACCTGGGACCTGGATACCTGGGACCTGGATACCTGGGACCTGGATACCTGGGACCTGGATACCTGGGACCTGGATACCTGGGACCTGGATACCTGGGACCTGGATACCTGGGACCTGGATACCTGGGACCTGGATACCTGGGACCTGGATACCTGGGATCTGGATACTTGGGACCTGTATACCTGGGACCTGGATACCTGGGACCTGGATACCTGGGACCTGGATACCTAGGACATGGATACCTGGGACCTGGATACCTGGGACATGGATACCTGGGACCTGGATACCTAGGACATGGATACCTGGGACATGGATACCTGGGACCTGGATACCTAGGACATGGATACCTGGGACCTGGATACCTGGGACCTGGGTACCAGGTATTTTAACTACTTTTACATAAAATAAATTTTGGAATATTTTGTCAGCTTGTCAATTTATGAAAGCCAGCCAAAGATACTACTTGCCGATTTGCTAATTCTCTCGCAGGACGATGTGATCTGGCTAAAGCGTCTGTCAAATTTGCTTGCCTCAGACAGTTGGTCCGGGACCAGCTGTTGCGAAGCAGAAATGGTTAGAGAGGTTTGAGTTTTGTGATAAGTATTTTATACAAGTGTTTGGTCTTTAAAAATTTAAATTGTCAATATATTTATGTTTTTTGGTGTTGAAGAAGAACACAAACGTTTTTTAAGTAAAAGGTAATTGTTTTGCATTTGGTGAGGTTTTTATTGTCGTCTTGAGCTGACCATTTTGTTAGGAATAGAATGCTGATCTATTGCACTAGATGATAGAAAATAATTGGTTGCTAATCTATTACACTAGATGATGGAATAGAATGGATTGCTAATCTATTACACTAGATGATGGAATAGAATGGATTGCTAATCTATTACACTAGATAATGGGATAGAATGGATTGCTAATCTATTACACTAGATAATGGAATAGAATGGATTGCTAATCTATTGCACTAGATAATGGAATAGAATGGATTGCTAATCTATTGCACTAGATAATGGAATAGAATGGATTGCTAATCTATTGCACTAGATAATGGAATAGAATGGATTGCTAATCTATTACACTAGATAATGGGATAGAATGGATTGCTAATCTATTACACTAGATAATGGAATAGAATGGATTGCTAATCTATTACACTAGATAATGGAATAGAATGGATTGCTAATCTATTGCACTAGATAATGGAATAGAATGGATTGCTAATCTATTGCACTAGATAATGGAATAGAATGGATTGCTAATCTATTGCACTAGATAATGGAATAGAATGGATTGCTAATCTATTGCACTAGATAATGGAATAGAATGGATTGCTAATCTATTGCACTAGATAATGGAATAGAATGGATTGCTAATCTATTGCACTAGATAATGGAATAGAATGGATTGCTAATCTGTTACACTAGATAATGGAATAGAATGGATTGCTAATCTGTTACACTAGATAATGGAATAGAATGGATTGCTAATCTATTACACTAGATAATGGAATAGAATGGATTGCTAATCTGTTACACTAGATAATGGAATAGAATGGATTGCTAATCTATTGCACTAGATAATGGAATAGAATGGATTGCTAATCTATTACACTAGATAATGGAATAGAATGGATTGCTAATCTATTGCACTAGATAATGGAATAGAATGGATTGCTAATTTATTACACTAGATAATGGAATAGAATGGATTGCTAATCTATTGCACTAGATAATGGAATAGAATGGATTGCTAATCTATTGCACTAGATAATGGAATAGAATGGATTGCTAATCTATTACACTAGATAATGGAATAGAATGGATTGCTAATCTATTGCACTAGATAATGGAATAGAATGGATTGCTAATCTATTACACTAGATAATGGAATAGAATGGATTGCTAATCTATTACACTAGATGAAGAAATGGAAAGGATTGCTAATCTAACTCATTTGCTTTCGATTAAACTGAAATCAAAATTCTCTAACTTTGTCTAGAATAAAAGCGAACGACAATTCAGTTTACCAGGTTGTGTGTGCCGATGGATTAAGTAAATCTTCGAAGTTTTCTAAGCGATCGTCTGCAATTACCTTGAGAGCAGATTAGCTAGGCTTGATTTGAGTCCATCACAGCACGACATCAGATCGAGTTCATTAAATTAATTGCCTGATAAGACAAAACTATTTAGCTTCCCTGTGCAATACTAAAATACTGATTTAAGCATATTGGAACATCTGTAAGTATTTCTATAAAAAATTTTTTGATTTGCTAAAGCTTATGTCTGTATGACAGGTGACACTCCTGTCTAACAGGTGACACTCTTGTCTAACAGGTGACACTCTTGTCTAACAGGTGACACTCCTGTCTAACAGGTGACACTCCTGTCTAACAGGTGACACTCTTGTCTAACAGGTGACACTCCTGTCTAACAGGAGACACTCCTGTCTAACAGGTGACACTCTTGTCTAACAGGTGACACTCCTGTCTAACAGGAGACACTCCTGTCTAACAGGTGACACTCCTGTCTAACAGGTGACACTTCTGTCTAACAGGTGACACTTCTGTCTAACAGGTGACACTCCTGTCTAAGCCCCATCACCCCACTCCCCCTGGCAACCGCAGATCAAGCGGCACCCGTCCACTTCGAGCGAGGAGAGCCTGAATCGATCCGCGCCAGCATCGGCCAAGGAGTATGTGGAGCTGCTGCACCAGAACACGAGATCGCTACTTCTATTTGGCAAGAACAATGTGCAGTCCCAGACAGCAAGCCTGAGTAAGCGGGTTGCTGGCTACCTCTCACTGCACCAGGGCAGTAGCGGTGAGTTTGTTCATTTTTTCTGCTTCTTAATCCCACTTCTTTAATTATTCCCTTTATTTTTCCCTTCCCACTTCCCTGCTGCAGCTATTGCGCGGCGCATCTGAAGGCTACTGTGTACGGCTGTTCAGTCCATGGACTGGGGGGACGCCACCCTCAATTACCCATTTAACAGCTGGGTGAACTGAAGCAATGCAGAGTTCATTGTCTTGCTAAAGGGGACACAAATTGTTTCACTGGAGTCTGGAATCGAACCCCCGACCTTCAAAGTCGTGAGTCCTAGGCTCTAAGAACTAGGCTACAACTCCTATATTATAATATTGATATACTAAGATAGCTCGGGTCATTGTTATGAGCGTAGTTGATTTATGACTGTTAATGGCTTTTCACCTCGCTGTCAGCTGGAACATTTTTTGTCATTTTAGTCTCAGCCGTGCCCAGGAATTATTCATATTACCTAAGAATGGAAGCATAGCGCCTGCAAACTAAAGAGGAAATTGATATTTCTCCTGTTAGGCTTCCCCGTGGGGTCGGGATAAGAGGGATTTAAGTTCAGATATTGGGATTGGAATTTACTTCTTACCTGTCTGAAGCAAGAAGGTTTTATCTACGAGTTTAAGAGGCTACCGGCTGGTTAATATTGACTGCCAACCACCTATGTATTGAATTGTTTAAGAATATTCTCACAGTTTTTTACATTTAACTGTTTAAGGAGTTTATTATTGAAGGGGATAATTACGTGTAAGAATAACGACCTGTGGTAAATAACTATGCTTGGGGATAATTACCTACTGGGAAAATTACCTACTGGGATAATTACCTACTGGGAAAATTACCTACTGGGATAATTACCTACTGGGATAATTACCTACTGGGATAATTACCTACTGGATAATTACCTACTGGATAATTACCTACCGGATAATTACCTACTGGATAATTACCTACTGGGATAATTACCTACTGGGATAATTACCTACTGGGATAATTACCTACTTGATAATTACCTACTGGGATAATTACCTACTGGGATAATTACCTACTGGGATGATTTTAATAATGATAGTAAGTGCCTCATATTCAATCTCGAGGGCAGGCCTTGTGGTGAAATGGACCCCCAACGCTCTCATGCTCGGTGGCGGAGGCGGAGGCGGCGGAGCCGGAGGCGGCGGCAGCAGCGGCAGCGCCAGTGACGTCACAGCCGGTGCGACCAACTCGCCAACCTGGCTGCCCGCCAATGCGCCGCATTCGCCCTGCGCCATGGGCTACTCGCCGCAGGCGCGTCGACCTGTCTGGGCGATGCAGCGACAGCAGCAGCAGCAGCCGTCGACGCCGCCACCGCCGCAGTCATCGCCGATGAAAGCTGTGCCATCAGCTTCGTCTTTAGTCGGTGGCGGCGGCTGCGGCGGAAGCGACAGCCCAAATTCGCCGGCATCAGTTGGCAGCGAGGTCTATGACACGTGAGTCCCACCCACTTCTCTCCCGCTCTACTTCTCTCCCACCTACTTCTCTCCCCTCTACTTCTCTCCCCTTTACTTCTCTCCCACCTACTTCTCTCCCCTTTACTTCTCTCCCACCTACTTCTCTCCCACCTACTTCTCTCCCACCTACTTCTCTCCCCTCTACTTCTCTCCCACCTACTTCTCTCCCCTCTACTTCTCTCCCACCTACTTCTCTCCCCTTTACTTCTCTCCCACCTACTTCTCTCCCCTCTACTTCTCTCCCCTCTACTTCTCTCCCCTCTACTTCTCTCCCCTCTACTTCTCTCCCGCTCTACTTCTCTCCCACCTACTTCTCTCCCCTCTACTTCTCTCCCCTCTACTTCTCTCCCACCTACTTCTCTCCCCTTTACTTCTCTCCCACCTACTTCTCTCCCCTTTACTTCTCTCCCACCTACTTCTCTCCCACCTACTTCTCTCCCACCTACTTCTCTCCCCTCTACTTCTCTCCCACCTACTTCTCTCCCCTCTACTTCTCTCCCACCTACTTTTCTCCCCTCTACTTCTCTCCCACCTACTTTTCTCCCCTCTACTTCTCTCCCCTCTACTTCTCTCCCACCTACTTCTCTCCCCTCTACTTCTTTCCCACCTACTTCTCTCCCCTCTACTTCTCTCCCCTCTACTTCTCTCCCCTCTACTTCTCTCCCACCTAATTTTCTCCCCTCTACTTCTCTCCCCTCTACTTCTCTCCCACCTACTTCTCTCCCCTCTACTTCTCTCCCACCTACTTCTCTCCCCTCTACTTCTCTCCCACCTACTTCTCTCTCCTCTATTTCTCTCCCCTCTACTTCTCTCCCCTCTACTTCTCTCCCCTCTACTTCTCTCCCCTCTACTTCTCTCCCCTCTACTTCTCTCCCCTCTACTTCTCTCCCACCTACTTCTCTCCCCTCTATTTCTCTCCACTCTACTTCTCTCCCACCTACTTCTCTCCCCTCTACTTCTCTCCCCGATACTTCTCTCCCCGCAACTTTTCTCTCTTTTTCTCTTCATTCCCTGCTTGAAGCCCATTTAAACCTGACCTTTACTTTCAATCCCCCACCCGCTCTCAACTTTTCTAGTTTCTCCTGTCTTTAAAAATCCCATTTTAATTCCATCTGATCCCATCAGCCGATAATCCGAAGCGCGCAAATAGCTCTACTCTCGAGCCACAAAGCGCATTTTAATTGAGGATAACAATTTGCTCTTCAATTATGACTTTCATAAGAATGTACCATTACTGAATAATAAAGAGCATATATATTCTAGAAGCAACAGCAGCAGCGAAATCAATAAAAATGCGGCTCTTATTTATAGAAATTGCGCCCTGGATAGATGCGGAACCCTGGGACTCAGGGAGGGCTGGGGCCTACTGAGCAGACTGTTGAGTACGCCACCCTGGCAGCCCTGCTGTTAGTATACAGAAAATTTAATTACGACCCTTTGGCGCGACCTTGCACGCATTGATTAGATTTTTGTAATAGGACAAAAGGCCAGGCGAAGGCACTGAGCCTTGAAACGAGGCTAGAAATGCGGATATGAAAATGCCCTCCTGCTCAGGGTTGCTGCCCAGTTACTATTTTCCTGCTTAGACACCTGTAAATAGTAAGGATAATTTGGAACCTAATGGATTCTTCTAAAACTTAGGAAGAAAATTTGGAAAGCAGTTGGATAAGTAAGTAATCAGGGAAGTTAATTTTATAAAACAGATTGGGATTAATTAAATATTAATTAATCATCAATGATATAATGTCGAAAAAAAAGAATATAACCAAGATTAATTGAAAGTCTGGGACCATTTAGAAATGATCGGATAAAAATGAAGCTAATGTGATAAGTTATAAATCAATTCAGGGGATTGATTTATTACTATCCCCTGAACTATTCCCTTTTAGCCTATTGGTCAGAGCATCGGACTCACGAGCTTGATGGTCAGGGGTTCGATTCCCGACTCCACTGGAACAATTTGTATCATTTAGCAAGACACTTAACTCTGCATTGCTTCAGTTCACCCAGCTGTTTTATGGGTACCCGCAATAGCTGGAGTAATTGCGGGCGGATGGGGCGTCCCCCCCCCAGTCCATGGACTGGACAGCCGTACGCAGCCTTCAACTCTCCTTGACCTACCCGCAGCCGCTGGGAGGCCGCTATTACTGTACACGTCGAGGACATGGTGTACATCCACTGTCACAGCAGCCAGCAGGAGGGCTCCTCGCTGGTGTTCGTGGCTCAGGACGGCACACAGGTGCCTCCGTTGATCTTCCCACCTGGCGGCCACCTGCTGCAGTTTCTGACCTGCCTGGAGAACGGCCTCCTACCAAACGGCTCTCTGGACCCGCCGCTTTGGTCGCACAAGAACAAGGGCAAGGTGTTTCCCCAGATGAAACGGAAGAGCATTCTCAAGGTGAGATTGACCATTTGCAACTTTGAGGGCCAACCTCCAAAGCACAGGGAGAGTGTACACTGCCTGACGATGAGAATGGGCGGAATTATGCGACAGTGTCTACAAAGTCTTAAAGAAGAAAGCAAGAACTCATTATGATAATCTATTGCCAATCATATCTATGGCACTCTTACAGGACACATTCCTTGCCGGCTTACTCAGCCAAGACGACGACTCAGACTCAAACGAGCCGGTGGACTCTGAAGCAGCCGCCGCAGCCACTCCGTCCGACTTGGTGTTTCGCATCGTCTATCGGAATTCTCGATTCTCATTCGAATCTACGGAGTCTAGTGCTAGCAATGATTCTGCTTTCGTCTGGCAGGAGACCAAACAGCAGCAGCAGCAGCAGCAGCAGCAGCAGCCTCAGAACCAGCAGCTGCAGCGCCGAATGAGCATCCGACGCCTTTGCGACAGCATGAGGCGACAGATCCTGTCGAGGGCCTTCTACGGCTGGCTGGCGCACGTCAGGCACTCCCGGACAGTCCGGCGGCACTTGGCCAGCCTGCTCTGCGGCAGCCGGGACAGCCTGGGCACTGCTGAGGCCTATCCGCAGGGCCTCACCAAGGAGATTCTGGCCAGGGGTCGGCGGGATGAGATCTGCCAGGCTGTGTACTGGGGCGGCTGCCCGCCACAGCTCAGGAAAAAGGTTGGTTTCCAGGGCTGGCTGGGATTGGGATTCTGGTAGGATGGGATTGGGATTCTGGTAGGATGGGATTAGGATTCTGGTAGGATGAGATTGGGATTCTGGTAGGATGGGATTAGGATTCTGGTAGGATGAGATTGGGATTCTGGTAGGATGGGATTGGGATTACAATAGGATGGGATTGGGATTACAATAGGATGGGATTGGGATTCTGGTAGGCCGGGATTGGGATTCCAATAGGGTGGGATTGGGATTCTGGTAGGCCGGGATTGGGATTCTGGTAGGATGAGATTGGGATTCTGGTAGGATGGGATTGGGATTACAATAGGATGGGATTGGGATTCTGGTAGGCCGGGATTGGGATTCCAATAGGGTGGGATTGGGATTCTGGTAGGCCGGGATTGGGATTCTTGTAGGTTGGGGTTGGGATTCTGGTAGGAACTGATTGGGATTTTGGTACCTGGGATAGGGATTCTGGTAGGATCGAATTGGGATTTCGGCTAAATAGGATTGGAATTCTATTAGATTGGGATAAGTATTCTTGTAGTTTGGGATTGGGATTTGGGTAGGATAGGAATATAGGATACGCATTCTGATAGTGAATCATTTAGATTGGGATGTAGTGAGTAAGTAGTTTTTTGGATACAGACAAACGAATTCCCAAATATGAAATTGCTGAACACCTGAGCAGGTAGCACTATTGAAATCTCGTCACTAAAGGCTATTGAAATTCTTAGTCAGGCCAGTTTGACCCGCCCCTAGCTGTGCATCCAATTATATTTCCTCCGTTTTTTTGTCCCCATCCGAACAAGCGACTCACCTGAGAACATCAACTGGGCGGCTGGCTTTGAGATTATCGCCTTAGCCTCATCATGTGTCGTTTCCGGCCCTGGTCCCTTGTTATCCCCAGATCTCAATTAGTCCTCAAATCTAGTCTCCATGCAGTCGAATCGGGCCCCCTCGCGCCTGTCTGGTCCTTATCCGAGGTGAAGACCCCCCCGAGGGTCCCTCTCAATTAAAACATAAAAAATTGCCGCTTGCGTGACAATATACCCGGCCTAATTCTAAAAGTACTTCCCTGTCTACTGGGCAAGAGTGATTTTTTAGAGGCCTGTAGGATAGACTATTGACGACTGAGCAGAATAAGAACTACTCAAACATCTGTCTCAAGAGACAGGGCGCTAATGCGATGCTCAGTCAATGCTTCAGGGCTTCGGGTTTTAAATAGACACTGTTTGAAGGGCCTGCAAGACAAGAGGAGGCAGAATATATGAAGATAGATAGAAGAGAAATGGCTTGGAGTAGAGATGAGAGACGAGAGAGGAGAGATGGGAGAAGAGAGGAGAGATGGGAGAAGAGAGGAGAGATGGGAGAAGAGAGGAGAGATGGGAGAAGAGAGGAGAGATGGGAGAAGAGAGGAGAGATGGGAGAAGAGAGGAGAGATGGGAGAAGAGAGGAGAGATGGGGCAATAGAGGAGAGATGGCATGGGAGAGAAGATGTCCGAGAAGAGAGGAGAGATAGGAGAGAAGAGAGAAGAGATTGCATGGGAGAGAAGATGGGAGAGAAGAGAGGAGAGATGGGAGAGAAGAGAGGTGAGATGGGAGAAGAGAGGAGAGATGGGAGAGAAGAGAGAAAAGATGGGAGAAGAGAGGAGAGATGGGAGAGAAGAGAGGAGAGATGGGAGAGAAGAGAGGTGAGATGGGAGAAGAGAGGAGAGATGGGAGAGAAGAGAGGAGAGATGGGAGAGAAGAGAGGTGAGATGGGAGAGAAGAGAGGAGAGATGGGAGAGAAGAGAGGTGAGATGGGAGAAGAGAGGAGAGATGGGAGAGAAGAGAGGTGAGATGGGAGAAGAGGTGAGATGGGAGAAGAGAGGAGAGATGGGAGAAGAGAGGAGAGATGGGAGAAGAGAGGAGAGATGGGAGAAGAGAGGAGAGATGGGAGAAGAGAGGAGAGATGGGGCAATAGAGGAGAGATGGCATGGGAGAGAAGATGGGAGAGAAGAGAGGAGAGATAGGAGAGAAGAGAGAAGAGATTGCATGGGAGAGAAGATGGGAGAGAAGAGAGGAGAGATGGGAGAGAAGAGAGGTGAGATGGGAGAAGAGAGGAGAGATGGGAGAGAAGAGAGAAAAGATGGGAGAAGAGAGGAGAGATGGGAGAGAAGAGAGGAGAGATGGGAGAGAAGAGAGGTGAGATGGGAGAAGAGAGGAGAGATGGGAGAGAAGAGAGGTGAGATGGGAGAAGAGAGGTGAGATGGGAGAAGAGAGGAGAGATGCGAGAGAAGAGAGGAGAGATGGGAGAAGTGAGGAGAGATTGGGGAGAAGATGAGAAATAAAGATTCTCAAAGAAAATAAGAAATGGGAGAAGAGAGATCCTTTATTTCCCGATATGTATTGAAAAACTATTAAAATAGCTAATCGTAGCGAGTGCAAATTTTTCTACACAAAAAAAATTTTTTTGAGAAACACAAAAACACTTTGGTATCATGCACGCCTTCAGTGATGAAAAATGCCACTCCTGCTCAAACTGATCCCCCGTTTGTTCGGGTTTGAGGCGGAGCAAAACAGAGCAGGCGGTTTTAAATTCTGAATTTAATGAGCCGTGAATTAAAGAAAATACGACGCATAAAGGCAAGAATAAAGGATCGATTGCAGACTAAAGCCTGGCAACTAGATTTGGGCGGATCTGGTCTCGTGTGACTGTTCCTGTGATGTCTATACCTGGGATTCGTCCTTGACTATTTCCTGGAAGATCAATCTTATAAACCTGACTTAATGGTGCTATTTTCACTACTCGCAGTAGAAATATGAGCATTTGCTAGCCGAAATTAAATTTTCCGCAACAACGACTTACAGTCTTAATTGCAAATACTTTTACTAGTATTTTTCCAAAGATCGCGTACATCTTGCTGTTCAGTCCAGTTTTTTACTTAGTCTGAGATTCGAACCCCCGACCACTCAGCCTGGAGTCCAGAGCACTAACCACTCGCTGCCACACGCAAACTCGAAGTATTTACCATTTACTAGCAGTAATACTAATAGAGGGGGTAGGGGGTCAGTGGCAGAGCGGGCTGACGCGTTTGCCTGTCCCACCAAGGTCCCTGAGCTCGATTTCGCGGTGAGGCCACTCAAGCACTTTTATTAGAGAAGGCTTGGGGGCTTGTCATTCAATTTACGCCCTTGAGGGCCAACCTTCCAGGTACAGTGAGAGTGTACACTGCCTGACGATGGGAAAGTCAGGACAGATGTACATACCTGTGTGAGCCTATGCCTGCGTTACGGAATCTGAGTGCGTGTGTGCTCAGGAGTCAGCGAAATGGACATAATTGTCTCCTCGCTGGCTGCGGGTCTGGTGTCACCAAATGATGTGCCATTGCCCACAGCCCTCCTGCAATTATTATTATTAAAATTAGCAGTGATAGAACCGCAAACACTGCCGCAGGTGTGGCCTCTGCTGCTCGGCCTGCGGTCCTGGGACGCCACCGATGATGACGCCGGCCGTCAGGACCGGGAGCTGCAGATGCGCTTCGAGAATCTGCTGTCAGACTGGAGTCCGCTGGATGTCATTGTTAGAGAGGACGCCAAGGAGTCCGCCACGGCTGCCAGGGAGGAGCTGCAGCGGAAGCTGACGGCCGCACAGTCCTCGGCCGGCAAGGAGAAGCAGCAGCAACAGCAGCAGTCGTCGTCCAAGCAGCAGCCAAGGCAGGAGAGTGTTGAAGATTCTGGGCAATCAACTACTGCTGGCGTGGCCGTCGAGATCGAGGACTCTGAAGGTCAGCAGTCGCGCACAGCGTCAACATCGACTGCCACCAACGCTGGGGAGTCATCAGCGCTGCAGTCCTCAGACAGCGGCTTCCAGTCCAGCAGTCTGCCGCTTGCGCCCGACCTACCGCCAGGTGAGCGGCAAAAATCAAAGAATTTGAATATTTTTTGTGTTGGCGGCCGCTATCTGTTTGTAATAGCTCTCAAATTAATGGCGGCTCCTTTGATCTTCTTATTCTAATCGTCGTTAGTAGAATATATTGCGGCTTCTTTGATCTCTGTTTTATCGCTTGATTTTTAGACTAGATAGCGCTACTCCTTTGATCTTATCTTATCGTTGAATATTGGAATCGAAGGCGGCTCCTTTGATCTTATATTATCGTTGCATATTGAAATGGAAGGCGGCTCCTTTGATCTTATCTTATCGTTGAATATTGGAATCGAAGGCGGCTCCTTTGATCTTATCTTATCGTTGCATATTGAAATGGAAGGCGGCTCCTTTGATCTTATCTTATCGTTGAGTATTGAAATGGAAGGCGGCTCCTTTGATCTTATCTTTTCGTTGAATATTGGAATGGAAGGCGGCTCCTTTGATCCTATCTCTAATCCCTCACAGTCGCTGATTTACTTGATATTTCTTCCATGCCATCGCTTTGGTTGATTTTGAATGTCGAATATTGTTTATTTGTTTTAAAATTTCAGACAAACAACTCATTGAAGGACATTGCGCTTTAGACTCAGGTAGCCTCAGGAGTTAAAATATTGAATAACGGATATATGGAAAATTAATTAATCAGAAATGATGTTCATTTTTTAACTCATTGTTTTGCTCAAATTTTA
Source organism: Macrostomum hystrix (assembly GCA_950097015.1). Taxonomy (NCBI): domain Eukaryota; kingdom Metazoa; phylum Platyhelminthes; family Macrostomidae; genus Macrostomum; species Macrostomum hystrix. The sequence goes on from CATNEN010000001.1 coordinate 22,913,518, forward strand.
ATCAGAATGTTTTTTGGTCACTCGTTTTAAATTGTAAAATTTATTTTATTTTAATTCTAAAGTAAGGTACATTACAAAATTGCTTTTTGCTTGATTTAATTCTTCAATTTTTTCGACTCTACGTAGGCCTTTTTAGTTTTGCTGCACTTTGTTGCAGAACAAAAGCGGGCCTACTGCTTCTTTGAACCAATTTTTGCTTGACTTAAAAGAATGTAGAAGACAACAGAAGCCTCGCGAGGCAGGTGTCCTGAAGCTTAAAGAAAATTTTCGTTCAAAGATTTAATTTTATTTGTGAAAAAAACTATTTTTCGTTTCTGAGCAGACTCTTCAAGCCGGCTGTCCACCTCGCGCGAGAGTCTGGTGTCGCCGGCCAGCCCTGCTTCCAACGGTGGAGTGTACTCTGTGAGTGGCCGCTGTTTGTACCATAGACAGTGTGGAATTGGTTACCAAGGAGGTCTCTTGTAGACTACCTAAAAGTGCACTGCACCAAATTAGCACATAAGTCCCACTTCCCATAAATCCCACTTCCCAGAAATCCCACTTCCCATAAATCCCACTTCCCATAAATCCCACTTCCCAGAAATCCCACTTCCCAGAAATCCCACTTCCCATAAATCCCACTTTCCATAAAACCCACTTCCCATAAATCCCACTTCCCATATATCTAACTTCCGATAAATCCCACTTCCCATATATCTAACTTCTCATAAATCCCACTACCCATATATCTAACTTCTCATAAATCCCACTTCCCATAAATCCCACTTCCCATTAATCCCACTTCCCGTAAATCCCACTTCCCATATATCTAACTTCTCATAAATCCCACTTCCCATATATCTTACTTCCGATAAATCCCACTTCCCATATATCTAACTTCCGATAAATCCCACTTCCCATATATCTAACTTCCGATAAATCCCACTTCCCAGAAGTCCTACTTCCCTTAGATTCCATTTTGCCTGAAACCGAATTCCTCTAAATCGTGCTTTGGATAGGTGGTAATTAGATTCCCCCTAGATACCAATTCCGGAAAATCCGTCTTAAAATAATTTCTGCAACACACTACTACCCAGATTAATTACTCCAGTGTTAGTATAACTTGGCCACACTGAACAGCAGTAAAGTACATTCGTCACCCATCACTGAATTAAACATCGCAGCCCGAACTGATCGAGCTCATCTCTCTCAACTGGCACCGCATCGACAAGGATGTGATGCGCTGCGATCGACACATTCCCTTCTACGCCAGACCGGAGAACCTGGAGAGCCTCAGGAACATCATGTGTTCATATGTGTGGCAGAATATCGAGGTAGGATTTCTGCCTACACTAGGAAACTGCCCAAATGGACTTTCGCCCCAGAGGATTGAAAATTGAAAATTGAAAATTGAAAATTCCCAAAAGAATAGGTAACAAAGGAATCTGCCGAGCAGCTTTCCTTCGATTCCTCGTACGATTCCTCTACAAATGTAGTCGCTAATAAACTTTCTCAGGTGGGCTACATTCAGGGCTTCTGTGACCTGCTGGCCCCCCTGCTGATTGTGATGGAGGACGAGTGGCTGGCCCTAGGCAGCTTCGCCAAACTCATGGATCGAATGATTGGAAACTTCCCAGCTGGGGAATCGGCCGCCGACTATGCCGGCCCGGCCTCCCCAATGGATCGGCACATGGCCAACCTGCGCGCCCTCATGCAGGTGACGGATCCCCACCTGTATGAGCACCTGCTCAGGCGTGGCGACTACACTGAGTTCTACTTCTTTCACCGCTGGTTCCTGCTCGACTTCAAGCGAGGTCAGATCCAGCTTTTATCCTCAGATCCCCCTCAGTGGTCCTCAGATCCCTCTTCAGGGGTCCTCAGATCCTCATTCAGTGATTCTTTCTGATCCCCTTCAGTGATCCCCTCTGATCCCCTTCAGTGATCCTCTCTGATCCCCTTCAGTGATCCTCTCTGATCCCATTCAGTGATCCTCTCTGATCCCATTCAGTGATCGGCAGATCCCCTTCAGTGATCGGCAGATCCCCTTCAGTGATCCTCTCTGATCCCATTCAGTGATCCTCTCTGATCCCATTCAGTGATCGGCAGATCCCCTTCTGTGATCCTCTCTGATCCCCTTCAGTGATCCCTAGGTCCCCTTCATTTATCTTTACGTTTCAGCCTCAGATCCCCGCAGATGCTTAACTACGCTCATTATCCCTTATGCAGAGTTCTACTACAACGACATCTTTCTGCTGTGGGAGACCATCTGGGCGGCCTGGAATCTGATCTCGGGCAGTTTCAACGTGTTCATCGCTATGGCACTGCTGCGAGAGTACCGCGGCGTGATCATGGACAACAACATGGACTTCACCGACATCATCAAGTTCTACAATGGTGAGCAAGGGTGTGTGGGTAATTAGGGCAGGTGAGTGAGAAGTGGACGCTAAGGTAGACAGGTGAGAAGTAGACGCCAAGGTAGAAAGGTGAGAAGTAGACACCGAGGATACAGATGAGAAATAAAAACAAAGACGCCAAGCTTTGTGAGAAGACAGGTGAGAATTAGACAACTGGGTAGACAGGTGAGAAGTAGACGCTAAGGTAGAAGTAGATAGCAAGGTAGACAGGTGAGAAGTAGACAACTTGGTAGACACGTGAGAAGTAGACACCAGGTTAGACAGGTGAGAAGTAGACACCAGGATAGACAGGTGAGAAGTAGACACCAGGATAGACCGGTGAGAAGTAGACACCAGGATAGACAGGTGAGAAGTAGACACCAGGATAGACAGGTGAGAAGAAGACAACAAGGTAGACAGGTGAGAAGAAGACAACAAGGTAGACAGGTGAGAAGAAGACAACAAGGTAGACAGGTGAGAAGTAGACACCAGGATAGACAGGTGAGAAGTAGACACCAGGATAGACAGGTGAGAAGAAGACAACAAGGTAGACAGGTGAGAAGAAGACAACAAGGTAGACAGGTGAGAAGAAGACAACAAGGTAGACAGGTGAGAAGTAGACACCAGGATAGACAGGTGAGAAGTAGACACCAGGATAGACAGGTGAGAAGAAGACAACAAGGTAGACAGGTGAGAAGAAGACAACAAGGTAGACAGGTGAGAAGAAGACAACAAGGTAGACAGGTGAGAAGTAGGCACCAGGATAGACAGGTGAGAAGTAGACACCAGGATAGACAGGTGAGAAGAAGACAACAAGGTAGACAGGTGAGAAGTAGACACCAGGATACACAGGTGAGAAGTAGACACCAGGATAGACAGGTGAGAAGAAGACAACAAGGTAGACAGGTGAGAAGAAGACAACAAGGTAGACAGGTGAGAAGAAGACAACAAGGTAGACAGGTGAGAAGAAGACAACAAGGTAGACAGGTGAGAAGTAGACAACAAGGTAGACAGGTGAGAAGTAGACAACAAGGTAGACAGATGAGAAGAAGACAACAAGGTAGAGATGTGAGAAGTAGACACCAGGATAGACAGGTGAGAAGTAGACACCAGGATAGACAGGTGAGAAGTAGACAACAAGGTAGACAGGTGAGAAGTAGACACCAGGATACACAGGTGAGAAGTAGACACCAGGATAGACAGGTGAGAAGAAGACAACAAGGTAGACAGGTGAGAAGAAGACAACAAGGTAGACAGGTGAGAAGTAGACACCAGGATAGACAGGTGAGAAGAAGACAACAAGGTAGACAGGTGAGAAGAAGACACCAGGATAGACAGGTGAGAAGAAGACACCAGGATAGACAGGTGAGAAGAAGACAACAAGGTAGACAGGTGAGAAGAAGACAACAAGGTAGACAGGTGAGAAGTAGACACCAGGATAGACAGGTGAGAAGAAGACAACAAGGTAGACAGGTGAGAAGAAGACACCAGGATAGACAGGTGAGAAGAAGACACCAGGATAGACAGGTGAGAAGAAGACAACAAGGTAGACAGGTGAGAAGAAGACAACAAGGTAGACAGGTGAGAAGAAGACAACAAGGTAGACAGGTGAGAAGAAGACACCAGGATAGACAGGTGAGAAGAAGACAACAAGGTAGACAGGTGAGAAGAAGACACCAGAATAGACAGGTGAGAAGAAGACAACAAGGTAGACAGGTGAGAAGAAGACACCAGGATAGACAGGTGAGAAGAAGACAACAAGGTAGACAGGTGAGAAGAAGACAACAAGGTAGACAGGTGAGAAGAAGACACCAGGATAGACAGGTGAGAAGAAGACAACAAGGTAGACAGGTGAGAAGAAGACACCAGGATAGACAGGTGAGAAGAAGACACCAGGATAGACAGGTGAGAAGAAGACAACAAGGTAGACAGGTGAGAAGAAGACAACAAGGTAGACAGGTGAGAAGAAGACAACAAGGTAGACAGGTGAGAAGAAGACACCAGGATAGACAGGTGAGAAGAAGACAACAAGGTAGACAGGTGAGAAGAAGACACCAGAATAGACAGGTGAGAAGAAGACAACAAGGTAGACAGGTGAGAAGAAGACACCAGGATAGACAGGTGAGAAGAAGACAACAAGGTAGACAGGTGAGAAGAAGACAACAAGGTAGACAGGTGAGAAGAAGACAACAAGGTAGACAGGTGAGAAGTAGACACCAGGATAGACAGGTGAGAAGTAGACACCAGGATAGACAGGTGAGAAGAAGACAACAAGGTAGACAGGTGAGAAGAAGACAACAAGGTAGACAGGTGAGAAGAAGACAACAAGGTAGACAGGTGAGAAGTAGACACCAGGATAGACAGGTGAGAAGTAGACACCAGGATAGACAGGTGAGAAGAAGACAACAAGGTAGACAGGTGAGAAGAAGACAACAAGGTAGACAGGTGAGAAGAAGACAACAAGGTAGACAGGTGAGAAGTAGGCACCAGGATAGACAGGTGAGAAGTAGACACCAGGATAGACAGGTGAGAAGAAGACAACAAGGTAGACAGGTGAGAAGTAGACACCAGGATACACAGGTGAGAAGTAGACACCAGGATAGACAGGTGAGAAGAAGACAACAAGGTAGACAGGTGAGAAGAAGACAACAAGGTAGACAGGTGAGAAGAAGACAACAAGGTAGACAGGTGAGAAGAAGACAACAAGGTAGACAGGTGAGAAGTAGACAACAAGGTAGACAGGTGAGAAGTAGACAACAAGGTAGACAGATGAGAAGAAGACAACAAGGTAGACAGGTGAGAAGTAGACACCAGGATAGACAGGTGAGAAGTAGACACCAGGATAGACAGGTGAGAAGTAGACAACAAGGTAGACAGGTGAGAAGTAGACACCAGGATACACAGGTGAGAAGTAGACACCAGGATAGACAGGTGAGAAGAAGACAACAAGGTAGACAGGTGAGAAGAAGACAACAAGGTAGACAGGTGAGAAGTAGACACCAGGATAGACAGGTGAGAAGAATACAACAAGGTAGACAGGTGAGAAGAAGACACCAGGATAGACAGGTGAGAAGAAGACACCAGGATAGACAGGTGAGAAGAAGACAACAAGGTAGACAGGTGAGAAGAAGACAACAAGGTAGACAGGTGAGAAGTAGACACCAGGATAGACAGGTGAGAAGAAGACAACAAGGTAGACAGGTGAGAAGAAGACACCAGGATAGACAGGTGAGAAGAAGACACCAGGATAGACAGGTGAGAAGAAGACAACAAGGTAGACAGGTGAGAAGAAGACAACAAGGTAGACAGGTGAGAAGAAGACAACAAGGTAGACAGGTGAGAAGAAGACACCAGGATAGACAGGTGAGAAGAAGACAACAAGGTAGACAGGTGAGAAGAAGACACCAGAATAGACAGGTGAGAAGAAGACAACAAGGTAGACAGGTGAGAAGAAGACACCAGGATAGACAGGTGAGAAGAAGACAACAAGGTAGACAGGTGAGAAGAAGACAACAAGGTAGACAGGTGAGAAGAAGACAACAAGGTAGACAGGTGAGAAGTAGACACGAAGGTAGCCAAGCCGCAATGCCAGCAATCGCAAACTTTCAGAAGTGGCAGAGCGGCACAATGTAAACAAGATTTTGCGCAGCGCTCGCGATCTCGTCAATCAGCTGATTGAACTGGTGGAAAATCAATAATAACTACAAGTAAAATAATCTATATATTATTTTAAATAATATATTCGCGAATTTTATTGTTTTTTTGTCGGCCCTCTGTAGTTTGATTGCTTATTAATCAATTTTTTTAGCTTTTTAGAAAACGAGATTTTCTGTTGAATTAATTATTTCATAAATGTTTCCATAATTCCAGGATATATAGTTTAGCTTTGTTTAATCAATTTAATCGATTCAGGGCAATTAAAAATATATTTAATTTATTAAAGAGTTTTTCCCGTAAAATTAATCAAGTCTTGAAATTTGTTTTACTGGCAATTCAAACAAGTTTTTTGTCTATTTTCCTTTTTTGTTTTATTTTGGTTGGGTTACGCAATGATGTGTCCGTAAAAAACAATCTGGTTACTTTTTTGCTCTTAAAATACTTTCATCTGAAAGAGTATTAACCAAATTGATTCGAGAAAGAAACGTTTTTTTCTGAAATTTTAGATTATTTAGTTCTTGTCTATGAATTTCTGGAAAGCAAAAAACAATTAATTAAAAACTGACGGATTTCTTTGAAAGTCTTTACACTTTCTTAGAAGTTAGCAAATTTTCAGAAAAATCCATGAAATTCCTCTAAATGTCAAAAATTGACGAATTTCCTTTGAAATCGTCGACTTTTCTTAGAAATCGTCGACTTCTTAGAAACCACCAACTTTTCTTTAAAACCGTCGAGTTTTGTTTTAAAATCCGTTTACAGTCGATAAAATCGCAAAATTTCCGGATATTCAACATAAATTTGATTAATTCTTTGTTATCTCGTGTTTATTAGAATCGGTGTGGATTATTAAAAGTCTCGTTGCGCTGCAGTATTCCAAAAAACATCCTCAAAATGTTATTCTACGGCGAACCTGTGAGGCAAGTTGTGAAACTGTACTCTTCATCAACTGCGTCTGTCTGTTGTATAGCAGCTAATTTTGTATTCAGTCTCGCCGCATATTGTTATATTTCAATATTGTCTCGTGAAATGGCATTTAATCCCGTGACTCGCGTTGTTAAATTGATGAGTCTGTTATTTGTGATCTAATATTTTTGTTGTCCTAAAAATCACAAATAAAAATCCTGCTTTATAAAGTGTGTTGTATTGGCCTTAATTAAAAGCCTATTAAACAAGAAAATAAACACAGCAATTAATTTGGTGTCACACACAGCGGCCTGTGAAGCAATAGTCACAGATGATTTAGTACACATCTGCTATTTGTGTTAGCAAACAATGATTGTCGTCCGTTTTTTTAATTTTATTTGTGTCCTTACTAGCACTTAAGAAGGTATTCCTGCATATTAGTAAATTAGGCTTCAATAAAATCAATTTATGAGAGCATATTTTGTTCCGTAGTTTGTATTGCTTTCCGTCAATCATTCTGGGATAACATTCTGCTATAAAAACCATTAGAGGAGTTATTGGAACCTTTTAAGTCGATAGTTTTTTTATACATTACAGTTTTGAAGTGTTTCACGAAATAAACAAACCGATATAACACAAAAATAAGTATATGATTATCCTAAAACTTTTGTAACTAGAATCGCAACAATATTCGTAGTTAGAATCGCATCAAGAGTCGTAGCTATAGAATCGCAACAATATTCGTAGCTAGAATCGCATCAAGAGTCGTAGCTAGAATCGCATCAAGAGTCGTAGCTATAGAATCGCAGCAAGAGTCGTAGCTAGAATCGCATCAAGAGTCGTAGCTATGGAATCGCAGCAAGAGTCGTAGCTAGAATCACATCAAGAGTCGTAGCTATGGAATCGCATCAAGAGTCGTAGCTTTAGAATCGCAGCAAGAGTCGTAGCTAGAATCACATCAAGAGTCGTAGCTATAGAATCGCAGCAAGAGTCGTAGCTATGGAATCGCAGCAAGTCGTAGCTAGAGTCGCATCAAGGGTCGTAGCTATGGAATCGCATCAAGAGTCGTAGATATAGAATCGCAGCAAGAGTCGTAGCTATGGAATCGCATCAGGAGTCGTAGCTATGGAATCGCATCAAGAGTCGTAGCTATAGAATCGCATCAAGAGTCGTAGCTATAGAATCGCAGCAAGAGTCGTAGCTAGAATCGCATCAAGAGTCGTAGCTATGGAATCGCAGCAAGAGTCGTAGCTAGAATCATATCAAGAGTCGTAGCTATAGAATCGCAGCAAGAGTCGTAGCTATGGAATCGCAGCAAGAGTCGTAGCTAGAATCGCAGCAAGAGTCGTAGCTATGGAATCGCATCAAGAGTCGTAGCTATAGAATCGCATCAAGAGTCGTAGCTATAGAATCGCATCAAGAGTCGTAGCTATAGAATCGCAGCAAGAGTCGTAGCTATAGAATCGCATCAAGAGTCGTAGCTAGAATCGCATCAAGAGTCGTAGCTATGGAATCGCATCAAGAGTCGTAGCTAGAATCACATTAAGAGTCGTAGCTTTAGAATCGCAGCAAGAGTCGTAGCTATGGAATCGCAGCAAGAGTCGTAGCTAGAATCGCAGCAAGAGTCGTAGCTATGGAATCGCATCAAGAGTCGTAGCTTTAGAATCGCAGCAAGAGTCGTAGCTAGAATCACATCAAGAGTCGTAGCTATAGAATCGCAGCAAGAGTCGTAGCTATGGAATCGCATCAAGAGTCGTAGCTATAGAATCGCATCAAGAGTCGTAGCTATGGAATCGCATCAAGAGTCCTAGATATAGAATCGCAGCAAGAGTCGTAGCTATGGAATCGCATCAAGAGTCGTAGCTATGGAATCGCATCAAGAGTCGTAGCTATAGAATCGCATCAAGAGTCGTAGCTATAGAATCGCAGCAAGAGTCGTAGCTATGGAATCGCAGCAAGTCGTAGCTAGAGTCGCATCAAGGGTCGTAGCTAGAGTCACATCAAGGGTCGTAGCTATGGAATCGCATCAAGAGTCGTAGATATAGAATCGCAGCAAGAGTCGTAGCTATGGAATCGCATCAAGAGTCGTAGCTATGGAATCGCATCAAGAGTCGTAGCTATAGAATCGCATCAAGAGTCGTAGCTATAGAATCGCAGCAAGAGTCGTAGCTACAGAATCGCAGCAAGAGTCGTAGCTATAGAATCGCAGCAAGAGTCGTAGCTAGAATCGCATCAAGGGTCGTAGCTATGGAATCGCAGCAAGAGTCGTAGCTACAGAATCGCAGCAAGAGTCGTAGCTATGGAATCGCAGCAAGAGTCGTAGCTAGAATCGTATCAAGGGTCGTAGTTATAGAATCCTCTAATCGTTGAATCGTGGAATCATAAAAATATAATAATAATCGCAGGAGGGCTGCGGGCAATGGCACATCATCCGGTGTCATCCGGTGTCACTAGACCCGCAGCCAGCTAGGAGACAATTCTGCGAATTTCTGCCACAAACTCACTGGTGTGTACATCTGCCCGGACTTTCTCCTCGTCAGGTTAGTCCTCGAGGGCGTAAGTTACACGACAAGCCCCCAAGCCTTCTGTCCGTGGCTGCGCCTCAAATGAATGTGGCCTCGCCGCAGAATCGAGCTCAGGGACCTTGGTGCGAGAGGCAAACGCGTTAACCGCTCTGCTACTCACCCAGAATCAAAGAATCACACAATGAAACCGAGCTACGAGTAGAATTGCAGTCAGCAAAACTCAACACCAGAATTTCGCTTTTCAAACCTGTTTCAATGGGCGCTCACACTCATTATGGTAAAAATGCGACAAAGGATTTCTCGAAGTTGAAGGACTTTGCAGTATCGGCTTTTTTCAATGGTTTCTTAAAATTGGTTAAGAGTTTTTCTTTAGCAACTTCTCAATTTCTCTAAATTTTTAGAGATCTTCAGACGCGAAAAAGTGCACTCTTATCTCTTCCCTACATTTTCTCGGAGTTTTGTTTGACGTTTTTGGTCGATTCTGTGCTCATCATTTCATCCATTAGCTTGCAGAAGACTTTGTTTTTAGAGAATAAAAGTTTCCCAACTGCCAGGAAAGATGTTTTCGCTTCGCAATGAAAAGCTTTCTGACGGTCGCTATTTGTTGCCTTAGATACAAATGGAAGATTTAGACTCGAATGATTTGCTGTCGAATGCACTGGGGAGCGACGTCTACCCGAGGAAATGGACGACAAAGCCCTCAGGAAGCTATAGCTATCAGCGGGCACAGCTAGAGTATGGCACTGAAAAGAGATACTGAAAGGGGAGTGCTCTCTGTCACTTTTTCTCCCTCTCTTACTCTGGGCAAACATTTGCTGGTAACCATGCCAGCGAAATGCATCGATACCCGCAGCTGCCGGGCCGGGATGAGCTCGGCCAGAGTTTGCAAAGAGTTTGGCGAGGCCCGCACACACCGGCCTGCGGGCTAGAAATTGAAGCGGAAGCCACTGTTTCACTCGATTCATCTCCGGAAGGACTCTCAAGGCCATTATTTTGGCGTCGTCCATTGTTCCACAGCCTTTTGTTTCACGGATCTATCTGGCCGTGCCGGTGCTGAAATCGGCTCTGCGTCACCGGGGTGGGGGGTCAGGGCACTGCTGCGGTGTTTGTGTGTGAGCGTGCCGGTGCGTGTGGATTCTGCATTTATCGCTGGTTGAGAAGCGCCTCTGTCCGAATTCCCGATTCAATGCCCATGCTGGAGGCCCCTCTAACCCCCCGGCCTAGTGCTGCAAACTTCCTCGTTTCCCACGGGTGGGCGACTGGAAATACACTGAGAGGGGAAGAGAGGGCGGGGGAGGTGGGGCAGCCGAGTCAGCGGAAATTGGTCACCAATAGCAACCAGGCAGCAAACAAAAGCAGACACTGCTGGGCGCGTGAGGTTTGCTCTGGTATTTTTCACCATCCCGCCTTGAATTTCTCTCTTTCTCTTTGCGCTGCCTCTGCTGTCTAACTCTCTGTCTCTCCTCTCCCCCAGTGGCCTTTTTGAAAAGCAAGTAAAATCTCCCAATTGGCTCGCAATCGAGCCTGAAGAGCAGCCTCGCCAACCCGCCTCGGTGCGCCAGATTTCCAGGATTGGCTGCTGGCCATCGACCACTTTTTTCTTAGAATCGACGAGTGCCGATCGGCTTTGAGAGGCTTTAAAGCCGCGAGTCAGTGGTCAGATTATCCTCCAGTTCCCAAAAATCTTCCTTGGCAGTCTTTACTAGTAACCAACAGACTTAGTTTTACCGAAGGTAAATTGTCAAAGGGTATCGAAATTGTCAACGAAGCTGTTCTGAACCTGCTGACACCAATGCGCTCAAAGGTAAGCTCTCATGGCTGCTCTGACAAATTTTCATTCGAATTTGACGATTCAGCCTAGTTCCGTTCACTCACGATGTTCGGAAATCCAACCTTCCAGGCGTCTCTCCTAGCAGCTCTTCTAGTCGCCGCCTACTGCGTGCTCCTCCTGCCGCGCGAGGCGGTCGCCCTCAGCTTTGTCGGCTGCTACCAGGAGAAAAGCCAGGAGCGGGTGTTCATCCTGTCACCGGGCGACTACGACCCGGACCTGCTTGCCACCGAGCCCGTGGTGTGCACCAGCCGGTGCCAACAGCTGGCCTTCAGCTACGCGGCCATCTGGCAGTCGCGCTTCTGCTTCTGCTCCAACAGCATCAACCAGACAGCTGACTTCAACATCACCGGCATTCCGAAGGAGTCCTGCACCGCAGTTGACTATGTCGCTGTGAGTTGAAGACTGCTAATATTCGCAGCCCGATTAACACGATAAGTTCAATTCAGGCAAACGTTTTGTCCGTACTTACTCGTAAATATAAAAATGGGAGAAATCAATCCGCCAGGTTTACAATGCGGAGATCACGGCGACTATTGAAGATCTGGAAGTAACGATCGGTGCCAGTACGGCCATCGTTCTAAACTCTGCATACGATGTCAGAGCGATGAATGCCACGAGTCCTTTGTCGAACCTATTTACAACCCGCCTGAGCTACAGCGATGACCGCTTCCGCACAGAGCTGATTCCAGCGAACGGCTACTCGACGAACAAGTCCTACGTTCAGCCGGGAGTGTTCAGCATCAAGGCCCAGGCGTTTCAGTTTGGCACGACTATGGTAGGTGGCGCGTGCACTATCGTGTTAGGGTTGTCTGGTGGTAAGAAGAATGCCGAGGCTTAGTCGTGTATTTCGCTAGCACAAGCACTTTGCAATAAAAAAATTCCAGATCGGTAGCGGCGCCATCCAGGTGCAGGTGTCCGAGCCGCTCTCAGGTGCGAACCTCACCTGCCCGCCAGTGTGGATCACACAGAAGTCTATGAAATGCCTTCTAAGCGTCAATTCTGGCACAGGGCTGAGTGCCCAGGTGAACTGGGGTGACGGTACGACGGAGAACTTCGTTATAGCAGGTAAACAAAGTCTCATAACAGAAGTTATTGATTTTTTCGTGCTTAATTAACTTGTGATGGTGATTTGGCGCAGTTTGTGCCTATGAGGACCGAATCCCAAGGTGAGAGTGAAAATTGACTGACGATGGATAGAAGCTGAATGTTATATGTACACACAATGTTAACGTGTGCCCGCGTAACGTATTTGCTCAGGAGCCAGCGGAATGGGCACAATGGCCTACTGTCGCAATTGAATAGTTGCTAATATTTTCTTTATTCTTACTTCACAAAGGTTTCAAAAGCATTCTTTGGTATTTTTCAGACGCTCCCTGGGAGCGTGCGGGAACACCGGTCGCAACGCAGCTAACTGAGATGCAGAACTCGAGCATTTTCAGCTCGTTAGTCGCGGCTGACTTCAAGTACGCTGGCACGCTTCAAGCCTTTGAGTTCTTTGCTCAAGCTGATGGAGCGTTAGATCTGTTGGTGAGCATGATTGTGTTGTGGGCAGTGGGAGTTGAAGAGTGGTACAGAGCGAACAGCCGATGGTCACATTGGTTCCTCTGTGTGCTGATGGAAAATTGCTTCATCAAATATTCAGTTAGGACTGAACTAAAAAGCCTAATGTTTCTGGCCCACTTCCTTTCCCAGCATTTTCTTGCTTGAAGTTCTGCGTCAATCAGAGCCTTCTCCAGATTGCTAAAGAACGCTTTGTTGTTTTAGGCATTTAGAGAAGGGCCAGTAGTTTGAACTATTGCCTAACTAACGCAATTCCGTTGAAAACATGTTTTCAATGCATCAGCTCATAATTTCAGATTCTCCGACCTGCGTGCTCGGGTGGAACACCGTTTTACTGCTACCCGATTGACAACTGTGCTGCCAACTCCTCATGTAGCAGCGAAATCGATTGCTCAGCTACCACGGAGAGCCTCTGTCCAGCGACTGAAAGCTGCTGGAAATCAGTCAGCCCCACGTGCAAGACCAAAATGGTTAAGAGAAATGTCACCAGTTCATTGTCTTCTTCATTTCAAGTTGCTCAGAAGTACAACACTACAGCTCAACGCGGCTACAATCTGTTCCCAGTGACGGACAAGTTTCAGGTGCTGCCGGGTGACAAGATCGGCTTCTGGGCGGCCAGCGCAATTTTGGCGGCTAAGCCACTCAGCGTTGTCGAGGGAAACGACTTCTCGTTCACTGGAGCCTCGCCGGCTGTGGGCGCATCTCTGTCAGCAGCTTCGATGACGGCCCAGCCCGTGCAGCACCAAATCTCGGCAGTTTCACGGCCCCTGGTGTCAGTTCGTATGGACAGGACCTACAATGTGTCGGGGAACTACACGGTGTCAGTCACTCTCTCGAATGCCTACCTGACAGGTGCAGCAACGGCAAACCCCATCCAAGCGGTCTGGATCCAGCCCAACATCGATCAAGTCCGATTCGTTCCAGTCACTTACGTTTTAGCCAAGGAGCCTTGCAACATTCGCCTGGAGCCTCACACCGGTGTCAATGTGATGTACAACTGGAGCTACAGCGACACGGTCTTAGGCGATGGCACGAACAGTCCGATAAGCAGTCACGTGTACAGCAGTGCAGGACCCGGCTTTATCAATGTCACAGCCTACACGAGCTTTGAGAGCAAATCGAACAGCACAAGCTTCCAACTGATTGAGCGAGTCAACATGACTACCTTGATAGTGGATGGCCAGATCTTCGGCAACGACTCTGCCGTTACGGCCGTGCTAGCGAGCGGCACAAACTTCAATTGCACATTCAACGTGTCCTCTGGCAGCGTCTTCACTGCCAGCAGTAACGCAATGCGAATTCCAGCTGTGGCGAGCGTCGGCTACTACACTGTGACCACGACCTGTTACAACTTCCTCACCAGTGATAGTCGAACTAGTTTACTCTACGTGGAAGTTCCAGTCACAACTTTCAGCCTGGTCACCAAAGCTGCAGAAGCCAATGTGGCCTTCAGGCTGAAGTTCCAGTTGAAAAACTGCACCCATCCAAGGTTCGAAGCTCTATTCATGAATATTAGCCGAGCTATGACTTACAACCAGCCGTTGCTAGAAGTTGACATGGAACCCGTCACCGTGTCATCCATCGGCAAGTACATATTGGTCAGCCGAGCCTACAACAATGTCAGCGATGTACTTCTTGTGACAAACTTCACCCTACAGGAGCGCATTGCTGGCCTGAGTCTCAGCATTAGCAATGCTGTCCTTCAAATCGGTGTACAGGCTGCTTTCAGGATAACAATGACTGCTGGAAGTGGGGTGCAGATCAGCTTGTCCTACGGTGGTGGGACCAGCTACAACTACACCACCGGAGACATTGAGCCGTGGGGTGGCCGCATCTTGCTCCCAAACACCACGTACGCCACAGGAGGCGACTACACAGTGACACTAAATGCCAGCAACCTGCTTGGCTTTGAGGCGCAAACGCTCACTGTCCATGTCATAGCCCCGCTCGGCATCTACAAGCTGGTGGCAGCTCCCGTTGCAGCGATCAACACCCCCGTCAGCTTCCAGCTCCAGCTGGTAACCGGCTCGCCTCCATCGCTAACTGCCGCCACCTTCAACTGGGGCGATGGCAGCGGGTTCCAGACCTTCGCCAACATTCAGTTGAACACTGACTACAATCACACCTTCGGCGCTGTCGGACAATACTTCGTGAATTTTAACGCCTCAAATCCGATACCTTCCTTGGCCAGCAACAGCACCAGCATCATCGTAGTCCGGCCCATTGTCAATCCCAGGGTTCTCTTCACTCCACCGGTGCTCGCCAAAGGTGAGGTGGCACGAGTAATCATCAAGGTGGACGACGGCTCGAACATCACCATCCAGCTGAATCCTGGCGATGGCGGAGCTCAGTCGACATACTGGATTGGAGGTGCGCAAGTTTTCAATTTTCTCTCTTGGCCTCATTAAGCTCAAACATTTTAAATCAATAAATCCCAAGAACAAAATTATTTCAAATGCTTTTCAGCCGCTGTAACAGGAACAGAAGCAGTCCTGAACGCTACATACGTCAACAATGGAACCTTTTTGATGAGCCTATCAATCTGCAATCCTTACCACTGCTTCAACTACACTAACAGCCTCCCAGTGGTTAACAAGCTGCTTAGCAGCACTCTGGGAATGACCAACGGCGGAAATGTCACTTTCGGGAGTAAGTACGACGATTTCAGAAAATTGTGACTTAAAAGTTTTTGTCACATTTTGCATGTTGGGTTGTAGGCACCTGCTGGACCCCTGCTTTCTCATAATCAGGCAGTGTACAACCTCAATGCGCCTTGGAGTTTGGCCCTGAAGTGTAGCCTAATGGTTAGAGAGTCGGAATCACGACTTGATGATCGGGAGTTCGATTCCTAACTCCACTGAAACTATTTTTGTCTTTTAGCAAGACACTGGACTCAGCATTAGCTGAGGTGGGATGTGATGTGACTGAGAGTGGGTGTGATGTCCCCCCAAGTCCATGGACTGTGCAACTGTGCCATGTACGCCGCCTTCAGATGCACCGTGCAAAAGCTGCGCCTGTGCTGTTGGCTGCACATCTGACCTTATTGGGCAGGTGCAATCAATAATAATATATATTAAATTGGCCCTTAAAGGCGTAAATGTGATGCCACAAGCCTTCTCTCCACGGCTGTGGCCTCCCCTCTAAATCGAGCTCAGGGACCCTGGAGCGAGGGACAAACGCGTTAGACCACTTTGACCCTCAAACCTCTCTCAAATGGGTTACATTAAAAAGGCGCCCAGACCTACTCGTAGATTGCATCGATACGCGATTTTGTTCGCCACCATCCAGGACCGCTGGTTTTCACCTTCAACTACGTGGGCACCGACGCGGACGCCCCGAGCGGGGCCATGGTGGAAGTTCGCAACGCCTCAGGCGCGGTGGTGAGCCTGACACCACTAGTCATGCGCACAACTCAAGTGTCGATTCTGTCCCTGATTGACGGCTATGTTGACTATACATTCTTTATATATAACAACGGCAGCAACTTCACCCTGGCCGGACCAAGGGTGAGTAGCATTAGTTATGACGTGATTCACCTGTTGAACGCACTTTACTAATAGATTGCTCCACTGTTGCATTTCAGATTGGATCATTCAGCAATGTTTCCAATCTGAACTTCACACTGAATTATCGCAGCCCTGGTGACACGAGGCTGATCAGTGGCTACGGCCCAAACAAGTTGATGTTTCCAAACAAAAAGGACCTGGTTGCTATGCCAACCACTGCTGGTATGTACCTGACTTTTGCATCTAAGCAGTGAATCCTTTAAAATTGCTGGTAAACTGAACTGAAACCATTGCAGGCTACATTCAGGGGTACATTCTATCCATTGAGCCAATTCCTGTCAATGTTTCTGCGATCAAGATCTGCTCATTCGCTTCCAATGAGTCCGCTTTTAAATACATCGAAGGGGTGAGTAAAAAACTCTAGGATTTTTACCCGGATTCATTTACTTATTTGGAAATTTTCGGATCCAAAAACTCTTCTCTTTTGACTTTTTGTTAGCTTTCTGATTTTCTTTTGTTTACCTGCTCTTCTGAGCGCTTTTGTTGGAACTGACAGTCTGTGCAATCGACCTGCTTACCCAGAACTGAGTCTCAGCTTTTTCTTATGCATACTTACAGACTGGTGCATTTGAGGTAACTCTAACCGCGTGGAATCCTGTATCAAACGCGACTGTCACCATGAATATCACTGTCGGTGGCTCCATTGTTGGTGGCCGTGTAGTCGACAATAACGGCATCAGTCGACCAGGACAGTTGCGATCGATCACACTGCTCTGGGATGTGATTTCTGACGACACCTGCGTGTTCGTTGATCTGGGGGTTCCAAAGTTTCGCTATGCCTACGGACCGCTTAATTGCAACATCACCTGCGGAAGCATGCTAAACGATTCCTATCAGTACACCGGTGCTCTAGTGTCTAACAACCGGCTGGACTACAATGTCATCTACGACACCCGCGGCACTTTTCAAGTGAACGTGTTCGCCTGCAACGAATTCACGAACTCCACTTTCTCGGGTACTCTCGCAGTCTCCTCAGCCAAATGCCGACCGCCCATCGTGGTATTCACCGACACTCGCTACTCATCACCAGACTCAGCTAGGAATGTCCTCCGCTCAGAGCTCGTCACAATCGAGTGTCGAATCATTGACTTGCCCTGCGAGCTAACGCTGAGCAATCGGCGTGAGTGGTTCATCCAGAAGCTAGATCCGAGTAGCTTCGGCGTCATCGGCTCCGTGAACGCGTCATCCTTGCCTTCGTCTGGAAATACGATCCTCGCGTTGCCGAAGCTCTTCCTTGAGGTCGGTTTGTACAAGGTCACGGTTCGCGTAGTGATGAACAAGACCATCACAATCGAGGAGTTCGCCAATTCGACGTCAATGTACTTGCGCATCGGCAGCTCACCTATTTTCATCGCGCTGAATGACGGTGGAATGAGCGAGATCAAGTTATCAACTCAGCGCCAAGTCTGCCTAAATCCGCGACTCTTCTCTCGAGACCTGGATGTCAACTCGACCAGTCCAGATAGCCAGGGCATCGGCAGCTGGACCTTCCACTGCTACCAAGATGGTGAACCTGAGCCCGCTGATGACAGCACCACCCCAGTTGTGACACCGAAGCCCGATAGTTTCAACTACGGAAGCTACACGCCTTCTCCAACTGGCTGCTTTGATAAACCAACTCCGGGCATGGTTGCCAACGATGGAACTGGCTTGCTCTGCTTTGACGGCCGCAACCTACTGCCCGGCAAGACTTACAACTTCAAGGTGCAGGGCACCAAGGGTACGCGTAAAGGCAAAGCGTCCCTCAGGATTCAGATGGTCTCCAACCTGCCAGCCAACATTGGAATCAGGTGGGCTGGTGTGTTCCCTGTTCAATATAATCTCTAATGAGGTATGCAGACATCAGGTCTGAAAGCTAGCGTGCGTTCTCACCCCTTCCAGGTGCCGCTTCCTCTCAGCCTGTCGCCGAGTCGCCGCTATGACGGACTTTCAGATCATCAACCCATCGGAAACAGCCCAGCTGTCAGGCACCTGCAATTGCACTGAAGACCCAGCGGTGTGCATGGCCACAGTCTGGCAGATTCGCTACCTGAATGCGTCGAACCAATGGGTCGACCTTGATAATCAGAAGCGTATCGACTTTGTCCAGGGTATGTTTGAGATTGCAATAATAATAATATTTATAGGGGGCTACGTGGACAGTACGTTGCCAGTCAGTGCACACTCTCATTGTGCCATGGCCGTCGTGGACCTAAATTGCTCGACAAGCCCCCGGCTTTCTCTACGTGGTTGCGCCCTAAATTCTTGAGGCCTCGCAATTACGAAATCTGGACTTAGGAGCCTTGATGCGAGAATCATCGACCTTATACTAACGGCACTCAAACCCCTAAGATTGCAGTTATTCAAACTTTGAGCATATGCAATAATGCAATGTAAAAATTTGCGCCTTCCATAACACGAACAGGTACGTCGAACAAAGAAGTGTCATTCAGCCCGCAACTTTTCAAAAGTGTGAGCTCGAGAAAGTATCGAGTCTGCCTGAATGTCGGCAACGGAACCAGCTTCGAGGGCGAGGGCTGCATCCAGCTGTTCACCAACACGCTGCCCACTGAGGGCAGTTGCAGTTGCAACGCCAGCACCGGAGTGGCTGGGGTTTCAATCTTCAATATCACCTGTTCCGGCTACTCAGATGAAGATGGCATCGATTCCTACAAGTTCTTTCGTGAGTTGCCAGAAAACTAGCAAATCTTATTGTTGTTTTACTGTAATAATAGACTCACTCATGCTGAACCTATCTTCTATAATTACAGTTGAGAAGGAATTCAATGGCACCAAGTCCAGCCTATTACTGGGCTTCAGCCAGAACCCGAACTTTGTTGGTCCGTTCCCATTCCTGGCTGACCAGGTCATCATCCGGGTGGTTGTGGCTGACATCTACGGAGCTTCAGTCAGCAATGCGTTCAACAATATCACGGTTGGTGCAATTTAAATCTAGACTTAAATCCGAACATTGTGTACAGCTGTTCAGTCCATGGACTGGGGCCGCAACCTAAACCTGACATGTTTACCCTTCCTTAAAAACTACACAGCTGACGAAGCCAAACTCAGCTGTAACCGATGCGGTCATCAAGAGCATCCTGGGAGGCACGGCGCCTCTGCTGAAAACGCTCAATAAGGGCGACCTGCAGGACTCATGTAGCGAGCTGCAGACAGTGGCGGCCATGGTTGTGGACTCCAGCCGCAATTCCATTGGAGGTGAGCCGCTTCAGGGACACCTAGGTTTTGGTCCCATTTGCATTGTGAACGAATACGAGCTGTGGTCTCATTGTTTACTGTTATTTAGTGATCTATGAACGAATACGAGCTGTGGTCTCATTGTTTGCTGTTACTTTGTGATCTATTATATGAACGAATCCGAGCTGTGGTCTCATTGTTTGCTGTTATTTTGTGATCTATTATATGAACGAATCCGAGCTGTGGTCTCATTGTTTGCTGTTATTTTGTGATCTATTATATGAACGAATCCGAGCTGTGGTCTCATTGTTTGCTGTTATATTGCGGCGCAATGCAAACGAAGTAACACCAATGAGGTTGCTATTGAGATGAGAAAAACCTTTGAATTTTTTGCCCAAGTGAATCAGTGGGCTGGGCTGGCTGCAATTCTTTTCCGTAGGCGTTTCGTCAGTTCCATTGTTTCGAAAGCGAAGTTTTTTATCAGTCTGTTGTCAACCAGAGATAAAAATAAAACCAGAAAAACAATGGCAGTTGAGAAGAGAAGCAATGGGTCCTGCGGGTTAAGCGCCAGTTCTCTGAAACAGACATGTTGTCTCGCAGTTCGTTGGCCTGTCATGCGAAAATCTCCCCGAGAATGGAAAAGGAAGCGACGCGACCACCACTGATGCGGGCTCCCTCATTGCTTCCTGACAATGGAAGTCAGCAGGAATTGTTCGCGATAAACTTTTTTGTCATCCTGTCAACTGCTTTTGTGTTTCCACTCTCAATTCAGCGCTCACCGGATCCCGCTCCGTGACCACGGCCGGCAGCGGCTACGGCGATGGCACCACAAACGGCGAGAGGGTGAGTTCGGATCAAGTTTTTTTTAAGAAGCGACGAGAAATTTTTAATCATTATACAACATCAAAGTTCTCATCGATTCGTTGTTTGTCAGAGAGTCTTCTGTGTTAATGTAACATAAAAACTGTGTGTGCATTGTTATACTCGTACAAAAAAACTGTTGTAATCGTATTCATAAATTCGCGCTTTTGCTGAAATTTAACTTAAAGGTTTTAGCTAACAAGTAGTTTACAGGCTCCTTTTAATTAATCAGTAAATTGCGTCAGTTGGTATCTCGAGTACGTAGCCTGTTGTAACGTGTCCTTGCACAAAAACTCGATTTCTAATTAGTTTGTAAGTTCTTCATGAAAACCAAATAAAACTCGGCCACCTTTTCAAATTAATATTTTTTAGATGGATCAGGTAACGAAGAATGGCTAATTGAATGCGAAAATGATTGTATATACTCACAACACAATGCCGCTTTAGTTTGATAGTTGATGCACGGAATGCTTTAAATCACGGTTGTTCTTGACACTAATAACCTCTGATCTGGACTCAAGGCATTCAATACAGCTACCAGAAGCCCAGTTGTTCTTATTATAAGTTTGTGCTGCTCCTAAGCTTTTAGCAGTATTAATTGTTAAAATATTTTTCTATTTGCACATCGACACTATTTTTTGTGCATCAATCAAGAGCAAACTTAGTTACCTGGTCAATTAACTCTTCCGACATTGCAGGGAGGAGCAGTGCAGGTAGGGAGCTTTGGTACATTGCTACCAGCCCGTAGCCCCACCTGTTTTGCTATTTCGTGACGTCGATTTTCATTACCGGAATTTATATTTGTTCAAGCGGATGAGCCTCCATAAACTGAAATGGCTTGCATGGATAATTAATTTTATCTTGAACAGACTCTCTTGCTTTTTTCAGTCATTCTTTTCCTCAGCGCAAAAAAGGATCTGCATATTTCATATCCGGAACTCAATTTTTGTATGAATTTTCCTCTCGTCATTTTTTTTCCCGACCAAATAATTATGATTCCTCTATTCTAAAACATTCTGTACTGATAACATCACTTTGTCTGTTGGATCAGACGTTGACAATGTCTGTTGGAAATTTTAGAAAATCGATGCAATGTCACCCAAGGACCAGGCCATCTACCAGAAGGAGCGAGACGACAGGGCCAAAGTGCTGCTGACTTTGACTAACTTCTTGCCCACAATGACCGCCGTGAACGCCAAGCAGATCGAGCTGATAGGCACCAGCATGCAGTACATCAGCTCCGGAATGGACGACCTGCCAAGATCAGCCCAGGTAAAATCTCTCATAAACAGAAAAAACGCAATCCTCGAGTTCTTTAACGATAATCAACATGTCTACCTTCACAATGGAAGCTTTTTGCTTCACTTCCTGATGATTGACTATCCTGGGACCACACACAAACAGACCTGTGTTTTTGTGTTGTCCTTGACAACCTATTCAGCCGCTCACTTCCCTAAAAAGGCTCCGAGTGATTAAAGACAGGTGGTTTTTTGCGGGCAAAAAGCAGAATAATGAAAGATGGGAATGGAGGAGGAGAGAAAACAACAGTTATGAGGACTACCAAGCCCGTTCAGCATCCCCACTCAAAGGCCTCCGTAAACCGTGTCATCCTCAATAGACTACTTTCTGCAGGAACGTCACGATTCACCTGCCGCCACTGAGGGCACTGACATACGCAGTCATAAGTCTAAGCTATTGTCTTTCTGTCAAACATTTCTTTAATTTTTTCCATCATCGATCAATTCCGTGGGCCCCAATAATCAGGAAACATCGTACTGCGCTTTAGCATCGTTAATCATTGTCGAAAACTACTTTTCATCCTATTCTTCTTCCTCATTTTGACGCAGCAGTCGTGAATGAAGAATTAGCTGTTATACGCTTTTCATTCGAACTAGGCTGTTTTCAGTGTGACTATTCAACAAAAACAGAAACGGAATTTATTCAGGTGCTGTCACTTTCTGTATCTCTCAAGTGTCTCTTTGAAGTTTGCACTTTTGATGCGCAAATAGGCCACAAGAGTGAGATGTCTGCATAATGAAAGTGGAAAAGCTAGGGATTGCATAAAGTGTCGTGCCTATGAATATACAAGGCACTTGTAGAAAGTTAAATCTCAGCAGCACAGAGAAGTAAGCAGACGCACCTGTTGTCTCTAAATTTCCGCAGCTGGGCTGCAAGAACAAGGCAGTGGAGATGGTGGCCTCCATCGGCGCGATCAGCGACTCGGTGTCCAAGGAGGAGATGGTGGCTGTGGCTCGTCCTCTCATCACCTCACTGTCGCAGACGATGTCGGTAAGCAGCTTGCTGATTGGGCTAGATGTACAGCCAGTGGCGCAGCTGCAGCTGTTCAAAGGCGCTTCCAAAGGCTGTGTACAGCTGTTCAGTCCATGGACTGGGCTGACAAAATTCCTACCCCAGCGGATGCTCGGCCCCGTTTTACAGTTTAGCGAACTGAAGCACCAAGCAATTGCCTTGCTAAATGGTACTAATTGTCTCACTTGGGCTAAAATTCGAACCCCTGACCTCTCGCTCTCGGAAGCTCCAGCCATTAGACGACAAGCTGCACAGTAGCCTATCACTATCAGTGCATCAAGGCAATAAATATATCAAGGGAGCTTAACCGCATGCATTAATGCGGTGTCAATCTAGGTCGATTAAAATCGATGGCATGAAAAAATGAAAGAAATGAAAGAAACCACACTATGGAACCGAAACCAAGCCATATGTCAGGTAATGTAGCTCGTTTAATAAAGAGTGAATAGATGAAGGTAACCGTTAACATAGATAAGATGGGTAATCGTTCTTGGTTCGATGCCTTATTTTTTCGGCAGAACCGTCCATTGCCGTGACACCAGGTCGTTGGTCGATAAGGATACAAGAAAATTATTTCGTTGGAAATTAAAAAAGTTGAAATTCTTAACTAGCCCTACTAACTCAGCCGTATTTAACGGAAAACCGCACGCCTAGGCCGCGAGTACGCAAGTAAACTGGGGCATCAACAGCGACGTCACTGCTGCCATGCACACAGACACCTACGAGTACGATACCGACTGGGAGTCGCCCCGGGCAGGCTTCATGAGCAGCAGATCAACTGGGGACGCAGGCATGAGCTTCATCAAGGAGACCAACGGCATCGTGCAGGGCAAGGTCTCCACCGAGGTCAGCAACGACGGCATGGTTGCCCTAGGCGCTCTGACCAACATCCTGGCCTCCAAGCAGATCCAAGGCGATGAGCCGATGAAAATTGTCACACCGCAGCTGAGCCTTGTAATAAACAAGACGAACCCGGACAGTCTCAGCGGCCTGCAGGTGGAGACAGGTCGATCGAGGGTCTCGCTGCCGAGAGATCTGTGCAGCCTCACAAAGTCCAGAATCGCCAGTGGACAGTGCAGCGGACCGGACAGCGCTATCGCCATGACTGCCTTTGCCGTGCCCACGAACCCATTCGTGAAGACGCCTACCAACAATGGCGACTGCACCATTCCCAATTCGGCCGAAGTGGTCACTCTCAACTTCCTGGACAGAAACGGCAAGGAGATCCGCATTGGCAACACTGGCGATAGTGGCTGCTTTGAGATCAACATCAACAAGGATCCAACGTTTCTTGAGCCGAACTTCACCGATCCGAATCCGTTGCAGCCGATACCCCGACTCCCTGCTGGCGTTGAGGTCCCCGGCACAGCTGCAGGACCATTTGAAAGGAACGAAGTCATCTATCAGAAGCTGATTCTGCACGACTTCCAGTTGACCGGAAGTGATCAATCTGTCCACTTTCAGGTGGAGTTCGACAACTTCACCCTCAACGTGTCCAAGTGCCGCCAGTTCCTGGTTGTTGGTCGCCTCTGGCGCGCACCGTCGCTTATGGATAAGAACGAAGGCTTTGACTGGTGGAGCATGGTGCCGCGACACACTCGCTACTGCTATGAGCCTCCAGGCAAAAATGAACCGGATCCATTCACATTCTTTGTCTCCAACGACAAGTTCAATAAGGTCAAGGCCCGGGTGCGCAAAGAGGCGTCGGACTGGGACAAGGATGTCAACAAGGTCAAGTTTGGTGTGCGAGAACTCGAAGAGAGTGAGTGGAACATGTACACCGAGAACAATCGGCCGCCGTGTCCGTATCCGTATCACAAGCAGTTTACCATCAAGTACCGGGTGCGCATTTTCAGCGCCAGTTGCTACGCTATTAGACCCAATGAGGCGTCCTGGAGCACCTCCGGGTGCGTGGTCGGCAACATGACAACAGTGCGCACGACCCAGTGCCTTTGCACCCATCTCACCTCCTTTGCCGGCGGCTGGGTCGAGTCGCCAAACACTATCGATTGGAATTATGTGTTCTCGAACTTTGACTTCACCAAGAATCCGACTCTGTTTGTGACTCAGATTGTCATCGCGGTTGTCTTCATTATGGTCTTCTTGTGGGCTCGACACGGCGATAAGAAGGATCTTGAGAAGGTGAGATAAGCAGGCTTTGATGAATGTTTATTATCAGCTTGATTAATAATTATTATTCCACATTCTATCAGCTCGGCGTGACTCCACTGTACGACAACAATCCTGAGCACAAGTATCTGTACGAGATTGTCGTGAGCACTGGTATGCGGCGCGGGGCTGGCACAGAGTCTAGAGTGCACTTCATTCTGAGCGGTGAGAGAGATGAAACAGACATCAGGCCGCTCGAGGACAAGAAGAGGCGGGTTCTGCAGAGGGGCTGTGTTGACCGCTTCCTGATGGCTGTCGAAAGGTATTTAATTTTCCTAGTTAATAGAAAATTTAAGCACTTGATTCTTATTTTCTTTGCGGACTGAAGGATGTTATTATCTCAAGCAAATTCGGGAGCTGATATAAAGGCATTTGGCGACTGCATTTTTATGGTTATAGTTTAAAGAAAACAGCATTATTTTCTCAAATTCAGACCCCTCGGCTCGCTGAATTTCATCCGCATCTGGCACGACAACAGTGGCAGGGGCTCGGCTGCTTCCTGGTACTGCAACTCCGTCGTGGTTATCGACCTGCAGACTCGTCTTCGCTATCACTTCGTGCTCAACCGCTGGCTTGCAGTGGAAGAAGACGATGGCTGCGTTGATCGTGTGGTTCCAGTGGCTGGTTTGGAAGAGCTGAAGGACTTTAACTATATGTTCTCAACTCAGACGAAGAAAGATTTTACAGACGGTCACCTGTGGTTGTCTATCATGGCCCGTCCGCCAGAATCGAGATTCACCCGTGTCGAGCGAGTTGCCTGCTGTCTGTTCCTCCTATTCCTGACCATGGTAACTACCTGCATGTTCTACCAGAAGGAGGGTCCGACCAAGGCTTCGGCAACCAGCGGACTGAACATCGGTCCTTTCTCCCTGACACCGCGAATGGTTTGGGTCGGTGTTGTCACAAACATCATCACCTTCGTGCCGCTGTTTCTGGTCATGGAGCTTTTCCGCCGCTCTCGTCTCCGTGTCGGCTACATCAACCAGCTTAAGAAGGCCATAGACGACCACTTCGACGGCTCGGATCCGGACGACTTCGCGAACTCGGAGCAGAGCTCCAAGTACAAGGTGCAGCAGACCCCAAAAGCACAGCCAACAAAGCCTGTGCGACCTGCCGCTTCGGCTTCTGCCAAGCAAGTGAATGTCGACGTTGAAGAAGACGAAGAGAAGCCGCCAAAGCGGCCGCTACGATTCCCGTGGTGGGTGCGCATTATCTCCTGGACGATACTGATTGTTGGCACAGCTACATCGGCTGTATTTACCACCTTCTACGGCATACAGTTCGGCGACGATACCTGCAAGAAATGGATTTCGTCTTTGTTCGTGTCCTTCTTCGCCTCAGTCATGCTCTCCCAGCCGCTGAAGGTGCTGCTCGTGGCAGTATTCTTTGCTCTGCTGTGCAAGAAGCAGAACAGCAACGAAGAGGAGGAATTCCTGGACGATGAAGAGGAAGTTCTCAACGAGCTTGGACAGCGTTACGGCCTGCGCGGCGACGAGGAGTGGATGTACGGCGAAGACGAAGACGGTCGGCAGCGCAAGAGTGGCATCGAACCACCGAACGCCGAGCTTTTGGAGCGAGCCCGCGAACGCCGGCTGAAGGAGAAGAAAATGTTTGAAATTATTCGGGAAATTGTCTTCTACTTTCTGTTTTATCTTCTCCTGCTTTTGGTCACATTCGCGTTCCGTGATCCAAACCTGTACGACATGAAATCACAGATGGTGCGGCTGTTCCTGCCCAGACTCGATAACGCCACCGGAGAGGGCATTCCCGGCATTTCAACCGAGGCCCAGTTCTGGCAGTGGCTGGAGACGAAGTTCATTCCTGGAATCCGGGCTGACAGATGGTACAATGGAAATCCGCCCTTGTTCCAGAGAGGCTACACAGGTGACAGGGTCGGCAGACTGGTTGGCTATGCAATCATGCGGCAGAAGCGTAACAAGCTCAACACCTGCTCAGTGCAGCCTAGTGTGCGCTATCTGGTGAAGAACTGCATCGATACTTACAACTTTCAGGATGAGGAAAAAGGAAACTTTGATGCGAAATGGCAGGCCTACAATCCCAACACTAGCGCACTGCCTCGAAACGAGGCATTCCGCTACACCTCAGGTGCTCAGCTCAAGAGCTTCGGGCCCTACATGGCCAGGATGCACACTTACTCGCCAGGAGGCTACGTGTTCCAATTCCGCGGATCACTCAAGTCCATCATGTCGAACATCACGGAACTCAAGACGCTGCAATGGCTGGACAAGCAGACGCGGGCCATCTTTCTGGAGTTCGCATTCTACAACCCGAATGTGAACCTGTTCGGCATCGGCACAGTGGTGTTCGAACTTGAAGGCAGCGGAGGAATGGTCGGAATCTACCGCTTCCAAGCCGCTAACCTGCTCAGCTTCCTAGTTTCTGGTGTAAAAGGATTCGAGATCGCCTGTCAAGTTCTCTTCTGCATCGTTCTCATTGCCTACATGGTTAAGGAGGCTCGCAAGATGTACAAAGAGCGACTTCAGTACGTGCACAAAATTTGGAACATCGCCGAGATGTTTATTCTGATAGGTTCGATGGCCAGCGTTGCCGCTTATGCTTATGTTCTCTACGAGACATCGCAACTCACCGCAGAGTTTAGCAAATACGGCGGCAACGTCTACTTGAACTTCCAGTACGTGGCCTTTTGGAACGAATACCTGACGTACTTCACTGCCTTCATTGTGTTCGTCTCAACTCTCAAGTTTGTTCGTCTGTTGCGCTTCAACAAGCGCATGGGCATGCTCGGCGATGTGCTGCGCGTCGCGTCCAGGGACATTCGCCAGTTCTTCCTCATGTTCTTCATCATCTTTGCGGCCTTCATCCAGACCTTCTACCTGGTGTTCATGGACCAGCTGTACGGCTACTGCACCTTCATCTACACCATGGAGCAGCTCATGCAGATCGCTCTTGGCAAATTCAAATTCCTGGATCTGTACATCGCAGAGCCCATCATTGGACCGCTTATATTTTCTGCCTACACAATCTTCATCATTTTCATCCTGCTGAATATGTTCGTTGCCATCCTCAACGAGGCCTTTGCCAAGGTGCGCGACGATGTTGAGAAGCAGGAGAATGAGCACGAGATGCTGGACTTCATCATTCAAAAGTGAGTTGAATATAAAAAACCTTGGAGCCTTCAAAGGTTTCATACATATCGATTAAATATCACTAGGTTTAAGTGTCACTTCACTGTGTAGTAGCTTCTGCAAATACTAAGTGAATTATAACAAACCAAAATTATACATTTCCTGTTCCCCATCACACTTTATGCTCCGACGCCTTCTTCAGAGTTGCCTCATGTCGCAAATAAAATAGTTGGTGTGGCTCGTAGAAATTGATCAATCGTATCAAATATTATGCAGTTCCTTGCCGCTGTAAGACGGAACATTACAATTGTTTAACATATGTCAGCCAGCAAACACCTGCTAAGTTGCTCGTTGGCACGAGTGCTCTCAGCTCCCGAGAGCCGGTGAGATATCGGATCTCGCATTCTTTCCCGTCTCCACCAGAGCAACTTGACACGAACGCAGATGGCTGGCTAGAACAAAGGGGAACGAGAGGACAGAGATGGCCAACCACCTCTCGCAGAAATTCAGTGCCGATTCTCCGGTTGAATTGGCCATACCAATGTAGCCAAGCAGCTGCACCAAACCGCTTATCTGGCTGACGACTCAAATCTTCCTATCCCTGGTTGAGGAGGAATGCAGCAGAGCAAATACTGCTGCCGTGCCTACCAGCTAGATAGAAAGTGCATGCGTCAGACACTCCTTGGAGGGTAGATGGATGGACTTCTTCAGTCCCTTTTTCTTTTTATGGCTGAAAAACGAGAAGCAAGTTTGGCCGTTTGTTTCACTTCATTTGCACTGCGACAATTAACTGCAAGCAGAGGCAAAGGCTAAGCTAGATAGCTGATGCTGGGTTGAGCTAAAATTTGGGATTGCTAACCAGACACAGAGCTTTGCCCCCAGAAGGTTGTGTTTTGCTGTTTTTTTTCATGGACGCCAACTTTCCCCTGTTCTATCCTAATGCTCTTCATGCTTGGTACGGAGGCACTGTATAATTAGATTTTAGTCAGCTGCACTCACCCGGTGATCATTGTGATTGTCATGTTCCATGCCCGGCACCAAACACCAATGTCCTCCCCGTTGGCATCGGCAGGGTGATGGTCTCGGTTGGCATGGGCAGCAGCCGGGCTGCCAGAACCTACTTCGGCCACAACCTCGCCGAGAGTGACTACCGCTCCCACTCATTCGAGGAGGAGGTGGGTGTCGCTCTGCCATCGCGTATCGACAGCCTGGTGGAGTTCATCGAGAAGGTCTACTTTGAGGAGGCCAAGAAGAAACGCCGTCGCGCCGCGGCTGGCAAGGCCTACGAGATTGCTGCGGACGGTACCGACGCCACCGTCGGGGTCAACGACGGCACAATGGAGTCGCGGCCAACCACAGCCGGTTCCGGCAAAGTCGGAGGATCCGCCGATCGAGACCTGACCCGGATCTACAACTGAGCCAGGGTTGACTCAATGATCAAGCGATAACTAACGCACACCGCCACAATGTACTTTTTGGGAGGCTTTATGAACCTGCGTGAAATTAAAAACTATCTTTATGAACATTTTGGCGTCTTTTTACAAGGACAAGATTACTTAAGGGCGAAACTTTAGTAAATAAATTTTCGTTAAATAAATAGGCTCTTAAAACATAAGTGTTGCTTGCCCTAATAGAAATTAGACAGTTTGCTCTACAGAAATATCCTGTGTTGTCTCTTTTGTCATTCTTTCTAATGTCTACTAACCCAGCTTCTAACAGGTAGAAAATTCTGTCTTGTGACGTTTTTGCTCGATTCCCAGTTATTCGTCTGTCCACACATTGTGCGTCGCTATCAAATTTATTTTGCTGTGACAAAATAATGTGATCTTTTTTTCTCCTAAAAACCAAGCCAGATTAAGTAGATTGCTGCTTTTCTGCACCTCCATGCTGCTGTTTGCAGTAACTTTTTAAACCTAGTTGTGATGCCTCTTCAAAATAGACTTCATACAGATCTGCTATTTTATCTATTGACAAGAAAAAATATTTTCTCGAGAATCATTGTAAACCCTTTTGTTCCACGTTGCTTTACGCTAAATATTTCAGTCTAATCGGTTAGAAAATAAAGTGCACGCTCGTAAGGTCGAAAATTTGAAAATCAAGAAGAGACAATACATAGTGTGGCAGAAAAAACTTCTAGCCTTCACCTTTAAAATGTATTATTTTATGCGAGAATCACATATGCGAAGTTTCCCACAGTAAGTTTCCTTATGGGATTTTAAGGAGGCATAAATATGGATGGAAAAGTTGATGTTGAAGATGGATTTCGTTATCAAATATTGTCCTAAAACTTATGACATTAAAATGTGTCTTTAAAACTAGCCACTAAACTTTGCTGGTTTCATAGCAATTAATTATGCGTCCTCCTAAAAACGAGGACTGAGAAACGATTTGAGGACTAGCACTATGTTTTAATAGATTAAATAAAATAATGCCCTCTAATTTTATGTTCTATGGCAGAAAGCCTTGGACGCAATTCTCAGGCATGCATCCTCAGACTTTCTTTGCCATAGAACACAAAATTAGAGGGCATTATAGTATACTTCGCTAACAGTCTATGGTCCAATCGTATGTCAAGCTACACTGAAGCCTAAAGTAGTTCTAGATGTCTATGGCCATAGAATGTTAAATTAACGAACGAGTTCAAAAATGCGTCACGCTAAGTCAGAAATTTGTGAATCAAGTTCCCAGTTAAAAGAAACGGGATTTGCATTGAAATGTACAGATTGTATTTCCAGACGCACATTATGATCAGCCGCATCAAAACTTGCTCAGCTTCATAAGTCGTTTAAAAATAACGAAGGATAGGTTGCACAAAAATCAAGCACGTTATAGGATTAGAGGGAGCTTATAGAAAATCAGCTAACGAAAAGTTAGCGATAGTTGACCTTAAGTAAAATCTTTGTATAAATTCTTAATACAGAAGTGTGAGATTAAGAATTCCTGCTGATAATCCCGAAAATCTAAAATAATTTTTATTGATGCTACTTAAAGTAGTTGTACTGGCTTACAAACTACGTAGATGCTAAAAATTGCCAGCCAAATGGAAATTCACTAAAACGCCAGGGACACTTCCTTTCCTAGTGCTTCATTTAAATAAGCAGTAAAATGGGTACCGGAATCTGCTTGGGTAGAAATATTGGCGGGTGTTGCGGCCACCAACACTCCATAGGCTGAACAGCTGTACCCAGCATTTGGATGGCTGTACATCTGGCCCAAATTCCATGGTTAATTACAAACCGCCAATATTTTATTAGTAAGCATTGAATCACACTTCTAAGTACGTATTTTACGTGAGATAGGCTTTAGCTGAATTTGAAGGAAAATGGGAAATTAACTTATACTTTGTCAACCCAATACTCTAGAGCCAAGTCCTGGTGCTGACATCCGCCCTCACTGACTGCTGCAGCGGGTGCAGCTGTATCTCCTCCTCAGTTTCTGGGGTTGCAGAAGAAGCAATTGACGCTGAACCGGCCGCTCTAGGATACAAAAGTAGCGGCTGCAACAGCTGCGGCGGCTGCGGCTGGTGATAGCGCATCGGGCTTCCCGACAGTCTGGTAGAAGTCGCGCCCTGCGGACTGCCTCCTCCGTCGCTGTCATGTCCCTCGCGGTGGTGGTAGGCCTTCTCGCGGAACGGCGAAGGCGACAGGCCAGTTCGAGCTCGCACGCTGGCTGGGGGGCTGAGGTTTTCCACCCTGGGGTGCGGATCGAAGGCTACGTGGCGCGTAGCGGTTGACATTGTCTGCAGTGGTGGCGGCGGAGCGGGCAGCGGCTGACCCTGGCCATAGTTGAGGTTGTTGATTGACGATGCCTTTGCGCCAGGAATGCTGCGGTAGCTGGCGTTGTGTGAGTGGTTGCTGGCGAGCGATCGAGTGTCGTAGTATCCGCTTTGCGCCGCTGTCACCAACGGTTTTGGCTTGAGAATCGACTCCGGCACCATCAGTAGCGCCTGAAGTCGCGGATTGCTAGCCCCATGTATTCCGCTGGCTGCTGTAGTACTGCCATTGCAGCTGCCGCCATTGCTGCCGCTGCCATAGACAGTGTCTGGCTTCTCGACGATCTGGCTCTCCCGCTGCTGTCTTCCATTCTCAGCTGCCGCCGCTTTAGCCAGACGCTGTGGAATCACTCTAACCAGGACCAGCAAAATGGCCGCCAGTAGGACCACTCCGCAGACCAGGATCAGCGTGACAAAGTTGGTCCTGCTCAAGCCGAGCACCCGAGCTGCGTCCTCTTCGTTGTTGATGAACTCTTTTCCGCGCCGCTCAGTTGCGTTTCGTCCACCCTGACTGCAGGCGACCAGTTGCACCGTCAGGTTGAACGTAGCTGGAGCAACGCTGGGCAGCGGCGAGGCCACTTCAATCTCGGCAGAGCTGGCGCCAGCCCCAAGAAACTGACCGCGCTCGTTGACGAAGCCGACAACCCGAACTGCTCCAGCGTCAACATCCGACTGGGTAAACGAAGCCGGCGAAATCAAAGCTCTGGTCGGCTGTTGTAGGACATTGTACCGTGTTGGCATTTCGTATCTGAATGGGTTCCGAGTTAGGTTAAGGCATGTTTGATCGTATCTTTTTCGTAGAAAAATAATTGGTGCGAAGTAGCAGAGTCATCAAACAGCAGCCACAAACCTGAGCTTATCCTTGAGCTTTCTATCGTCAATATGATTGCGCGTCAATTTGGCAGTCTGTCGATCTCCGGTGCACTCTAGCAGGCGCACAGGCAATGTGCTGACCCCGGCTCGAATCCGGATCTCCAACTGTCTGTCAGGGAGCACGGCAGATCGAGACTTTGTCACAACGCTGAACTGCAGCGAGTCTCTACTGCTGACATGCCGCACCAGCTGATAGTGAATGAGGCCTCGGTCTACGTCGGTCTGGGAGAAGTTAAACGCGACTAGTTTGTCTCTGTAGAGCTGGCCGTAGTCAGTTGAGCGCGTCACCGTGTACCAGATCGGATCCTGCGGATCGTTGCACGATGCGTTTAACTGGGCATTGGTCAGGGCTGCGCTGTGGAAGCCCTGGTCAATGCGCAGTATCTCGGCCGATTGGAAATTTATCGTCACTGGCGAGATATGCATCTCAAATGTCTGGCAAAAGGGCTTGTGCTCCGGTTTGGAGAAGCTGTCCGACACGCAGAAGTAGAAGCTGTCCAGACTGGAGTTGCTGCCCAGGTGCAGGTAGACGACTCGCCCGGCGTTGACGTCCGACTGGCTGAACGAGCAGGTGATTTCCTCCGGCGTTGGCGGAAAGGACAGGCAGGCTCGCGAGTTGACTCGAAGCTGGCCAAACACTGGCGACCGGCGCACCCGGTAAACAATGAAGTCGGGGCCGCTGTCCCGGTCAACCACGAGGAGCTGCTTCGGGCCGATGCTAGCAAGTCTGCCGCGCAGCATGCGCACAGTCGGTTGCATTGTCTCCACCTGGAAGATCTGGTCGTTAACCGGTGTCACATGAATGGGCAGCACTGCGGGCTGCTTCGCCATGGTTTGCGGGGTTAGTTGGCTGTCAGCTTGCTCGCGAATGTAAAAGCCCAGCTCATCCAACTCAGTGTCTGAGCCATCGTGACGGTAGATGAGATTCATCTTGACAAGGTCGTCCCTCACGAAAGTGTCCCCGACGCTGATGTTGGTGCCGGAGAAGGTGAATATGCCATGCCTAGGCAGGTCAGTGATCACGAACAACAGAGCTTTGGCTGACATTAGGCGAGAAAAGTCAGCTCCATCCAGGTTGCCCACGGTCAGGTTGGCAAGGCCGCCCTCCAGCACAGTTAGTGGTCTAACTGATAGCAGCGATCGCTGATTGTACCGATTGACATGCCGATCGGATATCACGATTCGCATCTCCTGACGCTCCAGCGTTGGCGCACCTTTAGCTATGACGTCAAACAAAATTCGATCCACATTTTCGGCGTGACTGCCTAAGCTATAGGCGTGAGTATGGTTGTAGCCCACTGAAGACGCATTCACCTGACTCTGGGTAAACCTTGTTGTCGCAGAAAATGTGACCGCTGCCGTTACAGGGTCTCTTGTCACAATGCCCAGCCGTCCTAGAGCACTGTTTCCTCGAACCTCGAACACCAGGTCCCTTGAGTAGTAGGGATTGTTGACAGCAGCCAACAGGTGATCTGGGGTCAGGATGTTCAACATGTTGGGGAAGGCCTCGAGGGTGATTGATCGACTGGACATGCTGACTACTAGCGGCTTGGTTGTAGCATAGAACTGATGCTGCTGGCTCTGGGTGCCCGCCGAGTCTTGGACGAAGAAATCAAAGCTTCCAAAGCTGGACTGACCTGAAGGAAATGGTTTAGTCGATGTCAGAAAATTGCTGACCAATCTATCAATTTATGAACATCTTGACATAATTATAGGTGGTTAAATACGCCCTTAATTTTAAGCCTAATTAAAGGCGTACCTGATCCTGACCCTGTAAGTCTCAACCCTGACCCTGACCCTGAGCATACCTGACCCTTCATTTAAATAAGATGTAAAACTCAAACTCAAATACGAATGATGCTTAAATATGTGCAGTAAGTAACATGCTGAACTATCACAGCACATCATTTGGTGACATTGGACCCACAGCCAGCGAGGAGGCAATTCTGACTCCTGAGCACACACGCACACAGTTTTGTAAATTTCCCCTGAATTTTTATCGTCAGGCAGTGTACACTTCCACTGTGCCATAAAATCTGGCACTCAAAGTCGTAAATTGCTCGAAAAGCCACCAAACCTTCTCTCCGCAGCTACGCCCCAAATTAATGTGGCCTCGCCGTGGAATCGAGCTCAGGTACCTTAGTGCGAGAGACAATCGCGTTAGATCCCTGCTCAGCCACTCACCCCCCAACTATAACTCTTAGACGGAGGCACTCACCAGCGTGTACAAACAACATCCTTCCCGATGCAATGTCCTCCTGACTAAACTGGTCCAGCCGCTTGTCCGGGTTGTCTACGAACGCCGCGAACCCGTTCTGCGCAGCCGTCACCCTGTAGACTAGACTCCAATCCGGTGTGTCATCGTCATCCGAGCGAAGGTGCTCCAGGCTGAACGGAGTCGGCGAGTCCTGGAAGGCCCGGAGGACCTGGTTGACAACCACTCGCGGAGCCTGGGAGGCGAACGGCGCCCACATGTGCACGTGAACCAGTGCCGGCAGAGATCGAATACTGTCCCACTGGGCCAGCACCTGCGGTAGGACGATAAGTACAGTATTAAAATTTAGATAGAGTTACAAGCCTAGTTGAATGAGGCGGTTGGCACCGCTTGGCAACAGGTACAGGTATAATCATTATCAGGTTGGCATCATTTGGTATCTGTGCTGACACCTGTGCTGACTTTCTCATCGTCAGGCATATACTTAGCTAAGAACCACAGTTCCTACTGCCAGTAGTTGTCTACGCTTGTATGTACACGAGAAAAATCTGTATTCGAAAAGTTTTAGGTTGTTCCTACTCTAGCTTGATATTTTCTTTCAATAGGTTGAAAAGAAAATGAAGCTGCTAAGTATCTGCTGCTGCGGCAAAAGCAGAAGTAGAACTCTCAGACATAGAACTGTCTAAGTTCAGCGCTGCAATTAAACAGGCCTCTTTAATTAGGTCGAAAGAAGCAGTTCGGACTAAAAGCGACGCGCTGCACTTGGGGAAATTGGGCCACTCGGTTTAGGCGTCAGTGATAAGCAAAGTCTGCATTTTGAATCAGGGAGCCACCAGACTGCCCGAAGTCTTTTATAGAGGCCGGACACCAGCCATTACGCATTACAGAATGGGAGCCGCTAGTCCAACATGGGGAGAAAGTGGCGGCTTCGGGGTTGGTCGCAGGAAAGGAGGAGGCCAAAAATCCTGCATAAAATGGACCAGCTTGCCTTACAGTATCTAACCTAGTCTGCGGCCTGCATATGTAGACATCCGGTGTAGCGAAGATTTCAGTAATGCCCGGGCACCGATATCTGGGAGGGACCCGGTCGGATGAGGAAGCTTTTTTTTCTCCGCCTGTTTATTTGCGTGTAAGGTCATTTCCTTTTACCTTGGGCCCAACCCGCCCAGATACCGACAGGCACAGACTGCAGAATAGAGAAAACAATGCCAGAATTAATTTAAGCTGAATGGTGCGGTGGGGTTGGCCTGATTTTGCTCCATCGCTAAAATCTACCAGCATGGATATTAGATAGAAACAAGAATTAGTTACGATTTTATGATCTTGGGCACATTGTCAAACTGCGATGCAAATCTGCTGGTTATTTGCCACAACGAACCCCATGGCAGCAGCTGTGAGTCTTAACAATGTTTTCTCTAGGCATTTTTTCTGCTACTGATTTGTTTCTTAGAGTATACAAACTATTGCCTTCCTGGTTGACTAGCTGTCAATCTGAGCCCAGAATACACAACTTGTCAGACATTGTTGCCAGTCTTATCTTTTCTGAGAGGAAAGCGCCACTTGATGCAACATCCCCAGATTAACAAGGAACGCAGCATACTTTTAAAAGAAACTTCTGCATATCTGTTTTGGCCTAACCTAATCTTTCATTGCATCAGTTTGAAAGATAAAATACAAGTATAAAAGAAAAAAGCCATAGAAAAAGATTTTTCCGAGGTCATTTTGGAAATTCCATTATAGAAGAAAGTGCCTTTGGCTTAGTTTGAATCACAACCGCTTCTACGACTTAACTTTCCAGTGCTAACGATTTCCTTTGGTGACTTTCAGTTCAGACGAAGCGGAGCGACTAAGTCAGTGGAGTCTGGCGGAATTTTACAGATATTCACTAAATCGTAAAATCTGAGTAGCTATAAAAATAATCAGAGCTAGCTGGGATTCTTTATCAGCTATCTCTCTAATGCCGTGTTCCACCTGAAGTGGCGCCCTTGTGAAGTGTGAAAACACCGCTCCAGCGTTACTGGGTGATCGCTGTGTAAACACGGAGTCAGAATTAGTGATGGATTGGTACTTGATGCTTCGCTTTGATCTTCTAGATCAATAGAGAAACAGGTGTGCGGGTTCCTGACCCTCCGCGTTTACCTGTGCGCGGTTGATTTTCAAGAATGCCTGAGCCATATTCTCAGCAAACTGTTTTTGTCGAAACTTTAAAAACATGAAAAATTAGTATCTGCATTTCTCTTTTTTCTCTCGACTGTCCCGCATGTAAAACTGTTATTTCTGTCTGAGGAAGATACACTAGCACTAACATTATTCAAACCACAGGCTTAAAGAACTAAACTTTCATGGAATTCCATTAATCCATTTTTCCATGCTGGCAGTGTTACGCCCAGCGCTGCAAAAGTGCACAAAATTGGTGGTAACGACAAATTGTTGAACGCGACTGACTGGTTGCATCTTGTGTCAGAAATCTTATTCCGGTATCTAAATTAAGCGCGTCCTTGCAGAACTGCACCCCAATAGGCAATCACGAACTCCTCCGGAGACAATCGCGACCGAGGAGCCTCCCATAGTGTCGCAGATTCTCTGAAGCTGTAGATGACGAAGCAGAAAATACTGCAGACTGATGCAACGGAGTTTTCCGCCCTGCCTCGCAAGGCAAAAGGCAAATTGCGCTGCAGCTGACGGGTCACCGGGCTCGCGAGTTGGCAGTTGGCTGACTTCAGTCAAATTCGCTGCAGTTTTGGGAGCCACGTGTCTCCAACCCGCTGCCGCCCTCTATTCCCACCGCCCCCCAACCCTGACTTGACTTTCAAACTTGGCTTTCCTAAGCCGCACTTACTTTATTCGCTTACAATGCTTCTTATTTTCGGTGTTGAATTGTTTCACATTGATTTTGCCAAACATTTACAGCTGGCAGGTCGGTGCGATTGAAGGTTCACTTTCAATGCACAGCTTAGGACCCGTTTATAGTGCTTATAGAATAACCGTATTACGCTTGTGAATTGTTTTCAAGTAGAAGCACTGAACACTGTGTTACGTATAACGTATGAAATACTTTTTTGTAGTGCGGCAAAGCTTTTGTTTTGATGTTTACAAAAGAGTTGAAGGTACTATTTTTCCTGAAAAGTTAATTTAGTTGTGCATCTCATGTGACGTCATTCCAAAGAGTGTGATCAGCGCACACATCAACAGCCTACTAAATTAGTTCAACTTGCTAAATACCTGGCACACGGCAGTAGAATTGGAAAGGGTTTATTTGTAAGAAAAAATGAGATCGTTTTTGTGTGTACTCAAATCGAGAAAATATATACTACTTCCAACAAGACTCAATTTGAAGAGAAATTCGGTAGCACAATATCGTGCCCGAGGTAATGCTGTGGAAACAGTAACTTGCACCCTAACCTAGTTACTAGGCACTAGAGTTCGAATACCATGGGAGAATATGCCTATCAGTTCTTGCTACAGGATGAGCTAAAAAGCCATGAAATTAGGTTTCCCAATTGATCTCTCATCTTTGCTGCTTGCTCAAACCCTCTGTCGAGCGGGTGGCTCGACATGGCACAGAACTGACTACCATGCTGCTGCTGCTGCTGCTGCTGCTGCTGCTGTAACTCGTTTTAGAGGGTCTACAGGATTGAATTTCACAAGTACAAAGCAAAGAGCTTGTACTTCGATCTAATAATAGCACCATCAAAGCTTGACCACGGTATAATGAAGCTAACATTAAGAAAAATATACAATCATTTCCTGTTAGACACATCCTTCCCTGTTAGACAGATCCTTCCCTGTTAGACAGCTCCTTCCCTGTTAGACAGATCCTTCCCTGTTAGACAGATCCTTATATGTTAGACAGATCCTTATATGTTAGACAGATCCTTCCCTGTTAGACAGATCCTTCCCTGTTAGACAGATCCTTCCCTGTTAGACAGATCCTTCCCTGTTAGACAGATCCTTCCCTGTTAGACAGGTCCTTCCCTGTTAGACAGATCCTTCCCTGTTAGACAGATCCTTCCCTGTTAGACAGCTCCTTCCCTGTTAGACAGGTCCTTCACTGTTAGACAGATCCTTCCCTGTTAGACAGATCCTTCCCTGTTAGACAGATCCTTCCCTGTTAGACAGATCCTTCCCTGTTAGACAGGTCCTTCACTGTTAGACAGGTCCTTCACTGTTAGACAGATCCTTCACTGTTAGACAGATCCTTCCCTGTTAGACAGATCCTTCCCTGTTAGACAGCTCCTTCCCTGTTAGACAGATCCTTCCCTGTTAGACAGATCCTTATATGTTAGACAGATCCTTCCCTGTTAGACAGATCCTTCCCTGTTAGACAGGTCCTTCCCTGTTAGACAGATCCTTCCCTGTTAGACAGGTCCTTCCCTGTTAGACAGCTCCTTCCCTGTTAGACAGATCCTTCCCTGTTAGACAGATCCTTCCCTGTTAGACAGATCCTTCCCTGTTAGACATATCCTTCCCTGTTAGACAGATCCTTCCCTGTTAGACAGATCCTTATATGTTAGACAGATCCTTCCCTGTTAGACAGGTCCTTCCCTGTTAGACAGATCCTTCCCTGTTAGACAGATCCTTATATGTTAGACAGATCCTTCCCTGTTAGACAGGTCCTTCCCTGTTAGACAGATCCTTCCCTGTTAGACAGATCCTTCCCTGTTAGACAGATCCTTCCCTGTTAGACAGATCCTTCCCTGTTAGACAGATCCTTCCCTGTTAGACAGATCCTTCCCTGTTAGACATATCCTTCCCTGTTAGACAGATCCTTATATGTTAGACAGATCCTTCCCTGTTAGACAGGTCCTTCCCTGTTAGACAGATCCTTCCCTGTTAGACAGATCCTTCCCTGTTAGACAGGTCCTTCCCTGTCGTGCAACAAACCTCAAACTGATCCCAGCCAGTGGTGTCTCCTCCGTAAGAGTAGAACACCAGCTGCGACTTCAAATCGTCGAAGCTGAAGCTGCTGATGCCTCCTCTGGATCCGGTGCCACTGCTGAAAAAGAAATGCGGAAAACAAAGGGTTTAGACAAGTAGTCAAGTGCTGGCAGGATATTGCTAGTCTTTTTCCACCAGAACTCGCGCTAAATGTCATTCATTAACTGATGTATCTTTAGGTGCGCCGGCATTAATGCCATCATTCTTTGATGCATAAACATCAGGCCTTCCCGTAGTCAGGCACAGCCTAGTTCAGCCCAAGTTTAGTCCCATTAAAGCTTGTAAACAATCAGCTGGTAAAAGGCATCATAGGTACAAGGGTACCATAGAAGTGCACCAGAAATGTACTCAGATCTCTTCCAACCGACTCACTCGTCGCGCAGAAGTTGACCCTTGGCTGGTGGAACAGTCACAGTGATTCGCAGCCTCTGCAGCTCAGACTGGGTCACAACGTAGTCCGGCGGGTCGAAGTTCACCTGTAGATCAGAGGCATCGATGTGCAGCCTGTTGCCCAGAGAGCCAGTGAGGTTCCGACTCTGAAATTGTCATTTCATGATCACTGAGCGACACGATTGTACTGTCCAATATCCTATTGCTAAAAATCTAAAATTATAAATGTAGGAAGGCTGCCGGCAATCGTAAATCATTTGGTGACACTAGACCTTGCTAGCGAGGAGGCAATTCTGCCCATTTCGCTGACTCCTGAGCACTCAAGCACACAGATACTGTACACAGGCACAACACTCACAGTTTTGTACATCTTCCCTGACTTTCTCATCGTCAGGCAGTGTACACTCTCACTGTGCCTTAAAGGTCGGCCCTAAATTGTCGTAAATTGCAGAAAAGCCCCCAAGCCTCGCCGCAGAATCGAGCTGAGGGACCTTTTGTGCGTGTGGCAAACGCGTTAACGTGCCACTGACCCCCAAACTGTATTGTTAAAACATTCTGAATTTGTTAGTCCTTTGGAAAAGCCGCGGTTGTAGTCCATGAACCACTTGACCATTCCGCAGCCATGTTCAGGCAATCATAAATATATACTTCTGTTGCTTGCCATCGGACTAAATCAATAGCTCAGACCAACAACAGTCCAGAGATGCGCTAATTGCCTTTTTAAGAACGATAATTAGGAGCATTCTACAGGAATAGGCAACCGTAAGAAAATTCCTAAGCAAGACAGACAGAGACAACCTAGAGAAATTCGCTCTGCAAAACTTAAAAACTTCTTCTGAACAAACGCTGGATCATAAATCTGCCAAAAAAAACTAATGCAGCCGCGGCCACCACTGACACCTGTGCACTCTGAGAGACACACACACACACAGGCCTAGAGACACTGTGCTGAAAGTCAGCTCCTAGGAATGCCATCCTTGCGGCCCCTAGGTTAAGACCTTGCCTCCCATCAGGGGGGGGCAATGTTCGGCAGGCAATTTGTGAATCGTTCTCGGCCCTCCCGCCAGTCCCTCTAGCTCTAAAATTGGTCCCCTAACTACCGCCACTTTTGCAGCCGCTGCCCCAGCAGGCAGGCAAGGAGGAGCCAGTCTGTCGCATTCAATCAGTGACCCGGAGAGTGCAAGACAGGCAGCTCGACCCGGCTCTGATATCGGTGCACTGTGTGTGTGTGTGTGTGTGTGTGTGTCTGTGTGTGTTTGCGTTGCGGACACAGCCACTGGGCACACTAAGTCCGCTTGTGCAGCCTGGGCACTTTTCATGTTCTTCAAGCCCCAAAAACTCTCGGAGCTGCACTATCATCAGCTTCATCATCAGCATCATCATTGACCGCAGCTTCCGCGCAACCGAAATTTCTGCTCTGGCCGAGTTCAAGTGGGCGACGTGAACTTCCTAATTTTTAGTATGTTCCGATGCAAGTCTACAATCTCTGCCTCAAATCTAACCGAACAAATTCTCCCATTACTAAAGTGGCTTCTGTTCTATTCGCTCCCTGCGGAGCAATGCTGGAAATGGCATCGCGATTGGTGGCAGGACCCGGTCGTACATGATTGACTTGTCTCTGTCGACCAGTGCTGGGTTCAAAGGTACATTAATCCGAACTAGAATAATAGTAATAATAAAGATGGTCCATGACGTTAAGCATCGAGCTTATCCCCTGTTCCTTCAGGAAGAATCTGCCTGGTGGTGTGAAAATACTTCGATTGCTGAGTGGGGACCAAGAGGGATTTCAGCAGGATTGCAGGGCGCGAGGAATGAATTCCCATCTAGAGGAATGGAGGAACAATTCGTAAGTGCTTGGCAAAGCAGATGGGAGATGAAGGAATGAAAGACTGTGGGCAGTCATGGACGGCGGCTGGTGCGTTGGCATCGCCCAGTTGTTTTTAACGAGTGCAGTCAGCTGTTGATGCAAGCCCAGAAGTTCCTCCCCATTTCTGCCAATCGTCCAGAGTTAGAGCAACTTGCGCGAACTCCTTCTGTTAATGACACGCGATAGAATCACACTTTCGAATTATCCACGGTGATTTTGTCAGTGACGAGGTCACATCAGGTGTGGCCCAATTTTTGTTGGTAGTTAGCACTGTCAATTATTATAGCTGCATCGAAACTGCTTAAAACTAATCTTGTAACTAATGAAATTAATTGGCTAGGAAATCAGTTAATGGATTCCTAGTGCATTAAGGTCCGTGTTAGAATCGCATTGCAGATTAGCGATCAGCTTTGCGGACACCGAAAGTGCACTCTCAGGTCGCTGGTCGGTCAAGTCGTCATAAAACTCCAGGGGGGGCGCAGCTGCGGCACAAGCTGTTCTATTCTTGGAAGCGGGGCCGGCCCTTTCAGAGGGCGCACATTGTGCCGGGAGACACACGTGCCCGCGGACAAGACAAGGGCCACTTCCTTGGGGAACACATCAGTTTTCCATAGCGCACAGCGCATAGAGGGTATTAACCGAAAGGAAAGAAGGAGAAATAGGAGAGTGGAGGGACAGAAGGGTAGAAAGAGCAAGTCCTTTCAGGAGCAAGCAGGAATAATAGAAACAGCATTTGGGATTCGGAGCCCATGCGAGACGGCGGACAAGCGGCTCTGTGGGAAACAGGCTTGTGGGCCAGTGACACGAATGCAAAAAAGTGAACTTGGATATTCAGATG
Source organism: Macrostomum hystrix (assembly GCA_950097015.1). Taxonomy (NCBI): domain Eukaryota; kingdom Metazoa; phylum Platyhelminthes; family Macrostomidae; genus Macrostomum; species Macrostomum hystrix. Next base: position 22,956,446 of record CATNEN010000001.1, read on the forward strand.
TGCCGCACATGCCCTTGCGTCTAAAGTTCACCTGGAATCGTATTTTTCTTCACTTCAATTCTTCCTGAATCTGTCTGTGTTCCTCTCCCGGCTCTCCCCTTTTACTTCTGGGGTGATTCAAAGAGGCCAATTTGATGAAAAATCCCCATAGAGGCCGTTAGCTTTCAGCGAGCCTCAGTCAGTGCACCGTCCAGCGCCGATGATGCAGCGGCTGAGGGAGCTCGGCTGAACCTGGAGTCTGGCTGAGGGCTTTGGGAAATATGTGATGAGGGAGAGTGACGTGCGGGGGGCTCACGCAGACCGGTGGAACCTGCATTAAGCTAGCCACCCCCCACTAGCGTGGAATATCGCAGCTGTCAGCCGGGCACTTGATCGCGAGCCACTCCCACCTCCCAGCCCCACTAACGATAACATTATGCGTAGATGAGGAACTACATCGGCTGGTGTAGAACGGAACGAACGAATCTGAAACTACCTGCTGCTAGACAGCTGACAGAATAGTGAGAGGAAATGAGATACGCCGTCTGGTCCCAGAGTGCTTGGAGCGGAATGTGCCCACTTCCCATGACAGTTGCCGCGTAGGCGGGTGGGCAAGTGTCAGGTAGAGGTTTGGATTCTGGATTTGTGATGCAATCTCTACTTCGTTGGGGCGAGCATAGGTCGGGCGCCTGTTGTTGATTTTTTACAATTCGTTGGTTTAGCAAGCTGGCTACAAAAGCAACGGGAGATGGGAGTGATCTGACCCTGAGAGTGACTCATGATCCGTACAGTATGTGTTGAGCCCCTTATTCGTGCTGTGCGTAGTTCACACCGGGTTTTGTATCCGAGGGGCTCCGGAACGCCATCTGATAGCGGCGCGTTAAAGCGACCAAGAGAGGTGCCGAAATTTCCCACAGCGGGAGGCTTCAAGTTGCGCAAAGCTTTCAGATATCCGACTCTTCTGCGAGCCTCTCTTTCGTGTGCCGGAAAGAAAACATGAAAACCAACCGAGGATTTGCTTTGCTTTCACTGGCATGCCGTCACTGGATGCGGCTTTTGTTGGAAACTATGAAATTCTCCACTATTTTGAATTCGATATCCGCTGAATACAGTTTTTCTAGTTTGAAATCCAATGAGATAGAAGGAAAAGAACGTCGGCGGACTTCCTGACATGATGCATTAAGCAAATGAATGCAGATTAACTGGCTAATCAGATCACGCAATATGGACTTATCATCAACTGGGGCGGTTTATTTTATTTCTTTCTGAAAATAAGTTCAAATTACTTACTAAATCAAAGCGTCTAAGCGACCCTACCTGGTCCCCGCCGCTGTCCTCAATCGTGAGATACAAACTGGGCCGACGCACATAATATTCTGCAGTTCTCACAGTTCCAGGCCGTCTCACAGTCTAAGGAACTTCCCTCTGAATTAAAATCGGAAGGACATCAACGCCTTCGTCATGACCATCAATGGCCATGGCTACCTACCTACCCCGCTACTCTGCCACTTTTGCGAGCACGACAACGAAGATTCTGAGTACTTTGTCTCTCACTGCCCTTTCTTAAACAGTTGAATGATCACGGACTACTTCACATACCCACATCTATATATTTTTTCTGCATCTCCCGATCGCCATGAAAATCCAGAACGTGGGCTAAAATATTCCGCACTAAACCTATGAAACAACTTCCAGAATAAAAAACATCGGAATCGTAGAGATTCATTTATTAGCTTCTGGGTGCTGGTGGCAAGAACTACCAATAGTGACAAAAAATTTCTGCTCATAAAATTTTACCATCTACTATTGTTAATATATATATTTTGATTATATTGCCCGTGTTATATATTTGAACTGATATGGATTAGCCATTGAGGTTTACACAGAGCAATGTTACTTGTCTTTGTCACCAAGGTCTTCCACAAGAATCGCTGAATATCGTGCCGATGTTGATGCTGATGTCGGACAGCTTTGAATAAGTTTCATCGCTACGCTACCTCGGGCCGTCTATCGGCTAGGTTTGCCAAATTCCAAGGCTCATTCTATTTCAGGTGACAAGACCACAGGAAGACAATGCTGCAGGACGGATCGGCGGACCACTGACCCGCGCGATCAGCTGTGGGCCTACAGAGGTTATCGAAATGGGCGACCCTCGCCTCCCCTTTGTGTCCATGGACCACCCTGGAGCTAAGTCAAGTAAACCGTTCGTATAACCAAAAACATATATTCCTGCTCCTTCTTCTGAACCCCAAGTATTTTAAATACTACATTAATTTTAACAATATTGCTTACCACAATTAGGTTGATCTTGAGCGCAACAATGACCACCTGGAGTCGCAAATCGACTATATTTGAATGCCCGTCGCTCACTGTCAGGCCCACGTAGTCCGTTGTGACGCGAGTTGAACCCATCTCAGTGGCCAACGAGGCGTGCTTGTATCGAATCCGGCCGTCTATCAGGTCCTGCTGGGTGAACTGGTTCAGCTGAGCCCCTCTCAGGTCTACCACGCGACCGTACAGCGGCTTCTGAGCCACGGAGTACACAATCTGACTCGGTGGCGCCCGAGAGGACACAACCAGCAGGGAGCTCTCGCCAATGGCAGACTCGGAGTGCTGAAGCACTCGAACCACCTGGTTGCGCCGGATCATTAGGCTCCTCTGCTGATCAGTGACAACCATGCGCATCGCTAAAGTCTCAGCCACCGATAAAGCATTGCTGCTGAAAACTAGCCTGAAGGCCATGCTATCCACTTCATGAGTTCGACCATTATGACTGTAAACAACTTTCCCATCGATAATATCTTGATAAGTGATGTTTGGGCTGACTGGTCGGTTGTTCTCCTGATAAAGCAGTTGGCCATTTACGGGAGCGGCCGAGACAGTCAGGTAAATACTCTGTGGTTCCATGTCCAAATTTGATATCAGTGAGAAAGTCAAGACACTTGGACCAGCGAATATGGCTTGTAACTGGTTTGACTGAAGCCTCACAAAGGGCCTTGACACGTTGACAATGAGTGACTCATTGCTCTGACGTCGAATACCGTCATCAACGCTGAACTGTAGAGCTTGCTCAGAGACGGAGACAAACTGCGGCAATGGCGAGTGTACAAAATAGATCTGCTTCATCAACACCTGCTTCTGAGCAAACGATGTCACTTTCACGCTTCTACTGGCATCAAGAAAATAGCCGATTTTCATTTGTTCGTCGATAAAGTGAAACACAACCTCGTGAGGATCAGTACCTGTGTCTGCGTCTTTAAAGCTGATTACATCCTGAGTGACCAGCCTGCGCTGTCTGGTAGCCACAAGAAGAACATTTTTCCCCACACGAACAGGTGGATTGTCGTTCACTAACTGAATGCTGATATTAAACTGACCTTTGATGCTTGACTGGGTTCTCCAGAACTCACTTTCCAGTGACCTGCCACCAGGCTTGATTTCGAATTCAAATGAATCATTTGAACTTTCCGAGTCATCATGCTGATACATAACGAGACCATCGTCGAGGTTTCTGCCGGAGACAATGCTAACGTCACGTTGAACTATCTCCTGCCTGGCATTGATCAGGTGCAATCCGCCGTGACGCGGCCTGGAAACAACCAGGAGGCTGTACGATGATCCACCGGAAGATGGAAACTGAATTGACAACTGACGGCTTGAAATCACCGCTCGCCCGCCCTCGGTCACTCCATCCAGGCCGTTATTGATGAGTCGAGGCCCGGCTGCTAATGAACGAGAAGGTCGGTAGATCGTGTTGAATTCGAAGGGTCCGGATGATGCTTGAAATGCTTCGACTGTGAAGGCGAATGAATCATTCTTTGATGCGTCTCGCTGGCCCGTGTAATTGTAGAAAATAGAGCCTACGTCAATGTCAAATTGTGTGAAAATAGATCCCACACCAAACGTTATTTTATCAGAGGAGCGACTTAGCAGGCCATGAAGGGGCACAGATCGCAGAATATATCGAACATTGGTCGACGGAACGTCGCCTGAAGATACATCGACGCTTGCTGTAAACCGTAGGTTGCTTCTAGTCAGCGGCTGATAAGTGTCCTCAGGCCCGAAGAGCTCCAAAACACGATTTACTAACCCGGAGATCCGAGGCGCCGACAAAGTCAGGCGAATGTCGAAGACGAAGCGCTGACTGGCGCAACGACCGTTGGGCAGGCAGACATCAAACTCGAATCTATCTCTCGTAGATGTGGGGGCGCCTGCTGAAATTCTTAGCTTGACTCTAGTTGCGTTGACGTCAGATTGGGTGAAGCCATCCACTTCCTGACAACGGCTTTGGCAAAGAACAACATTGCCAAATCTCGGCTTCGTAAGCAATTTATAACGCAACTCGGGAGCCATTGCCTGCGAAGCTAAATTGGACCAAGACAACAGGTTATCAGAGGTAATGTTACTTGTCGAATCCACTGGAATCCACAGAGCGGTGTTTCTCAAAAGAGTAATGTTCAAATCGATAATCTCGAATTCCAAGCTGACTTCTGGGGAGGCCTCACGACCGTCCGAGACGCTCACCAGGACTCGAACATTCGGCGCGCCAAAGTTGTGAAACTCGATCCGGCGATTCTGCACGTCTAGGTGGGTGAAGTTAAATAGAGGGTCTCGACTGACACTGCGCTTTACGAAATGTCCACCAGCCGTTCCCGCTGTGTACCGAATAATCCAGTGAAGCTCTTCTGGCCTGTTATCACCGTCTTGTACAGTAAAGTGATTCCGTGTGATTAGCAGCCGATCATTCCTCAGCATTCTAAGCCGTATTCCGGATGGAAACTTAGCAATGGGCCGATCATTTTCTGGAGCGACATAAAAGTTCAAGTCAAAGCCCTTGGCGTCATCGATTTCCGTGTAGCGAAACTCCGGTGGTAGGCGCTCTAATGGAGCCATGAGTTGCACAACAATCTCCGCATTGTCTGTAATTTCTTCTGAGCCATCGTGAACGTACTGAACTCGGCCCTGCTGTAAGTCGGCCAGAGTAAACTGGTCCTTCTCTCTCCTGTGCTCAACGTTTACCTGTAAGTGGCCACGCCGCGGCCTTGTTCTTACAGTGAATAGCACCTGACCAGCCTCCAGACCGTGCTGGGCGAAGTCAAACAGGAAGCGAATATGACGCTCCGTGAGGGTTACCTGACCGCCTTCACGGAGATTGACAGTCGTGACAATGAAGTACTCGCTGCGATCAGTCTCGACTGTACCTGGAGCCTTTCGGCAAAGTCGTTCGTCGCTGTAGGTGCATCGACAGACAAAGTCGACTCGATTGACTTCTTCGCACTGGGCTCCCGGTATGCACGGATCATCAGTACACGGATAAGGCCACTGGCACTTGGATTTGACATTATGCGTCACCTCTACATTGTCGAAGGTGAGCTGCAGTCGCGAGTTTAGCTGAATGTCTTGCACGCAGCCCTCGATGGCCAAACCGCTTCTGCTAGGAAACAGCAGATGAGCGTTGGGCTCCTCATAGAAGCTCACGCCTCCGAACGATATGGAGTCTTTTAGATTGAGAGCCAGATCCGTGTCCAAGAACTGCTTCTCCATGATACCATCGACTGTCAGCAGAATCTGGCGCTCGAGAAGGGCCACCGTGATCATGTGCCAGCGGCCATCATTAAAGCGACGAGTAGCCAAATAGATCCGTACTGGTATGCCGCTGTTTATCGATTTAACAACCAGACTTAGAATGCCAAATTTCGTGAGCTCCAGGTAAAAATACGATCTTACTCGCTCGGATGAGGTAAATAAAACCACGCCTTCATTACTGCGCGTTTTCAGCTGAAACGATACGTTGAACCGGCCTGCCTGTAGCTCCCTCTGTGGCCTGAAAATCGCGTAGCTGCTGCCCTGAGCGACCTCCTGGAAGCTAAAGGCATCTGTTGGCAGAGCTTGAAATTCTGCAGCGCAGGACCAGTCGGTCTTGTGAGTGACAGCCCCACTGTCCAGCAGGTTGCTTGTCACGTTGAATATCTCGTACCTGTTGAACTTCACGTGCCGTAGGCAGCCACGGAAGTGTGTAGCTCCCCTCGCGGCCAAGTAGGTGTGCAACCTGACATCGCCGGACGGCACGCCACCCAAGCAGACGCTGTGAATGCTCAGCTCAACATACGGCGATGTCACTAAGCCGTTTGTTGTCAGCGAATCGACGTGAAGAGCGAGCTCGCCACCCGTCTTACTGAAAGTCACCGAGTGCCACTGGCGATCGTTGAGACTCTTCTGTCTACTCACTAGCAGAGGCGTCCCCGCGCCAGCCACCGTGTTGAGGCTGACCTGCAGCTCGCCGCGGACAATTTCTATCACCAGGAAGCTCACGTCCCCGTAAGCGGCTAGCAGGGTGCCATTCTCCTGCTGCGACATGAACTGCAGCATCACTCGGGTGTGGGTGCCCCGGTCGCGCAGACTAACGCTCATGTAGCTCTCGCCGTAGAAGGATACTGTGGCAGGTTAAATTGGGTACAAATATTACAGTCTGTCAATCTCTTTTTTTCCTTTCAGTTGTAGTAACGGCAACTTTTTTATAACGCAGTGACGGTATACGCAATTGGTTTGAAATAATTGAATATAATTGAAAAGCAATCGAAAAATTGAAATAATTGAATATTTTATTTTCTATATAATGATTATAAAAACTTTTTGTGCGTTATATTGTTATCCTAATGATTATATATATTTTCGTACTTTTTTCTTGTAATAATACTCCCGTAATACTTAATTACGAAGGAAAAAATTGTTTGTACACAAAGGAAATTTTCAGAATAAAAAAAATAAATTATAAGAAAATTGTTCTACAATACAATAAAATTTCTAAAATAAAAAGCATATCTTAATACTTTATTATATGTTTAATAATATGTCTTTTTATTATTTTATATATAACTGCTAATTAAAAATTAATAAATTTCAGCTACTATGCAGTTGTGTCTTTAATAAATTGTTAAATTTATCTGCTAAAGCTAAATTAAACTAGAAATAAAAAAATTTGAAAATCTAAGTTACATGCAGAAAACAAACGATTTATTGATTTTAAAAAGTTTACACCTTAATTGTAACACCTCAAGTCAATTGATGAATAGAAAGATCTGCACTTACCATCCAACCCAACTGCATCCTGGACGACCAGAAGACACAGAAAAATACTACACAGTTTGATAGCAACCATATTACATGATTGATGTCGATGAAGCGACTGACTATGGTTTGTCAATCCACAGTATTTGCTATAAACAACCTGCCTAATACAAATTCAATCGGTGAATTTAAACAGCGGTAAAAAGTTCATGAAGAGTCTAATAGTATTAGAATAGTTTTAGTACTAAGGCATATACTAAAACAGATTCCAACTTGACAAAAATTCAAAGTGTATATTTGTGGCTTTTTAAAGCTTGTTTCGCAAAGTTTATAATCTATATTTGTTTTACTAATTACTTACGATTCGCGTCGTTTCCATTTTTAACTTCGGTTGCGATTGGTCCATTTTCTTCTATGGTTTTTTGAGACCCTGCTCTGTCCGTTTTTTAGCTATTTGAATTTTTTGCTGCATTCACAGCGCAAGTTTCTTCTAGAATTTTCACAGGGTCGAATAAATATACTGAATAAGTCAGGAACTTATTTCCGACGTAAAACAACAAAGGTTAAATCTGCTTAATCTCTAAAGCGTTTATTTGCAATGTTTACCCGAATTCATATACCTTAGCATTAAAATTTTCGTCTTGCGATTTTTCAAGACGACTGAGAGAAGGTAGAACAAAGTCTCATTGCCTCAGTTTTCAAACTGTTTAGATGCAGACTACTGGCGATGAATCAGCTGGACTCGATGATGACGAGACAGATTTCATCACTATTCGTTTTCTGTCGCAACAGGAGCCGGAGACCGTCGTCAGGGTCAAACAGCGAGGTGATAAGAGCACCAGAAGGTTGGAAAAGGAGAAATTAAGGTAAGTTTCTAGTCCACGTCAAGACAAAGCTATTGATACGCATGAATTTGAGCCTCTTTGCGGGCTCTATTGGAGCCAAAGACCAAAAATGCTATTTTTAGTACTCTGGTCTTGATTTAGAGTCAGACAAGACATGTCCTGTCTGCTTGATCGATATATTTTAACAAGCAAACTCCTCAAAGCGCGCATCGCTCAAATCGTCCTCGACAGGCAACAGCGAGCAAGGAAGAAAGACGAGCTGCTTGGGCAAGAAGACACTCCGCACTCTTCGATGTCATCGCTAAGCCAGTCCTTCTCAAGGTAAGCGAACTCATTTAGGAGCCAGTAAGCCAACTTGACTGGCGAATTATGCTTGTAGGCCTAATTAGCCGGTTACACGGGGCGGGAGCTAACGATGTGGGCTAACGAATGCACTTGAACAGAATGCAGATTAGCAAATGAGGCTGTGCTCAGTCGCTGCTTCTTCTGTTGATCTACCTCTTCCACCTTTCGCATTATACCAAAGCATTCATTATACATACACGAAAGAGCTCAATAGGGGCTAAACAAAAGTCAGACCAAAGAATCAGTTGCATGACTGCCAAATCTCCAGTTTTCCCACAGTAGATGCCACAGGCCGGGGCCCAAGGCGACTAAATTTAGAAGGCTGGCTCTTTGCGTTCCCCCAATCTCACTGGCGAGTGTGTTTTCTTGCTGCTCTCCAAAAGTCGATAATGGGGAGGCGAAGGACGGCCAGAAGGCCTTGGAAGGGCGAACAGAGAAATTCAGAAGGCCACAAGCACACGCATGTCCCTCTGAGTGGAGAGAGAGAGAGAAGACACGCAGAGAAAAGGGGCAAATGGCTAGTTCTGCTGCTAGCTGCTGCTAGAAATGGTATTGCTGAAGCCGCGGCCCCAGATCGATGGAAGAATGAAGAGCTGTCATTAGCTTGTTCCCTCCCTCCTGTAGATAAGGAATCCCGGCATGCCAGAGAGGATTCTGCTAATTGGAATGTGAGAAGGTCGCTAGAGAGCTAGGCAAATTAAATTTAACTGATTCGTTAAAAAAAGTCAGTCTAATCCTTCTAGTGGCACTCGAAACTTTTCGAAAACGATTTTTAGAGATTCTAAGATGATTCTACTTTTTGGGGGACTTCAAAGAGGGCAATGAGAGAAATTTCGACCTGTTTGAGCTCGTAGTCATGCGGTCGAGCTTCGGAATTCTGATCGAAAGAGGTCCGGGAGTTCGAATCTTTTGGGGAGACAATTTGAGTCATTGAGCAAGATACTAAATTCTCAAGTGTTTCAGTTCACACAGCTGTAAAAATAGGTATCGGCATTTGCTGGGGTGGGTCTCCCAGTCCACGGACTGAACGGCTGTACACTACGTACAGTGCTAAAGTTGTCCAGCCAATTCAAGTACCATAGTACAGAGTGTACTCGTAATATTGAACAGGTTGTAAAGTGAATAGCATTTTATAATTTCCCACTTGTTGAACTCATCAGGTTCACTGAGTATTCATAAGCATGAATATATTAGCCAGTTATGAGCAGACATCCTACGTGAGAACTTGGGTGAGGGAGCCCGCGTGATGCGACGACCACCGGTGCAAGCCTGTTACCCAGACGTATCATATTTTTCAATAATCGTAAAAAAATGCATGCACATCAGCTCAACTCAGTGGGTCGTTGATCCAGCATCGCTGGGAGGGATGCAGCAAAAAACTTGCCTGACGAATAAACCTCATCTAAGTTTGATAGCTGAAAGCCTGCAGAGGTTTGTAGGGCCGGCGTGGCTTGGTTAGCCTCCCCACCGACTGTCACCACCATGCGTGGCTGTATCTGAATAAATAATTTATCCCCTCAACCAGGGCTTGTCCTCCAGTACCATCTGAGAAGGTGCCGGAGCTTGGCCAGCAGCCACTCACAATGCCATTCTTGCAGCGTATCTGTCGCATCGACCCCCCAGCCTCTCCCCCATCTCTTTCCGGCCACTGAAAGTGTACACCCTGCATGGTCAGTGTTTTTTCTCTCTTGGGGGGGATTCATAAGACCCCAATGCCCCCCGTAGAAATTTTCATTCCCTGGTCGGTTGTGTGGTCCAAAATGTGCGGCACATTTTTAATAGTTATTTGGTTAGTAAATCATTTACTAAATAATAGCTTAGAAATATCATATGGACTGGGCCACATCTTTGCAATGTGCCCAATGCGTTTATCCCTTCTCTTACCCTCCTATTTAGTAGGGAAGCCACACGCCCTGGTGGCAGCCCGCCTGCCAGACCCAGTTTGAAGCTTTTATTCAATTTTTTAAAGTATGCTGCCTAATGTAGCAGGGCTGGGGCGAGGCTGAGGGGGGAATTGAGACGAGGGGAGTTGGAAAGCTGGCCGAAGGAAATTGAGAAGCTTGACTGTGGCGCAAGTATACGAGGCCAAGCACGAGGATTGAAATCCTGTCAGCGCGAGTCCCATCTTCTCAGATGGCGCATCTGAGTATAGTTTGAGCACTGACGTTGAAATTCAACGACTGACAAATGGCGAGAGAACCGTTACAGAAATAATAAGAGTGCACCGAAAATGCATTAAAAAATTGAGAGCAAAACTGCCAAGCGCATCGGAATCCGTTTGTACTTTTACTTCGAGGATAGATATTCAAATAAGAAGATAAAAAGATAATACTCATGTAGGCTATGTACAGATTTTCAGTCCGTGGACTTGTGAGGCCGTCACACCAACCCTAATATCTACGCCAGCTTGTGCTGCTACCTACTTTACCTACCTACCTTGCTGAACTGCATTACTAAGAAATTAATTTTCCTGCTCAACGACACAAACTGCTTTCGATCCCATGACCTCACGGTTGCTCTAATAGCTAGGCAATGTCCATCCCTCATTTGAAAATAAAACTTTCCAGACATTGCCTAATAAAAAACATTTCAAGGTCTCATTGGGATTACAGCTGCAAAGAAATTGCAAGTGGTAACAATACAGCCAAAGTTGTGAGTTCAGCTCACACGCTTGACCTGTACTGATACTTCAGGCTTCCAAGGTTAACCCGCTGCCTTTCTTTTCTTACTCTCTCGCCCTGTCCCACGCGCACACACAATGAGCTTCTCACCCTCCTGGCAATACTTTTTTCCCCAATGCAATGTCCAAAGAGGCTGGAGCTGCAATTCCTTCGCACCGCCTGGGCGCCATAAAGCATTTGATCATCTACATCGACGGTCCATAGGGAGGCTCGAGTCGGTGGGCAAGATTGAGCACACTGAGAAAGATGGGGAAATGGGGTGCTGAGGGATCCGGAGTGGAATGGGATTTGGGGACCTTGGAACGAGCAGTGCGCTGATTGCCTTCACCACCCCAGGACTGCATCTCCGACACCCTCAGTGGGCAGTCGAGTCAGCCCCCACCATCACAGTAGGGCCTTCAATCTTCCGTAGACCCGCTAGTTTCTAGAAATAGATTTCTCATTAACTAAATGTGTCCTCCTGTGCTCTAATGTCTGACTGCGCTTCATACTTGATTGATCGATGGCGGTGTTATCCAGGAAACGAGTTTCAATGTGTTGTATTTAAGTTTGACATCAAATGGAACCAAACGGATGCTTAAAGACTGAAATCCATATTTATTTTCATCGCAGGCTACCAGATATTCCATCAGGCAGTTGGCTGAACTTGAGAAGACTCAACAGCGCCCTGTTGAGCAGCTCGGAGAGTGTGGCCACAGTGGCCGAGCAGCCGCAGCCTCAGCAACAGCAGCAGCAGCAGGATTTTTTCAGCACGCTATTTGACAAGCTTTCCGGTGAGAACTCTTATCAGATAGGGGAAGCTTTCTACAATGTTAATGTATTGGAAACACTTTTGGAGGACACAATCTAGACTAGAAAATGTAGCTAAGTGCAGTTCTTCTGATCTTAATCTAGTCAGAGCTCGAGTAGGTTACTTGCCACGGAGAGGCTAGACAAAGCTGGCTTTCTGCCTTGAAAAAGAAGCATTTTCCTTTCTTTGCGTGAAGCTGGTCTTTTGATCCGCCGAATGAGTTACTGGCTTCACGTGTTCTCGTGTTCATCATAGTTCTCACGTAGGTCTCCTTTCATCTGAAATGTGACTTTAAGGCTCTCTGTGACGCAGAAAGTTAAAGGATCTTTGACTGGCTAGTAACGAATTTCCATAATAATTTCATGTGTTGTTTATGTTCAACATGTATTGTATTGCCTCGCTTAGTTACGGTTATCATGTTTCCGGCTTCGAGACACAATGAATGATTCTTCAGACTATCGTTCTGTCATCGGATCATTCAGTTTATCAGTCTGTCATTGGATCATTCAGTTTATCAGTCTGTCATCGGATCATTCAGTTTATCAGTCTGTCATTGGATCATTCAGTTTATCAGTCTGTCATCGGATCATTCAGTTTATCAACCTGTCATCGGATCATTCAGTTTATCAGTCTGTCATTGGATCATTCAGTTTATCAGTCTGTCATCGGATCATTCAGTTTATCAGTCTGTCATCGGATCATTCAGTTTATCAACCTGTCATCGGATCATTCAGTTTATCAGTCTGTCATCGGATCATTCAGTTTATCAACCTGTCATCGGATCATTCAGTTTATCAACCTGTCATCGGATCATTCAGTTTATCAGTCTGTCATTGGATCATTCAGTTTATCAACCTGTCATCGGATCATTCAGTTTATCAGTCTGTCATTGGATCATTCAGTTTATCAACCTGTCATCGGATCATTCAGTTTATCAACCTGTCATCGGATCATTCAGTTTATCAACCTGTCATCGGATCATTCAGTTTATCAGTCTGTCATCGGATCATTCAGTTTATCAGTCTGTCATGAGCCAGTAGCTTGTTCCTCTTAGACGTCTCTGAATCAAGTTGCAATGTCTCAGAGACCATGTTTTCGACCGGACCCGACAGGCAGTCTGACGGCCGTGACGGAGACACCGGAGGAGCTCTCCCAGGAACATCAGGAGCGCGACCAGGCGCTGCTAACCTACTCAATTTATCAGGTCTCAACCCGACGCTTCAAGGACAGTCCGCCGCCTCCGGTTGCCTCTTCGCCCACTGATCCCAACTGCAGACGAAGACAGCGTCGTCGGCGACGGCGACACCCACCCGGACACCGGAGCCAGCAGGCGAATCGAGTCGATGAAGTTGAGCAGGACGGCACCGCGGCTTCCGAGTCCGAGTACAGCGAGTGCGGCGAGTTCGACGCGACAGACGATGAGGAGAGACCGCGCAGTGGTGCAGCGTCTGGCGCGGAGGGCGAAAGAGCCGAGACACCAGGTGAGGGGGAAAACAACCTCTGACAACTCGACGCTAACCCCAGAACAGCTGCTTGTCGCGGTTCCTAAATCACTAATCACACATTCCAGGGACTTGAAGCAATATCCCAGGGCACATTTGTCATTCGACCGTTGATTGATTATTCTTTGTTTTACTAGAAATCGATAAAGATAAAAATAAGTTGGTTGTAGCCTAGTCGCTAGACATTCGGACTCCTGACTTCAGGGATGGTGGTTCGATTTCCGACTCAACTGGAACAGTTATGTATCCTTTAGCTAGACATTTAACTCAGCATTGCTTCAGTTCACTCAGCTGTTTAATGGGAACTCATTGGTTTGGGTAGTTAAAGGCGTGGAAATAGTTAACGATATGTTTGTGGAAAATTAACTTAAGATGCTTAATTACTGAATTGTCACGGAAGTACTCTTTTGAGCGCAAAAGAAGTTAAAAATAAGAAAAAGGCAATGAATATTAACCCAAAAAATAAAAAAACGAATGCACGGTTATGTTTTGTGAATTATTGAAGTAACTTTCGTTCATGTATGGCTACCTTGGTCGCAGGACTGCTGTTCTCAGATCAAAGGCTCGTATAAATCACTATATTGTTCTGTTGCCTCGAGCGTCAGTTGTATTTTTCTGTCATCTCCCGCCATTAAGTAGCTTAATGTGTATCCGGCAGTAAGGAGGTTACAATTTAGGAGTGTTCTATTAATTTAAATAATTTTGTTAATTCGAACGGGCTGTGGTTATTCCTATTTCAACTAGGCTCTCATAAATAAGAAGTAGACCTAGTTTTCAACTTAATTTGACAGCTAGCTACTGCACCATCTGTCCTCATAGCAGTACAGCAGTTAATGCTGAGCCTGTTATGCATTTCTGATGAAAGCACCGAATTCAGTATTGACTTCGTCAAATAAGAAAAACACATTTTAATATTGCGCCAACAATTCAATGCATTCAGGAATAAATTTTTGGTTTTATGATGGTCCAGTATCTAGAATGTTTTATATCGAGCCAAACACTATTCTGTAAGATCTGAATAGTTTGCCCCTCATTAGGTCTCGCTTTCGTTGGCTAACTTATGGTTTCCTAGTCAAAACGACTCAGCGTCACGCGCACTCACTTGCAGAAATAGTTCGCTTCCTGTGGGCCCACCAGGCCAAGTGCTGGCCTCCACCTCTGGTGCCAAATGGCGGAGGCGAAGTCAGCGGCGGCCGCAGCGGAATGGCTCAGTTCGGTGAGTTGTCAGCTCTAGCAGCCTTTATTTGCTTATAAAACATTCAATGTTGGTCTGAACTTTGACCGTGATCCGTCGATGGAAGCACTCGAGGAAGTGTTTTTGAAAGTTGCCCTTTTCTTAACAGTCTATTTTCAGCGCGGGTGAATTTCAGTTACCCATGCACTGCCTACTTCCCAGTAGCTCGCAAACGGAATGAACAATTTCGGTGAAAGTCCACCATATGAATCGTAAGTTTCCGCCCTTTACAAGAATGCCGATGTCTTTATTATTCTCAAGTTTTTTCATCGGTTAAAGCGGAAAATTTTAGCCCGTGTTCTGGATTTTCATGGCTAAGGGTTGAATATTTTGGGAGCTACATAAAAATTTGGGGATTTTAAATACCCCTTTGTCTTTCTACCGTTAACAGGCCACCCCATCTTCAACCGGCCAACGCCACAAAAAGTGTCTCAAACAAGAGTTAGGCAAAACTCGGGCGAACCTGCTGGTGCAATTAGAACTCTCGGAGCTTCTGACAACGGCCTCGGAGGCGACCAAGAAAACTTTGGCGCAGGTCTTGACGAGACTGACGGCGCTGTATTGTCAGTTCCAGCTGAAGAGGACGAGCTGGACCTCCTCTCTATGGCCGGAACCAGCCCCATGATCATCGCTGGAGTGTCATCTCTAACGGTGCCGTCCCTACTCGCTCCGACTCCTGTGCCTTCGCCGTTGCTGGGCGCTTCATCTTCAATAGGCTGCCTTTCTCCTTCGCCAACCTACGATGACGGCGCCTCATCAGCCGCAGGGGGTGGAGGTTGCGGTGGCGGTCTGGGCGAAGTAAAACTGGCCTTGGACTTTAATTTTAAGTCTGCAGTATTTCTGGTGCACGTCATCGAATGTCGCGGGCTGCCAATCGGTGACGCCAAACGGCATCGAACTGACTGGTAAGCAGAGGGTGCAGACCTGACTGAGAACAAGATAATGGACAAGACAATTGCTGGGTCCGCTCAGGCGGGGACAGTCTCGCATCCGGAGATACCTGTACTGGATTTTTGGGACGCCACAATGCTTGACACCGACCTAGGGGGGGACTAACAGACCATCTGAAGCGTTTTTGTTGTTTCTGAATGATTTAGGGATATATTATGAGTAATCAATGATCAGAAGATCAGTGATTGTTCCATAGTACTGGGACTGGAGTGATGACACATTCGCATCTCAAATATTTCAGCTATGTGAAGACCTGCCTGCTGCCGGACCAGACTCACAAAGCGAAACGGCGCACCAAAGTCAAGAAGAACACACAGGCGCCGATTTTCGACGAGAAACTAAAGGTGAGTGAGCAATCTGATCGGGGAGTATTTTATGATGGAACTTGACTCTGACTCCTTATCAGATCTTTTTCGTTTTAACTTGATGTGCTTACTCAATGCTGAGGTAAAACTGATGCAAGCCGGTAAAATGTTTGACCGATCGGAGCTGCGCATCGATACGAGAAAAAAAAAGATTTCACTGCAAGTGGCTGTCTGTTTGTTTTAAAATCCAGGACAGTTTTCAGTTTGACCGAAAAAAGCCATTGAGGGTGCTAAATTAGCAGATGGTTGCATAGCAGAGCGGAAAACAAGCTTGTGTACAGAGCATCTACAGAGCAGCGAAAACAGCCCATCAATAGAGAAGATGCAAGTCGCTCCTTAAATTAAGCACATCTTTAAGCATTAGGTTCTTTGCCTGGCAACTGCAGGTGCAGTCCAGTCTTGTAATTTAGTCAGAAAGGCAGACTTGTCTCGGCTTGCCTTCACCTTTTCAAGCATAACTCATCGGGGGAGAATTCTAGGTGTGTTATCTCGGACTCAGTTGTGTCTCATCCCTGAGCAGAGGTCATATTCCGGCCTGCACCGAGCTGGCATTGCACCGCTGTCTCCGTTTCTAGGAAATTGTAGGCAAAGCAAATCTCCTAGTTTATAGTTGACCACTTTCTGTCACTAAGCAAACACCAGTTTGCAGGTAAGGTCTATTTGGCTACGATAGTAGATTCCTAGGATATCTGCAGAACTCGTATGTTTTGAGCATGCTGGTTGTAGCCTAGTGGTTTGATTACCGACTCTACTGGAACAAACGCTTAACTCTGAATTTCTTCAGTACACCCAGCTGTTAAATTGGTACCAGCATCAGCAGGGGTAATTTAGGGTGTCTTTTGGTCCACCTAGTCCATGGACTGGACAGCCGTACTCTACCTTCAACTGAACTCAATATCTGCGGCTGTACTGTCGGCTGCAAATGTGGCCAATAGGGGCAGGTGTAATCAATTATTACTTTTCATCTTGAGTTCTGTGTGATGCTTCTGTAAACAGCTTTTGTGTTCCATTTCAGTTAGACTTTCCAGGGTCAGGCAGAAGTCGATGAGGATAAGAATAGTCTTTCTTAATGCAGCTCCTGAAGCCTTGGACTAGATCCTCTAAGCCGGGGATGCGTAGAGCTAAGACGCCTCAAAAGCGGCCTGCAGCCACGAGCTCAAACAACCGAAGCCTCACCCGCGGGCTTAGCCAGGCATGGAAGGCAAAGTGTTTCGCTCTCAGCTCTGTGACCCCGCGGAAAGAATTATGCGCATCCGCCTGTTTCTGTCTGATGATTCGCCTCGCTCATCTGCTGTGGAGGCGCCGCGCATCTGAAATTGCCAGCGCGGGAGTTTTGAATGTTATCCCATGGGAAGCATTGCGCCAGAGGGAGAGGCGCCTCGAGAGGAGAGCGGGATGCGGGAGATAACTTTTTCTCCCCTGTAATCTTCCCATCTCAGCTAGTCCGCGCGTTCGCGCCAGCCACTTCAGCCTGTTGGTTCTTCTCCACCGCGAGATCTCAATCGCCAGGCTCTTTGGTTTGTGTCGGAAATTTCCGACTCTCAGCATTTCTGCCGGAATGCAAATATCGGGGCCGGAGGGTCTCCAAGGAATGAGACTCCGGGCGGGTCTGGCTTTCTCGTTTTCTCTCTAAAGTGCAGTTCGGTGGTCTGGCGTCCGCATTTGTGAGCGAAAAGTGGGGCGCATTCTGTGGACGCTTGCTCCCGATCTCGTCTGCTGCAAGCGAAGGGTAAACTAATAGGTTTGCGGCGTCCGTTCTCAAGCGACCCATTTGAGTTCCCCCACCGCTGATCACATCAGACGGGATTCCCCGCGGGCGTTAGCGTGCAAAACGTACTAAAACTGTTTGCATAAGTTAATGCCTGGGATCGAATAACTTGCGTTTCTTCCTCCCAGATGTTCATGTGGAATCGGAGCAATAAAATCCATTACTACCATCTGTGCTTCGTATATTACGACTGCTCATCGTTATTCTCCGTCATGATATTTTTATAAAAATTCAGCTTAATAAAAAATACTCGCTATTATCCTTCGTGACATGCAAAGGTTTTCTTTGAAGGCATAAAAGTACACTCGCTTTTTTTTACTATTTTGTGGTTAATTATGCCCTAGAACAGAAATCGGTGATATTATGTTTAAGAAAAATGTTTTCGCTCCACCTTTGGCAGTACACAATCTCTCTCTCGGACCTCGAGACGCGCAAGCTGCACGTGTCAGCGTGGCACAGCACGGACCTGTTGCAGTCGGATGTGCTTCTGGGCGAGCTGGAGCTGCCGATGAGTATGACAACGCTGCAGTGCAAGGACGCACGCTGGCACTGCCTGCATCGCTCAATGCCATCGCTGGAGCTGCAGCTGGCGCACAGCAAGTACGTCGGCGAAGTGACGCTCTCGTTAAAGTATGTCACCGCGGACAATGTCAACATCACCGACATCAGCCAGGTCGTCAGCTGCGGGGAACTGCGCATCTGGGTCAAGGAGGCCAGGCACCTACCGTCAACCAGGATGGGATCACAGCCCGCCGATCCCTATGTGAAGCTGTGAGCTCCGCAGCAGCTTTGGAATGTTAAATCGAAATTATTCTTTGAGATAATCATTAAGACTTCTTTAACAGAAAAATTTATTTGCTCTAGCTGTCTTCTGCCGGATCGGTCTTCGAAGGGAAAGCGCAAGACACCGCCGGTTCAGAAGTCCTGCAGCCCCGTATGGAACCTGGTGCTGAAGTTTGAGAACGTGTCCGTGAAGGAGCTTCGCAATCGCGCCCTGGAACTGACCATCTGGGACCACTACAGACTGATGCCTGGAAAGAAGGTCTTCCTTGGAGGAATTCTGCTGCATGCCGACTCACACAGTGAGTTCAGATATTTTGGGTCGCAGTGCATACCAAAGGTGATAACGCAAGCTGCTGTAGCAATGTACAGAAATATGCACCACACCCAGCTAGAACTTTGCTGTTCTGCCCCATGTGCCCTGAGCATATTAATATCTTATCTAAAATGGTGGACTAAGTCCAATGTTCCCTGCAAATATGGTTGCACATACTCAGAAATGCAGTACTTTAGTGGGAAAAATATCACTTATGTTAAATGCATTTACAGGAATAGTGCATAGCACATACGTTAAAATAATATTGTATATTCTGATTGACCAAAATGGCTTCACATAGAGCCAAAAAAGAACCGTCCATTCAGACACCGGATAAAAATACGACTAGCGACAATCATGAACGTGGAGAGTTGCAAAACTTCGCGAATGTCGAGTCGGTCTACGAATATCTCGGCGGAGCAGGTCGCTACAACGTCACTGTGTTGATCCTGATGATGCTCTGCAAAGCATTTCCCGGCATGATCACGCTGTCACCGAATTTCACCGCGGCGCCAATGCAGTTCAACTGCAGCAGCTCTGAAGCGGTGAGCTCGCCGACCGTTCAAGGCAATGAGAGTTGCACTTTGGAAACTGGAGGCGCCCAGCAGTGCTGGCTGGTGTACAACTGCTCAGCAGCCGACTCAGCTCGAGATCACCAAATCCGATATCCCTGTACTGAGTTCAGCTTCCACAGTGACATTTTCCAGTCCACTTCGATTTCGAAATTCAATCTAGTGTGTGATCGGTCTTGGATGGCCCACTTGGCCACTACATTCTACTTCGTGGGATTTCTAATCGGTTGCTCATTGTACGGTGCTCTGGCGGACAGGTTCGGCCGACTCAAGATCATAATAATCTGCGCAGTGAACCTGTCTCTATGCACGGTAGCTGCCTCATTAGCTCCCTACCTGTGGCTTTACTGGACCCTGCAACTACTGGCCGGAGTAGGCAACGGCGGTCTGCTCACCTGTCTGTACACCTACGCGCTAGAGAACACAGACACCAAGCACAGAGCAGTGTGGGGCTTCCTTGTGCACAACGGCTGGACTCTCGGCCTCCTGGTCTTCACGCTCATGGCTTATTTCGAGCGAGACTACCAGCGACTGATGCTGTACGCCGGACTGTCAGTCCTGCTCCTGCTGCTCGTGGTGCCATTTCTCAGCGAATCGCCGCGATGGCTTATCTCCACGGGCAGATTCGAGCAGGCCGATGAAGTGCTGCGTCGCATCAGCCGCATCAATGGCCGGCCATTGGGTGACGAATTCTCCAGCCGAGCAGTTTCTGCGTCAGAGAAGCCCTTGGGGGAGTCATCGGAACAAAAAATTGTGCGAGTGTGGGAGCTGTTCAGTCACCTGGGAACTCTCCGGCTGACCCTGACCGTGTGGTCGATCTTTTTTGGCGTGTCGATGGCATATTTCGGCTTGTCCCTCAGTGTTGATAGCCTCGGCAGTGACATATTTATCAACCAAGTCATTCTGGCGGCCGTAGAGCCGGTCTCCCGTCTGTTCTGCCTGCTTCTCAGCTTCCGCCTTGGTCGTCGACCGTCCATCGGGTTGTCCTTCGTCTTGGCCGCGCTGTCTCTGGCTGCCACCGGCCTCCTGCTGCTTTGGCCGCACCTTGAAACCTGGCGAGTGGTGGCCGCCATGATTGGCAAGTTCTGGATCACCATGGCTTTCGACTTGGCCTGGCTCTACGCAGCCGAGGTCTTCCCTACCGTAGTCCGGAGTGTCGGCGTTGGCAGCAGCTCCACCCTGGCTAGAGCCGGCGCGCTGCTCAGCACTCTGGTGCAAGGCCTGTCCTCGGTGTGGCCTCCGCTGCCATTCCTGGTGTTCGCCGCAGGACCGCTGGCGGCGGCATCGCTCACCTTCATGTGCTGCCTGCCGGAGACGCGCGGCCAACGCCTGCCTGACAGCCTGGAGGAGGGCGACAGGTTTGCCAGGGGTCGCCTGCGGGCTGGCTCGGAGTCGTCTGATCGGCAACACCTCGGAGCGAGCAGTGATGCGCCTGGTGACCGGCAGGAGTGGTAGAAGGATGCTGCACCTCAGGAATAGCTGGGATAATTCGAAATACTCGTAAAATCTGCCTCAATTTGGTTTCCTAAAATTTGGCTAATCAAAGTCTATTACTTTTAAAAGCGAAAAAATATTATCACGAATTGTACTGCGAGTTATTCTTTTGTTTTAATTAGCATTTTTATTTCCTACAGCAGTAGAAAGACAACGCTTATCTTGTCCCTGGGGAAACACAACGGGATTTCAAATACCAACGCCAACCTCACGACAGCTCCATCCTTAGAGTCTCCCTTTACGATGAACTAGCTTTCAAAGCCTCCGACGTCACCATCGTCGAGATAGTCAGCGATTCTTGTCGAAGACCCTAGGGACAAGGACAATTAACATAACTCGGTATAATCCTCGATGGCGAATCCATATTGGTTCAATAATAACAAACTAACATTGTAAATAATACAATATGATCAACGATAATAGCCGACATACAGTAGGTACATTGATGGAATTTTATGAGCAGAGCACAACACACAATTAAGAATATGTGGGCATTTGAGATACCCAGCGTGATATTTTTACTGCTAAGACTCTATTATACTCGAGAATATTAAAATGAAATATATAATAATATTATTTGAAGATTCTCTCTCACTGAAAAACAGGTATTATGTTATTTTGTGACATTGCTGTGATACTAATAGTCCGGTGAGAGTGAACCCCCAAGGTACAGACTGAGGGAGGAAAATTTCACAACACGGAAGCTCAATGAACAATGAACTGAATTTCAAGCGATCAGGCAGACAGAAGACTTAAACTGACTGTTTCCTCAAATAATTTCCATGCGAGATTAAGAGCCCTCGACAAAAACTCTTGCTGTTTCTCATCTTTCTACTATCAGTAGATATAAGGGGCGAGGGGGGTCAGCGGCTAACGTCGCTGCCTCGCACTCCAAAGGACGCTAGTTCGATTCACCCTTCAGGTCACGATTAATTTCGGTACTTGTTGGGGGGGTTTGGACAGTAGCGACCGGCGGAGGTGCACCTTATTTCGTGCAATCAAAGCTTGAAAAATAGCTTCGCTCCTTCCTTTCTGTGTGCCTGTTCTGCGTTGTGTGAGTTGTGTGCGTTGGCGCTGGGGCGTTAGACCTTGCGGGGGGTGGCTGGGGGGCAGGTGTACACCGCCGCGCGCTCATCTGGATTTCCGTCAGCGCGATTGGATAAAGTGTACACTCGTCACCCGCCCCCCCCTGAGGACTGATTTCTATCAGCCTTCCACCCCGGCTTGGTCTGCTCTGTGCGTGTGCGGGCCTGGGGTGAGAGGCACTCCGGCTGCCGCCCCCTTCCCCGCTTGGCTTGCTACTGTGTGTGTGAGGTGCCTGCTCAGGGGAGGCGGCGCGATGGGCGGCTCTCGCCTAGTTCGCCGGCCTGGGGGCATGCCGTTCCTGTGTTTGTGCGTCAAGTGCCCCAGGCCCCCCTGCAAAGTAAGTAAGTAAGTAATCAGTAGATATATAACAGTATAAAGCTGTGGTGACTGGCCGAGAAATGACGCGATCGGGATCACCATTAGCGATTTCGCTGTCAAGGCCACATTCATTTGGGGCGCAGCAGTGGAGAGAAGGCTCGGTGGCTGATCGCTGCACCCAAAATAAATGTGGCCTCGCATGGAATCGATCTCAGGGATGCGAGTGGCAAACGCGTTAACTTCTCTGCCAGTCACCCCACAAAGTGAGTTGAGTTCTCACCTAGTATTGGAGCTCATAGTTAAATTCACAGTCGGCGAGTTTTTTGTGCAGCGTTGTTTCTTGCCTGTCGAAAAATAAATCAAAATCATTCGAAACGTGCGTGCATTGATTGAAGTGAATGCAACCATTTCAGACTGTGCAGCCGCAGCCGCAGACACCGTCAATACCAGTCCGATGGATCGTCGATCGCCTTCGCCGAAATCTCCAGCCCGCTTAGCCGATGAGGTGCGAATGTGGCGCACGGTGCTGGAGCGGCACAATGTCTGGGTTGACGGCAACCTGCTGTTGCGCCCAGCCATACCAAGACACCGCCTGAATACTGAATGACACTGCTCAAACACTGTAGGATTTTCCGGTCTTATTTGATACCCGTATTTTAGTTCAAATTTGGAAATGTGAATTCGCGTAGTTTGCGCCCCTGATGGCCAACTACCACGTGACGAAAATTAGGCAGATGTACACAGCGGTGTGAGTACGTACACGGGGGTTAGTGGTACAGTGTTTAACGCTTTTGTCTCTCGCACCAAGGTCCCTGGGATCGATTCCGCTGCGAGGCCGCATTCATTTGGGGCGCAGCCGTGGAGAGAAGGCTTGGAGGTTTGTCGTGCAATTTACGCCCATGAGGGCTAAACTCCAAGGCACAGTGAGAGTGTACACTCCAGACGATGAGAAAGTCAGGGCAGATGTACACACCTGTGTGAGTGTGTGCCTGCGTACGGTATCTGTGTGCGTGTGTGCTCAGGAGTCAGAAAAATGAGAATGACCTCTCGCTGGCTGCGGGTCTAGTGTCACCAGATGATGTGTCATGGCCCGCAGCCCTTTTGCAATTATTATTATTATTTTTAAGTATGTAAACACCTGTTAGAGTATGCACACATCTGTGTGAGATTTTCACTGTGAGAGCGCGTGCCTGAGTAACATAACCAAATGCTTGCGTATGTTCTCAGAGGCTAGCGAATAGGCATCCCAAACTGTCTGAGAAAGCAATTGTTTATTACATATGGATCAATATTTTGCTTTCATCCTACTCATAGTAAGCACACGCGCCTATTTTTAGACTATTTCAATCAAATCCACTTTGTACTGGTTTCCCGTTGTTAGTCCTTTGTTGCGAGGTAACCCGCCTTCTTGTTGCCAAAAACCCTGAAAGAGTCGCTGTTCAACTGCGCCCTCTTCGGCAAACAATTTGGTGCACTTCCCTGTTAGTCAGAACGCCAGATTTTGTTTTGCTAAATTATCGGATCGTGTTAGTAAACTTGCTGCATTATTTCATTCGAAGTCTGTTGTAACGATCAAATACAGTATTCTGGTGAAATACAAGTGCTGCCTTTATCAGTGCTATTACTGTAAAGATTACAGTACTACTGTAAACAAGTACAACCTTGAGGTGTTAATCAAAGCCATCTTTGTGCATCTTGACTAAGAAAATTAAGAGCAAAAAGCAGTCCATTAATCGAGCTTTTTCTGCAACACAGCGAATAGTCTATGGTCCATCTCGCCCTAATTTACCTATTTTTCTCTCATCCTAACACTGAAACTTAGTCTATGGCCAATCTCTGAAGAAACTTAAAAGCGGTACGCAATGAAAACGGGCTCCAGTAAGAGAGATTTTGCCAGAGACAAAGAGCCGAGTTTGAATTGAACGGGCTCTGTTGCTTTTGAAAGGGTGCTTGTTTTTATTGATTTTCTGTTAGCACTGACCATAGCTCAAAGTGTCTGAATTGAATTTCCGCTAGTTCTTTTAGAACTGGAATTTGATCAAAATTGAACGTGAAAAGGTTTAGTAGTAATAGACAATTTGGAGACTTGTCTCTGTTTAGAATTGTCAATGGGAATGCGTCAGTTGCTCGCTTGCGCGGTCAGACAAAAAGATTGCTCTTCAATAACACAGATTCTAACAGCCATTCACACACTTAATTTGCCTTCCAACTTGATAAAGTTCTTTGAATCAAGAAGGTTTGTTTGAAACCAGAGTTTGAATCATGGCAAAACCAGAGTTTGAATCATGGCTAAACCAGAGTCTGAATCATGGCTAAACCAGCGTTTGAATCATGGCTAAACCAGAGTTTCAATCATGGCTAAAAACCATAGATTGAATCATAGTCAACCAGAGTCTGAATCATGGCGAAACCAGCGTTTGAATCATGGCTAAACCAGAGCTTGAATCATGGCTAAACCAGAGCTTGAATCATGGCTAAACCAGCGTTTGAATCATGGCTAAACCAGAGTTTGAATCATGGCTAAACCAGAGTTTGAATCATGGCTAAAAACCAGAGTTTGAATCATAGTCAACCAGAGTCTGAATCATGGCTAAACCAGCGTTTGAATCATGGCTAAACCAGAGTTTGAATCATGGCTAAAAACCATAGTTTGAATCATAGTCAACCAGAGTCTGAATCATGGCTAAACCAGAGCTTGAATCATGGCTAAACCAGAGCTTGAATCATGGCTAAACCAGCGTTTGAATCATGGCTAAACCAGCGTTTGAATCATGGCTAAACCAGAGCTTGAATCATGGCTAAACCAGAGCTTGAATCATGGCTAAACCAGCGTTTGAATCATGGCTAAACCAGAGCTTGAATCATGGCTAAACCAGAGCTTGAATCATGGCTAAACCAGCGTTTGAATCATGGCTAAACCAGAGTTTGAATCATGGCTAAACCAGAGCTTGAATCATGGCTAAACCAGAGCTTGAATCATGGCTAAACCAGCGTTTGAATCATGGCTAAACCAGAGCTTGAATCATGGCTAAACCAGAGCTTGAATCATGGCTAAACCAGCGTTTGAATCATGGCTAAACCAGAGTTTGAATCATGGCGAAACCAGCGTTTGAATCATGGCTAAACCAGCGTCTGAATCATGGCTAAACCAGAGTCTGAATCATGGCTAAACCAGAGTTTGAATCATGGCTAAACCAGAGTTTGAATCATGGCTAAACCAGAGTCTGAATCATGGCTAAACCAGCGTCTGAATCATGGCTAAACCAGAGTTTGAATCATGGCTAAACCAGAGTCTGAATCATGGCAAAACCAGCGTTTGAATCATGGCTAAACCAGCGTCTGAATCATGGCTAAACCAGAGTTTGAATCATGGCTAAACCAGAGTCTGAATCATGGCAAAACCAGCGTTTGCATCATGGCTAAACCAGAGTTTGAATCATGGCTAAACCAGAGTTTGAATCGTAGCCAACTAGAGTTTGAATCATGGCTAAACCAGAGTTTGAATCGTAGCCAACTAGAGTTTGAATCATGGCAAAATTTTTCTTTTGTAATTGAATTGAATTTTGAGTTTGTTATCTTATAACGTCATAATGATATATATTTGTATGATAAATATTTTGCCTAATAATCATTTAATTGTTGTTCTTCTCAATTTTCTACAAAAGAAGCTAATATAAAAATTTAACTGGGCAACATTGTCAACTGGGCATCATCATCAATAAGGAGTCCTTATCAAATGTGGGATCATTGTCAACTGGGGGATCATTGTCAACTGGGGGATCATTGTCAACTGGGCGATCATTGTCAACTGGTTGATCATTGTCAACTGTGGGATCATCGTCAACTAGGGGATCATGCCCAACTGGGGGATCGTTGTGAACTGGGGGATCATTGTCAACTGGGGGATCATGGCCAACTGGGGGATCATTGTGAACTGGGTGATCATTGTCAACTGGGGGATCATCGTCAACTGGGGTATCATTGTTAACTGGGGGATCATTGTCAACTGGGGGATCATTCTCAACTGGGGGATCATTGTCAACTGGGGGATCATTGTCAACTGGGGGATCATTGTCAACTGGGGGATCGTTGTCAACTGTGGGTTCATTGTCAACTGGGGGTTCATTGTCAACTGGGGGATCATTGTCAACTGGGGGATCATTGTCAACTGGGGGATCGTTGTCAACTGTGGGTTCATTGTCAACTGGGGGTTCATTGTCAACTGGGGGATCATTGTTAACTGGGGGATCATTGTCAACTGGGGGATCATTCTCAACTGGGGGATCATTGTCAACTGGGGGATCATTGTCAACTGGGGGATCATTGTCAACTGGGGGATCGTTGTCAACTGTGGGTTCATTGTCAACTGGGGGTTCATTGTCAACTGGGGGATCATTGTCAACTTGGGGATCATTGTCAACTGGGGGATCATTGTCAACTGGGGGATCGTTGTCAACTGGGGGTTCATTGTCAACTGGGGGATCATTGTCAACTGGGGGGATCATTGTAGCTTTAAAAAGCTGTAAATTCAGCTGCTAAAAAGTATATACTAGACGAATTTAAAGTATTTCTGCTCCCCGAAGGGGGGCAAAACTTGCTAGTAGCTAACTACAAGTGGTCCTTGCTGATTGCAGAACGTCATCATGTTATTTTCCTCAAGATAAGGGTGACTGAGTCCAACTCTACTCCAGCCTGCTCAAACCTTGACGCAATTCTTAAGGAGTCAATAAGGCTCTCGGAGAGACGCGCCGGCGCACAGCGCGCCACACTAAATAGGGCTGGGCAAGGCCGACCCAAGAGGGTGGCGGCCCTGCGACCAGGCAACATACATATACCCCCGCACCAATGCACAAGCCCCCAACCCCCCGGTTTAACCTCCAAACAAGCTACGCTCGGCCGGACCACAATCATACTAACACGTCAGAAATTTTATGTTTGGGAAACGGGTGGGAGAGGGATAAAAAATGGTCATTGGGTGGCATGAGGCAAGCATATAAAATACCTCTCCCGAGGATCTTTGCTTGTCCAGTCCCGGCCTTGCAAAGCTACGCATGGCAGCAGCTAGCAGGCTGCGCATCTTGGCTCTCCTGAGCATTCTCCTCGCCACATCGCCAACAACCGCGGCGGTCAGGCAGCACACTCGAGTCTATCTCGGCTGCTTCAAGGATACGCCGTCTGCTAGAGACCTGCCAGGTCTGAATGGAGTGACTGTACTTCAGGGCTACTACGTCCACTCGGTTGCCCACTGCGTCATTATGAGCAGCACAATGACCCTGGAGCTGTGCGCCAGTGTGTGCAGTCTCGGAGGATTTCCCTACATGGGCATCATGGTTGGACGGGAGTGCTACTGCGGCTGGAGCTACGGCAGTCACGGAACAGCTGCTGCTGGAACCTGCACATCGACATGCAGCGGCAACGCTTCACAGGAATGCGGCGGAGCGCACAAGAACTCAGTCTATGAGCTGCGATACACCTGTGAGCCAGTCTGGCTAGTTTGCCTTATTACCTGAAGAAAAAACCTCACATAAAAAATTGTGCATTTGTGCCACTCAGGTGTGTACATATGCCCCGAATTTGTCTACCTGTGTCACTGCATCTACCTGTGTCACTGTATCTACCTGTGTCACTGCATCTACCTGTGTGACAGTATCTACCTGTGTGACAGTATCTAACTGTGTCACTGTATCTACCTGTGTCACTGCATCTACCTGTGTCACTGTATCTACCTGTGTGACAGTATCTACCTGTGTGACAGTATCTACCTGTGTGACAGTATCTACCTGTGTCAGAGTGACAGTACATTCTCACTGCATGAGGTGTGGGGTTGGCTCTCCAGAAATTGCATGACAATCTTCCAAGCCTTTTCACCTGGGATTGGACGTGAGACTCGTACTCGTTAACCGATCTGGCCATTTTAGATTCGGAAATGTTCCAAACCTCAAGCAGAGCCAGCATCAGTGTGCTCAGCAGCTTCTCAGCCTACAGGAACGCTTCGGCAGACAGCCATGCCCAGTGCCTGATGCAGTGCGGTCCCGACTGCCAGGCTGTCATCTTCAATCAGCTGCTGCGCCGCTGCAGCTTGCTGAAGTTCGCCCTGGTGCCAACACAGCTCAGTGGCCTCGATGGCGAATTTCTCGTCAGGTTCTGACTGCCTGATCAACAGCCCGACTGAAACCTCCGACATTTGTAAACCCCACTGACAGTTGTACATCCCACTGACAGTTGTACATTCCACTGACAGTTGTACATCCCACTGACAGTTGTACATCCCACTGACAGTTGTACATTCCACTGACAGTTGTACATCCCACTGGCAGTTGTACACCCCACTGACAGTTTTACATCCCACTGACAGTTTTACATCCCACTGACAGTTGTACACCCCACTGACAGTTTTACATCCCACTGACAGTTGTACATCCCACTGACGATTCTACATCCCATATATTAAAAGTTGAACATCCCACTGACAGTAGTACATCCCATATATTAAAAGCTGTACATCCCACTGACAGTTGTGCATCCCACTGACAGTTGTACATCCCACTGACAGTTGTACATCCCATATATTAAAAGTTGTACGTCCCACTGAGAGTTGTACATCCCACTGACAGTTGTACACCCCACTGACAGTTGTACACCCCACTGACAGTTGTGCATCCCACTGACAGTTGTACATCCCGCTGACAGTTGTACACCCCACTGACAGTTGTAAATCACACTGACAGTTGTACACCCCACTGACAGTTTTACATCCCACTGACAGTTGTAAATTCCACTGATAGTTGTGCATCCCAATGACAGTTGTGTACCCCACTTACTGTTGCACACCCCACTGACAGCTGTACACCCCACTGACAGTTGTACACCCCACTGACAGTTGTACATCCCGCTGACAGTTGTACACCCCACTGACAGTTGTAAATCACACTGACAGTTGTACATCCCGCTGACAGTTGTACACCCCACTGACAGTTGTAAATCACACTGACAGTTGTACACCCCACTGACAGTTGTGCATCCCACTGACAGTTGTAGATCCCGCTGACAGTTTTAAATCCCACAGACATTCGCATATTGTGGTTATTTAGCTCTTTAAGAAAGGTTTTAACCATGTTTTGGCAAAATGTGCTACTTACAGAAGCCACGAAGTACAATACTCCAACATTTTGGACCATTCCAAAGCCATCTAAAAAAGCAGAAAAAACTTTCTGCTAATGAGAATGCATTTTTTCTCTGGCATTTTGAGTTGAAAAAAATTAATAGATAGGAAAGACTTGGGGGGCAGGTGATATTGTGTCGCTAGGCAAACAATTGGTGAAAGAGAACAGAGACGTTGTGCGCCATTAGCAACGGCTTTAGCAGCTGGTGCTTGGAGCTTGCTTCTGCATTAATTATTCAGTCATACTTCGGGGTGGACAACTCAAATCATTTTGCCCCTTTGACCCATTGCTAAGCACACGAAGCTACGCATATATTAGGTGTGTTATAAAGCGAATCATTTTAACAAAAACAACTATATTTAAGACCTGTTGCAACTTTTTTAAATGCAGCCAATAGCAGCAAAAAAATTTTGCACGTGTATTGGAATATCTGGTAAACTGAAGTGATATTTGGTAAACTCCATGGATATTTAGTAAATTAAAGGTATATTTAGTAAACTGAAGGTATATTTAGTAAACTGAAGGGACGTTGAAGGGATAGTGGGTAAAGCAATGAGGAAATCGTCAAATCTGTGATAACTTTTCGAGAATCATTCAATAAATTCATCACATACTACTGAAGTACTACGGGCAAGTAAGTAGTCCGTGTAGAATGTTTTCCGCATTATACATTACTTCAATCAGATTTTTAGCAATGCCATTTTCTAAATTCGTAGAAAATTAAGGCATAATTTTGGTAAGCTTAAACTGTCGCTTCTGAACACTTTACTGTAAATTAGGCATCTGGGCATGCAGTCTTTAGATTAACTAAGAATTGAGACACAATGCCTTCTTGTCGAGAAATGTAAAAGTACATTGAAATTCCTGCCTAGCGATGTTGAGATTTGGGGCTCGTGTATTTACCTTTCCCTAATCTTGGGGCAGAGCATTCTAACGCGTTTACCTCTCACACCAAGGTCTCTGAGTAGCGCGACGGCGAGGCCACATTCGTTTGGGACGCTGAAAGAAGGCTTGGTGACTTTTCGTGCACTTTACGCCCTTAAGTGCCAACCTCCAAGGCAAAGTGAAAACGTACTCTGCCTGACGATGAAAAACTTAGGGCAGATGCGCACACTTTTGTGAGCAGTGACTTTTTCATTGCAGACTCTGACATGTTTGCGGTCTCAAGCAGAGCCAGCATCAGTGTGCTCAGCAGCTTCTCAGCCTCAGCCTCAAGAGATTTTTGACAGATACAATTTTTTTTAAATTAATCTCATTTTTTGTTTTTCCTGGACTGCATAACTGTGCAATCTTTGCGCAACAAGAAACGAAATGAATGCTGAAGATCAGATTGAAGAAGGCGATGAATTGCTGGAAGAAGAAGGAATCGATTAATTTGAAGCAGAAGTCGATGAAGATATCGTGGAACAGCAGCCTCGTCGGTACGCAACTGTAAGCAACAGTGACAGAGACCGTATCATCAAGGCTGCTGATCGTGGGGATGACTTTGTGGAACTGGCGCGCCAACTTGGAGTCAAGAGGTCAACGGCGTACACAATTGTGAGGTCAGGAAGAGCTCAAAAGCAGCCCAAGGGCGGAGCCAAAAGATTTAAGTGGGATGGAAAAATGCAGGCCCACGTACTTGGTCTCATCCAAGCGAATCCGCTTATCACGCTGAAAGAAATGAATGCTAATCAGCGCCAGCAACTCCCAGAAAGCCGCACGTAACGGAGAAAACGATCAGCGTTAAGCTTGATGGAGCTCTGTAGACCACTAAGTTGGCACGAGATCTCCCTGCAGATCGCAACTCCCCTCGTGTGATCGAATACCCACTGCCTACTTCCCAATAGCTCCCAAACCGAATGACCGACCTTCATGAAAGTCCACCACATGGATCAACAGTTTCACCCTTTATGATGAACTAACTTTCAAAGCTGTCCAGCGTCAGAGAATCTTTGATTCAATGATTCTTGTCGAAGATCCTGATAGCAAGGACAACTAACATTGCTTTCTATATACGAGCATGGCGAATCCATATTGGTTGAAAGTGTAAAAACTAACAGTAAAATAAGAAACTTAAATAAAATAATAGCCGACATAGCTACTGGATAAAATTTTATGAGCAGAAAAGTTTTGCTTATATTGGTGGTTTTTAACCCCAGACACCCCGACGAGAATGGTTGAATATCTCGACGATGCCGATGTTTTGTTATTCTGGAAGTTGTTTCATCGGAGGCTCGCTCAACTCCCCAGCGCTAGCGTTCGTGATTGTACACATCGCGAGTGTACATGTAAGCCACCCCCTCAAGGGTGGGTAGCTTTTGCGCCTTTACATCTTCATGGCGATTGGGTGAAGATTTAGGGAAATAACGAAAAATGTAGGTATTTGAAATACCCACTTTGTCTTTCTCACTGTCATAGTATTACTTAGCTTTTAGGATAAGTTACTCGTACCTTTAGCTCTGATGCTCTCATACCCTCCTACAATCTTTTTTTCTTTTGTAATTGAATTGAATTTTGAGTTTGTTATCTTATAACGTCATAATGATATATATTTGTATGATAAATATTTTGCCTAATAATCATTTAATTGTTGTTCTTCTCAATTTTCTACAAAAGAAGCTAATATAAAAATTTAACTGGGCATCATCATCAATAAGGAGTCCTTATCAAATGGGGGATCATTGTCAACTGGGCATCATCACCAATAAGGATTCCTTATCAACTGGGGGATCATTGCAAACTGGGGGATCATTGTCAACTGGGAGATCATTGTCAACTGGGGGATCATTGTCAACTGGGGGATCATTGTCAACTGGGGGATCATTGTCAACTAGGGGATCATGGCCAACTGGGGGATCATTGTGAACTGGGTGATCATTGTCAACTGGGGGATCATCGTCAACTGGGGTATCATTGTTAACTGGGGGATCATTGTCAACTGGGGGATCATTCTCAACTGGGGGATCATTGTCAACTGGGGGATCATTGTCAACTGGGGGATCATTGTCAACTGGGGGATCGTTGTCAACTGTGGGTTCATTGTCAACTGGGGGATCGTTGTCAACTGGGGGATCATTGTCAACTGGGGGATCATTGTCAACTGGGGGATCGTTGTCAACTGTGGGTTCATTGTCAACTGGGGGTTCATTGTCAACTGGGGGATCATTGTCAACTGGGGGATCATTGTCAACTGGGGGATCATTGTCAACTGGGGGATCGTTGTCAACTGGGGGTTCATTGTCAACTGGGGGATCATTGTCAACTGGGGGATCATTGTAGCTTTAAAAAGCTGTAAATTCAGCTGCTAAAAAGTATATACTAGACGAATTTAAAGTATTTCTGCTCCCCGAAGGGGGGCAAAACTTGCTAGTAGCTAACTACAAGTGGTCCTTGCTGATTGCAGAACGTCATCATGTTATTTTCCTCAAGATAAGGGTGACTGAGTCCAACTCTACTCCAGCCTGCTCAAACCTTGACGCAATTCTTAAGGAGTCAATAAGGCTCTCGGAGAGACGCGCCGGCGCACAGCGCGCCACACTAAATAGGGCTGGGCAAGGCCGACCCAAGAGGGTGGCGGCCCTGCGACCAGGCAACATACATATACCCCCGCACCAATGCACAAGCCCCCAACCCCCCGGTTTAACCTCCAAACAAGCTACGCTCGGCCGGACCACAATCATACTAACACGTCAGAAATTTTATGTTTGGGAAACGGGTGGGAGAGGGATAAAAAATGGTCATTGGGTGGCATGAGGCAAGCATATAAAATACCTTTCCCGAGGATCTTTGCTTGTCCAGTCCCGGCCTTGCAAAGCTACGCATGGCAGCAGCTAGCAGGCTGCGCATCTTGGCTCTCCTGAGCATTCTCCTCGCCACATCGCCAACAACCGCGGCGGTCAGGCAGCACACTCGAGTCTATCTCGGCTGCTTCAAGGATACGCCGTCTGCTAGAGACCTGCCAGGTCTGAATGGAGTGACTGTACTTCAGGGCTACTACGTCCACTCGGTTGCCCACTGCGTCATTATGAGCAGCACAATGACCCTGGAGCTGTGCGCCAGTGTGTGCAGTCTCGGAGGATTTCCCTACATGGGCATCATGGTTGGACGGGAGTGCTACTGCGGCTGGAGCTACGGCAGTCACGGAACAGCTGCTGCTGGAACCTGCACATCGACATGCAGCGGCAACGCTTCACAGGAATGCGGCGGAGCGCACAAGAACTCAGTCTATGAGCTGCGATACACCTGTGAGCCAGTCTGGCTAGTTTGCCTTATTACCTGAAGAAAAAACCTCACATAAAAAATTGTGCATTTGTGCCACTCAGGTGTGTACATATGCCCCGAATTTGTCTACCTGTGTCACTGCATCTACCTGTGTCACTGTATCTACCTGTGTCACTGCATCTACCTGTGTGACAGTATCTACCTGTGTGACAGTATCTACCTGTGTGACATTATCTACCTGTGTGACAGTATCTACCTGTGTGACAGTATCTACCTGTGTGACAGTATCTACCTGTGTGACAGTATCTACCTGTGTGACAGTATCTACCTGTGTGACAGTATCTACCTGTGTCAGAGTGACAGTACATTCTCACTGCATGAGGTGTGGGGTTGGCTCTCCAGAAATTGCATGACAATCTTCCAAGCCTTTTCACCTGGGATTGGACGTGAGACTCGTACTCGTTAACCGATCTGGCCATTTTAGATTCGGAAATGTTCCAAACCTCAAGCAGAGCCAGCATCAGTGTGCTCAGCAGCTTCTCAGCCTACAGGAACGCTTCGGCAGACAGCCATGCCCAGTGCCTGATGCAGTGCGGTCCAGACTGCCAGGCTGTCATCTTCAATCAGCTGCTGCGCCGCTGCAGCTTGCTGAAGTTCGCCCTGGTGCCAACACAGCTCAGTGGCCTCGATGGCGAATTTCTCGTCAGGTTCTGACTGCCTGATCAACAGCCCGACTGAAACCTCCGACATTTGTAAACCCCACTGACAGTTGTACATCCCACTGACAGTTGTACATTCCACTGACAGTTGTACATCCCACTGACAGTTGTACATCCCACTGACAGTTGTACATTCCACTGACAGTTGTACATCCCACTGGCAGTTGTACACCCCACTGACAGTTTTACATCCCACTGACAGTTTTACATCCCACTGACAGTTGTACACCCCACTGACAGTTTTACATCCCACTGACAGTTGTACATCCCACTGACGGTTCTACATCCCATATATTAAAAGTTGAACATCCCACTGACAGTTGTACATCCCATATATTAAAAGCTGTACATCCCACTGACAGTTGTGCATCCCACTGACAGTTGTACATCCCACTGACAGTTGTACATCCCATATATTAAAAGTTGTACGTCCCACTGAGAGTTGTACATCCCACTGACAGTTGTACACCCCACTGACAGTTGTACACCCCACTGACAGTTGTGCATCCCACTGACAGTTGTAGATCCCGCTGACAGTTTTAAATCCCACAGACATTCGCATATTGTGGTTATTTAGCTCTTTAAGAAAGGTTTTAACCATGTTTTGGCAAAATGTGCTACTTCCAGAAGCCACGAAGTACAATACTCCAACATTTTGGACCATTCCAAAGCCATCTAAAAAAGCAGAAAAAACTTTCTGCTAATGAGAATGATTTTTTCTCTGGCATTTTGAGTTGAAAAAAATTTATAGATAGGAAAGACTTGGGGGGCAGGTGATATTGTGTCGCTAGGCAAACAATTGGTGAAAGAGAACAGAGACGTTGTGCGGCATTAGCAACGGCTTTAGCGGCTGGTGCTTGGAGCTTGCTTCTGCATTAATTATTCAGTCATACTTCGGGGTGGACAACTCAAATCATTTTGCCCCTTTGACCCATTGCTAAGCACACGAGGCTACGCATATATTAGGTGTGTTATAAAGCGAATCATTTTAACAAAAACAACTATATTTAAGACCTGTTGCAACTTTTTTAAATGCAGCCAATAGCAGCAAAAAAATTTTGCACGTGTATTGGAATATCTGGTAAACTGAAGTGATATTTGGTAAACTCCATGGATATATAGTAAACTGAAGGTATATTTAGTAAACTGAAGGTATATTTAGTAAACTGAAGGGACGTTGAAGGGATAGTGGGTAAAGCAATGAGGAAATCGTCAAATCTGTGATAACTTTTCGAGAATCATTCAATAAATTCATCACGTACTACTGAAGTACTACGGGCAAGTTAGTAGTCCGTGTAGAATGTTTTCCGCATTATACATTACTTCAATCAGATTTTTAGCAATGCCATTTTCTAAATTCGTAGAAAATTAAGGCATAATTTTGGTAAGCTTAAACTGTCGCTTCTGAAAACTTTACTGTAAATTGGGCATCTGGGCATTTAGTCTTTAGTTTAACTAAGAATTGAGACACAATGCTTTCTTGTCGAGAAATGTAAAAGTACATTGAAATTCCTGCCTAGCGATGTTGAGATTTGGGGCTCGTGTATTTACCTTTCCCTAATCTTGGGGGCAGAGCGTTCTAACGCGTTTACCTCTCACACCAAGGTCTCTGAGTAGCGCGACGGCGAGGCCACATTCGTTTGGGACGCTGAAAGAAGGCTTGGTGACTTTTCGTGCCATTTACGCCCTTAAGGGCCAACCTCCAAGGCAAAGTGAAAACGTACTCTGCCTGACGATGAAAAACTTAGGGCAGATGCGCACACTTTTGTGAGCAGTGACTTTTTCATTGCAGACTCTGACATGTTTGCGGTCTCAAGCAGAGCCAGCATCAGTGTGCTCAGCAGCTTCTCAGCCTCAGCCTCAAGAGATTTTTGACAGATACAATTTTTTTTAAATTAATCTCATTTTTTGTTTTTCCTGGACTGCATAACTGTGCAATCTTTGCGCAACAAGAAACGAAATGAATGCTGAAGATCAGATTGAAGAAGGCGATGAATTGCTGGAAGAAGAAGGAATCGATGAATTTGAAGCAGAAGTCGATGAAGATATCGTGGAACAGCAGCCTCGTCGGTACGCAACTGTAAGCAACAGTGACAGAGACCGTATCATCAAGGCTGCTGATCGTGGGGATGACTTTGTGGAACTGGCGCGCCAACTTGGAGTCAAGAGGTCAACGGCGTACACAATTGTGAGGTCAGGAAGAGCTCAAAAGCAGCCCAAGGGCGGAGCCAAAAGATTTAAGTGGGATGGAAAAATGCAGGCCCACGTACTTGGTCTCATCCAAGCGAATCCGCTTATCACGCTGAAAGAAATGAATGCTAATCAGCGCCAGCAACTCCCAGAAAGCCGCACGTAACGGAGAAAACGATCAGCGTTAAGCTTGATGGAGCTCTGTAGACCACTAAGTTGGCACGAGATCTCCCTGCAGATCGCAACTCCCCTCGTGTGATCGAATACCCACTGCCTACTTCCCAATAGCTCCCAAACCGAATGACCGACCTTCATGAAAGTCCACCACATGGATCAACAGTTTCACCCTTTATGATGAACTAACTTTCAAAGCTGTCCAGCGTCAGAGAATCTTTGATTCAATGATTCTTGTCGAAGATCCTGATAGCAAGGACAACTAACATTGCTTTCTATATACGAGCATGGCGAATCCATATTGGTTGAAAGTGTAAAAACTAACAGTAAAATAAGAAAATTAAATAAAATAATAGCCGACATAGCTACTGGATAAAATTTTATGAGCGGAAAAGTTTTGCTTATATTGGTGGTTTTTAACCCCAGACACCCCGACGAGAATGGTTGAATATCTCGACGATGCCGATGTTTTGTTATTCTGGAAGTTGTTTCATCGGAGGCTCGCTCAACTCCCCAGCGCTAGCGTTCGTGATTGTACACATCGCGAGTGTACATGTAAGCCACCCCCTCAAGGGTGGGTAGCTTTTGCGCCTTTACATCTTCATGGCGATTGGGTGAAGATTTAGGGAAATAACGAAAAATGTAGGTATTTGAAATACCCACTTTGTCTTTCTCACTGTCATAGTATTACTTAGCTTTTAGGATAAGTTACTCGTACCTTTAGCTCTGATGCTCTCATACCCTCCTACAATCTTTTTTTGCATTCAAACATATTCAGGAAACGGCCGTGTCCAGATTCGGTCTCGTCTGTCATCGCTCCTGGATGTCCAACTTGGCCACCACCTTCTACTTCGTTGGGTTTCTCTTAGGCTGCTCCCTGTACGGTGCACTGGCTGATAAGTTCAGCCGTTTGAAGATAATGGCAGCTTCGTTGGTGCACATGTCTGCCTGCACCATCGCGGCGTCGCAGGCGCCCCTCCTGTGGCTCTACTGGAGCCTGCAGCTGCTCACCGGAGCAGGCGTCGGCGGCTTCATGTCCAGCACATTCTCATTCGCGCTTGAGAACACCGATCCTGCTCATCGCAGCATCTGGGGCTTCAGCCTGCCCAATGGCTGGACTGCTGGCATCTCACTTGGCACCCTCATCGCCTACTTTGAGCGGCGATACAGTCGCCTGCTGCTGTATTATGGCCTGTCCATGATAGCCGCCATTCCGCCTTTGCTCATGCTCAGCGAATCGCCCCGTTGGCTAGTCTCAGCCCGACGCTACAGCCAGGCTGACTCGGTGCTGCAACGCATCGCTCGAATCAACAAGCGGTCACTGGGTGACGAGAACTTCTCATCCGAGATGACTTGCCGGAGCAGCTCTTCGAATGCGGCTAACTCGGCGAGCGCGAATGTTCTGGAGCTGCTCAAACGTCCGGGTCTGCGCCGCGTCACTGGCATTGTGTGGGCCATGTTCTTCAACGTGTCCATGGCCTACTACGGCATCTCGTTGGGCATCGGCGACCTGGGCGGCAGTATCTTTCTGAACCAGCTGATTTCAGCTGCTGTGGAGATCCCCGCCCGACTGTTGGGAATCCTGGCCAGCTACCGCATTGGTCGCAGGTTGAGCGTCATGATCTCATTCGGCTTGGTGGGCGCCTGTCTCACAGCCACCGCATTCCTGCTTGGCGACAGCCGCTACACGACAGCCCGCATTGCCACCGCCATGACTGGCAAGTTCTGGATAACGCTAGCCTTCGACCTGTCCTGGCTCTACTCGGCTGAAGTTTTTCCTACGGTTCTTCGCAGCCTGGGACTCGGCACCGGGTCGACATTCGCCAGGGCCGGGGCGATGGTCAGCACCCTGGTGCCCGGTCTGGGCTTCGCTTGGCGTCCACTGCCGTTCCTTGTGCTGGCCGCCGGTCCGATGCTGGTGGTCCTGCTCACAATGGCCGCGCCAGAGACCAAAGGTCGACGGCTGCCAGACAACATCGAAGACGGAGAAAGACTGGCGCTGAGTGGCGGCTGCGGCCGAAATCAGCGTGCAGACAGCAACAGCGGCGACATCGAGCTGTGAACTGACGAACTGCATGGATGCCTGAGCTGTGAACTGACGAACTGCATGGATGCCTGAGCTGTGAACTGACGAACTGACTGATAGCCTATTATGATAGCCTCGATATGCCCCTCATGGTAGCATTAGTGCGGAGTCGGTTATAAATGGCGGACAGGAAAGGCAAAACCCCTTAGCCAATAGGAGTCCAGGTCTAAGGAGAATTTAAGATGACGGACCTTTCAGCCTCGAATAAATCCTTTCTGAAAATACTTTTGAGAACAATTATTAGACATTAAAGATGCCGCTTCTAAAGACCCGAGTTTCCCGTCAGATCTTTGTTCTGTGCTTCATTTTTCTGCTCTCCGGGTTCGGCATCTGCTCAGGCAGATCCGTCAGCATCGAGAGCTTGGGCTGCTTCCGTGACGCATCACTGCGAGATTTGAGAGGCCTACAGGGAGTGAAGCAGCTGCTTGGTTACACAGTGCACTCCACTGCTCACGCGGTCATAAACGCGGCAATGACTCACCAGTTGTGCAGCACTGTGTGCTCAAAGGGCGGCTTTGCTTACATGGGCCTGCAGTTTCGTACGGAGTGCTACTGCGGCAACTCCTACGGCGCTTACGGTCGATATCCCGACAGCGACTGCAACCGAGTTTGCGGCGGCAACTCGGCGCAAATTTGCGGCGGCGCCAGCAGGAACTCTGTGTTCGCGCTAAAGTACAATTGTAAGTTGGACTAACTCTAATGATGTTTAATGTTCTGAGACTCGTTTCTAGCTATAGTAGTATCTAGTCAACCTCAGTATCTAGTCAACCTCAGTATCTAGTCAACTTCAGTATCTAGTCAACCTCAGTATCTAGTCAGCCTCAGTATCTAGTCAACCTCAGTATCCAGTCAACCTCAGTATCTAGTCAGCCTCAGTATCTAGTCAACCTCAGTATCCAGTCAACCTCAGTATCTAGTCAACCTCAGTATCTAGTCAACCTCAGTATCCAGTCAACTTCAGTATCCAGTCAACCTCAGTATCCAGTCAACCTCAGTATCCAGTCAACCTCAGTATCCAGTCAACCTCAGTATCTAGTCAACCTCAGTATCCAGTCAACCTCAGTATCTAGTCAACCTCAGTATCAGTCAACCTCAGTATCTAGTCAACCTCAGTATCTAGTCAACCTCAGTATCCAGTCAACCTCAGTATCCAGTCACTTCAGTATCTAGTCAACCTCAGTATCCAGTCAACCTCAGATCCAGTACCTCAGTATCTAGTCAACCTCAGTATCTAGTCAACCTCAGTATCCAGTCAACCTCAGTATCCAGTCAACCTCAGTATCTAGTCAACCTCAGTATCTAGTCAACCTCAGTATCTAGTCAACTTCAGTATCTAGTCAACCTCAGTATCTAGTCAACCTCAGTATCCAGTCAACCTCAGTATCCAGTCAACCTCAGTATCTAGTCAACCTCAGTATCCAGTCAACCTCAGTATCCAGTCAACCTCAGTATCTAGTCAACCTCAGTATCTAGTCAACCTCAGTATCTAGTCAACCTCAGTATCTAGTCAACCTCAGTATCCAGTCAACCTCAGTATCCAGTCAACCTCAGTATCTAGTCAACCTCAGTATCCAGTCAACCTCAGTATCCAGTCAACCTCAGTATCTAGTCAACCTCAGTATCTAGTCAACCTCAGTATCTAGTCAACTTCAGTATCTAGTCAACCTCAGTATCTAGTCAACCTCAGTATCTAGTCAACCTCAGTATCTAGTCAACCTCAGTATCTAGTCAACCTCAGTATCTAGTCAACTTCAGTATCTAGTCAACCTCAGTATCTAGTCAACCTCAGTATCCAGTCAACCTCAGTATCTAGTCAACCTCAGTATCCAGTCAACCTCAGTATCTAGTCAACCTCAGTATCCAGTCAACCTCAGTATCTAGTCAACCTCAGTATCCAGTCAACCTCAGTATCCAGTCAACCTCAGTATCTAGTCAACCTCAGTATCTAGTCAACCTCAGTATCTAGTCAACCTCAGTATCTAGTCAACCTCAGTATCCAGTCAACCTCAGTATCCAGTCAACCTCAGTATCTAGTCAACCTCAGTATCTAGTCAACCTCAGTATCCAGTCAACCTCAGTATCCAGTCAACCTCAGTATCTAGTCAACCTCAGTATCTAGTCAACCTCAGTATCTAGTCAACCTCAGTATCTAGTTAACCTCAGTATCCAGTCAACCTCAGTATCCAGTCAACCTCAGTATCCAGTCAACCTCAGTATCTAGTCAACCTCAGTATCTAGTCAACTTCAGTATCTAGTCAACCTCAGTATCTAGTCAACCTCAGTATCTAGTCAACCTCAGTATCTAGTCAACCTCAGTATCTAGTCAACCTCAGTATCTAGTCAACCTCAGTATCTAGTCAACTTCAGTATCTAGTCAACCTCAGTATCTAGTCAACCTCAGTATCTAGTCAACCTCAGTATCTAGTCAACCTCAGTATCTAGTCAACCTCAGTATCTAGTCAACCTCAGTATCTAGTCAACTTCAGTATCCAGTCAACCTCAGTATCTAGTCAACCTCAGTATCTAGTCAACCTCAGTATCCAGTCAACCTCAGTATCTAGTCAACTTCAGTATCTAGTCAACTTCAGTATCTAGTCAACCTCAGTATCCAGTCAACCTCAGTATCCAGTCAACTTCAGTATCTAGTCAACTTCAGTATCTAGTCAACTTCAGTATCTAGTCAACTTCAGTATCTAGTCAACTTCAGTATCTAGTCAACCTCAGTATCCAGTCAACCTCAGTATCCAGTCAACCTCAGTATCTAGTCAACCTCAGTATCCAGTCAACCTCAGTATCCAGTCAACCTCAGTATCTAGTCAACCTCAGTATCCAGTCAACTTCAGTATCTAGTCAACTTCAGTATCTAGTCAACCTTCAGTATCTAGTCAACCTCAGTATCTAGTCAACCTCAGTATCCAGTCAACCTCAGTATCCAGTCAACTTCAGTATCTAGTCAACCTTCAGTATCTAGTCAACCTCAGTATCCAGTCAACCTCAGTATCTAGTCAACTTCAGTATCTAGTCAACCTCAGTATCCAGTCAACCTCAGTATCCAGTCAACTTCAGTATCTAGTCAACTTCAGTATCTAGTCAACCTCAGTATCCAGTCAACCTCAGTATCCAGTCAACTTCAGTATCTAGTCAACTTCAGTATCTAGTCAACTTCAGTATCTAGTCAACTTCAGTATCCAGTCAACTTCAGTATCTAGTCAACTTCAGTATCTAGTCAACTTCAGTATCTAGTCAACCTCAGTATCTAGTCAACCTCAGTATCTAGTCAACTTCAGTATCTAGTCAACTTCAGTATCTAGTCAACCTCAGTATCCAGTCAACCTCAGTATCCAGTCAACTTCAGTATCTAGTCAACTTCAGTATCTAGTCAACCTCAGTATCTAGTCAACCTCAGTATCCAGTCAACCTCAGTATCCAGTCAACCTCAG
Source organism: Macrostomum hystrix (assembly GCA_950097015.1). Classification (NCBI taxonomy): domain Eukaryota; kingdom Metazoa; phylum Platyhelminthes; family Macrostomidae; genus Macrostomum; species Macrostomum hystrix. Next base: position 22,998,515 of record CATNEN010000001.1, read on the forward strand.
TATCCAGTCAACCTCAGTATCCAGTCAACCACAGTATCTAGTCAACCTCAGTATCTAGTCAACCTCAGTATCTAGTCAGCCTCAGTATCTAGTCAACCTCAGTATCCAGTCAACCTCAGTATCTAGTCAGCCTCAGTATCTAGTCAACCTCAGTATCCAGTCAACCTCAGTATCTAGTCAACCTCAGTATCTAGTCAACCTCAGTATCCAGTCAACCTCAGTATCCAGTCAACCTCAGTATCCAGTCAACCTCAGTATCCAGTCAACCTCAGTATCCAGTCAACCTCAGTATCCAGTCAACCTCAGTATCCAGTCAACCTCAGTATCCAGTCAACCTCAGTATCCAGTCAACCACAGTATCTAGTCAACCTCAGTATCTAGTCAACCTCAGTATCTAGTCAACCTTAGTATCTAGTCAACCTCAGTATCTAGTCAACCTCAGTATCTAGTTAACCTCAGTATCCAGTCAACCTCAGTATCCAGTCAACCTCAGTATCTAGTCAACCTCAGTATCCAGTCAACCTCAGTATCTAGTTAACTTCAGTATCCAGTCAACCTCAGTATCTAGTCAACCTCAGTATCTAGTCAACCTCAGTATCTAGTCAGCCTCAGTATCCAGTCAACCTCAGTATCTAGTCAACCTCAGTATCTAGTCAACCTCAGTATCTAGTCAACTTCAGTATCTAGTCAACCTCAGTATCTAGTCAACCTCAGTATCTAGTCAACCTCAGTATCTAGTCAACCTCAGTATCTAGTCAACCTCAGTATCTAGTCAACCTCAGTATCTAGTCAACTTCAGTATCCAGTCAACCTCAGTATCTAGTCAACCTCAGTATCCAGTCAACCTCAGTATCTAGTCAACCTCAGTATCTAGTCAACCTCAGTATCTAGTCAACCTCAGTATCTAGTCAACCTCAGTATCCAGTCAACTTCAGTATCTAGTCAACTTCAGTATCTAGTCAACCTCAGTATCCAGTCAACCTCAGTATCCAGTCAACTTCAGTATCTAGTCAACTTCAGTATCTAGTCAACCTCAGTATCCAGTCAACCTCAGTATCCAGTCAACTTCAGTATCTAGTCAACCTTAGTATCTAGTCAACCTCAGTATCTAGTCAACCTCAGTATCTAGTTAACCTCAGTATCCAGTCAACCTCAGTATCTAGTCAACCTCAGTATCCAGTCAACCTCAGTATCCAGTCAACCTCAGTATCCAGTCAACCGCAGTATCTAGTCAACCTCAGTATCTAGTCAACCTCAGTATCTAGTCAACATCAGTATTACATTCAGCAAAAATTTCGATTCTGGACGTGTTGAAACGAGGTTGAAATTAAGGACAGCCCGCCCTCTGTTGTTGTCTATGGTCGAATTCGTTAGATATGCACAGCGGGCGGGCTGCCGTTAGTTTCAACCACGTTTCAACACACGCAGGCTAACTACAATATACCAATATTGATAGGCTGAAGAGGGCTGAAACGAGGTACGAGCGTAAAACGTTAAGGCGCGTAGCGAATGAGTACGAAACGTGTGAAAGGTTCCTATCTTGCTAGTGCATTTTCCGTGAAAATCAGCCTTTAAAATTTTTTCCACGAAACGAGGTGCGCCATCCTTCTTCTTCTAGTGGTCCTTGGAGGAAGCTTAAACTAGCTAAACATAGTTTGTTGCTAAGGAGAGTAAAAATATTACTTGCAGCTTTAAAATGTGTCAATGCACTTCTAGTTTTCAGAACACAGCTTAAACTTAATTTTTCAACTCAATTATTAAACATTTGGCAATTTCAGATCCGAACCAGTTTACTCAATCAACAATAGCCTATGTCACTGTCAGCTCCCCAGCCTCATTCTACATTACTGTGAGTGTCAGCAGCCTGAAGGAGTGCTTGTACAGGTGCAATGTGAATTGTCAGGCAGTGTTCTACAGTCGGTCTAAGCAGCACTGTCACCTGCTGCTATTCACACTGTTGCCGCAAACTTTTAGTGAAACAGATGACGATTTTTTCACTCGAGTCTAACGAGTGAAATTTCAGGAACAGAATTATGAATGAATAAGTGCGCCTGCTGCTGCTGCTGCTGCTGCTGCTGCTGCTGCTACTGCTACTGCTGCTGCTACTGCTGCATCCCTTATAAGCTAAGCTTGTTTCAAGAAACACTTCTGTTTTGTCTGTAAGAAATTTTGTATCCGAAAGCAAATTTTCCATTGAAGGTTAATTAGATGTTAATAATAAGTGCAGGAGGGCTGCGGGCAATGGCACATCATTTGCTGAGACTAGACCCAGGAGGCAATTCTGCCCATTCAGCTGACTCCTGAGCACACAGGTACTGTATGCAGGCACACACTCACGCGGGTGTGTACATCTGCCCTGACTTTCTCATCGTCAGGCAGTGTACACTCTCACTGTGCCTAGGAGGTTGGCCCTAAAAGGCGCAAATTGCAGCACAAGCCCCCAAGCCCTCTCTCCGCGGCTGCACCCAAAATGAATGTGGCCTCGCGCTTGTGGAATCGTGCTCAGGGACCTTGGTGCGAGTACTAAACGAGTTAAACCGCTTTGCCACTCAGCCCCATATATTGAATGCTAATTGTTATTAAGACGCAATTTCGTGAAGCAACTTAGCTAATAAATAAATTGAGGAGTTGGCTAAGCTATGCCATGGTTGTCCCAATCTGATTGGTTGACTTCATTATTTGTTTTTGTCGCCCCAATCCCTCGTCACTTAACCCAACCAATCCAGTGCGAGACACTCCAGTGGTCAGTTGTATTGTCACGACTTCATTGTTGCATGCGATCTACTCGTAGAATATAAAAAAACAAAAATTAAATATAATATACTATTTCGTTCTAATTCACAGCATCGATGGATTAAGACATGCTAATTAAAAAAAAGGCGTATGCAATGCTCCAATAAAAGGTACAGTGGCGTTAGTACCTATGAACTTTAGTCTAATATTGAAATCTAAATTTCTTCTACAAACAACTAAAATCAGTATGCATTGCAAATAGGCAACAATTCTATAATTAAGTACTCATTAATTTAAGGATTATTATTTACTTAAAGTAGTAAATAATGCCCCGAAACTTTAAAATTAGAGTAACCAACCGCAAGGAAGGAACCACACGTCTATAAATCGTTATGGCCACCCATATAGCTCTCTAGATTAACTTGTTTTATCGGCTGGTTAATCGCCAAAAGCAGCGGCAATGAAACTTGCGGGCGGAAAAGCCGCGATAGCCTTACTCTGCCTTCTCTTCGTAAAGTGCGGCTCGGCTGTCAGGTACTACAGCCGCAGGTACGTCGGCTGCTACTCTGACACCGTGGCATCCAGAGACCTGACGGCTCTGGCTAACGTTACCTCAATGCAGGGCTACTCGGTGCACCAGACGGCGCACGCCGTCATTGTCGGCTCCATGACGCTGGAGCTGTGCGCCAATGTCTGCAGCCTCGGCGGATTTCCCTACATGGGCATCCAGATGGCACAGGAGTGCTACTGCGGCTGGAGCTACGGCAGGAACGGACTAGCCGCTGCCGGGGCCTGCTACTTGGGTTGCGGTGGCAACGCTTCGCAGAATTGCGGCGGCGCCAATGCGAACTCTGTCTATGGCCTGAAGTACACATGTGAGCGAACTCTTGCTACTTGTCGATGGCGTTTGGGTGATTTTTAATCATAATAATAATATTCACAGAGTGCAGTTTGTACTGAGTGAAGACACACTCACGCCGGTGTGTACGTTTGCAAGCAGACTTTCTCACCGTCAGTCTATTTACACTCTCGCTGTGCCTTCTAGGTTAGTTCTAGGGCTTCTCTTCACGAGATGAGATGACCTTTGTGCGAGAGCCGAATGCGTTAATCGCTCTGACATTCACTCCCTACCGATTGATGACGTTGGTTTCCCGCGCTTCTCATTACAGACACCGACTTGTTCAAAACCTCCAGCCGAGACAGCATCAGTGTGCTCAGCGGCTTCTCCGCCTACAGGAGCATCACATCCGACCTCGCCATCCGGTGCCTTGAGCAGTGCGGCTCGGACTGCCAGGCTGTCATCTTCAACCCGCAGCAGCAGCTCTGCAGCTTGCTGAAGTTCGCCCTGGTGCCCACAGAGTTGAGCGGCATCGGTGGCGACTTCTTCGTCAGGTTCTGACTGCCGGACAACCATGATATCCAATGTCAGAAGAGATTGAAACAGAGAGTTACAAGTAGAAAGGGAGTGTGTGATATACTTATGCCGAGACCTGTGTTTGTGAGCGTTTTTTAATAGAGGTAGCTTTAAGGTTACTAATGTGAACGATTGATAACTCTATAATTTCATCTGTACCTTTTGTAAGTTTTTTCTGCAACTCTCTTATCACTAGTTCGATTCTTCAGAATTGGCTAGATGTGCTAGATGTGCTTGATCTTTATTGACAAATTCTGAAGTAAGTTATACATTTCTATGAGCATAGCTAATATTACACAGTTAATTCTGGTTGGTAAGTTGTTGTTTATCTTCCGCCTCTGATAATTGCTGTTTTGCTGTTTTTTTCTCGAACAGAGAATCTAAATTTTGTGAAAAAAACTCGAAGCAATGATAAGTTAACATTTTTCTTTCTGATCTTAAGGACCAGGTCTGAAGTACCGGGTCTAAAGGACCAGGTCTAAAGGAAGGGCTCTAAAGGACCAGGTCTAAAGGAAGGGCTCTAAAGGACCAGGTCTGAAGTACCGGGTCTAAAGGACCAGGTCTAAAGGACCAGGTCTAAAGGAAGGGCTCTAAAGGACCGGGTCTAAAGGACCGGGGCTGAAGGACCGGGGCTGAAGGACCGGGGCTGAAGGACCGGGGCTGAAGGACCGGGGCTGATGGACCGGGGCTGAAGGACCGGAGGCTGAAGGACCGGGGCTGAAGGACCGGAGGCTGAAGGACCGGGGCTGAAGGACCGGGGCTGAAGGACCGGGGCTGAAGGACCGGGGCTGAAGGACCGGAGGCTGAAGGACCAGAGGCTGAAGGACCGGGGCTGAAGGACCGGGGCTGATGGACCGGGGCTGAAGGACCGGGGCTGAAGGACCGGGGCTGAAGGACCGGAGGCTGAAGGACCGGGGCTGAAGGACCGGAGGCTGAAGGACCGGGGCTGAAGGACCGGGGCTGATGGACCGGGGCTGAAGGACCGGAGGCTGAAGGACCGGGGCTGAAGGACCGGAGGCTGAAGGACCAGAGGCTGAAGGACCGGGGCTGAAGGACCGGAGGCTGAAGGACCAGAGGCTGAAGGACCGGGGCTGAAGGACCGGAGGCTGAAGGACCGGAGGCTGAAGGACCAGAGGCTAAAGGGCCGGGCTGAAGGGCCGGGGCTGAAGGACCGACCTTGCAAGTCCTGTGCATCATAGCCTAGCCAGCACTTACAACCGGAGTCTGGGCTACCAAATAGCACTTCCAGTGGTTGAGTTAATTAAAATTTAGAGTCTGTGGTATTTTTCAAAAAAACTAACGACGGATACCCCTAAAAATTTACGATCCTCAAGCAGACACTGCTCAAGCGGAGTACTTTTTTCGTGTCCTAATATACACATGAACAATTGAGTTAGACCAACTGGCTAACAACCAGTCATTATTCATTTGCAGCCAGCTAGACAGACAGACAGTTGTTATTAGAAACCCAAATTCTTGCTAAAATATTGTAGCTGTGTTGGAAAAATGTTTCTATGATAGACTGTTTTAGTCCTAAAAGCATAACGAGCTCATAAGTGCTGCGTTTTTTCAACATTTATGTATCTGGATGATCAAAAATGTACCTAGAAATATTGTATGACAGTTTTCTATTTACCGTCGGATGAATCTACAGCTATTCTAATGATCTTGAATTGAAATTTTTTTAATTGAAGCTTAATCAGGGGTCATGGCAGAGCGGTCTAACGCGTTTGCCTCTCGCGCCAAGGTCCCTGAGCTCGATTCCGCGGCGAGGCCACTTTTTGGGGCGCAGCCGCCGAGAGAAGGCTTGGGGGCTTGTCGTGCAATTTACGCCCTTGAGGGCCAATCCAAAGACTACTAAACTACTAAACTACTATTATATAGGTTTTTCCGATCAAGTAGCAGACTAGCCTACTCGAGTGCCACATAGTCATCTCAAGTGCATGAAAGTCAGTTTATCTGCCAAAATAGCCAAGTCAAGTGCAAACGCCAGTTCAAGTGCAAATTAGCCAATCAGAGCGCTTCTCTATATACCCCCACTGTTGCGCGATGACGACGACAGAGAGAAAAGGCGAATCATTTGAGCGAGAACTGCGAGGATTCATTTGAAATGCACATAGAAACGAATGAGTTGCTTCTTGAATTGACTATGTTGCACTTGACTTACTCTTTTGGTAACTCTGAATAGACAATTTGCAACTTGATTTGGCTTGTTGCCACTTGACTTGAATATGTCGCACTTGTAAAAGCTAAAAAATTAATTGGCGACGGGATAATTAGACACCCAAACACAACACGAGTGCACACGCTTCATCTACAGCTGTGATGTTTACTTAAGATTAAAGTTGAAATTAAACCCTATTAAATATAGTCTGACTCTGCTACACTGAAAAAAAGTTTAACGGTTGATAGATATTAATCTGAATTGTTTACACCCAAGTACTCAGAAGTAAACAGGTTTCTATTGTTATCGGACATTTGTTAACATTGCTACTTCAGTAGTGAATTGACACATGACGTTGAAAACAATGAGTATGAAGGAGCCGCAACTGGAATTTTAAGAGCCACTAGCGTCTGAGACATCAGAAACATGCGACTGACAGGCTGAAGATCCACCAAGGTCGTATTTGGTTTTCTCGTCCAATTAAAATTCGTTGCTGAGTCCCTCCGGGGGGAGCGGGTCAAAAGACAGGGTGCGCGGGCTGTTGATGGTGAGGACGTACGGTGGTAAGGATCTTTGATAAGCAAGAAAATTGAAGACTTTGTGTTAATTATTTTCAACGTAGATGTGACGGGGCAGATGTCTGCATTCGTTCTGAGGTAAGTGCGGTCGCACATTTTTATTTTTTGGCATTTCTTTAGAATGCTTTAAGTAGGAAAGAAGTCATACGAGTTCATAGTTCTCAATTCATTTTCATTCATATAGGAAGCCTCGTATTGCGCAACTAACGAACTCAAGTCTTCCCAGGTCCATACTTGATAATTTCTTGGGTAATGGATTCGTTGCGAGATCCGTAGCAAGGGTAACGAAGAGGAAAGCACAGTATAGACATCGACAATATAAAAGGATGCATGCTATTTACTTTGTAAATTAGCAGTGGCCCCCTGAAATATACTAGACTATTGGTCAAGTAGTCACGAGCGCAACGTACCGAAATGAATGGAGCATAACACTACTCATAGTAGAGGATAGGTAAAAACTGTGCAATGCATAGACGATTTCAGAAAAGAAGTTTAAAAAAAGAGACCAAGGCAAAAGACAGCATCATAACACACGAATGCTTCTGAGCACAATAGTTCATTCTCTTTGCTCTTAGCTACCGTCGGCTGCATGCTGTCTGTCTATTTGATCTCTAGATGGCTGTTGCTTCAATGAATGGTTACAGAAACATTGTTATGGCGCTACTTCGCATCCTATTGTTCACGAACAGTGGCTGAATATCGCTTTGTTACTTGAGGCCACTCGATCTGATATTCATTTGAACCGATACCTGAACCAACTGTTAAACCATCGCTTTGTTTTAATGTTCAACATTCTTTGGATTGACGTTCTCAGGAGTCACAATGCACTCTGCTTCTGATCTGTGTCGCTACAGGAGATACGTGTAACTACCATCGAGAGTTTGGCATTAAAAATCATTCAGTTTTATGAATAATCCTACTTTCAGTAGAGAAGCTCGCTTTCTAAAGTAGATACGAGATTTGTGAGTGAGGAAACAAGGCGAAGTCTATAAAAGAGCCGTCACTACACTCTTCAAGCATTCAACCAACATCTACTGGCTCCTGAGGCTGCAGAAACATGGGACTGACTGGCCGACGGTTCATCCTGCTCTTCATTTGCCTCCTTCTAGCCAGACGCAGCCCTGCGACCAGGCTCCATACTCGCCACTACGTCGGCTGCTTCGCCGACACGTCGGCTAGAGACCTGCCCGGCCTGACAGGTGTGTCAGTCCTGAAGGGTTACTCCGTGCACTCTGTAGCTTTTTGTGTCATCCACAACTCCATGACGCTGGAGCTGTGCGCTAGTGTCTGCACTCTTGGCGGCTTTGCCTACATGGGCGTACAGGTTGGCGTGGAGTGCTACTGCGGCCCGAGCTACGGTAGGCATGGACCGGCTGCGGCTGGAGCCTGTTACCACGGCTGTAGTGGTAGTTCTTCGCAGCAATGTGGAGGACCGAATGCGAACTCGGTATATGAGCTGCGGTACTCAGGTGAGCAACCTTGACTGGGTTTTTATTTAATTAGTTTGGTTGAATTTTCTAAACTCTCTTCAGTTGATTAAACTCGAATGTGAAATAAAATCAAGATATTTCACTCCTAACCCAGCCTCGGACGTGTTCAAGATCTCCAGCAGGGCCGGCATTAGCATGCTCAGCAGCTACTCAGCCTACACGAGCATCTCAGCCAACAGCGATCTCCAGTGCCTCGCAATGTGCGGTCCCGGCTGTCAGGCTGCCATCTTCAACCACCAGCAGCGGCTCTGCAGCTTGCTGAAGTTCGCCTTGGTGCCCACACAGCTGAGCGCCGTGACTGGCGACTTCTTCACCAGGCTCTGACTGCGCATCCACAGAACTGCCTTGAAGTACTACCACAGGTTGATTTCACACTAACTCTGGCATGCCTTAGCAGTGCGAATACCAAACAAATTTTCCTCCTGTTTTATAGTACCGATGGGGTGAAAATTACCCCTTAAAACTGACATAGTGACATAGCAAAGAAACTTTGTTATTTTAATCCCTTACTTAATCTTCACAGTTGTAGGTTGTAGGGGCAAATGAAAGACATGATTTAATGTCATTTAATAATAAAATTTCTTCATTCTAATTATTTTTTTAATGAGCTTGAACAGGTAGGCTTAAGTGTTGCAAATTGCCACTGTATTTTTCTTGCTGAAATGTTTGACGGGCTTAAAGAATTTCAACTGAAACAAATCAGAGGAGCATGATAAATGTTTAATTTTTATCGAGGCTTCTCAATATATTCATATGGCAGAAATTTCATGAACTTTTGGGAACACTCCTCGTAATAATTATAGTTTCTAATACTCATATTTTTCGGCAGTTTGCACCTATCTGGTAAGTATTTTTGGTAAGTGTAAATGATAAGCTTTACGTTTTTTAATATCTACAACAAAAGCTGTCACACATCATACTGGCTCCAAACATGACTAAAGTAAGCCTAGAACTAAAATTTCTGCTCTGTTGTGCTCACAGTTTTCTGTAAGCAGATCAGTACTAAAAAGCGTCTATTGACATTCGAATCCCGATTATAAAAAATACATGGCACTGACAATTTACAGTGATTTCTGACTATTCAGACTATTGATCCGCATTCTATAAGTGCTCACAGGATGTACTTTTCGACAGCTCTAGGGTTGAAAGAACAGGATGTACTTGCTGACGGCTCTGTGGTGGGGGTTGAATGAACAGGATGTACTTGCTGACGGCTCTGTGGTGGGGGTTGAATGAACAGGATGTACTTGTCGACAGCTCTGTGCTTGAATGAACAGGATGTACTTGTCGACAGCTCTGTGCTTGAATGAACAGGATGTACTTGTTGACAGCTCTGTGCTTGAATGAACAGGATGTACTTGTTGACAGCTCTGTGCTTGAATGAACAGGATGTACTTGTTAAAAGCTTCTTCCTTGGGGGTTGAAAGAATTAGCTATGAGCTTAAAATATGGTGAAGCTTCCCTATGATCTGTTTTCCTATGCAAAGAATGCAAGGCTAATTAATGGTAGGATATATATTCACTAATTAAAAGAAATAAACGAAGCATCAATTTCCAAGAAAATGAAAAAATGGCATTACAAGCGAATTTTCGTAAATTTGCATAAATAAAGTATAGGTTCACCGGAACACACCTGTCTGTCTATTGCACCTATGTGTGTATTCTCTGATGGATAGAAAATTTAATATTTGTCGATTGGACAGAATTGACATGAGTCAAATAACTGAGGCTAGATGTATGTATATCATATTTGAGAACTAGAGAACGAGCATTTTGGGCCGATGAGTGGGCGAAGTTACCTTTAGTAGAACGAAATGGGCAATGCCAATGGTATCGAGTGAGGCAATAGAACAGGCCAACAATTTGTGAATAACGAAGGGGCGCACCAGATGCAAGGAGTCTATGAACTACTCGTAGATGTGTGATATTTTGACTTAGGTCTCTCTTTACGTTGAGATTCCTAAATGAGGTCGGGTGTCCTACTCTTTGTGAGAGATTCCCTTTTCGCAACTCGAAAATAACGAAGACAAGACGATTCAAATCCCAAGCTAAACAGCTGATATTTAAGTGTTAACCAATAAATAAGAGAAAGCTATGATCACTGATCAATTCCCCTGGCAGCGCTCTTTTCGTCCCCTGCCAGGTACTGTACTTAATTCAATCCAATTCACAATTCGCACTAACAAAATCTCGATAACCGCAACACAAAACACGAACTCTACTCGATAATACGACACGATAAACAACACAAATAACTCCTAGACAAACAGATAGTCCCTATAACAAACAAGACAAATAACGCGAAACCTAACCAAAATCCCTAACATAAAACCGAGGCGACCAGCAAGCACTTCTGCACTATGGCACAACGATAGTTCTATCGTGCCACACCTAATGTCTGTTCGACGGCGTCCCACCGATGATTGTCGGCGATATGGAGAGTGCTTCCGTGCTTGCCAATCCCTATCTAACACTCCGTCAGCAGTTGGCCAGACGTACCGAGCTCAGCGCAAGCTACTTACTGACGTGGGGTTGAGTGTGGGGGTTTTCTTTGACTAACTAGTTGGACCGGTTTACCTGTCCCGGTATCTATTTACTAGGATGCGTAACACGAATGAGAACAATATCAAGATCAAGAGCAAGAGCAAGGTCGAACGCGAGACCAGAATCACATGAGAACAATATTTCAGCGCAATAGTCAGTTTTATAGTCAAGCGCCCGCCCCAGCCCTCATCAAAGCCTGGGTGCCGGCCGCGCCGCTTGTTCTTCTGCCAGGTCGCCCCTGCCGGTTAACGAACCGGCTGCTGATTGGCCCGGCTCGGGGTGTCGCACTTAAGTCGGTTCACTTCAATCGGCTAGCCGTCCTCCCATTGGTTGGGCCCACCAGACCAGGGCTAGTCTGATGCCTTGGCTGTAGAGCAGGGGTGACCGGCCGGTCGCGTGTTAGGCCTGGCTGGGGTGCGCATGTACAAACAACTAACCTATAAGATACATTAAAATAATTCATAATATTGACGTGCGCGAATAAGTTACTACAAGTAGAAATATACGCATTATAAAAACATGCCGACACTACACTCCCCCCTCCTAAAAGAAGTGGAGTGCGAACAAAACAGAAAATAAGGGACACAAGACTCGATGCCAAAATAAAACTGGAAACCGAGATTTAAACAGAAAACGAAAATTTTCAACTCCTCTGGGGGACACCTCCTCCCCCCTCCTAAAAGAATAGGAGCTGGTTTAACGCGAAAAAGAAAATTTTACGCTATCTATAATCGTATTAAAGAAACAATACAGAAAGCAAAGGTTGTCCAAAGCACAATGTTTTGACTAACGCTTGTATTCCTTCGTCGCCGAAAAGGTACAATTTCAAACAAAATTTAGATGAATAATAACAGAACTAAAGCATATTAAGGTTTGCTTAAAGAATTCCATTAGATTTAAATTCAAAATACAAAATTCTGCAACGTGTCATCAAAATTTTACGATTAACTACAAAAGGAACAATAGAATGATCAGTTTAACAGCAAATTTAACAATTCGACTTCAAAATTCAACACTTGATTACAAAATTTCAATCAATATTCATGCCTTTTTCAGCGCAAATTTCCTGACATTAAAATTTAATTTGCAAGAAATATACTACTCTTAAAAGTATATCACACGCTTTCGCAAGGAAAATCTGTACGATTCACGGACTCAACAATTTTCACAAATCCAATCTACTGGGCGGTCGGATACACGCTCTGTTTCTCAATCTCGGAGCCCAATGCTCCTGAACTGGTAATTCCTCTCTTTGTCCTCGGGGCCGGCGTCCTCGGCCTTCTCGGTTCACTACGGCTGGCGGCACTGCGCCACCGCGCGCCGTTGGCACAACTAGCGTGGCTCGCGGAATCTCTGTCCGCACTGGAATTACTGGCACCCTTGGCACTGACGGCATTGCCTGCCTGTTCGGCACCGGTATCTGTGACGGTGCTTGCCGTGGCGCTACTTGGTGTGGTGGCCAATCGATTTCAATATCCGGGTATTCTTCCTCCGGTTCCACCTCTGGCGCTCCGGCGCCGACTATCCCACGCCATGCGCATAATTTTTCTTCCGACAGATAACACGGTTTGACGCGATCTACACTGACTATTTCGTGGATCCGATCTGGCTGTTCAATGCCATGAACCTTGGGTCCGGGTTCGATTCTTAAACACTTGCCACTACCGGTGACCTCAAGTACGCGGTATGGTCCGACCCACTTCCGGTTCGTATTAAACTGTTTGTGGCCATTCGAAAGCCAAACTAAATCATTCGGTTTATAAAAATTTTGAAATACTTTTGCGTCGTAGTTGGTTTTCATTCGAGTTATTGCTACTGATTGTCGTTGCCTAGCAACGCGAAAGGTCTCCATGCACTTCCGGTACAATTCATGCACGTGCCGATCCGCAGTTTTTTGTTCTGGCGGAGGCAAACCGATTTCTGCGTCTACTGGCAGTCTCATCTTTCTGGCAAATAGCATTTCAAATGGACTGAACTTGTTCGACTCGTTAATCGCACTGCGCTGTACCATCACGACGTGGGGCAAGACTTCATCCCACGCGAGGTCTAGTTCGTCACGCGCTAGCTTAATTCCATCCTTCACAACTCTGACCATTCGCTCACACTTCCCATTCGCTTGTGGGTGGTAACTAGTAGTGTGGCGCAAATCAATACGGAAATTCTCCGTTAAGCTCTTCACGATATCTGCGGTGAAAGAAGCTCCTCTATCAGAAATGAATGCTTCCGGTGCGCCATATCGGCAAATCCACTCCGTGTACAGAGTCCATGCGGTGCTCTCTGCTGTACAATCGCGGAGGGCCTTCACCTCCATCCATCCGGTGAAATGATCGACCATCAGCAGCAGGTATTTATTCCCTCGCTGCGTTGTGTCAAAGGGTCCTGCGTAGTCTATGTGGACCTTCTCGCCCATGTAGCTACTAAGCTCGGGCTCCAATGGCGCTCTCAAATTCGGGCCGTATTTCTTTCTAGTCTGACATTCCGGACAAGTCTTAATATAGCGTTCTAAATTCGCAGAATAATTTGGCCACCAGAACCGTTGTCTAATCAGGTCTCTGGTCTTGGAGATTCCTCCGTGGGCCATCTGATTATGATACCGCTCGAACAATTGCTTTTCGAGTTGCTCACTTTCTGGCAGCACGATCTGCTTAAATTCGCGGCCTTCATGATCTCTATAACATCTGTAGATAATGTTCGAGTCTACAGTCAACTTGTCATAATCACTGTACAAGGACTTATAACTCCGATGCATTCCGATCCATTCGATCTTTGGCGGGCACTGCTCTCGCGCTAACAGGCGGGTTTTCAGTTTCAGCAACTCAGGCTGGCCGTCCTGAAGTTCGACCACACCTGCCGGAGAACTTATGTCTATGGCCCCGCAATCTATTCCGTCCGGTTTTCTAGCTGTATTGCACGTGGGGCACTCCTCGTGGTACTTTTTCGGGGGTCCGTCACGTGATGGTCGGCGGCTTAACGCATCTGCATTGCCATGACTCAGACCTTGGCGATATTCTATGGTAAAATCGTACTCTTCCATTCGGCTTATCACTTCGAACTGATCGAACTGTTCGAGGATCATGTTCCATCTTCCCAACATGCCCTTCGCACCGTGGCACTTCCTCAGCCACTGCAGTGCCGCGTGATCTGTTCTGATCTTAAAATGGCGACCAATCAGATACGGGCGATAGTGCTCGAGAAAATAAATTAGGGCGTACATCTCCTTCATCGTGGTGCAGTAATTCAACTGGTGCTGATTTAACGGGTGGGACGCATAAGCGATCACCTTCTCTTCCCCGTCCTGCTCTTGCAACAAATTCCCTCCGATCGCGCTGTCGCTGGCGTCTACATCCAGGACAAAGGGTCCAGCTTCCTTATCGAATCTGGGATAGCTGAGGACAGGCGCGTGGGTCAATTTTTCTTTCAGCAGTTCGAAGGCTTTCTGGCACTCCTCATTCCAATGATATTTAACATCCTTTCGAGTCAGATTATTCAGCGGTTCGCTGATTCGGGCAAAGTCTTTAATAAATCGGCGATAGTAGCCTGCTAATCCTAGGAATCCTCTAAGTTCAGAGATGTTCTCTGGCCTAGGCCATCGTTGTACTTTCTCAATCTTGTCTTTACTGGTGTACACACCATGCTGACACACAGTATGACCGAGGAATTCAACCTCCTTCCGAAAGAGAAAAGTCTTTTCGGGCTTAATTTTCATTCCTGCTTCCTCTAATCTGGCAAAAATAAGATCTAAATTTCTCAGCATCTCTTCGAAATTCTTGCCCGTGCAAATGACATCATCTAAATACAACAGGGCGAACTTGTAAGCGTAATCTCCTAAGATTCGCTGCATGATCCTTTGGAAACAGGCTGGACCGTTGGTTACTCCAAACGGCAGCACCTTCCACTGGAATAATCCATCGTGGGTTCGAAACGCCAATTTCTCTCTGTCACTCTCGCGCACTTTGACAGACCAGTAAGCTCCTACCATGTCCAGTGTGCTAAAGTACTGGTTGCCGGCGAGGGACTCTAATGATTCTTGAATTAATGGCAATGGGAAACTGTCCTTCTTAGTCTTGTTATTCAACTGTCTAAAATCACAGCAAAAGCGAAATTCACCGTTCTTCTTCCGAGCGAGGACTATAGGACAACTCCACTCGGACTCTGATGGTTCTACAAGATCGTGATCTAGTAATTGGCGGACATGTTCGCTGACAAACTCACGCTGCTCAGGGCTCTGCTTTCGCAGTGGAATTCGAACTGGAATCTCGTCGGTCGTCTCAATCTTAAATTCGCCGACGCGGGTCTTTCCAATGTCCCACTGATTCTGCGAAATCATACCTTGATACCGGTGTAGCAACTCAATTACTTTCAGTTGCTGATTTGCTGTCAGATCAGTCTCATCCAGTCTAAATTGATCCCTTATCTTAGTTGCTTCGCTCAGCGTGGGGATCCTCTTCTGATCTTGCCGCCGCTCGGCTGGCTCAGCTTTATCTACAAGAAAAATCTCTAACTCTTCGTTCGCTGGCTCATACTCAGCAATAACCTCATTCTCATGAATGGTCTTCTCATGCTCGGTTGGGTTCATGACCCTAACAAAGGTTTCGCCGAATTCATCTAGCGACGTTAGTCCCTTTGCAACTAGAATCGACTGATCCTCATCCTGACCGCTTTTCCTGGTAACAAAACCGTACTCAGCTGCATCAGGGGTCTCCCTACATTTGACTTTAATAAATTTCTCACTCAGTGCCGGAATCTTTGCCATGCTGGTTACTTGCAGTAGCACGCAACGTGCACTTTCATCTGCAGTGGTTAGTCTAATCCGAATGTTATTAAATTCTAGCGTCTTCTCAGCTATATCGAGCTTAATTCGGTGACGGGTCAACAAATCGAGACCAATAATCGAAGTGGTTAGCAGGTCTTCTGCGACAAAGAACGGGTGGATCACCTCGCTCTGTCCGATTCTAACTCTTAAGGACACCTGGCCCAACAGTCTGGTAGACTGGCTGTTGGCCGATTTCATGTTAATAGCGCACGGTTTTAATGCGGCTTTACAGGAGAAGAGCCGGTCAAATAGACTCTTGTCAATCACGCAGTGCGACGCTCCCGTATCAATCAAAATTTCTTCACTAACGCCGTTCAACTGACTGTGCAGAAATAAACCTGAGTTTATGGCCTGATTGGAAATAATCGGTTGGACAAATCCGGCTGCCTGCTTTTTTGCAAGCTTCTCTCCGGCTGCGGCTTCAACCTGCACGGAGTTTTCGAGCCTATTCATTTCCTTTCTAAATTCTCTTATTTCTTTCTTCAGTTCCTCAACTTCCTTAGACTTCAGCCTCTCCTCTGGCTTCCTCACAGTCTGTTGCTGTGGAGCTCTACTAGTTACAGGCTCTCGCTGCTTTGCAGCTGCTTTTGCAGTCTTCACAGGTGCTTTCATTTGCACTTCTTGGCGCAATTGCCGAATCTCTTCTCGCAGCTCTGACAGTTCATTTGCTGCCGCTGCATCTACGGACTTTCGCTGCTCAGTCTCACTGACTCTCAATTCAATGCCGTTTAATTTTCGGCGGTTGGCGTCAAAGGCCTGGCTCTGAGCTCTGCGCTCTGCCTTCTCTGTTTCGATTCCTGCGCAATCGGCGCAACTACAATAGGATTCTACAGACTCCGATATTGAATTAATAGACTGTTCGCTGTGTCCGCGGCATTCTACCTCTAAGGCGCGCTGCTTGTTACTATGAGTAGTATCACTAGCCCTAATAAAAGAAAAACTAGCTCGCTCCCTCAAATACAATAATAAATCGTAATTAGTTACTCCGCACGTGTCCCGCAAATGAAAGAAAATCTCCTTGCCTCTCCTATCTCTGAGGAATCCGTAGCCTCTGTTATAATTGTACCACACTAATTTTCCGAACTCTACGTTATTAAGCTTAATCTGCCGTGCGTCATTAATCACATCTCTCTGCTCAACCGGCCTTCGGTTATTGCTGGGGGTAAATAAATTTAGTGGCGGGGAACGGTCAACCCCCCTCTGCTGCCGTTCCGCTTGCAGTTTAAAGGCTGTAGTCTCTGGGGACAGTCTCGCGCTACATGACCTGGTTGGTCGCAGATGTAACAGGTTCTGGGTCGTGCAGTAGGCGCATTCGCTCCCGCAGGATTGAAACGGTCATTGGCTGGTTGGCCTCGCCAACCTGACTGCCTTTCGACACCAGTCTGCTGTCTAGTGGGATTAAACTGCCTAGGTGGAAACATTCTGTTGTAACTGCTCATCTGCGGATTAAAATACGGTTGTGGCTGCGTCTGAGCCGGCGGTCTCATTGGCCGCTGAGTCTGCATCGATGCGAATTGCGGTCGCTGTTCCTGCCGGTAAAAGTACGGCGAACTCTCAGTGCGAAATTGCGGTGGTGGATAATAATTCGGTTCCTCTATCTGCTCAAACTGCGAGCTCTGCCTAGCGGCTTTGCCACGGAACTGTGCCTGCTTGACGGGTTCAACCTGGGAAACCAAAGTCTCAGGCGGTTCCGCTTTTCTTCTACCCTTAGCCCCTTGGCTTGCCAGCTCATCGAGGATCTCCTCGTTCTTGGCTGCTGCGAGCAAATCCATGGCGGTATAAGCGTCGCCTCTGGACCGTCTGATAGAAATGACAGCCCGCCTAATTTTGTAATTCAAAATTCCGGCTTCAAATCGCTCAGAAATTCTTTCTCTGGCCTGATTTTCAAGGCCTGCCTTCCGAACTAATTCAACAAGAGCGTCATAAAAGTGCTCAAGGCTCTCGCCTTCCTGTTGTTTCCGGTTCATCAACTGAATTTTTGCTTCTTCCTGCTGGGCAACTGGCCTGAATTTCTGCTGCAAACTCTCAACTAATCGTGGGTAAGCGAGGTTCGGGTCAAGGCCTAGATTAATATAAATCTTGTAAGCTTCTTCATCCAGCAAAGACAATAATTGGCAGGCTCTGGCATCAGCCTCAATGGCGTTACCTTGGCAATAGTTAGTAAAAATCTTTAGAAAAACTTCAAAGTCTCCTCCGACAGCATAAGGCTTGGGTTTCGCTACTGAATTATTATTCCTATAAATAAGTCTAGGGGCAGCTCTCAAATTCTGGATCTGATTCTGCAGATCGGTAATCAAAGCTCTTAGTTGGTTATTGTCAGCTGCTAAGTTCTCTACTACTGCGGCTTGAGCATTGACCTGTGGGTCGGCTAAGTTTTGACCTTGGTCTGGCCCGAGAGCAGGGCCTTCATTCTGTTCATTGGCTACGGCCGCAGGGTCTGGGCCAGCACCTCTAATTTCAACTCCTACACCCGCCATGTACAATTTTTATGAGTCACTGATAAGAAAGTCTGCGCGGGCGCTTATCTATAATAGAATCTAACTAACCGAGGCAATAAAATTTCAATCGACCAATTGTACTAACACTGGCCTTTTAAGTTTGTAGCAAAAATAATAATAAGGTGGAATCTTTAATTAGATTGCAGAAGAACTATATCAATATAAGAACCGTGGAGGTATGTACTTCTCCAGGCTATCTCTATAGCAGAACTCTTAAACTTTCTTCTCAACAGGAATTCTCCTTTCTCTCAATAGAAATCAATCCTCCTTCAATAGAAATCTCTCCTCCCTGGGGGCTCCAAATGTGATATTTTGACTTAGGTCTCTCTTTACGTTGAGATTCCTAAATGAGGTCGGGTGTCCTACTCTTTGTGAGAGATTCCCTTTTCGCAACTCGAAAATAACGAAGACAAGACGATTCAAATCCCAAGCTAAACAGCTGATATTTAAGTGTTAACCAATAAATAAGAGAAAGCTATGATCACTGATCAATTCCCCTGGCAGCGCTCTTTTCGTCCCCTGCCAGGTACTGTACTTAATTCAATCCAATTCACAATTCGCACTAACAAAATCTCGATAACCGCAACACAAAACACGAACTCTACTCGATAATACGACACGATAAACAACACAAATAACTCCTAGACAAACAGATAGTCCCTATAACAAACAAGACAAATAACGCGAAACCTAACCAAAATCCCTAACATAAAACCGAGGCGACCAGCAAGCACTTCTGCACTATGGCACAACGATAGTTCTATCGTGCCACACCTAATGTCTGTTCGACGGCGTCCCACCGATGATTGTCGGCGATATGGAGAGTGCTTCCGTGCTTGCCAATCCCTATCTAACACTCCGTCAGCAGTTGGCCAGACGTACCGAGCTCAGCGCAAGCTACTTACTGACGTGGGGTTGAGTGTGGGGGTTTTCTTTGACTAACTAGTTGGACCGGTTTACCTGTCCCGGTATCTATTTACTAGGATGCGTAACACGAATGAGAACAATATCAAGATCAAGAGCAAGAGCAAGGTCGAACGCGAGACCAGAATCACATGAGAACAATATTTCAGCGCAATAGTCAGTTTTATAGTCAAGCGCCCGCCCCAGCCCTCATCAAAGCCTGGGTGCCGGCCGCGCCGCTTGTTCTTCTGCCAGGTCGCCCCTGCCGGTTAACGAACCGGCTGCTGATTGGCCCGGCTCGGGGTGTCGCACTTAAGTCGGTTCACTTCAATCGGCTAGCCGTCCTCCCATTGGTTGGGCCCACCAGACCAGGGCTAGTCTGATGCCTTGGCTGTAGAGCAGGGGTGACCGGCCGGTCGCGTGTTAGGCCTGGCTGGGGTGCGCATGTACAAACAACTAACCTATAAGATACATTAAAATAATTCATAATATTGACGTGCGCGAATAAGTTACTACAAGTAGAAATATACGCATTATAAAAACATGCCGACACTACAGATGATACTCGTAAAAGCCTAATATTGCAACAAAGCGCACCTATTATTGCCGGAAAATCAGTTCCGTCACTATTATGTGTGTTTAGTAGATGCAGAGTTTCTTATTTCACAAAGTAATGAAAACATTTGTTGAGCCAAGCATGAAAATGTAGTCCATGTTGACACGACATGCTTTATTCTTCAGAGAACTAAAAAACTACACAAGCAAGTCATTTGAAAGTCTTTCAAAGCCAAACGCTCCGAGTCTCCGAAACCAACGTCTAGAGTTGCACCGGCAGGAGAGTTGAAATTTTGAGCAATTTTTTCTGTGTTCCCAGCATCGCATCGCAGCAGCAACGCTGCAGTCACCTTCCTGCAGTCTCGAGAGCTGCCTTTGTTGCATTTTCTGAGAGGACTCGAGAACAATCTTTGACTCTTTGCAGTGGGAGAAAGACAATTCAGGGGATTTTTAGAGACTCCATCGCTAAGCGATGGCAGATACCATTGTTCTGACATTCCAGTTTTTTTGTATTCCATCGACTACGACTTTTTTGTTTGAGTGCGTTTGGTTGCAACTACATCTCAAAGATTTTTTCAGTTGATCAGGCTAACGCTAGTAGCTTAAAAAGCTAAAAGGATCCGATCTATTTTTCTAGTTTTCAGTTGACTATCCTGTCAAAGTTATAGATGTTTTGCAGCATTTAAAAAAGGACAAGGCTTTGCTTAATGTACTCGTATTGCTGATGAAATCAGGGCCAGTTCAGAGCAGGTGTCTTCTAATACTCATCTTGATTAGTACTCTTTGTGATGCGCCCATTGATATATTCTGTAAGGTGATATGGGGCTTGGTTTGCGTGATCTATTTGAAAACTTCTAACTAGTTGGGTTCATACGAGGCTCGTAATACCTCGTATATGGCAAGTGACGCATGTTATAAACTACTTCAAGTAATAGATTTTGCACACTGAAACTTTTTTGTCCTTTTGTTCATCCACATGAGAGACATTCAGATACGCATGTACAGAAATATAATTGTGTCACTTGATTGCGAACATTATTGCTTTGTTGTCTTCAATGGCCCTTAAGTGTCCGTGCGTTGGAGCATCAAACAGCTCTGAATTTACCACTTACCAAAACCAGTCCATTAACAACTTTCTTTGTTGTTTCTATAAAAACAGTGGCTGGTGTTGTCTTGTTGTGAATTGTTGTAGTTAACTGTAGTGAATTACAACCACTACATGTAGTAGCGAGTAAAATTTAATTTCCCGTATTTTAGTCCTTGCCAACCACCCTGCCTTGAATAATATTCTATCAACCTCTTACTCTCGTGATTGGTTGGCACCCTTTCTTCCTCTCACCCGCTCCCACTCATATCGAAAGCATTAGAAAATCGAAGAACAATGAAATATTTCAACTACCAGGAGAGTCCAAAAAGTTGTTGAAACTTTCAACCTAGATCGTAGTTCGATTCAGAAACTCGTTGATTTAATTGACGTTTTTTTGAAAGCTGCTTAATTTATCTGTGCAAAACTTTACATTTTGATAATATTTTCTCACATTCAAAAGTTATGAGCAAGTTACTGCAATTCCCAGGGTAAAAATTATAGAAAATGACACAGAAGATGACATAGGGGGTTGTGTGGCAGAGCGGTCTAACGGTTGCGCCTCTCGCACCAAGGTCCCTGAGCGCGATTCCGCTGCGAGGCCGCATTCATTTGGGCGCAGCCGTGGAGAGAAGGCTTGGGGGCTTGTCGTGCAATTCACACAATGGGCTGAACATGCGCATGTAGCATTATCAAAGCTCGTATTTTTGTTTTAAATAGATTATGTGTCGCCAGGTCAATTTCTGTATATTTAAGCAGCGGATCTTGTTATCTCACACTCCGTCTCAGGTTATTCCTTTTTGTTAACAAAAGTAAACAGAAAAAGCCCATTCTGTTGATCAGTGACAGTTTAACAACAGCGGCGAGCCTTTTCTATAAGGGCATTGTGGACAGACAGCTATTTAAGAGTTTGTCAACAGACATCAGCATCAGTAAAGTGCATGCAACTGAAAAAGTCTTTAACAATATCTTAGGTTCCAGTTTTCTTCCTTATCTGCCCAAGACGATCTGGTTGTTCAGCCGCGTATGAAGAGCTCTCCTACGGTTTCATTGAGTGCTAGCGGCACGTGGGAATACCTGAGCAGGTGGCAAGAGCGCTGCTGCTCAGCGTAGATGACAGCCTGACAGCCAATGTCGCATTGGTAGATGCACTCTCGCAGTCCTCTAACGCTGGGAACGCTCCAGTAAGTTGAGTTCAAGAGCCTGGCGCTGAAGTAGGTCCTGTTAGCTGCCCGAGTAAACTGGTTTGAGTCTGCAATTTTTGCCATTCTTCAGCAAGTTAAGGCTTACAAATGTTACGGATGAGGTTTTCGTCCATAATCAAATTAAATTTCTCCAATATAAAATCTTAGTTTACTCAGTATGCGCCCGGAAAAAGTGACACACTTGGGCATGCGGCTCCCAAAAAATATGAATTATTGTAAAGCTACAGAGGTGGAGTGTTGATGTAATGCCATAGACAGTTCTGAATCGGTTGTTAAAGTACAGAGACCCTTAGCTGACATTTCTCAACCGCTGATATTTCCTGTTCTCTCGTCCGGCTGCGCGATAGTACAAAAAGTGGGCCTTCAAATTCCAGTGTAAAATATTCTTCGAATTGGGCAGAATTGCCTCCTCGCTGGCTGCGGGTCTAGTGTCACCAAATAATATGCCATTGCCTAAAATTTCACTTCGAGGCAATGGCCTTCAGACACATTCGCCATTGCATAGAATTAATTGCCCCGTGGCAATGGGGTTGTTGGAAATTTTAACAGTGAACCAGTGAGGATAATTTATCCAACGCGACTCACTTTCGTAGCTCAACGCGAACACCGAGTTGATGTAATCGGAGCCGCACTGCTGCGTGGCGTCTCCCGTGCAGTACATGTTGCAGCGGCTCTCGTTCAGCGCCCCGTAGCGTCCGTAGGACCAGCCGCACGCGCAGGACTGACCGAACTGCAGCCCCATATAGGGGAAGCCGCCAAGAGCGCACACCTGGCTGCACACCTGCCGTGTCATACCTCCTGGGCTCCAGATGAAGCAGGGCTCGCCAGTCGAGATGGCAAATCCAGCAATCTCTGCTAGACCTTCCAGGGCTGAGAGATCACGTAAAACTGCGTCCTGGAAGCAGCCCAGGTAGGCAATACCGGTCAGTCTGCCATGACTGACTGCTAGCAGGCAATGGAGCAGCAGTAGACCAATCTGCACGTGGGCCGACATGTCTGCTTTAAGTTACTTTGGAGCAGGCTACTACGCTACTTACGCGCTCTAAAAAATAGCCCTGTTCAGTAAATTTGCTTCTCAAAGCCGAGAATCTTTCAGTCGGCTAGGGATTGGACGAGTCTAACACAGTGGAGGTCGATAATTTATTTAATTTCTTACTTTTCATGGTTTATTGATCATCAATTAAGGAACAATGTAGCTTTGAATATTTTGAAGGATAGAATAAGAGAGAATTGCCACCTAGCCCAGTTGGGCACGATGTACTGCCGG
Source organism: Macrostomum hystrix (assembly GCA_950097015.1). Taxonomy (NCBI): domain Eukaryota; kingdom Metazoa; phylum Platyhelminthes; family Macrostomidae; genus Macrostomum; species Macrostomum hystrix. The sequence goes on from CATNEN010000001.1 coordinate 23,021,763, forward strand.
TGGCTTTGCTGCAGCTATTCAAAGGCACTTCCAAAGCCCGTGTACAACAAGAACAACAACAACAACAAAATACGCTGTCAGGTGGAAAAAACAGCGTCACAGTGCACGCTTCAGAGCCTGGGCGCGAACAAAGGCCACACCGCCGGCAGTGTACGGGGCGCAAGCATCGGCCAGCAGGCAGTCGACGAAACGCCGAGTTCGGGCCTGGCCGCGCCGGTAGGGTGCCTGCAGGGTTAGCAGCAGCACCTCCTGCACCGGCTGCGGGCAGTAGGACTCGGCGCGGATGATATGGCCTGCCAGCTGGAGTCGCCGAAGTCGCAGCCGTTCACTTGGACGGGCCAGGCCGGCGCGGCGATGTACATCCCAACTGTCAGTGGGATGTACAACTGTCAGTGGGGTGTACAACTGTCAGTGGGATGTACAACTGTCAGTGGGGTGTACAACTGTCAGTGGGGTGTACAACTGTCAGTGGGATGTACAACTGTCAGTGGGATGTACAACTGTCAGTGGGGTGTACAACTGTCAGTGGGGTGTAAAACTGTCAGTGGGGTGTACAACTGTCGGAGGTTTCAGTCGGGCTGTTGATCAGGCATTCAGAATCTGACGAGAAATTCGCCATCGAGGCCACTGAGCTGTGTTGGCACCAGGGCGAACTTCAGCAAGCTGCAGCGACGCAGCAGCGGATTGAAGATGACAGCTTGGCAGTCGGGACTGCACTGCATCAGGCACTGGGCATGGCTGTCTGCCGAAGCGTTCCTGTAGGCTGAGAATCTGCTGAGCACACTAATGCTGGCTCTGCTTGAGACCGCAAACATGTCAGAGTCTGCAATGAAACAGAGTCAGATAAATTTAAATTGATTTTCAGTTTGTTTTTTTAGTCTCGAACACAGCCATACTCACCACAGCTCATACACTGAGTTCTTGCTAGCGCAAGAACCCTTCAGATGCAGGCTCCAGCAGCAGCTGCTCCGTAACTGCCGTAGCTCCAGCCACAGAAGCACTCCTGTCCAACCTGGACGCCCATGTAGGGAAATCCTCCGAGACTGCACACACTGGCGCACAGCTCCACGGTCATTGGGACGGTCTTGGTAACGCAGTGGGCCAAACACCAAACAAATACCTTGATGAGCCGTTATTTGCTGGTTGTTGGTGTGCGCGCTATTCCCTACTTGCAGTAATAGTGCTTATTGGATTTAATCTGAATGCAGCAGTGGAGCAGTCAAGTGCAGTAGACCCGCAGTAGACATGAGCACCCATTCACACAGTCACTGCTCACAAAAGTGTGCGCATCTGCCCTAAGTTTTTCATCGTCAGGCAGAGTACGTTTTCACTTTGCCTTGGAGCTTGGCCCTTAAGGGCGTAAAGTGCACGAAAAGTCACCAAGCCTTCTTTCAGCGTCCCAAACGAATGCGGCCTCGCCGTCGCGTTACTCAGAGACCTTGGTGTGAGAGGTAAACGCGTTAGAACGCTCTGCCCCAAGATTAGGGAAAGGTAAATACACGAGCCCCAAATTTCAACATCGCTAGGCGGTGCATAAACGCATGTCTTCTTCCTTTCTCTGTACTTTTAAACTATATCAAACTTCGCAATCCATGGATTCAAACGCAGGAATTTCAATGTACTTTTACATTTCTCGACAAGAAGGCATTGTGTCTCAATTCTTAGTTAATCTAAAGACTGCATGCCCAGATGCCCAATTTACAGTAAAGTGTTCAGAAGCGACAGTTTAAGCTTACCAAAATTATGCCTTAATTTTCTACGAATATAGAAAATTGTATTGCTAAAAATCTGATTGAAGTAATGTATAATGCGGAAAACATTCTACACGGACTACTAACTTGCCCGTAGTACTTCAGTAGTACGTGATGAATTTATTGAATAATTCTCGAAAAGTTATCACAGATTTGACGATTTACTCATTGCTTTACCCACTATCCCTTCAACGTCCATTCAGTTTGTGAACATCCCTCCACTTTACCAGATATTCCAATACACGTGCAAAATTTTATTGCTGCTATTGGCTGCATTTAAAAAAGTTGCAAAAGGTCTTAAATATAGTTGTTATTGTTAAAATGATTCGCTTTATAACACACCTAATATATGCGTAGCTTCGTGTGCCTAGCAATGGGTCCAAGGGGTAGAATGATTTGAGTTGTCCACCCCGATGTCTGACTGAATAATTAATGCAAGCTCCAAGCACCAGCCGCTAAAGCCGTTGCTAATGCCACACGACGTCTCTGTTCTATTTCACCAATTGTTTGCCTAGCGACACAATATCACCTGCCCCCCAAGTCTTTCCTATCTATTAATTTTTCTGCAACTCAAAATGCCTGAGAAGAAAATGCTTTCTCATTAGCAGAAAATTTTCTCTGCTTTTGATGGAGTATTGTACTTTGTGGCTTCTGTAATTAGTCAATTTTGCCAAAACATGGTTAAACCCTTCTTAAAGAGCTAAATGACCTCAATATGCGAATGTCTGTGGGATGTACAACTTTTAATATATGGGATGTACAACCGTCAGTGGGATGTACAACTGTCAGTTGGATGTACAACTTTTAATATATGGGATGTACAACCGTCAGTGGGATGCACAACTGTCAGTTGGATGTACAACTTTTAATATATGGGATGTACAACCGTCAGTGGGATGTACAACTGTCAGTTGGATGTACAACTTTTAATATATGGGATGTACAACCGTCAGTGGGATGCACAACTGTCAGTTGGATGTACAACTGTCAGTGGGGTGTACAACTGTCGGAGGTTTCAGTCGGGCTGTTAATCAGGCAGTCAGAACCTGACGAGAAATTCGCCATCGAGGCCACTGAGCTGTGTTGGCACCAGGGCGAACTTCAGCAAGCTGCAGAGGCGCAGCAGCGGATTGAAGATGACAGCCTGGCAGTCGGGACCGCACTGCATCAGGCACTGGGCATGGCTGTCTGCCGAAGCGTTCCTGTAGGCTGAGAAGCTGCTGAGCACACTGATGCTGGCTCTGCTTGAGGTTTGGAACATTTCCGAATCTAAAATGGCCAGATCGGTTTACGAGAACGAGTCTCACGTCCAATCCCAGTTGAAAAGGCTTGGAAGATTGTCATGCAATTTCTGGAGAGCCAACCCCACACCTTAAGCAGTGAGAATGTACTGTCACTCTGACACAGGTAGATACAGTGACACAGGTAGATACAGTGACACAGGTAGATACAGTCACACAGGTAGATACAGTCACACAGGTAGATACTGTCGCACAGGTAGATACAGTGACACAGGTAGATACAGTGACACAGGTAGATACAGTGACACAGGTAGATACAGTCACACAGGTAGATGCAGTGACACAGGTAGATACTGTCACACAGGTAGATACAGTCACACAGGTAGATGCAGTCACACAGGTAGATGCAGTGACACAGGTAGACAAATTTGGGGCATATGTACACACCTGAGTGGCACAAATGCACAATTTTTTATGTGAGGTTTTTTCTTCAGGTAATAAGGCAAACTAGCCAGACTGGCTCACAGGTGTATCGCAGCTCATAGACTGAGTTCTTGAACGCTCCGCCGCATTCCTGTGAAGCGTTGCCTCTGCATGTCGATGTGCAGGTTCCAGCAGCAGCTGGTCCGTAACTGCCGTAGCTCCAGCCGCAGTAGCACTCTTGTCCAACCTGGATGCCCATGTAGGGAAATCCTCCGAGACTGCACACACTGGCGCACAGCTCCAGGGTCATTGTGCCGTCCTGAATGACGCAGTGGGCAACCGAGTGGACGGAGTAGCCCTGAAGTACAGTCACTCCATTCAGACCTGGCAGGTCTCTAGCAGACGGCGTATCCGTGAAGCAGCCGAGATAGACTCGAGTGTGCTGCCTGACCGCCGCGGTTGTTGGCGATGTGGCGAGGAGAATGCTCAGGAGAGCCAAGATGCGCAGCCTGCTAGTTGCTGCCATGCGTAGCTTTGCAAGGCCGGCAACTGGACAAGCAAAGATCCTCGGGAGAGGTATTTTATATGCTTTCCTCATGCCACCCAATGACCATTTTTTATCCCTCTGTCACCCGTTTCCCAAACATAAAATTTCTGACGTGTTAGTATGATTGTGGTCCGGCCGAGCGTAGCTTGGTTGGAGGTTAAACCGGGGGGGTTGGGGGATTGTGCATTGGTGCGGGGGTACATGTACGTTGCCTGGTCGCGGGGCCGCCACCCTCTTGGGGTCGGCCTTGCCCAGCCCTATTTAGTGTGGCGCGCTGTGCGCCGGCGCGTCTCTCCGAGAGGCTTATTGACTCCTTAAGAATTGCGTCAACGTTTGAGCAGGGTGGAGTAGAGTTGGACTCAGTCACCCTTATCTTGAGGAAAATATCATGATGACGTTCTGCAATCAGCAAGGACCACTTGTAGTTAGCTACTTTAGTACTCCTAACCAATCAGTTACAATACAGAGTACAGTACATAGTTCGAGTAGAGCATTACACCAGAAGTAGGGATGTAAGTCCAACATGTGATTGACAGCTCACAGCCTGAAGCTTTTTTTTGTTTAAACTCGGGAACATGATTAAGTTAAAAATGATTTCTCGGATTTAACAGAGAAATTGTGGTGACTTGTGAAAACACTGAAGGATCATTGATGAAATGGTGACAGCACACTGAAGGATCATTGATGAAATGGTGACAGCACACTGAAGGATCAAGAATGAGATGGTGACAGCACACTGAAGGATCAAGAATGAGATGGTGACAGCACACTGAAGGATCAAGAATGAGATGGTGACAGCACACTGAAGGATCATTGATGAAATGGTGACAGCACACTGAAGGATCATTGATGAAATGATGACAGCACACTGAAGGATCAAGAATGAGATGGTGACAGCACATTGAAGGATCAAGAATGAGATGGTGACAGCACACTGAAGGATCAAGAATGAGATGATGACAGCACATTGAAGGATCAAGAATGAGATGGTGACAGCACACTGAAGGATCAAGAATGAGATGGTGACAGCACACTGAAGGATCAAGAATGAGATGATGACAGCACATTGAAGGATCAAGAATGAGATGATGACAGCACACTGAAGGATCAAGAATGAGATGGTGACAGCACACTGAAGGATCAAGAATGAGATGATGACAGCACATTGAAGGATCAAGAATGAGATGGTGACAGCACACTGAAGGATCAAGAATGAGATGGTGACAGCACACTGAAGGATCAAGAATGAGATGGTGACAGCACACTGAAGGATCAAGAATGAGATGATGACAGCACATTGAAGGATCAAGAATGAGATGGTGACAGCACACTGAAGGATCAAGAATGAGATGGTGACAGCACACTGAAGGATCAAGAATGAGATGGTGACAGCACACTGAAGGATCAAGAATGAGATGATGACAGCACACTGAAGGATCAAGAATGAGATGATGACAGCACACTGAAGGATCAAGAATGAGATGATGACAGCACACTGAAGGATCAAGAATGAGATGGTGACAGCACATTGAAGGATCAAGAATGAGATGGTGACAGCACATTGAAGGATCAAGAATGAGATGATGACAGCACATTGAAGGATCAAGAATAAGATGATGACAGCACATTGAAGGATCAAGAATGAGATGGTGACAGCACACTGAAGGATCAAGAATGAGATGGTGACAGCACACTGAAGGATCATTGATGAAATGGTGACAGCACACTGAAGGATCAAGAATGAGATGGTGACAGCACACTGAAGGATCAAGAATGAGATGATGACAGCACACTGAAAGATCATTGATGAAATGGTGACAGCACACTGAAGGATCATTGATGAAATGGTGACAGCACACTGAAGGATCATTGATGAAATGGTGACAGCACATTGAAGGATCAAGAATGAGATGGTGACAGCACACTGAAGGATCAAGAATGAGATGATGACAGCACACTGAAGGATCAAGAATGAGATGGTGACAGCACACTGAAGGATCAAGAATGAGATGATGACAGCACACTGAAGGATCAAGAATGAGATGATGACAGCACACTGAAGGATCAAGAATGAGATGGTGACAGCACACTGAAGGATCAAGAATGAGATGGTGACAGCACACTGAAGGATCAAGAATGAGATGGTGACAGCACACTGAAGGATCAAGAATGAGATGGTGACAGCACACTGAAGGATCAAGAATGAGATGGTGACAGCACACTGAAGGATCAAGAATGAGATGGTGACAGCACACTGAAGGATCAAGAATGAGATGGTGACAGCACACTGAAGGATCAAGAATGAGATGGTGACAGCACACTGAAGGATCAAGAATGAGATGATGACAGCACACTGAAGGATCAAGAATGAGATGGTGACAGCACACTGAAGGATCAAGAATGAGATGGTGACAGCACATTGAAGGATCAAGAATGAGATGGTGACAGCACACTGAAGGATCAAGAATGAGATGATGACAGCACATTGAAGGATCAAGAATGAGATGATGACAGCACACTGAAGGATCAAGAATGAGATGGTGACAGCACACTGAAGGATCAAGAATGAGATGGTGACAGCACACTGAAGGATCAAGAATGAGATGGTGACAGCACACTGAAGGATCAAGAATGAGATGATGACAGCACACTGAAGGATCAAGAATGAGATGGTGACAGCACACTGAAGGATCAAGAATGAGATGGTGACAGCACACTGAAGGATCAAGAATGAGATGGTGACAGCACACTGAAGGATCAAGAATGAGATGGTGACAGCACACTGAAGGATCAAGAATGAGATGGTGACAGCACACTGAAGGATCAAGAATGAGATGATGACAGCACATTGAAGGATCAAGAATTAGATGATGACAGCACATTGAAGGATCAAGAATGAGATGATGACAGCACATTGAAGGATCAAGAATGAGATGGTGACAGCACATTGAAGGATCAAGAATGAGATGATGACAGCACATTGAAGGATCAAGAATGAGATGGTGACAGCACACTGAAGGATCAAGAATGAGATGATGACAGCACACTGAAGGATCAAGAATGAGATGATGACAGCACACTGAAGGATCAAGAATTAGATGATGACAGCACACTGAAGGATCAAGAATGAGATGGTGACAGCACACTGAAGGATCAAGAATGAGATGGTGACAGCACACTGAAGGATCAAGAATGAGATGATGACAGCACACTGAAGGATCAAGAATGAGATGATGACAGCACATGAAGGATCAAGAATTATATGATGACAGCACATTGAAGGATCAAGAATGAGATGATGACAGCACATTGAAGGATCAAGAATGAGATGGTGACAGCACATTGAAGGATCAAGAATGAGATGATGACAGCACATTGAAGGATCAAGAATGAGATGGTGACAGCACACTGAAGGATCAAGAATGAGATGATGACAGCACATTGAAGGATCAAGAATGAGATGATGACAGCACACTGAAGGATCAAGAATGAGATGGTGACAGCACACTGAAGGATCAAGAATGAGATGATGACAGCACATGGAAGGATCAAGAATGAGATGGTGACAGCACACTGAAGGATCAAGAATGAGATGGTGACAGCACACTGAAGGATCAAGAATGAGATGGTGACAGCACACTGAAGGATCAAGAATGAGATGATGACAGCACATTGAAGGATCAAGAATGAGATGGTGACAGCACACTGAAGGATCAAGAATGAGATGGTGACAGCACACTGAAGGATCAAGAATGAGATGGTGACAGCACACTGAAGGATCAAGAATGAGATGATGACAGCACACTGAAGGATCAAGAATGAGATGATGACAGCACACAGAAGGATCAAGAATGAGATGATGACAGCACACTGAAGGATCAAGAATGAGATGGTGACAGCACATTGAAGGATCAAGAATGAGATGGTGACAGCACATTGAAGGATCAAGAATGAGATGATGACAGCACACTGAAGGATCAAGAATGAGATGGTGACAGCACACTGAAGGATCAAGAATGAGATGATGACAGCACATGGAAGGATCAAGAATGAGATGGTGACAGCACACTGAAGGATAAAGAATGAGATGGTGACAGCACACTGAAGGATCAAGAATGAGATGGTGACAGCACACTGAAGGATCAAGAATGAGATGATGACAGCACATTGAAGGATCAAGAATGAGATGGTGACAGCACATTGAAGGATCAAGAATGAGATGGTGACAGCACACTGAAGGATCATTGATGAAATGGTGACAGCACACTGAAGGATCAAGAATGAGATGGTGACAGCACACTGAAGGATCATGAATGAGATGGATGACAGCACACTGAAGGATCATGATGAAATGGTGACAGCACACTGAAGGATCAAGAATGAGATGGTGACAGCACACTGAAGGATCAAGAATGAGATGATGACAGCACACTGAAGGATCAAGAATGAGATGATGACAGCACACTGAAGGATCAAGAATGAGATGGTGACAGCACACTGAAGGATCAAGAATGAGATGATGACAGCACACTGAAGGATCAAGAATGAGATGATGACAGCACACTGAAGGATCAAGAATGAGATGGTGACAGCACACTGAAGGATCAAGAATGAGATGGTGACAGCACACTGAAGGATCAAGAATGAGATGGTGACAGCACATTGAAGGATCAAGAATGAGATGGTGACAGCACACTGAAGGATCAAGAATGAGATGGTGACAGCACACTGAAGGATCAAGAATGAGATGATGACAGCACACTGAAGGATCAAGAATGAGATGGTGACAGCACACTGAAGGATCAAGAATGAGATGGTGACAGCACACTGAAGGATCAAGAATGAGATGATGACAGCACACTGAAGGATCAAGAATGAGATGGTGACAGCACACTGAAGGATCAAGAATGAGATGGTGACAGCACACTGAAGGATCAAGAATGAGATGGTGACAGCACACTGAAGGATCAAGAATGAGATGATGACAGCACATTGAAGGATCAAGAATGAGATGATGACAGCACACTGAAGGATCAAGAATGAGATGGTGACAGCACACTGAAGGATCAAGAATGAGATGATGACAGCACACTGAAGGATCAAGAATGAGATGGTGACAGCACACTGAAGGATCAAGAATGAGATGGTGACAGCACACTGAAGGATCAAGAATGAGATGGTGACAGCACATTGAAGGATCAAGAATGAGATGATGACAGCACACTGAAGGATCAAGAATGAGATGGTGACAGCACACTGAAGGATCAAGAATGAGATGGTGACAGCACACTGAAGGATCAAGAATGAGATGGTGACAGCACACTGAAGGATCAAGAATGAGATGGTGACAGCACACTGAAGGATCAAGAATGAGATGGTGACAGCACACTGAAGGATCAAGAATGAGATGATGACAGCACACTTGAAGGATCAAGAATGAGATGATGACAGCACATTGAAGGATCAAGAATGAGATGATGACAGCACATTGAAGGATCAAGAATGAGATGGTGACAGCACATTGAAGGATCAAGAATGAGATGATGACAGCACATTGAAGGATCAAGAATGAGATGGTGACAGCACACTGAAGGATCAAGAATGAGATGATGACAGCACACTGAAGGATCAAGAATGAGATGATGACAGCACACTGAAGGATCAAGAATTAGATGATGACAGCACACTGAAGGATCAAGAATGAGATGGTGACAGCACACTGAAGGATCAAGAATGAGATGGTGACAGCACACTGAAGGATCAAGAATGAGATGATGACAGCACACTGAAGGATCAAGAATGAGATGATGACAGCACACTGAAGGATCAAGAATGAGATGATGACAGCACATTGAAGGATCAAGAATGAGATGATGACAGCACACTGAAGGATCAAGAATGAGATGGTGACAGCACATTGAAGGATCAAGAATGAGATGGTGACAGCACATTGAAGGATCAAGAATGAGATGATGACAGCACATTGAAGGATCAAGAATGAGATGGTGACAGCACATTGAAGGATCAAGAATGAGATGGTGACAGCACACTGAAGGATCATTGATGAAATGGTGACAGCACACTGAAGGATCAAGAATGAGATGGTGACAGCACACTGAAGGATCATTGATGAAATGGTGACAGCACACTGAAGGATCATTGATGAAATGGTGACAGCACATTGAAGGATCAAGAATGAGATGGTGACAGCACACTGAAGGATCAAGAATGAGATGATGACAGCACATTGAAGGATCAAGAATGAGATGATGACAGCACACTGAAGGATCAAGAATGAGATGGTGACAGCACACTGAAGGATCAAGAATGAGATGATGACAGCACACTGAAGGATCAAGAATGAGATGATGACAGCACACTGAAGGATCAAGAATGAGATGGTGACAGCACACTGAAGGATCAAGAATGAGATGGTGACAGCACACTGAAGGATCAAGAATGAGATGGTGACAGCACATTGAAGGATCAACAATGAGATGGTGACAGCACACTGAAGGATCAAGAATGAGATGGTGACAGCACACTGAAGGATCAAGAATGAGATGATGACAGCACACTGAAGGATCAAGAATGAGATGGTGACAGCACACTGAAGGATCAAGAATGAGATGGTGACAGCACACTGAAGGATCAAGAATGAGATGATGACAGCACACTGAAGGATCAAGAATGAGATGGTGACAGCACACTGAAGGATCAAGAATGAGATGGTGACAGCACATTGAAGGATCAAGAATGAGATGGTGACAGCACACTGAAGGATCAAGAATGAGATGATGACAGCACATTGAAGGATCAAGAATGAGATGATGACAGCAAACTGAAGGATCAAGAATGAGATGGTGACAGCACACTGAAGGATCAAGAATGAGATGGTGACAGCACACTGAAGGATCAAGAATGAGATGGTGACAGCACCCTGAAGGATCAAGAATGAGATGGTGACAGCACACTGAAGGATCAAGAATGAGATGGTGACAGCACATTGAAGGATCAAGAATGAGATGATGACAGCACATTGAAGGATCAAGAATGAGATGGTGACAGCACACTGAAGGATCAAGAATGAGATGGTGACAGCACACTGAAGGATCAAGAATGAGATGGTGACAGCACACTGAAGGATCAAGAATGAGATGGTGACAGCACACTGAAGGATCAAGAATGAGATGGTGACAGCACACTGAAGGATCAAGAATGAGATGATGACAGCACATTGAAGGATCAAGAATTAGATGATGACAGCACATTGAAGGATCAAGAATGAGATGATGACAGCACATTGAAGGATCAAGAATGAGATGGTGACAGCACATTGAAGGATCAAGAATGAGATGATGACAGCACATTGAAGGATCAAGAATGAGATGGTGACAGCACACTGAAGGATCAAGAATGAGATGATGACAGCACACTGAAGGATCAAGAATGAGATGATGACAGCACACTGAAGGATCAAGAATTAGATGATGACAGCACACTGAAGGATCAAGAATGAGATGGTGACAGCACACTGAAGGATCAAGAATGAGATGGTGACAGCACACTGAAGGATCAAGAATGAGATGGTGACAGCACACTGAAGGATCAAGAATGAGATGATGACAGCACACTGAAGGATCAAGAATGAGATGATGACAGCACATTGAAGGATCAAGAATTAGATGATGACAGCACATTGAAGGATCAAGAATGAGATGATGACAGCACATTGAAGGATCAAGAATGAGATGGTGACAGCACATTGAAGGATCAAGAATGAGATGATGACAGCACATTGAAGGATCAAGAATGAGATGGTGACAGCACACTGAAGGATCAAGAATGAGATGATGACAGCACACTGAAGGATCAAGAATGAGATGATGACAGCACACTGAAGGATCAAGAATTAGATGATGACAGCACACTGAAGGATCAAGAATGAGATGGTGACAGCACACTGAAGGATCAAGAATGAGATGGTGACAGCACACTGAAGGATCAAGAATGAGATGGTGACAGCACACTGAAGGATCAAGAATGAGATGATGACAGCACATTGAAGGATCAAGAATGAGATGATGACAGCACATTGAAGGATCAAGAATGAGATGATGACAGCACATTGAAGGATCAAGAATGAGATGGTGACAGCACATTGAAGGATCAAGAATGAGATGATGACAGCACATTGAAGGATCAAGAATGAGATGGTGACAGCACACTGAAGGATCAAGAATGAGATGATGACAGCACACTGAAGGATCAAGAATGAGATGATGACAGCACACTGAAGGATCAAGAATTAGATGATGACAGCACATTGAAGGATCAAGAATTAGATGGTGACAGCACACTGAAGGATCAAGAATGAGATGGTTACAGCACATTTAAGGATCAAGAATTAGATGGTGACAGCACATTGAAGGATCAAGAATGAGATGGTGACAGCACACTGAAGGATCAAGAATGAGATGATGACAGCACATTGAAGAATCAAGAATGAGATGGTGACAGCACATTGAAGGATCAAGAATGAGATGATGACAGCACATTGAAGGATCAAGAATGAGATGATGACAGCACATTGAAGGATCAAGAATGAGATGATGACAGCACATTGAAGGATCAAGAATGAGATGATGACAGCACACTGAAGGATCAAGAATGAGATGATGACAGCACACTGAAGGATCAAGAATGAGATGGTGACAGCACACTGAAGGTTCAAGAATGAGATGGTGACAGCACACTGAAGGATCAAGAATGAGATGATGACAGCACACTGAAGGATCAAGAATGAGATGATGACAGCACACTGAAGGATCAAAAATAAGATTATGACAGCACATTGAAGGATCAAGAATGAGATGATGACAGCACATTGAAGGATCAAGAATAAGATGATGACAGCACACTGAAGGATCAAGAATAAGATGGTGACAGCACATTGAAGGATCAAGAATGAGATGATGACAGCACACTGAAGGATCAAGAATGAGATGATGACAGCACACTGAAGGATCAAGAATGAGATGATGACAGCACACTGAAGGATCAAGAATAAGATTATGACAGCACATTGAAGGATCAAGAATGAGATGATGACAGCACATTGAAGGATCAAGAATGAGATGATGACAGCACACTGAAGGATCAAGAATAAGATGGTGACAGCACATTGAAGGATCAAGAATGAGATGATGACAGCACATTGAAGGATCAAGAATGAGATGGTGACAGCACACTGAATGATCAAGAATGAGATTATGACAGCACATTGAAGGATCAAGAATGAGATGGCGACAACACACTGAAAGATCATGAATGCTTAGTTGAGTAGTTTTCATTGGCTGAACTCATGGATAATTGGAAAATTTAAAGACGTTACAATGATGTTTTAGTTAAAAAATCATGCAATATACTCGTATTTTAAATCAAGCTAACAGGTTTTCATCGGAAATAGTTGGAACTTTAGACTTTGGAATCGAAAATCAACAGTCAGTTTTATGATGGCGAAAAAGTATTTATGAATTCAGAAAAAAATCATAAGAAAGAGTTGTTTGAATAAAACTAATTTAGGCTAGTTATTACCATTATAACAATAAATGTCCGTGCGAAACATTGTCGGTCAAGGATAAAAAACTTCAAAGCCTAAAATCATGAAAAAAAATATTTAAGCACCTTGTTAGCTAAGAGCGCAGTTATCAAAATTAAATGAAATCAAGCAGAAAAATCATCAACAACGACTACACAGAAATAGTTAGCCACCCGGCTTCCAATTCTTGATTGGCTAAGGAATTTTTGCGTGTTTCTATTTTTAGAAACGCGCTCGGGGAATCCCCATTGAAGGCGTCAGTAAGGTCACAAAGACTGCAGCCAATGAAATCAGTCCATCACAGCGCCGCAGCCAATGTCTGCCGTTTGCCAAACAGGTGATGGGCGACCATCCACTGGTTGCCGTTGTCATAGCCAAACACCTCCGAGCAGAAGATGAAGAACTTGCGCCAGTTGGCGATCTGCTCGTCGGCCTCTTGAACCGGACAGCCCGGACCAACCAGGGCTTGTCTAGCTTGGTCTCTGTGTGAATGAGAAGTAGGGAGACAAGCCAGTTAAGCACAAATGAATTTAACTATGATGGACACATGCGTTATCGTTTCGACACTCACAAACCCTCAAACCTAGACATTAACCAAGACTCATCCACCCTCAACATAGAACTAGACCTAAACCAAGACACCCACGCTAAAACCTAGACCTAGACCAAGACTCACCTGCCTTCAACATAGACCTAGACCTAAACCAAGACTCAACCACCCTCAAACCTAGACCTAGACCTAGACCAAGACTCAACCACCCTCAAACCTAGACCTAAACCAAGACTCACCCATCCTCAAACCTAGACCTAAACCAAGACTCAACCACCCTCAAACCTAGACCTAAACCAAGACTCAACCACCCTCAAACCTAGACCTAAACCAAGACTCAACCACCCTCAAACCTAGACCTAGACCTAAACCAAGACTCAACCACCCTCAAACCTAGACCTAAACCAAGACTCACCCATCCTCAAACCTAGACCTAAACCAAGACTCACCCGCCCTCAAACATAGACCTAAACCTGTCTAGGTCTAAGCGTGGATGCTTCATCAATAGCTGCAGCTAAGCCATTGGCCGTGATAAATTACTACTCAGAGTAGAGTCAGCGATGTTTACTAAAAAATCTATCTTTATCTAGAAAATCACCTTGGCAAGGCGTCCAGCTTCTTCAACCAGGCCTCCAGGGTGCGACTATAATGCTTCCCGTTGATAAGCCAAAGGTCCTCCAGGCGAAGGTGCTGCTGTAGGTGCAGAAACAGGTCAGCAGAGAACATTGAGCCGCCAGTGAAAAAATGTCTAGCCATCCACTCCGTGTCCGAGTTGCGCCTGGTGTCGAAGTTGTAAGCAAACTGGCGATGACAGAGGATCTGGGAGAACAGCTTCCCGCCTGGAAATTTAACAGGTGGGATAAGCAGCAATATCAGGAGGTTCTTGGGAGTGCGCGGTTGTGGCTACCACATTTATTCTCACCTGGTCTCAGCCAATCATTGACGCGAGAAAACAGCGCGCCGACATTTTTCATGTGCTCCAGCATCTCGATGGACACGACGCGATCGAATTGATTGGAGCCCGGCTGGAACTCAGAAATGTCCGTTGTGTGCACCTTGAGCCGCTGGTAACCGCCTGGGATTTGCCTGAAATTTTAGTGAAATCTCTCTTGAAACAACAATTCTGGTAGGTACAACATCAATGGAAGACCCAGCTAGAGGCTAACTTGGAAACTGAGCGATAGAAGCTGGAAATTGAGCGATAGAAGCTGGAAATTGAGCGATAGAAGCTGGAAGCTGAGCGATAGAATCTGGAAACTGAGCCATAGAATCTGGAAACTGAGCCATAGAATCTGGAAACTGAGCCATAGAATCTGGAAACTGAGCCATAGAATCTGGAAACTGAGCGATAGAATCTGGAAACTGAGCCATAGAATCTGGAAACTGAGCCATAGAATCTGGAAACTGAGCCATAGAATCTGGAAACTGAGCGATAGAAGCTGGAAACTGAGCCATAGAATCTGGAAACTGAGCCATAGAATCTGGAAACTGAGCGATAGAATCTGGAAACTGAGCCATAGAATCTGGAAACTGAGCGATAGAAGCTGGAAACTGAGCCATAGAATCTGGAAACTGAGCCATAGAATCTGGAAACTGAGCCATAGAATCTGGAAACTGAGCGATAGAAGCTGGAAACTGAGCGATAGAATCTGGAAGTTCAACTAACAAAATAGGCGATAGAAGCTGTAAGCTATCACAATAGGTATACTAAGGGAGGCCTTGCACAGGACTGTGAGCTCACCTGGCCCGCTCTTCAATGTGCACGCGCTGAGTAGCCGAATTCGAGACGGAAGTCACCTGGCAGTTGGGAAAACGCTCCAGCAGGAAGAGACTCAGCGAGCCCCAGCCGCAGCCCATGTCCAGCACCTTCATGCCGTCAACGATTCCAGCCCGCTGGCAGATTGTCTCCAGGCTGCGGACTTCAGCTTCGGCTAGGTCGTCCAAGTCACGAGCAGCTTGGGGATCATTGAGTCTGCTGTGCAGATTGCACGAATATTTCATTCGAGGCCCCAGGACCAGACGAAAGAAGCCAGTCGGCACTTCGTAGTGCTGCTCAAGCGATTCTGGACCGGCCAGGCAGATTGGAGAGGCGGCCAGCTTGGCTAGGAAATTCTTCTTGTGCTCGAGCTGCTGCACTGCATCTCCACCGCAGCTGAGCTTCTCCAGCCAGATGGCCATGCCACTGCGGATGCCTTTGAGAATGCGAAGGTGATTTTTAAGATTTGGCTCCACAGCTTGATCCAGTTGACCTACTTTACTTTATACATTTGTAATGAACTTAAAAAGTAGCTAGTGCTAAAAAATAAGAAAAAATTAAAAAAAAAGTGGCAGCAATTAAATTTATTAACATTTTTGCTACTTTCAAAATATAAGTGTCGTAATATAACTGTTTAAAGATAACAACCCGAAAAGTACAAAATGTGAAATAAAATGTTTCAATAAAATTCTAAAATAGGTTAAATAAATAAGAAAACGAATAAGAAAAGAAATTATTATAAAAGTAATGATCAAAAGAATGGTTTTCATTATGAAACGGACCATTCCAAAAAATAAGCAGCTCATTATAATCATAAACAACAAAAAAGGCAACTGTAGGAGTACAGGTACATAGAAAATTAGACAAACACCACGCTAGAATCTCTAGAAAAAGGCAAAGATCAAGCTTTTAAGATACCTTGTCTAATATCAGAGTCGTCCATTTCAGCTTGTAGGGTGTCAGAAGCAATGCTAATGGCTGCGCTTACAAAAAAGTAATTTTCACAAAAAATGTAATTTGGTGCCGATGACAATGCAGTTCCGTTCTTGGATTGTAGATATCTTAAAAATGTTGTCCTTTATCAACGCTTTAAAACAACCGTTTTGCAGAATAGCTGTCTTCGCAATTGAAATACAGAAGAAATAAAATTAAATACATCTCAAAATAAATAATATCATATCCATAATTAAAATTAATTTTTTGACTTTTTAAAACGATGAAATGTAATTTCTTTTTTTTCACAAGTACGCACCCAGTGCGAGCGAGCACATTTTTGGATCCAGATCCCAGATTTATTGGTGGAGATATTTTGTTTACTTTTTTATTTTAAAGCTTACACATAAAACGCCAGGAACAAGCTGTCTGGCATTAGGCCTACGAATCTTTAAGCCTGAGAGCAGCTACCACAAATTTTCCGTTCTTTATTAGATCGGAATAAAGCCTTTCATAAGCCTAGCTATATTGACAACGTTATGTATCGATTTAGTGTCCTTATATCAGTTGGAGTTGTTTTTGCCATTTTCTGCTGTATTCAGGTGGATGCGCAGATTGATGGCATATACTGTGGGAAAGAAAACTGCTACGATGGTATGATATAATTCTTTTGTTACAATGTCGATGAAACTAATGTTCCTCTTGCTTTACCACTACCTCCATGCTTGTTGTGAAAGTGACTTTATATTTCTCTTAGTAGATATTAACCGTGCTATAGATAGTCTAATATTTTATCTGTATAAAGCTTTTTGTATGTAGCTAGTCTAGCTACTCTATTTATGTACTATAGGCTATAGGGCATAGATTATTTTATTTTTAGTTGTCTAGCCTTGTTAAGAAAGTATGGATAGAAGCAGCAATGTAAGCAAAACATAGCTTACATATAGCTTTATATGTACAACTTTTGAAGAAAATTTTAAGTTCCTAAAAGCCCACTAGATCTAGTAAACCACACCATATATAGCTAGCCATGGTTATCATTGTATAAGTACACCAGTATAGCCATGGGCCTAGTATACTTTACATTCAAATTAGCTTTCATATTTTTGCATTGGTACTAAAATACACTCAATAAGTAACTTATAGGATTGCATATTTTACTTACAAATAGTTAGCTATCATACTCTAGATCATGTTAGGTATAAGTTGTGTAGATTTATTTTTATGATAACTAGGCCTAGCTATAGTGGCATGGTGCTTGTTTTTTGCTCATTACAGTGGTACTGTAATCGAAGGCTGTTTTGTATATATTGTTGCTTGATTTATATTTTTCTATAACAAAAGACTTTCAAAATAAGGGCCTAGTTGTGAAATTAATTTTCTTTGCTATAGCAAAATATATTTAATACAGATACTTCTAAAATTATTGTATATTCTATTTGCACAATATCAAAAGTTTGCAAAATCAGTCCTAATTATATATCAAAAGCAAAACAACAAAAGTTAAAAAGTGAATTAATTCAAACAAAAGTATTGAATTGCTATTTCAGTTTTTTAGAAGCTTTATCAACGTTAGTGTGGTAAAATAGAACTTTATAAAATATAGGTTATATTGTTAATCTATTTATAAGCAATTATAACAATGGTTTTATTTAATAATAATGAAAGAAAATATTTAATGATAGGATCAAAGGTGACTAAATATTTATTGTATGATTTCGAAGCTTCTATAAATGTATAAGCATCACTAGTTAGCTATTTCAACTCTAAACCATGCCTAGGAAGATTCTTGTCTTTAAACTGTACTGTTGTCAATTCAGTTAATTTTTGAACTTCTGACCTTATGGTTTTCAGTTCGAATCTTTAAAAAAATATCTTTCCTTTAAGGTAAGAGTAAGGCACTCGATTCCATTTTGATTTAGATACAGCATTAGCTAGGTAGAACTCTTGGTAGGTAATTAGGCTGCAACCAGTCCCAGTGTGCAGTCTTTCTTTCTTCTATATGGCAAAATGAGTTACTATCCTACCTAATTCAATAGATTTGCTTTTTGTTTAAAAAAGGAATTCATTTGAATGATGTACAATGGCAGTGACATTAATTTTAGTCAATAGAGAACAATGCAAATTCATTATTTGAATGAGCCAATAATATCCTCACATTCGCGCCTCCCAATCCGTGTGCAGTCCTCGGTGTGACCAGAGACGATGACAAGAAGACCATCATGAGCGCTTACAGGAAGCTGGCTAGAAAGCTCCACCCCGATAGGCAGCGGACTGAGGAGGACCGCAAGAAATCCGAGGAAACTTTTCCACGCATTGCGCACGCCTACGAAATCCTGCGAGACGATGATCAGCGCAAAGAATACGACTACATGCTGGACAACCCGGAGGAGATGTACTACCATTTCTACCAGTACTATAAGCGGCGCTATTCTCCTAAAGTGGACGTTCGCATCGTTATTGTTGTGATTGTCAGCGCATTCTCTGTGTTCCAGTACTACAATCAGTACACCAACTATTACGATGCTGTTAATACTCTGTCTAAGACTGCTAAATACCGGATGCAGGTGAGATTCAATTTTCTGATGGCTAAAAATATTCGTTGTATTCACTCAGGACTAGCGCCACACAATAGTTGCGGATGTACCACTGCGGGTGTACGTCTGGCACAATTGGCTTTATTAATTATATTAATAATTCTAGGTGTGCTGTGGGCAATGGCGGGCCAGCGAGGAGGCAATTCTGCCCATCTCGCTGACTCCTGAGCACACACGCTCACAGACATCGTAAACAGGCACACGCTCACACTGGTGTGTACATCTGCCCTGACTTTCTCATCATCAGGCAGTGTACACTCTCACTGTGCCTTGGAGGTTGGCCCTCAAGGGCATAAATTGCACGACAAGCCCCCAAGCCTTCTCTCCGCGGCTGCGCCCCAAATGAATGTGGCCTCGCTACGGAATCGAGCTTAGAGACCTTGGTGCGAGAGGCAAACGCAATTTATGTTCAATATGTACATACTGTAAAATGTACAGACCTACAATATGTACAGACCTACAATATGTACTCACTGTGAAATGTACAGACCTACAATATGTACTTACTGTGAAATGTACAGACCTACAATATTTACTCACTGAATTGTACAGAACTACAATATGTACTCACTGTGAATTGTACAGACCTACAATATGTACTCACTGTGAAATGTACAGACCTACAATATGTACTCACTGTGAATTGTACAGACCTACAATATGTACTCACTGTGAAATGTACAGACCTACAATATGTACTCACTGTGAATTGTACAGACCTACAATGTACACTTCATACTTAATATGCGCACCCCACAATCTGTACTCGTCTTACAATTTGTACACACCTTAAGTAAGATGTCCAAACCATAGCATGTACACCCATATTGTGCCGATATCTTCAATGAAAATTCATTTTTGTTCATCAGGCCAAAGAAATTGCTAAGAATGAGGGCCTGCTAGACTTTGACGGCTCTAGTGGCAAGCGAAAACGCGAGAACGGTCGCCGACTAACCAAGGAGGAGATGAAGGAGAAAGAGGAGGAGGTGATTCGCAGCATCGTGATGCGCAAGATGGACATTCGAGGCTCCTATGAGAAACCGTCAGTCTTCAACGTGCTCTGGTTCCAACTGCTCATCCTGCCACTGCGGGTGTTACAGTGGATTGCCTGGGCCATCAGGTGGGTTGTGCTATTCACACTGCTCAAACGTGAGTACGGTCAGGCCGAGAAGGAGTACCTGATTCGCCGGTACATGGGCCTGTCAGCCCTGGCCTGGGACCATCTGCCCGAGCAGAAGCGAGAAGAATTTCTAGCCAAACAGCTGTGGGTGAAAGCCAAGTATGTGGTCTTCGCTGAAGAGGAAGCCGAGAGACTGCGTCAGCAGATGGCGGAAGATCCCAAGCAGAAGAAGATGAGGCGATATTTGAAGCGCGGCGGCGCCGGCCAGATCACCTTCGGTCAGGAGGATGTCGACATGGACTATAGCTGAGCCAGCGGACCTGCAGATGGTTTGGCCATAGACTAAATCTGAGCTGCTAATCTAACTGGGTTAGGTGCCTGAAATTTACCTTAGTTGCTATAGATCTCCTTATCTCCCATCGAGAAAGGTGACGCCAAAGACCACTATAAGAAGGACGGGACGCTTCGTTTCTTGGAAAAAAATTATTGAAAGCAGATACAATGCTGTTCTTTTATTATATCTTGCAAAGCATGTTGCTTCAACGAATTTTAGAAAGCCTTATTTATGAATATATTCCTTTAATTTTCTTTTATTTATCATGAATCACAATTGCAACCAATCAGACATAAAATTAGCCTATAGCTTGGCCTCAGAATTTGTAAATGAAAAAAATCTTCATTATTCTCGTAGTATACACTTTAAATTGATTAGAAAGTGGCTGTAAAATGTAGTTAGTCATAAGATTGTGCTTAAAATATTAAAAAATCTGCTTTTAATACATTTTCCGAGAAACGAAGTGTCCGTCTTTCTTCTAGTGGTCCTAGTTAATACAATGTTAAGGCTACATTCATTATCTGACTCTGAGCAACTACAATTTAAGAATCTCATAAATATAGTTTCCTAATTCTTAAAGTGTCATCTTTTGTGTTATCTATTGTGAAGATTTCTTCAAGATTCACGGTGTGACAGCAATATGAAACTAATGTTATTAGTCAATTTTCTGCTATTCGTTGTCTTATTGTTCGTCTCAAGCAATAATTTAGCAATAGACTTCAATAAACGCGTACAGTTGAAAGATAATTACGTTATGTCTTCCGTGTGACAAGGTATAGAAATGTGACAACCAGCTAGTGCTATAATTAATTGAGGATTAATTTAGGATTTGCAGTCAGCATTATTGCTATTATCTTGTTTTGAGTTTTGCTCTATCCCGCTCTTAGGCTGTGTTGCGTGTGCTTTTTGTGGATGTTAAAGCTCTTAGTAAAACAAAAATTATCACTTTTTTTGTCATTATTTTTCGTCATTATGATTTTTGTCATTAAACTTGTGCTCATTTGCCTGTTTAGAACCAAATGATCAAAAATTATTAATATCTTTTTGTTTTACTTTACTGCATTTTTATACCCACCTGCCACCAATAGTTACCTGTCATTACATTACAGATAAATAGCCTATTTAGGACTCTTGTTAGCCTGATTTTCATTGTTCTTATCACAGGTGTTTCCTTAACTGGGTTTGAAGCTTTCGTGGATTTGTTTCCTTCAAATTCCTTCCACTGTTGCTGGGTAATTGCAGTCGAATTGTGTCCCATTGTGTTGTGTCTTCTTTTATTGTGACCATTATTTTTACTGCTTATATATTTTCTTGCTTTTCCTTGACATAAAACTGCGCTTAGCTATAGTTTGAATTTGAAATAGGCTTTGCTTGTATTCTGCGTGATCCTGTTTTTTGTGCGTGTCTTCATTAAGTCCTAAACTGGGATTCGGAATTTTTTTCCGAAACGACACTTGGGTTTCTAGCACTCCGCGTAATGCCTACTGGTTTTTTCAGCAAATCAATTACATTTGACTGTCGGTTCTTTTGAGTGTGATTTGCCGCTTCTCTTCATTGAGGCTTGACTTTTGTTTGCTTCTCTTTATTTCGGTTTTTGACAAACTTACTGGGCCGGGATTCTACTAGATTTGAGTAGCAGTTCGTATATTATCTCTTCCCTGTCTAATCTTTCCCCCTGTCTCATCTTTCCCCGTGTCTCATCTTCCCCCGTGTCTCATCTCTTCCCTGTCTAATCTCTCCCCTGTCTCATCTTTCCCCGTGTCTCATCTCTCCCTGAGTCTCATCTCTTCCCTGTCTAATCTCTCCTCGTGTCTCATCTCTCCCCTGTCTTATCTCTCCTCGTGTCTCATCTCTACCGTGTCTCATCTCTCCCCGTGTCTCATCTCTCCCTGAGTCTCATCTCTTCCCTGTCTAATCTCTCCCCTGTCTTATCTCTCCTCGTGTCTCATCTCTCCCGTGTCTCATCTCTCCCATGTCTTATCTCTCCCCGAGTCTCATCTCTTCCCTGTCTAATCTCTTCCCTGTCTAATCTCTTCCCTGTCTAATCTCTCCCCTGTCTAATCTCTCCTCTGTCTCATCTTTCCCCGTGTCTCATCTCTCCCCGAGTCTCATCTCTCCCTGAGTCTCATCTCTTCCCTGTCTCATCTCTCCCCTGTCTCATCTCTCCCCTGTCTCATCTCTCCTCGTGTCTCATCTCTCCCCTGTCTTATCTCTCCTTGTGTCTCATCTCTACCGTGTCTCATCTCTCCCCGTGTCTCATCTCTCCCATGTCTTATCTCTCCCATGTCTAATCTCTCCCGTGTCTCATCTCTCCCATGTCTTATCTCGCCCAAAGTATTATTAGAATTAACGTAGGTATTTTAATAAACAGTTGGTTAGTTATGTCTTAAGTTAGTCTATGTCTAGAAGTTTGAAAAAACTCCAATTTCTAACCTTTACTCTATGCCGAGTCTTCATATGAAGCCTTTAGATATGGACTGATAAACAGACTGTAATTTGATAGACTTCCTGATTTAGATTTTATAGAATCTTGTTGCTATTTCTAAATAAAATAATAGTAACCATATGTATCTTGAAACACAATTTTTTCTTAGTTAAGTCCTATGCAAGTTAATTTTGCTTCACTCTCTGACTCTCAGTTTTTATCGCTAGTGTCCGTCTGTTCAATCCGAATGTACGCTCTTTATACAGCTGTTTTTTATTTCTCCCATTTCCGTGATCGGCAATATCGATTGTCAGAACGAGCATTCCGTGGGCTAAGACAGTAGACACAATGAGGCGGCTTGTGCATTAACAGTAGAAAGACACTTCTAATTTTCCCCTTAGGGTAGGACCACGGGGCTATTTCAAGACCCCGGGCCAGATGCGGCCCTCGAAGCTTCCAAATCCAGCCCGTTTCCGCTTCCGACACCTGCAGTATCCTGTTTTATCTCTCCCCTGTCTCATCTCTCCCGTGTTTTATCTCTCCCGTGTCTAATCTCTCCCGTGTCTCATCTCTCCCCTGTCTCATCTCTCCCGTGTCTCATCTCTCCTCGTGTCTCATCTCTCCACGTGTCTTATCTCTCCCGTGTCTCATCTCTCCTGTGTTTTATCTCTCCCGTGTCTTATCTCTCCCGTGTCTGATCTCTCCCGTGTTTTATCCCTCCCCTGTCTCATCACTCCCCTGTCTCATCTCTCCCGTGTCTAATCTCTCCCGTGTCTCATCTCTCCCCTGTCTCATCTCTCCCGTGTCTCATCTCTCCTCGTGTCTCATCTCTCCACGTGTCTTATCTCTCCCGTGTCTCATCTCTCCTGTGTTTTATCTCTCCCGTGTCTTATCTCTCCCGTGTCTGATCTCTCCCGTGTTTTATCCCTCCCCTGTCTCATCACTCCCCTGTCTCATCTCTCCCGTTTCTCATCTCTACCGTGTCTCATCTCTCCCGTGTCTTATCTCTCCCGTGTCTCATCTCTCCCGTGTCTTATCCCTCCCCTGTCTCATCTCTCCCGTGTTTTATCCCTCCCCTGTCTCATCTCTCCCATGTATTATCCCTCCCCTGTCTCATCTCTCCCGTGTCTTATCCCTCCCCTGTCTCATCTCTACCGCATCTCATCTTTCCAGTGCCTCATCTCTCGTGTCTCATCTCCCCCTGTCATCTGTTCTCTATCTAATCTCTCCTCAATCTCATATCTCTACTGTAAATGCGGCCCGCTAGCTAATAAGTTTGCCGACCCCTGAGATAGAGCGTGTTCCAGATTCTACCGTTCTACTGATAGCAGGTGCTGTGTTGGTCCACATTTCAGGTCGGCCGATCTATAGTTCAAATCATTCTGCAGGGCAGCCGGGTGGTTGGCCGCGCTTTCGCTGCCGCTTTGCGCGAAGAGTACACAGCTGCCCAGCAGGCTGCGAAGAATCGTCAGCAGAGCAGCAGCGACGCCAGCGGCGCCAGCGGTGACCAATCCGCTTCGGTGTCATCCACGATGTCGTTGAAGGAGGCGATGCAGATACTGCACATTGATAGCCTGGAGGATAGAGCCAGTATTCAGCGGCAATATGAGCACCTGTTCAATGTGAATGATCGCCAGAAAGGTGGCTCATTCTACCTGCAGGCGAAGGTCTATCGGGCCAAGGAGCGGCTCGATCAGGAGGTTGGCGAACACACGGCGGATCCGAGTTCGGCCCAGAAGCCAGGTTCCGCTGACGGCGCCTCCAGCAATGCTGGACCTACTAAATCTAGTTAGCGATAATGTTTAATGATAATCCTATTATTATAATCCTATTAAATTACCGATTATTTTTTAAAGCGAACTTGCTAACAAACTATTGTAGTTCTATCTTTGTGAAGCTAAAGAATTAAAATGTTGCCCTTTGCCGCATTTCATACAGTTTTTTCATCATTTTAATACGAGTCGAACATTGAAATCTGAGTTAATTTCATTTTCCGGTAAAGCGTTGCTGTCGAGGCTAGACATGGCATGTTTAATCAGATGATAAACGGCATAGAAGCCATTGAACTCGGTTTGAATTTGTGAAACTTCTGCTGTTGCACATTTTTTACGATAGGGCAAGGTTGCAGCTTTCTAACGCTCGTGCTCAATCGCCTTATGCCCTTAGTAAGCACTGAAAAGCATTTGGTCAATTGTTTGAGCCTTCTGGCTTTTGTGTGCCAATGTGTCACACTCGCTGCATGGCTCCCTCACTCACTCTGCTCTCAGTCCTGCCCACGTGTAACAATGTGCATTCATATAATCTACTAATGCTTATTCTTCAATTCTTCATATATCATAAAAACTGCTGAATCATTGTGCGCATGTGCAAATACTGCTTGTTACTACCACGCTACATGCACACACATGCTATTCAACTCTTAAAATTCTGACACTTCAAAAATTGAAAACACGCAGCTCAACGAATGAAAAGTTCGACTTTTGAGATCATTATATACTACTGAAGTAGACGCTCATAGTAAGTAGTTAACTAACATGGACTGATTATTTAAACATTGCAGCTTGTTTTTGGTGAGCATAATTAAATAGTAGCCATCGCCATGCCAGTTGTTCAAATAGACAAAGCCGCCCTCTGCGAGTGCCTTCATCGCGACAACTTCACGGACGAAGAGGTTGACGAGTTGTGCTTCCAATTCGGCCTGGAATTGGACGAGGTCACTTCAGAGCGAGAGATGCTAGCTAAAGAGCAGGGAGATGCCAAGGCTGCTCAGCTGGGCAATCAGCTGTCTGACGCTGTCATCTACAAGATCGAAGTGCCAGCTAATCGATACGACCTGCTCTGCGTGGAGGGTCTCAGTAGGGCTCTGATGGTGTTCCAGAATCTGGCTTCTCCACCGATGTATAAAGCTATTCGGCCGTCTGGCGGTATGCAACAGATGCGAGTCGCTCAGAGTACTGCTCAAATTCGACCGTTTGTTGTGTGCGCCCTGTTGCGCAATTTGAGCTTCACGCCCGTCAGTTATCGATCGTTTATCGATCTGCAGGACAAGCTGCACCAGACTATCTGTAGGCAGCGCTCTCTGGTTGCCATTGGTACGCACGACTTCGATACATTGACTGGGCCATTTGTTTATGAGGCTCTGCCACCAGCTGACATTGTATTCCAGCCGCTGAACCAAACTAAGGAGTACAGTGCAGTTGAACTGATGCAGCTGTACTCCGGTGAGAGTCACCTCAAGCCCTACTTGCCAATCATTCGCGACAGTCTAGTTTATCCCGTGATTAAAGACTCCAAAGGTGTTGTGTTAAGCATGCCACCAATCATCAATGGCGATCATTCGAAGATCACTTTGGCTACAAAAAATGTCTTCATTGAAGCTACGGCTACAGATGCGCACAAGGCCTCTGTGGTTTTGGACACTCTTGTCTGCGCGTTCTCGCAGTACTGCGCAGACCAGTACACCGTTGAAGCTGTCGAAGTGACTTACGCCGACGGTCGCAGCACTATTTGTCCGTCGCTAGCGTACAGGCAGGTAGACATTAAGCCGGGCTATCTGCGTCAGGGTGTTGGCCAATCTAAATCCCAGCTTTCAATCGACGAGATCTGCAGCCGGCTGACACGCATGTGTCTGGTTGCCAGCGCCAAACCGTCTGGCGATGCTAGCTCCGATGACTCCACGCTGATCACCGTGACCGTGCCGCCAACCCGTCACGATGTGCTGCATCCGTGCGATGTACTGGAAGATCTGGCCATTGCCACCGGCTACAACAATCTGGAGATCAGCCTTCCGCCGACACTGTGCATCGGCCGGCAGCAGCCGCTGAACTCTCTGACAGACAAGCTCCGCCTGGAAGTGGCCTTCGCTGGCTTCACGGAGTGTCTGACCTTCGCCCTGTGCTCAGAGAAGGACATCTCAGAGCGGCTGCGCCTCCCGTTCGACAGTTTGCCAGCTGTTCGGATTGCCAATCCGAAGACTTTGGAATTTCAAGTGGCTCGCACCAGCCTGCTGCCGGGAATTTTGAAGACTGTGTACTCTAATCGGTCACTGCCGCTGCCGTTGAAGCTTTTCGAGATTCAGGATGTTGTTTATAAGGTCAGGCTGTCTACTGATTCATTTTTTAACTGAATAACTCCTATTTTTGGTTGAACTTTCGAATTTCTAACCTAGACGTCTTGGGTTCGAATCTCTCTATCCGCTTAGCGCCCATCGCGCCGCCTCCAGACACCATACAGGCACCATACACAGCAGCACAGACCAGCCGGGGAGGGCAGGAGGCACCCAGAACAGGCAGCAGTGCCCCCCACCCCAGCCCCACACGCACAGAGCAGATCAAGCCGGGGTGGAAGGCTGATAAGAAATCAGTCCTCAGGGGGGGCCGGGTGATGAGTGTACACTTATCCAATCGCGCTGACGGAAGTCCAGAAAGCGCGCGGCGGTGTACACCCGCCCCCAGCCACCCCCCGCAAGGTCTCACGCCCCAGCGCCAACGCACACAACTCACACAACGCAGAACAGGCACACAGAAGGTAGGAGCGAAGCTATTATTTCAAGCTTTGACTGCACGAAATATGGTGCACCTCCGCCGGTCGCTACTATCCAAACCTTCCAACAAGTCCCGAAAGTAATCGTGACTTGAAGGGAGAATCGAACTAGCGTCCATTGGTGTGCGAGGCAGCAACGCTCGCCGCTGACCCACTCGCCCCCTGGGTTCGAATCTCAGTAACTTGGATTTCTTCTGGGTGCGATCTGGACCTTGAAATCCATCTAATTTCCCGATCGCTTCAATCCCGCAGTCCCCAGACAACATGGGCACCGCTGTCAACTCGCGCCAATTGGCAGCTGTTCACTACGGCAAGACATCCGGCTTCGAGCTCATCCACGGCCTGATGGACCGGGTGATGCAGGTTCTGGGAGTGCCACCGGATCAGTACGAGCTGTCAGCCGCTGATCAGGCCACCTACTTTCCCGGCAGGTGCGCCAGCGTGATTTACAAGGGCCAGCAGATTGGCACCATCGGTGTGCTTCACCCGGAGACTCTGGCCCAGTTCGATCTCAACTTGCCAGCGGCCGCCTTCGTGTTGAATGTGGAAACCTTCCTGTAGTGGGCCGGCTTCCGGTCACAAGAATAATTAAATGATTTATAAACTGATCTTGGAGTGCAAATTCTAGGTACCCTCATTTACAGCCGCTTTATTTTCACTTTTTTCTATGACGAATTGCGATATGATACTACTTACAGTAGTTATACAACCCTTGGAATAGTTTTTGTTGTTTTGCTCTAAAATTCAAACTTTACTTCAAAATATTCTACGGTTTTTAGAATTCACGGTTAGGAGAAAATAGTTAATAAACGGTTAATATTAACATGCTATTCAGAATTTATCCCTAGTTCTATTTCGTTATTATATATTTCTCCTGTGCCGTGTTGCGACTAAATTCAATATTATACCAAATATTTTTTATATTATTATATTATCTAGCAGAGAAACTTTATCAAAGTATTGATAATTTTTCTTTCGACAAATCAACCGGTTTTTCTGTCGTGTCTGATACTTACCTTTATTCTAGAAAATTTTATTATCCCGTAGTTCCCGTACTTTTGCTTTGCTGCTTCTGCTGTTGCTGCTGATGCTGCTGATGACACAGCTTTGATAAGCGCTAGTTAATAAATTGACAAATTAAGAGTGGCGCCAAGTTTTGTTCGATAAGAGAAAACTGGGAAACTAGAAAGGTGGACAAATGGTATGACTGCTTCATAGGTCTTGTTGGTCTGCTGTTATTTTTAGCCTTCATTTTTTGTGGACAAGTAGATCTACTTAAATACTCATTTTAATTTTCTTAGATCCCCAGATTGGATATAAAAATCTCCGCTTGACACTCAATTTGATTCCGAAAATCCTCCCCAAGATCCTCAGTTTCAGTCCAAAGATATTCCCCTAGATCCTCAGTTTCAGTCCAAATATCCTCCCCTAGATCCTCAGTTTCAGTCCAAAGATCATTCCCTCGATCCTCAGTTTCAGTCTAAAGATCATCCCTAGATCCTCAGTTTCAGTCTAAAGATCATCCCTAGATCCTCAGTTTCAGTCTAAAGATCATCCCTAGATCCTCAGTTTCAGTCCAAAGATCATCCCCTAGATCCTCAGTTTCAGTCCAAAGATATTCCCCTAGATCCTCAGTTTCAGTCCAAAGATCATCCCCTAGATCCTCAGTTTCAGTCCAAAGATCCTCCCCTAGATCCTCAGTTTCAGTCCAAAGATCATCCCCTAGATCCTCAGTTTCAGTCCAAAGATATTCCCTTAGATCCTCAGTTTCAGTCCAAAGATCATCCCTAGATCCTCAGTTTCAGTCCAAAGATCATCCCCTAGATCCTCAGTTTCAGTCCAAAGATATTCCCCTAGATCCTCAGTTTCAGTCCAAAGATCATCCCTAGATCCTCAGTTTCAGTCCAAAGATCATCCCCTAGATTCTCAGTTTCAGTCCAAAGATCATCCCCTAGATCCTCAGTTTCAGTCCAAAGATCATCCCCTAGATCCTCAGTTTCAGTCCAAAGATCCTCCCCTAGATCCTCAGTTTCAGTCCAAAGATCCTCCCCTAGATCCTCAGTTTCAGTCCAAAGATCATCCCCTAGATCCTCAGTTTCAGTCCAAAGATCCTCCCCTAGATCCTCAGTTTCAGTCCAAAGATCATCCCCTAGATCCTCAGTTTCAGTCCAAAGATCATCCCCTAGATCCTCAGTTTCAGTCCAAAGATCCTCCCCTAGATCCTCAGTTTCAGTCCAAAGATCATCCCCTCGATCCTCACTTTCAGTCCAAAGATCATCCCTAGATCCTCAGTTTCAGTCCAAAGATCATCCCTAGATCCTCAGTTTCAGTCCAAATATCATTCCCCTAGATCCTCAGTATCAGTCCAAAGATCCTCCCCTAGATCCTCAGTTTCAGTCCAAAGATCATCCCTAGATCCTCAGTATCAGTCCAAAGATCCTCCCCTAGATCCTCAGTTTCAGTCCAAAGATATTCCCCTAGATCCTCAGTTTCAGTCCAAAGATCATCCCCAAGATCCTCAGTTTCAGTCCAAAGATCATCCCCTAGATTCTCAGTTTCAGTCCAAAGATCATCCCTAGATCCTCAGTTTCAGAACAAAGATCATCCCTAGATCCTCAGTATCAGTCCAAAGATCCTCCCCTAGATCCTCAGTTTCAGTCCAAAGATCATCCCTAGATCCTCAGTTTCAGTCCAAAGATCATCCCTAGATCCTCAGTTTCAGTCCAAATATCATTCCCCTAGATCCTCAGTTTCAGTCCAAAGATCCTCCCCTAGATCCTCAGTTTCAGTCCAAAGATCATCCCTAGATCCTCAGTTTCAGTCCAAAGATCATCCCTAGATCCTCAGTTTCAGTCCAAAATATCATTCCCCTAGATCCTCAGTATCAGTCCAAAGATCATCCCTAGATCCTCAGTATCAGTCCAAAGATCCTCCCCTAGATCCTCAGTTTCAGTCCAAAGATCCTCCCCTAGATCCTCAGTTTCAGTCCAAAGATCCTCCCCTAGATCCTCAGTTTCAGTCCAAAGATCATCCCCTAGATCCTCAGTTTCAGTCCAAAGATCCTCCCCTAGATCCCCAGTTTCAGTCCAAAGATCCTCCCCTAGATCCTCAGTTTCAGTCCAAAGATCAT
The DNA here is from genome assembly GCA_950097015.1 of Macrostomum hystrix. NCBI lineage: Eukaryota > Metazoa > Platyhelminthes > Macrostomidae > Macrostomum > Macrostomum hystrix. Next base: position 23,052,713 of record CATNEN010000001.1, read on the forward strand.
CCCCTAGATCCTCAGTTTCAGTCCAAAGATCCTCCCCTAGATCCTCAGTTTCAGTCCAAAGATCCTCCCCTAGATCCTCAGTTTCAGTCCAAAGATCCTCCCCTAGATCCTCAGTTTCAGTCCAAAGATCATCCCCTAGATCCTCAGTTTCAGTCCAAAGATCCTCCCCTAGATCCTCAGTTTCAGTCCAAATATCCTCCCCTAGATCCTCAGTTTCAGTCCAAAGATCCTCCCCTAGATCCCCAGTTTCAGTCCAAAGATCCTCCCCTAGATCCTCAGTTTCAGTCCAAAGATCCTCCCCTAGATCCTCAGTTTCAGTCCAAAGATCCTCCCCTAGATCCTCAGTTTCAGTCCAAGCTGTTGCTGTAAGATGTAAGATGTTGCAAACCTAGCTTGTTCGCCATGTTGTGTACTAACTGAAATCTTGCGCACTTTTCAGTATTACAATCTCTGAGTAATTTAAACTACTAAGAATTCCTTCGGCCTTCTGAGTAAAAATTCGATTAATATTACTGCTTTTCTCCTACTACGCGAAGTAGTATCTGTGCAGAATGGCAGAGGCTGTTAGACCTGCCAAGAACAAGGTGAGTTCTATATTTGGTTGTTGCTAATTGTTTATTTAGATTTCATATTAGTTTATCGTCGTTCATTTTCTTCTCTTTAAGAAGCGCAAACAGAAGCAGCAGCAGCAGCAACAACCGCAGCTTCAGCATCAGTCATTGTCAGCGGACGTGAAAGAGTCCGACGTCACCGACATGCTGCCTGAAGCATCGGACATTGTGCAGCCTCCTATCGATTTTGCCAAACTGTTTTCGCCCCAAATGGCTGTTCCAGAAACAGGGCAGCACCAAGAGGCCAAACCGGATGTTTCACAAATGAAAGATAATTTTAGTCAGCAACATCAGCAGCAGCACAATGAACAGACGGTGCAACAGGAGAAAGTTGCTGATGAACAGGTGCAACAGGAGAAAGTTGCTGATGAACAGGTGCAACAGGAGAAAGTTGCTGATGAACAGGTGCAACAGGAGAGAGTTGCTGATGAACAGGTGCAACAGGAGAAAGTTGCTGATGAACAGGTGCAACAGGAGAAAGTTGCTGATGAACAGGTGCAACAGGAGAGAGTTGCTGATGAACAGGTGCAACAGGAGAGAGTTGCTGATGAACAGGTGCAACAGGAGAAAGTTGCTGATGAACAGGTGCAACAGGAGAGAGTTGCTGATGAACAGGTGCAACAGGAGAGAGTTGCTGATGAACAGGTGCAACAGGAGAGAGTTGCTGATGAACAGGTGCAACAGGAGAGAGTTGCTGATGAACAGGTGCAACAGGAGAGAGTTGCTGATCAACAGGTGCAACAGGAGAGAGTTGCTGATGAACAGGTGCAACAGGAGAGAGTTGCTGATGAACAGGTGCAACAGGAGAGAGTTGCTGATCAACAGGTGCAACAGGAGAGAGTTGCTGATGAACAGGTGCAACAGGAGAGAGTTGCTGATCAACAGGTGCAACAGGAGAGAGTTGCTGATCAACAGGTGCAACAGGAGAGAGTTGCTGATCAACAGGTGCAACAGGAGAGAGTTGCTGATCAACGGGCTGTAATCGAAAGGCCACAGCGTCCGGCTGTGCTTGCAGGTGTAGCTGCGAACGCTACAGCGGCAAGAGTTGCTGCTGAGGTTGAAGTAAATCCGCTAACCGAAGCCCAGCTGCAGTCGCTATATCATAATCCACTGCTCAACAATCTAGAATACGAAGTGCAGCAGTACTTAAATGTGAGTAATTCGAGTTTCAGCTCTTAACCATACAGATCTCAAGTTTGAGCAGTGTTCACTGAGTTCCTCAAGTGTGAGATCCTCAAATTTTAGCTGTGTTTACTGGGTTCCTCAAGTTTGAGCAGTGTTCTCTGAGATTCTCAAGTCTGAGCAGTGTTCTCTTTAGATTCTCAAGTCTGAGCAGTGTTCTCTCTGAGATTCTCAAGTCTGAGCTGTGTTCTCTGAAATTCTCAAGTCTGAGCAGTGTTCTCTGAGATTCTCAAGTCTGAGCAGTGTTCTCTTTAGATTCTCAAGTCTGAGCAGTGTTCTCTCTGAGATTCTCAAGTCTGAGCAGTGTTCTCTCTGAAATTCTCAAGTCTGAGCAGTGTTCTCTGAGATTCTCAAGTCTGAGCAGTGTTCTCTGAGATTCTCAAGTCTGAGCTGTGTTCTCTGAGATTCTCAAGTCTGAGCTGTGTTCTCTGAGATTCTCAAGTCTGAGCTGTGTTCTCTGAGATTCTCAAGTCTGAGCTGTGTTCTCTGAGATTCTCAAGTCTGAGCAGTGTTCTCTGAGATTCTCAAGTCTGAGCAGTGTTCTCTGAGATTCTCAAGTCTGAGCAGTGTTCTCTGAGATTCTCAAGTCTGAGCAGTGTTCTCTTTAGATTCTCAAGTCTGAGCAGTGTTCTCTCTGAGATTCTCAAGTCTGAGCAGTGTTCTCTCTGAAATTCTCAAGTCTGAGCAGTGTTCTCTGAGATTCTCAAGTCTGAGCAGTGTTCTCTGAGATTCTCAAGTCTGAGCTGTGTTCTCTGAGATTCTCAAGTCTGAGCTGTGTTCTCTGAGATTCTCAAGTCTGAGCTGTGTTCTCTGAGATTCTCAAGTCTGAGCAGTGTTCTCTGAGATTCTCAAGTCTGAGCAGTGTTCTCTGAGATTCTCAAGTCTGAGCAGTGTTCTCTGAAATTCTCAAGTCTGAGCAGTGTTCTCTGAGATTCTCAAGTCTGAGCAGTGTTCTCTGAGATTCTCAAGTCTGAGCAGTGTTCTCTGAGATTCTCAAGTCTGAGCAGTGTTCTCTCTGAGATTCTCAAGTCTGAGCAGTGTTATCTTTAGATTCTCAAGTCTGAGCAGTGTTCTCTTTAGATTCTCAAGTCTGAGCAGTGTTCTCTTTAGATTCTCAAGTCTGAGCAGTGTTCTCTTTAGATTCTCAAGTCTGAGCAGTGTTCTCTGAGATTCTCAAGTCTGAGCAGTGTTCTCTTTAGATTCTCAAGTCTGAGCAGTGTTCTCTGAGATTCTCAAGTCTGAGCAGTGTTCTCTTTGAGATTCTCAAGTCTGAGCAGTGTTCTCTGAAATTCTCAAGTCTGAGCAGTGTTCTCTGAGATTCTCAAGTCTGAGCAGTGTTCTCTCTGAGATTCTCAAGTCTGAGCAGTGTTCTCTTTAGATTCTCAAGTCTGAGCAGTGTTCTCTTTAGATTCTCAAGTCTGAGCAGTGTTCTCTTTAGATTCTCAAGTCTGAGCAGTGTTCTCTTTAGATTCTCAAGTCTGAGCAGTGTTCTCTTTAGATTCTCAAGTCTGAGCAGTGTTCTCTTTAGATTCTCAAGTCTGAGCAGTGTTCTCTGAGATTCTCAAGTCTGAGCAGTGTTCTCTTTAGATTCTCAAGTCTGAGCAGTGTTCTCTGAGATTCTCAAGTCTGAGCAGTGTTCTCTTTGAGATTCTCAAGTCTGAGCAGTGTTCTCTGAAATTCTCAAGTCTGAGCAGTGTTCTCTGAGATTCTCAAGTCTGAGCAGTGTTCTCTCTGAGATTCTCAAGTCTGAGCAGTGTTCTCTTTAGATTCTCAAGTCTGAGCTGTGTTCTCTTTAGATTCTCAAGTCTGAGCAGTGTTCTCTGAGATTCTCAAGTCTGAGCAGTGTTCTCTCTGAGATTCTCAAGTCTGAGCAGTGTTCTCTCTGAGATTCTCAAGTCTGAGCAGTGTTCTCTGAGATTCTGAAGTCTGAGCAGTGTTCTCTCTGAGATTCTCAAGTCTGAGCTGTGTTCTCTGAAATTCTCAAGTCTGAGCAGTGTTCTCTGAAATTCTCAAGTCTAAGCAGTGTTCTCTGAGATTCTCAAGTCTGAGCAGTGTTCTCTGAGATTCTCAAGTCTGAGCAGTGTTCTCTGAGATTCTCAAGTCTGAGCAGTGTTCTCTGAGATTCTCAAGTCTGAGCAGTGTTCTCTGAAATTCTCAAGTCTGAGCAGTGTTCTCTGAGATTCTCAAGTCTGAGCAGTGTTCTCTGAGATTCTCAAGTCTGAGCAGTGTTCTCTGAGATTCTCAAGTCTGAGCAGTGTTCTCTGAAATTCTCAAGTCTGAGCAGTGTTCTCTGAGATTCTCAAGTCTGAGCAGTGTTCTCTGAGATTCTCAAGTCTGAGCTGTGTTCTCTGAGATTCTCAAGTCTGAGCTGTGTTCTCTGAGATTCTCAAGTCTGAGCAGTGTTCTCTGAGATTCTCAAGTCTGAGCAGTGTTCTCTGAGATTCTCAAGTCTGAGCAGTGTTCTCTGAAATTCTCAAGTCTGAGCAGTGTTCTCTGAGATTCTCAAGTCTGAGCAGTGTTCTCTGAGATTCTCAAGTCTGAGCAGTGTTCTCTGAGATTCTCAAGTCTGAGCAGTGTTCTCTGAGATTCTCAAGTCTGAGCAGTGTTCTCTCTGAGATTCTCAAGTCTGAGCAGTGTTATCTTTAGATTCTCAAGTCTGAGCAGTGTTCTCTTTAGATTCTCAAGTCTGAGCAGTGTTCTCTTTAGATTCTCAAGTCTGAGCAGTGTTCTCTTTAGATTCTCAAGTCTGAGCAGTGTTCTCTGAGATTCTCAAGTCTGAGCAGTGTTCTCTTTAGATTCTCAAGTCTGAGCAGTGTTCTCTGAGATTCTCAAGTCTGAGCAGTGTTCTCTTTGAGATTCTCAAGTCTGAGCAGTGTTCTCTGAAATTCTCAAGTCTGAGCAGTGTTCTCTGAGATTCTCAAGTCTGAGCAGTGTTCTCTCTGAGATTCTCAAGTCTGAGCAGTGTTCTCTTTAGATTCTCAAGTCTGAGCAGTGTTCTCTTTAGATTCTCAAGTCTGAGCAGTGTTCTCTTTAGATTCTCAAGTCTGAGCAGTGTTCTCTTTAGATTCTCAAGTCTGAGCAGTGTTCTCTTTAGATTCTCAAGTCTGAGCAGTGTTCTCTTTAGATTCTCAAGTCTGAGCAGTGTTCTCTGAGATTCTCAAGTCTGAGCAGTGTTCTCTTTAGATTCTCAAGTCTGAGCAGTGTTCTCTGAGATTCTCAAGTCTGAGCAGTGTTCTCTTTGAGATTCTCAAGTCTGAGCAGTGTTCTCTGAAATTCTCAAGTCTGAGCAGTGTTCTCTGAGATTCTCAAGTCTGAGCAGTGTTCTCTCTGAGATTCTCAAGTCTGAGCAGTGTTCTCTTTAGATTCTCAAGTCTGAGCTGTGTTCTCTTTAGATTCTCAAGTCTGAGCAGTGTTCTCTGAGATTCTCAAGTCTGAGCAGTGTTCTCTCTGAGATTCTCAAGTCTGAGCAGTGTTCTCTCTGAGATTCTCAAGTCTGAGCAGTGTTCTCTGAGATTCTGAAGTCTGAGCAGTGTTCTCTCTGAGATTCTCAAGTCTGAGCTGTGTTCTCTGAAATTCTCAAGTCTGAGCAGTGTTCTCTGAAATTCTCAAGTCTAAGCAGTGTTCTCTGAGATTCTCAAGTCTGAGCAGTGTTCTCTGAGATTCTCAAGTCTGAGCAGTGTTCTCTCTGAGATTCTCAAGTCTGAGCAGTGTTCTCTGATATTCTCAAGTCTGAGCAGTGTTCTCTGAGATTCTCAAGTCTGAGCAGTGTTCTCTCTGAGATTCTCAAGTCTGAGCAGTGTTCTCTGATATTCTCAAGTCTGAGCTGTGTTCTCTGAGTTTTTCAAACTGAGTAGTGTCCTCAGATCTTAAAGTTTGAGATCTTTAAATAAATAAAAACTGCCCATTGCTGTCGTAACCATTCTGACGAACAATATACTCCAGGAGTCTGACTCGATAGACTCCGAGTTCCACGAGATGCTGAGCTCCTACTGCGTCGCGTGCAAGAAGTTGCGCCGCTCCGAGTCGAACACTCGCCAGTTGGAGTCTGAGCTGCGCGAACTGCAAGACTCAGTCTGGCAATTGTCCACCAAGACTCAGTCTATTGAAGGCAAATGTCAGGACAATGTGAAAGTGTCCACAGAGTTTCGCTACGATGTTGCCGAGTTCCAATCGGACGGCTTGAAACGGTTGAGCGATAAATTGGCCACGGCCAGGCATGAATTAGCCAACGATGTACCGCTGCATGGCTACGATGTCCAAAGATGGCGACTGCTCATTCAGTGCCACCTGCACAAACTTGTCACCAGTTTGCCTATGTTTGCTGAAACACCTGCCACTGCTCCGCCTGTTGGTGAGTGCTGCTTTTCATCCCATTTTGTGGATGTGAATTGCTGCTTTGGATTGTGCGAATCCCGCTTTAGGATGTTGCAATTCCGCTTTGGGATGTGGGAATCCCACTTTAAAATGTAGGTAAGTGGTAAGAATCCCACTTGAGAATGTAAGAATCCCACTTTAGGATGTAAGAATCCCACTTTGGGATGTAAGAATCCCACTTTGGGATGAAAGAATCCCACTTTGGGATGTAAGAATCCCACTTTGGGATGTAAGAATCCCACTTTAGGATGTAAGAATCCCACTTTAGGATGTAAGAATCCCACTTTGGGATGTTAGAATCTCACTTTAGAATGTAAGAATCCCACTTTAGGATGTTGCAATTCCGCTTTGGGATGTGGGAATCCCACTTTAAAATGTAGGTAAGTGGTAAGAATCCCACTTGAGAATGTAAGAATCCCACTTTAGGATGTAAGAATCCCACTTTAGGATGTAAGAATCCCACTTTGGGATGTAAGAATCCCACTTTAGGATGTAAGAATCCCACTTTAGGATGTAAGAATCCCACTTTGGGATGTAAGAATCCCACTTTGGGATGTAAGAATCCCACTTTGGGATGAAAGAATCCCACTTTGGGATGTAAGAATCCCACTTTGGGATGAAAGAATCCCACTTTGGGATGTAAGAATCCCACTTTGGGATGAAAGAATCCCAATTTGGGATGTAAGAATCCCACTTTGGGATGTAAGAATCCCACTTTAGGATGTAAGAATCCCACTTTAGGATGTAAGAATCCCACTTTAGGATGTAAGAATCCCACTTTGGGATGTTAGAATCTCACTTTAGAATGTAAGAATCCCACTTTAGGATGTTGCAATTCCGCTTTGGGATGTGGGAATCCCACTTTAAAATGTAGGTAAGTGGTAAGAATCCCACTTTGGGATGTAAGAATCCCACTTTAGGATGTTGCAATTCCGCTTTGGGATGTGGGAATCCCACTTTAAAATGTAGGTAAGTGGTAAGAATCCCACTTTGGGATGTAAGAATCCCAATTTGGGATGTAAGAATCCCACTTTGGGATGTAAGAATCCCACTTTAGGATGTAAGAATCCCACTTTAGGATGTAAGAATCCCACTTTGGGATGTAAGAATCCCACTTTGGGATGTAAGAATCCCACTTTAGGGTGTAAGAATCTCACTTTGGGATGTAAGAATCCCACTTTGGGATGAAAGAATCCCACTTTGGGATGTAAGAATCCCACTTTAGGATGTAAGAATCCCACTTTAGGATGTAAGAATCCCACTTTGGGATGTTAGAATCTCACTTTAGAATGTAAGAATCCCACTTTAGGATGTAAGAATCCCACTTTGGGATGTAAGAATCCCACTTTGGGATGAAAGAATCCCACTTTGGGATGTAAGAATCCCACTTTAGGATGTAAGAATCCCACTTTAGGATGTTGCAATTCCGCTTTGGGATGTGGGAATCCCACTTTAAAATGTAGGTAAGTGGTAAGAATCCCACTTTGGGATGTAAGAATCCCACTTTGGGATGAAAGAATCCCACTTTGGGATGTAAGAATCCCACTTTGGGATGTAAGAATCCCACTTTGGGATGTAAGAATCCCACTTTGGGATGAAAGAATCCCACTTTGGGATGTAAGAATCCCACTTTGGGATGTAAGAATCCCACTTTAGGATGTAAGAATCCCACTTTGGGATGTAAGAATCCCACTTTGGGATGAAAGAATCTCACTTTAGGATGAATGAATCCCACTTTAGGATGTAAGAATCCCACTTTAGGATGTAAGAATCCCACTTTAGGATGTAAGAATCCCACTTTGGGATGTAAGAATCCCACTTTGGGATGTAAGAATCCCACTTTGGGATGTAGGAATCCCACTAAATCCAACTTGTATGTTGATTGTTTTTCTTGAGCATAAATCCCTCTGTAAAATCGAATCCCTATTTTTATACCATATTTTAATACTGATTAAACTCTGATTAAATCCTAAACGCTTCCAATCCCGGCCCTCCAACCCGTCAAGTCCTGCCGGAGTACCCCAGATCCGATGGCCGGGCCCAGTCCGATGAGGTCCTCCGCCGCTGTCGGGTCCTGTTCCACTTCGCCCGGAAGCCCGTGCTGATCACTGATCGGGCCTTTCAAGACGATGTTCGCGCCTGGCTAATCGAACTCGGCGGAGCCCTGCTGCGCTGCGCCACTTGGCGTGAGCACATCTACCTGCTCTGCGAGCTGCTGCGCTGCCCGCCCGGCGTGGGAGAATGGGGCGCCTGCCTCCTGCAGCTGCCGCCTGACCAGCTGCTGCAGCCCGGGTCAGCCAGCGTCTCCGGCGTTGCTATTGGTGACCTGTGCCTGGCTAGCATGCAGATGATCGTGTGCCCTGTGGCCGAACGGGCCAGGTTAGTTTAGCCAATATTTGGGGTGAGATTTTGAAGGTTCGGTTTTAGGCTTTTTAGGTGTTTTTTATTTGGTTGTGGGTCTTTGTTCTTAAGATTTTGACAGTCCATTTTAGGGATTTGTAGTTGAAATTTTGAAGGTTCAGTTTGGGTCTTTGTCGGCTTTGTGGGTGAGATTTTGAATGTTCAGTTTAGGTCTTTGTCGGCTTTGTGAGTGACATTTCCAAGTTTCAGTTTGTGTCTTTGTAGTCTTTGTGGGTGTGATTTTTTAGGTTCAGTTTGGATCTTTCTCGGCTTTGTGAGTGAGATTTTGAAGGTTCAGTTTAGGTCTTTGTCTGCTTTGTGGAAGAGATTTAGAAGATTCAGTTTAGGTCTTTGTCGGCTTTATGGGTGAGATTTTAAAGTTTCAGTTTGTTTAGTCTGGGATGCGATGTTAGGATCCAGTTTTAAATTTTTGTTTAAAATTGTAAAGAATTTGCCAGTTTTGAATTATCCGATTTCAGATTCATGGCTCCCTATGAAGCCCTGGACAGTCTGCCAGCAGGTGAGCAGCAGCAGCAGCAGCAGCAGCAGGACGATGCCTCTCGCTGGATCTTTGTCGATGAAGAAGGCGAAGTGTACGACAATCAGCGCGACGCCCTCACCGAGCTGCGCGACACAGACCTGCTGGCTCTGCTGTCTCAGCTGCCTCTGCACGCGGTGCTTCGCTCCCTGTTCGCTGTTGAAGGAGGCGCCCCTCTGTCCCGTCTGCTGGCCTTCGTCAACTGCCTGGTGTCCATCGCAGAGCGCGGCTTTGATTCGCTGCGTCACGCCGCTCGCTATCGATTGGTCAGTCGTTGGCTGGGTCACGTGATTCGTCAGGCTCTGGTGCTGCTGTCGGATCGATTTCTGGTTGAGAACCAGCAGCAGCAGCAGCAGCAGCAGCAGCAGCAGCGGACTCACCAAGCTGCTGTTCTGTTTGCTACCATGGAGAAAATCTTTCTTCGCTGCGTCCGGGCTCTGCTGAGCGCCGGGCGGCACGGCAGCTGGCAGTACCTCACCGAACTGCCGCTGGACTGCCTATCCGGCCAGTGCAAGCTCAGCCTCATCAACACCCTGCTGCAGGACTGCGGCCTCATCGACCTTGAGACTCGACTCACCGCCCTGTCTCCATCCGAGGCAATCTACCTGCTCACCAGTTTGAGCAATGTGGCTTGCCAATGCGACCCCGCTGTGCCAGACCAGAGAAATCTCCTACTCAGCGTCACCGACGAGATCTTCAACCTGGCCTTTGTTCGAGAGCACACTAGGGATCTGTGCGGCAAAGTGGGATGCGAACTCCTGACCTCCATCGGACTCAGGCATCCGCTAGTACTCAGAGAAATGCTGGACTATGTTGATAGATCCAGACTCGACATGGTCTTTGGGGTGAGTCTATGACTCTGAAAATTCGTGCTTCCACTGTCATCATCCTTCCATGACTCTGGTCATCATCCTTCCATGACTCTGGTCATAATCCATTTATTACTCTGGTCATCATCCTTCCATGACACGGGTTATCATCCTTCCATGACTCTGGTCATCATCCTTCCATGACTCTGGTCATCATCCTTCCATGACTCTGGTCATCGTCCTTCCATGACTCTGATCATCATCATTCCATGACTCTGGTCATCATCATTCCATGACTCTGGTCATCATCCTTCCATGACTCTGGTCATCGTCCTTCCATGACTCTGATCATCATCATTCCATGACTCTGGTCATCATCATTCCATGACTCTGGTCATCAACATTCCATGACTCTGGTCATCATCATTCCATGACTCTGGTCATCATCCTTCCATGACTCTGATCATCATCATTCCATGACTCTGATCATCAACATTCCATGACTCTGGTCATCAACATTCCATGACTCTGGTCATCATCCTTCCATGACTCTGATCATCATCATTCCATGACTCTGATCATCATCATTCCATGACTCTGGTCATCATCATTCCATGACTCTGGTCATCATCCTTCCATGACTCTGGTCATCGTCCTTCCATGACTCTGGTCATCATCATTCCATGACTCTGGTCATCATCATTCCATGACTCTGGTCATCAACATTCCATGACTCTGGTCATCATCATTCCATGACTCTGGTCATCATGATTCCATGACTCTGGTCATCATCCTTCCATGACTCTGGTCATCATCATTCCATGACTCTGGTCATCATCCTTCCATGACTCTGGTCATCATCATTCCATGACTCTGGTCATCATGATTCCATGACTCTGATCATCATCATTCCATGACTCTGGTCAATAATTTAATTGCTGGATCATGACCCCTCCAAGGCTGTGAGCATAGCCATCGAATTATCAAAGTTAATTAATAAATATATTCTGACAGGTACTGGAAACTTCAGACCCCAATGTCAGCAAGGTACGGTTCTATTTATCTATTGCTCTGCTATGTTGTGCACGCTTGAACAATTCTTCCTTATATTTGCTACTTTTATTACTAACAGTAGCATGATTGCCTTGCATGTGTCTAGTTCCATTTTATTTGTTGTGTCATTTATATAAATTCTAGATGTTCATATATGCTTATTAAGTTTGTTTGTTAAATTGTTTTGTGCCATCATTTGTCTAAATGGTTGAGAAAAAAGAAAAATTGTTTTCAATAACTAACACACGCTGGTTCCGTTATAAAATGCTTCGTATACTACTTACAATTTATCTTTTTTTCAGTTTTTTGCTGCGAAAAATCAAGCTTGCCAATGTATATAAAACTGCCAATTTCAGGACGTATTGAATCTATTCAAAGACTTGCCATTCCAAACCTACGTGCCGGACAAGACCATGCTAACTAGATTCCTGCACTGGCTCACACTGCACCCGCTCAACTCACTGCGCAGCTGCATCGCTCGTTTAGTATTGGACGGCTTCAATTGGTCGCTGGATTTCAATGTGAGCTCATCCCAGATCTTAGATCCCAGATGTACTGTGACAGACAAAAAACGACCGTGCGGGCCAGATCTTAGATCCCAGATCTTAGATCCCAGATCTTAGATCCCAGATCTTAGATCCCAGATCTTAGATCCCAGATCTTAGATCCCAGATCTTAGATCCCAGATCTTAGATCCCAGATCTTAGATCCCAGATCTTAGATCCCAGATCTTAGATCCCAGATCTTAGATCCCAGATCTTAAGTCCTAGATCTTAGATCCCTGATCTTAGATCCTTGATCTTAGATCCCTGATCTTAGATCCCTGATCTTAGATCCCTGATCTTAGATCCCTGATCTTAGATCCCTGATCTTAGATCCCTGATCTTAGATCCCTGATCTTAGACCCCTGATCTTAGATCCCTGATCTTAGATCCCTGATCTTAGATCCCTGATCTTAGATCCCTGATCTTAGATCCCTGATCTTAGATCCCTGATCTTAGATCCCTGATCTTAGATCCCTGATCTTAGACCCCTGATCTTAGATCCCTGATCTTAGATCCCTGATCTTAGATCCCTGATCTTAGATCCCTGATCTTAGATCCCTGATCTTAGATCCCTGATCTTAGACCCCTGATCTTAGATCCCTGATCTTAGATCCCAGATCTTAGATCCCTGATCTTAGATCCCTGATCTTAGATCCCTGATCTTAGATCCCAGATCTTAGACCCCTGATCTTAGATCCCAGATCTTAGATCCCAGATCTTAGACCCCTGATCTTAGATCCCTGATCCTAGATCAACCCATTGCATCAGTTAAACTGGGATATTTGTCTTTTTTATCTGTTCATCCAAAAGATGTCAGAAAATTATTCGTTGATAGTAATTTAGATTCTTAAAATCACGATTCGAACTTAGCCAAATTAATCTGGCAAACAATGTTTGGGGGCTTGTCGTACAAGGTCAGATGTACACACCTGTGTGAGTGTGTGCCTGCGTATTTCAGAATGGCGCGGGTCTACTTTTACCAAAAAAAGAATCCAAACATCCTACATCCTACTTACAAGTAGAAACGGCTAAATAAATTATTAAAACTCGCATCTCCGCAGAACCAGTCCGTTCTATTCCTGCCACACGAGACGCACGTTGAGGTGGCGCTGATCCTTGTCCAAGCCAGCCAGCAGCTGTTCAATAGCAAACTGTTCGCTCAGCAGCTTCGCACCGGCGGTGTCAACGCCTTTCCTCCGCAGTCTGTTGAAGAACGATTCTACCTGTGGTGCGTCAACCTGATGGCCCGGCTTCGGCTTCATCTCACCAGCCTGCCGCCGCTGAATGCCCGCGCCGCGGCTCCGGAGCTGCGACCTGACCGGGTGGAACCGCAGTCAGCTCTGTTCAGAGGACTGCTGAAGGAGGGCCTCGACTCCGACAACCCTGTGGCTGTCTATGCCGCCTTGGTCATGACGCGCTTGGGCAACGACACTGGTGAGTCAGGACTTCAGTGTCAGATCTGTCTGAGCATGCCTTCAGTGTGTCAGATCTGTCTGACCATGCCTTCAGTGTGTCAGATCTGTCTGAGCATGCATTCAGTGTGTCAGATCTGTCTGACCATGCCTTCAGTGTGTCAGATCTGTCTGACCATGCATTCAGTGTGTCAGATCTGTCTGACCATGCCTTCAGTGTGTCAGATCTGTCTGACCATGCCTTCAGTGTGTCAGATCTGTCTGACCATGCCTTCAGTGTGTCAGATCTGTCTGACCATGCCTTCAGTGTGTCAGATCTGTCTGACCATGCCTTCAGTGTGTCATATCTGTCTGAGCATGCATTCAGTGTGTCAGATCTGTCTGACCATGCCTTCAGTGTGTCAGATCTGTCTGACCATGCATTCAGTGTGTCAGATCTGTCTGACCATGCCTTCAGTGTGTCAGATCTGTCTGACCATGCCTTCAGTGTGTCAGATCTGTCTGAGCATGCCTTCAGTGTGTCAGATCTGTCTGAGCATGCCTTCAGTGTGTCAGATCTGTCTGAGCATGCCTTCAGTGTGTCAGATCTGTCTGAGCATGCCTTCAGTGTGTCAGATATGTCTGAGCATGCCTTCAGTGTGTCAGATCTGTCTGAGCATGCCTTCAGTGTGTCAGATCTGTCTGAGCATGCCTTCAGTGTGTCAGATCTGTCTGAGCATGCCTTCAGTGTGTCAGATCTGTCTGACCATGCCTTCAGTGTGTCAGATCTGTCTGAGCATGCCTTCAGTGTGTCAGATCTGTCTGACCATGCCTTCAGTGTGTCAGATCTGTCTGGCCATGCCTTCAGTGTGTCAGATCTGTCTGAGCATGCCTTCAGTGTGTCAGATCTGTCTGAGCATGCCTTCAGTGTGTCAGATCTGTCTGAGCATGCCTTCAGTGTGTCAGATCTGTCTGAGCATGCCTTCAGTGTGTCAGATCTGTCTGAGCATGCCTTCAGTGTGTCAGATCTGTCTGAGCATGCCTTCAGTGTGTCAGATCTGTCTGAGCATGCCTTCAGTGTGTCAGATCTGTCTGAGCATGCCTTCAGTGTGTCAGATCTGTCTGAGCATGCCTTCAGTGTGTCAGATCTGTCTGAGCATGCCTTCAGTGTGTCAGATCTGTCTGAGCATGCCTTCAGTGTGTCAGATCTGTCTGACCATGCCTTCAGTGTGTCAGATCTGTCTGAGCATGCCTTCAGTGTGTCAGATCTGTCTGACCATGCCTTCAGTGTGTCAGATCTGTCTGGCCATGCCTTCAGTGTGTCAGATCTGTCTGAGCATGCCTTCAGTGTGTCAGATCTGTCTGAGCATGCCTTCAGTGTGTCAGATCTGTCTGAGCATGCCTTCAGTGTGTCAGATCTGTCTGAGCATGCCTTCAGTGTGTCAGATCTGTCTGAGCATGCCTTCAGTGTGTCAGATCTGTCTGAGCATGCCTTCAGTGTGTCAGATCTGTCTGAGCATGCCTTCAGTGTGTCAGATCTGTCTGGCCATGCCTTCAGTGTGTCAGATCCATCTGAACGTCGCACCCCTGAACCGCCCTCCAGGCGAGCTGTTGTCCTCAGGCTTCAACCTGCTGACCAGCTTGTGCCGCTCTCGTCAGACCCGGCTTGCTGTGGAGTTTCTTTGTCACGCGTCGGCGATGCTGACTAGCACGGAGCCAGCCACTCTGTACTCAAATCCGGCCGTGCACTCGGCTCTGGCAGCTCTAGCCCAGTGTGACGACGCCTGGTGGACTCAGCACCGAGTTGCCGGCGCTCAGCGAGTTTTTCCCGGCCCTAATTTAAAACTGATCGCCTCGGCTCTGCTCAGCTCACCAACTGGCATTGAGACTTGGCTGAGAGCTCTACTGCTGCAGGTGAGTTGCTGTTTTGCATGGCGATCTTTGTAGCTTTTTTAGTAAGACACTTTAAGTCTTTGGAGCTCTTTGAGTACGATACTTAAGTCTTTGTAGCTCTTTGAGTAGGATACTTTAGTCTTTGTAGCTCTTTTAGTAGGACAGTCTTTGTAGCTCTTTTATTAGGACAGTCTGTAGGTTTTTGAGTAGGATTAGCCCTGTGAGTAAGACACTAAAGTCTTTGTAGCTCTTTGAGTAGGAGTGTAGGACACTTAGTCCTTGTAGCTCTTTTGAGAAAATAAAATTAATATTCTTTGTAGCCTTTTCATTAGTTTAGGTCCTTGTACATAAGAAACTGTCTTTAGTGTCCATCAGAATTGGCCAAGTAACCAAACTGTTGTGATCCCGTATCGCCACTCCAGGCTCCGGCCTGCCTG
Organism: Macrostomum hystrix; assembly: GCA_950097015.1. Lineage (NCBI taxonomy): Eukaryota > Metazoa > Platyhelminthes > Macrostomidae > Macrostomum > Macrostomum hystrix. The sequence goes on from CATNEN010000001.1 coordinate 23,067,946, forward strand.
CAGAATCGCGGCATTCTCTACCTCATCGATCGCCTCTGCTGCTACGCCCTAACAATGGACGCAATCGCCAGTCAGGAGCAGCAGCAGCAGCAGCAGCGCGGCTTGGACATTGTGCTGCGTTGTCTGCGCTCCGCGTGCCAGAATTTCCTAGCAGGCAATGGCTCCGGTTCCGCTGGCGGAGGCAGCGGGTTCTTGAAGTCCGTAGCGGGCCTGTTCTCCGGAGGTCGCGCCTTCTTGATGGACGGCGTCAAGGCCGAAGCCGACAAACAGCTTGCACCCTGGCTGCGCTACGGCCTGCTCCTAGTAGAAACTACGGAAGAGGACGACACAGGAGTGTGGTCGGCCTTGATTACTCGACTTGCCGAAGGTTCGGCATCGTCAGCCTCTGCGATCACTCCGCAGTCGGCCTTTCAAAAAGCTCGATCCGCTGCTAGCCCGCCGGTTAAGCTGGAGTTCAATCAGCTGGCCATCTTTCGTTGGGCCGATTTCCTGCAGGATCTGCTTCGAGAATCTTCTGCCACCACCGGCGCTGCTCCAGACAATCAGCAGCAACAGCAGCAACAGCAGCAGCAGCAGGTGCCTTCACCCTCAGCCTGCGGCGTCATCGCCCTGGCCTGCGAGCAGTTCTTCCTGCGCTACTTCGCTCGGCCTCACCAGCACGCGGGCAGTCAGGGCGAGCGGCTGTTCCTTGCTGCCAGCCTCACTAGCCAGCTCAAGTTCATGAGGGGCCGGCTGCGGGAAATCGGTCGCCAGATGGTCTCGGCAGACCAGCACCTCCTGTTAGCCAATCATTTTGAAGCATTCGCTCTCTGGATTGACGAGCCCCGGCTGCACAGCGAATCGCTGATCCTGACGGCCCTGCCGCCTCAGTACCTGCCGCAGCGGCTGTGCACTCTACTGCTGGGCCAGGCGGAGCCCTGGCTGGAGCTGCTGCCCATTGCTGACCTGCGAGTCCAGCTCGAGTCGCTAGCCAACTCCTGGCTGCGTCGGGGCGATGTCAGCGACGCCGGAATGCGTCGACTCCAGGATCGGGTTCGGCGACCTCAGCGAGGCGGCGGCGGCTCTGGCGACGATCCGGCTAGCAGGGTGGCCGTCAGGCTGGACGAGTTTTCGAACCGGTTCAAACCGGTTGACCCACCGGCTAGCCAGCAGCAGCAGCAGCAGCAGCTGAGACATGATGCCTACCTAATGAGGCTGCCAGGTAGGATGATCTGTGCAGAATAGCCTATTATTCGGGGCCTTCTATAGACGATATCAGGGTTGGAGTGTCGAACTCACGACTTAAAGGTCAGGGGTTCGATTCCCGATTCCATTTGAAGAATTTTTGTGTCCTTTAGCAAGACACCTAACTCTTCAGTTCACCCACTGTTAAAAGGATACCAGCATTAGCCGGAGTAATTGAGAGTGGGTGTGGCGTTCTTTCAGTCCATGGACTGAAAAGTCGTACATAGCCTTTAGATGCGCCGCGGCTGTGCTGTCGGCTGTACATTTGGCCTGAATGGATCAGGTTTAAAACGGCCCTTTTACGGACTCATTCAACTTGAACTCTGCTGCCTGCCATAAAGGAGCCGTGTATTAATGCATTTCCTATTTAAAATTTCCTATTTTTTAAGCAATTTAGATTTTCATGAATTCTTCCAACCCGTTGCTAACAGACTCAAGCGTCCTTAGCGACAAGGTGAGATTGCTGCATCATCTGGAAGAGCGGCTAGCCTGTCTGACCATGGGCGCTCGGGATTTCAACGATCGGTCAACTAGACTGCTCAATTTAGATCTCAACTATGTGGAGAATCTGCCCCATCTGTACTGCCTGGTAGCCAAGGAGCAGACTTTCAATGTGGCCTGCGGCCCCGCTCTGCAGCTGTGTGAGTCGGGAGTTCGAGGCCTAATTTCGAGGGGAAAGTTAAATAGTTTAGCAAACAAAATCCTCACATAGGGGGTGAGTGGCAGAGCGGTCTAACGCGTCTGCCTTTCGTACCAAGGTCCCCCAGCTCGATTCCGCGGTGAGACCGCATTATTTACGACCTTGAGGGCCAACTTCCAAGACACGGTGACGATGACGAGAAAGTCATCATCATGTACACACCTGTGTGCGTGTGTGCTCAGGAGTCAGCGAACTGGGCAGAATTGCCTCCTCGCTGGCTGCGGGTCTTGTGTCACCAAATGATGTGCCATTGCCCGCAGCCCTCCTGCAATTTTTCTTGTTATTGTTGAACAAAATGCTCCCCAACAAATGCTATTGTTATCCTAATCTGATCTCATGCATGCCCGCAGCTGTCACTTCGCCCATCAAGCGCTGCAGCGGGCCGGCTCGCCTGTTCGTGCGCTACCAGGAGGCCGCGCCGCAGCCCGGCCTGTCCCAGCTGCTCGAAGAGAATCGAACCCAGTCGCGCCAGTTGTGCATTGAAGCCCTGCTGCCGCCTTCGCAGAAGCTGGTGTCAGCAGCCGTGTACCTGGACTGGGTTGTGGCCAGCCTTGGCGAGGCTCACGCCGACTCTGGCGTTGCCCTGTTCTATCACCTGACTGGCCTTGTGTCCGACCTCACCAAATTCTATCCGCCCACCAGGCAGCTGCTCACGGGCCTGATCGAGTGCCTCGGCCAGGCCTTCATTCGGCGCTGGCCTGGTCAAGCTCAGCCTCTGCTTGAGGCCGTGCTGCAGACTCCGTCACTTGTGGAACTGCTGGCGCCTAACTTTGATCCGCTGGCTAGCGCTGACCTCTTTGTGCAGATGTACACCCGGATTGTGCCCGTGCTCAAGGACTACGGTATTGAGGTGCTGTTTGCACTGCTCAGCAAGGTTAGTACTGTCATTACTCATGATTTTTAGGGATATTTAGAATAGTAAAGGGATCGGGAATATGTGTTTTAGGGATAGCGAATGGCATATTTAGGGATTGATAGTGCAATATTTAGGAATCGGTAATGGGATATTTAGGGATTAAATGGGATATTTGGTGATCGGGACTGGGATATTTATGCATTAGGAATGGGATGTTTATAGATCGGGAATGGGATATTTATGGATCGGGAATGGGATATTTATGGATTAGGAATGGGATGTTTATGGATTAGGAATGGGATGTTTATGGATTAGGAATGGGATGTTCATCGATCGGGAATGGGATATTTATGGATCGTGAATGGGATATTTATGGATTAGGAATGGGATGTTTATGGATTAGGAATGGGATGTTTATGGATTAGGAATTGGATGTTTATGGATTAGGAATAGGATGCTTATGGATCGGGAATGGGATATTTATGGATTAGGAATGGGATGTTTATGGATTAGGAATGGGATGCTTATGGATCGGGAATGGGATATTTATGGATTAGGAATGGGATGTTTATGGATTAGGAATGGGATGTTTATGGATTAGGAATGGGATGTTTATGGATTAGGAATGGGATGTTTATGGATTAGGAATGGGATGTTTATGGATTAGGAATGGGATGTTTATGGATCGGGAATGGGATATTTATGGATTAGGAATGGGATATTTATGGATTAGGAATGGGATGTTTATGGATTAGGAATGGGATGTTTATGGATCGGGAATGGGATGTTTATGGATTAGGAATGGGATGTTTATGGATTAGGAATGAGATGTTAATGGATTAGGAATGAGATGTTTATGGATTAGGAATGGGATATTTATGGATTAAGAATGGGATGTTTATGGATTAGGAATGGGATGTTTATGGATTAGGAATGGGATGTTTATGGATTAGGAATGGGTCGGGAATGGGAGAATAAGAAATGGCGAATGGGAAATTAAGAATTGTAATAAGATAATTAGGAATTGATAATGGTGTATTACGAATTAGAGAATCGAGAATCATGAGATTGGGAATGTGAGAATTAATATTTGGAATAGAATAATCAGGTATGGATTGAGAATGATACAAAGAGGAAATTTTTCCCCAACCGAATCCTCCGAACCGTAACTCCACAGTTCGACGTAGCGGAGTGGCTGAAGACTCGCCCGGGCGCTCAGGATCGCAACAACCTCATCGGCGCCATCTGCTCTGGCCTGTGCACCTGCGGTCCCAACCCGCCACCCACCCTGTGCCTGATCTTCGATCTCTACCAGGTTCACCTGTCAGCCGTTCTGCAGTTCGAATTTCCCCTTCATTTTCATCCCGGCCTGCAGAGGATCTTTGCCGCCTCGTGCGCAGGCAAAATTCCAGCCGTTGCCTGGAGACTGCTGTGCAACTGCGTCAGCGCCGATACGGCCGACGATCGAGAACTGTCCATGTCCATCGACCAGGTGGCCGATGTGCTCAGGTGGCTTGCCGCCCTGCTGCAGAGAGAGCGGATTGCTAGACTAGAGCTCTACAGCCAGTGGACTGTCTACCTGGAGCATGTGCTGGCACTGTTGTCTGCTTTGACCAAGTGAGTTAACATGCTTTCAGCTTTTTTGGAGGTTGCGTGGAGGTGAGATTTTGACATTCGGATTCATCCACTTAGGGGTGAGATTTTGACATTTGGATCCATCTACTAGAGGGTGAGATTTTGACACGCAGATCTATCTGCTAAGGGGTGAGATTTTGACGTTTCTAAAAGAGATTTTTCGAATGACGCATCCATTCACCTGTCACTGTAATCTGCCCTCAGGTGTCTCGGCTATAAAGTGTGTCGCTCAGTTGCCAAGCGGCACATCACACCTGCCGCCGGAGCGGAGACACTCTGGGAAGCTGTACGTCCCGTGTTCGCGCCCTTCCTAGAGCACATGGAGTCGCCACAGCCGCAGGCTCAGAATGCGGCTGTGCCATTCAATCCGGGCCACTCGGAGACTGCTAGCCGAGTGCTGGACTGCCTGGTGGAGATCGCCTGCCAGCTGGACAGAGAATTCCAGCACACCCTTGGCGCTGAGCATCAGCAATCTGGGGCGCCGATTCACGAACTGCTCCTACTATACTACTGTCAGCGACTGGCCGCAGCCCAGTTCCGCTCGCAGGCCTACATTCTGTCCACTATGCACGCCTCACTGGCCAGGGCCGACTGGCGACAGTTGCTACCCGGCCTGCCAACCATGCAGCTGATGGCCGACTTCTACAGAACCGCCGCCCCGGCCTCTCAACAGTTTCTGGCTGCTATCATTAGCGAGGTTGACTGGTCCTCTGACGCCTTGGCTGATCACAGACAGATGCTGTTCCACCTGCTGCTGTGTATGACCACTTCTCAGGTGAGTTATGTGTTAGATATATTTTGCCTAACATGTTCTATGTAGATTCCAACTGTTGGATAACTTGTGCCTAACATGTTCTATATGGATTCCATCTGTTAGATATCTTGTGTGTCTAACATGTTCTATATGGATTCCATCTGTTAGATATCTTGTGTGTCTAACATGTTCTATATAGATTCCAACTGTTGGATATCTTGTGTGTCTAACATGTTCTATATGGATTCCAACTGTTAAATAATCTGTGTCGAACACCTGCTAGATGCGAATACCTACTTCCTTAATGTACACATTACTTTCTTGATTGAAGTGTCGCAAAATGCGTTTATACTACTTACTAACTACTTATCGCGCTTAATTTCCTGTCTCACTCCAACCTGCAGGACATTGTACGCATGCCGGAGTTCGCTCGCTTGTTAGACACAACAGCCCGTCTGAACTGGCACTGCGTCAGATCTGACACCTACGAATCTATGACCACCTGGCTAGCAACTAAATGGGATCCCATGTGCATGCTGAGGGAGCGAACCTCCGCTGCTTACCTGGCTGTCACCTTCCTGCAGAAATCGGCCGAATTCGGCTCCCCGCTGCAGCCGGACGATCGCAGCGGCCTCATCAAGCAGTGCCTGTGCGCCAGGCTTTGTGTACAGCTGCTGTGCCAGTGCCTCTCAGCGGGACAGCCTGCCCTCACCAAGGAGGAACTGGCGAGCAAGTTTGCAATCGCTGTGAGCAACCTGCTCACCGAGGTTGAAGCCTGCCTGGTTAATGGTGAGTCCGAATTCTCGGAGCAGAGTTTTAGAGACTATTATATTGGCGTTTCTACGAATCCGCTAGAGACTAGAGAATTTTTTTAATCATTTCTAAGAAAAACAAGTACTATGGTGAGTTTAGCGATGTTTTCTAAGAAAGCCATGTACAATTGTGAGTTTAGGGATGGTTTCTAAGAAAGCCATGTACAATTGTGAGTTTAGCGATGTTTTTTAAGAAAGCCATGTACAATTGTGAGTTTAGGGATGGTTTCTAAGAAAGCCATGTACAATTGTGAGTTTAGTTATGGTTTCTAAGAAAGCCATGTACAATTGTGAGTTTAGGTATGGTTTCTAAGAAAGCCATGTACAATTGTGAGTTTAGGTATGGTTTCTAAGAAAGCCTTGTACAATTGTGAGTTTAGGTATGGTTTCTAAGAAAGCCATGTACAATTGTGAGTTTAGGGATGGTTTCTAAGAAAGCCTTGTACAATTGTGAGTTTAGGGATGGTTTCTAAGAAAGCCTTGTACAATTGTGAGTTTAGGGATGGTTTCTAAGAAAGCCATGTACAATTGTGAGTTTAGGGATGGTTTCTAAGAAAGCCTTGTACAATTGTGAGTTTAGGGATGGTTTCTAAGAAAGCCTTGTACAATTGTGAGTTTAGGGATGGTTTCTAAGAAAGCCTTGTACAATTGTGAGTTTAGGGATGGTTTCTAAGAAAGCCTTGTACAATTGTGAGTTTAGGGATGGTTTCTAAGAAAGCCTTGTACAATTGTGAGTTTAGGGATGGTTTCTAAGAAAGCCATGTACAATTGTGAGTTTAGGGATGGTTTCTAAGAAAGCCTTGTACAATTGTGAGTTTAGGTATGGTTTCTAAGATACCCATGTACAATTGTGAGTTTAGGTATGGTTTCTAAGAAAGCCTTGTACAATTGTGAGTTTAGGGATGGTTTCTAAGAAAGCGAAGTACAACAGTGAGTTTTGTGATCATTTCCAAGAAAGCCAAGTATATTTGTTCGTTTTAATGACTACTTCTTATAAACCCCTCGTACGTAAGTTTGGGATGATTTCTGAGAAACTAATCCGCCTTTTCTTATCCAATGCTTCCTAGCCGCCCTGCCAAACGATCAGAAATTCGCGCACGGCTGCGCCCTGTCCCAGGAGGTGCTGAACCTGTTGCGCAACAACAGTCCCTCCTCGCAGCGCGTCTGTCTCTCCAGCCTGCAGGACTGGTGCGAGAACAGCGGCCAGGGACCCCTGACCCTGCCCTTGATCCGATGCTTGACTGCGGCTCCCGCCAGCACCGGAGCCACTGTGCGCCTGCTGGAGACCCTCTTGACCGCCTTCGTTGTGGCTATCGGTGAGTTTCGGTCATGGACTCATGATCAGGCTTCGATGACCAGGCGTAGGTCATAGGCGGTCATTAGACTGTCTTTTGGTTCTACTCTGTCATACATTTTTGGTCATAGATCATGACATCTAACTTGATTTGTCATAGACTATGTCACTATGACTAATAGCATGATTCGGTCATAGACTATGTCATCTATCATGATTCGGTCATAGACTATGGCATCTATCATGATTCGGTCATAGACTATGGCATCTATCATGATTCGGTCAAAGACTATGGCATCTATCATGATTCGGTCATAGACTATGACAGCACTAACATGTTTCGGTCATAGACTATGACCAGCTTCACAGCAGTCAGTCCCAAAGGCATCCATTCTGCTGATTCGCATTCCAGCTCCAAGCGAGTCCACACCCCAAGGAGTCCTGACGCACCTGCTGACCGTGTTCCAGCTGCCATCGGGCTCCCTGGAGCCGTTCCTGGCTGAATGCGTCAACGCCGAGAGCTTACTGACCCTGCTGATCTGCCTGCACATCCAGCTGGGCCTGTCCTCCGTAGCCAATCAGCGTCGAGCTCTGCTAGCCCGCTGCTGCGATTGGCTGCGCTCAGTGAAGGTCAGCGTCGAAGGTGAGGTTCGCTATCTGGTTCTGTTGGACAAGTGCTTCGACTCGCTGGCGATGCACCTGACTCCTGAGGATGACCAATGGCTCAGTCGTCAGCTGCATCAGCTGCTAGCCTACCTGCTCACCCTGTCCGAGGACAAATCTTCCGCTGGATTCCTTGGCGCCATCGGATTGGGCCGGCGGTCTGCCATGTCAGCCGAGTGAGTGGACAGTTTTACTGCGGCCTTTAGGGATTCTAGTGTTGGCAGAACCATGCTTGATTGACAGGTTTGCAAAATTTACTGGACAGGTGGACAATATTCATTGGACAGGTGGACAATATTCATTGGACAGGTGGACAATATTCATTGGACAGGTGGACAATATTCATTGGACAGGTGGACAATATTCATTGGACAGGTGGACAATATTCATTGGACAGGTGGACAATATTCATTGGACAGATGGACAATATTCATTGGACAGGTGGACAATATTCATTGGACAGGTGGACAATATTCATTGGACAGGTGGACAATATTGATTGGACAGATGGACAATATTCATTGGACAGGTGGACAATATTCATTGGACAGGTGGACAATATTCATTGGACAGGTGGACAATATTCATTGGACAGGTGGACAATATTCATTGGACAGGTGGACAATATTCATTGGACAGGTGGACAATATTCATTGGCAGGCGGGCATAGATACAGGTTCTTTTAAACAGGCATTGACATGATTGACAGCTGACAACCGCCGCCCCATCCCGCCCAGATTTCGATTCACAGTGCGGGCAGCGGCCTGCCTCATCCAGGTGAAGCTGGACGGCTGGTTGGGCGCCCGCACCCAGCAGCAGATTGCTGGCCTGCGGGCATCGCGGGCCAACCGGGCCTACACCGGCGCCATCAGCGAGGCCACCATCGACCAGGTGCTGGGCTTCGTCGACTCGTTTGGCTCCACCGGAGCTGCCCGGCCCAAGCTGACAGACGTGACTAAAGTGCTGCGCTTCTCAGCCCACAGAGCCTATCCAAATAGCGGCCTGCCCGCCTGCAAGTGCCTGCTCAGGGCTGAGAGCGACCTGCTTGCAGCCGGCTCTTCGTCTGCTTCGGCCTCCAGTTAGACCTGATTGCACTAGTAACACTGGCCCTGTGACAAAACCCTTATCTAATTTTTGTGTGTTTATAGTCTATGGCCAAGGCCCTATCCGATTTATTGTGCGTATAGACGGTATAGTCTATGGCTAAACCCGATCCAATATTTTTTGTATATATATATATCTATGGCCAAGACTCTATTAATTTTTCGTGTGTTGATTGTCTAGGGACAAAGACACAATCCAATTTTTGTGTTCAGTTTAACGCAAAAAAATAATGTTCTTATCTATTCATAGTCTATGGCTGAAACCTATCCTATTTTTGTGTTGAGTATATTTTAGAACTAAATGGGTGTGTGATAACAATTCGTCACTTTTTTTAGTTTGTCTTTCGTGTAAAATTGATCATATTTGTTCTATAAAAAAACAAATTTTCATAAGATTTTCGTAAAAAATAACTACTTAACTCGATTAATCATTATACCCGAAATTATTAAGAAAATATCTTTTTTGTAAAATTTAAAATATTTACCTGTCACAATATATTTTTTATAGATTAAACTTTGAGATTACAGGCTTTCAGAAATTTTGAATTTTGCTTGAATTCTTATTTACTTCCCCTTTTGTCCAAAATGTTATTTGATTAAATGTTGATTAATACGAGCTATTCTTGGTAAAAATTTCATATATTAAATTGAAGTGTCCGTTCATCCTTGAAAATCGCCTTTAATCTATTAGAATCCACGTTAATCCGTTAGAATAACCGTTAATACATTAGAATTCCCGCTAATCCTTGCGAATCACTGTTAATCCATCGGATTTACCTTTAATCCATGGGATTCAGCGTTAATCCATTTGATTAACCGTTGATCCATTAGAAAAACAGTTAATCCGTTAGAATGCCCGTTAATTCATTAGAATAACCGTTAATCCGTTAGAATGACCGTTAAAACTATTTTCATAACCATTAATCCATTGGAATTCCCGCTAATCCTTGCGAATCACAATTAATCCATCAGATTTACCTTAAACCCTTGGGATTTACCTTTAATCCTTGGTATTTACCTTTAATCCTTGGGATTTACCTTTAACCCTTGGGATTTACCTTTAACCCTTGGGATTTACCTTTAACCCTTGGGATTTACCTTTAACCCTTGGGATTTACCTTTAACCCTTGGGATTTACCTTTAACCCTTGGGATTTACCTTTAACCCTTGGGATTTACCATTAATTTTTTAGAGTTACCATTACTCAAAAAATCTATAAAATTCAGTTTAAAATCCTGTTATAGAAGAAAATATTTTTGTGATGGATTTTCTCAGCTGTTTTTTACTATTATAAGTAGTATTGCGGTGTGTAAATAACTATTTCCTACTGTTCCGATCATTCGGCTACTTGATTAAGACAAAATCCTTTATTCATTTCTAGATTCTGATTTTTAAACTAGTTACTGAGACATACCTTATTATTCCCAATTGTACTTTGCAACTTAAGTTAATAAGATGATTTATAAATATAATTTAAATATTTATCATTAACGTGTACTGCAGTTTTTATCCAGCGATTGTTGTCCTGACAGCACCTTGGCTCATTGTAATTGTGTGAGAATGATCATTTCCATGCATTTTTGTATTTCAATCGTTATTTTTCTATGCTGAAACAACACTGAGGCTTTTGCACCGACTTCACACACCCCTGAAGTAAAATAATGACCATTTCCTGAAGGTTAACTGACACTACCCTGATAGTGAACTGACACTACCCTGATAGTGAACTGACACTACCCTGAATGTAAACTGACACTGCCCTGATAGTGAGCTGACACTACCCTGATAGTGAACTGACACTGCCCTGATAGTGAACTGACACTGCCCTGATAGTGAACTGACACTACCCTGAATGTAAACTGACACTGCCCTGATAGTGAACTGACACTACCCTGATAGTGAACTGACACTACCCTGAATGTAAACTGACACTACCCTGATAGTGAACTGACACTACCCTGATAGTGAACTGACACTGCCCTGATAGTGAACTGACACTGCCCTGATAGTGAACTGACACTACCCTGATAGTGAACTGACACTACCCTGAATGTAAACTGACACTACCCTGATAGTGAACTGACACTACCCTGAATGTAAACTGACACTGCCCTGATAGTGAACTGACACTACCCTGAGAGTGAACTGACACTACCCTGAATGTAAACTGACACTGCCCTGATAGTGAACTGACACTACCCTGAATGTAAACTGACACTATCCTGATATTGAACTGACACTACCCTGAATGTAAACTGACACTATCCTGATAGTGAACTGACACTATCCTGATATTGAACTGACACTACCCTGAATGTAAACTGACACTGCCCTGATAGTGAACTGACACTACCCTGATAGTGAACTGACATTACCCTGATAGTGAACTGACACTACCCTGATAGTGAACTGACATTACCCTGATAGTGAACTGACACTACCCTGATAGTGAACTGACATTACCCTGATAGTGAACTGACACTACCCTGATAGTGAACTGACACTACCCTGATAGTGAACTGACACTACCCTGATAGTGAACTGACACTACCCTGATAGTGAACTGACACTACCCTGATAGTGAACTGACACTACCCTGATAGTGAACTGACATTACCCTGATAGTGAACTGACACTACCCTGATAGTGAACTGACACTACCCTGATAGTGAACTGACACTACCCTGAATGTAAACTTGAATGTAATAGTTGCTCGCATTATATACTATAATATATCAACAGTTGAACAGGTAAATTTCCCCATGACAATTTTTGTGCTGCATCCTAACGGAGCAACGCAAGCACACAAAACTCAAGAACAGGGGCAAACTTTTTGTTGCGCTACTTCTGAAACAATAATCAAGTCGCCAGCTCTTCAGACCGTCGAGATGTTTAATGGTTCTGGCCGAAGGTCGGATTTTAAAATGTATCAGCACGTCACCCGACAGTACCTGCATCATCTCCGTCTTCAGTGGACATCTACCTTTGGCTAGACGGACTGCTGGACCTTCAAGGGCTACAACAGGTAGGTAGCTACAACTAGGCCACTATGGACACCCTGACGCGAATTTCTTCAATTTTACTGATCAAGTCAAAATATTAGGCGCAGCTCAACCACAGGACACTCCCGCCTAGTCTGTCAAGCAATCTGTCATCAGCCAACGCTGTTAGCATTCGGGCGCTGCCAAAAACTTTTCAAGAGGCGGCAAGACGGCTTGGTAGTCCAACTGTTAGTATCAGAAAAAAACAAGAGATCAATAGACTTTTGTAAAAAAGTCTTAATATTTCATTGAGTTGTTACTAATTCATATCGAGTTTATAGAGAGCAATGGGAACTTTCCGTGAAATTAGTTTTATCGTGCGTAAGTTACTTATGCCTAAAATATAACATTAATGCTCATTGTACTAAATATACAGAGCGAAATATAGTTTTTTACAGATATGTCAAATTTCAATTTTTTAAAAGAAATGAATAATTAAAAGATTAACTACAACTTGCACAACAGGAAAACGTACTGTACTGTAATTTCGTTTCAAACAGAAAAAGTTAAAATAAAATAAACAAATCGGTGTCAATTTTAAGGTATGCCTACTTACAGTAGCATGATTATCATTAAACATTGATAAATTTATTTACACCCCGGAGACGCTAACTAGGCTGATATTTATTTCCCGCTTCAGGCTTATCTCACCTCTTAGATTTATATACTCTGATTGCCGATAAAATCTCACCTTGAAAACTCGTCGTTTTTTCACTAAAATCTCATCTTATCTCTTATAATCCAATCTCATCCCACACCTTATAATGTCAACTCATCCCTTAAAATTTTTATTCATCTCTAAAATCTTATCTCGCCCAAAAATCATATTTTATCCCTAAATCTATTTTCACCTCGTAGAATCGCGCCTCACACCTTAAAATTTTATCTCACCCCTTATCTCACCAATCTCACCCCTAAAATCTCATCTCACACCTTAAATCTTATCTCACTAATCTAACCCCTAAAATATTATCTGACGCTTAAAATATCGTCTTAAGTAAAATGTTATCACACCCCTCATCTCACCAATCTCACGCCTAAAATCTTATCTCACCCCTTATCTCACCTATCACATCCCAAAAATGTTATTTACCCTGCAAACACATCTTACGCCTCTAATCCTCTAATTACGAGTACCTCCTCGTACGCCTCTAACCCGTTAATCTACCGTCACATAGCAAGTCTATCGCTTTCTGACGTCACAGAGTCCGTGCCAAAAAACACCGGCCATTCATTTGGCCTTCTTTCGCGCCGCGGCGGCCTTTGAACGGGTGGTGACGGCGGCCCCGGCGTTGTCCTTGCCGCCGCTGGCGCTGCCACCGCGCCGTTTGCCCCAGGCCTCCTGGAACAGCAGGTTCACTGCGGTCACCAAGCTTCCAGCGAAGCGAAAGCCGTGGAACAGCAGCACCGGGCGAATGTCAACAGGCTTGCCGGCACCTTTGATGTGAGTTCAGTTGGGTTTGAGAATGAATTAGTTACCTTATTTTAAGACATTTTAGAGGAATCTGCCCAGATTCTAGAGGAATCTGCCCAGATTCTCGAGAGGAATCTGCCCAGATTCTAGAGGAATCTGCCCAGATTCTAGACTAGAGGAATCTGCCCAGATTCTAGAGGAATCTGCCCAGATTCTAGAGGAATCTGCCCAGATTCTAGAGGAATCTGCCCAGATTCTAGAGGAATCTGCCCAGATTCTAGAGGAATCTGCCCAGATTCTAGAGGAATCTGCCCAGATTCTAGAGGAATCTGCCAAGATTTTAGAGAACTCTGTGAGATCGTAGAGGAATCTGCCTAGACTGTAAAGGAAAGTACCTTGTACCTTGTACCTATTCCTAAGTATAGAGAAATCTATAAGTACCTATTTAAATGCCAGAAACAGGAAATCGTCAAATGAAAGCGTATTTTAAGAAATTTAATTACATCGGCTTCAAAACTCACCGGAATTTTGTGTGCTGCCGCACAACTTCTCCGTGAAAAAATAGTGCAGCCACAGCTGGGCATCAACTACAGCCAAGCAGGTCGTCAATAGCATCAGAGGACAGCGAAGGCTGGGGCGACCACCTTGGTGATGTTAGGGAAAATTAATTTTAGAGATATACTTTAGTTCCTATTTCAATTTTTCCTTTCTTCTTTACTTAAGTCGCTTTTTTTCATAATATTCCGAATCCGATTGTTCCCAAAGCCACAAGTCCAACCTTTAATGACAGCGGGCAGCATAAACAGCAAGGCCGGAGTGACGATGGCGGCCACAAAGGCGCTCACTCGAGCCCAGACTGGCGGCGACTCGGCAAGGCAGTCATTTGTATTGCTAATGTAGCGCTGCAGGGGATTTAACAGCTGCAAAAGCCGGTATTAGTAACATTTACTAACTATGAAAATAATTTTGTACGCATTTTTAAGTGTTATCATAAATAATAGGATGGAAATTCGAATTCAAAGTTTTGGCCCTTGGGGCCTGGGGGCCAAACAAGAACAGACAAAAAACGAAAAACATACACGAGCGAGGCCATGGCTCTAAAATGCAATGAGTCATCACTCAACCCGACCAGTCCGCCACAGCCACACACACGTTGATTGAGACTGGAGGGCCCTTGGAGGGTTTCGCGGGCGGATCGTAGTGGGGCCCCGATATCGATTTTTCTCTTTCCTTTCAATGTACAGCCAACTTCAGTGGCAGGGGAAGGGTTGGTGTGCGCTGAGTGTGTGCGCAGTGTGCGGGGCACTTGAATTCAGTTGGAAGGGAAGGGAAAGAAAGGACTGTTTGCGCGACACAAAGATAGGGGCCAATATTTTCTACACTGGAAAAATAAAGTGGGCTTAACTAATTTGAACTCCAAATCAATGTGATTAAAAATAATCAAAGGGTTCTAGATAAGGATACGCATGCTAAAATAAATAATAGTATTAATATACAATTTCTGTTCTGCCACAGCCTGCCACACGTATTACTAAAGTAACTGGCTCACCACTTGGGACTAGGGATGCCAACCGGTTTTAAAACCGGTTTAAAAAAACCGGTTTTTAGCAGGAAAACCGGTTCTAAAAAAACCGTTTTTTTGTCCGGTTTTTTGACGGTTTTTAATGGGTTTTTTATTTTAATTATGTCTCACAGAGTCACAATTTTTGCACTTTGGAGAAAAAATAACTGGCAACAAAAGTCCTCAACTGCAACTGCAAGTATGCTCAACTCTGGAGAGTCGCATTGGCCGTGAACTGGAGTTCCTTCGCATTGCGCATCAGCGGGGAACACTGCTGACACAGCTTTTTGATAAGCTTCTACTAATTCCGCCAACAAGTGTTGAAGCCGAGCGGTCATTTTCTGCTAGTGGTCTTTTTCTATCAAAGGTCAGGTCCCGCGGTTGTCAGACAGGACACTGTCCCGGCTGATTATGCTTCGTCACTATTTTTTGAAGTGATTTTTCTGAATTTAGTAAAGAGTAAAGACTATATTTATGCAGTGTTGGGCATTGTTAGTAGATTTTTCTAACTTCGTTAAGTTAACAAGCGTTAACAAAAAACTTTAACTTTAACTTCAACTTTAGTTAACTTTAAAAAAAATAAATTTAACTTCGTTAATAAAAGTTAAAAGTTAAATTTACTCAAATTTTGTCCTGAATATATTAAGCTGCACCATAGTACCCGTATTTTCCATTTGCCCTTTCATACTGGTTCTGATTCCTGAATTGGAATAACTCTGCTTCTGGAGCTTATCGTGAACTTTCTCGTGAAAAGGCTCATAGTCATTGACTCGTTATGTAAAAAATTAACCCGGAAGCAAAAAAAGCTTCCTAGATTTGTAAATGTCTCATAAATATGTTAACGGACCAAGCCAATTGTTAAATTGAAAAAGGGTACCGAAAATTCGTTAAAAAGTTAACCCGAAAAAAATTAACTTAGGTCCATTAACTTTTAAGAAAAAACTTAACGCTTATTAACGCTTATTAACTTTTTAACGCTTTTTAACGGACCATTATTTAGACCGAATTAGAATTCGCTAATTCTGTTGCGCCCAAATTTTGGCAGCCATTATTGTACAATTTTATTTGTCATTAATAAATAAGTGAAATCGAAGTTTATTTTCTGTTAAAATTAGTAATATCTGTGTATCTATCTATCTTCTATGCGTATTTAGTGCTTTTTTAAAAACTTGGCACACAAACCGGTTTTCTTATAAAAGGCGGTTTTCAAACCGGTTAACCGGTTTTCAAAAAGGGCCGGTTTTTGGCATCTCTACTTGGGACGGATAATGGGCCTTGATGCAATCAGGCAACGCCAAATGCAGCTCAACGAGTAGCACGGAGACTGTGTGCACAAAGATTGTGATGGCCGTTAAGAAATCTAGTAGGCGTAGGTAATTAGACATTGTTCGATTGTTCGTATATTTGAGCAACTTCGAAGCTCCGGACTAGGACGGGAGAAAATTCGAGGGACGGACGAGGTCAAACAAAAATGGCGGGGCTTCTTTAGCTTCTACCTTTCGGGGGGGAGTGGGGTGGATAGCATCATCGGGAGCCCCGGCCAATAGGGAACAGCCAACAAGCCATTTTTTGTTACGGAAGGCGCGGGATTCGGGAAGAATGCCAAGTTAAGCTAGGGCACTTTCTACACTACTTAAAAGTAGGCATGCCACAAGCAACATTTTCGTTAAAAAAAGCAAGCTTTCAGACGATTTATTTAGGCTTCTTTTTAGAAAGCGAGCGAAAGCTAGCGAAGAAGACTATAATCAGTGAGTGGCACCAAGCTCCAAATCCACCATTCATTAATATTTTAATTCATTCACCCGTCTATATTTAAAAGCCTACTACTACTGTCGAAAAAGTAGTATCAGAGCTTTTTAAAGCCTAAAAACGACCACAACACGCATGGACATTCGGCTAATCTATGTGCGAGTAGCCTATACGTATAAAACGAGTCTAATGAAGGAAAAGTGAGACAGAAAGAGACAGGGTGGGAGAGAGCGTGGCTGCGCGATGTACGTACATTGTTTGCTGCGCATGGCAACTGAACACGGGTACAGAGGGACTGAGAGACGAAAGTTGTCAGAGTTGGTATGAGTCGCAACATTTGGCGTTGTTTTCGCTGGGGTCTGCTCTATGTACATGCCTGTCTCTCTTTTCACCTCTTCAAGCTGTCCAGCCCAGGCAGCGCTTTGTTGCCATGGAGACCGAGTCTTCGCTCACAGCGTTTCATTTTAATTCTTACTGCTTTCTTCTTTCAAAGGCTTTTTAAAACAGGCATTTTTAAAGCAAGTCTTACGAAGAGAGAATGTTTCTCTGATTCTGAAATTGGAATTTGTACGCATTAGTACCAATTAGAGAACACGGATCATTGCTAGATAGACGCCATGCCACCAAAGAAGTCGGCAGAAGATCGGCACAAGAGCGGCCGAAGTGGATCACCCGGCAAGAATAGAAAAGATGGGTGAGCATACTCGCTGCTGAGTTTGAGTCGTATGGAATCACCAACTCGGAAGTAGGATCTTCAAAGGAAGGCAGAGACCTATTTGATTCATATGTTCATAGGCTAGCAATGATTTGAGTCATGTGCTTTAAGGAGGGCAATGACCTATTTGAGACATGCGTTCTATTAAAACAATGAACAATTTTAGTGTTTTGCAAATATGTAATTTAATTTCCTTAATAACATCAGCGCATCCCTAAAATGTGAAAATGCTTGCTATTGAACTACCTTAAGTCGCTGACCAGTAGTATGCAAGTGAATTCTATTCATCAAACGAACTAGAAAATGGAAGGGGAACAATTTTCATCGCGCAACGCATTGAATATTAAATTCTTAAAAGGAACAGCATTTACAAATACTGTACAGGTGCAATTTCTGATGTACGCCATTGTAATTGTTTCAACGATTCCCCCAAAAAAGTCAGTACTTCCTTTCTATCCATTTTCCCCTAACGGCTTCATGTCCATGACAACCGCCGCCTGTCCCATAGCAACAGGATAGGAAGGGCGAATTGGAAGAGCAATGAACGCGAAAAAAACGCGTGCAAAATGGGCAGGTGCGGCAAGAGGACTAAATCCCTGTTGAAACAAACGCGCGCCCACCTGTACTGCCCTGAGCAGTCTTCTAGGAGAGGAAAACAGGGCAGAAAATTATTTTAACTTGCGGGGAGAGAAAATGTGAGAAGGCTCAGGTGCATTTTTGGGAAGCTGGTGGCAGAACACAAGGTTTGGCGCATCTTTATTAGACTGCAGATTGAGTAGATGGTCTAGGCTAGTTTGAAGCGACATCATCAGCAGCAGCAGCAGCAGCAGCAGAGATGAAGCAGAGGGGCGCACCGACTGTGCCGAGCTCGAGAGCCAGCTCTCGCACTGGCTCAAGAAATGTCTCTTTTCGAGAGCAGAAATCACCGAGCGGTCAGCACGGAGGCTCATCCACGGACGGCTCGACAAGCGCCAGGTCGCCCGATGATCGCAGGCGGTGAGACAGGGTCCAGGTGCTGAGCTGGACATTGTTTAGTCCCCTGGTCCTAGATATCTGCCTTACTTCCAGGCTAGATGCGTGCTGTTTCTTCTTGGGACGGGGTCATTGGGACGGGGTCATTGGGACGGGGTCATTGGGACGGGGTCATTTGGACGGGGTCATTGGGACGGGGTCATTGGGACGTCTACAAAGGAGAAGAGAAATTAAGCTTAGGCAAGGCAATGTGCATGCTGGCATATATTTTCTGGCCATATATTGTCTGTGCTAGATTAATTTAGCAGGTTCAATCAGATTTTCCCAGTGAAAATTTCTTCCACTTTCTAAGGCCTTCATTTCCGCTAGCCTTCATTTCCGCTTTAAAAAGTTCCGTTAACAAAAGACCTGGCAGATGTATAAAAGCATCACACTAGGCAGTTTAGAGGTTTTATGTCTCACACCTATAGTACTTGAGTAGGCCTTAGCTATAAGTTGGAGATGGACTCAAGCAGAGCCACCAGCAGGGCCACAACCGCTCGCAGTGTAGCTAGCAGGCACGGCAGCAGAAGAAAGTCGACTTTGAGTCAGGGAGCCCCCGGGGCTGCTGCAGCGGCGGCGCGACTCGAACAGCTGGCCCTGCTGGCTGAGTACGAGGCGTGAGTTTGACTGAATCACCTGACACCACTGCCTCACCTGACACCCCACTGCATCATCTGACACCCAGTGCATCACCTGACACTCAGCTGCATCATCTGACACCCACTGCATCACCTGACACCCACTGCATCACCTGACACCCACTGCATCACCTGACACCCCACTGCCTCACCTGACACCCACTGCCTCACCTGACACCCACTGCATCACCTGACACCCCACTGCATCACCTGACACCCCACTGCCTCACCTGACACCCAGCTGCCTCGCCTGACACCCACTGCATCACCTGACGCCCCACTGCCTCACCTGACACCCACTGCATCACCTGACACTCAGCTGCATCACCTGACACCCCACTGAATCACCTGACACCCAGCTGCCTCATCTGACACCTAACTACCTTATCTGACACCCAACTGTCTCATCTGACACAAATAATGCCTCATCTGGTACCCCACTGCCTCACCTGACACCAATAGTGCCTCACCTGACACCCATCTGTCCCAACTAACAGCTCTATTCTAAAAAGCATGCATGTTCCAATCTTGCCAATCTGAGTGATTTATAAAAAACTAGAGCAGCAATTCATTATAACCAGACCTCCTCCCTAAGCTGCCAATCTTAGAACAGATTTTTCCTTGCAACGTCGCTGTACAACGGATACCGGATAATAAGTTGCTTACTGTTGTTAACGAAGATTGTTGCCTTTAATGCCGCTTCTGCGGGCAAGCCGTTGATCCCCGCACAATGAGAGACATGATGCCCCATCCGGCCTTACGCTAGTCTAACAATAGTGTTTTTTCCTCTAGGAGAGGAATAAAATCCCCAATGGAGATGGGAATATAAAGATGGAGGAGGCTTGATGAGGATCCCCAGGTTGAGAACCGACACGCTTTCGGTCAAATCATGGACATCGGCACAGCGTCCATCACCCTGGATGTCACCAAGAAGCTGCAGTCCAAAGTGGTTGCCGCGAGAAGCTCAGCTGCAGCCGCCTCCTCCTCTTCTTCCGCCGTCACTGCCGGAGCGTCAGGCACCGGCGGACAGAAGGAGCGTGTGCGGAAGAACGGCGAGATGCTGCCGCTGCTCCTGACTGCTTCCACCAGCGGCAGCGGCGCCTTGTCCCCGGGTCATCACAACGGATCGCGGGCGGCATCGCTGCATTCAACATCAGAAGAAGCTGTTGCGACACTGGCCGGGTCTGGTGGAGAAGATTTTGGGAAGGAAGATTGATAGATTGATAGATTGATAGATTGATAGACAAATTGGAAGATTGGTGTATTGACATATCGATAAATTGATATATTGGTAGATTGATATAGTGATAGATTTATATATTGATAGCTTGACTTATCTGTATTGATAGTTATAGATAAACTCATATATTGATAGATTGATAGATTTAAGTCCGAAGGTATTGTCACTTGGCTTCTATGAGCTATCATTGTAGACGTGGGAAGAAAGTAGATTTGGGAAGAATGTTGGTCAGCTCAAAAAAGAATGTTGGCCAAACCTGCAGTAAAGCAGTGCGACTGTACATTCCCTGGGTGTACAGTCACCAGGATCCCATCCGTTCTCTCTCTCCCCCTTCACTCCGCTGTCAAACTACCCATGCGATGAAGGTCGGGGCGCACACAAAGCACAATGCTCCATTGAATCCCCTCATGCTGCTCTGAATGCAGTCAGAAATCGGATGAGATCTGTGAAGTATCCAATGACAACAAACCCGATAGGATATGAGCTGGTTGCTATGTCCACCTGAGTTGCGGATGCTGCGACGCAAAGTGTGCTCAAATCTTTAAAATATATTTAGGATCGTACTGTACTCAATTTGAGTTGAACAAGCTCACATGTGATTCTGAGATTAAGTAAAAATGCAGCAACAAAATCAGCATAATACTAATCAACAGCAGCAGCAGCATCATCATCAGCAGCAACTTCCAGGTCAAAAACGCAGTCGACAAAATCTTCCCATCGCCGTGTCGCCTCAGTCACCGGAACCTTTGGAGTGCGCGACACACGTTGTCACTTTGTCACTGTAGATTTTTGTGCTAGATAGGGACACTTATTGACATTTGAAAGGCTGCCCATAGGCCGCCTTAACAGACAAGGCGTTTAGCTGTTAGACAGGGTGCTCAGCTGTTAGACAGGGTGCTCAGCTGTTAGACAGGGTGCTCAGCTGTTAGACAGCTTGCTCAGCTGCTAGACAGGGTGCTCAGCTGTTAGACAGGGTGTTCAGCTGTTAGATAAGGTGTTCAGTTGTTAGACAGGGTGCTCAGCTGTTAGACAGGGTGCTCAGCTGTTAGACAGGGTGCTCAGCTGTTAGATAGGTTGTACAGCTGTTAGATAAGGTGTTCAGCTGTTAGACAGGGTGCTCAGCTGTTAGATAAGGTGTTCAGCTGTTAGACAGGGTGCTCAGCTGTTAGATAAGGTGTTCAGCTGTTAGACAGGGTATTCAGCTGTTAGACAGGGTGCTCAGCTGTTAGACAGGGTGCTCAGCTGTTAGATAAGGTGTTCAGCTGTTAGACAGGGTGTTCAGCTGTTAGACAGGGTGTTCAGCTGCTAGATAAGGTGTTCAGTTGTTAGACAGGGTGCTCAGCTGTTAGACAGGGTGCTCAGCTGTTAGATAGGTTGTACAGCTGTTAGATAAGGTGTTCAGCTGTTAGGCAGGGTGCTCAGCTGTTAGATAAGGTGTTCAGCTGTTAGACAGGGTGCTCAGCTGTTAGATAAGGTGCTCAGCTGTTAGACAGGGTATTCAGCTGTTAGACAGGGTGCTCAGCTGTTAGACAGACAGGGTATTAAATCTGTTGGACAAGACTAGTCCATATTCTATTAATGACTGTGAGCTTTTTGTTTCAAGGTAGAAGTTTAAAGAAGAGATTAAAAAGTTACCGCATGGTCGTCTTTAAGCATGTTCCATTCAAAACCAAAGGCACACATTACTTTATCAATCCAGCTGATAGCCAAAGAAATTAACTGACTCCATCGTTAGGCCAACAGATTTTTTGAGTAGGTAGAATCACTGAAATACATTTTGATAGTGTGGGGTCTATTCTGTACTCGCCATATGGCAATGCAAAGCTGATAACGAGAACCAGCCCTGCAAAACCAAATTTCAGGTATTATTTTTACCTTTACCTAGTCAGTACCAGTGTAGGCCTTATCACACTGGCCAGCTTATCTCAGTAGAGCGGAGAGAATGCACAAAATCTGAGTTAAAAGAATTGATTTATGCCTTAGTAGAACATACTTTTGCGAATTGAATTGCAGTGCTGTATTTTTGGGCAGTATTGGGGATATTTTAATGATGAATAGACTTTTATTTACTCATATTTATCCCAACTTTCTCTAGCGGACCCGGCGCCAATTCACCTCAGGAGCCAAAGAAGCCTAAACTGCTAATCTGGCCTGAATTCTCCGACACCGAGATTAACAATGAGAAATGGGTGAGTAGGCTGCGACTGGGATTAACAATGAGAACTGGGTAAGTAGGCTGCGACTGCGATTAACAATGAGAAATGGGTTAGTAGCCTGCGACTGGGATTAACAATGAGAAATGGGTGAGTAGGCTGCGACTGGGATTAACAATGAGAAATGGGTTAGTAGCCTGCGACTGGGATTAACAATGAGCAATGGGTTAGTAGCCTGCGACTGGGATTAACAATGAGAAATGGGTGAGTAGCCTGCGACTGGGATTAACAATGAGAAATGGGTGAGTAGGCTGCGACTGGGATTAACAATGAGAAATGGGTGAGTAGCCTGCGACTGGGATTAACAATGAGAAATGGGTTAGTAGCCTGCGACTGGGATTAACAATGAGAAATGGGTTAGTAGCCTGCGACTGGGATTAACAATGAGAAATGGGTTAGTAGCCTGCGACTGGGATTAACAATGAGAAATGGGTGAGTAGGCTGCGACTGGGATTAACAATGAGAAATGGGTGAGTAGGCTGCGACTGGGATTAACAATGAGAAATGGGTGAGTAGGCTGCGACTGTGATTAACAATGAGAAATGGGTGAGTAGGCTGCGACTGGGATTAACAATGAGAAATGGGTGAGTAGGCTGCGACTGCGATTAACAATGAGAAATGGGTGAGTAGGCTGCGACTGCGATTAACAATGAGAACTGGGTGAGTAGGCTGCGACTGCGATTAACAATGAGAACTGGGTGAGTAGGCTGCGACTGCGATTAACAATGAGAAATGGGTGAGTAGGCTGCGACTGCGATTAACAATGAGAACTGGGTGAGTAGGCTGCGACTGCGATTAACAATGAGAAATGGGTGAGTAGCCTGCGACTGGGATTAACAATGAGAAATGGGTGAGTAACCTGCGACTGGGATTAACAATGAGAAATGGGTGAGTAGCCTGCGACTGGGATTAACAATGAGAAATGGGTGAGTAGGCTGCGACTGTGATTAACAATGAGAAATGGGTGAGTAGGCTGCGACTGGGATTAACAATGAGAAATGGGTGAGTAGGCTGCGACTGGGATTAACAATGAGAAATGGGTGAGTAGGCTGCGACTGTGATTAACAATGAGAAATGGGTGAGTAGGCTGCGACTGGGATTAACAATGAGAAATGGGTGAGTAGGCTGCGACTGCGATTAACAATGAGAACTGGGTGAGTAGGCTGCGACTGCGATTAACAATGAGAACTGGGTGAGTAGGCTGCGACTGCGATTAACAATGAGAACTGGGTGAGTAGGCTGCGACTGCGATTAACAATGAGAAATGGGTGAGTAGCCTGCGACTGGGATTAACAATGAGAAATGGGTGAGTAGGCTGCGACTGGGATTAACAATGAGAAATGGGTGAGTAGCCTGCGATTGTGGCAGAAGATCTGAGGGAGGAGAGATGACAGAGGAGAGATGAGAGAGGAGAGATAAGACAGGAGAGATGAGACAGGAGAGATGACAGAGGAGAGATGGGACAGGAGAGATGGGACAGGAGAGATGACAGAGGAGAGATGAGACAGGAGAGATGGGACAGGAGAGATGAGACAGGAGAGATGACAGAGGAGAGATGGGACAGGAGAGATGGGACAGGAGAGATGAGACAGGAGAGATGAGACAGGAGAGATGGGACAGGAGAGATGAGACAGGAGAGATGAAACAGGAGAGATGAGACAGGAGAGATGAGACAGGAGAGATGAGACAGGAGAGATGGGACAGGAGAGATGAGACAGGAGAGATGAGACAGGAGAGATGAGACAGGAGAGATGGGACAGGAGAGATGGGACAGGAGAGATGGGACAGGAGAGATGGGCCAGGAGAGACGAGAGAGGAGAGATACGAGTGAGATGAGGTAGTGTGTAATACAAGTTTAAGATTGTTTAGATAAGTTTATCCTGAGTGTCAGACAATAGTTTTTGTACGGTTTCAGCAATGAGTTTCGCATTACTTGGAGGCTGCAAATCAAATGCAAAATGGTACCACAGAATGGAAATAATGTCCCACTTAGAGCTAATTAGAAAAAAGTCACATTAGCTCAGCTGTCCACAGCTGAATAATGCACCGCATTTGGCAGTGCATGTAGCGACTATTAATAAGGCCAGGACCAGTTTACTTAAGCATGTTTTTTGTGCGCAGTATGCTCCAACTCGCCCACCCCGCATTACTCACTGGAACAGCTGGTTAGTGACACATGGTGTAGCATTTGCAGGGCACGCTGCATGCTCAGCCTTGGTGTGCCTGTCTGTTGTGTGCCTTAAACTGCTCGCTTTAAAGTTTAGCAATGATCTAAAGCGCAACGCGTGTGTCTTTCATAGTGCTTATGGGAAACTTAGTAGTAAAGAGGCCTTCAGGGTTTAAATGTCGGACAATCAAATCTATACCTTTGTTAGTGAGTGAGAGTGGTTAACGCGTCTGCCTCTCGCACCAAGGTCCCTGAGCTCGATTCTGGTGTGAGGCCACATTCAATTGGGGTGCAGCCGCTGAGGGGCTTGGGGGCTTGTCGTGCAATTTACGCCATCGAGTGCCAACCTCGAAGGCACAATGAGAGTTTACACTGCCTGACGATGAGAAAGTCCGGCCAGATGTACACACCTGTGTGAGTGTGTGCCTGCGTACGGTATCTGTGTGCTCAGGAGTCAGTGGAATGGGCAGAATTGCAGGAAAACTCAGCAGCAGTGGCAGCAGTCAGTCTTTGTTCTAAGCCAGCTCTTTAGCCCCACACGCGCCAACGTGTTTCGCCCCTTGGCCATATTCTAGTGGTGTGTTCTTCTTAGAAACCATTTTAACGAGAGAACTGACCAGTTATTCGATTGACCAAAATACTCAGCTGTCAGCTGTGTGAGTATGATTCTATAGTGCCAGGCTTGCTGTGTGCTTTGTGAGCATAGTATGCTCAACTGTGAGCTGCCAGCACTGAGTTGGGAAGGGAACAATGGACTGAGCCCGCACTGCTGGGGGTGCTGAGCTGACTAAGCTGACTGCAACCCCATGCGGCCAGTAGTTTGATTGTTCCCTCCTCCCCTCCCCTTCTCTCCGTTCCAAATCCCATTCCCAGCTCGCCTCCGGGGTGCGCGCACAGCATGGACTAGCTTGACTTTCAAGAGGGGACAAAAAAAGCCAGCACGCAGTGAGTCCACCACGTTGGCGGCACCTTTTCTCTCCCTCAGCTCTGCCACACGGAGGCGAAAGCAACGTGTTACAAGATTAACTGGCAGGAATTACTGGAGTGTTTTTTATATGCAGCCCTGTTTGTACACGCCAATACCAACCAGCCCTCTCTCTTCACCTCCGCGCCCCGTGCCGCCCCCACAACCGCCCCACCTCCGCCATAGAACCCAGAAAGGTGAGAGAGGAGAGAGAACGACAGAGAATGGGTGGTATGCATGCTGTAGTGAGCAGGCAGCAAAAAACCCAGGTCGATGAGGTGGTTGGGCGGTTGTTGCGTTGGTTGGACCGCGAGGTCGTGCGTGGCTTGGGGGGTATAAATAAATTGTCCCCACAGCGCACTGCTCCATAGATCGCCAGACAAGAAACTCGAGAGCGCCTCTTAGATTGGTGTAGACTAGCATTTGACCCCTCCGCTGGGAGGGGGTCCTGACCCTGCCCCCCTTCCAGCGGAGCGCATCAACCAGTCCCATAGACAATTTCGGAAATTCACCGACAAATAAGTTTCGCTTCGAAACACATTCCACAATCAGGACTCGGCTCACGGAGGCAAGGCTAAGGTTCCGGAGAAGGGCAAAGCACCGGTTGTTGTGAGTACACTGTTCTCAAATTCATACTTTCTTCTCCCGTATTTGCTTCGCTTTATAAAAAGTTTCTTTCATCTCTCTCCTGTCTCCCTCTCCTGTCTCCCTCTCCTGTCTCCCTCTCCTGTCTCCCTCTCCTGTCTCCCTCTCCTGTCTCCCTCTCCTGTCTCCCTCTCCTGTCTCCCTCTCCTGTCTCCCTCTCCTGTCTCCCTCTCCTGTCTCCCTCTCCTGTCTCCCTCTCCTGTCTCCCTCTCCTGTCTCCCTCTCCTGTCTCCCTCTCCTGTCTCCCTCTCCTGTCTCCCTCTCCTGTCTCCCTCTCCTGTCTCCCTCTCCTGTCTCCCTCTCCTGTCTCCCTCTCCTGTCTCCCTCTCCTGTCTCCCACTCCCCCTCCTTCCCTCCCCGTCTGTTCCTCGCTTCCCACAGTCAAGCAGCCTCCCCAAGCTTCAACGCACCTCCGCCACAAACCGCAGGCGGCACCGCAGTACTTCGACGACCCGGACGGACCCCTGCAGCTGCCAAATTCCATTCGGCCAGAGAAATGGAAGCGACCCCAGGAGTACTTCGGCGAGGGCCGTCCCATTGTGGTGGTCGACGGCGAGAACAATGGCTACTTCGGCTTTGACCTAATGACCGCCAATGAGCATATCCTGCACTGCGAGGTGAGGATTAATGCGGAATTTTATAACTTCATAACGTGTCTAACATGTCTAACATGTCCAGAACCCCTGTCTAACATGTCTAGAACCCCTGTCTAACATGTCTAGAACCCCTGTCTAACATGTCTAACATGTCTAACATGTCCAGAACCCCTGTCTAACATGTCTAGAACCCCTGTCTAACATGTCTAACATGTCTAACATGTCCAGAACCCCTGTCTAACATGTCTTGAACCCTTGTCAAACATTTCTAACTATTCTCAGATAATCAGCTCATTAAGCTTGCGTAGCTCTTAGCTGGAAACCTGTAGAATTTATCTGACCTGAACCTGCATTAGTAGATTTGGCGTGAGTCACATTCAGGTTTAATCTGGTAATTTCAAACGAACTATGCATGAGGTATACAGTATCAGTATCAATGATATACATACATACTCTCAGGAACCCTCCTTCCCCAAGCTCATGTCCTACCTGCCTTGATGTTGGTGTCCAATTACACTCTTATTCACAGGGAGAGACGGGTTCCAGTCTAACATATTTATTCCTCGGGACATTGCACAGCGTCTCAAAGGGTCCCCCCGTTCAGGTGTCAACCTGTCTACACTGAATGATGCTTACGTCACAATTCTGGCTTGTCTTTGTTGACACATTCGCAAAGCAGCTCACATTTCTTATAATACGCAGATTAAAGAAAGTTTTTTTCGCATACAATCGGCATACAATAGCACGCATACTGCCTGGCATAGCAATTCAGTCTTCCGCTCTGGCAGTTCAACTTTAGTTGTAGCCAAATGTGCGGGCCGCATTTTCCAACGGAAGCGGGACTTCTTCAACTCTCTCTCTCTCTCTCTCTCACCTCTTTGCCTTTTTTCCAGGGTCTAAATAATTACTTCACGGCAAATTGCTCAATAAAATTTGGCCCCGCAAATCGGCGATGTGTACCCAGCTTTTAGTCTGAGAACTTTTCTCAAATTTTCAAATTTGCAATCATCTCATAGATTGAACCTAATTTTATGAAGCAGCTTTTCTTGCAGTTTGTGAGTCATTGCGTTCGGATACAACTGAAGAAAATAGTTTGGCTTTAGTGAGAATGGTTTGTTGAATTTTCTTGCATCACCGATAATTATAGTACCATTTGCCTGACTAAAAGAAATTTCAATATTTTGTTGCCATGCCGTTTCTGGAACCTGTTGGACAATTTTTTTAGGTTGTAAACCAGTTGTAGCCAGGAGTCGAACTCCCGACCTTTCAGTTAGAAGTCCGGAGCTCTACCGACTGGGCTTAAATAACAGCAAATTAGAGGTTGTAGCCTAGTGGCTAGAGCGTCGGAATCAACTTGAAGGTCGGGGGTTCGATTCCCAACTCCACTGAAACAATTTGTGTCCTTTAGCAAGACACTTAACTGTGCCTTTTAGTAAGTCTTTTAGACGCAGCCTTTTAATCATTTATTATTTAAAATATCGCATTAAAAAATATTTGAAATTTCTTTCTCCCGTCGCAGCTGATTCGCTGGATCATCACCCAGGTGGACTCGCTGTTCAAGATGCACGCCAGCAAAGCCACGGGCACAGAGCCAGCCGAGGTGCTGGTCTCACCAGACGGCATCGTGTACAACTACCGACCCTGGGAGCACATCTTCGCCATCAACAAGGTGGCCAAGGGGCCGAACATCCCGGCTTACAATCCCTACGGCAAATATGTGGTGCGCCTGTTCTGGCTGGTGAGTGCTCGTCTAAGAACTTTTCCGTTTTATCCTACTCATAGTAGGCAACGTAAAAATCTGTAGTTACATTTTTATAATTGTAACATTTTTCGATACATATCGGGTCTAAAAATTGTTTTAACAAAATGTATAATATCAGCATAAAATAGACAATTTTACTGGTATATCGTTTCAATATACTGTTTAAAGCTTTATCTATTCCTGTATTTATCTATACAGGGCCAATGGCGAAAGATCTACGTAGACGACAATCTGCCATTAGATGAGAATGACAAAATTCTGCTCCCAATGACTGCCAGGCAGAATGAACTCTGGCCAATGCTGCTCACCAAGGCTCTGATTAAAGTGGCCGCGTTAGAGTGAGTTTAAAATGTTGCCTATATTAGTTCTTTCGATTTGTTGAGATTTATTATCGCTGCAGATATGTTTAGAAAAAACGTTCGCCTCGACAATTCCAGCTACGGGGGCGGCAGCGGAACCCAGGAATTCGGCGACTTCTCGCCAATTCACTGCCTGACTGGCTGGCTGCCGCAGACCATCATGGTTAGGTGAGAAACTTTATCACAAGCAATGTTGTACTTTCAAGCTGCTGCTGAACAAACCGAAAAAGTAGTATGAAAAGGACATAAAGGATATATTTATAATTCTAATCAAACACAGGAAGGAGAGCTCAGCTAAACTGTGGGAGCTGCTTCAGAAGCTGCTGCCGGAGTGGAAGCTGCCCCAGCCGCCAGAGAAGGATCCCACAGAGGCTACTGATGAGCAGCCTCCCGGAGCGGTGAGCACTTTTTTGCTTCATTCGATTTGTAAAATATTATTTGATTTATCGAGAAATAATTGCTTGCTGGATTCGAACTCCCGACCCTTGCTGTCGCGAGTCGGATGCATCAAATTTCACAGTAATTTTCTAAGAAGCACTGACTAACTCGAATATCTATATCATGCGATTCATTTTTGTGGCAATCGTAAAAGGGAGTCACTGGAGCTGCTAGTAAAGTAAGTGTTCATCAGCAACAGCAGCAGCAGCAACAGCAGCAGCAGCAGCCACAGCCCCAGTCACAGTCTGTCCCTGCTGATAGTCAGTCATCTGGAGCACATTTGAACAGTTCTTCAGCATCCACGACTAGGATGGGGCACGGCGTTAAGATGACGGTATAAATGCACCTGAAGCTGCATTGATCAGCTTAGATAATATTAATTAATCATTGTTTCCTTTTCTTGATCCCAAAGCATAGATTTCTGTCCCATATTTCCTATTTTCGACCATTATTCGAATTTGAATCGATTAAGCGTCCTAGAAGCGGGAGAATTTCAAGTTTACAAATCCTCGCATTGATTAGCAGTGATTGTTGTTTCTGTCTAAAATTGACCTTCATTTCAAATAATTCTGTCTACAACGGCGCGCACATGTGTTCCTCACAAATTGAACTACGAATGCACCACTGAGGTCTGACCATTCCCTAAATTATATTTTCATTTCATAAAGTTTCCTTGATCTGGTAAACCTAGGATTATAATTACATATGCCTATTTTTGTTGACGTGAGTCGTAGACCTCTTCATTTTAAATGCGACAGTTTTGTTATAATTATTGTGTTTGTTTTAATCCTCAGACACCGGACGTGGAGAAGCAGCAGGAGCAGCACGCGGGCAAAGGTGGAAAACCAGCCCCTGGAGACAAAGCCAAAGGTAAGCATCTATTTAAATATTTTCTGCAATCAAATATAATAAAATAATCGATTAAAATTTTAATTGATTGTTTTCTAACATTTCAAGGCAAAGAAGAGAAGAAGGAGACAAAGGCTGCCAAGGGCGACAAAGCAAGTGAGTGACTTAAATTAGTAGAACTCATAAATTAATTGAAACTACTTGTGAGTTGTGAGTAGAATACTTAGCGTTTTTCGTTAATATTTACCGAAGCCAACAATGTTGGAGGTTCGATCCAGAATATACTAAAACATTTTGTGCCATTTAGCAAGACACGATGCCTACCATTACCTACCTGCAGAGGAGGATACAATTGTCTACGACAAGCCCGAAGTGGCTATCTTCGCCTCCTACTACGACGCCACCAGACGCCAGCCGTTGCAGGTGACTTCGCTGGCTGACTGCGCCAACAAGAGCGAGCAGCTGCGACAGCGCGGCTTCTCCTACCTGTACAGCCATCCAGTGCAGCTCACCAAGTTTCGCGTCTGTCCACTGGAGCCGCCCAAGCCGCCTGCGGAGATTCCTGCCTGGAAGCTGATCCGGCCGCGCGTCAAGCGGCCGCTGCCGCGCAGCGAGGCGGCTGGCGCTGACGAAGGTCTGGACGACGGTCCGGCCGGACCGGATGCGGCCGCGGCTGTGGAAGAGTCCAAGCCCATTTGCGCTATCGAGGTGGAATCACCGTTCGTCAATTATAAGGTCTGTCTGGGGCGGCAGAGGCGGGATGAGTGGCAGAGCGGTTAACGCGTTTGCCTCTCGCGCCAAGGTCCCTGAGCTCGATTCCGCGGCGAGGCCACATTTATTTGGGGTGCAGCCGCGGAGAGAAGTATTGTAGAGAAATTTTTGTGCAGTTTACGCCCCTGAGGGCCAACCTCCGAGGCACATTGAAAGTGTAAACTGCATGCCTGACCATGAGAAAGTCAGGACAGATGTACACACCCTGTGTCACCAAAAGATGTGGCATTGTCCGCAGCCCTTCTACAATTATTATTATTACACTGGGGCGGGAGACACGATACACAATGGGAAAACAAATGCTAGAAGACAGTTTAGGACGAGAGAGACCATCCGCCGGTATTGCTGATTCTCCTGAACCCACAGGTGGATCCGATGCCTCTGCCGCAGTCAACGTCGCGCCCAACTTCCTCGCTAAGTCGCCGCTCGACCCGGCCGGAGACGCCGCCGAATCCGCGCATCGACGAATTCGACGAGTCGGCGCCAGACTGGGACGTCCAGGAGGCGGAGCGCCGGGTTCGCGAGGCCGAGGAACTCCGGCTGGCAGCCGAAAGGGAGGCGGAGGAGAGGCGACTCGCCGAAGCGGCTCCAGCGGGCGGCGACATGGCGGCTGCCGATAAGCTGGCTGTGAGTAATTTCATTTTTCGTGATCAAATTTATCGAAAAACCCAATCATGCTACTCAGAAAATATTCCGTCAGTAGGGTGATTGCTTTTTTCTCATTTTCATAAACTGCTATAAAATTATTTTCTTTCAGTCGCCATCACCGTACAGAGCGAGAAAAGTGTCCAGATCTCCGGTATTTAAAATAGCGAAATGCTTATTTAGAAATGCTTTCTGTTATTTGTTTTTCTTTATACAAATGTACTTTAAGCTTTATTAATATTGTACTTTGCTATATTCTAAATGCTGCGTATCTGAACATTAGTTTTTCTATAGTTTAGTATCTAAAGGCTCTTATAGAATGAGAAATTAGGCATGGAGGTGTTTGATAATTTCCTTTTGCTTTCTATACCGACTTGCTACTTTATAGAAAATATTCAGTCAGAATCTAAACAGAAGGTCACTGGTTCGAATCTCGTTAGCATTATTGAGCAAGATAATTACTTCTCCTCTGAGTATGAGCTGGGGTAGAAGTTTTGGTTGCTGTTGGGGTATCCCCCTACAGTCCGTGTACAGAACAGGTGTCCAGAGCCTTTGGATGCACCACGCAATAGCTGCGGTTGTGTCATTCGCTTTACCTATCGCTTAATTAGTTAGGCATAATTTCTATCGATCCATCTATCTATATTTTACTATATCTATAACTTTATCCTAACCAGAGAGCTTTTCATGTCGAGCTCGGTAACCAAAATTCGTTCAAACATTTCTGACAGGCTCCAGACGCCAAAACTGGTGGAAAGTCAGCCAAGGCAGCTGCAGCCTCAGCCGCCGCCGCTGCAGCCGCCGCCTCAAAGCAGCAACAGCAGCAGGCTGATGCAGCAGCGTCGGGCAAAGATGGCCCACCAAACATCACGGTGCAGTCCAGCTCTCACCTGGACGCTCTGGTTGAATCGCGCACCGATCTGGATGCCATCACCGGCGGGAAGAAGCCCGAGAACAAGAAGTGGCTTGATCTGTCCGAGCTCATCGACTGCTTTCAGTGAGCCTTTTTCCTTCTTCCTGACATTATGAAAAGCATTAGATTCAGCAATTTGACTCCAAGCTGACTTCCTGAACCCATTGCAGCTGCATCCACGTCTACCACAAAGTGCATACTTATCAGCATCGCCAAGCGCACAGCGATCTCAAGGTTTGTTGGCGCCTTTACTGGATCAAAACTTTGTTCATCTCCAAATTGAGTCAATAGAAATTTACGTCAGTAAATTTTGCTCATAACTTTCAGAACATCGCCAACAGCGGCAGCACGACCAAGGAGACCAGGAAGTCGGCTGCGGGTGCTTCAGCCCCGGTGAGTTGCTGACACGACTTTTTTCAAATTTTTGTTCCCTCTTTGCTGACTTTGTTCTTAAGCTTTAATCCTACTGATTGCCAAACGGAATTGTCTCCGATACCACCGCCTCAGACCCTTCATTGTGTCTCACATAACACCGCCTCAGACCCTTCATTGTGTCTCACATGACACCGCCTCAGACCCTTCATTGAGTCTCCGATACCATGACCTCAGACCCTTCATTGTGTCTCCGATACCACCACCTCAAACCCTTCATTGTGACTCCGATACCATGACCTCAGACCCTTCATTGTGTCTCCGATACCACCACCTCAAACCCTTCATTGTGACTCCGATACCATGACCTCAGACCCTTCATTGTGTCTCCGATACCACCACCTCAAACCCTTCATTGTGACTCCGATACCACCACCTCAGACCCTTCATTGTGACTCCGATACCACCACCTCAGACCCTTCATTGAGTCTCCGATACCATGACCTCAGACCCTTCATTGTGAATCCGATACCACCACCTCAAACCCTTCATTGTGACTCCGATACCACCACCTCAGACCCTTCATTGTGACTCCGATACCACCACCTCAGACCCTTCATTGAGTCTCCGATACCATGACCTCAGACCCTTCATTGTGAATCCGATACCACCACCTCAAACCCTTCATTGTGACTCCGATACCACCACCTCAGACCCTTCATTGTGACTCCGATACCACCACCTCAGACCCTTCATTGAGTCTCCGATACCATGACCTCAGACCCTTCATTGTGAATCCGATACCACCACCTCAGACCCTTCATTGAGTCTCCGATACCATGACCTCAGACCCTTCATTGAGTCTCCGATACCATGACCTCAGACCCTTCATTGTGAATCCGATACCACCACCTCAAACCCTTCATTGTGACTCCGATACCACCACCTCAGACCCTTCATTGTGACTCCGATACCACCACCTCAGACCCTTCATTGAGTCTCCGATACCATGACCTCAGACCCTTCATTGTGTCTCCGATACCACCACCTCAGACCCTTCATTGAGTCTCCGATACCATGACCTCAGACCCTTCATTGTGAATCCGATACCACCACCTCAGACCCTTCATTGAGTCTCCGATACCATGACCTCAGACCCTTCATTGTGTCTCCGATACCACCACCTCAGACCCTTCATTGAGTCTCCGATACCATGACCTCAGACCCTTCATTGTGAATCCGATACCACCACCTCAGACCCTTCATTGTGTCTTCGGAAAGCTGTAAAATGACTGACGTCGGACTCGTGCCGACTCGACAAAAACAAATTGCAGAACATCTCTCCGCATCACACCTCGCCTCAGCTGTCACCAAGACTAATTAGAACGAAGTCAAGCAACAGTCTGTTGCACGTGCCTTCTCCGATTCACATACCGGTAGCCCAATCGGTGTGAATTCTTAGAAAAAAAGTCAAAAAAAAAAATTCAAAATAGTGTCGTAAAACAAAGCGAAGTGTAAAGCTGTTGTCTTTCAGTCTTTTATCTAAAATTGGCCTTATACCTGTCCATGAATGTTTAATGGGTGTCGACTGTTCTCAATGTTCTGGCACAATTCTGTGTTGTTAAGCTGATAATTTTTAGCACCGAAAAAATACGTAAACTAAGCTTAAAGTTACTCTTAAAGTGACTCTTCTTAAAAATGTACTTAAAAGTTTTCGTATTTTACCATTGCAAACATTTTCCTCTTGTCATTAGTGTATCGCGCAACTAATTGGTTATTATATGGACGAATGCATGTAAAAGAATCAAAAACAATCTTTTAAACAATATTTAAAACAATCAAACTGACAGATCACCAATTCTGACGAGCGCTCGCCAATGTTCCTAATGGTTGACTCCCTGGAGCCCACCGAGATCATCTTCTCGATGTCCGCGCTGTGCCGTTGGCCGGAGCCGCCGCTGCCAGTGACGGCGCCGACTCCAACCGCCGGGGTGGGCTCCGGTCAGCCGCTGCCGCAGCAGCTGCAAAAGTCTGGCAGAGAGTTCACCAAGTCCTCGGCGGAGGAGAGCGGCGTCAGGGCCGAGACGCCAACGGCGGCTGGTGACGAGGTGCATACAGCTTCCGGCGCGGCAGCCAACGAGCCACTGCTACCTGGCAGCTTCATATCCGGTGAGCAACAATGAGCGCAGACAAAATACTATGTTGAATACTGATGCTTTCAGCAATTCAGCAATAAATTGACTGGGTTGAACTTTGGCCTTTAATAACAGAGTTCCACAGCTGGAAGACCCTGCGGGTTGGCGCACCGTTTAAACGCCTAAAGACCACAGGAACAAAGGCCATCTCATTGAACCTGCCGCCTGGCAGGCACGTGCTAAAGCTGTTCACAAAGGCACCACTCGGCTACCACTGCAAGATGGTGTCCTCCAGCCCGTTCAACTTTGGCACGGAAGAGGACATCCTGCCGCTGCTGCAGAAAGAGCCACTGAGGTGAGTTGCTCACATGCATTCCATAAACTATTGAGGATGCCACATTACCGATTGCTCATTCTGTTGACGACCCCGACTGCAGGCTGAAGGAATATGCCAACAAGCTGATGCAGGCTGTGGGCAACATCGTCAAGAACTTCCACGAGCCAGATCTTCGTGCCATAGCCGAGCAAGAGTTCTGGCAGCTGCACTGCCCGTTTCATCACCAGAAGAAGTTCGATGGACGCAAGCACTGGGAGGTGTTCAAATCGGCCTTCTACGCAATGGTCATCAAAGCTCTGGAGGGCAAGAACCCCACACCCGACATGGCGACCTCTTGGAAGGCCTTCATGAAGGACACTGTCACTAAGAATCCGTTGCAACTGACGTTCGTACAGAAGCAAAGTGAGTTAATTTTATTTTAGTTCTGAGCTGATGATTGTTAAGACCGCAGAATTTAATGCTCAAATGGTTTCTGCGCGTTTCCAAATTCTTGCAGGAGCATTTTCAGCAATCAGGCTGCAGAGTATGATATGAATTATTGATTGTACAAAAATAATTTAAATATGTGCTCTCTGTGTAGTCCAGTTTTGAGTCAACTATATTCTCCTAGACTACCTATTGTTACCTATATTCTATCCGAATTCGCTAGATAAGGAGAGTGCAGTGCACCAACAAATTTATCAGTCGATTTTTGTCGTCACTTACTAAAAATCTTTTTAAAAGTCGTTCGTGAGTTCTACTGTGTCGCTCTTCGGTGTGTGCATGCATTTTTTCTGAAAATGAAACACTTTTTCTATTGTCTTTCTTTCTGTCTTGTGGCCTGTCCTGTTTGCCTGAACCCAACCAAAAGAGGCTACAATTCTAGTTTTCCTCACCTGTCAGAGGCAGTCGCCGCTCAGCCACCCCCGCCGCCAGCCAAGGAGGCCAAAGGCGGCAAGGGCAAGGCTGCGGCCGCTGCGGCGGAGAGAGCAGCCGCTGAGGAGGCTGCCGAGCCCGACCCGACAGAGAGTACGGCCATAGACTATTGGCTTGAGCTGGGATTGACCAGAGTTTGGCGTTAATTAAAATAACTCGCGAACATCTAACTGAATGTCCTGCCGAGGGTATCTGAACAGTAGATTCTTAATAGCAAACTATTTCCAACTTAAACTAATAAATTATAAAGTTTGACCTAGCTCTAGTACTAATTATGTTGTTTCTGTGTGATAATTTTTTTGTTGGAGTTTATCCGATAATCAAAAATAACATTTTTAATAATATGGTGTGCTTTGTGAGCCAGCTCTTGGTTTTTGGACGCAGCAACAACCAAAATACATACAAAAAACTTATCCACAGAGCTTGAGCAGGACCCGAACAGTTGGTTCAACCGCGAGATCGGACCCGAGCAGCTGATTGCCGTTACTCGGCTGCAGAAGTGCTGGCGCGGCACCACAGCCCGGCACATCCTGGCTAGTCGGCATCCGGACGACAAGGCTCACGCCAAAGTCCAGGACCAGCTACTGAAGGCCTGGTCCTACATGGAGCCGAATGCTGAGGCACTGGGTCTCTACTTGTTACGGACTCTTTTCCGCATCAGCCCGGAGGCAGCCGGACGCTATCCGTTCTCGCCCGACTCTGCCAATTATCTGTACTTTCACGACTACGCCGGCGCGTGTCAGGAGCAGCCGGCCGGGGGCCAGCCGTTCGTTGTCTTCCGCGAGATTTTCCACGCGCCAGAGGAGACGCAGACTCAGGGAGTGGCCTCAGCCGGCTCGCGCGTGCTGGCAAAGTTGCTGTGCACCGTGCCCACCTGCTGCCTGCGCGTCATCAACAATGACGACTATCGCGAGTTCGAGCGCTCCCTGGGAGAGCGAATGCCGGCCCAGGTGTTTCGAAAAAATCGCCGTGGGTACACCATGATTGGTGTGGCCAAGTCAGCGAAGGATCAGGTGAGCTTCACCTCTATCTTCATTTCTTTATTCATCCGAATAAAAACCGACTATTTCTACTCCTCAACTTATTATCCCATTCAGCCCTCTCCTCAGGGAAAATGGCGTCTGAGATTGATTGGAGATGACAAGTCGCTCTTGCAGCCCACCAGATCGGAGGTGAATGCCAACTTCGCCACTCGCCAGCTGCAGGACTATTACGTGCCGAACCCGCGCCGTTTGATCTTCCGCCAGTCGGTTCGCGTAGCCGAGGACCACCTGGCCACGCTGCACCTGCGCCTCTCGCGTCCGGACGTTGCCGCGGTGCTAGAAATTCTCGACGACGAAGAGGTGGTCCTGTCAGCCGAGGGCAAGGGCCAGGTGTTCCTACCTGTCTTCTTGTTCCTCAAGGACAAACTGCCTGAAGGCGTGGGCGAAGATGCGGCTGGCAATGAGGCTGGCGGAGGTCGCAGCCCGTCCCGCGGCTCTGGTCGGGGCGGCGCCGGTGGCAAGCGAGCCGCTGGCGGTCGCAGCTCCGCGCGCAGCAAGGAGGGGAAACTGTCGGTGAGACTTCGGGTCGTTCGCTGATCTATGTGGCAATGGAAATGTTGGGAACCTATAGCTTATACTCAAACACCTGAAACCACCACCTTGATCTCGCAGCACGCCAGCAGCGTGTCCAGTATCACGCATGAACTAACGGGCGAGTTCAAGCCGCACAAGTACATCATCCAGGCGCGCCTGCTGGACGAAGTTTGGCC
Source organism: Macrostomum hystrix (assembly GCA_950097015.1). Classification (NCBI taxonomy): domain Eukaryota; kingdom Metazoa; phylum Platyhelminthes; family Macrostomidae; genus Macrostomum; species Macrostomum hystrix. The sequence goes on from CATNEN010000001.1 coordinate 23,106,193, forward strand.
ACTCACAGCGTCAAACTGGACCTTCGTTGAGCAGCTGAAGGAGCAGGAGAAGGAAGATCTTAAAGGTGAGATTTCTCAAAAGATACCTGCCTTATAACCTTAGATTTTGATTACATTCTACCCACATTACCAGAAGACCCACAGTAGTTGATGAAGACAAAGTTTTAAGACACCAAGTTAAAATACTGCAAACTTAGAGTTCTCAGCGCCGAGATTCGGCAGGCGAGAACCCGTGCTAACACTGCTGCTTCCGCGAGCTTCCTCCAGCCAGCGCCAGCGCCAGAGACTGCAGCAGATTGTTCTGTTGCAGCACGCAGTCTCATCTGCAGCCGCATCGGCCACCGCATCAGCCGGTACTGCCAGACACTCCAGGACCGTGTCAGGCCGTGCCGCATCACAGTCTGAGCACTGCTCAGAGGCTGCAGCCATCAGCAGTTTTGGTGGCAGTTATGCCAGCAGTAGAGTATCATCTGGGAAGACAACAAGTTCAGCTGGGGATGCGAGATATTCTCAAACTCCGTCGATTGTGTCATCAGGTCTGCTCATGGACTGAGGAGTCTCAACTCACGACGCCTTCGATGTACTTCACAAAAATCTAAACAAAAATTGCTTTTCTTGTCTCATATTATTATACTATCCAATTATGTATATATTTATAATTATGTATATAACATCATAAAAGCTTTCACTTGAAAAATATGTTAAACATCACTGCCAATAACAGAGACCTCTGTCGTACATAATCGTCTAATTTCACAAGCTTCAACTGAAATCCCGATTCGCAGTTGTCGGCAAGCCGAAGGAGCCGGCTGAGGAAGCTCAGAAGCTGGAGGCCTCCGTCAGTGGCGCGGCCGGTGCGTCGAAGAAGGACGCCGGAGGTGCTGGCGGCGCTGCTGGGGCCAAGGGCAAGGCCGCTCCGGCGAAAGGCGGCGCTGCTGGCGGCAAAGACGGCAAAGGCGCAGCCGGGAAGGATGCAAAAGGCGGCGCTGGCGACAAGAAAGGAGGCGCCGGCGGAGATCCGTCGGCTAGTCGGCCGGAGTCCGCAGCCTTCGACGAGCGCAAAGCTCACTGGGTGCTGCGGGTGATCTCAGATGCAGTCCTGAGCGAGGAAATCGAGGTGCGCAAGGACACAGAGCGAGCCGACCAGTTTAAGAGCATGAAGCGCGCCTGGGAGGACATGGCCCCTGGCCGGGCTGAGAAAGCTAAGCAGAGCCGCCTGCAGTACCTCAGCACTCACCTGGTGCGCAATCCAGAGGCTCCTCCAACGCCGCCACCGCCTCCGCCGCCGCCAGCAGCGGAAGTTGAGGGCGAGACGTCGACAGCAGCTGCTCCGCCGACTGCCGCAGCTGCTACAGAGGACGAAGCCTCAGTGCCGCCGCTGGATGAGCCACTGCTGGTCGAGCCTCCGCCGCCGCCGCATCCGCGGGAGATTCTGCAGCCGCTGGACATCTCGGCCTACAGGCGCGGCGATCTGTCCAGGGCTGTGCACAAAGACTACGACACCATCAAGCAGGAGGAGGACGAGATGATGGAGGACAAGATGGAGCGCTTCAAGGAGTTCCTGGCGGCCTGGGAGAAGAACATGGAGCTGGACCGGCTGGCCAGGAACGAGGAGAGGAAGAACTACTTGGGATTCGTCCAGTCGTTGCAGGTGAGTGATTCTGTTAAATCTTCAAAGACTTCTAAATAACTTCATCCTTGCGACCCAACACGTCCAAATCTTGCTGCTCCCTCACGTAAAATCTGAACATTCTACCCAGCATGATGCATCTTGTAGAAGCGTTTTAACAAATGCTGCCCTGTGTTGCAAAATCAGAGGTCACACTGACGTCTATTAAGCGTCAAACAACTTCACCGCACCAAAAGGCCACGGTGGACTCGCGCAGAATCGCCTACGCCAAGGCCATTGCTGCTTATCGCAGACGACTGATAACTGACACTCAGCCTCAGGAGCCCCCTAAGCCGCCAGTCAGTTATCCCAAACCAAAACCGGCGCTCGAGCCGGCGTCCCTAACAACCAATAGTAACCGAACTGGCGTGACAGCCAATCAGAATTCTTCATCAGGAGCTGGTGCAGCCGGAGCTGCTGCCAATGTACCGGCAGCGGCTCCTGCAAGTGTGAATGTCAACAGCAGCAGCGACACGGCAGCCAATGTTGAAAGCTTGGCCAGCAGTTACAATGCTGTGTCCCAGGCGTTAGATTAATTTGTTCCCGCCGTAGAGTGTCCATCACCGGAAAATACTATTTCTAACGATTTTTTCCGCCGAACTAATTCAACAATGATTTTTAGCTTTTACTTACCATTTTAAGTGAGCGCTTTCCGATTTGATTTGATCCCAAAATGACCAGCTCACCAACCAAACCTTTAGTAGAAATGTTCGCATCGCATTGTTATTATTTTACTTCACCAATGATTATTCAACCAGTTGATTAGAACAAATGTGCGTGATCTCACGGCTTACTCAGACCAACCCTTTTCCTCCTTTCCCCAACCCTAACCAAACCGAAACAAACTAACAAAAAACAGAGACAGACCGACTCCTACCGCGAGCAATTCTTCCGGGCCAGGGAGGCCTACCGCCAGCGCTGCTTGGAGGCCGAGCGCCAGCGGCAGCAAGAACTGGCAGCCAAACAGGCCGAGGCTGAAGCGGCTGCCGCAGCCGAAGCTGAAGCCTTGAAGGCGGAGAAGGGCGGCGCCAAGAAAGCCGCCAAGAGTCCGAGAGCTTCGGCTAAGAAGGGCAAGAAGAAATGAGCGAGTTGGCTGAGATTGCGGATGAATGAGCGCTTAGAATATTCTGGGGTAATGAGTGAGAGATGCAGAGTCGGGTTGTGTTATGTACATTCCCTTAGGTGTACATTCAGCCCAGCCCCGTGGGAAGATCTAGTTGATGTCAATGTACATTCCAGTGGGTAGGGGATGGGGACTCAAGACTTATTCATCCGCAAAAAATATTTATTTATGGTGAGAGCTGTTGCGTAAAGTCTTACCGGTCTAAACAGCTTTGCCAACTCAAGCTCATGCCCTAATATTGAAGCTAGTAGAAGCTTAACTGTGATAACTTTGAATTATGGATGCTCTGATACTGTACTTTACTGTATCACTATTGCTCGACTTAAAAAACTGTAACTGTGTATGCTTACATTTTTAATGCGAACGAAAAGTTTGCAAATTACGGTACAAACTCTCGGAAGAATCACTTCTGTCTGGTACTCCGAATTAGAGCTTCAAATCGCAGAATCGCAGCCCAGTAGAGACAACAGCGTAGCAAACAAAGATTCACTTATTGTTAGTCTTTGTTTTCAATTGTATTTGTCACTCAGATGAAGCTGTGGTCGGTCGCATTTGAATGCCCTTTCGAGTCTGGCAAAAAGAAGTTGATTTCGACCAAGGCTCATCGCGCTGTGACTCTGTAAAAAGAGATTTATTTTTCTTCTACAGTATATTAAATGTCGATTTGCTATCTGATGGCTAAAGACCTACTAACAAGTTTATCCTCCATAGATTTTCCTTAACTTGTTTACGTGGTTATAAGACTGATTTATTGAGAGTTTCATTATTGTAAGTGTTCAGTTTAGTATACTGAACTAGCAACTTACCCCCCCAATTTGTTTTTTGCTTGTTTTTGTGTTCTGTCTCCTGCACGTGGTCGAGAAAGCATAAAAGTGTTATCAGCTTTGCTTTTTCATCACGCTGCGAACAAACCAAACGGTGTCGAGGACCATAAAACTGTATAGAAGATTTGCTTCTTTAATTTTTGTTTCTTTTATATCTCTTTTTCTTGTGTCACATGCCTTGCTCAAACCGGACACCCGATCTAGACTCCAGGACGCTGAAGTCCTAGAAGGCGATTTGAGCTATCAAGACTTCAACACACATTCCAAGTTGTGTATACATTGTTTGTTTTGTTTAAATGTAGTTTTCGCTATCTAAATTAGATTTGAACTTGCTTCGCCACACATTCCAAGTTGTGCATAAATTTCTGCTTGTTGAGATGGCTGAATGCTTATCGTTGATTTTTTGTCTGTCACTGTTGTGTCCTAAGATTATAACTAAAAACTTTATGGTTTCTAGCTCTCTTTGATTATTTGCTCTTATTGTGTGCGTCTTGTTTTATTGCTAATGCTTCTTTGCCTAAGCTTTCCTTTGGCAGTTTGTTATTAATTACATTAATTAGTAACCTTAGTAGTGGCTCTGCTTTGTTAATCTCCTGCCGTTGGACAGTTTCTGATTCTCTTCCTATTTCTAAAAAGCACCAAAAATATCAGGTTATAGAATCGAACTTTTTATCGAATATTAAATTTGTGATTATCTCCTAAAACACCTCCTAACAGAAACGCTAGCGGTAAAAGCTGATTTAACTGCTTTTATTAACTTCAGTTTTTAGCATGGAAAACGCTTTTGTTGCACTTTAATTAAACAAATAATTAAAATATACACGCACGCACATGGCCTAATGTCTATCTCAATCTAAACTAGCTAAATCCTTTAGATGGTTGTGTTTCCTTATCAACGACTCGTCAATGTTTGCTCTTTTCAAAATAAAATAAATAAGTGTGTATATCTTTTGGACTGAAAAGCATAAAATCGACGGGTTAGTAAAGTCAGGAAAGTGGCAGCTATTCTCGGACGATTATATTTGAGACAGAGTAGACAGAAAATGATCAGGTCATTATAATATCAAGTTACAAGGTTTAAAAAGACGTTAGAACTACATACACAAAAAGCTGTTTAAAAATATGCCAGATTGTATAAATAGTTGTTGAAGACAGAAAATCACAAGGGAAGACAGATAGAAAGAATAGAAAAGTATAAAACAGAAGTTCTATAGTCACTTCTAAAGAAAAAGCTACTGAATTCAGAAATAAAAAATGGTTAAATTGGCGCGAAATAACTACAAAAAGGTTATTAAAAAACGTCACAAAAGTTAAAAAATATGCATGGGCTTTAACAACAGTTGTACAGCTAAACAACAGACTGTCGATTGCAGTGAAGCAAATGTTGGCCAATTAATAATTGGCCAACATGGCGCGCAATCAAAGCAAATACATATGGGTTCCTAGTTCTCGCATGTCATTGTCATAGGAGTTTAGACTGTAATCGAATAGCCAGGCAATCAGGACGAAACAAACAGCTCGGGCACAATCTCCTGATTGATCTGGTGCCTCTGGCTGACAATCTCGGCAATGTCCTGCTGGCCGCTGTCGCCAAGGGCCGACTCCAACTCACGAATGAGCTCATTCTCTTTGGCTCCCTTGCGCATCGACTTCCAGTAAAGCAGCAGTCTCTGGGAGAGGCCTGCCAGTGTGTTAAGTAAGAGAAAGCAACATGAGAGAAGCGATTCAGGTGGTTTGAGCACCGGACTCATGAGCAAGTCGAGGTCAAGGATTCGAATCTTAACCCTGGCACATCATTTGTTGACAATTGACCGACAGCCAGCGAGGAACTCCTGAGCACACACGCACACAGGTGTGGACATCTGCCCTGACTATTTAATCGTCAGGCAGTGTACACTTTCACTGTGTCTTGGAGGTTGGCCCTTGCACGAAAAGCCCCCCATGGATGACTGGCAGAGCGGTTAACGCGTTTGCCTCTCGCACCAAGGTCCCTGAGCTCGATTCTGCAGTGAGGCCGGTGCAGCCGTGGAGAGAAGGCTTGGAGGATTGTCGTGCAATTCACCCCCTTGAAGGCCAGTCTCTAAGGCACAGTGAAGTGTACACTGCCTGACGATGTGAAAGTCAGGCTAGATGTACACACCTGTGTGAGTGAGTGCCTGCGTACAGTATCTGTGTGCTCAATCAGTCAGCGAAATAGGCAGAATTGCCTTCTCGCTGGCTGCGGGTCTAGTGTCACCAAATGATGTGCCATTGCCCGCAGCTCTCCTGCAATTATTTTTATTATTATTACGACAAGCCCCCAAGCCTTCTCTCCATGGCCCAAAATAAATGTGGCCTCGCCTCGGAATCGACTCGCAACACGTTAACCGCTCTGCCACTCGCCCCCAAGCCTAGAGAAACATTTTGTTCATTAAGCAAGACACAAGATATAAACCATTGCTTCAGTTCACCCAGCTGAAAAAGGGGATAAAACTGTGGCGGCTCCCCCAGTCCATGGACACCACCTTTGGATTCGCAACTATATTCTTTATAAATACTCTTAGTTGATATTCACCAGTCTCCGTCAACTGTTGCTCGTCATTCTTCAGCTTCTGGCGGACAATTTCCACGGTTGGAATGTTAAGCAGCATGTAGAGCTGCAAATCGCCCTGCTTCACCGCCCTGGACAGGTTGATGAGGCTGACATCAGTCAGCACTTTGGCCTCCTTGCTCTCCAGCAGCTCTGCCAGGTGATTTCAGAGAAGTATTAATTTATAACTGGGCATTGGGATTTTTTAGTTAGAATTTGTCAAAGTACAAATATTTTTTCTTGAATCTTTTTTACCGTAGGTGAAATCTGCATTTTTAAATTGTCATTAAAAGCACAAAAGTGTTTCTTAAATAAATGCTACATATTTGCTGCTTTATGAAAATGTCCACTTGAGTCCTAAATTTTCGTAAACAGACAGAAATGGGCTGATGTAATGACCATAGTTTATCAATTTGTAGTAAGTTGTAAGGGACTAAATATCAAATATGATTTTGTATTATAATAATAGCTATACTTATTTGTATATTGATTAAGGACATGGCTCAGAGTAATTTGAATGAATGCATTCTTAAAAAATTTACAGTTTTAGTTTTTTTGTAAATTCAATTATAAATATACACTGAGTCCTCTCATTTTCTTGAAACTATGTCCTTCTTTAATTGTCTAAAGATCTATAGTTATACTATAGCATAGTATATTATAGTATATATTATCGAATTAGTTACAGACTCTTGAATTCAGAACTGGAACAACACAAATTTGAGGGAATAATTATATGAGAATATTGAAATGGCTTTCAAAACGAATATATATATATGTCGCTGTGTTTTTTAATAAATGTAGAGAACAGTAAATACTACCTTCGTTGTCTGCCATTGACAGTTTACTTTCTAGAATAGTTCTTAGGCCGTTTGTTGAAAATCAGAATACTGGTCCGTCGTAAACTAATTTCAAGAAAGCAAGTTAGATTTCTAAGTTAAACTTGTTGTCCCTAGAGCTTTTAACGCGACAATTAGTTTCAACAAAACCTGTCACATAATGCAAACTCTGCGAATCATCAAGTCCCTTTTAAATTAAAAGCGCTTTTTAGTCTAAAAAACTGACTTTTTAAAGTTGTGTATTTGCTTTTTGTGAAACATCTCTAAAAAAACTAACCTCAGAGACATTATGTACAAAAAATGTACTGTTCTTCTTAAGAAAAGAGCATGAGTATAAGTAAACATCTAATTAGAGTTAAAATCTATAGTAGTTGGGCTCTTCTATCTCTGAAATGATAAATTTTTAATTATGTACTATTTCACCAAGTCGTATGCTGCAATACATTGTGAAAGATAATTTAGATTTTCCATGAAATAGGCGCAGAAAACAATATGTAGTTGACTGATATTTTATGCAAGCATAATATAAAATGCTTGCAATCAGAAGCACTAAAACTGACTCGACTCGGGATAAAAAATGTATTAAGAATAATTACAAATAAAAGGCCAACAAAAGCAAAGAATACTTCCTTCTTGAATTTTTCTACTACGGCGAACGAATGCACTTATATATAGATTCATTCCTACAGTCTGCAATCTTCTAAGCATTTGACTTCTTATAGTAGCAAACAGATAGTCTCTCATTCCCAGGCGGCAAAGCTAACCGGCTCAACCGATTTGCCGCTGTCCAACTTACTCGTAACTCAGCTGCATATATCCTTCCTGCTTCATCTATCTTCCGAAATAGCGTTGGGATGTCTGCTTGTCATGGGGGGACTGTCCGGGTAGGACTTGCCTGATAAAGTCCGAGATAACTGCTCAGCTTTGTTATGAGAAGTGTGCATTACGCTGCGCACTTATGCACTCGTGCCTCGTGTTCTAGCGACTCAATTACTCAAATGTTTTCCTTATAACTGCACTTTGCTGTAACCGCCCCTAAACTGAAATAAATGTGCCCCAATTGCTGCCTGAAAGCAAGAGTTTTTGGGTATCAGATTTCTCCCACGAGCAATCAATCTTTGACTTGATCCTTACTCCCAAAGCCTCCTCCTTCCCGCAGTCTCTGAGATGAACAAACACAAACAGAGTCTAGCTAGCAAAAGCTCAATTAATCAGCTTCTGGTTAACAAGCTCTGATCATGATGGAAACTCTCCGAAATGATGATAAGAATTTTATCCATCCAGTTTTAGATGTTTGTCCTGATGAACAAATTTTAGCGCTGGCCATAGTTGAAATTGATTGATTGTAAGCATCTTTGATTCCAATAGGATCAGATGGAAAACCTTCGAAAAATTGGGCATTGTAACAGCTGGGAGCTGTTACAGCAGGGATAAGGGAGTGACAGAGCAGGGATAAGGGAGTGACAGAGCAGGGATAAGGGAGCGGCACTATGACATAGGCGGCACTGGAGTGGCATGGCTGGGTGTGTGGGTGAAAAGTGGTTAACAAGGCTGCAGCTGTGGTGTCTGCTCCCATTGGGCAGCCATCATCAGCCAATGAGATTTCCTGGCCAAACTCTCGACAAGGACAGAGACAAATTGTGCTTCCATCGAGTTACCATTTATTTATAGGGATGAAAAGTTTCCCAACAGAGAAAGCATTCTATCTATTAGTTCTGTTATTGGCATTGTTAAAGGACGAAAACTTGTTGGTGAGTTCACTATTAGCATGATTTTAGGAGTTTAGTTTTAAATAAACACTCGTTTTACTGCTTTGATATATTGATATTTGCATTGATGCATTGATTGGTCAATAAATTGATAGACAAGTTAACTTAAAATTAAAGATTAGATACAAAACTAGATAGATAGATATATAGATGGATAATATATTGATAGATTGATAGATTGATAGATTGGCAGATGCCCACTGACAATTTTTAATGCCCACATTTTTCTTCCAAAATATTCAACCAATCGCAGTAAAAAATCCAGAAGGCGGTCCAGAAACCTTCGAAAAATTGGGCATTGTAACAGCTGCGATTCTAGCTGCGTTTCTTTGGGGCGATTCTAGCTGCGCTTCTTGGGGCGATTCTAGCTGCGCTTCTTGGGGCGATTCTAGCTGCGATTCTTTGGGGCGATTCTAGCTGCGCTTCTTGGGGCGATTCTAGCTGCGCTTCTTGGGGCGATTCTAGTTGCGTTTCTTTGGGGCAATTCTAGCTGCGCTTCTTGGGGCGATTCTAGCTGCGCTTCTTGGGGCGATTCTAGCTGCGCTTCTTGGGGCGATTCTAGCTGCGCTTCTTGGGGCGATTCTAGCTGCGCTTCTTTGGGGCAATTCTAGCTGCGCTTCTTGGGGCGATTCTAGCTGCGCTTCTTGGGGCGATTCTAGCTGCGCTTCTTGGGGCGATTCTAGCTGCGCTTCTTGGGGCGATTCTAGCTGCGCTTCTTGGGGCGATTCTAGCTGCGCTTCTTGGGGCGATTCTAGCTGCGCTTCTTGGGGCGATTCTAGCTGCGCTTCTTGGGGCGATTCTAGCTGCGCTTCTTGGGGCGATTCTAGCTGCGCTTCTTGAGTCGATTCTAGCTGCGTTTCTTGGGGCGATTCTTGCTGCGTTTTCTTTTGCGATTCTAGCTGCGCTTCTTGGGGCGATTCTAGCTGCGCTTCTTGGGGCGATTCTTGCTGCGTTTCTTTGGGGCGATTCTAGCTGCGCTTCTTTGGGCGATTCTAGCTGCGCTTCTTGGGGCGATTCTAGCTGCGCATCTTGGGGCGATTATAGCTGCGCTTCTTGGGGCGATTCTAGCTGCGCTTCTTGGGGCGATTCTAGCTGCGCTTCTTGGGGCGATTCTAGCTGCGCTTCTTGGGGCGATTCTAGCTGCGCTTCTTGGGGCGATTCTAGCTGCGCTTCTTGGGGCGATTCTAGCTGCGCTTCTTGAGTCGATTCTAGCTGCGTTTCTTGGGGCGATTCTTGCTGCGTTTTCTTTTGCGATTCTAGCTGCGCTTCTTGGGGCGATTCTAGCTGCGCTTCTTGGGGCGATTCTTGCTGCGTTTCTTGGGGCAATTTTAGCTGCACTTCTTTGGGCGATTCTAACTGCGCTTCTTGATTCGATTCTAGCTGCGCTTCTTGGGGCGATTCTAGCTGCGTTTCTTGGGGCAATTTTAGCTGCACTTCTTGGGGCGATTCTAGCTGCGTTTCTTGGGGCGATTCTTGCTGCGTTTTCTTTTGCGATTCTAGCTGCGCTTCTTGGGGCGATTCTAGCTGCGCTTCTTGGGGCGATTCTTGCTGCGTTTTCTTTTGCGATTCTAACTGTGTTTTAACATGCTAAGAAAAGCTGTTTAAGCGAACGAGCGATACGAACCTCAATGTGCATGAAAGCTGGAATTGTAAATATTGCAAAGTAGAGCCTAATTCTTTCCCTGACATCTGGCAGTTCATTTCGCTCTATAATTCATAATTCTTCACTTTCACTCTGTTTGCAGTCTTTCCATTCTACGCTCGTACAAGCGAATTTCAATTAGTTTCAAATACATTTTCAAAAGTAGTATTAGCATCAGCAGCAGCTGATCATTTTGCTGAATGCCATGTACCAACATGCCAGACATTTCAGTACTAGTTTAATCGTCTCGCGTGAATCTTTCCAGGAATTCGGCCTGTTTAACAGATTAACTGCAGGACTTTCTCCCAGATCCATATGACACCCAATTAGTATCCTACCTGTAGCTTGGGTAGGTAACATCGGTACATTATAGTCACGATTCGGGTCTAGATTCTAGGTACGATTCTAGGTAGGATTCTAGGTAGGATTCTAGGTACGATTCTAGGTACGATTCTAGGTACGATTCTAGGTACGATTCTAGGTACGATTCTAGATAGGATTCTAGGTACGATTCTAGATAGGATTCTAGGTACGATTCTAGGTACGATTCTAGGTACGATTCTAGATAGGATTCTAGGTACGATTCTAGATAGGATTCTAGGTACGTTTCTGGGTAGGATTCTAGGTACGATTCTAGGTAGGATTCTAGGTACGATTCTAGATAGGATTCTAGGTACAATTCTAGGTAGGATTCTAGGTACGATTCTAGGTAGGATTCTAGGTACGATTCTAGATAGGATTCTAGTCAGGATTCTAGGTAGGATTCTAGATAGGATTCTAAGTACGATTCTAGGTAGGATTCTAGGTACGATTCTAGATAGGATTCTAAGTACGATTCTAGGTACGATTCTAGGTACGATTCTAGGTACGATTCTAGGTACGATTCTAGGTAGGATTCTAGGTACGATTCTAGGTAGGATTCTAGGTACGATTCTAGATAGGATTCTAGGTAGGATTCTAGGTAGGATTCTAGATAGGATTCTAGATAGGATTCTAGGTAGGATTCTAGGTAGGATTCTAGATAGGATTCTAAGTAGGATTCTAGGTAGGATTCTAGGTAGGATTCTAGGTAGGATTCTAGGTAGGATTCTAGATAGGATTCTAGGTTCAATTCTATATAGGATTCTAAGTACGATTCTAGATAGGATTCTAGGTAGGATTCTAGGTACGATTCTAGATAGGATTCTAGGTAGGATTCTAGGTAGGATTCTAGATAGGATTCTAGATAGGATTCTAGGTAGGATTCTAGGTAGGATTCTAGATAGGATTCTAAGTAGGATTCTAGGTAGGATTCTAGGTAGGATTCTAGGTAGGATTCTAGGTACGATTCTAGATAGGATTCTAGGTTCAATTCTAGATAGGATTCTAAGTACGATTCTAGATAGGATTCTAGGTAGGATTCTAGATAGGATTCTAGGAACGATTCAAGATAGGATTCTAGGTACGATTCTAGGTAGGATTCTAGGTACGATTCTAGATAGGATTCTAGGTACGATTCTAGATAGGATTCTAGGTACGATTCTAGATAGGATTCTAGGTACGATTCTGGGTAGGATTCTAGGTAGGATTCTAGATAGGATTCTAGGTACGATTCTAGATAGGATTCTAGTTACGATTCTGCGTACGATTTTAGTTATGATTCTTGGTACGATTCTAGGTACGATTCCTGATACGATTCCAGTTATGTTTCCATTTGCGATTCCAAAAAAGATTCGATGTAAGATTCGTGCTGCGATTCTGGCTTCGAGTTTTGCTACGATTCCAGCAATAATAGCTATTGAAGTACCAGCAGAAGCAGCAGCAGCAGCAGCAGCAGCAACAGCAACATTCGTCGTCAGCCCCTAGAAGTTCCAAAATAGAGTTTAATCGTTTATCGCAAATTGTTGCTGGGATTTCGCCGTGGAACAGATCAGCCGGACAAATTCCAATCCCTGTTGCCCAATTAGTAGGCAGAGAAAGAGCGACTGCAAGACATTGCAGATTTAAGGGTCGAAAAAAAGTAATTCGATATCTTCAGGGTATAATCCTGGCCTGCCTGTCAGTTTTCACTGTCCCTGTGTCACTGGCAGCATGAAATCTATGCGCACGGCAGAGTCCGTCAGGGTCGGCTCAAGATCTCATTTCTGCTTGCAGAGAAATATAGCTCTAGTAATTGTATCAGGCAGAAATACTGGCCACTGATCCAGCTCTGGATGTCCATACTGACATTTTCATTTCGCTTGAACTGCGATTCTAGCTAAAATATTTGTAGGATTCTAGCTGCGATTCTAGCTGCGATTCTAGCTGCGATTCTTGCTGCGATTCTTGCTGCGATTCTAACTGCGATTTCTGCTTCGACTTTAACTGCGATTATCGCTACGATTCTTGCTATTCTCGCTGCGATCTTGCTGCGATTCTTGCTGCGATTCTTGCTGCGATTCTTGCTACGATTCTTGCTACGATTCTTGCTGTGATTCTTGCTGCGATTCTTGCTACGATTCGTGCTACGATTCCTGCTACGATTCTTGCTGCGATTCTTGCTGCGATTCTTGCTATGATTCTTGCTAAAATTTTTGCTGCGATTCTTGCTACGATTTTTGCTACGATTCTTGCTACGATTCTTGCTGCGATTCTTGCTGCGATTCTTGCTACGATTTTTGCTACGATTCTAGCTATGATTCTTGCTACGATTCTTGCTGCGATTCTGCTGCGATTCTTGCTGCGATTCTTGCCGCGATTCTTGCTGAGATTCTTGCTGTGATTTTTTTGCGATGCTTGCAAAAAATGAATTGAATTGAATTTGAATTGAATTTAATTCAATTAGCGATATGAATTTTCTGTAACATAGTGTTCTTGAATTAAAAGGAAAATTTTTTGCATTGCCTTGTTTCAAATTCTTGGACGATGCAGCTTTTGAAGCACAATGATCAGCATAACTTAACATACATAAATATATGTCCTAAATTTTGGTAAAGGAATTTTAACATAAAAGCGCGAACACACAAATGACCCATAGTTTGTAGTCGTTTCTGACAGCGAAAGTGGGCCATTTCGGCACTTTAGGAAGGAACCAAAAGTTTCTGTTCCAAGCCTTTTTCATCTCTGGTTGTCCCTGCTTTTCACTTTCTGTCTCCTAGAAGGCGGAACAAGTATTTGCTTTCTTCTTGGCAGAAATTTAGCTTTCGTCCCGACTGGCTGTCACTCGATGCCTCCTGGCCATTGCGGCCTCGTTGCTTTCAGCCGATTCAGAGAATTTCAAGTTGTCTTTGAATGCAGAAAGTAACTTGCGCTGCTTTTAGTGAGATTTCAGTGTTGTAAGTTCTGTTTGGCTTCTATACGATTTCATTAACGATACTAGCTGCGATTCCTGCTGCGATTCCTGCTGCGATTCCTGCTGCGATTCCAGCTGCCATTCCAGCTGCGATTCCTGCTGCGATTCCTGCTACGATTCCAGCTACGACTCCAGCTACGATTCCAGCTTCGGTTCCAGCTGCGATTCCAGCTGCGATTCCAGCTGCGATTCCAACTGCGATTCCAGCTGCGATTCCAGCTGCGATTCCAACTGCGATTCCAGCTGTGATTCCAACTGCGATTCCAGCTGCGATTATAGCTACGATTTTCGCAACTTTTTTAGCGACCATTCTAGACGTGATTCTAGCTTGGATTCTTGTTATGAATATTGCTAGGATTAGAGATTAAAATCTAGCTAAAAGATCCCAAAAAGTGACTGGGGTCGTAATAATCGTAACAGGTAATAGAGACTGAGAATAGATCAGGTAATAGAGACTGAGAATAGATCAGGTAGAGAGACTGAGAATAGATCAGGTAATAGAGACTGAGAATAGATCAGTTAGAGAGACTGAGAATAGATCAGTTAATAGAGACTGAGAATAGATCAGTTAATAGAGACTGAGAATAGATCAGGTAATAGAGACTGAGAATAGATCAGGTAATAGAGACTGAGAATAGATCAGGTAGAGAGACTGAGAATAGATCAGGTAATAGAGACTGAGAATAGATCAGGCAGAGAGACTGAGAATAGATCAGGTAATAGAGACTGAGAATAGATCAGGTAATAGAGACTGAGAATAGATCAGGTAATAGAGACTGAGAATAGATCAGGTAATAGAGACTGAGAATAGATCAGGTAATAGAGACTGAGAATAGATCAGGTAATAGAGACTGAGAATAGATCAGGTAGAGAGACTGAGAATAGATCAGGTAATAGAGACTGAGAATAGATCAGGTAGAGAGACTGAGAATAGATCAGGTAGAGAGACTGAGAATAGATCAGGTAGAGAGACTGAGAATAGATCAGGTAGAGAGACTGAGAATAGATCAGGTAATAGAGACTGAGAATAGATCAGGTAATAGAGACTGAGAATAGATCAGGTAGAGAGACTGAGAATAGATCAGGTAGAGAGACTGAGAATAGATCAGGTAAGAGAGACTGAGAATAGATCAGGTAATAGAGACTGAGAATAGATCAGGTAGAGAGACTGAGAATAGATCAGGTAATAGAGACTGAGAATAGATCAGATAGAGAGACTGAGAATAGATCAGGTAATAGAGACTGAGAATAGATCAGGTAGAGAGACTGAGAATAGATCAGGCAGAGAGACTGAGAATAGATCAGGCAGAGAGACTGAGAATAGATCAGGTAGAGAGACTGAGAATAGATCAGGCAGAGAGACTGAGAATAGATCAGGTAGAGAGACTGAGAATAGATCAGGTAATAGAGACTGAGAATAGATCAGGTAGAGAGACTGAGAATAGATCAGGCAGAGAGACTGAGAATAGATCGAGTGGAAACATAGATCAACAGTGAGACGGCCTGTAGAAGTCCTCGTATCCATAGTGACTTAATTTACCAAGATAGTATTAGCTGAAAGCAACAGCAACAAGAAGTTGTTGTTTTCAACTGTAACGCCGTAGAAGATTGTCTGTTAGTGCTGTAGGAGTTAACTGTGATTGATGAGCACAATGGCCTTGCTGGTCGCGCATTTGTCATTCCATAATCCGTTTCTGCTCCAAATGCAACAAGCTTTGCCTGTGGGAAATCAAATTTTGCCAGTTTTTTTGTAGAGTGAAAGCGAAATCGAGCCAAGAATTGGGAGATAAGAAAATAGGGATTCGGTGATAAATGGCTGTCTTGGGCATCGTTCGTCATGCACTTTGTACAGTAGATGCCCTACTTTCCATTGCTGGCGACGTGTTACATTTAGCCAAGGCAGTGAGCACGAAGCTTGAGCAGTACTGACACTAAGTACACGTCCACACCTTTTCATGACACTACCATCCGGCCTTCTCATCCCACGCTATCCTGTGGCGATTCTAGCTCCGTTTCCTATGGCGATTCCAGCTACGGTTCCTGGGACGATTCTTGCAGTGTTTCCTGTGGCGATACTAGCTCCGTTTCCTGTGGCGATTCTTGCTACATTTCTTGTGGCGATTCTTGCTACATTTCTTGTGGCGATTCTTGCTACGTTTCCTCTGGGGATCCCAGCTGTGTTTCCTGTGGCGATTCTAGCTGCATTTGTTGTGGCGATTCCAGCTACATTTCCTGTGGTGATTCTTGCTGTGTTTCCTGTGGCGATTCTATAGCTGCATTTGTTGTGGTGATTCCAGCTACATTTCCTGTGGCGATTCCAGGTACGTTTGCTGGGGCGATTCTAGCTACGCTTCGCGGGGGGATTCTCGCTGCGTTTCCTGTGGCGATTCTAGCTGCATTGGTTGTGGCGATTCCAGGTACGGTTCCTGAGACGATTCTCGCTGCGTTTTCTGTGGCAATTCAAGCTCCGATTCCTTTGGCGATTCTAGCTGCGTTTCCGGGAGCGATTCTAGCTGCGTTTCATGACGCGATTCTAGCTGCATTTTTTGTGGTGATTCCAGCTACATTTCGATTTGGCGATTCCAGATACGTTTCCTTGGACGATTCTAGCTGTGTTTCCTGTGGCGATTCTAGCTACGCATTGCGGGGGATTCTCGCTCCGTTTCCTTTGGCGATTCTAGCTGCATTTGTTGTGGCGATTCCAGCTCCGTTTCCTGTGGCGATTCCAGCTGGGTTTCCTGTGGCGATTCTAGTTGCATTTGTTTTGGCGATTCCTGCTATATTTCCAGTGGCGATTCCAGCTACGGTTCCTGTGGCGATTCCAGCTAGGTTTCCTGTGGTGATTCTAGTTGCATTTGTTGTGGCCATTCCTGCTATATTTCCAGTGGCGATTCCAGCTACGGTTCCTGAGGCGATTCTGGCTTCGTTTCCTGTGGCGATTCTAGCTGCATTGGTTGTTGCGATTCCTGCTACGTTTCCAGATATGTTAGCCGTGCAAGAGGGATAGACTAATTTCTGTTTGCAGTGTTGTTCTATAGCCTACCTAAACTAAACTTGGCAGCTGTGGATTTGGTTTTATGAGGCTGACACCTCAGAGACCCTTGGCTGCTGCGGCAGTTATTGTTGATTTTTTATTGCTCCCGTAGAGAAAGGATGAAAAGTCCAAAGTCGAACATCTGCCTCACATTCCCTCTCCATCGCACTATCAAATCCCAAATCAAATCCCATAGGAACTGCCGCAAGCATTTCACTCTTTATGTTTAGCTGGGTAGAGAAATTTCTATAGACAAATTATTGACACTTTCAATCCAGCAGCGGATGCAATTAACTCTGATTAATTTAAGTTTCTTTTCCCGTTGTCATTTAACATATCGGATGCAGTTTTGTTTTGACTTCTTAAACAAAGGCAACAGAACTAGCAGCTGGCATATTACCTACCGCTTTCAGCTTTTGGCGCCATAGTAACTATTTTAACTTGAAATGTGTAATGGGAACACTTGCTGCTGCTGCTGCTGCTGCTGCTACTGCTGAGCCAATCTTTCTTGACCAACGAGAATGTACTATTAATCCATTCTGTTTCGTGTGTCGAGCATTTCTACAAACAACAGTGAATGGCCGGTGCACATTTTCAGCTAATGGGTCGAGAAATTTCGCTTTGTTATTAGTACAGGAGAATTAATTCGACTGAAAATATGTATACTGCCAGAATGACAGAGCAGGGATAAGGGAGTGACAGAGCAGGGATAATGGAGTGACAGAGCAGGGGTAATGGAGTGACAGAGCAGGGGTAAGGAAGTGACAGAGTAAGGATAAGGGAGTGTCAGAGTAGCGATAAGGGAGTGACAGAGCAGGGATAAGGGAGTGTCAGAGTAGCGATAAGGGAGTGACAGAGCAGGGATAAGGGAGTGACAGAGTAGCGATAAGGGAGTGACAGAGCAGGGATAAGGGAGTGACAGAGCAGGGATAAGGGAGTGACAGAGCAGGGATAAGGGAGCGGCACTATGACATAGGCGGCACTGGAGTGGCATGGCTGGGTGTGGGGGTGAAAAGTGGTTAACAAGGCTGCAGCTGTGGTGTCTGCTCCCATTGGGCAGCCATCATCAGCCAATGAGATTTCCTGGCCAAACTCTCGACAAGGACAGAGACAAATTGTGCTTCCATCGAGTTACCATTTATTTATAGGGATGAAAAGTTTCCCAACAGAGAAAGCATTCTATCTATTAGTTCTGTTATTGGCATTGTTAAAGGACGAAAACTTGTTGGTGAGTTCACTATTAGCATGATTTTAGGAGTTTAGTTTTAAATAAACACTCGTTTTACTGCTTTGATACATTGATATTTGCATTGATGCATTGATTGGTCAATAAATTGATAGACAAGTTAACTTAAAATTAAAGATTAGATACAAAACTAGAATGATATATATATAGATGGATAATAAATTGATAGATTGATAGATTGGCAGATGCCCACTGACAATTTTTAATGCCCACATTTTTCTTCCAAAATATTCAACCAATCGCAGTGAAAATCCAGAAGGCGGTCCAGAATTTTCTACTCTATCCGATGAAACCGACTTCCAGAATTACAAACGTCGAGATATTCAATGATTCTTATGCCGGCTGTTAGGGGGTTCGGTGGCAGAGCGGTCAACGCGTTTGCCTCTCGCACCGAGGTCCCTGAGCTCGATACCACGGCGAGGCCACATTCATTTGGGGCGCAGCCGCGGAGAGAGGGCTTGGGGGCTTGTCGTGCAATCTACGCCAACCTCCAGGGCACAGTGAGAGTGTACACTGCCTGACGATGAGAAAGTCAGGGCAGATGTACACACCTGTGTGAGCGGGTGCCTGCGTACGGGATCTGTGTGCGTGTGTGCTCAGGAGTCAGCGAAATGGGCAGAATTGCCTCCTCGCTGGCTGCGGGTCTAGTGTCACCAGATGATGTGCCATTGCCCGCAGCCCTCCTGCAATAATAATTACTATATTGTTCAATACTATGCAATTGAACCAATATGGATTCCCCGTAGACGTTTATACTAAGCAATGTTAGTTGTCCTTGCCATTCGGTTTGGGAGCTGTCGTGAAGTAAGTAGGCAGTGGATTGGAAGATCATTGATAGTTTGATCAGAGAGATTGATTCATTTAGGAGTCGATCATTCAGTCTACTCTTCCTTGATTGCCGCCCGCCGCATCGTTGGGATAAAATCCCAATCCGGGGAGGGAAAGTCCGCCAAAATATCGCAACCCCCAAGAGGATCCCACTGCGCGGCTTGAAATCGAATTCAGCTCACGACAATTGGCCAATCCGCGTTACCTTTTCTTCTGAATCAGTCGGATTCCCAAGAACCGGCCGCCATAACTTTCAGAAAATTGCCCCATCTCCAGAATTGGGTGGGCGGCCGCAGGGGAAGCCTCTGGTTTGCCGCCTCTTATTCTCCGTAGCAATCCCGAGCTGTGGGGTGAGCCGTTTGATTCTGGCATCGGATGATTCAATAAGCCGGCCTTAAAGGACTGCAGTCAGCGTGTGCTCTCGGGCTGCTCAACTGCTCGGACAGAGAAGTTAGCGATAACGAGCCCCTGTACGTTCAGCAACTAAAAGTGCTCAAATAATCCACTTGGTTGAGCAGCCTTCTAGAGCCTTGTAGAAGTTTGTCAACCCGTGAAGAATTTTAAAATTTCTCTAAATTTGAATTCGTGCCAAATTTTGTTTAATTTGAGCAATGCAAAATAGTTCCTTTTCGCGATCCTGCTTCGATTCTCAATTCAGATCTAGTAGTGTCACGTGACTTTACAAAATCGGTGCAGTGTGCCCTCGCGCATTGTTAAACATTAATGGCCGCCACTCACTCTAAACACCCTGAAGTCAGAAAAAAGGCGAGCTGCTCCTCCTTTGGTGGGGCACCCTTTAATCTTCGCTTTGCCGTTTTCTCTACGAGGCGAAAAGGGTGAACAAAAAAGACACAAAGTGGTTTATAATTTCGAACTAAAAGAGTCGATGATGAACTATTCATGAGCACATATCGGCTGTGCCTGCAATTTGCTGGTTCAAATGCCGCCTAATTTCATTCACCTGTTCAGCTTTGCGCTCGCCTTTTGATGAAAATTTACTTGCGAATTCAAAGGGGTTTCTGATGGCATGATTTTAAGGAGAAAGATTTAGTGAGAGATGAGAAATGATTTGCGGAAAGAAGGGTTTAGGTGAGAGAAGGGAGAATTTAGGTGACAGAATAGGAGATTTTAGGTGAGTAATGAAGAAACGAGTTTAGGTGAGAAATGTTGAGAGTTTAGATGACAGGATGGGTGAGTTTAGGTGACAGAATGGAAGAATTTAGGTGGCAGAATGGTAAAGTTTAGGTGACAGAATGGTAAAGTTTAGGTGACAGGATGGGAGAGTTTAGATGACAGGATGGGAAAGTTTAGGAGACAGGATGGGAAAGTTTAGGTGACAGGATGGGAAAGTTTAGGTGACAGGATGGGAAAGTTTAGGTGACAGGATGGGAAAGTTTAGGTGACAGGATGGGAAAGTTTAGGTGACAGGATGGGAAAGTTTAGGTGACAGGATGGGAAAGTTTAGGTGGCAGGATGGGAGAGTTTAGGTGACAGGATGGGAGAGTTTAGGAGACAGGATGGGAGAGTTTAGGAGACAGGATGGGAGAGTTTAGGTGACAGGATGGGAGAGTTTAGGTGACAGAATGGGAGAGTTTAGGTGACAGGATGGGTGAGTTTAGGTGACAGAATGGGAGAGTTTAGGTGACAGGATGGGTGAGTTTAGGTGACAGGATGGGAGAGTTTAGGAGACAGGATGGGAGAGTTTAGGAGACAGGATGGGAGAGTTTAGGTGACAGGATGGGAGAGTTTAGGAGACAGGATGGGAGAGTTTAGGTGACAGGATGGGAGAGTTTAGGTGACAGGATGGGAGAGTTTAGGAGACAGGATGGGAGAGTTTAGGTGACAGAATAGGAGAGTTTAGGTGACAGGATGGGAGAGTTTAGGAGACAGGATGGGAGAGTTTAGGTGACAGGATGGGAGAGTTTAGGAGACAGGATGGGAGAGTTTAGGAGACAGGATGGGAGAGTTTAGGTGACAGGATGGGAGAGTTTAGGTGACAGAATGGGAGAGTTTAGGTGACAGGATGGGTGAGTTTAGGTGACAGGATGGGTGAGTTTAGGTGACAGAATGGGAGAGTTTAGGTGACAGGATGGGTGAGTTTAGGTGACAGGATGGGAGAGTTTAGGAGACAGGATGGGAGAGTTTAGGTGACAGGATGGGAGAGTTTAGGTGACAGGATGGGAGAGTTTAGGAGACAGGATGGGAGAGTTTAGGAGACAGGATGGGAGAGTATAGGAGACAGGATGGGAGAGTTTAGGAGACAGGATGGGAGAGTTTAGGTGACAGGATGGGAGAGTTTAGGAGACAGGATGGGAGAGTTTAGGTGACAGGATGGGAGAGTTTAGGTGACAGAATGGGAGAGTTTAGGTGACAGAATGGGTGAGTTTAGGTGACAGGATGGGAGAGTTTAGGTGACAGGATGGGAGAGTTTAGGTGACAGAATGGGAGAGTTTAGGTGACAGGATGGGTGAGTTTAGGTGACAGAATGGGAGAGTTTAGGTGACAGAATAGGAGAGTTTAGGTGACAGGATGGGAGAGTTTAGGTGACAGAATAGGAGAGTTTAGGTGACAGGATGGGAGAGTTTAGGTGACAGGATGGGAGAGTTTAGGAGAAAGGATGGGAGAGTTTAGGTGACAGGATGGGAGAGTTTAGGAGACAGGATGGGAGAGTTTAGGAGACAGGATGGGAGAGTTTAGGAGACAGGATGGGAGAGTTTAGGTGACAGGATGGGAGAGTTTAGGAGACAGGATGGGAGAGTTTAGGTGACAGGATGGGAGAGTTTAGGTGACAGGATGGGAGAGTTTAGGAGACAGGATGGGAGAGTTTAGGTGACAGAATAGGAGAGTTTAGGTGACAGGATGGGAGAGTTTAGGAGACAGGATGGGAGAGTTTAGGTGACAGAATGGGAGAGTTTAGGTGACAGGATGGGAGAGTTTAGGAGACAGGATGGGAGAGTTTAGGAGACAGGATGGGAGAGTTTAGGTGACAGGATGGGAGAGTTTAGGAGACAGGATGGGAGAGTTTAGGTGACAGGATGGGAGAGTTTAGGTGACAGGATGGGAGAGTTTAGGTGACAGGATGGGAGAGTTTAGGAGACAGGATGGGAGAGTTTAGGTGACAGAATGGGAGAGTTTAGGAGACAGGATGGGAGAGTTTAGGTGACAGGATGGGAGAGTTTAGGTGACAGAATGGGAGAGTTTAGGAGACAGGATGGGAGAGTTTAGGTGACAGGATGGGTGAGTTTAGGTGAAATTAACAGAATATCCTGTTTGTAAGAGAGAATATTTTAGCAAATCGATGTTTGATGAACAAAGAGATGTGATAAAGGGGCCTATTCAAATCATAAATTAGATTTAGCCATTGCTGTGCTCAAAGAATTTTCTAAACAAGTTCGTATGCTGAGTGGCTCAGCAATATCGAATAATGAACAGTGAGATGAGGAACATGTGCTGGTCATAGGCAGGAATTTCTGCTCAAATGCAACTTCGCCGATGTGTTAATGACGAATATGCAAAGCCTATGAGTTCTTTGGCTACCCACAGCATACGGGCTTTCTGTGGCTTTCTGTCTATTTAGATTTCAATCAACTCCCGGTGAGACCTCGTGGACTCAAGTGGGCCTGGAGACGCCTACCTCATCTCACTTTCCTCTGAGCTTGGCAGCTAGAATCCTCACTGCATCTGATCCCATCTGTGATCGATTCATGTCTTCTGAGACAGCTAGCTGAGCTGCTGCTGATCAGAAACTCATCCGACACAATGATATTCTACCTACGCATTGTTCACTTCTATTGACTCATTGACTTTGTCGAATTTCTAATCTATATCACAATCACGAGATTATAATGACTTGTCAACTATTAATAAGTGTTCTCAAAACTATTATGAAAGATAAAGCTTGTAGCTTAGTGGTGAGTTCTTGCTACGGACTGAACACTGGACCTGCAGCCAGCGAGGCAGCGTACCCAGGCACACGCTCACACAGGTGTGTACATCTGCCCTGACTTTCTCATCGTCAGGCAGTGTACACTCTCACTGTGCCTTGGAGGTTGGCCCTCAAGAGTTATACGGCTATTGCCTCGCCGCGGAATCGAGCTCGGGCACTTTGGTGCGATAGGCAAACGCTTTAACCGCCACTCACCCTGCAATTCAGCCATTTGCCTAAGAGAATGCATCCCAACCCACAGATGATGTTTTGAGTTGAGCATGCGTAGGTGCAGCATGTCATGGCATCGGGCCCATAAAAAAACTGAGCAATATTTTCCTGGTCCGCTGACTTCTGATGGCTTCCCGGCTTTTAAAAGCCTGTCTGTTTGCTCCTGCAGTGGCTGAAAAAGTCCACCAGCTGCTGTTGATTCGCATTGAGTAGCCAATTAATAATTCATCGGAAGACTTTGACTGCGCCAAGCAATTTGAGACTCGATGAGAACTGGCGGGAACAATCTGGAATTGTCCATCAACTCGTGGGATTTTCCAGCTTTGCTGGCAAACAATGACCCAGCGTTCTCCTGATGAGCGTCTAGGGAAGAAATTTGTTCAGAGACAAAAGAAATTGGGAGAAGGACAGATAGTTTTACACGATCCAAAATTTTCTATTTCTCTAGTTTCTATAAAAGCGGGAATGTTATGCCACTTTCATAATTTTCATATTAATAATATATTGGCAGGAGGGCTGTGGGCAATGGCACATCATTTGGTGACACTAGAGGCAATTCTGCCCATTTCGCTGACTCCTGAGCACACACGCGCACAGGTGTGC
Organism: Macrostomum hystrix; assembly: GCA_950097015.1. Taxonomy (NCBI): domain Eukaryota; kingdom Metazoa; phylum Platyhelminthes; family Macrostomidae; genus Macrostomum; species Macrostomum hystrix. The sequence goes on from CATNEN010000001.1 coordinate 23,129,805, forward strand.
ACATCTGTCCAGACTTTCTCATGGTCAGACGGTGTACAATTCACTGTGCCTTGGATGTTGGCCCTCAAGGTCGTAAATTGCACATCAAGTCCCCAAGTCTTCTCTCCGCGGCTGCGCCCCAAATGAATGTGGCCTCGCCGTGGTATCGAGCTCTGGGACCTTGGTGCGAGAGGTGCGATTGCCTTAACCGCTCTACCTGCCCCTGCTACCTGACCTCCACAAGATATTAGACGCACTCATCCGCCTGTCGACTCATTTTCCATCGCTGCCTCAATGTCGCTAGCTAGTAGTCACTGAGTAGTCACTGAGCCCTTGAGATCGACTGTGTGTTAGTAGTTTTTTGAGCAGCAGTGGGTATAATGACTGCTCAAAAATGCCGTGGGGATCTTGACCAAGCACCCACACCCACTCCCTAGCTCCCTCTCTCTTCCTATCCACCTGGCTTTATTGATTGGGACTGGCTGCTCTGCTGGGCCGAGTGAGGTGTTGCTTGTGCGCAGGCGTGATTTATGCAAGTTGAGAGGTGCGAAAGTCACTTGAGCACATTGGAGGAGAAGTAATTTCAGTGAGATTGGCATTTGTATCAAATGAATGACAGTTTAAGCGTTTCTGTTTGTTTTCCATCACGAAATACTGCGGTTAAGGTCTGCCTTGACTACTCGAAATGTCGTAATTAAATTCCCTTCTAAAAGTATCTCAGTCAAGATTCAAGAAGTCCAGAACTTTAGAATTTTTAAGATCCTCAACCGATTCGCCTGTTAGGGCGAAGGAATGCACAAACTGTACTACAATCCCAATTTAATCTTAAAACGTACTTTCTTTGCCCTACGAGTTGGCCCTGCAAATGTCCAGATATACAAGCTCCCAGAGTTCAAAACTAATCTACCTTTGAATTTGCACTTTTACAGACCATTTCAACGGGATGCGGCCAGGGCTTCAGCTGCTGACGATTCTGACGGCTCTGGCAGCCACTTGCGGCTGCAACTTGCTGCAGAAATTTTTCTACACCAGAACCTTCTACCACCTGGGCAGGCACAACGATGACACCAACTGCGACTTGAACCTGGAGCCCGTGCTCACAGTCGATGGCTCGCTGAAGCTGACGACGGCTCCCCTGCCGCCGGGGTCGCGAGAGTCCCGCATCTGCAACACCCAGCTGCAGCCGTTCGGCTACCTGGTGCGCAAGCCGCAGGGCATTCGCTTCTGGTTCCTGCGCATCCGCGCCACCCGCCTCATTCAGGGCCAAAAACTGGCCATTGTCACTCTGGACAACGAGATTTCGAACTATAAAACCGTCGAAAACGATCAACGCTTCGACATTGACCACAGGTCGGAATTTCCTGCGATCCACTACCTGAAATATCGCTACGTGAAGCTCTACTGGGAGACAACACCCGCAGCGGAGGCCAAGAATGTTGTGAACATCACAGTGTCGCTGTATGCCCTGTTCAACGACAGCCTGCCAACGGAGAAGCGTCGATCACTGTGTTCGCGCTATGGAAACATCTGGTGCCCGGCTGCCTCGGTCTGCGTCAGTCCCGGCAGTTGTACTCTGCTGAACGACTGCTTCGATCGCTTCACCGACCCAATCAGGTGCCGCGACACGGCCTGGCTGGGCTCCAGCAACTCCAGCCTGATCGGACCAGGCACTGGAGGGACTTGGCTGTCCAGAAACCTGCCCTGGCTGGCATTCTGCTCTGTTCCGCTGTTCCTGGTATTCGCGCTGATCAAAATCTGCTCACAGAAGCGCGAGCTGGACATTGATGACGACTATGTGTACAAGCTGAGCAACGGAGAAGCGGGCGGCGACGGTGCCGGTGGCGATGGCAACGGAGAGGAGGACGAGCTGAACCGTCTGCCGTACGAAGACGAGCCCAGGATGGTCAGTCCAAGTCGAAGCCGACAAAGTCAGAGTCGACAGCAACAGCATCATCAGCGCCAGACGCAGAGACAGGCTGAACGAAAATCACAGAGGCCAGCATCTCAGAAGTCTCGTCCGCCACCACCGCCTCCACCGTCTCCACCTTCATTCACTACAGTGTCTTCAAAAGTTGTCGACGAGAAAAGCGTTGACAGAGAGACCGGCGAGGAGCGGGAAAGTCCTGACGGGGCGCCGGCCCCAACTGCCGCGCCAGCCATTGGCGATCAAATCGAGGAGCGTCGATCTTCGTGCTCGTCTTCTCCGCCGCCACCGCGGCCTCCACCGCGTCAGCGGCAGAAGAAGATGCTGCTGAATAGCGAGGAGCTGTCTATGGAGTTGAAGTCGCCGAGGCAGCGCTCGGCAACAGTTGGCAAGGCGAAGGCGCCGCAGCCTCCAAGTCAGCCAGCGAGTTTGAATCAGAGAACGCAGACAAATTCCGTCTCGCACCTTACTTTCGTTGCCGCCTGAGCCGTTAATTAGCGTTGGCTCGCTGAAGCTTCTCCTGTTTTCGACGTGAGGGATACAGAAATGAGGCTTTTGCTGGACTACTACAAAGCATTGTTTCTATGTACTGTTCTTGTCCTTTTGTTTTATTTTCATGCCTCGTCTAGTTGATAGATTGTCTATTAGGTTCGCATATATTTGATCATTGAATTGGCTCCACAACAGGACAACCTTCCTCTAAATTATACTTGACATGTCACGTACAAAATAGAAGCGGATTCCACTTGTTTCCATTATAAACGCATTCTGTGCTTTTAATTTAGTTGTTTTTTCCATACAAAGCAGGAATAAAATTTTAGGAAATAAGATCGATTCTTGTTTTTCCACCAAAGGCGGTGCAATAAGCAACATCAAAGAAAAATGGCATTGATCCAAGACTGTGTAATTATTTAAGGTATCGAGATTCTCTGATTTGGAACCAGTTGAGCTCGCTTTCGGAGTCTTTTTTACGCAGAAAATCGATTGCTCAGTTTAAATTTTTCTGTGAAACAGCAAGACACTAAGATAATAAATTGCAATTAAAACTCAGCTGGACTACAAACAGGTAAAAAATACGTACATTTAAACAAAAGAAAAAACGAAAGAAGAATGTCAGACTTAACATTTTCCTTTGCGTATCACGTATCTGTGTTTACTTTACTTGAGTATTCGAAATTTTATTTATAGGTCGGGGGAACATTTACGAGCTACCTTTCTACTTTAAGTAGTTCGTCTTCAATATTTGAAACAAGAGTGCTAAAGAGTGATTTCCGCGATACCCGTGAGCATATTTCTAAGAAAATTATAGCCATAGCTTTACGAGTAGGTCAGGATGTCCTATGGATGTCTCGATGAGAGGGTTGGGAAATTTCAAAACAGGGAGAGGCGACACAGCTCATAACCGTTTTTTAATATCCGAGATTTTCCGTTGCCTACTTGCAGTACTACATGCTTTCAGTACACAAAAGAAACGCGTCGCATTGCCACTATCTCGCCAAGTCGTTATTTGATTGGTTGAGCAGTGAGATATGCGGCCATTCAGGATTCATAAAATGGTCAAGGGAGGGTAAAACAAACAGCCTGTTAGCTGAAAGGTCCAGAGCTCCAAAGCCATACTTTAGTGTTCGAATAATCTGTGGCTTCTCACTACTGGAAAATCGAAACAATATACTGACGAACAACAATGGCTCGTCATGTATGTCAGCTTCTGTGTCAAACGGCTCTGCTGTTAGTGCTAATCCCTCTGCTGTCACCAGTTTCGGGCGCCTCAGTCAAGAGCATGGGTTCCGTGGCCGGCGGCCGCGGCGGAGCGGATTCCGGCTCCGGATTTGGCGACGTGCGCCGCGGCGGTGGCATCGGAGGCCAGCAGGTGTGCAGCGAACACTGTAAAGAGCGGGATTGCTCAGGTGAGCAGCGGATCAAGGAGGACCTCATGTGCGGCTACGACAGGACTTCGAGGCCGGTGCGGAACGACTCCGAGAGGATTCGGGTGCACATTGCCGTGGCCCTGTTCCATATCCTTGATACGGTAAAAATTAGTTTTTAAATTGTCAATACTATGGAAAAATGCTTGAAGAGCATCCTGCGAATATAGTTTGATGACGTCCTTCAATAGCAATGTGAGCGTTCTAGAGGCCAAGAAAACAGAATTCTATTAAAAATTCTTGCCACTCAGTCAACAAAATACTTTTTTCCGCATCGACTTCCCGAAGCCGGATGCCCTTTCAACAGCGAATCTCATAAGCTACCCAAGTTAATCAGTGTTTGAGCTCTGCCAAGCAAATTCGTGACAGCTAATTTTTAAATCTGATCACGAAGTATCCGATCTAGACTGAAGGCGATGGTCTACAAGGGTTCGCATCGCTTCGAGACGCACAGGAAATGAGGATCGCATAATTGAACGGGCAATGCATACTTTGTTTCACGTCTCATCCAATACGGTTTCTTTGTACAGGGATTCAGATAGGTCTTTGTGGTTGCGATCATTCGGTAGTTGAAAGATTTTTCGGTTTTTAATATTAATTGCCCCCTTACTAAACGAGAGTAAATATTTTTGTGAGTAGAAATATTATTTAAAACATTTCAGGACGAAAAACATCAAACATTTTCTGCGTTGATGTCCGTTCGTCTGGTGAGTACGAATGCAAAACTAAACAGACATTGCTTTTTACTCAGAACGCGATTTTCTGATTTTCACAGAGATGGGTCGACCAATACTTGATCTGGCAACCGGAGGACTACAATGGCACTAGATCGCTTCACATACCGTCAAGTGTCATTTGGACACCCGACATCATCATATCCAACAGGTTTGAGATATTCATGTCCGATTTTAATCATGCAAATCGACCAGAAATCACGGGCCCTAGTTTTTTGTTGACTCGAAGCAAACACTCAGGTTGTCTGGCCGGGAGCTAGAATTGAAAAATCCCACCAGACGTGAGCTAACAGATCGCGAATGAAGCCCGGGAGGGAACCTTTGATTAAAACGGCAGTGAAATGGGGACGAACAAGAGTGAGAATATATTTGAGTCCACTTCAACTGACTCTTGTGTCCAGGCACTCCAGGATGGTCAGCGGTTGCAATGCGAGTTCTAGGTCGTCTTCCTGTTCTTAATAAAGCACGGGAGCTCGCAAAAAGGATTTATCTAGTGCAGTGCAAAGCCAGTACTTGTCAGCTATTCTGTACCATAAAAGCGACGTGGTGACTAGGGTTAACCTTATCTTATTTTTAGGGACAACGGTTTCCAGACTTAGAAGATAGAAAGTGGATGGAAAATCCTATTTAGTTGGCAAAATGAGCGGATATCAGACTGAATTTTTCTTCCAGTCAAATAAACTAGTCCGTGGCCTCATCCGACGGGAGAAGGAAGAAAAAATCTTTCCCCTTTTATACAATTTGTCTCGTTTGATAAGGACCGAGAGAGGCATGAGTTCCGCGATCTTCCGGTCTGCTAAATGCCCGTGCTGCGGATCTAGTACGAAATGTCAACCGCAGCAGCGCTTGCCGTTGAGTCTCCTGGAAGCAGCGATAGGGGTCCAGGTGTTCCTAGCAGTTGGATAATTAAAACCGAACGATGCTCACTTGCCCTACTTGGCGTACCAGCCAAGTATAAAAATATTCTAACCTTTTTTCTGTAGCTCAATCTGCCTTGGCAGCCCATTCAACCTTGTCACAACACACAATCGATAAAAAATAATTGTTTCACATCTTGAGTTTTGTGACCTACTTTGGCATCCTAACCCGCTCCTTCCAACCTCAAGTTCTTAACCCTCTCAAAAGGTTTCGAGAGTTGAAGCAGCAAAGTAAGCTCAATCAGTCCTTTCGCATTTTACTTTCTAGACTTGCTACTCTTTCGGGTCGCTTGGCTTCTGACCAAAGCAGAAGTGGCTTTACATGGTCCGAATTTGACAAAACGTCCTCTTGTCACTAGGGAAATAAAAGTCTGTGAACTTCTCTTCCGGTATGTTTGGCTAATATCTGCCCTTTTATAATAGTCATTAGAAAAAGGAAACTTAAAAATAAAAGTGCATCACTCTTTCCTTTGAGGTAGAAGAGACATTTTTCATGGTGCAGCCTTATGGTTCAGATAGAGTATAGCGTTGCCTTCAATATCCTCGGATGACTAACGTACAGCTGAACTTGAGGTGTCTTCAAGCCACAGACATTTACGCTGCGTAGGCTCGTACTGCAGTTAAGTCCGTGGACTGGTGAGGCCGGTACACAGATGCATATTTCCACACCAGCTGATGCTGGTACAGTTTTACCTACTTCAGAGTGACTCGTCTCTCTTCCTAAAGGTATCATCTCGCTGAGGATTGTGGGTATAAGATTCTCGATTCGGCATAAAATATCATAGCCTAATTTTACATATTTTTCTTCGTTCGGCGACAGAACTTCCGTCTGCGGTGGCGCAAATTAGAAGACGACAAAAGTGCATCGGACAGAAATCGGATTAGCGTAGCTTGATTATGCGTGCTGCGAAATTCCTTTGCGGCTAGTCGAAAAGAAGGCAAATTTTTTGTCTGAAGAACAATTAGTGATATCAGAAGAAAAAATGAGTCCGAGTTGGAGCCTTGGGCAGCAGTGGAGTAAAAATTGCTCTTATTTACTCCACCTAGTTCATCCACCACTGCGAGTGTATTTATTTAAAGCGTCAAAGAATAAGAATTCAACAACAACAAAAAACAAAAAATATTTGAAAGGGACTCTGCAATACCAGTTCCCGGTTGCCTTTGTCGGCAGCCTTTCTATTTTGAGTTTCGATGCCTCGAGGGTAACTGCCAGGTGGCCCAGCATTGTCAGTTAAACAAAGCCTCGAGAATATTTATAAGGTATCATCTTTCGTGAGCTAGGGCTTGGCTTTAAGAATAGTCCAAATTGCTGCAGGAAACAATACACACTGGTTGTCTCGCGTTTTGATCGCGGCAATGTCGACTGCTCTGAGATTTATCCTGTCCTTATTTTGTCCTGTGTTTTGCATCTAGGACAAAGGCTTTTGATCGGCTCCGTAATTTGCATGTACGTAATTTACAGCAAAATTTTGTTGGGGGAGCTAAGTGTTGGTCTTATCTTGTTTTGCTACGTGAATTATATTTACGAATATGTTGTACAATCATGCTACATTTCGTGTCTGCTCATTGGTATTGAATTTAAATTACTAGTATTTTCCCTTCTCTCGAAAGCCTAGTTATTGTGTTGAAAAAAATATTCAACGCTAATGCATCTGAGGGGAAACCATTTGGAGCACTTTTGAGCAAAATGAGCCTTTTAACAATTTTCCTTTGGCTAAGCGTACATAAAAATCAACTATTGAGCGTCTTTAACGCAGGCCAAGCATGAGTAAACTCAACGCTCTAATTCCTTTTAACTTCCGCTCTTAGTCCAAGCAGAAACTTTGATATCGGATACTTTGATGGATGATCGTCAGACATCTATAAAGTCGACAGTGCACTCTGCGTTTAGAAATACCAAAAACTATTTCTCATGGGACAGCAGGCCTAGAGACAGATGATCTTTGATAAGTATCGATACCCGAAAGAACTCTAGCTAAAATACTGTCTATGCACTTTTAAATACCAACTAAGTCTTTAAGGCTTGGAGAGGGAAGGATGGAAGATGGTCACTCGCCGAATAATTTTGGATGGTTAGCAAGGATGGCCTTCTCTACGATTAGGATGGAAGATTAGGACTAACTTTACGAATTGAAGCTTGAATTGCTAACAATGACCCCACCAAACTGGTTCTGCAGTGCGGAGGACAGCAGCAGGAAGTTCATGACAACCAACACCATCCTGTGGAGCAACGGCTCGGTCCTGTGGATGTTCCCAGTCCTGGTCAAGGTCACCTGCACTCTGAACGTTCGATTCTTTCCTTTCGACGCGCAGAGCTGCAACGTCACATTCATCAGTTGGACCTATCACCTGTACGAGGTGGACCTATGGCACAATGACTCGGTTGACAGCAACAGTAACTACTTCACTGAGGCCAACCAGGAGTGGAACGTGTCTCGCATTGCCTTCTCGCGCTCTGTCGGCTTCTACGCTTGCTGCAAGGAACCGTGGCCCGATGTCACCATCACCATCGACATGACCAGGCGTTCTCTGTTCTACATCTTCAACTTGATCTTCCCCTGCCTGCTCATGTACCTGGCTAGCTTCCTGGGATTCTTTCTGCCGATTGAGTCCGGTGAGAAGGTCAACCTGGAGCTCACTATTCTGCTGGCTCTGGTGGTGTTTCTGCTCATTGTTGGCGACACCCTACCGCCAACACCGGATGCCATTCCTCTGGTTGGTGAGTGCCGTTTATTAGAACCATTTATGAGACTTTTTTACCGCGGCTTACCACTGAAGCTTCAACTCTCGATGCATAGGTTTTTCAGAATAGACCCATTTTGTTAATGTGTTGATCAATATTTTTTAATAATGTTGCTTAAATATTGAACCGGTAAAGCACTGGAAGGCCATGTGTTCAAACGAAGCATGGCAAGCTATGCTAGACGTCAACGATGCACATTTTAGACGCCTACTTGCAAGCAGATTCAATCGGACTACTACTGAACCCTCCTCACTAGTAATCAGGCAGCAATCATCGCAAATTCGCATCAGGTCCAGACCCCTCCACTTTTGAGCATGAAAATTTCGATCGCTAGTCAATTTCCTTCGCTGCTCCCAAGTCCGTATGCTAGCTGAGGCTGAGGAGAGAGCCCTCAGGCTCTCTGTCGCATCACCCGAGGGAAATTTGTCCGGACAAAATTGCACAGCATCGCCCAGGTCCGCCTTGCCGCTTGTCCACTCGCGCCTCGTCCTTCTCTTCACTTAACTGCATACCAGTGAGCATTCCTTGCTGCGCCTCGTTGCTGTCTGCTTCATTTTGCGGAATTTCTAAGAGACGGGAGAACAGTGAGCGCGAGAAGAATGGCTTGAAATATTTTAACAAGCATTTTATCAGTTTTTAAAAAGTGCATTAGAAAAGTTTCTCGAGAGACTGACAACACATGCGATTGTTCCTTGAGAAAATTTCCACACTGCATGTTTTGGAAACACACTTTTAGAAGAAATTGCATGTTGCCTCCTAGGCAACATGCCTAGGAGGCATGCCTATTGACTTACAGTGTGCTCTGCTTAGATTAACGAACTTAATGCAACTAGTGTCTGCTGGTCTTGCGTGAGAACACTTCAGAAAATTGGGGCTGCACTAACCAGCGCCAACTTTCTGGGTCTCCCGGGTGTGCGTGACAAGGCATGGAGGCCTGAAGTTTTATTGGCGGTTTTTGTATATTAGAACCTGTCAGTTAACTCAGATTGCAGTAAGTCTGTGACGGATGAAGTTTATTTGAAGCCAAGACACTGCAGCCAGGATAGCTGGACTATAAGACAGACAGTTGCAATGGCGCGTATCGCATAACAAGGTGCAACTGACGGGAGCCATTAACGGCCTGTCTGCCTCTTGTACCAATGACCCCAGAACATGAATCGGTTGAGGGCCAATTATACGATTGAGGGCCAAACTCTAAGGCATTGTGAGAGTGTACACTGCTTGACGGTGTGCCTGCGTACATATCTGAGTCAAGGACCAGTAGGAGTAGACCAATAGGAGGACCAAGATCTACCCCTAGTGGTCCTTGATCTGTGTGTGTGCGTGTGTGCTCAGGTGTCAGCGGAACGAGCAGAAAATTGCACCTCACTGGCTGTGGGTGCTCTTAACAAATGATGCTCTAGTCGGCCATAGCCCTCCAGGAAACATTATTACATATCTCCATTCATGATAAAACAATTGAAAGCGGTTTGTTCCAGGGGAAAGATTGGATACGTGTTCTCAGAACTTACAATTTCGGGTTACTCTTGATTTCGTTTTATTAAGCCTGTCACGAAAATAACTGTGCACTGCCCGACTAAAAGTAAAAGCAATTATAACAAACTCGTTTGTAGTAATGAAAATTTTAGCTGACGTAAAAGGCCTACATATTTTTCATTAAACATAGCGACCCATAAACTTTCGCTGAAGGACAGAGCGTCCTTAAGACTCTGAGTCCATACCTGCATATCCGGATAAGTATGTCTGTGAGCACTAATGCGTCAGGTGCCTGGCAGAACAGTCTATTCACTTATTGTGAGCAATGACTACTAAATTACGAGACAAAACTAGGCAATAACATTCAGACGTGGAAGGTTCCCTGGCCAACTAAGTGTAAACTTTCTAGATTTACAATATCATTTATAATTCGCTTACAATTGCTAGGTCTCTTGTTCGGCCTTACCATGCTGATGGTGTCCCTGGCGCTGCTAATGGGTGTCATTGTGACCAACGTGCACATCAGGAAGTTCACGCGGGTTAACAGTCGGGTACCAGACTGCCTTCGACCCTGGCTAGCCCGGTTTCACTGCCCCCTCTGTCGGGAGAGAAGAAGTCGACTGCGACACGCGGTTTCTTCTGGCGGTGGCAACGCTCGCTTCATCCGCTCGGTGCTACTGCAGCAGGAGGGTCGGAACGGTTCCTCCGTGCGAGGAGAAGGCGCGACCTGCGAAGAGGCTCTCCAAAGGCAGCCACAGCAGCAGCAGCCGACTCAACATCGTCAGTCCGTGACATCGTCACCAATCGCTCGTCGACGCTCCGTTGCCTACGTGGCGAACGCTCGACGCGCCTCAACTGTGGCCATTCCGGAAGCGCATCCGGTCCTCGACTCGACCTCTGGCGGGTCGGTTGGTGCTGCGGACTCTGCGCCTTGCCTCTGCCGCAGCCCCGAGGGCTGGGTGGCTCTGGCCAGGACTGTGGACCGAGTCTTCTTTTGGCTCTACCTCTGCCTCACGGTTGGCGTTATGAGCTTCGTGTACAGCGGCGTTCCAAGCAGCAGGATAATCGCGTGACTGGCGGGACTAAATTTCGGACCTGTCAATCGGCAGTTTTCACTAAATTTAATCAGAAATAACATTGAGATTATGTTAAAATATTAGGTAATGACTGATCTAAGACGTCTCGCCCAGCATCAGAGATTGCTTATCTTGAATGCTCATATTTGAGTATATAAGCAGTGTAAATTTTATGTGGAAATATCCCCAAAGCGCAAAATACCCCAAGGTAAAGAGCGTGTTCATTACGCTCGTATTTGTTCAGCCATTTAATCGTGCCTCATTCCAAAGCATTAATAGTCTTATTTTCAGCTTTTCATAATGCGAGCGTTGATCATGCGCGGATCATTCAGTTAGCTGTTGCTTGTCAAAAAAAACTATTGAAGTAAACAAAAGTGCAGCTGGGTGCCATTTCCAGAAGTCGCCTCGTTAATAACTGAATATTGTTAAAATCGCAAACTCCAACTGAGTTAGCTTATTTCTTGTGAGAGGCCAATATTAGGTTTATATTAGGTTAATATTAGGTTAATATTAGGTTAATATCAGGTTAATATTAGGTTAATATTAGGTTAAAGCACAAAAAAGCAATAAAGTACACAAAACTTATGAGCTAAAATGCAAAAGTAATTTGCATTGATAAAACGGACTAAGCTAATGATATTGTCAGTAGTATGGTTTGTGAATTGTGCTGGGCTGCGAATTCGGAATTAGGTCGCTGTAAGTACAAGCGTTCACATCGTTTTAGGCCCAAGCTGTTTCAACCAGAGCAACCTAAGTTTAAACACCTAGTTGAGAAGACTTGCAATAATAATTTTCTTAATTTATTAATTTACTGGCCAAAACAAATTGAATGGGCCGAAGAAGCGCACTAAATCTTCATGTACTTTTGCAGAGCCTCCAAAATATCCAAAATGGCATTTTTTAGTGAACTTTTTGGTTGCTTGCACTAGCTAAATGCGGCACAGTTGTGCCAACTATTGTTTATTAATTAAGATGAAGTTGTCTACATGTGCCACCCAGTTCCTTCCACATAACTCCTCTGGTTCAGAAAATATTAAGGATAATAGTATCAAAACCATATGGACATTTTTTTTAAAAAGTCTTTTTGTTTTCGTTTTTCTCTACAAGTATTGTTTTCGTATCGGATATCAGGATATTCATATTAAGTAGTTCGTTTTTTAATTTGCACTGACTTCTACGACAACCTGGCATGCCGTTGTTTATCTGCGTGGTGTCTGCAGCATTCAACAAAATTTTAAACTATGGGGGACTCCGGACGCATGTAATGAAATTGTAGCTCGGATTTTAAATATTTTACTTTATTCTTAGTTTTATATTGTATTTATATTATTTTCCACACCTGTCCCTCATTTTGTAATCGTAGTAGTGTGTTCGTACGTTGTCTACTTATTTTGTTATTATTCAGTTTATAAGAAATATATTCAAAATGGAAAGAGCGTCGCGTTGCAGACGGTTGGACGGTCAACTGTGGGCTGGGTTACTGCGTCATGAGTCAACACGTAGCTATAAGCATCGTTCATTGACGTTAATACTAATAGTTAAATACCCAACTAGCTATAAATTGTCGCAGACGCAGTTGCAGTCAATGGTTCGAGCGCTCGCTCACGTTAATAGCATATTGCACTACTTAACTAAGTTAACTTATTATTGCTCACCTCGTCTTCAAATCCGATTGTCGTAGCTACTTGTTATCGACTTTATTATTTTCAGAGAAAATAATTGGCGACCACACCCAGTTTCTACATCCTGCTACACATACGAGCCCAACGTCTAAAACAAATTCAAATAAGACCCGACCCAAACAATTTTCTTTACATTGGCGACCACGCCAGGACCAGAATTCACACATTTGACTCTGCTGGAACTTCTGAGACATTATAATATTATTGATAGATATATACTATTTATTTAATGGCCAAAAATTGTTGCATTTATATATCTTCCCCATTTTTAATTTGATTTTTATATAATACCAATGGCAATGCCAATGGCCAATATCACTTGCTAATTTGATCTATTTTGTAACATGCTCTGTGTGACTGACAGTTAGAATTATCGGATTGCTTTATTTATTAGGTTAGGAAATAGCTTTGTAGGTCTATTTATATATTATTAAGTAACTATATCGATTATTTGCTATCTAACATTTGTCATACCACCATAGACAATTAAAAAAATAAACTTTCATATTGTTGTAGGGCCCTTTCTTTATTCTTCTTTGTAAATTAATTATATTTATCCACTGCAAAATGCTTAGTTAATAGTCAACTTTCGTTATATTTAAAATTGCCCAAATATAGGGAAGTATGAACTAGGAAAATGTCAATAGGGTTGCAATGTGATCGGAAGTCTGGCAGCCTTTTCTGTTTCCTATTTGACTAGCCGATAGTAAGTTCAGGGCTTTGATGCGTGCTTCTAATTTCTCGTAAATAATTGATGTAAATTACAGTCTTGCGATGGCTGGCAGGACGCTTATTGGTCTGTAGTTTTTTGGATCATTGCAAGACCCATTCTTGTAGATTGGGCTTACCAATGCTAGTGACCATTGTTTAGGAGTATATCCAAGCCTAAGGATTGAGTTGAATAGCTTCTGCAGAGCGGGCTTGATAACTGTGAGGCCATAAATGATGTGCTCGTTTGTTATTCTGTCAACTCCCGCTGCCTTTTTCTTCTTTAGTTTTTTCACTGCCTTATCAATTTCATGGGTGCTAACTGTTGTGTCTAAAGATTTTTGGGTTTGGTGGATGCCCTCGGAGGCATCTGACTGAGGGTTCCATGTTGAAAATGCTGTTTAGGTGCTTCTGAATTTCTGCTATTGGGGGTTGTGCCCTGGAAACTCACTTGTTGGGAAACAGCAATTCCTTGGCTCTTTTTAAACCTGACCAAAATCCCCTGGATGTGTTTGAGCATGCCATTTTCTGGATAAAATAATTTATGTCAGCTTTTTTCAGCTTTTTTAGATGGTTCCTATACTTCTTTGCAAGCTCATAGTATTCTGTGACTAGTGATCTGTCCGCTGGCTTTTGACTTTTCTTTGCTACGTACTTTAATGATTTAGCCAAATCCCTAAGATTTTCGTCTCTGTTTATCCAGAATTTGTTGGGAATAATGTTTTTACCCCCACTCTTGGGAACGGACTCCTCCAGCAGACAGTTTAACTTAGATGTGAGATCGTCAATAGATGAGGTCTCCTTTACTTCCTGTGTAACAATCTGCTTTATGTATTCCAGACTCTGTTGACTTTCAAGGGCTTCGATGAAGTGCTGCTGTGCAACGGGATTCCAGGTGGGTGGCCTTGGATAGTTTATGGTCTTGTTCCTGCATACCACTTCCTGAGGGTTCATGTCTTGTATGCGCACTTTGACTGTCAATGGAGAGTGCTTTGAGAGGAAGTTTTGAGGGTGGACAAAGAAATCTTCCACCATGTCAAGATTATCTATGGATGCAATGGCATAATCAATAGTGCTGCGTCCCAGCATACAACTGTAAGTGTAGTTTCCCAAAATATTCCCTTCAGCTACTCCACTTAGCCCATTGAGGATTGCTGATTTCGTTTCACAACACACTTCTAAGAGTTGGAGGCCATGTTTGTTTTTTCCCATGTCCTGATTAACTCTACGGAAGTGAGGACCACAATTTGCTTGCATTGACCCCGTCCTTGCATTAAAATCACCAATTGTGAGAACGATTCTTATTGTGGAATACGTCTGAATGAGACCTTTTATATCCTCCCAGACACCCTCATCGTCTGGGAGGTCTCCCAAGGTCTTCCAAGTTATACTTGGAAGTCTTGGGCGGAACGTAGCAGCCTATAATAAATATTGGATCTGAGCTCTGCGATCGATTAAGTTTGAGTACAAGTGAGAAATTGCTTTGGCGCACCAACGAAGTCATTGTTGCTAGTGATTTGCGAACAAGAAAGGCCATTCCATTTGATAGTCTACCTTTGTTCACTCCCCGTTTTTTTATTCCATCTGCCCCAAAGCTGATAAAGTTTGTGGTAAGCTTCGACTCGAAAATGTCTTTTTTACTGTGTGTCTCGCATAGAAATACTATATCTCTGTTTCTCACTTGCTCCTGGAAGCTTGGTGACTCCAATTTGCACTTGCCATTAAATGTCAGTCCGTCTATGTTCCAGCTTGTAATGAGCAGCTGCTGGCTACTTGCTTCATTCTTATTAGTGAACTGATTGCGACTGCCCTGAGCTGGCTGGGCTATATGGGAGTTAAAATTTGCGGTTGAATGAGATAGCATTTCGCACTTAATATTAGATAACCAGTTATCACAAAAAGGAATAGATAGAAGTTAGCAGTGAGAAAATACTCAGAGTTCAGAAGTTCATAACAAGAAGAAGAAGTTCAGAAGTTTCTCCGATAAATGTTAACCATGAGCCTTCTCGACTCCGCTCCTCCTTTGCTGCAAACCGTTTAGTTGCCGCTTGTTGATTTACCAAGGCCTGGTAAAGCAATGCCTAACCTTGGCACCAGTCTTAGCTCTACCTGAAACTGCAAGTGGTAGCAGCCAGTTTATATTAGATACAGATGCTAGTGGCTTTTGCATAGGCTGTGTCCTGTCTCAGGTGCAAAGAGGACAAGAGAAATTAATTGCTTATAGCAGCCGCGCTTTAAATGCAGCAGAGAGAAACTACTGTGTCACTAGAAGAGAGCTGCTAGCAGTTGTAGAATCTTGCAAAAAGTTTAGGTCATATCTCGCAGGTCAAAAAATCCAAGTTAGAGTTGACCACGCTGCCTTAACTCACCTGCTAGGCTTTCAAGAGCCAACCGTTCAGCTAGCAAGGTGGCTGGAAGCGTTGCAAGAGTTCAATCTTGAAGTGGTCCATCGTCCAGGCAGAATGCATGCCAATGCGGATGCACTTTCGTGTTGTCCAAGATTTTGTGAAGCGTGTCGTCCAGAGACGCCAGGCAGGGCAGTTCAGTCTTGCCACTTCGTGGTCTCAGATTTTTGCCATGGGCTCCTTCAGCCTGTACATTTCTCTCTTCCTCTGCGTGCCCTCTCTCTGAGTCATTCATGTTCATTTCTTCGGTCTTGTCCATTTCGCTGTCTGTTTCTTCTTGTTCTGACTCATTCGATTCTTCCTGCCTTTCGCTTTCATTGTCAGGGAATGCTTCTTGCTCTGCATAGATTTCGTCTTCGGATTCTTCATTTGGCATGTTAGCTCTCCATCTAGTTCTGTCTTCTTCTTCAGATTCGACTTCTTCATTAATGACAATTAAATTCTGTTTATTTTTATTTAAGGTGGCCTGACCTCCCTTAACTTTTGACCGTGTGGTGTGGCTAGCTTTGTGACCTCCCTTTCTTGTTTGTTCTGCGGATTGTAATGTGATCTGTGTGTTTGGCACTGGTGTGATGTTATTTCTATGCATGATTAATTTCTCTCCTACTCTTTCTCCTTCTATTTCTCTCTGAACACTGGATTCAGCAGTCAGATAGTCTGTGTCGGATAGCTGAGCAAGTACTCGGTACGCGGCTCGCTTTTTCCTGTGAAACTTATGGCTCTCATCCTGGTGTAACTGAGGATTATTTAGCAATACTATCCCTCCAATAATAATTTCTTTTGGCTTCTTGGCAACTTCGGCCTTTTCTTTTCTTTGTTCATTGATCTTCTTTAGTTTTGTTTGACAATCTTATTAGCTTTCTACAGTCTTTCAGCATGGTCTTTTACATAGCTAGGAAAATTAGCGAATTCGGGTGGCCTTTTGACTATGTTGTCTATGGGCAAAGTTGCTTCATGAGTCGAGATATCCGGTGGATTGATTAATACTCGTTCGCACTGCTACAAGCGCCGCTGAAATCATGAGATCCCAATCAGAGTGGTCTTTATTAATTAGACATGTAACTATTGATTTGATTTGTCCGTTAAATCGTTCAACTAAACTGTTACTTTGAGCATGGTAGGGTGTAGTGCACGTGTGCTTGATCCCATACAGCTCACAGAATGATTGAAATTGTCGGCTAGTGAATGACTTTCCATTATCGGTATGAATCCATTTGCATTGTCCGTATTCTGCGAATACTCTTTCTTGTAATATCTTGATTACAGTGTCCGATTTCTGCTTCCTGGTCGGAAAAGCGAATATGAATCTGGTAGTACTATCGACTATTGTTAGTACATACTTATGTCCTCTTCGGCTCTCCTTGGACACAGGTCCAATGAAATCTATAATATGGAGGCGTTCAAACGGCTCACAAATACGAGAAAAATGCAGACCATTCATCCAAGGGCCCATGAACTTTGACAAAATACGCTATATGCTTCAGAAGATGCATATTATAGGACTGAAGCTTGTTTTCATACAGCACTTCGGCACGCTGACAAAAAAGGTCCAAGCAGCTGGCTGCGTGGTCAAAGTAAGTAGTGCAATAGTCACGGGAAGAGTAACAGTAAACAGAAAAGTGCAGTTCCATCAGATGGTCGAAAAACGCATTTGAAAGGCATGTACGAAATATTATTGAAGAGAGATATACAATTAAGGTACAAAATTCAGAGGCCTTGTAGTTTTCAAATTCGTCCAGTGAGCGAAGCTTATGATGAAATTCGTGTGGAAGGAACTTCGCTACAGCTTTAATAATTGATGAGACTTGCATTCGTTGGGCAGGAGGAATATGGCACGGCAAACGTACGCCCTTAACATACGAAAATAAGTATGTACACATGCGCTTGACAACACCAAAACAAACAGTGCATGTAATCAGGCGGAATGTCGCATTCAAAGTTGACAAGCCCCAGGAGAGGAGAACGAGAAACCTGATTGTTTTCTCTACATGCCTTATAAGCAATGTCAGTCCATCGCTCACATCTCTGAAACGGGAAACACATCCTTCCAGACAAAAAGCTCCCTTCTATTTTACAGTACGCACAAGCAAGCTTGGCAGAATGAGAAAGAATGCACTGCAAAAAGGATCTTGCAGGAGCATCAGCAACAATCACACAGCGTATCACTTTAAAAAACTTATCGCCTATGGCAACAAAACCGCTTGACAGGTGGCTCAGCTCCAGGACAAAGGAGGATAGAAACGCATCAAGAGGCGGCTTTCCTATGCCACAAAATTCTGCGATAGGGAGATGAATTTAGGTATCGGCAGCCGGTAATAGTGAGCAAAATGGGCCAAAGTCCAAGCTTAGATGCGTTAAAAAGTGGAGCACCATCAACATTGACAGTTATTTGTAAATTATTATACAAATCCTTCAGGGCCAACATACCCTGCTGCACACAAAATCGGATGTTCTCAAAGATACCAGAGTAAGCAAATTGGCCGTTGCTTACAGTCGTAGTATTGAAGACAGCCCTGTGCCTGCAATGCTTCCTCAGTGTCTGGACGGAACGGGGCACCGCATATCCGCGCTTTGCCCACATTGCCAGACAGAACTCCATGGCCCTCTTGTTGATAGAAAAAAGGGTCTTGAAAAAAATTAACTCGAAAATCAGTTCGGTAGTGTGACAATTTAAAACAAAGGACGAAGTCGAAGTCAGAGCGTCGGCAAGTGTAGTTTTCAGCAATTCTGAGTTAATTTCAATATTTAATGTCGGTGGTGTAGCGGTAGCACGTTTATTCTGGATGCACTGGGACGTCGACAAGCAGGGTGTTATGTAAGGCGTTGGAGCTCGTTAATGGTGAGTGTTAGACAATGGCAGAACCGAATGGAGTAGAGTGTGGCGAGAGAATGGCACAGTATGAAAACGTAGAAGGGCGAGAGTGAGAATGCTAGTGAGGAGGAAAGGAACAGAACCAGAACAGAATGCACAGAATGGGAGGCGCAAGCGGGCCTGAAGCCCTTGATTAAGTAAACCAGGCAGACTGAAAAACATAGCGATTGATACTTCCGGCCAGCCAGAGCTCGCACGCTCATTGGCCGGGGGGAAATACATTAAGATACGCGTAGGAAATTGCTAGCATGGCGCGATATGCGTTTATGGTTACTAACAGTAGCGCCCTAATAATTTGACTTAATAATATAAATTAACAGAATTCGATGATATTATACGATGAGTTAAAACGGCCCAAGCTAGTACATAATTAGGAAATTAAGCATGTAATCAACGCATAGAGTAATATTGCATGGGCGCCTTCAACAAGTGACAACGTCACAGTAGTATCACCTGATGGGTCGCTTGGGGACACTTCTTCCTCACTTCCAGAGTAATCTTTCACTTTCAGGAGGAGACTCGCCTTGGTAATTTCCTGGCTCCCAATCACGTTCCTCCCAATCTTCATCAGCATCCTCTAATTCAATCCCAGAGACAGAAGCAGAATCTTCTTCAGCTGGCGCCACGTGCTCAATGGAATCCCGCCCTGTGGCCTCTTGCAGGCCTTCAGAATCACGAAGTAGCTGCATCATGGTGCGGCAAGCCATCCGGTTTGTCTTCTGTGCAGACGCCATCTTCACAAAGTCAGTAGCTGTAATAAATCAGACAAAACAATTCGATATTAATCACTTTTACAAGACATTTAAATGAGATAAACTGTGAAGCACAATAGCAATGATCAATGAATTAATACCATGAAAATGTAGTATAGCACCAACCCATAAACGACTTTACATATAACGCTAAGGGCCTTGGCAAATGAAGAAGGTTGATAATAAAAATAACTACTTTGTGTACTGTATGGTCAACAAAGAATGAACACAAGTCAAAAGCTTCCACAATGATGCGCTGGAAGACACTCGTTCTACTAAAGATGAGATTTGGGAAATGCGACAAACACAAAAAGTTGTTAAATGTCAGTTGACATGGATATCATGTAGAGCTAGGACATAAACTTCCTAAGTTCATTAAGGCGATTCTGAAAAGACAGGAGCGCGGAATCAACGCTCAGCAACAACACTGTCATCGCTGTCACTAGAGGCTCCAGTAGCAGTAGTGGCATGGCTGTCAGCTATGCAAGGAGCAAGGGCAGACTCCATTGACTTCCGCTTGCGTGACTGCCTCTGCTTTGAGTCCTTCAGGTACCGCATAATGCGCTTCTGGATTGCGTCCTGCGTAAGATCCGGCAAATGACTCGCAGCTTCTAAAATATGGCAAACGCAGAAACTTAAATGAGTCATAAGACAGACATAGGGATGGCAGTTGCAAACATCACATTAATATATGTGCAAATGCAGTTGCAGAATTGTAATGTGCCTCCTAAGTTTGGCAAACTAGTGCAATTTCTTACAAATATTATATTACCAAAACCAAGAACTGACAGAAAGAACTACAAGACACTGACTCACTGTTTATGGTTGGAAAAATGACAGGAAGGAATGACAGCTTCTGCCCTCAGTTGGTCGGCCCACAGATGAGTAATCCTTGCCTGTATGATTGAAATAGACATGTAGCTGTGTGCTTAGCAATGCATCAACCATCCGTGTGATGATCAAATCAGCTGTGCGTCCACCAAGCTGCCTCAGATAGTTGATCTGTCAATATGAAGAAAACATTTTTTCATACAAAACATCGTTTGAATATTTTTGTCATGCACCTTGGAACAAGAGACTACAAACATCCCTTCAATGTCAAAATAGTAAAGTTTTTATTTCTGATAGCGCATAACCATATTCTAAATTTATGTTAACAAACAATTACACAATCTAATGAACCAAGTTGCTTACCACATCTTTTTCATACTTAGGATCCCTGATCTTTTGACAAAATGTAGCATACTCATCATGGCTCCTAAGAGGGAGACCCAGCTTGGTTGGAGACATCATGCTGCTAGTACTTAAAAAACCAGCAGATCTTTGACTCTGTTGCAGTTGAGTGACTTGAGTCATCAGTTTAATCAATTCATTCAGAATTAACAACAGCAAATGCGCCATGCCCTCTGGTGATGTTGGAGCAAGGCCACGAGCTCTAAGAATATCAATGTTTGGCTGGAAACAATGACCAAATGATCCATTTCTTTCACGCAATGGAGTGGAAATGTTAGTGTCCAATACTGGTGATGGATTCAATTGTTCCTGTTGTCTGCAAGGTGGTGTTTGGAAATATCTATTGGATGGACCATGTGATCCAGTTGCAATAGAAGCTGCCACATGAGTTATTGGTGGTAAAGTAATTCGCACTCCCAAGTCTTGTTCAGATATATGGCTTGTAGATCCTTTCTCTTTGGTTGTAGCAGGCAGACTTCTGGCAGACTCAATGTCACTTGATTCAATGTCAGTGGCAATCTGGTTCAAAGGTGGCACACGATCTCTATCACGACCAGTTTTATACCGCTTGAAGTAGGTCAATATCTTTTTCGAACCTGAGTTCACGAGCCTTCTTCAATGTTTCAATCAAATTTTCTTCTGCATCAGACACTTGGATGATGATTGCCTCAAAAGTGCCATCCTCCAAGGTAGCAGTAACAGTAGTAGCTTCACTTGATGCCAGCCATTCTTTCTTTCCCCATGAGGCAATATGGCTTGGAAATGTAATAAACTCCTTAGATACAATTTGGAAGCTCTCATCACAAGGAAAAAATAGTAAAATGCTGAACACTGTGAGTCAACCATCTGAAAAAATATTTATTAGAAATAATCTACAAGAAATGACATTGATCTAAAAGTCATTGTAAGAAGGGCTAAATTGCTAGATTATGTTTAGCATTGTATTTCCAATATCAATTCTTTCCTATATATTAATTTTAACTATAACTATAAACAAATAAAAATAGGCCTAAGTAACAAAAATATAACTGTATCAATGAAACGTACATTGCATTTTATATAGTTGTCTTTATATCATATAGCTAAATTTCATTGG
The DNA here is from genome assembly GCA_950097015.1 of Macrostomum hystrix. NCBI lineage: Eukaryota > Metazoa > Platyhelminthes > Macrostomidae > Macrostomum > Macrostomum hystrix. The sequence goes on from CATNEN010000001.1 coordinate 23,151,327, forward strand.
ATATATTATTGATAATCTTATTATACTATTATTAATACTAGTAAATATTAATATTTAATAAATTAAAATTTTACATGTAACTTGTAGTAAATGAGTATGAAATGTATATTTTGACTAAGAATAATATTTTCTATTTGATATATTAAATTAAATATTGCAAATATACATAATATGTAGCTAATATATAGGTAAATAAAAAATTTAATATAGCCTTTAGTTCTAACTTTTCAGCTATAGAATAGGCCTATAATACTAGAAAAGGATGGATATAATTAGACTTAAACATAGAAATTTAGATCTCATAATAATTTAATAAATGGAAATTAGGATTGCCCAATCTATCTTCAAATGTATCTTAAATTAAATAAATAATGAATGATTTATATTTCTTATCTATATATATAAAAGTGAAAACTCTGTCTGTCTGTCTGTCTGTCTGTGTGCAACCTTTTGTCTTTATAGACGCCGAAACCGCTCAACCAAATCGCACCAAACTTTGCACATACCTAAAACCACCTACGCTGAGTGCAATAGGCTACTCAAATTCCCGAAAAATCATTTCCTTCCTGCTCAAAAGTGCAAAAAACTGCTCAAAAATCGTCAAAAAATCACTCAATTCGACATATCGTCGCCCCACTTTGTCAGATTTTCTCCAAATTTGATCCACTTACACTTTACATGTTTTCCAACAATGCTGTCAATTTTGAACATCTCTACTCAATCCAGAGCAAAGCTGCATCATCTCAAAGTGAGTCACTTTTTGTTTTCCGAGGACAGCCACCCCAACTCCCCTCCGCCACTCTGCGGGCCAAATTTTAATACAGCCACCCCCTCCCTTCCCCGGGCGCCGAAGCCCCAGACTGTACATTGCATTTCAAGCCGTGAATGTACACAGCCCAAACCCCTAGACTGTCTACTGGCCCCCAAGCAGCACTGAGACTGAGTGCGGTGAGTGCGGTGGCGTCCCAGTGCGCAGGGCTCTCCGGTCAATATTTCTCTCCAGCCAGCCTGGGATAGAAGAAAGAGAGAGGCTGGCGTACAGTGCTTTGCTAAAATACAAGACGGTTATCCGCTGTATCGACGGAGATCACGTGAGGATGGCGGCTTTACCACTCGCATTATTCTATGCAGCCATGGGAATGAAGAGATCGATCTGGACAACGGATGGGTCGTTCCCTACTGCCCGCTACTGTCCAAGGTGTTCAATCCACACATCAACGTTGAGTACTGCAACTCTGTTAAATCAATCAAGTACATTTGCAAGTACGTGAACAAGGGTAGCGACCAAGCAGTGTTCAACATTGAGGGACCTGGAGGCATAGTAAACGAATTTGACGAAGTCAATCGCTTCAAGAGCGGAAGGTATCAGCTCTAACGAGGCAATGTGGCGAATCTTCGGATTCTCTATTCATGAACGCCACCCAACTGTCATGCACCTCAGTGTGCACCTGGAAAACGGTCAGAGAGTATACTTTACGGAGGAGAACATCCAGCAGCGTGCTCAAAGGCCACAGGACACTACTCTTACTGCTTTCTTCAAGTTGTGCGCTGAAGACCCCTTTGCCAGGACTTTGCTGTACCACCAGGTGCCTGCCTATTACACATGGAACGCCTCTTCGAAAGGATGGAAGCGGCGGGTTCAAGGCGCTGCAGTTCCAGGCCATCCTGAAATACGACAGACTGATGCATTAGCCAGAGTACACGGTGCACCCAAACCACAGTGAATGCTACTACCTGCTACACACCGTGATTGGTCCGACGTCATTTAGACACATTAGAACGGTGGAAGGCCATACCTGCCAAACTTTTCATGAAGCATGTCAGCGACTGGGACTGCTGGAAGAGCTGGATGACCAGGAGCAGCTGGGACAGTTCATAGAGGAGAATGAGCCCCGACTCATGCCTGAGCAGCTAGAGGCGTACCGCGAGCTATTGCGCAGAGTCAACAACAACGTTGGTGGCATGGTTTTTCTTGATGCTCCAGGTGGCACAGGAAAAAAATTTCTAATCAACCTCCTTCTGGCAAAGGTCAGGCAACGAGGCGACGTTGCCATTGCTGTAGCTTCCTCTGGAATTACAGCCACCTTGCTGCCAGGCGGTCGCACTGCCCACTCAGCACTGAAGTTGCCGCTTGATCTGTCTTGAGCGGAGAATCCGCTGTGCAACATCAAGAAAAACACAGGCACTGCCAGAGTGCTTCAGGCTTGCAAGCTTATCGTCTGGGATGAGTGTACCATGTCCCACAAACTGGCATTTGAAGCACTCAACTTAACTTTGAAAGACCTGCGCAATAGCAATCAACTGATGGGTGGTGTCACTCTGCTGCTGTCTGGAGACTTTAGACAGACGCTGCCTGTGATTCCGCGAGGCACTCCTGCTGATGAGATTAATGCTTTCCTAAAATCATCTCACCTGTGGCCATCGGTTGTGAAGTTGCACCTACGAACAAACATGAGAGCTACAATTCAAGGAGACGAAACAGCTCATGAGTTCTCTGCCAATCTATTGCGAATCGGCAATGGTCTGCTGGAGATTAGCACAGAGAATGGGCAGTCATCGATCGCTACAATCGGAACCATTGTGCAGTCAGTGCAGGAGCTCAAGGCAAAAGTTTACCCGAACCTGATGGTTCGATATGCTGACGTTGACTGGCTGTCAGAGCCAGTACGCCCTTAAACAAACTCTTCACTTTTCATTCATGCAGTAAATAAATAAATGGTGACCTTCACTATAAAGTTAATACAGAGACGTGAATTGCTTACTGCTTTGCTTTAAATTTCTGCCCCAAAAACAACGGGCAAAAAAAGCTAGTATTTTATTATACTAAAATTCATCATTATAATTATACATACTAGAGTCAAAGTTTTAAACTCAAATCGAATATAGGCCCCTTATCTGAAACTATATTCTTATCTTAACTGTCTTTTAAATATCATTTTCTAATGATAATATGCTATAATAGGCATGTATGGGCCTTAGCATTCTAAGCATTGTTAGTATTCATGGATCTCATGGAATGGAAGTGACTTGCCATGCAGATGCAGTAATGCAATCTATCTAGAATATAACACTTTGTCTTTATTTACAAATAATACAGTTTATTTAAATTTATCTATTCTAAGATCAGGAACCATACAATATGGTTCATCCCTAAGTAGCAACAAGGCAATATAGGAAAATTGCTCTATAGGCAATATAGGAAAATAGGAATAGCTCTTAGGCCTAACATAAGGCAAAAGCAAGCTAGTTTACGTCATTAGTTCTTAAAAATGAGATAATTATTTAATTTGTTTCTCCGCAGTTTATATTGTTCAAAATCTCCCGAACGATAAACGTTAAACAAACTAAATAGTGAAATGACTCATGCAAACACAATTGCAAACGGTATTCAATCCACTATGAACATTTTATCCATGAATTTTATCAGATGAATATCCTGAATACAGAGCTCAAATTACAAAAATGTAACCATCGAATCGACGACTGAATGAGCTGTAGAAGTGCGACGTCGAAAAAAGCATCATATCGCCATGCCTCTAAAGTTATTTCTATACACCTTCATCGAACACAGGAACCATTTTTATCATGCCTTTAGTTCTTCTGATGGCATACAACTCAAATTGCTTTCACGACATGGATTCGCCATGACACTGTCTATTCGACGTAGAAAAGATGGTTACCTTCCCAGTGGGTAATAAACAAAAAAATTATTTTAGCATAATTTTGCTTGGCAACTGTCCAGAATTTTGCGGTAACACCTGTGAGATTACAAAGGGAGATAGAGTAGTGGTGCAAAACATTCTCTCCCTCTCCACCGCCCGAACCTTTTTTTGCGCGCATAAAGAGTAAAAGCCAAATTTACGAGTAAGAGCAAGAGCTCAAGAGACGCTAGTTCCGTCGGACTCTCTAATCGGCTATACGTAACAACACCACAGGGAATCAGATGCACGCATTGTCCATTAAGTATCAGCACCTGATCGAGGTCTTGATTCGAGCTACCCTGACCAGAGTGGCTGCGCTCCGGGTCCATGGCGTGCCTTAACAGATTTTTGGTTGCTGACTAGATGTCCTTTTCCGCCATTTTGATGGACAGCATACATGCCCCTCGAATAACCAGCCACAGGGTGTGGCCTGAAAGGCTAGTTTGCCACGCTTGCCACGGAAGCTGTAGCGGCTCGCAGTTGCTGGCGTCAGAAGCCTCCGGATTATTCGTCTCACTACTTCTTGAACGTTGGAGCCACCAACGTAGGCCAATTGTCGTTCCTCCAAGATACAAAAGCAAGAAAATTTGAAGAGTAGAGTAGTAAGTATATTATATTACAGTATAGGAGCAAGCTGAGTCCACGGAAAAAATCATGCAGCCCAATGGAATGGAGCAAAAATAAATTTTGATATCTAATGTAAAGTCTGAAATGGACTATGCCCAATAATAGTAAATAAAATGCTCACCAGATTTTCGCGATTAGCCTCAATTTTGACAAACGCGCTTAGTTCTTGAACGTCTTCCAGTGAGGCACATGGCAGCTCAACTGGCGAGGAAATGTTGACGCCTCTTCGGGACTTTACAAATGCAACGGCGCGTTGAAGCTGGCCAACTTCTTGACGAATTGCAGTGAGTTCTCTGAGAACATTGCGCTCAAAACCTGTACGAAATTAGATGTACGAAATCAAAAAAGCCTTGCAAAAACACAAGATAAACAGTCGTGCAAAATCATTGGAACCCTACCAGAATTAGAATACTGCTGAGTTCTGGTGGGTTTCATTGCGTAGCCTGGTTGACGCGGGCCTAAAGGACAAAGGACAACATTTGCATAAGCAGCAGAAATAAAAGAAATATTCTGACTCTCGAAATAAAAAACATAATTTTTAGACACCGAAATATCACTGTAACAAGTAAATATAATTTATTACTGTTAGTCATTGGCTCCACAGAAGAATTTAGAACAGTATTTGTCCTCGTCAATTCAGGCCGAAAATGCAGAGGAGAACATGCAGATCCTATATAGACGGTGAAAAAACTGCACTGATAGCACAGCTTTCAGAAATGGCATCTCGCGCTGCAACGGGTGATGAATACATGCAATGTCCATTGCAAGGGAAATAGCAATTAAAATATTTATTTAGTGGGTAAAATAGGGCAAACCTGGTGGCTGAGGTGAATTGCCAGCACAATCCAAGAAGCCAATTCTCACGTACATACTCTACAATCTCCTCTTCAAATAAAACGATGTAGAAATTCGCCTGGAATTAGCAATGTTTAAAATTCTTTCAGAGAAACATTGGAACAAGAAGAACCTTGCCATTTATAGGAATTCCACAATACTTCTTGCTAACTTCTGACAAAGGAATAAGGTAGACTGCAGCATCCAAATTTCAAACAAGATAAATTGAGAGCTTAATTGAAGCCATTGGGTAGTCAAAAAATGGTTCCTGGACATTGTACTTGTGACATGCAAGGGTTGGTTGCTGATTGACAATAAGAACATTCACTTTTTTTAACAAGTTACCTTTGGAATCCTCAATATTTGAATCTTTTGGCAATGAAGAGAGACGAAAGCGATTAGTACAAACAGAGTGATATTGATCAACCATATCAGGGTGGACATCATGAGGTATAGGTCCTCCAAAATGTTTCTGCAAATCCTTCACTTGGTTAAGTGATGAACTAGGAGCTTCTTTTACTGTGGCATCCCATTCAGCAATCCTATTGCAAACTTGCTCTAAAGGGAGATATGGTGAACGGACCATGCTCTTTAACTTCTGCATATAGTTCTCAAACTTAAATGCTGAAAAACTGTCCAAAGGACCATGAACCTGTTCATCTTGTGCTAGGTGCAGCAGACTATGTTGTATGTAAGGAATTGCTCACCAAATAGCTCAGTACAACTGGATACAAAAGAATTAAGTAAATCGTTTGCATAATTTGATAGTGCATTGGAAGTTACAGGATTAGCAAGTATGGAAATGGCAGTACTCAGAAGAAGAAAATTCTTGTACTTGATTGGAATTGGAATTGATGACTTAAGAGCTACAAGACCAGAAAAGAGCATAAATTAACGAAATTCTGTTGCCTTCCAAAATTTCAAATCATTAAGTCCACGAGGCTGCCGTGAAAACTCAGAAGGAAAGAATGGTGACATAAGAATTAGCTTTTGGCTAATCTGTGTGACAGAAAGTCCAGGTAGCCTATGTGGCAAAGTTCCAGCTGTCCATTCCCAAGAAAAAGAAGTACGTAAAAAGACGTATATTTCTAGTACATCCTCTACATTACATATGTTGAATTTACGTAGAGCATTTACGAAGAATATTAGTAGGACTTGTCGCGACAAAATGCGTTTAATTTACGTTAAGAGTAAATATGTTAAAATTGAAATAGTTGCGGGTTTTGCAATCCGATGATCTGCCCTCGTGAAGGAAAAGAGTGTGGGGATGGCGATAGAGTCAGAAGTCGTACCGCAAAGTCTCGCGAGTTGCCGCGGAAAGAGGGATGAAGGGAGAGATGAAGGGAGAGACAGTGGATGCAGGGAGTGGTCCTCTCGGCCTCAGGCTGGCCAGTCCCACTCAACCCATAGGCCACAGGCATGACTGCCGTGCCTACCCCAAGCAGTGCTCGAAACCGGCTAAAAGTCTAAATAGATGTCGGACTACCCGCAAGCGGATAGGACAGGGCTAGGTAGCCTACTGTCATCAGTAGCATGTTCGTAACTGACTCCTAAACTTGGTAGCAGTGGTCGACTCGGCCTAGGCTCTTGTCTTAGAAATGCGGAAAGGCTATCGGCAAAGCGGAAAATGATCTAGGGTAGCGCCACCACCCAATGCGCCTACGTTGCCACCGCAGACATTTGGGAACTTGGGTCCCCGGAGCTCGCAGCTCCTAGTTTGTCACACAGATCTTAGACAAGCCGAAAAATAGAGCCTTCTGTAACTTCCGTTTTAGACTAGGGTGAAAACCCCAGAATGGATCGAGACACGCCTCACCAGGGGATTCCTGAATTTGCGCTACAGTGGTCTAGAAAGGTGGTACTCAGAACCTGAAAGAGAAACCCATAGCCAGAATCCCACTCATGGGACATCAGACACATTCTGTACATTAGACTGCAGCCCACACATTAGATAACTAGCAATCCGAGTCTGTGTGAGTTGAGGAAAACAGAGGCAGGAGAGATTAGGCTGAACACTGGCTGAGTGATTATGCGAGCGTAAGATTAAAAGATCATCACCCCCCACTTCCCTGGCGGTGGAAGCGAGAGGGGGAACGGAGGGAGAGCTCAATTGGCAGGGGAGCTTGACACGCACTCCCAGTTCCGCCAGGAAACGAGGAAAACCCGCCAGGGAATTCCCCACCCCTGGGCAGAAAGACAACACGTGCTACGCTCCGCATTTTACTTGCAAATCCCTAGCTCCCTATTGCTCTCATACGCGCTTACAATTGCCTTCCTGCCGCAGCTTTCAGCTCGGCTGTGCCAGAGCCCATTCCCCTAATAGATTAGCCACTCATGGTAGAGGGCTGTCTAAGGTTAAAATAAAGGTGAAAAGGAGACATAATAAAGGAAATTAAATTGTTATAAAGTTAAGCCCGTTTTAACGTTAAAAGTGCTTAGATTGGATAGTTTATTAGGCGAAACAATTCCTAGCTTCCCTCCCACTAAATGCCGCCTAACTAATAGAAAGCCCCTTAGGAGCAATAATTGCAAACCGCTGCGCGGATTACTTATCTGGAGTCGCTTCGGCCGCGTGCTGCAATCCCGTCGTTCTCGGGGAAGAGGGTGGGGTAAGACAGCAAAGGCCGAGAAGGGAAAGATGCTGCGAGTCGGCAGGGGCCCACACGCTTGGAGCTCAAGGCTCAATTTAACGGCTCACCTAAAGAGGTGGCTCGCGCTCAGGGGGAATGGGGACAGGCAATGGGCCTGCGCTAACTGTGGAGCTAGGAGCTCTAGGGTCTATGCCCTAAGTGGATCTGGGGGACAAGTCCTGGGTCCGGTGGGATTCCGGCCCGACAAAGGTAAACCGGCAGGGAGAAAGGGGAAGAGCCGGTGGGAGAAAAGAGGTCCTAGAGGGAGCAGCGCAGCGCGCTTGCTTAAATAGGCCTTGCAGCACGCCAACCCCGACATCCATCAAAGCAACCCACATTCGCGCCAGCCTGTCATCGAGGAATTGAAGCGGCGATTGCCGCCCCAATTGCCCAATGAACCGGCGGCGGGAAACGACAGATGTTCTGCGCGAACAGCCGTCGGCAGTCAGCCAGTGATTGTTACTCCGCCGGGACAATGGGAAGCGCAGGCGCCGACCTGCCTACAGTGACATTTACATGTATCTAAAGGAGGGAGGTCATAAAGTCGAGCTGGGCTCGAATACTGTAAAGAAGAGGGGACATGAAGAATTTAATAATCACTCATAACGCGCGAGTGAGCCCCTATATCTGATCGCGGTTTGGAGGGGAATTATGACCTAAACTAGTTCATTCAGTAACATTATGGCCGCGATCAGTCATTCCTACGGGGAGTCTAGACAACTCCGGAGAGAGAGGATTCGACAGCTACTTGATTCACCGCCGCCTCAAACCCGGCCCTAAGATTAATGATCTTGTTTTGTGGCCAGCTGCTATGTGGGTCGCAATTATGAGTTACTTAAAAATTTGAAAAATTATGCTGGCTCACATTCCCGCTCGATTCCCGCAGCACACTCCAAATCAAAATGACGTATAATAATTCTAAGAATTTACATATAATCAACGTCTAACAAGATACGTAGATACGTAGATACGTAGAATACTGGTAAACACATTTAGAATACTGGTAAACACATTTAGAGTACTGGTAAACACATTTAGAAAACTGGTTAACACTTTTAGAATACTGGTAAACACATTTAGAATACTGGTAAAAACATTTAGAATACTGGTAAACACTTTTAGAATACTGGTAAACACATTTAGAATACTGTTAAAAACATTTAGAATACTGGTAAAAACATTTAGAATACTGGTAAACACATTTAGAATACTGGTAAACACATTTAGAAAACTGGTAAACACTTTTAGAATACTGGTAAACACATTTAGAATACTGGTAAAAACATTTAGAATACTGATAAACACTTTTAGAATACTGGTAAACACATTTAGAATACTGGTAAACACTTTTAGAATACTGGTAAACACATTTAGAATACTGGTAAACACATTTAGAATACTGGTAAACACTTTTAGAATACTGGTAAACACATTTAGAATACTGGTAAACACATTTAGAATACTGGTAAAAACATTTAGAATACTGATAAACACTTTTAGAATATTGGTAAACACATTTAGAATACTGTTAAAAACATTTAGAATACTGGTAAACACATTTAGAATACTGTTAAAAACATTTAGAATGCTGGTAAAAACATTTAGAATACTGGTAAACACATTTAGAATACTGGTAAACACATTTAGAATACGGGTAAACACATTTAGAATACAGGTAAACACATTTAGAATACGGGTAAACACATTTAGAATGCAGGTAAACACATTTAGAATACGGGTAAACACATTTAGAATACTGGTGAACACATGTAGAAAACTGTAGGACATTTAAAAAACTGTTGGACATTTAAAAAACTGTTGGACTCTTTTCTCGATTGAAATTTTGTTAAAGATTTGATGATTTATATGTTGTAGTAAGAAAGGAGTAGATGTCTCAATATATCGTTGAATTGAAGTCTGCTATGCACATTTTACCTATTAAAATCAAACACACACACACACGGGTGAGAAAAGCTGTGATGTAATCTATTTATAAATTCGCACTGACTGTCTCGCCAGTGGGGTTGACATAGCTATGTACATTTGACACAGTGAAATTCTTATCAGTGTACTCACTTTTAACAAAACTGGCCCTGATGCAATCATTAAAATTGGCAGCGGAACGCACATTGACAAAACTGGCTCTGATGTAATGCATTAAAAATCCTATCTAAAACAGTTTTTCGAATATTTAATCCCCTTAACAATGAAGTTAAGCTTAATAAAAATACGTGTATATGTGTCCACATATTTGGCATCTTTTGGTGAAGAAATGGTGAAAATCGGTTGAGCCGTTCGGGAGAAAATCAATTACAAGCAACCAAGCAACCATTTCATTTTTAGTATATAAGATTTTGGTAAATGCATAGTGGGGTTAAAAGAGAAATATATATTTTTTACAGTGTGTGTAATAACTGCGCTTGACAATATTTTATATGACAATAGCTGGGGTATAGTTTCAAAGGGGGCATAAGAGATGCAAGACAGCAAGAGCGAACCGTCACCACCCTCCCTCGCGCTTATTTTTTAAGTTTTATATTTCGGTAGAATAATGATGATTTGCGTCTTTTAGTTCGATGCGCAAATTACTCTACTAGCAGTAGTCGGCTTTACGAAAAGTAGGCATTCCGCTAGAATATGTGAGGATATTGTGAGTATAAATATCGGAGTCTCAATTACAGGTGTATCTAACAAATGAGACGAAGTTAAGCCGATAAACTGGCCCAGTGTTTGTGGTTCACTGGTACCTGTGGTAGCTTCTATAAGCAACTTCAGGGAACGTCCCACGTCTCGGTGCGATGATGACATCTAAAAGTCTGACCCAAAGGAATACCTGGATGGCTTAGTGTCTAGTGCCGGGACTTGTTATTTTTTCCACTTTTTGCCAAACTAAAGAGCGGCTAGCTACGGTAGCTGCAAAGTCGCAATCTGACCGAATTCTAGCCGAAAGCAGTATCTACATTTCGAAGCGATGCCACTCTAAAGCCGTATCGCACAACCTAAATGTAGTAGCGTTGCCACGTTAGTGCCGAATTGCAAGCCAGTATGCATTGGCACTGGATGCTGACCAAGAAAGAACACAAAAGGACAGAACAGAATAAAACAGGAGGCACTTTTACTTAAGCAAAATCAGGAATTTTGCCCGAGAATAAACTGCTCAATAGTAAATTTATAAGCAGCAGAGCTCGAAATTTTATACGATTGATATTTTATTTACAAATTACTATTTAGTCTATAACAATAGCGAGCATTCATAAATTTAAAAAATAAACTATATGTTTAACAGCGAAGCATAAGGAAATTATAGAAACTGAGTAAACAATATTAGCCTAATAAAAATATTAATCGACAAGTTTGAGAAATTACGTAATTTACATAGGGAAATTGACAATCTCGCCATGCTCTTTCGGGAAAGCAATTGCTTTTCCCTGTGGTACACCACAGACAATTCGACGTGAAATAGCGTAAATGCCAATAGCGCCGAAAAATTAACGAATGACCTGTCACACTGCCATGGGCATCAACGGAATTAACGAAAACGTAATTTCTATTAAGGACAGCGCATTTGTCGGGTGCCTTGTTTTTAAATACAAATAGGGATTTGTGACTGGAAATGGGAACGCGTGAATCAAGGTCTCGCAGTACAGAACCTGTTTCTGTACATGTGAATAAATTCCACGAACTTGTCGTACACGACGCTTCAGCCTTCCAAGATAGTTTTCAAAGCGAAAGGTTGAAAAGTTGTTTAGAGGCCCATAAAGCTTAACGTAATCATATATATGCAACAGGATGTGAAAATTATAGGACACAACTGGAACCAAATAGTTTTGGGGCTTTAAAAACAAAAATATTAATGGCGCTGGCAGCTTGGGGATAGAGGTGAGAAAAATGTTGTGATGAAAACACGAAGATAGCAAAATGTAGAAGTTAGAAATGCTGAAAATATTGGATCGGCAAATAATTTTTGAATAGTAAAGGACCACAGAACAGAAGCAGAGACCTAAACTATGAGGCCTTATATTTGCTTAGCTCTTTGTCCAAGCGTCTTGGCGAACGCTGAACCTCGACAGAAAAATACTTTCGACACAAACCAATGCTGTCAGACAGCACAGTCAGTGGCAGCATCTCGGTCTGCAGCATTCTTGAAAGAATTCATGAGGGCTTCTGTGACTTCTCTATCAGTTGCTGCTGGAAAAGCTGTGCGTGCTGCTAGGCGAATAGCATCTTCTAGAGGGCCAATAAAGCTCATATTTTCACTTCCATGCCTACTGAACTGTTACTGCAGCTCATTTATCATGACAGTTGACATTGCCATTTTGATGAAATTGCGAAGTGAAGACCCTCCAACAAGGGCCAACTTGTTGACAACACTGGAATTAAATCCATTGTCCGCTTTCATCTGGTCAATGAACTCGTCCAGTTCTGGAGCAGTTTTCTTAGGAGAAAGAACCAACTGCTGGTTGGAAGATACTGGTCCATGTGCATTTCCATTTAAGTTTTAACTTGCCTTTCAATTTCCACTATTCTCTTATAAGTGAGTGCTGACAAATAGTAGGCTGCCTCTGCTGTAAAAGGCTGAAAGCCTTTCCGCTCAACGAGGCTATGAATTGGCTGCAACTCGACATGGCTGATGGGCTGCAATGATGGACTATGAGAATGTGGTCTAGGTGTCCACGGATGAATAGTTGCAGCTGAGGCTGAGCCAGATGCTGACAAAATTGTTTGAGTTGGAAGTTCTGCGACACAGGATCTATCGAATCCATCATCTTTGCTCGTCCCTCTCGCCGCAGCAATGGGATCAGGTCCTCAAACACTGGGATACCTAACCCCTGCTGACCGGTCGCTAGGTGAATCCAGGCACTAGGCGAACCTGACGGCAGATGCAGGACTTTCCGAATCCAAGTTCTAATCGTACGTGATATTCCTTTTAGCTCGCAACGCTTAACGGCAGAGAGCCGAAGCTGGTAGATCAGTCGACTGACTATGACTTCCTTGAGAGCTCTCAGTTTCTGGTGCGGCTTTAAGGCGGCTTTGCCGAGAGAGAGCAGCCAAACCTTAAGCTTTTTAGCACTCCAATTCCCCTTTCCTCTTGGCGAAATTTCCACGCCTAGGTACTTGACAAATTGGCCGACCTCCATCGATGGGAAAGAGTCTTCTCCCCAGAGGGGCCGCAGATCACTGGCAACCTTTAGCGTTCTGCACCCTTTGGCTGGCAACAGCCGCAGGGTTTTGCATTTCGCTAAGTTAACGCGCAGAGTTAACGAGACGAGAAAGGCCTTTGCCTTCCTCAGGATCTTCTCGTGCTCATAATCCGACCCTGCCAGAATAACCAGATCATCGGCGAAGGCCAGGACGCCAATCTTTCGGTCGGCTAACGCGTATCCAAGCTCAGATCTTTCTATGTCCTCGATCAGTTCGTTCATTACTAGGTTGAAGAGCAGAGGGCTAAGAGGACAGCCTTGCTTAACACCGTTCTTGACCCTGATCGGACGTGTGCGCTCACTGCCCACTTCGATTGTGGTAGTGACTCGATCATACAAATCGGAGACTAGCCTCACATCCCACTCGCTAAAGCCGTGAAGTCTCATTGCTCTTACAAGCGCGACGTGTGGCACGGTGTCGAATGCCTTGCGCAGGTCGAGGAAAGTGGCATTCAGCTGTCTCCTTCGCCTGTGCGCATCCTTCACCACTCCGACGACAATTGAGACATTCTCGAAACACCCGTCAACAGGCCGGAATGCTTTTTGCCTCTCAGACATCTCAACACCGCTCCACCTGCGGACAAGCAGTTTGGTATATAGACGTAAGAGTAGCGACCCGCTAGTAATGGGCCTCCAATTGTCGACGCACGTAGGCTCACCGCCTTTGTGTATTAGGACCGTGCGATTTTCTCTAATTTGATCAGGAATAGTCTCTGTCAGTCTCCAGACGTTCCAAATTGCGGCTAAGCACAACGGATTCATTTGCTCGATGCTGGAGCCGTTGAGAACCCCGTCCGGACCCGCCGCGGTGTCCCCGGCCCCTTTCAGGAGGCCTGCAACTTCCGCAGCTTCGAAAGGCCCTTCACTCTTCCGGAAAACCTTCCGAGCTTCAGGTCTTTGCCAGTCCTCAGTGTTTCCACTGACTTCCGGCACAGTTTCCAGTCGTGATTCATACACGGCCTCGACAGCTGTAGTGCTAGGCAGCGTCTTTGCCCCCGAGGGCTCGGATGCCTCTCCAGGGTCACCATCGATAATATTCTTGACAGTGCCTCCGAAGTCTCTCCTCAAGGCAGACTGAGTTTTAGCGTACCGCGCCCGCTTCCGATCATTGCTATTCCTGGGAGCCCCGATCCGGCTTGCGGCACCGCGTTTTTTAGGCGCGGTCCGTTTCGCCCTAGCATCATTGGTACTCCACTCGTGGTAGAGCACCTCGCTCAGCTCTTCCCAGGGGTCACTACGGTCATCACGAGTGTTCAGAATCGCAGTAACGTAATTTTTCGTGGCTTCGACAACTTTGCTTTCGCCGTGTCCATCATCAATCGTGGTACAGAAACTTTCCAGCCAGGTTCGAATTTCCGCCTTTGCGGTTGCTTCCTGATCCCCAACAGGACCAGTAGCATCAACTCGTTCCGGCTCCGAGGGTTCTGGTGGTTGCCCACCAGATCCTGCAGGTAGGTCCAGCCTCCCACGACTATTGGGCCCCCTGGCATTCTCTCTGGGATCTTGCACCGACGCCTCATCACCGGGAGGAGTCAGGCTTGCTCCAACGGCCTCTGGCAGTGCACCACCTTGGGGCTGCTCGGGGCTCTCCGACAATGGCAGGCTGGCCGCTTTCGATTCAGCGGGCGTCGGTGGTTTTCCTCTGCCGGAGCGACTTCCTTTTTGCCCTTTCGGGCTTGGGGTTGCCTTCCGGTCCCTCTTCAGCTGACAGATCACGTTTTTGTACCGGTCCTGCTTGCGCAAGCTCGCGATACTACTGACGGTTCGCGCCTGGAATAAGCTGTGGAGATACTGGTTGATCTGCCTCACACACTCTACCGGCGCCGCGAGTTCACATTTCGCGATGTCAATTAGCTCCTCATCCTCGATCTTGAACACTTTTCTCTCGCAGACCTTGGTTGTGCTCGCGTGGATGGCTACGCATCACGTGGAGCCCAAGGCCTGTCTTAGTCGCAAAGCCACGCTCACAGTGGTCGCACTTGTGGTTCGAGTGCGTAGTCTCACTGTTGTCTGCTCTTGTTTGAATCGTTGTGCGCGGGTTAGTCGTCTTGTTGTCCTCTCGGACGGTATTGTCATCAGCCTCCCCCGTCGTGCCTTGCTGCTTCGGCTGGCACTTGCCCCAATGTGTAACCAGGGCTCTCAAGGTTGGCCTCTCAAAGTCTTGACACTTTGCGCATTGGATCAGCAGCTCCGTACCACTGTGCATGGACTCTGCGTGGTACTTTGCTGCCTTCTCACTGGCGCATTCGGTGTTTAATTGACAAAGTCTGCAGTTGATGCGTGCAGGCCCTAGATAGAGGAAGGGCACAGGTTCGCTGTCGGTGTTCTTCCTTGCGGAAGGCCGGTCTGGGCAGTGCCTCGCAGTCGATTCCTGCGTGACTTGCCTGAGCTCTCCTTTCGGAGAATTAGTGGCTGATTTTGCCTGACCGGTGGCGCCGTTGTCCTTCTGGTTAGAACCGAGTGGACCGGCTGGTGCTGGAGCTCCCGTTAGCCGCGATGCCTCTTGGATGCTAGACATTTTCGCGTTACCGCTGGTCACGTGGAGAATTTCCGGACGTGGGAGTCAGTCTTTAAACCAGCAAAAGATACCTGCATATTTTTAACTAGGCTCATATCGTTTCGAGACGAGACTAATCCTTGCCTAGCGTTTCCACTAGTGGAGGCCAAAAAAAGTAGGCCAAAAAAATAAAGGGCGACAGTCGGACCCATCGGGCATTAACTGCGGAATTGCCGCCAAACCGCGGCAGAGCCTCTCAGCGCTGAAATCTGTAACGCTTTTCCCACTGTGCTGGCATTGAGGCCAAGCATCTCGAGTTTCCTCAGGGTATGACCGCAGACCGTTCCAAGGGATCCGATCGCGATACCTATGACTTTGACATCGCCGCTCACTCCGAGCGCATTGGCGACGGGGCCTTTAATACCTGCATATTTGGCCTCTTTCTCCCTTTCACGAGTTGGAATAACATTTGAATTCGATTCGTAGGGAATAGTCACCTCTACGATCGCTGCTTCGGTACCTCGCCTGCATAGCAGGTCTGGTTTGAACCGTTCAAGATCTTTGACCACCGTTCGTTCACGCCACACTTCCCATCCGTTCTCAACCATGACCTTGCCCAAGTAATCCGCAATAAAATTGTGTCGGCGGCACTGGGCTAGTCTGGTGAAAGCACACTCGTTTAGTACATGCAGGTCAGTCTCGACTGCTTTACTGCAGCGACGACACTTAAGCACTTCAAAGTCAGTCACTCCTGGGTGGAGGAATTGACGGGTTTCAATGGTTCTCGTGACCAATTTATTGATAGAGACGTATTCACCTCCTTTCACAACGCCTCTCCCGTCATGCAGCCAATTCGGTTTTACTAGTCCTTCCCATCGTGCATTCATCAGCTTGCCCCTTTGTGTTTCCAGGTAGGCTCGCTGATATCTGTCCTGAATGGTTAGTTTAGCTGACTTGATGTCTAGTCCGCGAGTGAGACCGCTTTCAAATGTTGTAATTGTTTTGCTTAGATCAGATACAACTGGATCCGTGGAGCCGACCATCTCGTCGCACGCTTTCCTGCGCATCAGTGGGACGGTTAGCTCAAAGTCGGGCAGCCCGAGGCCCCACACTGCCTGTGACATGTGGGCCCACGCATTGGGTGCACCAGCCTGCATGTGTAGGATCTCTTTGCAAGCTTTACGGATCATTCTAGTAATATTTCTCAACTCGCAGACTCTGGTCTCGCTTAGTCTCAACTCATAGGTAAGCTTTCCGACTATGACTTCTTTAATCCCTCGAATTTTCTGGTCAGGCTTCAGGGATGCACTCTTTATCCTTTTCAGCCATTGCTTCAGTCGGTCCTTTGACCAGATGATCTTGCCAGTAACAGAGACGTCCACACCAAGATAGCGTATGAAGCCATCAACCGTCTCAACCATGGGCAGTTTTTCGCCCTTCCACATGATCGGATCACGACTGACCTTTAGGGTGTGCCTACCCTTAACAGGAAGCAGTCTCATGGCCTTACACTTCCGAAGGTTGACCACAAGTTTCTGCCTAGCGAAAAATTCTTCCGTGATTTTCAACAATTTCTTAATTTCATAGTCGGTTGCCCCCAACAGAATCAAATCATCTGCGTAGGCCAGAACTGGGACAATATTGCCTTCAACCGGTACACCTAATCCTGTTGACTGTAACTCTCTAACCAATTCATCCAAAATAAGATTGAACAAAAATGGGCTGAACGGGCACCCCTGCTTTACTCCGCGTCGGATTGGAATAGATCCGCTCATTTCCTGTCCTATGGATAATTTGGTCCAGACTTCCGTATAGAGGTCTCTCACAACTCGAATCTCTTTCGGGCTGAACCCGAACCTTCTCATTGCATTATAAATGGCGTTATGTTGGATGTTGTCAAACGCTTTGGCCAGATCAATAGATATAGCATTGATCTGCCGACGCTTTTTGTGGGCACCACGGAGGGCCCCCATCAATATGTTGACATTCTCCCAACAGCCATCAACCGGACGGAACGCCTTTTGTCTCGGACTTATTGGCGCACCAGACCAGCGAGCTGTGATCAGTTTAGTGTACAGTCTAAAGAATAGGCTACCAATCGTAAGAGGCCGCCAGTTATTAACATCATTTAAGTCGCCGCCCTTTGCCAACAGGATCGTACGATTCTCTCTTAGAGCGGCTGGTATTTTTTCCGTGTGCCACCAAAGGTTAAAGATCTGGGCAACGGATTCACAATCCAGGTTCTTGAGGCAATGCCCCGTGAACCACCTGTCTGTTCCCGCAGCTGTGGAGTTATTACTTTCCTTAATAGCACGTGTCACCTCCTGTTCATCGAAGGGTTCTTGCTTTCGTTCAAAGCAGAGTTCTCCTCTTGCAGGGGTGTCCGTGTCTTCAGGAATCCCGCCTGATGCATTACCCAGGCGATCTTGATACACTTTTTCGAGCTTGGCCATCTCGGGGCGAGTCTCCTCTTCAGAGATCTCTACCCCATCAATAATTTTTGAGATGGTTCCAGAAAAATCCCTCGTTAACGCTTCTTGCGTTATCGCATACTTGCATCGCCTGCGGTAGGCTCTGCCAGTACGTTTAAGTCTAGAATAATTTTGACTTTTAGGTTTGCCACGCGGCCGCCCCTTTGATTGGGGCTTCTGATCTGCCTTAGTAGGCCTCCCGGTGGACCAGGCAACCTTCAGTTGGGGCTCCAACTCGTTCCAACAATCATTTCCAGCCAGCCCCGCCTTCAGGTACTTAGCCACCTCCTTCTTCAACGAGTCGTTACCGAGCTCGTGCTTTTCCACAAATAAGTTAATTGCTGCTAGGATGTCCCCATCATCAGCCGCTCTTCGAGATCTGTCGTTTGCCACTCGATCTTCATCGTCCGCAGACTCTTCAGAGTTCGCACTAACCTCTTCTACCTCCTAAGTATCAGTATCACTACCAGGCTGTTCTGGACCTCTACTAATTTCCTCAAGGACCAAACGATACCGAGGTTGTTTCCGAAGGTTGGCAATGCTCTGAACGGTACGATGCGGAAATAAATTCTGAAGTTTAATGTTGACCTTGCTTAGATTACCCAAGGCCAACTCCGCGCGGGCAATGTCTCGCATCTCTGCCTCTTCCACCTTAAAGATCCTTTTGGTTGGTAGGGCATCATTATGTTCCTGTTTGTGCGATTTCTGCACGTGCAGGCCGAGACCTGTCACCGTTGTAAATGCGCGGTTTCAAAATTTGCACTCATGTTGGGCAGCATCGCCAGGATCAGCCATAGCGCCAGCAATAGGGTCCTCAGCTGGGCCTTGGCACTTACCCCAGTGACACACCACACCACGAAGGGTCGGACGTTCAAATACCTTGCATTTCCCACACATGATAGTAACATTTTCACTCTGATGGTTGTCTCGAACATGATTTCTACCATGATTCAGTTTTCACTGTAGTGTTACATTGCGTACAAATTAGCACCTGAGGACCGCAGTACCACAGGATAGCAAACCGATCACCGTCCGCAACCGTTGAGGCGCCGGTTACGGTTCCCCGGCACCGCCGGGACCCGCCAGGCGGGATTGTAACATGTTTGTACGGTGCGGTATGCTGGAACAGACGCCGGGGTGCAAGCCCGACGCCCTTTGGTTGCCAGAGCCTCGTTAGTAAACTCCATGCGCGCCGGTCCGCGGTTCAGAGAGCTGCAGGGGGGACCACGAGCAGGTGAGGTTGGACTTTCCAGCAAGCATGGTTGCCACGCCTTTTAGCGTCACCGGAACAGGCACTGACTGTCTTTTTGTGAAAATTTTGCAAGATTTTGGCCTGTTAGTCTCTGGATCTAAGTAGCCGGGCTTAACCCAACTAAGTGATTCGGTTCCCATCTTACACTTAAGCCGGACTCGCGATGCCAAGGGGATCGCCCCATAGGCTTCCAGCTTTGCAACCATACTTCCCCCGGAACCTAAAGACTTTGGTTTCCCGGAGGCTGCCCGAGAGGTCAATAAGCAAACGATCTCGGATCGCCAGTTGGCATCGTTAATGGTCAATCTCGCTTAATCTAGCTTAATTTGCTAAAAGTACAAGTTCCACTTTTTAAGTCTAAGAAAAGTCCTTAGGCTTACAAAAGTCTAAGGATTACAACTTCAGACTTACAGCGTCCCCTGACGTATACGCCATACTTTTGCCTGTCGATCCGGCAGCATTAACAATTCTCAAGCAGGGACAGAGACTTCGTACACAATCCTTGGCCTTGGCTGAAACAAAACACGCCGATCCTGGTGCAGGACATGTAACCATTGTCACAATTGGCTTATCCATTATCCTATCCAAGGGTAATGGACCTACCCTTAGTATGTCTAGGATTTGAGCCATTTTCGCTGAAAGTTAGTTGAATTGGTAAATTGCTGAAACTTTTGCATATAAATACAAACAATATTTTAAGTATACAAATAAGTTATCAAGCATATCAATCAATTTTGATTGACTCATACGGAAATGGCTGGAATAGGGATTGACGTTTCACTGGTCATTATCACTAATGTGCATTTGTGGAGTACAGGCAGTTCCCGAGCCAATATATTTGAAAGGCAAATTGTAGATCTATTTTTTGCTACCACCCTTGCATTTTAGAGCTATGGGCCATGAACAATTAAAATCCCCATATGGCCAATGTTATCTGTGACCAGATTGGCATCAGAAAGGAGATGACAAAATAATGTGAACTGCAGGATTTGAAAACTGCCTCCAAAGGATTTTGGACCTCTTAATTAGACTATTCCAAACTTACTACACCACACTACACAACACAATGTAAACTATGTACTTTAACTTTTAATTGCCAAAAGTCAAAGTTCCATTTTCCAAATCTTCAGCTTTAACAATGAAAATACCTTTGAAAATCACAATATTATTTTAGCTAGGCAATATTAAAAAACTTAAAATTGATTTTCTCTGCTACATTTAAAATTTAGGCATAGTTTCCACCTTTAAGGCACTTGCCCAGTGGTTTTTGAGGCAGGTAGAATATGACATAGAGCATAGAGCATGAAATATGTCAATTCATTTAGCTAGGCAATATTAAAAAACTTAAAATTGATTTTCTCTGCTACATTTAAAATTTGGGCATACTTTCCACTTTCAAGGCACTTGCCCATTGGTTTTTAAGGTAAGTAGAATATAACATAGAGCATAGAGCATGAAATATGTCAATTCATTTAGCTAGGCAATATTTTAAAAACTTAAAATTGATTTTCTCTGCTACATTTAAAATTTGGGCATAGTTTCCACCTTTAAGGCACTTGTCCAGTGGTTTTTGAGGCAAGTAGAATATAACATAGAGCATAGAGCATGAAATATGTCAATTCATTTAGCTAGGCAATATTTAAAAAACTTAAAATTGATTTTCTCTGCTACATTTAAAATTTGGGCATAGTTTCCACCTTTAAGGCACTTGCCCAGTGGTTTTTGAGGCAAGTAGAATATAACATAAAGCATAGAGCATGATATATGTCCAATTCATGTTGTTGCATTGTGCTGCATTCATTTATTCAATCATTCATGTGCTGCAAGTTCATTCTGTGCTGCCTTTTTTACTTTGTTGTACAAGTCTGTAGGAAATCGGAAAGAGTGCTCGATGCAGCGTGTTCTTAAGTAAGCTATGCACCATAGTCCGGATGGTGTAATGTGGTACGCCAGTGGTACGCAAAAAGAAAGACGTGGGGGTCCCTCAGTGTAACGTTGCGGCACTAAAAATCTGTGATTGATCGACTGATGCCTCCTTATGATCCTCACCTACGAAATAAGCCCCGAAAGCCGAGCATTTCGACTTTGAAAACGGTAAAAAATATGGCGGACAAACTTTAATAAATATTTTAATTGTTACAAATAGTAACAAATACACAGGCTGGGCTCCCTCCTGGTCCATAGACTGGCTAGATTTATGGTATAAAAAAAAAAAAATAAAAAAAAAAATAAATGCGTATTGTCGCAAAAGGAAAAGGCGCCAGATAATACAAATAAATATATAAATAGTTTAGCGACGTCGCTTCCTTCGGCCAGCCTTCTTAGGGGCAGCCTTTTTTACACATTGCCTCTTGGCCCTCTGCTGCTCTTCTTCTTCTTCCTCCTCGTCCTCCGCTACCGCCGACGGGCCGGGACCGGCCCCGCCAAACTGGTCCGGTGGTATGGCGGCGGGAACGGCGGGATCGACCGGATCGGCGTCGGCGGGATCGGCGTCGGCGGGATCGGCGTCGGCGGGATCGGCGTCGGCGGGATCGGCGTCGGCGGGATCGGCGTTGGCGGGATGAGGAGGGGCCTCCGCGAGGTCAACTGATGCAGCACCAATTGCCAGCGCCGTTACCTCGGCAGTGGTCTTTGCCAGACAAAGGAGCCGTTTAGCGTCACGCCTTTCGAGACACATTATCACAGCCCGTAGCATTTCTGCTACCGGCTGTGATAATGGCGGAAGGAGTCCGCCGAAGTGTTCTCCGGCTGCAAGTGTGAAGTGCTGGAGTGCTTGATTCAGTGCCCCAGACGCCCTTGCAGCAGGCGTTGGGGCATTGGCTTGCACGGCAGGAGCGGCAGGGGCGGCTGGGGCGGCAGGCCTGCCCAAGGCTCTGAGCAGTTGTTTACAACTACCTACTCCGTGCCGATAAAGGCAGTATCCCTGATCAGGAAAGTACTGCAGTATCTGAAGGAGAAAGGCAAGTCAAAGTTAAGGCTTTAACTTAACCAAGTTCAAGTTCAAGTACAAGTTCCAATTTATTTGCCAAAAGTCCAAGTTCCACTTTATTTGCCAAAAGTCCATGTTCCACTTAATTTGCTAAAAGTACAAGTTCCACTTTTTAAGTCTAAGAAAAGTCCTTAGGCTTACAAAAGTCTAAGGATTACAACTTCAGACTTACAGCGTCCCCTGACGTATATGACATAGATTTACCTTTTCATCCGGCAGCGTTAACGATTCTCAAGCATGGACACAGATGTCTTACGCAATCTTTGCCCTTTGATGTAATAAAGCATGCCGATCCTGGTGCAGGACAATGAACCATAGGCACAATCGGCTTTTCCATTATTCTGTCGAAGGGTAATGGCCCTACCCTTAGAATTTCTAGTATTTGAGCCATTTTCGCTGAAAGTTAGTTGAATTGGTAAATTGCTGAAACTTTTGCATATAAATACAAACAATATTTTAAGTATACAAATAAGTTATCAAGCATATCAATCAATTTTGATTGACTCATACGGAAATGGCTGGAATAGGGATTGACGTTTCACTGGTCATTATCACTAATGTGCATTTGTGGAGTACAGGCAGTTCCCGAGCCAATATATTTGAAAGGCAAATTGTAGATCTATTATTTGCTACCACCCTTGCATTTTAGAGCTATGGGCCATGAACAATTAAAATCCCCATATGGCCAATGTTATCTGTGACCAGATTGGCATCAGAAAGGAGATGACAAAATAATGTGAACTGCAGGATTTGAAAACTGCCTCCAAAGGATTTTGGACCTCTTAATTAGACTATTCCAAACTTACTACACCACACTACACAACACAATGTAAACTATGTACTTTAACTTTTAATTGCCAAAAGTCAAAGTTCCATTTTCCAAATCTTCAGCTTTAACAATGAAAATACCTTTGAAAATCACAATATTATTTTAGCTAGGCAATATTAAAAAACTTAAAATTGATTTTCTCTGCTACATTTAAAATTTGGGCATAGTTTCCACCTTTAAGGCACTTGCCCAGTGGTTTTTGAGGCAAGTAGAATATAACATAGAGCATAGAGCATGAAATATGTCAATTCATTTAGCTAGGCAATATTTAAAAAACTTAAAATTGATTTTCTCTGCTACATTTAAAATTTGGGCATAGTTTCCACCTATAAGGCACTTGCCCAGTGGTTTTTGAGGCAAGTAGAATATAACATAAAGCATAGAGCATGATATATGTCCAATTCATTTTGTTGCATTGTGCTGCATTCATTTATTCAATCATTCATGTGCTGCAAGTTCATTCTGTGCTGCCTTTTTTACTTTGTTGTACAAGTCTGTAGGAAATCGGAAAGAGTGCTCGATGCAGCGTGTTCTTAAGTAAGCTATGCACCATAGTCCGGATGGTGTAATGTGGTACGCCAGTGGTACGCAAAAAGAAAGACGTGGGGGTCCCTCAGTGTAACGTTGCGGCACTAAAAATCTGTGATTGATCGACTGATGCCTCTGTTGTACCTGTGGTAGCGTGGCACACACAATTGGTAAAAATAACCAAGACAGGAGACTGGATTCAGAGAGGAGATTTTACCGGCCTCAACACTGGTGCGTCTTAGCAGTAGAACAATCCGGTAGTCAGGCTAGATTACCTTGTTTCCTCGGATTGCTCTAAGTTAGCCTATAATTAACTTATCTGACCTTGCTCTGAAACACCCGGTATACTCTGCTTCTAAACGCAGTATACGGTTTGTTTGCCAATAAGATGCAAGAAGAAAGCGAACCGAAGCAAAGCTGAAGTGTCGCTAAACGGATTGAAGACTGGAGACAAGAAACGTGCATATTCGTACAGAAGTTGTGTTTACCATGGCACTAACACCCTCTCAAGGATTCGTCGGACTGTGCTCTACTCATAGTAGGAGCATTTGAGCGATGTTATGCCAGTCTTCTTCCGAACTTAAGCGATTGCACCATGGTGTGCAATATGACTCAGTGCGCAGACAGAGCTGGAAAGAGAGAGACAGCGGAAGGGGGGGTGGCGAGCGGAAGTGACAGTGCACGGGGAACACTAACTACCAACCCTAGCCCTCCCACAGACCTAGAACAGCCTGACTCTCAGATTGCCTGGAGGCTGCTCAGCAGTCTACAGCACATCATTCTCCTCCAGCTAAAGGATGACGGTCAACACCGGCTGGCCGTCAGCCGCACTTAAAACAAAACTCAGGTAAGCACCTTTTATTTCCTTGAATCCATCATCAATAAAATTTCACGTTACAATCGACTACAAAGAATACAAAAATCATCCGTACTCGCTAGGATTAACAAACTGAATAAAAACAGTACGAACACATACGAGCAGACAGTACAAAAAGAGAATTACAGGGGTCGATAAACAGGGAAAACTCCCTTCCGGGTCACACGACCTCTCTGAATAAAAACACGATAGCGGAGTGTGGCGCACCAACTGTCTCTTTCTTCACCTGGGAGCCATACGTGCCAATGCCTCCGGCAGCCACCACTCTTCAACAAGCTCCACGACCACCTGGCCGTACCTGGCTCTGATCTGGTATGGCGCTGGAGCTAGGCCGCCCACCATTATCTCGGCCCGCGCCGCAGCTTCCTGGGCCATTTCACGTCGGGTGGCCCGATCTTCTGCGGCGAACGCCTGGTGTACTTCTATAGGCCAGCCTTCTTCCCTCTCCATCCGGGCAGCGCGTGCTAGCGACTCGGCCACCTGCGCAATGGCCATTTCACGTGCTGGCGCTCTGTGGCCCCATTGGGCTCGGCGCTGCCGGCGTCGCTGGGCACCGCCTCTGCGTCTTCTGGGCCTCGCAGCAGCCCCTTCCAACTCCTCGACGCTGTCGTCCGAGGATGACCTCGACGGTGCAGGAGGATGGAACACAGGTGGTGCTGCTGGTCCTTCCGGCACGTCTTCATGCTCGCTCTCCTCATCATCTAGCATGCCTTCATCCTCCGATGAGGGCATCCCAAATTGCAGTTGGGCCCACAGATCCTCATTAATATCCACCTGCACGTCCAACGACCCGCTGCTGCTAGAACTCAGCCGTGGACGCGCCGCCTGACAGGCTGCGTCCTGAGCCTCGGCGATCGCCATGCTGGCCTGATCCCTCTTGGCCCTAGGGACCGATTGGGGGGCCTCTGACGCAATTCGCTTCCTCTGTGAACATCGAGGGAGGGCGGGCATAAGATGCTGATGCCAGTTCGGTGAGCGCTGACCCAAGGGAAAGGGCGCGCTGTTCCCAAACTGACACCTTAAAAGTGCTAGTCGTTTACTCACTGTCTCCTGACGCTCCTTCAGGGGGCTCTTGGATGCTTCCTGCACCCGACGTGTGGGAGCCGGCAACTTTGGCCTCGTGACCACTCTTCCTTCCGGTCCGAGATTTTCATTATTCTCCATTCCTTTTCCTTTATTTTATTTTATTTTTCTTGTTCTCCAAGGGATCTTCCTCGGCCTGATTCGGAGGATAGGAATCACTGAAACATTTTAGGTATGCGGCGCATCATTCTGATGAAATAGGATTTTCTCCTAGGATCGACCTGCAGCCTTTCCGGCTCTCGCCTAACTCTTTGCGGCCTTTGCTGCGGCTCCTGATCCCTAGCGTCACCTATCTGAGCAGCCTCACCTACTTCTCTGGCCCTAGCACCTTCTGCAATCTCCCCGTGCATAGAGGATGGGATGGGGGGCAGGGTTGGAGAGGGCAACGGACTGTCCGACGGCAGGACAACCACATCACCGCACGCTTCCCCCGCCTCTTCTCCGTTGCAGATCTCCGTGCCGGCCGGGTCGTGGAGATTCGACCTGGAGACAGCTCGTGGTCGCAGGTGCCACCTTCGAGCGCTCCACAGGCCGATCTCGTCGTCGTCGTCGTCGTCGTCATCGCTGTCGGTAGGCTCACCGGCCGCGTCAGCTGCTGGAGTGCCACCCTTGGGTGGCCTTCCGAGCTTCCACCGTGCCGGGCTCGCCTCCTCTGTCCTGTCGCACATTGAGGCCGGTACCGGGAGCAGGTTGCGCCGGTGGACTACCAGCACCTGCTTCCTGGCCTTCCTGGTGTTGCCGTGTCGCCTGATCTTGTATACCGTCTCGCCCTTGCACTCGAGCACCACGTAGACCGATTGTCTAGGCCGATGGAACTTGCTGATTTCTCCGGATTCGATCACCGGGTTGTTAAGTAAGACCAGCTGGCCCGGGCGGAGTGGTCTCGCCTGCGGTCTCTCTTGGTAGTGCTCCTCTCGCAGCACCTGATACCTCTCGAGCTTGTCCCGGGCACAATTGACCGCCTGGTCTATGCGCTCCTGGAAATGTCGGAGATAATCCGGCAGGTCTGCGTACTCAGCCAGTGCTGTCAACGTGTTGTCGACGGGCAGCCGGTACTCCCGTCCGAAGACCAGGAAGTACGGCGTGTACCCGGTCACAGGGTGGACACTGGTGCGCAACGCGATTAAGCACGCGGGCAGCATCAGGTCCCAATCCCTATGCTCTTTCTCCAACAAACACGTGAGCACTGACTTGATCTGGCGATTCAGATTTTCGACCTGGCCATTGCTAGCCGGGTTATAGGGACACGTGTGCGTATGACGGATGCCATACAGCTTACAAAAGTCCTCAAACTCTGCACTCATAAAGTTCGTCCCCTGGTCCGTGTGCAACCAGGCTGGTGCACCGTACTCGGGAATGAACCTATCCAGCAGCAGTTTGATCACGGTTTTAGTCTTCTGGTTTCGCATCGGATAGGCAAACGGGTACTTCGATGTTGCATCACACAGGGTGAGGATGTACCGATGTCCTCGGGCACTTGGTTGAGACAAAGGCCCGATTACGTCGGCGTGCACCCTTCCCAAAACCTCACACACTGGAAAGCTCTGCGGTGGGACTATCTCCTTCCGCCTTGACTTGCTCTCCAGGCATGTCCTGCAACGTGCCACGTACCCCGTCGCCTCCGACCAGAGACCGGGTCTCCAGAACCTGTCTCTCACTCTCTGCACCGTCTTGGACTGGCCGAGATGACCCGCCAGGGGTGAGTCATGCAAGGCCTCAAAGACACGCGAGTCTAACGCTTTCGGTAGCACTGGTCGCGGCGGCCGGTTGTCATCAAAGTCTATGACGAGCAACCCGTCGCGCACCTCCAGCTCCTCAAATGCACCCAGGAGGTCTCTGACC
Source organism: Macrostomum hystrix (assembly GCA_950097015.1). Taxonomy (NCBI): domain Eukaryota; kingdom Metazoa; phylum Platyhelminthes; family Macrostomidae; genus Macrostomum; species Macrostomum hystrix. Next base: position 23,178,688 of record CATNEN010000001.1, read on the forward strand.
TCTTTCGGCATCTGGAGTCGCTGATCGAACCTGGGCTTGTCCTTTCCTGACAGCTTCAGTTCCGTCAGGTATCGGATTGCCGGATCTTGGTGCTGAGCTTCTAGCAACTCGACCTGGCTAACCGGCACCTTCAGGAACTCTGTCACCACTGCTCTTACCGGAGGCAGCTCTCCATTGTCCTTGTCCTCCTTGTCCTTGGACCCAGGAGCCCTGGCAGCAGGGGGTGTCCTTGACAGGCGAGACTGGTCGCAACGAGTCTGACAACTCCCCTCCACCTCTGCTCCCTGTCCCACGGAGAGACCAACAGTCGGCAGGCAGGACTGGCTGCAACGAGCTAACTGCTGATCCTCCTGACCCGAGGACCTTGACACAGCGGGATCAGTCGCTCGCAGGCAGGACTGGCTGCAACGAGCCAGCGACTTCTCCCCTGTTTCCGAGAACTCCTCAACAGCAGGATTCGGTGTCTGCAGGCAGGACTGGCTGCAACGAGCGGACACTTCCTCCTCTGTCTCCGGACACACCAGAGGTTCCGGATCTGGCGCCTGCAGGCAGGGCTGGCTGCAACGAGCGGGCACCTTCTCCTTCACCTCTGAGCCTTCCGCCACCACCTGAGTTTGCACCTGTGCCTTGGCATCACAGCCCCGCACCCAGTGCTCCTCCCTTGTGGCTCCCTGGCTCCAGCTACTCTCCGTAGCTACCGTCTGCACGGCGGCGTCCACAGTCTGCAGGCAGAACTGGCTGCAACGAGCTGACTGCGGGGCCCCGTTGACAGGTGCTTCCCGCCTCACTGGCTGGCCTGCGGTCGTGTCTTCCTGACACCCTTGCAGCACCGCCTTATCTTGGCGCACCTCGACAGGCTCCAGGACCGGCTCTTCCACCAGTCCTTCAGACACAGCTGCTTCCCATCCTGGTCGGCCGTCAACGACATCTTGAGCCTTGGGTTTCACAGCCCGCAGTGGTTCTGCGGCTCCTGTGATTTCACCCTGTTCATTGCCCCTTTCCTGTCCCTCCTCCAGCTGACTCGAAAATTGGCGGGTGCAAGCACTCACACCGAACTGGTTGTGGGGTGTCACCACCCCAAAAGAACAATTGACCGGGTTATCCGGCTTTCTCGACATCGAGTCAGCATTTTGGTGAGACTTTCCAGGACGATGAACGATGGTGAAATCAAACTCACTCATTCTCTCAACCCAACGGCCTAAGATGCCTGTCGCCTCGGTCTGATGCATGAGCCACAGCAGGGCCTTGTGATCGGACCGGACAACAAACTTCTTGCCAACCAGGAAGTACCGGAAATGCCGCATCGCATCTGCGACTGCCAGCAATTCTTTGCGGGTCGTAGTGTAGCGGGTCTCCGGCCCTCGCAGCTTCCGGCTGTAGTAGCCAACAGGCCTTTCTACTCCATCGGACTGCAGCTGATTCAAACAAGCCCCTATGCGGTCATCAGAGGCATCTGTGTCCAGGACGAAAGTCACCTTCGGGTCAGAGGTGTACTCCGGGTACGCCAGTACCTCCGTTGAGCACAACGCATCCTTCAATCCCTGAAAGGCTCTCTCATGCTCTGTCTTCCACAGACCCTTCAAGCTGGTAACGTCCCGCTTAGTGAGCTCGTGCAATGGTGCTGCAATCCCTGAGTAATTGCGGACGAACTTCTTGTAGTACTGTGCCAACCCCAAGAAGCTGCGCAATTCTTTGGCGCTTCGAGGTGTCGGCCAGCCTCTGAGCTCGGCGATCTTATCCTCGTTCGTCAGGATGCCTTCTGGTGTCACCACATGGCCTAAGTAGTGCAGCTCCCTCTTGAACAGGTGGCACTTCTTCGGCTTCAGCTTGAACTGGGCTTCACGGATTCGAGTCAGCATCATCCTCAGATGCTCCAAATGGTCGTCAAAGGTAGGCGAGTGGACGAGTATATCATCGATATACCCCAACGCCACCTTTGGCGTCAGCCCCTCCAGCAGCTTGTTGATGCAGCGCTGAAAAGACCCTGCCGAATCCGTCATGCCCATCGGCAACACAGTAAACTCAAACTGACCTCTGTGGTGAACCGAGAACGCGGTCAGGTGTCTATCCTGCTCTCTCAGCGGGATCTGCCAGAAACCTTGTGCAAGATCGAGGGCGGAATAGTATTGCGCCCCTCTCAAATGCTCAAAGGTATGCTGTATGTCTGGCAGCGGATAGACGTGCTTCAGGCAGCGGCTATTCAACTCGCGATAGTCTAGGACAATCCTGATAGTCTTGTCTTTCTTAGGGACAATCAGGAGAGGCGTGTTGTAGCTGGAGAATGTCGGCTTGATGATGCCTTTCGCCAACATCTCATCCAGCATCTTGTCCAACTGTTCCATCAAGTGAGGCGGGATCCTCCTCGGTGGAATGCGAACTGGAGTGGGATCTGTCACAATGATCTCATGAGTGACTAAGTCAGTGACACCATGGTCCAGGGGATGCATTGCGAATGCCTCGCGGCACTCTCTTAACATCTCCTTAACCCGATGCCTCTGCTCCTCGGTCAACCTCTCACAAATCTCCACCTCCTCTAGCCATGCCTCATCGCTCTCCAGCCCTTCTGCCTGAACCTGCCTGACCGGCGTCTCCTCTAGCTCTGGTAGATATTCGAGTTCGTCGGCCTTCAGTGGCCTCGCTAGCCCTACAAGACCATTGCGTCGAATGACCGCCGGGAAGCAAGAGGTATTGATGACTTCAACACACCCTGTTCCGTCAGCCATCGTCAGCAATGTCGGGGCCATCTCGACCTGAGACGCCCCTGGCTTCAGTCCTGACCTCAAGGACTCAACAAGCAGCGGCGTGCCGTGACAGTCAGTCCGGCCACCCGCTAGCTTCACCGCTACGAGCATCGAAGAGCGCGCTGGCACAGTGGTCTGCTCGAGTGAGTAAACCCGACTGGCCCTCGCCTCTCGCCTCGTGAACCTCAGCGGCACTCTGGTTCCTGACTTCATGGTCAGCATCCCCTTCGGAAAGTCAATCTTCTGGGTGTGCTGGCGCATGAAATCAATTCCTAGGATGTTCTCGTGCTCGCCCTTCGTCACGCAGAACTCGACGTCTACAGCGTAGTCGCCGAGCCTGACCTCAAAGGCGACTCGCCCTAAAACCGGCAATCGAGAACCATCAAAGTTGCACAGGGCACTCTCTCCCGTCAGCACAGCGTGCGGCACTACATGCCGCAGAGATGCCCACGTCTCACTTCCAATCAGACAGCGCCTGCTCCCTGAGTCTAGGAGAAAAGGCACCGTCTTCTTGGAAACCATCGCCGTCACATAGGGGTCAGCGTTGGAGGCATACCAACGCTCGAGGAAGCTGGTGCTAGGAGAGCCCCTACCCTCTCCTCCAGCTGACTCCTCAGTCTCCCTCAGGCCCGTCCAGGAACTGGACTGCGAGGGGCACTGCCGTCCGTGCTCCTCGCCGTCTCGTTTCCCGACGTCTGAGTGCCTTGGGCCTGCAGCTCGGACTGCTGCCTGGGCTCTTGCCGTTGCTCTCTCGGGTACCCCCGAGTGTGGTGCTCGTAACGCGGCTTGGGTGGCCTCGTCGGGCAATCACGCCTCAGGTGTCCGAACTTCCCGCAACCAAAGCATGCCCCTCTTGGCGGCGCCGGTCCTTCCTGCTGCACGGCTCCTTGTGGTCGGCTGAGCGCCTGGACCAGCATCTCCTGCATCTTCTGCTGATGCTGCAGCTGCTGACCCTGGACCTCGACCATCTTGGTCATCAGCGATTCGAGTCCCTTCAGCGCAGCGGTAACACCTTGCGGTGGCGGCCGCGCATTCAGGTCCCCATCCTCGCCGTGTACCATCCGAGCCGGCCCATCCTTCGCCCTCTGGACTGCCTCGTCGACCACCTCTAGGCGCTTTAGCTCTCGCCTAGCTTCCAGGAGTGTCCTAGGGCGAGTCCGCAGCAGGTGCTTGCGGTTCTCAACCGAAGTCCGAACTCCCTTAATAAACTGGTCGACCAACTCATAGTCCAAATCTCTTTGGCGAAGGTTGGTATAGGCCTGCTCGCCGAGTCCCTGCAACGCATCAGCATAGTCATCAAGCGTTTCCGCTTTCTTCTGATAGCGATTGCGGAACTCGTCTCGGTACTCCTCAGGGCTACTCAGCGGCGCGAATCGCTCCACAATACGCTCCTTGAACTGGGCATACGTGAGCTCTTCGGGCAGCTTCATCCTGAGGACGGCATTCAGGCACTGTACATCGAGGTGGTCGAGTAGAAGGGCCTTGCGTGTCTCCGAACTGCGAATCGCAGCCCGGGCGCAATACGCTTCAAACGCGTCCACCCACAGATGCACGTCCTGACCCCGAGAAAACTTGGCAATCTTCGCCGTCCTACCTTGTTGTTGTTCCACCTGCTTCTCCATCAGGTTGAGCATCCGGTACACCAGGTCAGCCGTCGCCCTGTCGTCCAGCCTCGGTCGTCGTCGCCTTGCTGCCGCTGCCGCTGCGCCCCGGTCGTCGTCCTCGCCGCCAGACTGGTCGTCGTCGCCGAAGTCGCTCTCGCCGTCCTCGCCGTCGCCGACACAGCCGTTGCCGCGGCCGTTCCACCGACTCCTGCCAGCAGCTTCATGCAGCGCACAGCCACCGCGAGACTCCAAGCTCCGGGCTACCTGCTGCCTATCTTCTCTCTCTGAATCTAATTCCTCTTGGGACATGGCGTCCGTTTCCGCAGTGAATGAGTAAAAAGGCTAACTCGAATCACACCGCTCTGCCACCAATGTTGTACCTGTGGTAGCGTGGCACACACAATTGGTAAAAATAACCAAGACAGGAACTAGATTCCGAGAGAGATTTTTTTATACCGGCCTCAACGCAGATGCTTACTGGCAGAGGAACAATCCGGTAGTCAGGCTAGATTACCTAGTTTCCTCGGATTGCTCTAAGTTAGCCTATAATTAACTTATCTGACCTTGCTCTGAAACACCCGGTATACTCTGCTTCTAAACGCAGTATACGGTTTGTTTGCCAATAAGATGCAAGAAGAAAGCGAACCGAAGCAAAGCTGAAGTGTCGCTAAACGGATTGAAGACTGGAGACAAGAAACGTGCATATTCGTACAGAAGTTGTGTTTACCATGGCACTAACACCCTCTCAAGGATTCGTCGGACTGTGCTCTACTCATAGTAGGAGCATTTGAGCGATGTTATGCCAGTCTTCTTCCGAACTTAAGCGATTGCACCATGGTGTGCAATATGACTCAGTGCGCAGACAGAGCTGGAAAGAGAGAGACAGCGGAAGGGGGGGTGGCGAGCGGAAGTGACAGTGCACGGGGAACACTAACTACCAACCCTAGCCCTCCCACAGACCTAGAACAGCCTGACTCTCAGATTGCCTGGAGGCTGCTCAGCAGTCTACAGCACATCACCTCCTTATGATCCTCACCTACGAAATAAGCCCCGAAAGCCGAGCATTTAGACTTTGAATGCTTTTCAAATGCTTTTCCGATGCTTTTTCGAATCGGTGGTACGCCAATAGTGGAACGCCAATTTTTCGGATAACTCATTTGGTACGCCGGAAATCGCCGGCGTACCAGTCACCTTCCGGAGTATGGGCTATGCAGTTAGTTTATTGCAGCCAATGCAAATTGATTTTGTCAACAAGTCACGAATATTGTAACTGTACTTTCGCATGGGATTGTAATAAAAGAGCATATCGAAGGCCGCGTTCAAATCTTGTGATCTTCGAACCTTAGTGCTAACTGCCGAATCATCTCGAACTCTTATCGATTGACTTCATTTATTTATTTATATTAAAATCATCAGTAAAACAAATTAATAACAATACAATCGCAATCAATTATAATACAAAGAGTCGTACATTAAAAATAAGTACCTAAGAATATTACAGGATGAATTTTTAAATCATCTAACACTGACACATGATTTGTTTACTCTGAGCAGCCTGTGCAGTGTCTTACAATCTGCACCATTAGTGTTATGGTCTAAGTCGTAAGTCGTCCAACTTACGACTTACGACTTTACGACTGTTTCTTACGTGAACTTTGTTTATTTTTCTATGACTCATAATGTCCGGATAAATGAACTATGTGCGAGGCTCATACGCGGGTGCGCGTTCCGCAGACTATGGATCAAGTCGCCAGTACTTCATAAATTCACAGTTGCTCAAATGACCAAGTCGCATGACCAGACTCACATAGGCCCCTGAGCGCGATAAGCGACCATTAAACGCCGCCTAAAGTTTAGGACGAATTTGCCTCAACTTCCAGTTAATTTCATGAGTTTGACTTGTTATCAGTCAATGTCCTTGACTTTCCATAAAGTCAATGCTTCCTACATCCTTCTCGGGCCGATTCGAGACAGTTCCCGAGGTCCCCGGGAACTGATTTTGGTGTCGTTCGAAAGGCCTGGCGATGCTCTATAGATTCCGGTTGAGTCCCCCGAGATTGTCTATTGGGTGCCAACTTGGGCTCTGAGCGGCTACCTAACTTGTCAAAGAGCAATACTTATTCGAAAATTGACCAAATCGAAATTTCAGTCATTGGCGGGCAATGTTGGAAATGATATTTCTCGACTAGAGGTTGACGCCCTGAGTCTAGAGGCGCCAGTCCGGCACCTCTAGATGGTCGGGACAGAAAGTTGTGGCTATTTTTAGAATTTCATGAGTTTGACTTGTTATCAGTCAATGTCCTTGACTTTCCATAAAGTCAATGCTTCCTACATCCTTCTCGGGCCGATTCGTGACAGTTCCCGAGGTCCCGGGAACTGATTTTGGTGTCGTTCGAAAGGCCTGGCGATGCTCTATAGATTCCGGTTGAGTCCCCCGAGATTGTCTATTGGGTGCCAACTTGTGCTCTGAGCGGCTACCTAACTTGTCAAAGAGCAATACTTATTCGAAAATTGACCAAATCGAAATTTTAGTCATTGGCGGGCAATGTTGGAAATGATATTTCTCGACTAGAGGTTGACGCCCTGAGTCTAGAGTCCCCGAGATTGTCTATTGGGTAATAGACAATATAGTCCCCCGCAGTACGAATGCCCCCGTCTGTCTCTCTTAATCATTACCTCGGGTTCCGAAAACCAACAAAATGACTCGTAGAACCGAAGTCATATTCCATTATTCCATGCTGAAGTATTCCGGCTAATGGCCTGCTTTGAGCACTCTAATTTTTTCAAAGTAAACTTGCTGGGCACTCAGGGCATTCCATTAAGAACACCAAGAGCGAGCACCGACTAGGTAGGCCGAATCAGATCCAACTACGAGCTTTTTTACTGCAGCAACATTAATATACGCTATTGGAGCTGGAATTACCGCGGCTGCTGGCACCAGACTTGCCTTCCAATAGATACTTGTTAACGGATTTAAAGTGTACTCATTCCAATTACGGAGCCTCAAAAGAGTCCCGTATCGTTATTTTTCGTCACTACCTCCCCGTGCCGGGAGTGGGTAATTTGCGCGCCTGCTGCATTCCTTAGATATGGTAGCCGTTTCTCAGGCTCCCTCTCCGGAATCGAACCCTGATTCCCCGTTACCCGCTATAACCATGGTAGGCATATCACCTACCATCGTAAGTTGATAGGGCAGACACTTAAAAGATACGTCGCCAGCGCAAAGGCCATGCGATAAGCACAAAAGTTATCCAGAGTCACTAAACAGACGGAGCAAGCCCCGATTGGATTTGATCTAATAAATGCGCCCCTCCCTGATTTAATGAGCCATGTCTTAATCTTTGAGACAAGCATATGACTACTGGCAGGATCAACCAGATAGCTAAGTTGCTAAACGCCGGTTTTATCCAGCGCAATACACAACTTGGTCAGTCTTTTTGCGCACATTTTTGCGCGCACAAAACTTTCAGACACAGAGACTTTTTTACGGCCTCAGTGTGCCAGTCAATCAATCAATTCTCAAAAACAGTCTGGTTCACTCGCTCCTAGCCCAACTCTATCAAGAATTGAACTAGGCTTTAACAGAACCAGTCAACCTCTATAATCACCAACATAGAGGCAATACTCAATGCCTTGTTAAAAAGCAGAAACAAACTCTTAATTCTTGCTCTTACACTCTTCTTGCTCGCTTCTCAGTCTGGACCACAATCGGTTCGCATAGGCGCACCGATATGCCTGTGTTTGCGCATGCTTGGACGAGCTTTTCTCCAAGCCAAGGCAGAAGCTCAATAGTTGACAATCCGGGCCTAGCTTGTGGCTGCCTTTATTCAAAGCTTACCACTACAAGCAGTTTTTTGATTTAACACTCATCTGTGGTGCGGCCCTCGAAAGACTAAGTGTCGCACAGCCAGCCTTAGTCAGGCTAGGGTACAGCATAGTTTCCAAGGACTTGTCACGAACGCACTGCTAACAGTTTGACTCGAGAGTTGAGTGTGCATAGAACAACTGTTTTACCGCACTAGTATTTATTCACGCCAGCCAAGCCCGGAAAGCCTTATTCAGACTTGCCCAGTCTTGTCTACACAGCCTGCACCTCAAGGCTTCTATCGGCTCTCACCCCCCCTACAGGGTGGTGGGCCTTTATTCCCGGCCAGACCCAAAAACCACCCCAGGCCTCTCTATCAGTATGGCCGCGGGCTAGCCGGCCCCAGCTCATGCGTTTATTATGCGCCTAGCCAGGGTGCCCTCATGGTGAGGTGAGCTGGGCTAGCCGATCGCAGCTCATGGGCCCAGCCAGGGTGCGCTCCTGGTGTGGGCCTCGGATATGGGATAGGAAGGTGACGTTGGGCCAGCCAACCAAAAGCATGATTGCCATGCAAGACAAAGAGTTTTCCAAAACATATAGGCTATCCTACTGTATGTGATTCCTTTGGTGCTTCGAGTGTACTGTGTAGTGCTGATATTTATGTAAATCAGCGTAAAACCGCTTTTTTTCTTACTTAGCCGGATTAAGAAATGAGTAGGCTTATATGATGTTCTTGTTGTTCTGCAAAACATATAATCACTTATTTAAATAAAAAATGAGTCGAACCAACGACCCGCAGTTGTCAGGCAGACGTGCTACCAGTCTCACCACATGACATTGCCCGTATTCAACGAATAATTTCTATTTATTAGTATATTCTTTCGTTCGAATACTTTTTTGGCTGCAGGCTGCAGCTTGTGCTTACTTATTTTAAGCAATGGCCATCGTAGCGATCAAATTCGCAACGCAATATTAGCAACGCAAGCAAATATATCGCGAGCTAGCGAATCGCTCCATTTTCTAACGACGGGTCCAGCAGCTCCCCAAATTTTATCTGCAAAGCTTCAAAAACCAAAAGGGTGAACGTCAATATTACAAATACTCGGCAAAAGTCAAAATTATTAGCACCCGTAACGAAAGTCATCGATTTATCGTTGCACCAAATATTCTACTTATTTTTGTCATTACATGTAATCCATAAAGCTTTAAATAAAGACCAGCAAGGCAAAAATCATTAAATCATTATTTTTAAAGCATAAAAGTAACTTAAAAGAAAGGTTGAAGCGAAAATAGTTCGCTTAAAGAATTTTTTAATCACATACTGCATAAAAACGGCAAAACAGCGTTTAAATTTTGTTGGGTACGAAGTGCAATTCCTTACTATTCCTCACACCAGTATCTAAATGTTTTACTTTGTTTAGAGTTACATAAAGTTTCCGGAACATTTAACCTTTTCGACAGAAATGAACATGATAAATAATCGACCAATTTATAAACCTAATTAAAGCAAAGTCATTGCATTCTGTCGCAAAAAGCAGTATAATCGCACGAGTTCAACCTACTGAAACATCGATTTAGTTAATTCATCTACAAATATTATATATATTTTTAATAAAAGTGTCTGAGCTTTCGTGTTCTGCTACAAAGTAGGGAAACCGTGAGACTTTCTGGTATATTTGGTCTTAATTTAATAATTCTCGAAAAACCAAGGTATTCCAAATAATTAGCTACGAAACACATTGTTTTCCTTTCTTGAAGATCGGCTCGATATTACCCGCAACTTACGTATGTAAACCGTAACGTACTCGTAACATTTAAGTTTAAAAAAACAAAATCGTAATAAAGGTATAGGCTACTAAATACTGCTTTGAAAAAACAAATAATTAAGTTCTTAAACATATACATAAAGAATGCTCTGCAGATTTTTTTGGCGCGGTTATAATAATTTCAGATGCATGTTCGTCGGAGTTGTCCACCATGTTGTTTTTAGCTTTTTCAAATTTTAATTTTGATCTGAATTTTAATTGATTTAGTAATTTAATTTTCACTTTTAGTTGAACTGAAAGTGAAAGACAGGTAAATCGAAACAAAAAGTACAAGATTGTACCAATTGCAATCATTCCACATTACTGTTACTTTTTCTAGATTATTGCCACTTTGGTAGCTAATTTCGTTCTTCGTAAATCGTAATTAAGGTTAAAAAGAAAAATATTAGTATTGTTTATTCCATCTTCACTTAGTTTTGGACACATCAGAGTCATTCGCACAAGTTTTATCTGCGCCTGCAGGTAATTAAAAACTCGATAAATGTCTAAACAATGTCAGTTGAAAAATAACATATGTCGATATATTGCAAAATTACATGGTTAATATGATGTAATATAACACTCTAGATAGCTAGTATTGAATAGGAAATATTATCTGACTATCTTTGGCAGGTTAGAAACTAGTTAACTCGGCAGTAAACCAGTACTATATTTAGTGCCTATAAGCATTTACTCATATTTAGTTTACATTGAAGATAGGTTAATCCAAAATTTTGTTAGAGGTTGTGCCAGTGTGTATTAAATTAGAAACAGTTGTCCGACTATATTATTCACTTTTATTTGTTAAGTTCTGCTGCTAGTTTCTTTGTATTTCTTGCTTAACAGTGTACCAAGCTCTGCAACTTTTTATGAAGCAACACAGTCACTGATTTCATTTGCTCTTTAGACCTAGCCTCCTAGCCTACTTCCAGAGTCAGAAAGGTGGCTCTGTGTGCCAGAAAGAAATTATAAACAATGTAATATGTGACATGCACCACCAATATAAGTCACTTTAACATTGAGTCAAGTAGGCTTTGGTAAATAGTTAATAGGGCAAGATCTCAAAAAAACTAATGCATACTCTTTGCACATAAAGGCTTCTTTCCAGTGGACCTTGAACTTGAGATCAGTATATATATCAATCAATCACTTGAGAGGGTATTAGACTGAGATTAGTGGCAATCTATTGGAGGATTGGAGAAGTCCATGCTGGTATCAGTATCAGACAGGCTGATCATCTAGGCAGAACAACTGCAGCTGGACACTGCAGTGTGTCTGGCAGAATAGCTGCAGCTGGACACTGCAGCATGTCAGTCTGGCCCTGGCAAAGCTGAGCAAACTACCACCCCGAGTGCTGCCAATCTTTGTCACATTTCATGGAGTCCATGGGTGGCAGAATGTGTTAGTTTGTGAGAGTGAGAAAAAGGGATTTGTGTGCAAGTTTTTAAGTAAATGTTCAATCCTTTATATTCGAGCAAGTGTATAGAAATGATGCCCAAGTGCAGGTCTGCAATCTCCACAGACTGTAGTTACATGACCACGATACTTGTGGGAATATATGTGGCATATAAGTGCTATGATTTCATTGTAGAATATATAAAACTTTATAGTATTAAATAGAAAACAGTTGTCTGTCTACAATATTAAATACTGTGGAGCAATGCTTATAAATTACTTTCTCATTTCCAGACAATGTATCGCGGCATCGAACTGAAGCGTGTTGTCAAAGCTTCACTGCAAACTGGCTGTCGTGGGCGACCCAGAAAGATCAAGACAATCATTAGCGGCCGAAATCGAGGCTCAACATCTCGGCACCCTGTGTCCGAAACTACTCCTGTTCCAGTGGAAGCTAGCACCGAGAACGATGTCGGTATGCCTGAGTCTTTTGCTCCTCCAGTAGAAGATGTTGAATGGGTAGATTTTGACAGCTTTGCTGAGAAATACAGAGGCAGTTACGAGAAGCATTTTCTCTTAAATCTGCAGCGCTTTAAAGCCAGGGGACGTACACAACTGGAAATACAATCAGATGGTCGTCCATTACCTACGCCGCTTGTCTATGTAGATATTTAAGCGGATGTGCCAAAAAATCGAGCAGAGGAACAGAATTGTCCTAATTGGAAGGCCGGTGCTCATGAACCATTAAGTCGTGAGCAGAGATATAATGTCACGGGTTTCTTTGGATTATTCTGTCGTCACAATCGCCTTTTGTGTGGCTCAAATATCACAACTGGTGGAGAAAAGTTTTGCTACCTGGAACAGTGCCTTGAACACTTTCTGCGAAACGTCAAAGTGTCTAAGGAATTACTTGTCGTATATGACGTGGGTAAGTTTATTATTATTTTATAAAATGCATACAATCTATGAAATTCTGTTGCTTGTGTACAGTTATATGACAACATGACTTACTCTTTATCCCAATTCACAGGCTGTCGCGTATCCAGCCGGGTTACGTCCGCTATTGCGAAGTCTGGTGCCAACATTCAAGCGAGTAGCTGTGCAATAAACGCTTTTCATTCTCTTGGTTACCTGCCCAGTTGTCAAAAAAGTTTTCTGTTCGCGTTACTCCAGGCGCAGGTCTATGCGATGGAGAGAATACTGAGCGAGCCTGGTCTCAACTCAGGCCGTTCGTTAAGTTTTTAAAGTACATGCGAAAAGACCGACGAGCGCAATACATGGCGCATATTCTATACTTCTTTAATGCACAACAGCTTCTTAGCGCTTCTGGGTGGTTTACACAACGTATTAAGCTTATGGTAGGTGCGGGAAAAAGCATTCTAAGTGAACTAAAAGAGCTACAAAGCCAGTCTGCGATTTTGCAGCACTCGGGGGTCCTAAATGACAGTCTGGTCATCTCTGAGGATGAAATTTTGGATTTAGGCTCCCAATGGTATGAAGATTCCCTCCGAGTAGCTGTACAAAACTCGGAAGATGATATCCTATGTGAGCTACGCGCTCTTGCAGTGCACAGAGATCATTGGAGTAAACAGGTTGGTAAGTCGGTTGACCAAAGTCAAACCAGAATGTGCTTGCGAAAGGTTAAAAGTTATGCATCCGACATGAAAAAACTCTACGCTCGTCTTCCAATTGAAGACAGAGCTTCTTTCGATGAATATAAAAAACCGCGTAGTGCGAAATATGAACATTTGTCTGGAACCGACCTTTCCATCCGATTTCGTCAGCGGGCTATAGACGTCAGTAACAAATATAAACGCCTAAAAGAAGAAGCGCATATTATTTCAGATGAGTGGGTTGACCTTCAGGTTAATTTGCAGAGCCTCTGTGATGACTTAGCGAATCAGCCGGGCTTAGCCGCTCAATTTCGGGAATTGTTTAGAAGACTGCTTGAAGATGTTGCAAGTAAAAGCGTGACTGATGCTGTAAAATATCTTCTTGCGAATAAGAGCTCCCTAAGCACACTGAGTCAGAGCGCTAATGAAGCGGTTGCTTCAGAAGATTCGGGGTCTTCTGATAGCGACTCCGATTAAGTATCCAACCAGTGTACTAATGATTCCACCGTTACTTGTGTTTTTAATTAAAGACAAGCGCTGCCTTGTAAAGTCACTCTGCACCTACTTTTGTGTGGGTGCTGTGAAGCGTTAAGTTTAAGAGCGCTAAAATTAATACCAGTAAGCCCAAAATTTGGACACATATTTCTTTCAACTAGCAAAATTTTTACAGGTCACTTTGCACATGCAATTCAATGTGCTGTGAAGCGTTAAGTTTAAGAGCGCTAAAATTAATACCAGTATGCTCAAAGTTTGGACACATATTTCTTTCAACTAGCGAAATTTTTACAGGTCACTTTGCACATGCAATTCAATGTGCTGTGAAGCGCTACATTTTAAAGCGCTAATTTCATGAGCCCATGTGTCAGCCTTCTCGCGGCGGACTCGTTGAGCGTGAATAAAATCTGCTAATTACCGTGCGCTGCCAATCTTACCGTGCATGTTTGCACTATCCAGCGGACTGGCAGTGTACTTACGTTAGCTGTTTTTATTCGTGGGACTAATGACACTATTAAATTCGTTCATTTATCAGCTTTTCCGTTCAATTCCGTTTTATTATTATTATATAGCTCACAGTTTCATTGTCTGTCAAATAAATGGAGGGGCTCCTAAACAGTGTTTCTCGTTCTTATTTTTTCATTGCTTGTTTTTAGATGCGCTTTCTTTCTGCTAATTAGTTGGCTGTGCAGGGAACAGCTAGGACAAATTGAGATAGATGTGAATTTGAGAATAGACTGCCTGCTTTATACAATTATATGCATGACAGATCAATGTCGTTATTAGTTTTTATATATTAGCGTTCACGGCTTCATTTTGGGTCTAGCTTTAATTGTCAACGTTTCAAACTTAAATCTCGAATAAATTTCAGGCCAGCATCACTTCCATTGAAAGTTGATGACACCTCCCAACATTCACGCCGCGATTACGTGTCTTCAGTGCCACTGGAGTGGCAGGGCATCAGGTTTTAAACAGCATTGCCGCCGAGCTCATCCGGACCTATCTGAAAAGCGAATCGACGCCAACCTTCGCTACTGTCGCCTACAAAATAAGCTGAAGTTGTCTCCTATTTTTATCTCTGTCCATATTGCTCTACTATCATTTCGGGATACGATACGCACATGCTCATTCACAATCGCGGGAGAAGAGGAGGCGATAGAATCATCATCACGACTGAGGACTTCAAAGCTGCTAACCTTGCTGCATTAAGTTTCATTGACGAGCTGCGCAAAATCGCTGTTGGTGGTAAAACTTGCGGTACTCCTGCCAACGAAATATCGCCGGCTCTTCCAGCAGCTGGTCAACCTACCAGTGCTCATTCAGTTGATTTAAATCCACAGGTGCCTGGGGCCCAAGACTACAGTTGTAATCAACGCTCCGCTGCAGCTTTAAGCTACAATTCTGATGTCAACATGATGACGTGCGCGAGCATTCAACACAATGGAAATGACGATCCATTCAATTATTTGTCGGTGCTTTTTTCAATTTTCAATTCCCTCCAGTCGTCCAAGGCGTTTTGTTGTTATGCGAACTCGGCCAATCTGACTTCATAATTGCTTCATATGCGTTCATATCCATACAAGTGTCAATGCTCATATGCGTGTGTACACCTTTCTTGTCTGCTTGCCTGCAATCCTACTTGTGCATGTATTTGACTTACCTATAGTCATTACACTTAGCTAGAGTAATTTAGCCCAGGTGTGGCAACAATGGTCAGGGGAGAGCTAGAGTCAAACTGTTCAGAATATGTTCCGATGACTAAATTATTCAGTTTTCCCTGGTAATCATGCAAT
Organism: Macrostomum hystrix; assembly: GCA_950097015.1. Lineage (NCBI taxonomy): Eukaryota > Metazoa > Platyhelminthes > Macrostomidae > Macrostomum > Macrostomum hystrix. The sequence continues at coordinate 23,193,939 of CATNEN010000001.1, forward strand.
TTCTTGGATGGTCAGAGGAGAGCTAGAGTCAAACTGTTCAGAATATGTTCCGATGACTAAATTATTCAGTTTGTCCTGGTAGTCATGCAATTTCTTCAATGGTCAGAGGAGAGCTAGAGTCAAACTGTTCTGAATATGTTCCGATGGTCGTGCTCCCTTGCAAACGAGCAGCGGAGTGAGAGGAGAGAGTTCTGAAGTTCTATCCGCGTTTGACAAAGATAAAATCTCAAACTCTAATTCCTGATTTCTTTATGCTCACTGTGCGTGCACCGTATGTGTTTTTACGTGAGGGTCTGTACTTTGTTCAATTAATGTTTCTGTCAAACTAGGACTTTTCACCAATTCTTTTCCGTGTCAAACTTCGGGGAAAATACATAAGCTAATTTATCAAAACATATCAGCGCATCTCATTGGCAAAAATTGTGCCGCACAGGCACAGGATAGGTGACCTGCTGCAAGGTATACTGACTAAAATTATTATTATTTTATTTTTATTATTACTTCTTTCTTGGAATCACAGGGTGAGGTGACAGGAGAGAGTGAGGTGACAGAGAGGAGAGAGTGAGGGCACAGAGAGGAGAGGGTGAGGTGACAGAGAGAGAGCTTGTGGGCACCATTGCCGTTTAGGAAAATTCAAGAAAGCAACAATTGGTGCCACACTTGGCCTCAACTACATGCGTTTCCCACCACACAGACTACTTAATTATTACTATTGTAGCCAGAGTTATAAACTTGAACTGGAGCTTGTGGGCACCATTGCCGTTTAGGAAAATTCAAGAAACCAACAATTGGTGCCACGCTTGGCCTTAACTACATGCGTTTCCCACCACACAGACTACTTAATTATTACTATTGTAGCCAGAGTTATAAACTTGAACTGGAACTTGTGGGCACCATTGCCGTTTAGGAAAATTCAAGAAACCAACAATTGGTGCCACACTTGGCCTCAACTACATGCGTTTCCCACCACACAGACTACTTAATTATTACTATTGTAGCCAGAGTTATAAACTTGAACTGGAGCTTGTGGGCACCATTGCCGTTTAGGAAAATTCAAGAAACCAACAATTGGTGCCACGCTTGGCCTTAACTACATGCGTTTCCCACCACACAGACTACTTAATTATTACTATTGTAGCCAGAGTTATAAACTTGAACTGGAACTTGTGGGCACCATTGCCGTTTAGGAAAATTCAAGAAACCAACAATTGTCGCCACGCTTGGCCTTAACTACATGCGTTTCCCACCACACAGACTACTTAATTATTACTATTGTAGCCAGAGTTATAAACTTGAACTGGAGCTTGTGGGCACCATTGCCGTTTAGGAAAATTCAAGAAACCAACAATTGGTGCCACGCTTGGCCTTAACTACATGCTTTTCCCACCACACAGACTACTTAATTATTACTATTGTAGCCAGAGTTATAAACTTGAACTGGAGCTTGTGGGCACCATTGTCGTTTAAGAAAATTTAAGAAACCAACAATTGGTGCCACGCTTGGCCTTAACTACATGCGTTTCCCACCACACAGACTACTTAATTATTACTATTGTAGCCAGAGTTATAAACTTGAACTGGAGCTTGTGGGCACCATTGCCGTTTAGGAAAATTCAAGAAACCAGCAACTGGTGCCACGCTTGGCCTTAACTACATGCGTTTCCCACCACACAGACTACTTAATTATTACTATTGTAGCCAGAGTTATAAACTTGAACTGGAGCTTGTGGGCACCATTGCCGTTTAGGAAAATTCAAGAAACCAGCAACTGGTGCCACGCTCATCTTTTTTAATCATTCCAGCCTCCCAGCCCCATCGCCGAGTTTCTTTTCATCCAGCTCCCTGTCCCGCGGCCTCTCAGCCCAGCCCAAGCTTCTTTCTTGGAATCACTCACACTGTAAAGTGTAAATTGTGCATGTACTGTATGTGTTGTCAATAGACGGGCTTTAATTTGTGGAATTGCAAATTACTTTTGTGACATACTGTTTGTTATTTAATGTGACATTCAATGTTAGCTTAGCTCGTTTGCATGCACTTGTCACCACTGTCTGGGTGCACCCCTGTTGATGTTGTTTGTGTCTCACGCAATTGGTTTGCGTGCAACTGGGGTGGGCCGTCTGTCTGGGATCCCCAGATCCCCCGAAATCCCCAGCCACAGGGTCTGGAAATTAGACTGCATGAACGCAAATATAAGGAGCCGCGATATCAGACTGGTTCTTTACTGTGTTTCAATTCTGGCCTTACTTCTGCCTGAGTTATTACAACTTAAGAAGCCGTTTACAAATTATCAGTAAGATATATACATGGAGCTTGTGGATGCACAGCACGATTTTGGGAATGGCACACGGATATGACATCCCTCAGTGAAACGGAAATTAAAGGGAAGCATTCGTCATGAACATATACTCATCTATGAGCAAAATGAGGTGTGCAACGAAGCCAATAATGAGGTAAGTCAGAGTTTAACGAACACTGACCATATCAATATAATAAATATGTGTGTGTATCTCGCTTAACCTAGTCAGTACAACTACTGTACCGTACTTTATATGTTTGTCAGTAGATGAATCCGAGATATTAATATTAGGCCATATAGTGCAGCTTCGACGAAATTTAGCACTGATGTCACGGTGTGGCAGCGATGGTTAGAGGAGTCAGACTGTCATTGGTCCCACTCTGATGGATGCATTTTTCCACCTGGTAGAATCCACCTGGCGTATTCACTTATCTATTCAATTTCAAATTCAGTTGCCTCTCCAAATAAAAGAAATATTGGGGTCGTGAATAATCGTTGGGGTCGTTGGGGATCGCGATTCGAGACTAGAAGCAATCAGAATTAAACAAAGCATCTCAAAATTTTCTCATTTACACGTTGCATGAGCAGTTGCTTAACTTTATACTCGCAATCAGGCATGAGTCGCTTTCTGATATTTTTGTAATTAAAAAACACAAAAACACAATAAAAAGCATAGATAAGCAAGAGTGAGCAGATAAGCAAAAAAGCGTTCGACAGGGTGACCAAAAAATATCTCGTTTATAAGATGAGCGGCATGTTGAATCAAAGGCTCATAGGCTCCTAGATTCATAGCAGAAGCCGTAGCAGGAGTCGTAGCCAGAATCGCAGCACAGCAGTACAAGAATGAGCACAGATAAACAATAATGAGCACAGACAAGCAATCATGAGCACAGAGAAGCTACGATGAGCACAGATAAGCAATAATGAGCACAGATTAAGCAGGAGCACATACAAAAGCGGGCGCAACAGGAGAAATATTCAGTCTTTAAAATTTCATCAACTTTCTGCGGACAAACCGTTACTGTTAATTGCGCCTGTTTACATTTGATTACTGTGCATGGGTCTGTGCAAAGTCTGCAAAATACCTTATTTCTGTAAATGTATTAATTTTGGACTGCTCCTGCACAGCCCTCAGTTATATATATTTGTATTAATGCATCCTATGCTTGGCTTGGATCAGTGATGCATCCTACATGTGGAAGTCAGTCACGAATTTCCCCTCTCAATCGGCAAGTAATCGGCGAGACAGCTTGCCACCTGTCTCGCTGAGGTCAGTCCAGGATTTGCACTTTCTCAACACGCAAGTCAGGCGTCGGTGAGGCAGGTCTGCGGATCCGATATCGACAGCACGGGTGTCACCTGGCGCTGCTTCCGTCTGCCGGTGGCGCCACCGCCGCTTCTGCTGCGACGCCGCCTCCGCCACCGAAGCCGCCAACCCAGGCAGCAGACGTCCAGGCCCATTCGCTTGACCTCCGGTTCCGAGCGCAGCTCCGTGATCAGGTTGGTCTGCAGCAGCTCCTGTAGCAGGTCCTGACTGGACAAGCCTGGAGCTGATGGATTGTCCAAGTTGACAACCAAGTTTGAGAGCCCGTTGATGTGTCTGATGAAGGCCATACGTGTCGGTAGGCCTGTTTGAGTAGTGCAGGTGAGTACGGGCTTGATGTTTAACAGGTACAATGCCAAGCAGAACAGGTGAACACTGTGTCGGACAGAACAGGTGAACACAGGCTCTTTCTAACAGGTGACGCTCTCTGTCTAACAGTTGACGCTGTCGGCCTAACAAATGACGCTCTTGGTCCAACAGGTATTTCTAACAGAAATGAATTCCAGAATGACAGATTTGGAATGACAAGTGATGGACAGATTGAAACAGGACTTGATCTTCATTCATATTCACATTAGAAAACGTCAAGTAACTCACTGGAAATGCAGGCGCATCACTGATCTAGACCACAGGTCGAAGAGAGGTAGCCACGTGGCTAGTGCGCTAAGCAGAATTGCACAACAAAAGTCAGCAGCTGCCGTCAGACACAGGTTAATCCTGGAATGGTGCAGGCTTTAGCACAATGTATTCATAATTTCAAATCAAAGTGAATGAAGTACTGCGATAAAATGACTCCGTAGCTTCGCTGTTAGCAAAGGAAAGAAGATTGAAGGCAACAAAATTATCCAAAAATAGGCCTCCGGGCGAATGTCGAAAATGATATTTAAGCTAATTTAGGCCATAATGTTTTGTACTTGTTTAGTAATACTTTGCAGTTTTCAGTAAAAATGTCTTGCTTATTTAGAGTAATTAAAGGCAATTAGACTAACTCATCATGTAACAGAAGACGTGCTCGTTATTTATCGTAGTACTGATGAACCTTCAGTAAAACAATTGACACACACTGATGCACCTTCAGTGCAACTATTGACACATGTACGAGACATTCATTCAAATGACATTCATTTAAGCAGCCGAAGATTGGAAGACCGCAGTCGTCTACATCTGCGCTGCCGTTCAGCAACGACTGGCGGCGGCGGCGGCGGCGGCGGCGGCGGCGGCGGCGGCGGAGGCGGCGGAGCATCCATTCTGCAATAATGCATTAAATGCATTACAAGCTATTTAAAACTAGGAGGAAATTTCAATTAGGAAAATAGAATTCCAACTTAAAAGTAGGATTAAAGGAATAATTTCGAAAATGAGAATGACGATTGGGAGGAAATGAAAGTTGACAGTTTCCCCGAGCGAGAATTTTTTATAAGTGAGCAATAACAATAATGTGTTGTAAAGCATGCTCTGTGGAAAAGTTGGCCCATTTAAATGAGCATCAGAAAGTCATAGAATTAAAATGAAATTTTTTACGACCGAGCAACAACAGTTATGAAACGACTTGCTTTCTAGGAAATATGGTTTCTACACTGTATGTTATGAGGGACCATTTAAATTAACGTTTCGCGGTCAATTTCTATGAAGACAAGGGTACGTCAAGTTATAAATTGCTTGTTTCACAGTATAAAAGCGAGGCATAATGTAAAAGCGGAGAATATTGAAATTTAGCAGAATACAATATGAAGTAATGTGCAGAGCTGGACAAGTGTTACTGCTAATCACAGGCTTGGGGAGGCAGTATGAGTCTGTTGTTTGTTTTATGTTTGACTTGCACATTCAAAGTGTTTAACTCAAACTATGAATCTACTGCTCTCAACCCAGTGCCACTGTCCTAACTTGTCAGCTCGGCTCATAGCTAATGTGTCCTGCTATGATCATCACTAAATGAATGCACCCACATTCCATTTATGTATTAAAATGTAGACCTCTAAGAGTATAAAGTTTCAGTGTATTATAAATAGTGAGCTATCCAAGCCTTTTTTACATAGACTACAGAGTTTATGCTTATCTTAACAAGTCTTAATATTAGAATAAAAAAACTGTATATTGGGTCTATTAGTCTATATGAATAGCTCATTGGCTGGCAACTTGTCATAATTGTATAGAAACAATGAATTATTATAAATGAAATTGGGACCCAGGAATATAAATTCTTATTAAGATTTCCAAGCAACTACTGGGATATGGGATCTATGAGCTGGGAGCCTAGGATCAAGGACTAGTGTTGCCCCTAAAAAATTCCGCAGGGCTTGATTCTATGATTGAATTGATAATTAGTGGAATATGTAATCCAAAGTAAACTAATTGACTATTGTATATCCAATTCCAAAAATGGTATGGTCAGTATGGTATACTTGCCAATTTGCACCCACTTCATAGGTCACAGATTTAAAAGAATGGTGCTTTTAAATGAAAGATCTAATAAAATGAGGGGAAGAAATAAGAAAATTGGAACCAAAGTCTAACATCTGTCATCTGTAACTGGCTATGACTGTGTATGACTTTGTTTTATGAGTGTCATGTAACACGTTAGAACTATTCTAATCATTGACAAATCCATGGATCTTTATTACCTAGATGTAGCACTCTAGGGACTTTTGTGTGCCCCTAGACCCAATGTATTTCTAATTTGGTTTAAGCTCAGTATTTTATGTAAATATTCATTTTACATGTTGCATTTTATAGCAAGAGTATGCCTAGTAAATATACCTAAGCCCCATGCAAAGAAACAAAAGGAGACTTGAAAAAAATGCCAAAGTGCTAATGTTGATTTAATGTTCTGTGGTGCCATATGAAGTGCTGTCAAAGTATAGACTACAATTATGTGTATGATGTGGAGTGTGCTGCGGGAATCGAGTGGGAATGTGAGCCAGCATAATTTTTCCAATTTTTAGTAGCCAAATAATCGCGACCCACATAGCAGCTGGCCGCAGAACACAATCATTAATCTTAGGGCCAGGCTTGGGGCGGAGGTGAATTAAGTAGCCGCCGATTCCCCTTGCCTCGGATCTGTCTAGTCTCCTGTAGAAGTGACTGATCGCGGCTATAGCAATACTGTATGGACTAGTTTAGGTCATGATTCCCCTCCAAACCGCGATCAGATTGTAGGGATCACTCATGCGTCTAGAGTGAGCATTAATTCTTCATGTCCCCTTTCTTTACTGTAACCCGAGCCGAAGCTCGATTATGACCTTTCCCCCTTTAGATACATGTAACGACACTATAGGCAGGTCGGCGCCTGCGCTTCCCATTGTCCCGGCGGGATCACAATCATTGGCCGACTGCCGACAGACGCTCCTAGTGGGGCATCTGGCGATTCTCGCCGCCGCTTCGGTGGGCAATTGGGGTGGCATAATGCCGACCCGATTCCTCGCTGACAGGCTGGCGAGTATGTGGGTTGCTTTGATGGATGCGGGGTTGACGGAGCTGCAGGACTATTTAAGGAAGCGCGCTGCGCTGCCCCTAGGACAACCTCCCTTTTAACCTTCCTTTTAACCTCCCTTCCTTTGAACCTTTTTCCCTGGCTTCCACAAGCCTTCCCTCCGAACCTTCCCTGGAGCAAACTTCCCCTGTCCGGTCCCGGAACTCGGTCCGTGGACTCTCCCCCTTTATTTGCCCATCCCTGCGAGAGCGACGGCCTGCAGCAAAGTCAGCCAGCATTCAGCTAAGTAACCCGCGCAGCGGACACTAATTGTTATCCCTAAGGGATTTATTATTTAGCTAGTGGGGCAAACGGGGCAAGGGCAGCATTCTAGCCTAGTAAACCATTTATAACTTGACTGCCATTATTAATATTTAGGCCAATTTTATAATAACTAAACCTTTCCTTATCATGCTTTTCTCTTCTCTTTATTTTATCGCTAGACAGCCCTCGATCATGAGTGGCTAACTCATTAGGGGGTGGGCTCTGGTGATGCCGAGCTGAAAGCTGCGGCAGGAAGACAACTGTGAGCGCGCATGAGAGTAATAAGGAGCTAGGGATTTGCGAGTAATATGCGGGGCGTAGCATGTGTTCCTCTGCTAGGGGTGGGGAAATTCCTTGGCGGGTTTTTCCTCTCTTTCTGGCGGATCAAGGAGTGCGTGTCAACCTCCCTTGTCAATTAAGTCTTCCTTCTGTTCCCCGCCTCTCGCTGCCGCCGCCATGGGAGCGAGGGGTGTGATCTAATAACCATCGCTTGCATAATCACTCAGCCAGTGTTCTGCTTAACCTCTCCTGCCTCTGATTTCCTCATCTCACACAGATTCGGATTTGCTAGTTATTTAATGTGTAGGCTGCAATCTAATGTAAGGAATGTGCCTGATGTTTCATGAGTAGGATTCCGGCTATGTGTTTCTCATTCGAGTTCGGAGTACCACCTTTCTAGACCACTGTAGCGCAGTTTCAGGAATCCCCTGTTGAGGCGTGTCTCGATTCATTCTGGGGTCTTCGCCCTAGTCTAAAACGGAAGTTACAGAATGCCCTATTTTTCGGCTTGTCTGAGATCTGTGTGACAAACTAGGAGCTGTGAACTCCGGGGACCCAAGTTCCCAAATGTCTGCGGTGGCAACGTAGGCGCATTGGGTGGTGGCGCTACCCTAGATCATTTTCCGCTTTGCCAATAGCCTTTCCGCATTTCTAAGACAAGAGCCTGGGCCGAATCGACCACTGCTACCGCTGTTAGGAGTCAGTTATGTACATGCTACTGATGACAGCAGGCTATCTAGCCCTGTCCTACCTGCTTGCGGGTAGTCCGAAATCTCTTTAGACTTTAGCCGGTTTCGAGCACTGCTTGGGGTAGGCACGGCAGTCATGCCTGTGGCCTATGGGTTGAGTGGGACTGGCCAGCCTGAGGCCGAGAGGACCACTCCCTGCATCCACTGTCTCTCCCTTCATCCCTCTTCCCGCGATAAATCGCGAGGCTTTGCGGTACGACTTCTAACTCTATCGCCATTCCCACACTCCCTTTCTCTCTTGAGGACAGGTCATCGGATTGCAAAACCCGCACCCACTTCAAATGGTGGCATCGGGGTGGGATCTAGAAAGGGCGCGAAACGAACTTGAATTTCAATTGTTAGTTTAGCGCCGCAGATTTCTGTGGTAGCTTGCCGAAAGGGCTCCTTCTAGATTTCATTTTCCGTATGCCGAAATCTTATCTCTAAATAGTGAACCTCAGTTCTAGTGACTGTCAATTAATTTTCAAACAGTCGCAATTTGCTTTCAATTTAATTTAGGCGTTTGTTAGAGTTTCCAAAATTCTGATTAGTGACTTTCTACTATGAGTAGGCTGTGTGAGCGGACTTCATGCTAGAGTGTCTTCGGGTTAGGTGGCTGCTGCAGGAGTCAGGGACTGTCTGTGGGGTTTTCCCGCGTGACTGATCTGGGAGGGGCCATTCTTAACGAGGGACCGGGCAACGCCTTTCGGCCTTCTAACCGAGCGAGGGGAGCCCCCGGCAATGCAGCCGGGAATCGATGACTCGCCGAGCACCGGGGATTGGTTCTCTTGGGCAGCATGCAGGCCTGCTTACGTGTACCTGATTTTGAAAGTGTCACATAACTTTGACCAAGTCTGACTTTGGTGGGGAACAGTTAGGGAGGTGGGACTTTGAGGGAGGTCTAGCGACCCCCGTGCCCGCCTCTCGAAGCTGCCTACTTCAAGTATGGGCTAGAATTCGGTCGGCACGTTTTTCTAAGAGATTCTCTGGGGGGTTTTCTAAATGGGGTAGCCAGGCTTTAGCCATGGACTCCTACCCGAGCGAGATCCCAGGTATATCCCCCCTGGGCTTCCCAGTCTCGTAAATCGCGAGGGGGGCCCCCGGCAATGCAGCCGGGAATCGATGACTCCCTGAACGAGTCGGGGATTATCCCTTCTCTGAGTATCTTATTGAGGCGTGTACTTTCCAAGGTAGGGTGATAGGCTGTTGCAGGCGCAAGCTTGCAGTAGTACTGACCCCGCCGTACCTATAGTGCAACAGTCCGCTATAGGGGTGCAGAACGAGTGCTAAGCTAAAACCTAGACTTCTATGTCCCAAACTTAAGTGCGCGCAAACAGTTGTCGGTAGCCAAGGCTGGAAGCAAAGCTAGCCAGGGCCCTGGGCCCTTTTTCTCTCTCATTGATCTTTGATCCTTTTGCGGTAGGGTTGCTTGCTAGGAGTAGGGAATTCGCCGCATCATTAATCAGGGCTGGACTTGACAGCTCAGGCTCGTTTCTTTTCCCCCCTGCACGATCTCCAGTCGTGATCTGTGTTTTCCTTTTCCTCCCCTCCCCCATTGTTGCATTAGCGACAGACCCCCCCTTTTTCATTCGCAAAACCCTCATTCCTCTTTTGGTCGAAAATGTCCGACCAGGAGGGTGAGGTGGTGGAAGTGGTTGGAGTCAACCGCCCACCCAGAGGCCGCGCCGCAGCTGCGGCGCGCGCCGAACCCCCAGCGGCTGCTGCAGCACAGCAAGCCGACCCTGTGGAGCGCCTAGCGCTGCTTTTAGAGCGGCTAGAGGTGCGACGACCCCGGAACCACCGGGTCAAGGTCGCTATCGAGCCCTTCGAGTCCCGAAAAGACTCCTTCCCCCTCTGGCTGCGCCGTTTCAGCCTGAAGCTGGAGGCGGAGGGTGTAGAATCCGAGGAAGAAAAAGTCCTCACCCTTCTCGCTCACTTGAGTGGCGAGCCCCTCACCGAGGCGTTAGGGTTGCCCCGCCGGGTGACCTACGTTAGATTTGTGCAGGACCTTACTGAAGTCCTCAGTGGCGCCTGCACCCCCTACGCCCGATTACTGAGTGGGCGCAATTTGAAGCAAGGGCGGGATGAGACATACCCCGCCTTTGCCGACAGATTAAGAACAGCGGCCCTGCAGGCCACCCCCAATGGCCATGGCGTGCACTTTGAGCGCGCCCTGTTGGCCTCATTCATGGAGGGAATCGTGGCCCCAGCGGAAGTTTTGGCACCCATCATGCGGATGGAGTTCGCCACGGCGGAGGCTGCCGCAGACGAACTGCGTGCTGGTACCCAGGCCCATGAAATGGCGGTTGAGCGGGATCCTCGCCGGCGGGTGCGCCAAATTAGAGCAGAGCCCGACGACGAGCATGCCCAGTCGGAGCCGCTGCACAAGCTAACGGAGGAGTTGGCCAAAGTAACTCGGCAGCTAGCTGAGGTTTCTCAGCAGCTGCGGGATACGCGGCCCAACCTCATTCCCCCTCTTTGCCCGCACCCAACCGGGCACCAGTGGTTCCCCAAACGTGTCGAGCACGGGGCCGCTAAGGAGGCAAACCCCAAGTCGGAAAAGGGAAATGGGAACGGGGCCGCCAATTGGAGGCAGTCCCACGGCTCCGAGACCCAGCCCGCAGCCCGACAATCGGAGCGACGGCAGCTGCTGCCTCCGACCGCCGAGAAGTCCGAGTGAATTCACTCGGCCGAGTCCCCACCCGAGTGCGAACCCGCCCCAATCGCTCTGAGCGGCTTAGTGAGGTGTGGGTCACCTTGGAGTTGGACGGAGCACCCCTTGACCTCCTGATCGACACTGGGTCAATGGTGAATGTGCTCCCGGGCTCGTTGTCATCCATCATCTCCCATCATCATTTCGACCCCCCTCAATTCTCTCTAGTTGCGTATAATGGCACCCCTATTGTTGCACTCGCGCAAGTCAGAATCAAATTACAGGTTGGCGCCGAAGCACTGGATACGCTATTCCTTGTGGTCGAGGGCGACTGCTCTCCCCTGCTAGGCGCTTCCTGGTTGGCTCACCATCACGCCATTCTCGATTTCGATTCGCGAAACCTAATTGTCTATAGCCAGTCTATTCCCTTCTCGCTCAGGCGGAAGCCTGCCTTTTAGGGCTGAGGAACTTCCCCCCTCCCCATTTTTCCCCCCTCCCCTTCTCTTCCCCCCCTTCTCCCCCCCTGGTACTATTTAGAGGGAGAGTCGCGCGTGGGGGAGACATTCGTTTCATTCTTAGGATAGGTATTTCATTTCTAGCGGAAGACATGGCAAGCTTTGGCACCGTCCTGGCGTGGTGGCTAGAAGTGGCCGCCACGGACTATCGCCGCGAACTGGCAGGGAAGAGGACCTGGCTGATGGTCCGCCTGTGGCTGTTACCCATGTTAGGACGAGCGGCCCAAGCAGGCGTTGACCTCGCCCTTGCCTGCCAGCTGGCAGAGTCTAGGTGGCTGGCCCAGGCGTGGTGCGAGGAGCGGGACCCTCTGCCGCCTAGGGGAGAAGACGAGGCAAACCTCCCTTGGAACCTGCGGTGGATGGAGTACAGCCCGCCAGAGGATTGGAGCCTTACCATCCCCGATGAGCTCGCCTCCTGGCTGCAAGCCAAGAGGATCCCAGGACAGGAAGAGTTGGAGCACCAGCTGGTCATGCGCCGGATTGGGATGCCAGAGGTCACCCTGCGGTCAGCGGCAGACCCGGATTGGCGTGAGTGGCTCCACGGACATCGCATCGCCGAAGAGCCACCGCCCGGGGACAGCACGCTCGGTCGCATGGTGAGAGAGATGGAAGGCGAAGAAGCTAGCGAGGGACCGGCGGAAAGCACGCCCATTAAGGAGGAGGCCGAAGAATAGGAAAGCGCAAGGTAGGATCAATTGAGGTGGTGACCGCAGAATTGTAGGAACAGGACCACTATCCGTTAGGCCCCTGTCCCCTGTTCCCCCTTTGTCCTTTTCCTTTTTCTTCTCCCCTTTAATAATCATTCGCACTCTGCACCGTTTGTTCTTTTCTTCCTATTGTGCATGTTTTCCCTTTTCATCTAAAGCCGCCTTGGCAAAAATCTCACACAAAAACTCTTATAAATTTAGTCAAAATCACAAAAATACACTTAGTGGGGCGAAATTCCCCGGATACTTTTTTCACATGAGATGCTTATCTAATTGTAGCAAACTAGGGTATGCACCTTCTTTTCTCAAAGAGCATTTTACTTTTAATCGCACCACATCATGCATGGCACCTCTGCCTTATCTCGCTTCATATTGGTGGGTCTGTGGGAGTTCAATTTAGGACAACTTCTAAATTAGAAGGGACACCAACCCGCTAAAGTGAGCGGGGTGGTATGCCTTGGGAAATTCTATGCTTCTTAAAGGGAGGGAAGGCGGTTCAAATCAAAAAGGCCATCTCGGCGCCAAAACCTCTTAAAAACTTATATAAACTAATCAAAATCCAAAAACATACTTAGTGGGGTGAAATTCCCCTTCGTAAGAATTTTCGCATAAAACATTGTTGTATTAACTGCCGCAAACCAGGGTTCGCACCTACCTTTCGCAAACTTGCTTATCTTACATGTTCTCTATGCTTGGTTTCGGGAGTTTAGCTATACCGGCTTCTATTTAGGGGGTATACCAACCCGCTAAAGTGAGCGGGGTGGTATGTTTCGGGAGTTTTTCTTAATGTTTGTTTAAAGAGTGGGCGGTTGTAAATCAAGAGGCCGGTAGGGTCAGGTTCGAATTCTAGGGGGAAAACAATCTGGCGGTTTCAATGAACGACAGATTTCAAAATGATAATTTTTCCTTTGTTAGGATTAGAAAGGTCAGAAAAAAACATTACTTGGGAGCTAGAAGTTAGCGGCTGGGAATTCAAATCTAGGTACCTGGAGGGGTAGAATAGTAATAAATCGTATGAATTAAGGTTCCAGACGTTTCAAAAACTCATTAACAGTCTATCAGTTAGTTTTTTTTGGTTACTAGGCGGTTGTAAAACTTGAGCAGTAATGTTTCATCGAGGAAAGAAGACGGGTAAAGATAGTGAGTTCTATTTTGCATATTCAAACGGTGGCACGGAAGCAAATCATATCCCTTAGCACGTTATTTTTATTTACAGAAAGAAACAAAAAAAGGGTTTTCAAATTAGCACCAGGTAAATAGTCCGAGTGAGTGCAGAGGCCGAGCAGGCGCCGATGAGTAGCTCAAAATAGCCATAAGGTGATGGCCACGATCACCACCTCTCGGGTCGTGCGGCTGTCCTGAAATTACGCGAATCAGGTTCGCGGCGTGTAGCAGAACTTCACAAACTTGCTACAGAAGAAAAGCATCCACTCCAATACATGGAACTTGAGTTCGCTGCTAGTCAGCTATCTATCCTGGTTGAGATGTACAAGGATATCGGCGAGGTACAAATTACATCAGCAACTAGCCAAGAGACGAGTGCGTCAACAAAACTTCCCGCAGAACAGCAGCAGCAGGAAGAGCGCTGCAACTCTTCTGAAGGTGCTCCTAAAAGTCCTAAACCTACGCCAGAAACTCATCGAGTTCCAGCTAAAATCTGTCGAAACCCATTACCATTTGTGATTCCTCCAAGAGTCCCTTATTGCGTCAAACCCTTACCGCCTATTGTCTTGCGTAAATCTGCTACCAACTTGACCCGATATAACCCGAAAATTCCCACCTCGTCTCCCATAAAATTTGCTACCTGAGGTCTTCCTGTTGGAACAAAATACCATACCACCCCTATCCCATGGAAAAATTGGTATATCGACAGAGCCAATTACAGCAAGTCACTCTGCACCTACTTTTGTGTGGGTGCTGTGAAGCGTTAAGTTTAAGAGCGCTAAAATTAATACCAGTAAGCCCAAAATTTGGACACATATTTCTTTCAACTAGCAAATTTTTTGCAGGTCACTTTGCACATGCAATACAATGTGCTGTGAAGCGTTAAGTTTAAGAGCGCTAAAATTAATACCAGTAAGCCCAAAGTTTGGACACATATTTCTTTCAACTAGCAAAATTATACAGGTCACTTTGCACATGCAATTCAATGTGCTGTGAAGCGCTACATTTTAAAGCGCTATGAGCCCATGTGTCAGCCTTCTCGCGGCGGACTCGTTGAGCGCGAATAAAATCTGCTAATTACCGTGCGCTGCCAATCTTACCGTGCATGTTTGCACTATCCAGCGGACTGGCAGTGTACTTACGTTAGCTGTTTTTATTCGTGGGACTAATGACACTATTAAATTCGTTCATTTATCAGCTTTTCCGTTCAATTCCGTTTTATTATTATTATATAGCTCACAGTTTCATTGTCTGTCAAATAAATGGAGGGGCTCCTAAACAGTGTTTCGCGTTTTCGTTTTTTAATTGCTTGTTTTTTAGATGCGCTTTCTTTCTGCTCATTAGTTGGCTGTGCAGGGAACAACTAGGACAAATGGAGATACATGTGCATTTGAGAATAGACTGCCTGCTTTATACAATTATATGCATGGCAGATCAATGTCCTTATTAGCGTTTATATATTAGCGTTCACGCCTTCATTTAGGGTCTAGCTTTAATTGTCAACGTTTCAAACTTCAATCTCGAATAAATTTCAGGCCAGCATCACTTCCATTGAAAGTTGATGACACCTCCCAACATTCACGCCGCGATTACGTGTCTTCAGTGCCACTGGAGTGGCAGGGCATCAGGTTTTAAACAGCATTGCCGCCGAGCTCATCCGGACCTATCTGAAAAGCGAATCGACGCCAACCTTCGCTACTGTCGCCTACAAAATAAGCTGAAGTTGTCTCCTATTTTTATCTCTGTCCATATTGCTCTACTATCATTTCGGGATACGATACGCACATGCTCATTCACAATCGCGGGAGAAGAGGAGGCGATAGAATCATCATCACGACTGAGGACTTCAAAGCTGCTAACCTTGCTGCATTAAGTTTCATTGACGAGCTGCGCAACATCGCTGTTGGTGGTAAAACTTGCGGTACTCCTGCCAACGAAATATCGCCGGCTCTTCCAGCAGCTGGTCAACCTACCAGTGCTCATTCAGTTGATTTAAATCCACAGGTGCCTGGGGCCCAAGACTACAGTTGTAATCAACGCTCCGCTGCAGCTTTAAGCTACAATTCTGATGTCAACATGATGACGTGCGCGAGCATTCAACACAATGGAAATGACGATCCATTCAATTATTTGTCGGTGCTTTTTTCAATTTTCAATTCCCTCCAGTCGTCCAAGGCGTTTTGTTGTTATGCGAACTCGGCCAATCTGACTTCATAATTGCTTCATATGCGTTCATATGCATACAAGTGTCAATGCTCATATGCGTGTGTACACCTTTCGTGTCTGCTTGCCTGCAATCCTACTTGTGCATGTATTTGACTTACCTATAGTCATTACACTTAGCTAGAGTAATTTAGCCCAGGTGTGGCAACAATGGTCAGGGGAGAGCTAGAGTCAAACTGTTCAGAATATGTTCCGATGACTAAATTATTCAGTTTTCCCTGGTAATCATGCAATTTCTTGGATGGTCAGAGGAGAGCTAGAGTCAAACTGTTCAGAATATGTTCCGATGACTAAATTATTCAGTTTTCCCTGGTAGTCATGCAATTTCTTGGATGGTCAGAGGAGAGCTAGAGTCAAACTGTTCAGAATATGTTCCGATGACTAAATTATTCAGTTTTCCCTGGTTATCATGCAATTTCTTGGATGGTCAGAGGAGAGCTAGAGTCAAACTGTTCAGAATATGTTCCGATGACTAAATTATTCAGTTTTCCCTGGTAATCATGCAATTTCTTGGATGGTCAGAGGAGAGCTAGAGTCAAACTGTTCAGAATATGTTCCGATGACTAAATTATTCAGTTTTCCCTGGTAGTCATGCAATTTCTTGGATGGTCAGAGGAGAGCTAGAGTCAAACTGTTCAGAATATGTTCCGATGACTAAATTATTCAGTTTTCCCTGGTAATCATGCAATTTCTTGGATGGTCAGAGGAGAGCTAGAGTCAAACTGTTCAGAATATGTTCCGATGACTAAATTATTCAGTTTTCCCTGGTAATCATGCAATTTCTTGGATGGTCAGAGGAGAGCTAGAGTCAAACTGTTCAGAATATGTTCCGATGACTAAATTATTCAGTTTTCCCTGGTAATCATGCAATTTCTTGGATGGTCAGAGGAGAGCTAGAGTCAAACTGTTCAGAATATGTTCCGATGACTAAATTATTCAGTTTTCCCTGGTAGTCATGCAATTTCTTGGATGGTCAGAGGAGAGCTAGAGTCAAACTGTTCAGAATATGTTCCGATGACTAAATTATTCAGTTTTCCCTGGTAGTCATGCAATTTCTTGGATCGTCAGAGGAGAGCTAGAGTTAAACTGTTCAGAATATGTTCCGATGACTAAATTATTCAGTTTTCCCTGGTAGTCATGCAATTTCTTGGATGGTCAGAGGAGAGCTAGAGTCAAACTGTTCAGAATATGTTCCGATGACTAAATTATTCAGTTTTCCCTGGTAGTCATGCAATTTCTTGGATGGTCAGAGGAGAGCTAGAGTCAAACTGTTCAGAATATGTTCCGATGACTAAATTATTCAGTTTTCCCTGGTAGTCATGCAGCGGAGTGAGAGGAGAGAGTTCTGAAGTTCTAAACGCGTTTGACAATGATAAAATCTCAAACTCTAATTCCTGCTTTCTTTATGCTCACTGTGCATGCACTGTATGTGTTTTTACGTGAGGGTCTGTACTTTGTTCAATTAATGTTTCTGTCTAACTAGGACTTTTCACCAATTCTTTTCCGTGTCAAACTTCAGGGAAAGTACATAAGCTAATTTATCAAAAATATCAGCGCATCTCATTCGCAAAAATTGTGCCGCACAGGCACGGCATAGGTGACCTGCTGCAAGGTATACTGACTAAAATTACTATTATGTTATTATTATTACTTCTTTCTTGGAATCACAGGGTGCGGTGACAGAGAAGAGGGTGAGGTGACAGAGAAGAGGGTGAGGTGACAGAGGAGAGAGTGAGGTGACAGAGAGGAGAGAGTGAGGGCACAGAGGAGAAAGTGAGGGCACAGAGAGGAGAGTGAGGGCACAGAGAGGAGAGTGAGGGCACAGAGAGGAGAGTGAGGGCACAGAGAGGAGAGTGAGGGCACAGAGAGGAGAGTGAGAGCACAGAGAGGAGAGTGAGGGCACAGAGAGGAGAGTGAGGGCACAGAGAGGAGAGTGAGGGCACAGAGAGGAGAGTGAGGGCACAGAGAGGAAAGTGAGGGCACAGAGAGGAGAGTGAGAGCACAGAGAGGAGAGTGAGGGCACAGAGAGGAGAGTGAGGGCACAGAGAGGAGAGTGAGAGCACAGAGAGGAGAGTGAGGGCACAGAGAGGAGAGTGAGGGCACAGAGAGGAAAGTGAGGGCACAGAGAGGAAAGTGAGGGCACAGAGAGGAGAGTGAGGGCACAGAGAGGAGAGTGAGGGCACAGAGAGGAGAGTGAGGGCACAGAGAGGAGAGTGAGGGCACAGAGTGGAGAGTGAGGGCACAGAGTGGAGAGTGAGGGCACAGAGTGGAGAGTGAGGGCACAGAGGAGAGAGTGAGGGCACAGAGGAGAAAGTGAGGGCACAGAGAGGAGAGTGAGGGCACAGAGAGGAGAGTGAGGGCACAGAGAGGAGAGTGAGGGCACAGAGAGGAGAGTGAGGGCACAGAGAGGAGAGTGAGAGCACAGAGAGGAGAGTGAGGGCACAGAGAGGAGAGTGAGGGCACAGAGAGGAGAGTGAGGGCACAGAGAGGAGAGTGAGGGCACAGAGAGGAAAGTGAGGGCACAGAGAGGAGAGTGAGAGCACAGAGAGGAGAGTGAGGGCACAGAGAGGAGAGTGAGGGCACAGAGAGGAGAGTGAGAGCACAGAGAGGAGAGTGAGGGCACAGAGAGGAGAGTGAGGGCACAGAGAGGAAAGTGAGGGCACAGAGAGGAAAGTGAGGGCACAGAGAGGAGAGTGAGGGCACAGAGAGGAGAGTGAGGGCACAGAGAGGAGAGTGAGGGCACAGAGAGGAGAGTGAGGGCACAGAGTGGAGAGTGAGGGCACAGAGTGGAGAGTGAGGGCACAGAGTGGAGAGTGAGGGCACAGAGAGGAGAAAGTGAGGGCACAGAGAGGAGAGAGTGAGGTGACAGAGGAGAGAGTGAGGTGACAGAGAGGAGAGAGTGAGGGCACAGAGTGGAGAGTGAGGGCACAGAGAGGAGAAAGTGAGGGCACAGAGAGGAGAAAGTGAGGGCACAGAGAGGAGAAAGTGAGGGCACAGAGAGGAGAGAGTGAGGGCACAGAGAGGAGAGAGTGAGCCACAGAGAGGAGAAAGTATACTACTGACATAGTCAGAGTCGATAAAATTACTAAAAAGTAAGAAAACGGTCATAACTTTTTTCCTCAAAAGATATTGAGCTCGGACCGCCTAGATTGAATTTCCCGTCCAAAAATAGTTTAGAAAACATAGTACCTAATAGTATGGAAGCAGTAGCTAGCAATCGGCTAGGTACTTGAAATGTTTTCGCATGTATTTCGTCAGATTTTCTAGGTGACTTTCCAGGTTAATAAGTTCAAGTAGAAATCATTTGAAATCATGAAACCACAATCGTCAGATAGTACAATTATCGCTCTTAGTACAATACAACGGCAGCAAATCTATCGACGGAATTAACAACATCTGACGCTAAATCTACTGACCTACCAGACAACGTCAGTCTCATCTCTCTAGATGAAGCGGTTTTCAAATGGGGTCCACTCAAAGTCGATACCGCCCTGCCTGTCAAGGCTTGTCATTTTGACGGGGGTACCACTGACAAAAGTGATTTCGGGATGCCCCTTAACTATGATGAATTTCGATGGGATTTGATTCCCCGTATTCTGGGATAGACGTAGAAGCGATCCCTGTCGAAATCCGGGGTCAATAAGTAAGCCTGCGGCGTCGCATCACACAGACTATACTTAATTACTATTGTAGCCAGATTTACAAACTTGAACTGGAGCTTGTGGGCACCTATTGCCGTTTAGGAAAATTCAAGAAACCAACAATTGGTGCCACGCTTGGCCTCAACTACATGATTTTCGCACTACAAAGACTATACTTAATTACTATTGTAGCCAGATTTACAAACTTGAACTGGAGCTTGTGGGCACCTATTGCCGTTTAGGAAAATTCAAGAAACCAACAATTGGTGCCACGCTTGGCCTCAACTACATGATTTTCGCACTACAAAGACTATACTTAATTACTATTGTAGCCAGATTTACAAACTTGAACTGGAGCTTGTGGGCACCTATTGCCGTTTAGGAAAATTCAAGAAACCAACAATTGGTGCCACGCTTGGCCTCAACTACATGATTTTCGCACTACAAAGACTATACTTAATTACTATTGTAGTGTGGCGGTCAAGGGCAAGTGCACTCGGTGGCAGCCACTTGCAAGCCGTTCTGCCCGCCGATTTCTCACACCACCCCACGTCTGCACGCGGCCAACCCCGGGGGTTAGGGGTGGGCGCCACCCCTCCCCAGCGTGGCGTGTTTGGGCGGTGTGACCTTGACTTTTTTACCGCTTGTTTACGCGATGGCCGTATAAGACTGTTTGCGTGCGCCTCCTTCTGTTTACCCTTTTCCGCGTTTCACTTTGCTCTCCGCAAATATACGTTTCGCACGCAGTAGCTAGCTACCACGCTACATTGGTGAGCCCGACACCCGCCATTCCGTTTTAAATGGCGCTTCCTACTGAGTCATCCGTAGCACTCAAGCTGCCCACGTTTTGGGCTGCACAGCCACGCGCGTGGTTTATTCAGGCGGAGGCCCAGTTCCAGCTGCGGGGCATCAGCCAGGACGACACCAAGTACCACCACTTGGTCGCCTCGCTTGACCAGCGGACCGCTGAACGCCTGCTGGATGTCCTGGAGAGCCCTCCGGACACCAACAAATACGGCAGGTTGAAGGAGCGCCTGCTCGGCTCTTTCAGCCTCACCCGGCAGCAGCGAGCCAGCCGCCTGCTCAGCATGTCCAGCCTCGGAGATCGCCGTCCGTCCGAGCTGATGGACGAAATGCTGGCCCTGCTGGGCGACCATCGGCCTTGCCTGCTCTTTGAAGAGCTTTTCCGCCAGCAGCTACCCGCGGACATCCGGATGGCGCTCGCTTCTGCAGATTTCGAGGATCCCCGGGCGGTCGCGCAGCTCGCCGACCAGCTCTGGGCCAGCCGACCGCAACCAATGGCCGCCTCTGCGCACCTGGAGGACCTGCCCGAGGTTTGCGCCGCGCGACAGGCTGCTCGGCCTCGCGCCAAGTCGCCCCGGCCGGGACACCGCGGCAGCCGCACTCCGGAGGTGTGCTATTTCCACCGCAAGTTCGGCGCGAAGGCCAGGCAATGCGAGCAGCCCTGCAGCTTCTCGGGAAACGGGCTGGCCGGCCGTCAGTGAACATCGCGGCGGCCGGCAACCTGCTGCTCATCCCCGACGTCCAGTCCGGCCGGCGTTTCCTGGTGGACACGGGCGCCGAGGTCAGCATCTTCCCAGCCTCCGCGGACGATGCCCGCGCCCGCTCGCCGGGCCCGCCCCTGTTCGCCGCCAACGGAAGCCGAATTCGCACATTCGGCAGTCGCAGCCTCACCCTAGACATCGGCCTGAAGACCTGCACTTGGTCGTTCGTGCTGGCCGAGGTCTCCAGGCCGCTGATCGGCGCCGACTTCCTGCGCCACCACGGCCTGCTAGTGGACCTGCCGAACCGCCGTCTCCTGGACGCCAGCTCCCTGGCCAGCGTGCACCTGCTGCCCGGTTCCGGTTCTGCACCGCAGCTCGCCGCCGCCGTGGCCAAGGACCCGTACAGCCGACTGCTGGCGGAGTTCCCCAGCATCACGGAGCCCAGTTTCATCAGGGCCACGCCGCGGCACGGCGTCGAACACTGCATCCCGACGACGGGCCCTCCGGTACATGCCAGGGCGCGCCGCCTGCCACCCGACAAGCTGGCTGCAGCCAAGGAGGAGTTTCGCAACCTGGAGCAGCTCGGAATCGTGCGGCGGTCCAGCAGCCCGTGGTCGTCGCCGCTGCACATGGTGCCTAAGGCTTCCGGCGGTTTCCGGCCCTGCGGCGATTTCAGGCGTCTCAACGACGCCACGGTGCCAGACCGCTACCCTGTGCCGCATATCCAAGACTTTTCGGCGCGGCTGACCGGCTGCACCGTGTTCTCTAAGATTGACCTGGTGCGCGGCTACCACCAGATCCCAGTCGCCGAGGCCGACATCCCGAAGACCGCCGTAATAACGCCCTTCGGGCTGTTCGAGTTCCTCCGCATGCCATTTGGCCTGAAAAACGCGGCACAGGCCTTCCAGCGCTTAGTGGACTCGATTTGCCAGGACCTGCCAGCAGTTTTCGCCTACATCGACGATTTCCTGGTGGCCAGCAACAGCCTTGAGCAGCACGAGGAGCACCTGCGGCAGCTGTTCCAGCGCCTCGCTGACAACGGCCTGTTGCTGAACCCGGCCAAGTGCCAGTTCGGCCGCAGCCAGATCGACTTCCTGGGCCACAGGATCAGCGCCGCGGGTGCCGTGCCGCTGCCGGACAAAGTCGACGTCATCGCCCGATTCGCGCCGCCCACGACGGTGAAGGGCCTCCAGGAGTTCGCCGGCATGGTGAACTTCTATCACCGCTTTGTGCCCCGCGCTGCCCAGCTGCTGCGCCCGATCTACCAGGCCATGTCCGGCAAGGGGAAGCTGGTGCAGTGGACGCCAGAGCTGACCGAGGCTTTCGACAATACCAAGCGAGCGCTCGCTAACGCAGCCATGCTGGCGCACCCCAGGCCCGAGGCGCCGATGGCCCTCACAGTCGACGCTTCCGACACGGCCGTCGGCGCCGTCCTCGAACAGCACGTCGGCCTCGCCTGGCAGCCACTTGCCTTCTTCAGCCGCCAGCTGAGGCCAGCGGAGCAGAAGTACAGCGCTTTCGACCGCGAGCTTCTGGCGCTGTACCTAGCGGTCCGCCACTTTCGTTTCTTCCTGGAGGGGCGCCCATTCACCGCCTACACGGACCACAAACCGCTGGCCGCCGCCATGGCCAAGCTGTCCGACCCGTGGTCCGCCCGACAGCAACGCCACCTGGCGTACGTTAGCGAGTTCACCACGGACGTCCAGCACATCGCCGGCAAGGACAACCCGGTGGCCGACGCGCTGTCCCGCTGCACCGTGGCCAGTGTGCTACCTGGCGTCGACTATGCCGCCATGGCGCGGGTCCAGCAGGCCCCCACCGAGCCACACTCCGGGCTTCGGTTGGAGCGAGTGAGCCTCCGCGCAGGCCTGGAGTTGCTCTGCGACGTCTCCACCGGTCGGCCCCGCCCGCTGGTGCCGCCTGATTTCCGACGGCCGGTGTTCGACGCCATCCACGGCCTCGCGCACCCCTCCATCCGCAGCTCCCGCCGCCTCGTCGCCGACCGTTTCGTCTGGCCCGGCCTCAACCGGGACGTCGGCCTTTGGGCTCGCAGCTGCGTCGCCTGCCAGACGGCTAAAGTCCAGCGGCACGTGGTCAGCGAGCCGGACAGCATCCCGGTGCCTCGCGATCGTTTCGCACACGTGCACATCGACCTGGTCGGCCCGCTGCCGCCGTCGCAAGGTTTCACGCACCTGCTGACCGTGGTCGACCGTTTCACGCGCTGGCCGGAAGCAATCCCGCTGGCCGACACCTCCGCGGCCACCTGCGCCGGCGCCTTCATCACGCACTGGGTCGCCCGTTTCGGCGTGCCTGGCGACCTCACCTCCGACCGCGGCCCGCAATTCACCTCGGAGCTGTGGGCGAACGTCTCCCGCCTGCTGGGCATGCAGCTGCACCAGACGACGGCTTTTCATCCACAGGCCAACGGGCTGGTCGAGCGTTTTCATCGACATCTCAAGGCCTCCTTGATGGCGCGGCTGACAGGGCCGTCCTGGACTACCGAGTTGCCCTGGGTGCTGCTGGGCATCCGCACGGCGCCCAAGGAGGATTTCGGCGTTTCTTCGGCCGAAATGGTGTACGGCGTCCCACTGGCGGTGCCGGGCGAGTGCCTGCAGGCCGGCCCACCCACCGGCCCAGCCGAACCACGACGGTTTTCTGACCCACCTGCGCCAGGCCGTGCAGGCTTTCCGGCCGCCACCGACCTCCCAACACGGTCGCCGTGCCACCGCCTGGCCGACTGCCCTGGACGCCTGCACGCACGTTTTCGTCCGCCGCGACGGGCACCGGCCGGCACTGCAGCCGCCTTACCTCGGCCCCTTCAAGGTGCTGAAGCGCGGCGCCAAGGCGTTCCTCCTCGACCTCGTCACCCGGCAGGACCACGTGTCGGTGGACCGGCTCAAGCCGGCAACGCTCGACCCAACCAGCCCGGCTCCGACGCCGCAACTTCGCCCGCGCGGCCGGCCGCCGCGGGACCCAACGACACGCCCGCCTAGCGTTCCCGGCACCAAAGCAGAGCCGGCCGCCACTCCACCGGTCACCCCTCCGCCGGTTCCTCTGCGTCGGCGCCAGCCGCAGCGCCGGTGCCGGCGGGTACCGAAGGCCACCGCTGGGGGGGAGCCCTGTGGCGGTCAAGGGCAAGTGCACTCGGTGGCAGCCACTTGCAAGCCGTTCTGCCCGCCGATTTCTCACACCACCCCACGTCTGCACGCGGCCAACCCCGGGGGTTAGGGGTGGGCGCCACCCCTCCCCAGCGTGGCGTGTTTGGGCGGTGTGACCTTGACTTTTTTACCGCTTGTTTACGCGATGGCCGTATAAGACTGTTTGCGTGCGCCTCCTTCTGTTTACCCTTTTCCGCGTTTCACTTTGCTCTCCGCAAATATACGTTTCGCACGCAGTAGCTAGCTACCACGCTACAGTAGCCAGATTTACAAACTTGAACTGGAGCTTGTGGGCACCTATTGCCGTTTAGGAAAATTCAAGAAACCAACAATTGGTGCCACGCTTGGCCTCAACTACATGATTTTCGCACTACAAAGACTATACTTAATTACTATTGTAGCCAGATTTACAAACTTGATCTGGAGCTTGTGGGCACCTATTGCCGTTTAGGAAAATTCAAGAAACCAACAATTGGTGCCACGCTTGGCCTCAACTACATGATTTTCGCACTACAAAGACTATACTTAATTACTATTGTAGCCAGATTTACAAACTTGAACTGGAGCTTGTGGGCACCTATTGCCGTTTAGGAAAATTCAAGAAACCAACAATTGGTGCCACGCTTGGCCTCAACTACATGATTTTCGCACTACAAAGACTATACTTAATTACTATTGTAGCCAGATTTATAAACTTGAACTGGAGCTTGTGGGCACCTATTGCCGTTTAGGAAAATTCAAGAAACCAACAATTGGTGCCACGCTTGGCCTCAACTACATGATTTTCGCACTACAAAGACTATACTTAATTACTATTGTAGCCAGATTTACAAACTTGAACTGGAGCTTGTGGGCACCTATTGCCGTTTAGGAAAATTCAAGAAACCAACAATTGGTGCCACGCTTGGCCTCAACTACATGATTTTCGCACTACAAAGACTATACTTAATTACTATTGTAGCCAGATTTACAAACTTGAACTGGAGCTTGTGGGCACCTATTGCCGTTTAGGAAAATTCAAGAAACCAACAATTGGTGCCACGCTTGGCCTTAACTGCATGCGTTTCGCAGCCAGTTTCCCAGTTTCCCTGCAGTTTCTCCAGTTTCCATGGAGAGACCTGGCGTATATTGTTGTTGTTGTTGTTGTTGTTTCGCAGCACACAGACTACTTAATTAGTACTATTGTAGCCAGAGTTTTAAACTTGAACTGGAGCTTGTGGGCACCTATTGCCGTTTGCATGCACTTGTCACCACTGTCTGCTGTTGTTTGAGTCTCATGCTGTGTTTGCGTGCGACTGGGTTGGGCCGTCTGTCTGGGATCTGTCTGGAAATTAGACTGCATGAACGCATATATAAGGAGCCGCGATATCAGACTGGTTCTTTACTGTGTGTTTCAATTCTGGCCTTACTTCTGCCTTTGAGTTATTACAACTTACTTAAGAAGCCGTTTACAAATTATCAGTAAGATATTTACATGTAGCTTGTGGATGCACAGCACGATTTTGTGAATGTCACACGATATGACATCCCTCAGAGAAACGGAAATTAAAGGGAAGCATTCTTCATGAACTTATACTCATCTATGAGCAAAATGAGGTGTGCAACGAAGCCAATAATGAGGTAAGTCAGAGTTTAACAAACACTAGCCCATATCAAAATAATAAATATATATGTGTGTGTATCTGGCTTAACCTAAAGTCAGTACAACTACTGTACCGTACTTTATATGTTTGTCAGTAGATGAATCCGAGATAATCCGAGAATCCATCAATAAATTATTTTTATGAGGCCTATAAACCTATATCAAGAGCAATGTTTCAAAATACGGATATATGACTTGGTATTTATTTTTTAAGTTCGTAATCAGCACCAACAGCTTGGAACTTGAAAGTTCATTCAGTCCATTGTGCTAAGCTGTTTTCAAAAAGAAATGACGAAGCAAAACCAGCCTAGACAGTGTCTCGTCAGAAAGGATCGTGAACGAACTTTGGTCAGAAAAGTTCCACTGACCGAAAAGGCGCGCTCAGCTTCAACACTTGTCGGAGGGATGAGCATCACAGCTTCACGCTGCTGTGCAATGCGAAGAATCTCTCGACCAATGCGACTCTCCAGTGACATGCAGTGTGTTTTAGGCTTAGAGCTCTTCTCTAGGAATGACTTCACTTGATCAGCCAGACCGCTTTCATCTGCCACATCATCATTGTCGTCACCATAATGGGCATTTGTGGCTGAACTCAAATCAATGGAAGCTGAACTGGTGTCTTTATCAGTAGCAACTTGGGCAGCATCTTCAGTTGCATATAGGTTTAACTTACTAGCCAGTGTGATCAGTGAATACTTCACAGCATTTAACTCACTTTGTGAGTCAGTGATTCCATACCGAGATAAAAATCAGGCGAATCGCGATTCGAGACTAGAAGCAATCTGAATTAAACAAAGCATCTCAAAATTTTCTCATTTACACGTTGCATGAGCAGTTGCTTAACTTTATACTCGCAATCAGGCATGAGTCGCTTTCTGTTATTTTTGTAATTAAAAAACACAAAAACAATAAAAAGCACAGCTAAGCAAGAGTGAGAAGATAAGCAAAAAAGGCGTTCGACAGGGTGACGGAAAAAAATCTCGTTTATAAGGTGAGCGGCATGTTGAATCAAAGGCTCATAGGCTCATAGATTCGTAGCAGAAGCCGTAGCAGGAATCGTTGCCAGAATCGCAGCACAGCAGTACAAGATTGAGCACAGAGAAGCAATAATGAGCACATAAGCAATAATGAGCACAGATAAGCAATAATGAGCACAGATTAAGCAGGAGCACATACAAAAGCGGGCGCAACAGGAGAAAGATTCAGTCTTTAAAATTTCATCAACTTTTGGCCGGACAAACCGTTACTGTTGATTGCGACTGATTACATTTGATTACTGTGCATGGGTCTGTGCAAAGTCTGCAAAATACCTTATTTCTGTAAATGTATTAATTTTGGACTGCTCCTGCACAGCCCTCTGTTATGTATATTTGTATTATTGCATCCCATGCTTGGCTTGGATCAGTGATGCATCCTACATGTGGAAGTCAGTCACGAATTTCCCCTCTCAATCGGCAAGTAATCGGCGAGACAGCTTGCCACCTGTCTCACTGAGGTCAGTCCAGGGTTTGCACTTTCTCAACACGCAAGTCAGGCGTCGGTGAGGCAGGTCTGCGGATCCAATATCGGCAGCACGGGTGTCACCTGGCCTTGCTTCCGTCTGCCGGTGGCGCCACCGCCGCTTCCGCCGCGACGCCGCCTCCGCCACCGAAGCCGCCAACCCAGGCAGCAGACGTCCAGGCCCATTCGCTTGACCTCCGGTTTCGAGCGCAGCTCCGTGATCAGGTTGGTCTGCAGCAGCTCCTGTAGCAGGTCCTGGCGGGACAAGCCTGGAGCTGATGGATTGTCCAAGTTGACAACCAAGTTTGAGAGCCCGTTGATGCGTCTGATGAAGACTATACGTGTCGGTAGGCCTGTTTGAGTAGTGCAGGTGAGTACGGGCTTGATGTCTAACAGGTACCATACCAAGCAGAACAGGTGAACACTGTGTCTAACAGAACAGGTGATCACAGGCTCTGTCTAACAGGTGACGCTCTCTGTCTAACAGTTGACGCTGTCGGCCTAACAAATGACGCTCTTTGTCTAACAGGTGACGCTCTTTGTCTACCAGGTGACGCTCTCTGTCTAACAATTGACGCTGTCGGCCTAACAAATGACGCTCTTGGTCTAACAGGTATTTCTAACAGAAATGAATTCCAGAATGACAGATTTAGAATGACAAATGAATTCCAGAATGACTAGTGATGGACAGATTAAAACAGGACTTGATCTTCATTCATATTCACATTAGAAAATGTCAAGTAACTTACTGGAAATGCAGGCGCATCACTGATCTAGACCACAGGTCGAAGAGAGGTAGCCACGTGGCTAGTGCACTAGGCAGAATCGCACATCAAGAGTCAGCAGCTGCCATCAGACACAAGTTAATCCTGGAATGGTGCAGGCTTTAGCACAACGTATTAATAATGTCAAATCAAAGTGAATGAAGTACTGCGATAAAATGACTCCGTGATGGCAAAGGAAAGAAGATTAAAGGCAACACAATTATCCAAAAATAGGCTTCAGGCCATCCACCATCCACCATTCACGCGAAGCATAAAAGACTTGGCCTTTGCAGAAATATTTAATAGTATTCAGCGGTACTTGTAACTGGCTAAATAGACACTTGTACAAGCCTTCCGCACAAGTAGGAGATGCAAGTTGGGCGAATGTTTATGAGTTCGATTTTTCAGACACGGTTCACATATTCGAGAAACAGTAATTGACTTTTGTCTAAATTTATTCTTGTCAAAAGGTGTGTTTGAGATCGACCCATTTTATTTTTAAATACAAGGCTGCTTTGCTGATCGGGCTATTTGTATTTAGCAGAATTTAATTTGTAAGAAATTCATAAAGTACACTTTTCCTATTGTCTTAAATCATGTCATTCAATTACCATAGTGTTCGCTTTAATTATCTGTTTTTTGAGCCAAGAAAAGTTGAAAAAATTCTTTCTGAAGAAGAGAAGCTTTAAAAACAAATATTAGTTTTAAAAAATTTCACGATAAGTCGTTTATCTCTACGACTTAGAGACGAAAAACAATTATATAGGGTGCGTACGAAAACAATTATAACTATCTAATTATAATTATAACTTCCACCAATAATTGGAGAGGCAATCTTCGGCTGAATATGCGGACTTTGACTATAACTATAAATCAACTATATAATCAACTGTAAATAATCAACTAATAATCAACTAATAATCAACTATGAATATTCAACTATATATAATATTAAAATATTCTAAGTCCGCAGATTCAGCCGAAGATTGCCCGATCTAAGGCGTCTTAGTCTTAGGCGTATTCTTCTTCTTTTTCTCTCCGCGACTGGCGGCGGCGGCGGCGGCGGCGGCGGTGCATCCACCATATTCTGGAATTTTGCATTAAATGCAAATTTTTTTATAAATGAGCAATAACAATAATGTGTTGTAAGGCATGCTCTGTGGAAAAGTTAGCCCATTTAAATGAGCATCAGAAAGTCAGAATTAAAATTAATTTTTTTACCACCGAGCAACAACAGTTATGAAACGACTTGCTTTCTAGGAAATATGGTTTCTACTCTGCATGTTATGAGGGACCATTTAAATTAACGTTTCGCGGTCAATTTCTATGAAGACAAGGGTTACGTCAAGTTATAAATTGCTTGTTTCACAGTATAAAAGCGAGGCATTATGTGAAAGCGGAGAATATTGAAATTTAGCAGAATACAATATGAAGTAATGTGCAGAGCTGGACAAGTGTTACTGCTAATCACAGGCTTGGGGAGGCAGTATGAGTCTGCTGTTTGTTTTATGTTTGACTTGCACAGTCGAAGTGTTTGACTCAAACAATATGAATCTACTGCTCTCAACCCAGTGCCGATGTCCTAACTTGTCAGCTTGGCTCATAGCTAATATGTGACCTGCTATGATCATCACTAAATGAATGCACCCTCATTCTATTCACGTATTAAAATGTAGACCTCTAAGAGTATAAAGTTTCAGTGTATTATAAATAGTGAGCTATCCAAGCCTTTTTACATAGGCTACAGAGTTTATGCTTATCTTAATAAGTCTTAATATTAGGAAAAAAAACTGTATAGTGGGTCTATACGCATAGCTTATTGGCTGGCCACTCGTCATAATTGTATAGAAACAATGCATTATTCTAAATGAAATTGGGACCCAGGAATATAAATTCTTATTAAGATTTCCAAGCAACTACTGGGATATGGGATCTATGACCTGGGAGCCTAGGATCAAGGACTAGTGTTGCCATTGCAGTTTGGCCTTTTTTCTGTAGCCCTAAAAAAATTCCGCAGGGCTTAATTCTATGATTGAATTGATAATTAGTGGAATATGTAATCCAAAGTAAACTAATTGACTATTGTATATCCACTTCCAAAAATGGTATGATCAGTATGGTATACTTGCCAATTTGCACCCACTTCATAGGTCACATATTTAAAAGAATTGTGCTTTTAAATGAAAGATTGAATAAAATGAGGGGAAGAAATAAGAAAATTGGAACCAAAGTCTAACATCTGTCATCTATAGGGTAATGTATCATCAACCAAACAAGAATGTGTATTTTTTAACTTCGAACCTAAGCTACAGATTTTCTATTTAAGATATGATGATAAATCAAAAGCCAAGTTATAGAAAACAGTTACATCTTTCTAAAAAGTGTCTGCTTTTGCTATTTTGTCAAATAGAAAAAAGTTATTCCTGTAACTAGGTTTCATCTAAAACCTAACAATGATTTTCATGTATCTTCAAACCAAATGGAGAAGTTGGTGTTTGGTTTTACAATTTGAGTGAGTGGTTTAATCTTATTTTGCCATATGAAGTGCTGTCAAAGTGTAGACTACAATTCTATGTAAGCTAGAAGGATAGGAATGTGAGTGAATAGGAATGGGAGGAAGGGAAAAGGATCCCTGTGGCCCTGTGGCACTTGGGTGCCGCAGCCCCTCATGCAGCAGCTACATGAGTTTAATCTCTGGCACCATCTATTTGCTATTGAGCATAGCTCACACAGGTAGGAAACATTGGCAACTAAAGAAATTCCTGCTACATCTTTTTAATGCCATCCAAACAAAAATAACTGCCTATGTCCCATAGCTACTGAACTTGAGCTCTGAGTGAGCATGGACATGGTCAGGTTTATTAAATGTTTTTGGTGGGATCACATTTTTCACATTGCTTGAATGGGGAGTAGGTTATCTAGGGAATATAAGATCTATGGACACTGACCTATTAGGACAGGGTTGGTAACAATTTTTATCTTGTAGGCCAGATAGAGATTTGAGCACATGGGTCATGGCTCATGAACACATGGAAGAAGTGGAAGTGTAAGTAGAAGAGTAGAAGCTTAGAGGGTGGAGTGGAGAGGAGGCTGCATTGGGTGGGGTTGGGTTTGGTAGTTTTGGGCTAGATTTAGTAAGCCATACAAGTAAAGTATGCTGTAGATATCTGCTCCTGTCCTGTCTGTCTACCTGTCTGCCTGCCTACCTGCCTGCTTGCCTGAGGGCACTGGTCCCCTCTATAACAGGGGGGCATTGACCCCTCTCTAGCAGGGAGGGCACTGATCACTCTAGCAGGGAGGGAACTGGCCCCTCTAGCAGGGAGGGCACTGACCCCTCTCTAGCAGGGAGGGCACTGACCCCTCTCTAGCAAGGAGGGCACTGACCACTTTACAATCCCACGATCCCCTTTCCAATCCCATGATCTCGATTCTAATCCCATGATCTCAATTCTCTCCCCTTTGCCCCTCACTCCCTCCTGTCTGCCCGAATTAAACAATGAACAATATAAACAATCCACAATACGAATATAGTTAATATTATAGTCAACAAAATTAGCCATTTTTTAAAAAAAGAAACGAAATAATGATGTTTAGTTGTTCCGTGGTCTTTAATAAAGAGGAGAGTTAGGGAGAATGCGATGAGAATATGTTCTTCTCAGAGTTCTTCTGTTTTTCTCAATCTCAGATAGTCTTTGCAAAGCTCAACGTTATAAAAATAAAGATGTACTGAAGTTTATTAGATTCGATAAACAATTTTCTTTCTTAGTAGAATCAACAAGTCCACTGTCTAATGACAAAATAGTTTGAGAGTCGAGACTGAACGAGCGTCTTTGTTCTGGTCTTGTGTTAAATAGATGGTGTGATATGCAGGACACCATAATAGGCAAGCCAGGAGCCTCAAGACAGAGAGGACACGCGATTATGGGGTTTGGGAAATGGGGTGGGTGTCATTAAATGAATCACAGCGAATCGCACGCGAATATGGGGTTTTGGGAATGGGGTGGGTGTTAAATGACTGACAAATATTTTTGGTTTGGAAGGATCGATAAATTAAACGGTCGTTAGTTTGGCTCGGTGTGAGAAGGGTTTAGTCAAAGGGCCCCTATATAGCAGCATCTGCACTGGAAGCTAAACGGAAAAGTTTAGTTAGTAGTCAAAATTAGTAGTTATTTGCAAGGACTACTAGAGTAGAAGGACGCGGCACTTAAAGACTGTAAATTATATTAAAGGCCACTTTTCTAAGCGATGTCTTTTTTAAACGGATGCACATAGAAATTTACTTTTTTCGCTGGGACCTTCGAAATTTATTGCCCTTGAAGATAAAATACATTTGCGTCTGGATAAACATATTTTTTAAACTCGCTAATCTGATGGCCCCTGCTACCCCTTATGTGGGATAACTGCTGAAGTGGGATAACTGCTGCACTGGAAAAACTGCAGAAGTTGAATTACTGATGAAGTTAGATAACTGCTGACATTGGAACTGCTGAAGTAAGATAATAGGTTACTCCTGGAGTGGGCTATCTGATGAAATGGGATTTCTGCCGATATGGGATAACTGTAGACGAGGGATAACTGGTGAAAGGGGATAGCTGCTGAAGAGGATATCTGACGAAGTGACGAATTAGTTTGTGACGAATTTTTGAATAACTGAATAACTCGGGGCGGCTTAATTGCTAGTCACATTCTAAAATTAAAATTTGGACTGGAAGCGGAGCTCATTTCTTCCTTTTTTCTAACACTTGTGGCCAATGAAATTGCCTGATTTACGCAGGGGCAGGGCAGATAGACAGGATCAGGCACACATAGACAGAAAATAGCGTATTTATTTGTTGGCAGAATAGCCAGAACTCACCAGAAAGCGATGCCCCCACCACCGGGCCCGCCCGGGCCCCAATGCCACGGCGGTGGCATGAAACCGAAATTGCTGCAAAATACAAGACCTTCTGGCAATTGAATTGATTTAGAGAATTCCATCATTAGCTGTGAAATTAACATTGACAAAAAGTTAACTCACCCTCAACAATACGCCGACAGCGAGCGAAGTTTTACCTGCTCCATCAAGAGCAGGTAAGCTCGCACGCTGTCTCTCTGCAAATTTTTAAAACAAAAAATATAGAGCAAGGACGGTTGTTAGTACAATCCTGTATAACTGTATAACTGATAAACGGGGATAACTCATGAAATGGGATAACTAATGAACGGGGATGATTGCATGATAAAGTCGATAACTGACGAAGTGGGATTTTGGAGAAGGATTTGGGATCAGAGAAGGACTTGGGATCTGGGATTAAAGCTGTAAATCCCAAAACCCCGAATCAACGAATAAATGCATATTTCTGCTATTGACTGCACTGAAGAGTTAATTTAAAGAGTTAGGAGGGTCACTGTCAACAACACTATATAAAGGCACAGAAACTCACATTCATCTTCCAGCTGCGCTACTTGCGGCCTCCCCGATGAGGGCGGCCGCGGCGACTCTGCTGCTGCTGCTGGCGATGGGGGGGAGGGTGGGCTGGGCCTGGGTTGGGTTGGGGAGGGATGGGACGGGCTGGACGGGGGGGTTGGCCGACTGGGGCAGGGGTGGTGAGGGTGGGTTGTGGGCCTGGGTTGGGTTGAGGAGGGATGGGGCGGGCTGGACGGGGCGGTTGGCCGACTGGGGCAGGGGTGGTGAGGGTGGGTTGTGGGCCTGGGTTGGGTTGAGGAGGGATGGGGCGGGCTGGAAGGTTGGGTTGGGCGGGGAGAAGAGGGCGGACTGGGGCAGGGGCAGGCTGAGTCGGGATCGGGGGGGGAGCGCCGGCCACCCGGGCATATGAAGCCCTGGTGGCCGGCCTGGACGGTGGCGGCGATGACGGTGGCGTTGGCGGTGGCGGGGGGCGGGGCGGGGGGCGTGGCGGGGCCCGCAAAGGACGGGCGTCGGCCCGACCCTTCTTCCGGCCGGCCGACTTTTTCTTTGATGCCTGAAATTATGTATTGCCAAACTCGTTAATCACGCAAATTATGTTTCTTGGAAATTAACAAACATGATTCAAGGAAGTGTTGTACCAGTAAACTAACGGTGAGGTAGCTATAGCAGTATATGTAAGTTATAGGTGAGTTTGTCAGTTCAAATATTACCTGGCCTCTTCGGGCATATAAAAGAGTTTTTCTTTTCTAAGAATATTCCAAAACTTTGTCACTTAGTAGCTTTATTGTTTAAGATACTCATACTTGATTTTCCTGATCAAATTCTTCAATATTTTCTTTGACTTCGGTAAGTTTTAATTTAACTTTTAAAGTTTGGTAACATTAAGCACTTTATTATACCAATGATCTAATATAATGTATAGAAGGACAAATAATTTGTTTTCTGCATTAAAAAATCGATTTTTAATATAAAAAATTAGATGGAAAGTCAGATACAACAAACAGTAGTACTAATGTAGGATCACATATATATATCATTTGTGTGAATTATCTATGTGAGTTTTTTGTAAACATTTGCTATAGCATAGCTATAGCTATGCCCTATGTGAATCTTTAAAAAATTAAAGTCTCTTTTGAAGAGGACAGAACAGAAGTAGCTAGTCCTATATGAAGAAACAAATTTCTTAGCTTAAATTTAGCTAATATATGATTTTTTGGAATAAATGTTACAATTACAACCCTATTTGGCTAGAGGAATTCTTTCAGTTTAAGGATGGAATAAATATTTATATTAAGACATAACTAGCTATAATCAGTGCTGCTGTTGTTGTCATAGACCACATTGAACACATATGAAAATATTTTTTTGTAATGGAGTGTGTGCTTTTGATTTACATGTAAAATATAATAGATATTGTTAATTTTTTAACTGGAATTGGCTCTCTATTGTAAACATTTTATAATGCTAAAACACAAGGATCTCACCTTGTATAGTAGCAAAATAGCTGTATACAAAAGATTATCAGGCACACCAGATGGCAAATATGGATCTCAGATTTAAATAGTGAGTTGACAGCTGACCCTACCTATATTTTTATCCATTTTTGCCAAGCGAGAAGGTTTCCAGAAGTGCCCATAGATTTTGAGTGCAAGGTATTCAGAGCTTTGGTCAATTTTTAAGACTTTAGCTTCACAGCACTATGTTAAATGCAAGTGGTTAAAATGAATACAGCACATAATAGCTATATAAATCTACATTAAAAAGCTTTCTACTGAGGCTTACAGCACTTCTAAAGAGTGCAATGTACATTATCCTCATTGATTTTAATAGCACATCTATAAAGTGCAATATACTGACTGTTTTATTTAACAATTTGCAGTCTAGTCTATCTAGGAAAAAGATGGACTGTCCTACTTTTTGGCTGTTGTGAGATAACATGTTCTTCAGCAGCACTTTGCTGTGTCATATGTGACAGGCTTGGTAATGAAAATTGTAAAGGTACCTGAGGAGTTACTTGAGACTCAGATATCTGTATTTCTTGTGGCAATAACATACCTGGGTAATAATTCTGCGAAAACTGAGCAAGACGTAGGTGACTATGTATTACTTGATTTTGAGAACTTTTAAGTTGCTGCAAATGAATGTCTTCTAAATAAGCGTCTGGATTTTGGAATAAATTGTCAATACTATTGATTTTTGAAGTAGTATTGTTGAGACTGGTAATATCATTGACATTACTTTGTGATGCTTCTGCACTTTGACTACATTCTTCATTGAGGCTTATCTCAGCCTCAGCAGCATAGTCATTTTGCTGTGTAGCCACTAGTGCAGAATCATTACCATTTGCACTAGTACCTTGCATGCCAACAAGCAATGCTTCATTTTGGTTTGCCAGAGTACCTTCTGTGCTAATTGTAGGTGCTACATTTCTCTCATTCCATTCTGAATGAGACCAAAATTTCACTTCACCATGATCAGAAATTGCCTGAAATTGTGCAACACATTGCTGTTGGTTAAGATTATGGAGTGAAGAGAAGTTGGGAATAAAACGTCCTGGCCCTTTCTTCTGACCTGTAGCTAAATCAGAAGCTATAAGTGCCCATTGAATTGCACCAGAGTTGCCTGCCCTTTCATAAGCGTCCTTAGCTATTTTACTAAGCTCTTTGCGCATGTAGACAACACCCTTTTTAATAATTTCTTCAAACTTTCCTTCTGTTTGAGGAAGCTGCTGCAAATTTTTAAGCCTGTGTTGCGCTTGCTTATCTGCTCTTATAAAATCAACAATAGAACTACATGCTTCTTGGACCTGTCTACTCAAAGTGCCAGTGACATCTTTAGAACAGTGATAAATGGCACTGTCATGTTCAGTAATTCTAATAACAATGTAAGTTTCTTTATGTTTGTCCAAGTCCTGAATGATTCTTTTAATTGGGCGAGGTCGATTTTTAGCAGCTTTTCTTAGTCGTTCTTTTTTTGCTATACTTAGACCCCTCTACTTCTCTAGCAATGCTGAAGTCCAAGCTGAAATGAAGAGGCATATGATATTAAAAATATTTAAACGAGATTTCCACTACTAGGCTTTTGTCCAGAACTGCAAGAATTAAAAGTGAGGCCATGCTTAAGTTAATCTCCCCTTGACCTTGGGGGAGAGAACAACACCATTACTGAATTAACTGTTTAAATAAAAAAATGAAAAATTAATACCCAAACCAGCATTATCCATGAAAGCATATTTACCAAGTTTTTAAGGCAGTCACCCATTTTTTAGAAAACTAAGAAAGCTGGCCTTTTCTTTTTTTCCAGTCAGCTGTACAATTCTGAACAAAAACTAAGTTAGTAGGTGCAGAAATGCCCAATTCCTTTAAATCTTACTGTATATAAAACACTTACTAGCACAGCCCTTCTTTCGAAGAAATTCATTGCCGCTAGTAGGTCCTATCTAAAATTAAGTTTTTTAGCAATATGTAAATCACATGTCTGTCACATGAACTATTTACCTACTCTTCATTGGCAAAGTATATATTTTGGAGAGTCTATAGGCATGTCAAGTAATACCATATTATAGGGCCACAAAATTGTCAAGTTAGAAAATCCAAAACTGTAACATGTCACCATTGCTATTAATAGGAAAAAGCATAAAAAATTCATGAAATACAATTTTGAATTCTTGACTTGAAAATTAGTTCTACTTTGAAACTTATTCTTCAGGAATTATTTAGCATGGTCATGGTGAATTTTTTGGTCTTGGAACAGCTATTTAAGTATTCTATAGCTACCAGTGGGACTGATATATTCATTTCCTTGAAGGTACTCTTAACAGGCCCTAGTCAAAACACATGCTGCACACATTTCACAAGCTTTGAGTTTTTTCAACTTTTAAAGAGGTAATCACAGTTTAATCATGGTTTTCAGTTTTTGCACTAAATATTGATATTAATACATTTTCCTCAAACATTTCCAGCCTGCCTTGCTTGCTGCCTGGCTGTTCGCTTGTCAACATTATGGACTCTAATGGACGACTAGGTCTATGCTGTCAAACTGCCATTGTCTGGTTCTAGGCAAGCCTTAAGTTACTGCAATACTTTTGCTCTCAGAGCTAGCTACTATCAGCCTGCAGCTCGACTCTTTGGACGAGCGTGTGAGTTAATATCTATAAAAATATTGATTGCTTTTGTGAAAGTTACAGTTCAATGTGAATTCAAATGCAATGGCCCTCATTTTTTATAAACAGGTGTTTTGGCCCTGTATGGTCCCATTCTATTAATGCTACATGCTAATACCAATAATTAAACGAGGACTCGATTCCATGTGATTCTCAGATTCTCCTCTCTGCATCAGCCTCGAGGAGACATGCCCGCTATGGTCAGGCATTTGCCTTATATTTAACACACTGACTTTGACAAATAGAGGCTGTTCCTGTTTCTAACTTTCAATTACATTCAAATTCTGCCGCTTTCCACAGTGCTTTTTTCATCTGCTCTCTCTCCCGATCTCTCCGTCATTCCCCTTTTCTCCTGCGCCAGATGCAGAGTAAGAACGACTGACAGTTGATACTACTCCTCATCTAGTAGTCTGTCGCAACTTTTCTGTATTGGTTTGACTGAAATATTCACTTCCTTGAAGGCACTCTTAACAGGTCATAGTCACAGGCCACAGGGCATGTTACATATTTCTCCGGGCTGCAGGTGTGGGTGCACTGATTAAGAGTTGGACTATCTAAGATTTGACAGGTCTTGATCTGAATGGCGTAGGCGAGGGGGTCATACTAGCTACTAGTAGCCGAACACTAGTAGTATGGGTTACCAGAAATCTGCCTAACACATGGGAAATAGGAGAGCGTGCATTTGAACGGGAGAGGGTGGCCTATCCTCTGCATATAGGATAGGTGACGCTGTGACGATCTATGTGGCTGAGCTGAGGGGTTGGAGCCCCATTAGAATTACCCATCAGAATTCTGAGCACCAAAAATTAGCGAAAATTATCAGCATGTGAAGCATGAGCAGCTTGCCGTGACAACTGAGACAATAATGACCCCTGGAATGGATTTCTAGGCTATGTATGCCACTGTTTAGATCTGCATGAAAAGCTTGTTTAGCAGGCAGCATTAATGAGCTATTACTACTATTAATATTGATAGTAATATTTATAATACCAGCAATTTCCAACTATGTAGACTATTATACAGCAGTAACAAATATGGATTGATTTTGACATGCCAGAAACTCTCGCAATACATTATTACAAATAGGAAAATATTAAACCGACATGGGCACCTAAACCTGACTTACCTGAAGTTCTTAGTTACACTAGCTAATTAAAAAAGGTTTCTATTCAACAATTCTAGCTAGTAATAGGATATAGAATTAGATTCGAAGTTTTGACTCGACGAGCTCTTTACTATTCGAGTTTTGGTGGGAAGAGGAAAAACGGTTCGTTCCCCTTTGTCCCCCGCTCAAATAGGGATGTATGGCACCATCGTCTAGTTCGTTCCCAAGTTCGCGTAAACAACCCCTCCCAGCCAACCACACTTTATCATGGGGTTCCCACGCTTCACCAGTTGAGGATGCGTACAGGGAGCTCATGAGCTGCACTCGTCTAGCCGGACTCATGGCACGGTGAGGTGACCTGGGCTAGCCGTCTAATTTTTACCGTGAGCTGGGGCCGGCTAGTCCACGGCCGTTAGGTGCTCTCTATTCTAACCTCCCTTTCCTTTCCTTTCCCTTCCCTTCTCTTCTCCCTCAGCGCGCGCAGGCCCACAGCCCAGTTGGGACTGTATTAATCAATTAATATATATTATAAAATCCTTTTAAATTTATCACTTAAAACTTTAATTTTTTTTACTTTTTTTTATAAAGTTTTTAACAATTAGCGCAAATTAGCATGCTCTTTTTGCTCTCTAATAAAATCCATAACCAATTCTGGAAATCTGAAAAGAATCTGTCTAAAACTGCTAAAACAATTTTTCCCTATGTTTAATAGAGACGTTTACACATTTCAGCTGTCAGATGCTGTGCCGCAGCAGCTATACTAAACTTCACGCTAAGCCCGAAAATGCATTTCGGTTGAAAACAGAATCAAGAAAGATTTTATTCATTTTTATTTCCGTATTTCTGTTTGCTTTTTTCTAAATTCAGAATTCATAATTCATACTGCAGGCCTGTATTAATAGTAGCATCATTTGGGCATCGATGTTGGGCATGCTTTTCAGCTTAAAAATGAATAAATAAATGACATGTAAGCTTCTTTAACAGAGGTTAAAGATAATCTCCGTCTCCAGGATCAATCGAGACTTGAAGAAAAGCCTTTTCAATGTCCGCTTGAATCGCTACCGAGTTTCATCGGAACCGAATCAGCAGCGCCGGAATCTGTGGAAAATCATTCGGTCCGATTTGTAGAAGATCGTTAATTGAAAAGTCACATTTGTTCCGCTTGGCCGAACCGTCATAAACGATTCGTAGCTTTGTGTGTTCACTGTCAGATTTGGCAACACACGAGTGAGGCAAGTAGTGAACTACGGATTGTGGTTTACGCAAGTCTGATGGGGAAAACTCGTTCGATAATCCCGGAATTTTCCTGGTCAGCAAGGATGTCGTACTTAGCTTGAAGAAGCGGATCTTTGGAAAGCGTGCGCATCGTTGAATGCAATCGACTGTATGCTAGATCGAAGTGGTTATTGAGCGAAGGTTGTGCATCTGAGTGCTTCCACGGAAGCTGGACAGAGTAGCGATCGTGAGCGAAGTGAGGAGCACAGTGGAAGGGCTCAACATCGTCTTTTGAACCGGGTTCAGCGATCCCTAGCGTTTCGAGCTTCCAAAAGTGGGACAGCCGTTCATCGCTACTGAATTCTTCGCGAGTGGCGCAGCACAGAGTTTGCACCGCAGTGCAGGCAGCACCGTCTGGCGAGTCTGAGACGATTTCGTCTTGGCCTGCAGCAATTGTCAATGGGCCACAGAGGACAAAGCCAAGTTTGGTTGCTATGGCTACTGGACCTGAAGTGCCTCTGATTATCTGATCCTTGACTATCTGGTAATACTGGTCAGATCCAACCAAAAGAGAAATCGGCGCAGAGGCATCACGAGGATCGAATGGGTCAGCCAAGTCAAGGTTGCGAAGATGGTCATAGGTGTTGGTCAGGATTGAGCGCTGAGGTTGGCAAATGTCTTTGACGACGTTGGCGTCAAGATGGATGACCTGCGGTGAGTCGATTTTGCGGAGTGATAGTGAGACTTTGCCAGAGTCTACAACAGAGCTGAGACCTGAGAAGGCTGAGACTTGTAGACGTTCTGTCTTGGCAGGACTGATGCCAAGCATCTGGCAGACGTCTTTTCGAACGTAAGTTCGATTGCTCGCCGTATCGAGCAGGACGCGAACCATCAGCTCTCGAGAGCCGTCAGCACTGATCAAGATCGCCTTAGCGACCGGAAGGACTACTGCTGGATTGCGATGTATGAACATGCTGAGAGATTGAGAATTTGGTGTGCTTTCACTGTTTCGAGCAGTACAGGTGAGAGTATCACCCGTAGATTCAGTGGTTTGAGATTAAGGAGCGGCAGGCTGAATTTGTTGTGAATCGGTAGTGAGACACTGCTCTTTTCTAGGAATGATTTTTTGTGTCTTTTTCGGATTATTCTGCTTAAGGTCGCCAGCCTTGTCCTGGTGAACTTTCGAACCTGTGGCACAAATGCTGGAATGATGATTACCGGAGCAATTGCGACAGCTGCGATTGTCATGGCAGATTTTTACTGTGTGACCTGTGCGTAGGCAACGGAAGCAGCGAGAGTTCTTCACCAGAAATTCTTTTCGGGCAGCGACGGATGATAATTTCGAGCAATGCTCAGATGAGTGATCAACGCGACAATAGGTGCAGAAAATTTTCTGACGACTTTAATTGCGAATACGATCGATTCGGCTGTGATGGCGTCATTTTTTGCGAGACTAGAGCGCAGGCGGAGCCAAGTCTAGCGGAGTTTGAGGACCCGTAAGATTTGTCGGAGCTGGTGGATTTGTGAGACTCGGCACCTGCGGCCTGGCGGATTTGAATCTCGGTTTTCAGACACTTAAGGAGCGAAGAAACTGAATCGATCTCCTTGCCCATGTGACTAGCCGAGCGATGCAACTCCAAACGAAAATCAGGCGGGCAACGCTTTAGGAGGCTTGAGAGAAAGAGAGTTTCGTAGGAGGTCTCAGAGACACCTTGATTTTTTAGACTGAGAGTCGCGGCGACAATGTCGTCATGAAAGCGGTGCAGCTCTTGCAGGGAGGTATTTGCGAGGCGGAGATCGGAGAGTTGCGACATTAGATCGCGGATGATCAGATCCTGATTGCCAAATCTCTCTTTAAGAGTGGCCAATGCCTCAGAGTAGTTGGCCGCAGTGACTGCAAAACCACGAATTGAGGCTCGTGCAGAGTCAGACAGAGTCGTGAAGATAGTTAAATTTGTCGGTATCCGAAAGAGTGGGATTTGAATCAATTGACGACGAGAACTGATCCCAGAAAGGTTGCTATTCAGAAATTGAACCCTCGAAGACTGGGATTTGCCTTTTGGGTAGTTTGATGGATGACTGCTTAACTGCTGGATGATCGTACGACAATTTGGTGGAAGTGAACTTTTCGAGAAGCTTAATCGTGCGCTTTGCGCGCAGTGAATAGGTCTGGCTTTGTTCTTGCTCATCATCAAGCTGCTCAGTCTCAATAGCGAACTCAATTTGACTGTCGAGCTCGTTCATCTGATCAAGCTTAGTTGTGAGCACTTCAAGAAGAGCCTCGGCATCTGCCACATTCTTAGAATCGAACCGCGAGCCACTTTCCAGAACTTTTTCGGCTTTGCCGATAGCCTTCGTCACGTTAGAGCGAACAACACCGCGTCTGCGACTTAAGTCCGAAAATTCTTCCTTCGACAACGGCATGACCGACAGACTGACAACTGGAACGTTGGACCCAAGACTGGGAGATCTCGAAGGACAGAGCGCAAAAGAGGGACCCACAAAAGGTAAATAGCTCACAAAATACAAAGGGAACAGAGAGTGAGAGAAAACTTAAACTGTTTCGAGCTGGAGATATAATTCAAAACGGACAAAGTCAGGTAGAATTTCAACTTGCGATCGAGACTGCCGATTGAGCTGATGTGCCCCTGGATCCAGAACTGCTAATCGCACACGGCTGAGAAGTAAGGCTGCCGAAGTTGATCTCGCACGTCACAGGTAACAGGCTTTGTGTAAGCTTGCAGAGCAGCCGGCCGTAGAATGCGAATGCCAAGTTCACGAAGAGCGCGAGCCGAGATAGAGAGAGAGAGAAGCCGTAGCAGAAACAACGCAGTCGTGATGCATTCAGTAGAGTTTTGATCAGGGCGAGCACTTAATTGTTATATTTTTCATTGGGCGCCATGTAACGATTTCTTATGCAACAAATTGAGTCCTCGCAGTAAGAGCCCGTTCACACGGCAGTGAGCCAATTCAGGCCGAGAGTCAAAATATATTTAAGTTTAACAGAGCGATAAGGAAGGGGGTTGGTTAGAAGGGTAACATGTGCGCGGACTGTCCAGAGGTAAAAGATGAAACGCAGGGGAAGGAAAGAGAGACGAGGTGAGAGCCAATCAGAGCCGAGTGAGAAGATAAGGCTAATAAGTAAATTGAACAGGAAGGGGGGAGAGGAGAGAGTACATTAAGAGGGCGTGCGAAATGAGAAACCAGGGAGAAGTTAATACAAATACCTCACGGACGGATCATAAGTATTTTTGTCAGGGTAAAAGAATGAATTAAAAGAAAGACAAAAACATACATGAGTAAAAGTGAGGTTAAAAGGTATAGAGTGATGTGATGAAAAAATTTCAAGAAAAAAAAGCAGAGTAGAAATAAAAAGCTGTAGGATAGAGGGTAACACATCGGTTTGACATTTCATTCTACGACCATCGGCAGGCGCAATCAGGCACGGACGGATCATATTCAGAGACCGTATCCCCCCGAAACGGCCACCCAAATAGTCGTGAGTAGTTAATATTTAATCGGGCTTCAGAGGCAGCCAGTGCAGCTACTGCTAGAAAGCCTCGTTCTGTGATTGACCTACTGATTCCTATTTTGATAGTTATAATAGTTATAACTATAAGATAGCCATAACAGCTATGACTATAGTTTATAGTTATAATTTTTTAGTAAATTTATTTTGATAGAGTATTGGTATAACGAGGGGACAGGGGATCGCGCGAGACCCCAAGCCCCCGGAGGACCCAGGCCCCCGAGGCCCACAGTTGATCAGCGGAGGTCCCACAGCCGGCTCCCCCTAAATAAATAACACAATAACCCAAGCCAGCCACCTGTAACCCCAGGTAGGCCGGACAGCAGTAGGCCCTAAGAAAAAAGTAACAATACCTAGAATAAAGCACTTTCAATAGCTAGAAACAAAAGCCCGCAAAGTGAGTTCAAAAACTGCCGACCTCATCGACAGTACATGACTAGTTTAATGCCATTGTTAGCAAATAATTTAACCAGCCTGTAGGATTAGCTCCGCTGTCACACGCGGGTGACTCTTGGCCCGGTGCCCCAGAGGGTCTGAGGTGGTCGAGCACAGTCCCCCCCGACATTTTTAGTTGGCAAATTGCCTAGTGTTCTGGGCAGCTCGCCTGTTGTGTTCTCTCTGCTTTAGAGAAGCCCAGAGAACATTGAGGACAGGCATTCTAGATCTGTCGGCAGGTCTGTGCGGAGGATTGGGAGGTACGATATGGAAGCTATGGATTCTATTGCATGTCGCTTTGCAGAGCCAGCTAGTTGCCAGTGCTCGGAGCCTGTCAGCTACCATCGGCATGGCTGCCAGCTGATGTAAGTAGCTGACCTTGGTATAGCTAGGAGCTCCATAGCAAATGCGAAGTGCATAATTTTGAATCATTTGGAGTTTGTTTAGACTATAGACAGAAAGGACATTTAGGACAGGGGAACCATACGTGAGAATGCTCTCGATGTAGGCCCTGTAGAGCATCTTGAGCGTGACGCTGCTGAGCTGAGTCATCCTAGCTAGTCTGCTAATAGACGCCAGTTGAGCTCTGCAGGTTCGCTCGATGATAAGAACATGGTGATTAAGTTGGAGACTGGGATCAAGGTTGATTCCAAGAAATTTGACATTGGTAACATAGGGGATGATCTCTCCACTCAGAGTGAAGTTGTGCCATTGTACCCTAGCTTAGGTTGCTAATCTGGAGTTGAAAGCCATGGCTTGAGATTTGCTCGAGTTGAGTTTGATGCCTTGAAGCGCACACCAGTCTGCAACAGCCTGCCGGTAAGGCTGTAGGATTTTGGCAATTCCTGGGACAGAGGTTGCTCTGGCCCAGATGGCCATATCATCGGCAAACTGGCTGCGCTTCACATTTGGATTTAGTGGAGGAGGCATGCCGCTGACATACAAGTTGTACAGGAAGGGGCTTAGTATCCCCCCTGA
This sequence comes from Macrostomum hystrix, assembly GCA_950097015.1. Taxonomy (NCBI): domain Eukaryota; kingdom Metazoa; phylum Platyhelminthes; family Macrostomidae; genus Macrostomum; species Macrostomum hystrix. Next base: position 23,238,602 of record CATNEN010000001.1, read on the forward strand.
GGGACGCCAGCGCGCGGATTGATGGAGTTGCTGAATGCCTCTCCGACTCGCACTTTGAAAGTCCTGTCGCGAAGATAATCGGACAGAAGACGAGTAATTTTTCTAGGCAGATTGGCTTCCTTCATTCGAACACGAAGTATATCGTGATCAGTGGAGTCAAACGCAAAGGCTGCGTCTAGGAAGATGGCGATGACTTTGTGGCCAAGACATTTGCTCTCCATGACATCCTGCGCAAGCCTGCACAGGTTGTCGTATGAGCTGTGGCCCTTCCTGTAGGCACACTGGTCCATACCTAGCGTGTTTGAGGGCTCCAAGTGTGAGACGAGTCTTCTTGCGATGAGTTTCTCAAAGAGTTTGCCGAAACAAGATGTGAGGCTAATTGGTCTCTACGAGTTTGGATCATCCGGCGCCTTGTCAGGCTTCGGAATCATAATAGTAGTTGCCTTCTTCCAGGCAGAGGGGAAGATCCCCATATCGAAGCAGGCGTTGAACAAGTTGAGTATCCTGTTGATGGACATGGGTTTGAGGCCAAAGCGTAGAACCCTGTTTGGAATATCATCGGGACCCGGCGCCTTGTCGAGCTTGAGGTGTTCAAGCTCCCAGACAAGGTCGGGAACCGTGAAAGGAACTTCCAACGGATCAGGTGCATTCAGGGTCTGAGAGAGTGAGTCACGCCCTGTAGGATAAAAGAGCGGATCCATGCAGTCATCTCTGACCCTTCTTGCAAAGTCCCTGTTGGTGATTGGAAGAGGTTTCATTTTAGCTCCCAGGGATTCGGCAAACATCTGGGCCTTGTCGTTCTCGGTGTAGGCCACGCGCTGATCCCGGGAGAGAGTAGGAATAGGTCTTGGCTTTGTCTTTCCCATAAGGGTCCGAACATCGTGCCAAAAGTTTTTGACCTTCCTGTCTCTGGCATTGTCAAAACCACGCTCTGACAGAGCTTGGTTTTTTGTTTCGTTGCAAGATTCTTGATATCCTTTTTATTTCTGCTGCTAGCTTGTTTGCCTCGAGTCGGCAACTGTCGTCGTGAGTTCGGCAATACATGCGCCGCAGTTTCCTGCGTAGCTTGGTCTTGACAAGAATGTATTGCGGAAGAGGCCTTGCCAAATTACGCTCAGGTATAGTTTGAACGATTGCCGAGGTGATCACCGGGACCTCCTTGTCGACATCGACTTGACAGATGAGCATAGGAGCATTAAGTGTGAAGAGTGATTGGTTAAGATGAATTTGGAATTGTTCCCAGTTGACCTTGTTGAAATTTCTCTGCTTTCAAGGGCCATCCCACGCGGGGGCCCTGGATTCGAGAGTGAGGCATATTGGTAGGTGGTCACTTCCCACATCGTAGCCAACTTGGAAGTCGGTCACACTCGCCGCAAGATTGCGCGAGGCCAGTCCTAAGTCGAGGACGTTCATTGAGACCACCCCACTTTTGCTGGCTACACGGGTGTACTCACCAACCTCATTGAGAACAATGGGCGCGTTGTGGTCTTCAATCAGCCAGTTGTAGAGCTGTTCACCTGCTCTATTGTTACGACTGGTGTTACCAAACACATCGTGTCTGGCATTGAGATCGCCCAGAATGAGACTTCGATTGGATGAGAAAAGAGATTTGAGAGTATCCATGTTGAGCACCTCTGGAGTGGGTGACTTGTAGACCAAGGAGAGATTAAATGGCGCAAGCGAGACGTGCGTCGGCTGCACATGGCAGGAGAGGACCTCCAAGTTGGTATTGTCCACAAACATGCAGACATTGGAGAGCGTCACTCTCGAGTTGTGCACCAATAGTAGCCCTCTCTTGGCAAGAGGCGCATCGAACCGGAAGCAAGAATAACCTGTAAGAGAAAGTTGGTGAGTATCCTTGAGGAGCGTTTCTGAGAAGAGGGCAATATCCAGCTCCTCCTCAATCAGCCACAGCTGCAACTCGAGGAATTTGGGTAGGAAGCCCCGACAATTTAATTGGGCGACTTTCAGCCCTGCCGGGCGACCAATGGGAATCGAGGAAAAGGAGCTATTGGAGGAGGGGGTAGTAGAGCTACCGAATTTTTACTATAAATACAGAGACATATTTTGACTATTCAGGTGGCCTTAGTCCCGCCCATCAGCAGGACTAGGAACTGAGTGCCGAGGTCCATCAGTCCCAGTCCAGGCCCATCCGGCTCCAGCCCGGAGGCCAGCCGCGTGATACTGAGGACCGCCTTAACAGTGGCCGCCATATCAAGCGACTGGTTACCCCGGACGACAGCCGTCTGAGCGTAGACCAGGGTGAGTACCAGGGCCCGCGCCAGGAGGGGCAGGAACTCTTTAACATTTAAGTTGGCAATGTGCTCGGAAATTTTGGAAATATCCGAGCTCATCAAATTCATTAAATTGGCGCCTTCCGCGTTCGCAGGTGCCGCAGGGGCGGCGGCGGCGGCGACGGGGGCGGATTAGTAGCAGTTGGTCGCGTCTGCTGCTGCTGCTCAGGTGGCGGCCTCTGTGGTCGACCGTTGAGCCCTACAGTCAGCCAGGTCTGGTCATTGTCAACCTCCATGCCTGCCGACGAAGACGCTGACGGTACAGGAGCAGGGGGCCTTGCCTCGCTAGTGATGGTCTGCTGCGGTTGCCTAGGTTGCAGCTGCTGCTGCTGCTGCTGCGGCTGCTTCTGCTGCGGCTGCGGCTTCTGCTGCTGCGGCTGCTGCTGCTGTTGTTGTTGTTGTTGTTGTTGTTGTTGGGGCAAGAGGCGCCGAGTGAGCTACCAGCTCCGTCTCGCCAGCGCCACCGACCTAGCGGGGTCGGACGTCAGCACACTAAGATTGAGGTCATCACTGTCGAAAGTAGCCAGTCTCTCCCTGCGGAGGGCCGGGCATTGAAGCCAGTGTTCCACGTCTTCCGGGGCCATACCGCAACGGAGGCATTTGGGGTCGGCGTGCGGGTTGATAACGCTGCTATAGGCCCGCAGAAGGCTACAGTGGCCCGAACGCAGCCTGGCCAGGAGCACCGCGTCCTGACGGGTGCGAATCTCAGCCCTGTCCCGCTGGCGGTCCAGGGCGCCGTAGACGGCAGCTGTCCGGGCATGTCTGATGGGCGGGTCTGCAATGTGACGTCGGGCGGCAGCCAGCGCACTCCACATCGAAATTGGCGCGCTGGTGTTGTCGGCAGGAGCAGCAGCCGCCTGCTTGGCCGCCTCATCGGCTAGCTCGTTACCAGCCAGCCCGCAGTGCCCCGGAACCCACTGGAGCAGCTGCTGCTGCGACTGGGCGGGCCTGGCTGCACGGATGGCGGCATGTTGGGCGTCGCTGGTAACCTTGAGCGCCCTGACGGCTGCCGCGATGGCTGGGCAAGAAAATGATTCGCCTTGTGCGGTCCCCCGCAGTTGGCGCACACTGGCACAGTGTTGGGCGGGCAGTCAGCCAGATGGTGTCCACCACCACATTTGCGACATACAATTGGACCGGTGCAATCGATGGTGCGGTGGCCAATGCCCTGGCATTTAAAACACTGCGTAATCCTGGGCGGAGCAGAGGATTTGCTGGCCTCGCAGGAAAACGTAATGAACGGAGTGTTGATGCCCTCTTCAATGCACTTTTGGGCGACTTTGGAATCCTTTACAAAGACTCTCAGCAACCTGGTGGGTTGGTTGTCGGTGAGCCGGGTTATACGTTGGACGCCGGTTACACCAGTAATATCGTTGGCTTCTAACATCGATTTGAAGTCTTTGGTTTGGATATTTAAATCGACATCGCGAACCACGCACGTTGACGGAGTCGTCTTAGGCCCAGCCATTTGGTCAGCACCGTGCCGGGCATCCAGGGGGCGCAAACGCGGTAGCCACCGCACTACGGGTTGCACCTCGAACAACGGGACCTTCAGCAGGTCGTGAAAAAAGTGCTGATGGTCTTGTTCGGATGCCGGGATCACAAGGTAGGCAGCTTGGTTGTGAACACATCGCAAAGTTTGCTCCCAACCACTGGCAGAATTGCAGTTGGTTGCCAGCTGCGTGCTCGGCCACCTCGAAGACAACCGGGCAGATACCCGAGAGGTGTTCAGGCCGTCTGCCTCGCGAGCTGGCCATACCAGAAACCACGTTGGAGTAGGTTGGAGCACGGTGCGTCCCGCCGCCTCGGCCAGAAGCTCCCCCTCTGCCGGGGACCGAGGCTGCCCCAGAGCTGGACGCGGCATTCGGCCGCGCGGGTGCTGCCGACGTCGTCGTCGCCGTCGTCGCGACCCCCCCGCCGCCGCCGACACCGCCGCCGCAGTCCTCTCCAGGGCCGGTGCAGCTGTCGCCGGTCGCTCAGCCGCCGTCGCTGCTGCCGCCACTGCTGCCGCTGCTGCGGTCTTTGGCACCGTGGTGGGCATGCGCTGTCTCAGCGATGGGTCCGTGACCCTAGAGGTTAGTTATATTCGATAGCCAGCCTGCTCCAGGGGCGTGGCTGGACCGCTGTGCTGTGTCTTCTGCTGACTAGTCCCACTCATGAGAATGACGGATCCAGGAACCGTTGGGTAGTCACAGAGGATTCGGTGGTCGCGATTGGCCCTCACCAAGAAGCGCCTCGTCGCCCCAAATGACACTGTGGCGATCGTTGGCTGGGGCCCCAGCTCCGGCTCGTTATCGGCGTGTAAGGAATATTAATGTCGGGCCGTGCATAAAAATTTATGAGGCACGAATTGAAGTTTGGTAGTTCTAGGTGCTCAGTTAGATACTCTTTGATAAGTTGAATTGTTGGGTGCCAATTATTATTTTCTTTGAGCATTACACCTGAGTAGCTGTATTCTGGCCCGAACCAGAAGACACGTCGCCTCTCAGCTGGCTTATGATGGAAGGAGAGCGGCAGGATATCACTTAAGATGCTGTGATACGCCTGGCTGGAGACGTCGCGCAGTAAGTGCAGGTAATAATTAAAGTGGGCATCCCCATAGAGGGAATACGTCCTATGGCCATTTAGAAGTACTTCTCCTGGCGACCTGAAAGGTTCAACATTCAGATCGGTGCTGTCTATGGTCCGATTTTCATTTTCAGTAGGTTTGCCTGTTTTCTTTGCAGGTGGTGCAGCAGCAGCCGTGGCGACCGCAGCAGTCTCCGCAGCGCCCAGTTTATGCGGCGTGGGTGTTTTGCGTCCTGCCGACCCGTTGCCGAGGACGCCGACGTAGCCATTGCTGGAGTGGCCCAGGGGGCTACACTGGAGACGCGTCCGTCGGGCGCCTTGAATGAGCCGGCTGGCTCTTCATCCGACGACAACGACACGTACTCGCCGGCCTCATCCCCCTCGTCGTTGGGATCTTCGCAGACCCCTTAGGTGGTATCGTCCGAGCCTGTTTCGGTCGGCTTACTAGATGTTGACCCCTGCCCACAGTCCCAACCTCGGGGTCCGAGGACCACTACTCTGTCTGCGGTTTGGAATTTTGCTACTGATTGGTTGCTTTGGATTCGGATCGTACGATTGCCGTGACCTCTTCTTTTTAGTACGAGGAGTCGCAGGAAAGTGGTTCGCCTTCACGGATGATGGGCGACTTTTGGAAGCAGTCGACGACTCTAAAGGAGTTTCGCTAGCACCAGCGACTGCAGCTGGCGCCTGGGCTCCTTGGTCGGACTTAGAGGCGTCCGGAGGTTCCGCATCGTGCCTGGGATCTACTTCCATTTGCCAAGGTAAGTAGTGTCAAGAGCTCGTTTAATCGAGAAATTTGGAGCAAGTAGATGCAAAGTAATATAGCAAGTGTGAGCAATAAACCGCTTAAAATTCCAGACTCCACTAAAACTGGTGAAGATAGTACAGGCTAAATTAATATACTACTGACTAATATGCAAAGTGACTACTTAAACGAGCCTATGGAGCAGAGAGTGGAGCGAGGAAATGAAGAATATATATATTTAAATATAAAACAATTTAAAACTGTTTAATTTTTGGTTTTTCAAATGTTGTGTTTTTGTATTGATTTTTCGATGTAGTTGCTACTGTCAGTAGCTTAAAACGTATGCGCAAATTTGAGAATTATAAAAACGAAAACGCAAGTAAGCAAGTAAAATGAGTAGTAGTAGTTTATTTATGCAAGATTAGTAAGTAGTAAGTAATAGGATTAAGTAGATAAGCTCAGTTACTCTGTAGTACCGAACTTTTGTAGTATTACTTTTGTTAGATTACAGGTAATAAGATTGTCCTAATCCTCTGAGATTCCTAGAAATTTAAATAAGTATTAAGTACTATTTAACGAGTGCTGATGCTAGTTAGCGAATTTTTAGAGGCTAAAGCAATCTGGTAAGTGGCTTTAACTTTGATTCGAAGTTGCAATTTTAGCTAGATTTGGACTTAAAAATTTTAATCTAGAATTTTAAATGGGGAAAATGTAGACCGAAAGAGACCGTCTTTGTTGTTAAACGATAGGGTCAAAGGTTTTGACCTGCGGGTCAGCCCTTGGAGGGGCTCTTCCGCTGTATGATTTATATTTGCAAAAAATATTTTACGATGATTAAAACGGATTACGATATTTTAAGTAGTGTATTTTAGGTGCGCATGAATGGGAGATGAAAGAGGGTCCTCACAAAGATTAGGACTCAGATACAAAAAGGGGAAATTTAAAACAGGGAGGAGTATTCATGTACATAGTTGTTGTGTTTTCACACTTTAATTCCACTTAGTATTGTTTCACATTATTGGGAGTTTTAAAAATAAAGAAGATAAAAAATTATTTTATAATTTTTTGTGCCGCATTATTTGATGAGCATTTGGAGGTACGACAAGACAACAACAACAACAAAAAGATAGTCATTAATTCTTGCCGATTTCGAATTTTTTTATTTGTTTACCTTAGAGAAGGCAGTAATTTTTCAAAAAAGGGAAATAAAAGATTGTTTTCCTCCCGGGGTTCGAACCCTGGTCTAGCGAATGCCTGACCTGGGTTCTAGCCACAAGGCTATTTGACTATTGATTGTGACTGCGACTGGCCTTGTATTTGGGTTCTACTGGGGAACTCTACGAACAGTAGCAGTTTCCTTCGCGGTGGTGAACTTTTTGTGAGTATAAATAGAAAGGTCAAGTGGACTGTTATAACTGATTCAATTCAGATAACCAATGAGACAAAGTTAAGCCGATTTATTGGCCCAGTATTTGTGGTTCACTAGTAACCCGTGATAGTCTCTAATGGGCAACTGCGGGGAACGTCCCACGTCTCGGTTTGATGATGACAGTCAAAGTCACTACTAGTATTCTAGAGTCAGATTGTCTAGAACCGAGACAAGTTATTCTTTGATTCAAGATCGGCATGAATTTTTTATTTCTAAAGTGATGAACATGCATGAATTTTTCAAAGGTGATCTGCATGAACTTTTCAAAAATAGTAGACATGCATGAATTTTTTCAAAGATGATAAACATACATCTAATCACGCAAGGCAGCCTTATACATACAGTATTACACAGCATCGCCCCTGGCTTTGTTGGCTTCAATTTTAGTTCTTTTGGCAGGTTGACTCAATGATTGATTTGTTTGCTCTTGTGCAGCTTGTGCAGCCTGTGCTGCAGCAGCCGCATCTATAATCCTATTTACTTCTCGTTTTGTTCCTGCTTCCCAGAGGAGATTCAAGACCGGCATGGGATTTCTCCCTGCCGCTCTTGGTGCCTCTGGGGGGATATTAAAGCCATGCAGCCTAGCTGCTCTGACTCTGTGTAGCCATCCTATCCCTAGTGCTCTTAGTCTGTCAGCTATTTTTGGCATTCGGGCTAGTTCATGAAGGTAGTCAATTTTTATGTACTTTAGGGCATCAAAGCAAAATCTGAGTCCCATGTTTTGGATTTTTTGGAGTTTGTTTAGGTCATGGGCACAAATTGTGTTAAGTAGAGGGGCACCATAGGTGAGGGCGCTTTCTACATAGGCCCTGTATAGCATTTTTAGGGTTGCGCTACTTAGTTTAGTTAGTTTGGCGATCTTAAGGATCGAGAAGACCATGGCTCTGCAGGTTTGAACCATAGAGTCTACATGGTTGGTTAGTTTAAAGTGAGTGTCAATTTTTATGCCTAGGAATTTGACAACTGCACTGTATGGGATTTTGGTGCCTCCTAAGAGGATATCAGGTCTAAGGTATAGCCTCATTGGTATATTATAGTTAAAGGCAATGCCTTGGCTTTTTGTTGCGTTGATTTTTATTCCTTGCTCTCCACACCATTCCCAGACTCTTTTCAGGTAGGGTTGGAGGAGACCTTTGAGTCCTTTGAAGGTTGCAGCAGAGACCCAGATGGCCATGTCGTCCGCAAATTGGCTTCGTTTCACATCTGGATGTGTTGGTGTCGGCATGGAGCTGACATAGAGGAGGTATAAGAAGGGGCTGATTATCCCACCTTGAGGCACTCCGACTTTGATCTCGAAGGAGTCGCTGAGTGTCTGGTTGATTGTGACTTGCATGCTCCGATCCTGAAGGTAGTTTGAGAAGATCCTAATAAGTCTTCCAGGCAGACGGATTTGATGCATCGAATGCCTAAGTTTGTTGTGCCATGTTGTATCAAAAGCCGCTTCCACGTCGAGCAATATGGCGATTAGTCTTTTGTATTGCATTTGGCCATCATGATGTCTTGAGCCAGTCGAACAAGATTGTCATAGGTTGAGTGTTGCTTCTGGTAGGCGCACTGATCCTCACCCAGGACCCCTTTAGCAGATAGATATTTAACCAGTCTTTTTGCTACCATTTTTTCAAAAACCTTTCCCACACTGGAGGTTAGGCTAATTGGTCTATAGGAATTTGGGTTTTCAGGCGGTTTATCCGGCTTCGGAATCATGGTGATTGCAGCTGAATTCCATTTGATGGGATAAATTCCCCTTCTAAAACAGGCGTTGAACAGGTTTGTCAGTCTTGCGATGGAAATGGCTTCAAGGCCATTTTTTAGTACACAGTTTGGGATCTTGTCCATTCCTGGGGCGCTATTCATTTTCAGATGATGCAGCTCCCAGATTGTTTCGTCTACGGTCTGCCGCAGCATAGACGCTATGCTGTGGCAACTACAACTGAAAGGCGAGCCCCTGGCGGTCGGTGCGAGTGCTACCAGGGACTCGTTTTTTGTTGTCTGGCCCGGAGATGCGGAGTCAGGGCGGCGGCTCCTGGAGCTGCTGCCCACGCAGATCTGGGCGGCCGACCTCGTTTTCCTCCGGGAGAACGAGCCGCCGCAGACAAAAAGACATCGCATTTTCGTCCCGGCGAAAAGCGTCGTTACTAGCGCTGAGGACCTCCGCATGGGCCTCATCGCGATGAACCGGGAGCTTCCGACAGCGGGCCTAATCGTGCACCGCACGATCCTGCGCCCCGACGGCACCGGCTTCACCGCCATTCTGGGCCTGTCCGAGCAATGGACACGCCGTTACCCAGATGGCGCAAACGTCTGCATCGGTCTGTGGAAGACCAAAATCTTCGCCTACGATGCCGACAAAACCCGGGGTCAGACCGGGCCCACCACCGTGTCGGCCAATGAAGGGTCCTCGGACCCCAAGGCTGGGACTGGGGGCAGGGCCCAGTCGCCTCGCCAAAAAAGGCCAGAGCGTGCCATCGCTGGCAGCTCTGAGCGTCGCCCCGCGTGCATCACAAAGCGCAAGGGCCTTCTCCAGCGGGCCTCCGAGGTGGTGCGAACCGCCAAGATGGCCCAGCTGCGCGCTGAGATGCGCGGTGGCCCACCGGGGCAGGCGCCGAAACCAAGGGCTACGGGGGAGGCCTCTAAGGTGCCCAGCTCCATCGAGCAGGGCCCTTCGAGCGCCCCTCCCACGGCCCAGGGAGCGGTGTCGGCTCCGGTTGAGGGCGACTCTGGGCCTGGGCTCGGGGCCGGGGGTGGGGACTGGGCGGCTGACCCCGTCGAGTTCCCGCCTCTGGCTCGGGGCCTGGGCACGGAGGAGCCCATGGCTACCGACATCGACCTGGAGGAGGAGGACCGCCTTCTGGCTGAGTCCCCCTCCAAGTAGACCTCTGCCTGCATGATGATCCCCGGAATATCATGTCTGCAAGTTAACACCCAGCACTGCGTGGCAGCATCAGTAAATCTGATGCGCACGACAGAGCGCATGATGCCGGGCCTTGTACTTGTGCAGGAGCCCTGGCTATCAAAGAACAAGCCAAGCAACATTCCTGCTGGCTATGACTGCTTCTGCATGGCAGACTCTGTCCGCCCTAGATCACTGATCTATGCCACAAAAGCCTTAAATGCGTGGATGAGACCCGATCTCTCTAACGGGGACATCTGCGTCATCCAATCTGCACACATTGTGCCTAACAAGTTGACCCTCGTGGCATCCGCCTACCTGGCAGGCGACGCCCCCGTGGTCAGCGATACCCTCGTCGCCCTCTGTGATTTCGCCAGGGCACGTAACTTCGAGCTGCTCCTCGCGGGAGATGCAAACTCGCATCACACCCACTGGGGTAGCTCAAAAATCAATGACCGCGGCGAAGAGCTCCTGGCCTACGTCAGCGGCACGCCTCTCAACTTCTGTAATGTGGGCAACACGCCCACTTTCGACAATGGGCGGTGGGCTGAGGTGCTTGACGTCACCCTGGCCTCACCCGGCATCCTCCCAAGGGTGCTGGGGTGGGAGGTATGGGAGACCGAAAGCTCGCTCTCGGACCATCGTTTCATTCGCTTCAACATCGGTACCCCCGATAAGAAGCAAAAGCCTATTTGGAGGCGTAATGTCAGAAACACCGACTGGCCCGCGTTCAGCCAAAAGCTGCATGAGGGCCTTCGGGATTCCGACCCCTCCATGGCCATGGCAACCACGCAGGACCTAGATGGAGTGGCTGCCCTGCTGGGCGGCGCCATCACAGAGGCCTACGAAATGGCTTGCCCGCTCAAAGCCTACAAAGGCAAAAAATCGGCCCCCTGGTGGAACCCCGAGCTCGGAGTCCTGAGACGCCGAGCTAAGGCTCTCCAGAGGAAGCTGAAAACCTCGCACGACCCTGATGACAAAGAGGCCTATACTCGCGCCATCCATGAGTTTAAGGGCCGGGTCAGAAGGGCAAAAGCGGACAAATGGCGACAATACTGCGAAGGGCTTGAGGGCTCGCGGCCCACGGCCCGCGTGGTAAAGGCGCTCACCAACGACCGCTTCTCCAAGCTCTCATCGATCAAAAAGCCAGACGGCTCGATCACGGAGCGCCCGGAGGAAACGCTCGAGCTTATGCTAGGGCATTTCTTCCCGAGTGTACCGGCGCACTTTGGCCCAGACGACCACTCACGTGGAGGTCAGGGCCTGGCTCAGTCACTCGTCACGAATGACCGCATCGTTCGCGCGGCAAAGTCATTCAACCCTTTCAAAGCACCTGGGCCAGATGGTATTTATCCGGCCTTTTTGCATGAAGCGGTCAAAAATGGCCGCTTCCTCCATCTCCTCTGCAGACTTCTACGGGCCTGCATCGTGCTGGGCTACGTACCAGCGCTGTGGCACGAAGCCCGGGTCGTCTTCATCCCGAAGCCCACCAAAGGCGACTATCGCTCGGTCAAGTCTTATCGCCCGATAAGTTTGACTTCCACCTGCCTCAAGCTCATGGAAAGACTGGTGCTCTGGCGCCTTCTTACTGTAGAGCTAGGGCGGGCCCCGCTCTCGCCAAACCAGCACGCCTTTCGGGCTGGCCGGTCCACGGAGAGCGCCCTCCACTGCATCGTGGAGACTCTAGAGAAGGCAGTACTGGGCAGCGGTTTTGCCCTGGCTGTCTTCCTTGATATTGAGGGGGCCTTCGATAACGTTGTTTTCGAAGCCTTTGAGAAGGCCCTGGTTTTCAGGGCCACTCACCCCCACCTCGTTCGCTGGGTCATTTACATGATCCGGAATCGCCACGTGGTGGCCCACCTCGAAGGCAGGGTGCTCTCGGCACCTGTCCTAAAAGGAGGGCCCCAAGGCGGCGTCCTCACCCCACTGCTGTGGAATCTCGTCATGGATGAGCTGCTGAAAAGCACTCGTCCAGACCCAGTCCTGAAGGTGGGATATGCCGACGATGTGACCGCCATCTGCGCGGGCCCCTCGGCGGAAACCACCAGGGACCTCATTCAGGGCTTTATCAACAGGGCGGTGCGCTGGGCGGACCAATGCGGGCTCCGACTCTCTGAGTCCAAGACCGTCGCGGTTATGTTTACCAGCAAACTGCTCTGGACCATTAAGCCTCTGACTCTCTATGGCAAGAATATTGCCATGGAAAAGCAGGTCCGGTGCCTTGGTCTCGTGCTAGACCATAGGCTTAACTGGACCCCACACATCACCACAAAGGCCAAGAGGGCCCTGGCCATACTGGCGCAAGTCAGGCGTGCCGTGGGCACCACCTGGGGGCTAACCCCCAAGAACCTTTGGTGGATTTACACGGCGATCATTAGACCGTCCGTCGCTTACGCTGGCCTCATCTGGGCCAGCGCCATGGGCATCCAGAAAAACCTGGAGGCGCTTTATAGGGTGCAGGGCAGAGCCTGTCGTATGACGCTGGGCGCCCCACTCTCCACTCCCTTCGAAGGCATGAATGCTTTCCTCAACGCTACACCCATTGACATTTTCGTCAAGGGGGAAGCAGCAAAGTCCACCCGTCGTCTTCTTGATGCGGGTGTCTACTTCCAGAATTCGCGAGCCTTCTCGAAGCGCTCCCTTCTGCCTCACTCTGACCTCTGCCTGAAAACTCTGGGCGAGTGCGGAGGGCTCACCATCCTTTCGGACGGGGCCCCGGCCACTTTACTCCGGAGCCACAGGTACAAAGTCAGCATCTCCCCTCGTAATGAGGTAAAGGACTGCTGGGATGACCCGGCAGTCCACTGTTACACTGACGGCTCTCTGATGAACGGTAAATCGGGATTCGGAGTGTGCGTCGCCTCGGGTGGTGAGGTCCTCTGGACCCACTCCCAATACTGTGGCAAGAGCTCTAGCGTTTTCCAAAACGAAGTGCTCGCCATCAGCTTCTGTGCGGCTGAGCTGCGCCAGAGGCAGCTGGCTGGTCGGAGGATCTTTTTTCACTCCGACAGTCAAGCAGCCCTCAAGGCCCTCAGCCGCTGCACCTCTCGCTCCAGAACCACCTTGGACTGCAACACCCAGTTAAACGGGTTGGCGCAGTCTAATAAGGTGGAGCTGATGTGGATCCCTGGGCATGCCGGGTTCACAGGGAATGAGATGGCGGACCAGCTTGCAAAGGCTGGAGCAGCCAGCTCCCTGATGGGCCCGGGCCCGGAATCCCCGATCCCCGCCTCTGTTGTCAACTCCAGCATCAACCGCTGGATGGAGACCCAGCATCGGAGGAGGTGGTCCAGCACCCTGAACTGTCGCCAGTCCAGGGCTGCGGTGCCAACCCCCTCTAGTAACCTGCGTAAGGCCTTACTCAGGCTAAACCGCAGAGACCTGAGAGCAGTCACCATGGCCCTTTCGGGACATGGCTGCTTCACCAGACACCGCTACCTCCAAGGCCACGTGCCTGAGGAAACGTGTCCCTTCTGCTGCTCCGGACGTGAAAACGCCGAACATTTCATCTGCCACTGCCCGGCCTTCACCCGGGCTAGGCTAAAGCATCTCGGGCCGGCACCGACTCTTGCCGAGGCCTGCTCGCCCGAGAACATCCCACAGCTCGCCCACTTCCTCCGGGATACCGGCCGAGCTGATTTCTTCCCAGCCTATGGCGAGGAAGATCGAGCGGCGGAACCGACCGACGGACCACCCTGAGCGGCACCGCCTCGCTGGAGGCCGTCTGGCTGCCAGGGGTTAGCGATATGGGCGGCACCAGCCGCCTCCTCGCTGCGTCCGTCATGGAGGCCCCCTGCCGCTAAGTCAAAAAGTAAGTTGTTGTGCCATGTTGTATCAAAAGCCGCTTCCACGTCGAGCAATATGGCGATTAGTCTTTTGTATTGCATTTGGCCATCATGATGTCTTGAGCCAGTCGAACAAGATTGTCATAGGTTGAGTGTTGCTTCTGGTAGGCGCACTGATCCTCACCCAGGACCCCTTTAGCAGATAGATATTTAACCAGTCTTTTTGCTACCATTTTTTCAAAAACCTTTCCCACACTGGAGGTTAGGCTAATTGGTCTATAGGAATTTGGGTTTTCAGGCGGTTTATCCGGCTTCGGAATCATGGTGATTGCAGCTGAATTCCATTTGATGGGATAAATTCCCCTTCTAAAACAGGCGTTGAACAGGTTTGTCAGTCTTGCGATGGAAATGGCTTCAAGGCCATTTTTTAGTACACAGTTTGGGATCTTGTCCATTCCTGGGGCGCTATTCATTTTCAGATGATGCAGCTCCCAGATTGTTTCGTCTACGGTGAAGAGATACTCAAGGGGATCCAACTCTTGGTATGGGATTTCTCCCTGTATAGGGTAGAAAATAGGGAGTTTGACTGTATGTTCCACTTCTCTTTTCAGAGTCTTGCTAGTGGTTGGGATTGTTTGCATTATCCCATGCAGCATTTGGGCTAGCATGTTTGCTTTATCTTGTTCTGTATGTGCAGTTCCCAGTTCATTTCTCAATGAGGGGATCACGCTACATTTGTTTTTTCCCATAAGTTTCTTTGTGTCATTCCAGAAGTTTTTAACTTCTTTAGCTTTACTTTTCTCAACAATGTCTTCACAGAGTTTTTCAAATTTGTTATTTTGGAATGTTTCTATGGCTTTTTTAATTTCCTTGGCCAGTTTGTTTGCTGCTGTTCTTAGGCTATCCTCTCTAGTGGTATGGAATTGCCTTCTTATTTTCCTTCTTTCTTTTATCATTTTGATAATGTGTTGAGGTAAGGCTTTACCTTTCCCACTCTTGGGGACTGCAACGTCTATGGCATTTTTAATTGCATTTGTTATGGTGTCAACTTCAAAGTTGATTTGTTCTTCATTTTCTAATTGAGTATTTGAGTTATTCTCTAGGGAGTTTCTCATTGTAAGTTGAAAAACTTCCCAATTTGCTTTTGAAAAATTTCTTGGCCTGGTTTGTCCTTTCCATTCTCCCAGTTTGGTATCTAGGGTGAGATGGATGGGTAGATGATCACTGTTGAGATCCGTGCCGACTTTAAAATCCTTGATGATCGGTAGGAAGGCATCGGTTGCTATGCAGAGGTCAAGGACGTTTCTGGAGATGATTCCATCCTTGCTTGCTATTCTAGTGAATTGACCAGCTTCGTTCACCACGGTTGGTGGTGAGTCTCCTGTGAGCCAGTCGTAGAGGTGTTGTCCTGCTTTGTTGTCTCGGCTTTCACCTCCAAGAAAGCTGTGTTTTGCATTTAAGTCTCCTAGCAACACGCTGTATCTGTGTGAGAGAAGATCCTGGAGGAGTTTCGTGTTCAAGCTGTCTGGTGAAGGAGACCTGTATACCAAAGACAGTTTGAATGTAGGGCTCGTGTTATCTAGTGGAGTTGCCATGCAAGTGATGACCTCGTGACTGTTGTCTATGTACAAGAGCTGTACCTCAGCAATCTTGACTCTGGAAGTGTGCGCGATCAAGACTCCTCGCTTCACCTGTGGCTGATCAAGTCTGATGATCGAAAACCCAGGGAGAAGACATGGGTGATTTGGTTTGAGCAGGGTTTCAGAGAAGAGGGCAATGTCTATGGTCTCATCTTCAAGCCATTGCCTGATCTCTCTGATTTTTGGGGTTATTCCTCTACAGTTTAGATGGGTAATTTTTAATCCCTCAGTATTGTTTTTTGAGTCATTTGATCCTGCGTATAAAGATTTTTTAGACTCGCTAGAGGTCGCTGGCCTCTCTGCGTGCACTTCCTGCCGGCAGGATCCTCTCCATCTTCTCAGCAACCAGTTGTCTGGCTGCTTCGATGGTGGGTCGCTCCGCCGGCGGCCGTGTCCACATTGAGTACACGATCTCTCCGAGTGCTGCCACTAGCACAGGGACGATGCTGTTTGCTATTTTGATTGCGTTTTGGCTGTTCATTAATTCACTCTCACCCTCAGGTGCAGGTGAAGGCGGTGAACTGGTGGCTGCGTCAGTCATCTGGACTCGTACCGTTGCTGTTGCCGGTGCCGGTGCGGGCATTACCATCCGCTGTTCCGTCGCTGCTGCTGCCGGTGCTGGTGCGGGCATCACCCTCCGCTCACTCGTCGCTTCAGCCGCACGTTGCGTGGCTAGGCGGTGTTGTTCCCTAGCAACCGGGCAGTCTCGATTCGTGGCGCGGTGGGTTCCCCCGCAGTTGATGCACGTGGGTGGATCTTCACTAGTGCATTCATTGTAGAGGTGTTGGCCTCCACAGATCCGGCATGTGAGGCGGCCTTCACAATGTCTGGCGAGGTGCCCGAATCTCATGCACCGCTGGCATTGTACTTCTCGGACAGGTGGTAGAGTTGGACTGGGCTCACAGGGGAACACCTTGAAGTCAGTTTTGATGCCTTCCATGATGCATTGCTCTGCGACAGCCTTGTTCATGGTGAAGGCGCGCATTAGCATCGTGGGTCGTCCCAGAGCTCTAGATAAGATGCGCTTTACAGTCAAGATGTCAAGGCTTAGTACATCTTTGAGAAGTCATCGTCCGTTGTACAGAGTGGCACTTCTCTGATCACAAACGTCGTTGGCGTCTCGCGCTGTACCGTTGGTCTGTCAGCGCCAGTACGTGCGTCCAGGGGTCGTTGCCTCGCGATTCTTCGGTTGACCGGCTCACCACACAGCAGCTCGTGCTTTAGCGGGGCACCCAGGAAGATGTTGTGGTCCCGCTCGGTAGCCGGAAAGACCAGGTACGCATATTGGGCGGTCATTTGTTTAGTGTCTATGGCCCTAGCTTGGCCGGCAAAGTTGGACATAAGCCATGACAGAAACATGCTGTCTCCAGCCGCCTTCTTGCAGGTTTCGAAGACGACTGGGGCAATTGGAGCAGGTGGTCGCCTGGGTCGCTGGCCGGGCGCTGCTGCGGCCATTGCTGCGTATGACCTGGGTGCCGGGACGCCGCTTGTTGATGTCGACTTTGGCAGCGTCGATTCACCTGGATCCAGGATCGTCGTTGCCGCTGCTGACGTTGCAGCCCCGTCGTCTTCGGGTCTTGCCGATGGTTCTGGCGCTAACTGCGCACTGGTTCTGGCTGCTTGAATCGCCTCCTGGGCCGGCCCAGTCCAGGATTCTCTTGCTGGCCTTTTCCTTTGGCGTTGCTGTTGCCATGGTTGTTGTTGCTGTTGTTGTGTACCATGCCAATCAGACTGCTGCTGGTACGACTGTTAATGCCTGCCACGGCCACGGCCCCTTGTACTGAGCGGTCGGCCTCTTCCGCGTTGTCCAGGCATGATCTCGGATTCATCAGATGTCACCGATTCATTTCCAGCTTCCGCATTTGATCTTAGGGGGTGGGTGCAGCGAAAGGTCAGTGAGACTCGCGCTCCCTCCTGGTTGTCCACCGGTGGCCCAGCGTGGTGCAGCTGGCGTCGACAGGCCCCCTCCATGATGATGACTGAGCCTGGCGTTGTGTCATATGCCGCTACCACCATATGATCAGACTGGTTTCTTACTATGAACTTTCTAACTGCGCCTGGTAGGCGCACTGATCCTCACCCAGGACCCCTTTAGCAGATAGATATTTAACCAGTCTTTTTGCTACCATTTTTTCAAAAACCTTTCCCACACTGGAGGTTAGGCTAATTGGTCTATAGGAATTTGGGTTTTCAGGCGGTTTATCCGGCTTCGGAATCATGGTGATCGCAGCTGTTTCCATTTGATGGGATATATCCCTCTTTTAAAACAGGCGTTGAATAGGTTTGTCAGTCTTGCGATGGAAATGGCCTCAAGGCCATTTTTTAGCACACAGTTTGGGATCTTGTCCATTCCTGGGGCGCTATTCATTTTCAGGTGATGCAGCTCCCAGATTGTATCGTCTACGGTGAAGAGATACTCAAGGGGATCCAAGTCTTGGTATGGGATTTCTCCCTGTATAGGGTAGAAAATGATAGTTTAACCATATGTTCCACTTCTCTCTTCAGAGTCTTACTAGTGGTTGGGATTGTTTGCATTTCCTATGCAGCATTTGGGCTAGCATGTTTGCTTTGTCTTGTTCTGTATGTGCAGTTCCCTGTTCATTTTTCAATGAGGGAATAACGCTACATTTGTTTTTTCCCATAAGTTTCTTTGTGTCATTCCAGAAGTTTTTAACTTCTTTGGCTTTGCTTTTCTCTACAATGTCCTCACAGAGTTTTTCAAATTTGTTATTTTGGAATGTTTCTATGGCTTTTTTAATCTCCTTGGCCACTTTGTTTGCTGCTACTCTTAGGCTATCCTCTCTAGTGGTATGGAATTGCCTTCTTATTTTTCTTCTCTCCTTTATCATTTTGATAATGTGTTGAGGTAAGGCTTTGCCTTTCCCACTTTTTGGAACTGCAACGTCTATGGCATTTTTTTTGCGTTAGTTATAGTGTCAAGTTCAGAGTTTATTTGTTCTTCATCTTCTAACTGAATATTTGAGTTTTCCTCTAGGGAGTTTCTCATTGTCGACCAGGCTGTCTGGTGAGGGTGACCTGTATACCGAAGACAGTTTGAAGGTTGGACTCGAGTTGTCTAGTGGAGTTACCATGCAAGTGATGACTTCGTGACTGTTGTCTATGTACACGAGCTGTACCTCAGCAATCCCGACTCTTGATGTGTGGGCAAGCAAGACTCCACGCTTTACCTGTGGCTGATCGAGCCGAATGATTGAGAATCCAGGGAGAAGACATGGTGGTTTGGCTTGAGCAGAGTTTCAGAGAAGAGAGCAATGTCTCCTCAGTGTTCCTCTGCAGTTTAGGTGTGTTATTTTGAGTCCCTCAGTATCAGTTTTAGAGTCATTTGGTCCTGCGTTTTTGTCTAATGGTTTTCTAGACTCGCTAGAGATCAGTGGCCTCTCTGTGTCCACACCACGCCGGTAGGACCTTCCCCATCATCTCAGCAACCAGTTGCCTGGCTGCTTCGATGGTGGGTTGCTCCGCCGGCGGTCTTGTACACATCGAGAACACTATCTCCCCGAGTGCTGCTGCCAGCACAGGGACGATGCTGTTCACAATTCTGATTTCGTTTTGGCTTCTCACCAGTTCACTTTCATTTTCAGGTATTGGTGGCGGCGGTGATCCAGTGGCTGCGTCGACCATCTGAGCTCGCACAGGTTGTTGTCGGTCACCCCTGTACTGGGTCCGCTGTGCTCTGCCCTGGCCAGTCAGCCAGGTGTCAATTTGCTCCGTCTCCATGGGAACCGGTGTTGTTGTTGGTGCGGGCATTCTCATCCGCTGTTCCGTCGCTGCTGCCGGTGCTGGTGCGGGCATTAACCTCCGCTCACTCGTCGTCATTGCTGCCGGTGCTGGTGCGGGCATTGACCTCCGCTCACTCGTCGCTTCATTGGCCGCCCTTTGTTCGGCAGCACGTTGCGTAGCTAGGCGGTGCTTTTCTATAGCAACCGGGCAGTCTCGGTTTGTAGCGCGGTGGGTTCCACCACAGTTAATGCATGTGGGTGGATCCTCACTGTAGATGTGTTGGCCGCCGCAGATTCGGCATGTGAGGCGGCCTTCGCAATGTCCAGGTAGGTGACCGAACCTCATACATCGTTGACATTGCACCTCTCGGACGGGTGGTAGTGTTGAGCTTGGTTCACACGGAAACACTTTGAAATCTGTTTGGATGCCGTCAGTGATGCACTTCTCCGCGACACCTTTATTCATTGTGAAAGCGCGCATTAACATCGTGGGACGTCCTTGAGCTCTGGATGTGATGCGTTTTACTGTCAGGATGTCGAGGCTCAGAACAGCGTGGCTGCTTTTCGACCTCCAGCTCGCCCTGATTACCGGCGGCTCCATCGAGGATCTAGACTGCCGTGGTCGTGGCATCGGAGGATCGGCCGTCGTCGCGCTTGGAGCTGCTGACGTACCGGCGCTTGTTGTTTCACGGCGATCTGTAGACGGCCGGTTGTCCTTCCGCTTGTAGGTCGGAATTGATGACATTTTGTTTATTTGCACTTTAGCAGGTGATAGACAGGTGAGCAAGATAGTGGACCGGCGCACAAAGCGCTAACTAAGGGGGGAGGACGACCTCTGACTGCGGATTAGGAGGCCCCGCTTGCAATGTACAATTGTACACTGCAAGAGGGTGAGAGACAAAAGGTGATAAGCAGGTGATAAAAGGTAAAAAACAAGATAAAAGTACAAGGAATAAAAGTACAAATGAATGAACACTAAATATTTTTTATATTTCAGGAATTCAGGCCATTCTAAGCGGCACAAGGTCGCGCGAAATAAAGTGTATTGAGTCTTCGCAGTAAGAGACCGTCTTCTTTTTCAGTTGAAGTGGGGTTACCCCCGCGGATCAGCCCCAAGCCGGGGCTCTGCCGCAGTACTATTTTACTTTTTGGAGCCTGGGCGGCAACGATAACAGTATTTTGTGTGCGTCTAAAAGAACATTTTCTTTCCCCCAATTTCGTGCTGTTGTGCGGTGTTGTTGTAAGAGACTGTCTTTGCTGGGTTGTTATGGGGGTTGCCCCCCGGCCGATCAGTCTTAAGACAAGACTCTGCAGCCGTGTTACTAATTTATTTTTTGGGAGCCAAGCGGCGCGATACAGTCAAGTTGGTATACTGTGGAGAACTCCTCCACCGCATCAGTGATGTGCAATCTAGTATCACAAAGATATAACTAATAAACAAGTGCGTAACTAGTGCGGTGAGGAAGTTTACATGTTAGAGATATTTGAAAGCTTTTCTGGCGAAAAACAAATAACAAGTTTTGGATTGCGAATAAAAAAAGATCGAGTGCTTGAGAATATTTGGTGAATACCGCAAAATATTTGGTGAATTAAAATGATCCGCGGGGGTAACCTCAAAATATTTGGTGAATTAAAATACGCTTTAAAAAGTCTAAGCTCAAGTATTTGGAGAACACAAATGTTTGGGATACGCTTGATACAATTTATTAAAGAGTCGCAAACGCATCTGGCCACAAAGACGGTTCTCGAGACCTCTGAACACTCCATCCCATAGGAGCCGGAGAAAAAATAAGTTTGAATAGTGAGATGAGTATAGAAAGAGTTTGAGAGTTTTTGAGGGCCTCCCAACCTGCTCAGGCCGCCCCGGGTCGGGAATTACAGGATTAAGCGACTAGGCAGCCTTTCCTGGGAAACTTGAGAGCCGGAGTGAGCCAAAGCCTCGGACTCCCGTCCCAAGGAAGAGGCCCCTGCTTGCCGCAGCACCACAGGCAGGCGTCCAGAGAAGGCAGGGGAACCCCCGAGTTTGATGAGAAGTTTTGGAAATTTGATGCCCCCGAACACCTGAAAGGCCCCACACGAGTAGGGATACTTCAGACCTAGGACCGGCCCCACCCAAAAGCCGGTCTGTCGGCCGGACCCCAGTACGAGCAACAAGGGGCCAATGGGCTCAAAGGAGCATCCAATTGGCAGCGTAAACGAACCCCGAACACCTTTAGGCTCAAAGGGAATGCCCCGCTGAAAAGAACACGATTTGGATTTTTACCTCCGGTCTGAATAGGCCATTGGTTTGGAATGATGAAAATTTCTTGATTATTAATACGGCAAAAAATTGTTTTTGTCGTAGAAAAAACGTGATATACTATTTTAGAAAAAATGATGGAAAAGTAGTAGTTGGAGGTTTTTAACTTTCATTCCCCAAGTGCCACCTCCGGTAGCGCTGGGTCGTGCTAGTACCCTATGGCAGAGTACCAGCTCAAAAACTACTCGGCCCCGAGGGACAGAGTGGCCAAGAGAGTCAAGAGACCGTCTTTTTTTACAGTGGGATTGGGGTTTCCCCCGCGGGTCAGCCCTAAGCCAGGGCTCTGCCGCTGTTACTGTTTATTTTTGGGAGCCATGAGGCACGATACATTCAAGTTGGTAATTTAAGGACTCCCCCCCACACCAGTGAAGTGCGAGTTCACAAAGCTAAAAACGAGTGCGTAACTGGTGTGAGGGAGAGTTTACACGATTTGTGAGCAAGCAAGCATAATTAAGGTAATAAGAATGACAGACATAATTAACTAATATAAGCACTTTTAGCAGAACGCGTTTGCTACCCAAGTAAAAAGTGTTAAAATAGGAGCGTTATAGGTTAAAGTTAAATAGGTTAAAATATTTTCACAAATCGTTCCGCGAGCGTGAAAGAGGGATTAAAATAAACTGATGTGGAGTGTGCTGCGGGAATCGAGTGGGAATGTGAGCCAGCATAATTTTTCAAATTTTTAAGTATCTAATAATTGCGACACACATAGCAGCTGGCCGCAAACAAGATCATTAATCTTAGGGCTGGGTTTTGGGCGGCGGTGAATTAAGTAGCCGTCGAATCCCTTCTCCCTGGATCTGTCTAGACCCCCGTAGGAATGACTGATCGCGGCCATAGCTTTTATTGTATGAGTAGTTTAGGTCATAATTCTCCTCCAAACCGC
Source organism: Macrostomum hystrix (assembly GCA_950097015.1). Classification (NCBI taxonomy): domain Eukaryota; kingdom Metazoa; phylum Platyhelminthes; family Macrostomidae; genus Macrostomum; species Macrostomum hystrix. The sequence continues at coordinate 23,260,878 of CATNEN010000001.1, forward strand.
GATCAGATATTGGGAATCACTCGGGCATTATGAGTGATCATTAATTCTTCATGTCCCCACTTCTTTACAGTATTCGAGCCCAGCTCGACTTTATGACCTCCTCTCTTAGATACATGTAAATGTCACTGTAGGCAGGTCGGCGCCTGCGCTTCCCATTGTCCCGGCGGAGTAACAATTATTGGCCGTCTGCTGGCGGCTGCTCTCGAGGAGCATCTGTCGTTTCTCGCCGTCGGTTCATTGGGTAATCGGGGCGGCCCATCGCCGCTTCGATTCCCCGTTGACAGGCGGGCGCGAATGTGGGTTATTTTGATGGATGTCGGGGTTGGCGTGCTGCAAGACTATTTAAGGAAGCGCGCTGCGCTGCCCCTAGAATAACCTTCCTCTTACCTTTTTCCTTACCTTACCTACCTTCCCCTTACCTTACCTTTTCCCGGACCTATCTCATTGCCGGGCCGGACTCCCACCGGACCCAGTGCACTTTTCCGGACCCACGTAGGCTTAGACCCTTGAGCCTTGAGCTCCGTGCAGCTAGTACAGGCCCATTGCCTGTTTCCATTCCCCTGAGCGCAAGCCACCTCTTTAGGTGAGCTCTAAATTGAGCCACTGTGCTCCCAGTGTGTTGGCCCCTGCCAACTCGCAGCAGTTTCCCCCTTCTCTGCCTTGCTGTTTTGCCCTATCCCTTCCCCGAGAGCTACAGGATTGCAGCACGCGGCCGAATCAGCATCCAGATAAGTAACCCGCGCAGCGGTTTTGTAATTGTTAGTCCTAAGGGACTTTTCTTCAATTAGGCGGCACTTTAGTGGGGAAAGGGCAGTGGGACTTTTTGGCCTAATAAATTAGCACTACTATCGCCAAATCTTTAACCATAGGCAAATCTTTAATAACAATTTAAATTCTCTCTGCTTTATTCTCTATGTTTATTTTATCTATTAGACAGCCCTCAGAGATGAGTGGCTAATCTCCTAGGGGGTGGGCTCTGGTGATGCCGAGCTGAAGGCTGCGGCAGGAAGACAACTGTGAGCGCGCACAAGAGTAATGTGGAGCTAGGGATTCGCGGGCAGATGCGGAGCGTAGCATGTGCACCTCTGCCGGGGTGCGGGGGATTCCTTGGCGGGCTTCTCTCTCTCCCCGGCAGATCAAAGGGGTACGTGTCAAACTCCCTTGCCAATGGAGTTCCCCTTCTTTCCCCCTCCTCTCGCAACTACCGCCACAGGGGCGTGAGCGAGGTCTAATTAGTCTTTCGCTTGCGTAATCACTCAGCCAGTGTTCTGCTTAATCTCTCCTGCCTCTGATTTCCTCAACTCACACAGATTCGGTTCGTCAGTTACCTAATGTGTAGGCTGCAATCTAATGTACGGAATGTGCCTGATGTTTCATGAGTAGGATTCTGGCTATGGATTTTCATTCGAGTTCTCAGTACCACCTTTCTAGACCCCTGTAGCGCGAATTCAGGAATCCCCTGTTGAGGCGTGTCTCGATCCATTCTGGGGCTCTCACCCCAGTCTAAAACGGAAGTTGCAGAATGCCCTATTTTTCGGCTTGTCTAGATCTGTGTGATGAACTGGGAGCTGTGTACTCCGGGGACCCAAGTTCCCAAATGTCTGCGGTGGCAACGTAGGCGCA